>CM077665.1:420114530-421364530 GCA_039707655.1 Elymus sibiricus
TGTGCTTCACTTATATCCTATGAGTAAATTGTTGAATGAATTGAATACCATGAAGTTGAAATTATATGTCCATATCATGTCTAGTAGTAGCTTCACATCGGGTTTAGAAAGTGAAATCTTTTTGAAGCTTGACAAGCACAATATTGGTCATACAAGCAATTCGTGAATGATTAGTATAAGGAAGAGAACTTTCACATACAAATTTATTATCTTGGACATCTTCTATGATTGTGAATACCCATTAATTATTTTCAAACTTGATAAAATTAGTTGAAGTTGGACAAGGAAGACAACGTAATGAGTTATGGTTGTGTATATTTGCATAGAAGTTATATTGTTGTGGATCCTCCAACATGTGGTGCTTGTTTAGAACCTTTTGCTAGCCAACACTTCGTACTAAGTAGAGATACTACTTGTGCATCCAAATCCTTGAGCCAAGTTTCTTCTATAAGAGTCCACCATACCTGCCTATATATGGTATTTCACTGCCATTCCAAGTAAATTTGCATGTGCCACCTCTAAACATTCAAATAAACATCTGTTTTGTGTGCCTGGACCGCTCATGGAGCGACGGGGGGCGGTCAGTATCTTCCATGTTAAGTGGGTTATTCTCATGATGAGTGTTTATTCACTCGTCCTTGCACGAGAGGGCGGTAATAGGGATTCCCAGTCCCGAAATAAAAAAAATGCAAATAATTAAACAAAACTCCCCCAGGAATGTTGTTGGTATGGACGGTACCCGTGGATTCGGCTAGCCGTGGAGTGTGTTTATTGGTGGAGGGGGAGTAAACCTTTACTTTTACCTCTTGGGAACCGCTGCTAATGTGTTTAACATGGAAGATATTGATAACTCTTGGTCGTAACGTTGACAGGAAGGGTGCACCTCCCAAAATTATATTTATCTCTAATTTAAGCTTTGAGCTCTGGCACCTTTGCAAATACCTGCTTCCCTCTACGAAGGGACAATCTATTTACTTTCATGTTATTTACTATTCATGTTGAGTCAACTTCTTATTCCAACCTCAGTCTATTAGTTGGCAAGCATCATGTGGTGGGGAAAGATCCAAACATATATATCTGGTCAAATATATTTGATCATGATTTATTATTGTTGACAATTATCTCTATGATAAATGAGTTGGGAGGCAAAACATTAAGCCCCTATCTTTCTCTGTGTTCGATGGATGCTATTTGTTCTAAAAATATGCTTTGAGTACTAGCAATCATAGAAGACTATATGATGATTGAGTATGTGGGGCTCTTACTTAGACTTTGTTGAGAATAAGTTGAATTGCAATTGTTTGGTGACTAAGAACATAGGTTGTTAAGTTTTAAGAGAATTCATTGTTTGAACCATAACATGTGAATTGGTTGCTACTTTATCATGATGATTTTTATGAGAAAAAGTTGTTGTTATGATGCTAGGAAAAGTGGTTGAAATTATCATTGATCAAACTTATGCACTATGCTAGCATTCACACTTCATACATTATTTCTTTTATCATTTACCTACTCGAGGACGAGTAGGAATTAAGCTTGGGGGTGCTGATACGTCTCCAACGTATCGATAATTTATGAAGTATTCATGTCATATTTGTCTATGTTTTTACTATGGTTTTATGATTTATTGGGACTACCCTATTAATGGTTGCAAAAATGCACAAGTTCTTGTTTCACACTTTGATGTGTACGAATTAATTGGAAATTGGCGAAAAAACGCAAAAGGAGCCTTGTTGGAGGAGGACTCTGACTTTCTTGAAATCTGTCCACAAACAGTTTTTAGAGATCGTCAGTTTGACCCCTGAAGACGGCGTCAAATGGAAAAAGCTAAAACTAGGAAAGTGTGGATAATTTTATGGCATTGATTCTGGACTCAAAATTCGGCCAAAACGGAGTTCGGATGCGATCGGTAGACCCGTTTTACTGAAGAAAAATATCTGATTACGGGATTACCAGAATTGATGACGTGATTGAGTCCAACTCTTACCATATCTGATATATTCGGCCAAGCCACGACTTTGAGGACTCATGAGGGCTGTGAGGAGTCCCTCAGAAGGTTCTAGAGGTGCCCAAGAGCCATTGGATCAAGGGTCCATCCATCGGAAGGCCATAGAGCATCACAGAGGCACATATAAGGAGAGAAAAACCCTAATTTCGGGAGAGCCACCAAAAGCCCCGAATTTGCCTCTCACTTGGCAGCCGCCAAGAAGGGGAGAGGCTCCTCCATTGCAGCACCAAGACCAAGGAAGAAGGGGGGGGGGGCAAGGGGCCGCCGCCCGTCGCCACCGCCGCCGCCCGTCACCGGCGCCGTGACCGCCATCGCCTCCATCTCTTTGGGGCTGCACCTCTCCATCAACAACTCTTTCTTTCTTACCATGATAATGTGTGAGTAATCCACCTTGGGGCTGAGGGTTTGTACCGGTAGCTATGTGTTTAATCTCTCTCTCTCTCTCGTGTTCTTGAGATGGCACGATCTTGATGTATCACGGGCTTTGTTAATATAGTTGGATCATATGGTGTTTTCCCCTCTCTATGTTGTTGTGATGAATTGAGTTTTCCCTTTGAGATTTTGTTATTATCGGATTGAACACATTTATGGATTTGAGAGCACTTGATGTATGTCTTGCATGCGGATACCCGTAGTGACATTGGGGTATTCAAGTGATTCACTTGATATATGTTATGGCGTCAACTTGCAGATTCCGGTGACCTTGGGGATCTACGCATAGGGGTTGATTGCACATTTTCATGCCTTGTTCTCCGATAGAAATCTTGGGGCACTCTTTGAGGTTCTTTGTGTTGGATTGAGTATTATGAATCTAAAATTGTTTGATGCGTATCGTATAATTAACTCATGGATACTTGTGGTGACATTGGAGTATCTAGGTGACATTAGAGTTAGTTGATGCGTATCATATGGTGTTATTATAGTACGAACTCTTAGATAGATCGATCGGAAATGATAACTTGGTGTTATTTTAGTACGAACTCTTGGATAGATCGATCGGAAAGGATAATTTTAATGTGGTTTCGTACCCTACAAACAATTTCTTCTTATGTTCTCCACTAGATAAGAACTTTGGGGTGATTCTTCGTTGCACATTGAGGGATGGTTATGTGATCCAATTATATTAGCATTGTTGAGAGATTGCACTAGCGAAAGTACGGACCCTAGGCCTTGTTTTCAAGCATTGCAATACCGTTTGTGCTCACTTTTGTTACTTGCTACCTTGCTATTTTTATATTTTCAAATTACAAAAACCTTTATCTATCATCCATATTGCACTTGTATCACCATCTCTTCGCCGAACTAGTGCACCTATACAATTTGCCATTGTATTGGGTGTGTTGGGGACACAAGAGATTTCTTGTATTTGATTGCATGGTTGTTTGAGAGAGACCATCTTCATCCTACACCTCCCACGGATTGATAAACCTTAGGTCATCCACTTGAGGGAAAATTGTCACTGTCCTACAAAACTCTGCGCTTGGAGGCCCAACAAAGTCTACAAGAATAAGGTTGCGTAGTAGACATCAGTGCACGTTCCTGCCGATCTGGGGCAGAAGGCACTTTTGCATACAACGCTGGAAGGTCGTGCCGGCGTTCTTGAGGCCGAACGACATGGTCATGTAGCAGTAGGCCCTGAATGGGGTGATGAAGGAGGTCTTCAGCCGGTTGGCCTGGTCCAGTTTGATCTGGTGGTAGCCGGAGTAGGCGTCCAGGAAAGACAACAAATCGCAGCCGGCCGTGGAGTCGATCACCTGATCGATCCGGGGCAGGGCGAAAGGGTCCTTGGGGCATGCCTTGTTCAGGCTGGTGTAATCGATACACATGCATCAAGTCTTATTCTTCTTCAGCATCAGGACTGGGTTGGCCAACCAGTCGGGGTGGAAAACTTCCATGATGAAGCCGGCTGCGAGCAGCCGGGCGATTTCTTCTCCTACGGTATGCCGCTTCTCCTCGGAGAAACGGCGCAGGGGTTGCTTGACCGGCTTCGCATCCGGCCGCAGATGAAGTTTGTGCTCGGCGTACTTCCTCGGCACACCCGGGATGTCTTTTGGAGACCATGCAAAGAAGTCCCGATTCTCACGGAGGAAGTCGATGAGCTCGCCTTCCTATTTTCTGCTGAGGTTGGCGCCGATGGTGACACACTGCTTGGGGTTGGCCGGGTCGAGCGGCACTTGCTTGGTGTCTTTGGACGGCTGGAAAGCCACGTCGTTTGCCATCTGGGATGGCGGAGCCGGCACGGCTGGCTTCTCGGTGGACTGGGCCACGAGCCGGTCGAGCTGGCGCCTCTCCTCCGCGATGACCAAGGCCTCGGCCAGCCGGATGCTGTCGCGCGCGCACTTGATTGATTTCTTGTAGTAGGCGTCGACGGTGATGATGCCCTTGGGACACGGCATCTTTAGCTTGAGGTAGGCGTAGTGGGGGACCGCCATGAACTTGACGAGCGCTGGCTTGCTAAGCAGCGCGTGGTAGGGACTGTTGAGGTCCACCACCTCGAACCACACCGGCTCGCGGCGGAAGTGGCTCTTGTTGTCGAAGAGGACGTCGAGCCGAATCTTGCCGATGGGGGAGCAGGATTGCCCTGGCACGATGCCGTGGAAAACCGTCTGGGTCGGTAGCAGGTCTTTCTCCTTGAGCCCGAGCTTGAGCAGCGTGTCGCGGTAGAGGATGTTGATGCTGCTGCCTCCGTCAATCAGCACCCGCGAGAAATGGCAGGTGAGCCTGTCGAAGGCGATGGTGGGATCAAGGACGAAGGCGTACCTGCCCGGGTTTGGCATTACGGTCGGGTGATCTGCCTGGCTCCAGGTGACCAGCTTCTCGGACCAGTGCATGTACTGGGGAACCGAGGGCACCGTGGCATTCACCTCGTGCCGGCGCTGACGCTGCCTGTGCTTATCGTTGCCCTCGCTGGTGAAGACGACGTAGGCCCCATCCTGGTCGGGGAACTCGTCATGGAGGCGGCCGTTGTTTGGAGCCGGCGCCGGGTGAGGGGCTGGGGCCGGCGCGGGGGCCGGAGCCCGGGGAGGCGGAGGCGGGGGGACCGGGAGGCCCTCGCCTCGGGCCAGCCGCTGAGAGAAACTGCACTGCCGGAGCGTGTGGGTTGCCGGCTTCGCCCCGGTATGCATCTTGCAGGGCGTGTCGAGCATCTGCTCGAAGGTGAGCTTGGGTTGCCAGGCGGCCTTGCCGGTTCACTGCCGCTGGCTCGCGGCCTGGGCAGCCGGCTGCTCTTCCTCGATCGCAGCGACCTGCTTGCTCCCGTAGCGGGGATCCGGCTGGTCGGTCTTCCTCTTGTTGTTCAGCTGCTGCCGGTTATCTCCAGACGGCCGAGTGGTGGTGGGTGGACCCGGGACGGCCTTGCCGGCAGCATTTACCTTGATCGGTATGGCGGAGTCGGCCATAGCGTACTTGTCCGCCTTGGCCATGAGCTCGGCCAGGGTGGCCGGCTCGGAGCACATGAGCTTGTGCTTGAGCAGGGTGCCATCCCGACAGCCCTCAGAGAAGTACTGGATCGCTTGTACCTCATGCACCCCTTCGCAGGAATTGCGCAGCGCGTGAGGTAGTCGCGAAGGGACTCGTCTGACCCTTGAACGCACATGGCCAGCTCGCGGGGGCGGCCGGGCCGTTTGTAGGTGCCGGTGAAGTTGCGCACGGACGCTTCTTCGAAATCCATCCAGGTGTTGACGCTGCCGGTCGGCAGGCTGTTAAGCCAGGTCTGGGATGAGCCGAGAAACATGAGGGGGACGTAGCGCACCGCTACACGCTTGTTGCCACGGGCGATGCCGACCGCTGTGGTGTAGTCGATCAGCCAGTCTTCGCGCTTGGCTGTGCCGTTGTATGATACGTCTCCGTCGTATCTATAATTTTTGATTGTTTCATGCCAATATTATACAAATTTCACATATTTTTGGCAACATTTTGTATGATTTATTGGACTAACCTACTGATTGTTGCATGTTTTTTGTTTCACAGAATTACCATATCAAACGAAGTCCAAACACGATAAAAATTTACGGAGATTTTTTTGGAATATTTGTGAATTTTGAGAAGTGGAATCAACGCAACCGGAGGCCCACAGCCCCCACAATACACCAGGGCGCGGCCAGAGGGCCATGCGCACCCTGGTGGGTTGTGCTCACCTCGTATGACGGTTGGAGCTCTCCTTTGGACACAAGGAAGCTAATTTTTGGATAAAAATCCCCTCAAAATTTCAGCCCGATCGGAGGTACAGATCTCCGGGAATATAAGAAACGGTTTTCAGCCAAAAAAGAGGAACGTGAAACAGAAGAGAACAGAGAGGGAGATCCAATCTAGGAGGGGCTCTTGCCCCTCCGCCACCATGGAGGCCATGGACCAGAGGGGGAACTCTCCTCCCATCTAGGGGAGGCAAAGGAAGAAGAAGAAGGAGGTGGCTCTCTCCCCCTCTCTCCCGATGGCGCCGGAACGCAGCCGGGGCAAGCATCGTGACGACGATCTACTCCAACAACTTTGCCGCCGTCAACACCAACTCTCTCCCCCTCTATGCAGCGGTGTAACTCCCCTTCTCCCCGCTGTAATCTCTACTTAAACATGGTGCTCAACTCCATATACTATTTCCCAATGATATATGGTTATCCTATGATGTTTGAGTAGATCCGCTTTGTCCTATGGGCTAATTGATGATCGTGGTTGGTATGATTGTATATTTTATTATGGTGCTGTCCTATGGTGCCTCCGTCTCGCGCAAACGTGAGGGATCCTCGTTGTAGGGTGTTGCAATGTATTCATGATTTGCCTATGGTGGGTCGCTTGAGTGACAGAAGCATAAACCCGAGTAGGTGGGTTGTTGCATATGGGAGTAAAGAGGACTTGATACTTATTGCTATGGTTGGGTTTTACCTTATTGATCTTTAGTAGTTGCGGATGCTTGCTAGAGTTCCAATCATAAGTGCATATGATCCAAGTAGAGAAAGTATGTTAGCTCATGCCTCTCCCTCATGTAAAATTGGAAGAATGATTACCGGTCTAGTTATCAATTGCTTAGGGACAAATAACCTTCTTGTTTGACAAAAGCTCTCTACTAAACAACTAACTTTCATTATCTTGCTTTTTACTCGTAGTTTTATTCCCGCTAAGTACTTCTAGTTTTATTCGTGCAAACTATCCTATCACCTACAAAATAGTTTCATACCTGTTCTAGGTAAAGCAAACGTTAAAGTGTGCGTAGAGTTGTATCGGCGGTCGATAGAACTTGAGGGAATATTTGTTCTACCTTTAGCTCCTCGTTGGGTTCGACACTCTTACTTATCGAAAAAGGCTACAAACGATCCCCTACACTTGTGGGTTATCAAGACCTTTTTCTGGCGCCGTTGCCGGGGAGCAATAGCATGGGGTGAATATTCTCGTGTGTGCTTGTTTGCTTTAGCACTAAGTAATTTTTATTTTCTGATATTAGCGTGGGGTGAATAGCGTGGGATGAATGCCATGATGAATGCTATGATGATTGCTATGATCCCTTGGATTCATTTGAAATATCCCTTTTTGATGAACTTGATGCTTGCTATGCTTGTCGCCATGATGCCAATATGAATTATGCTTATGAAGATGAACTTGCTATAGTTCCTTATGTTAAGCATGAAATTGTTGCTATTGCACCCACACATGATAGTCCTATTATCTTTTTGAATTCTCCCAACTACACTATATCGGAGAAGTTTGCTCGTATTAAGGATTATATAGATGGGTTGTGTTTTGCTACTACACATGATGATTTTGATGAATATAATATGCATGTGCTTTCTGCTCCTACTTGCAATTATTATGAGAGAGGAACCAAATCTTCACCTCTCTATGTTTCCAATACTATGAAATTGCAAGAAACTGTTTATACTATGCATTGGCCTTTACTTAATGTGCATGAATTGTTCTTGTATGACATGCCGATGCATAGGAAGAGAGTTAGACTTCGTTGTCACATGATATATATCACTTTGTGCTCACTACTAAATTACAAATCATTGCTAATTAAAATTGGCTTTGATATACCTTGGGATCCGGGTGGATCCATTACTTGAGCACTTTATGCCTAGCTTAATGGCTTTAAAGAAAGCGCTGCCAAGGAGACAACCCGGAAGTTTTAGAGAGTCATTTATACCTGTTGTGTTCTTTTATAAAGTTTAAAAACAAAAAAAATATAGAGGGGAACCTAAAACTTCACAAAAGGAAAGGTGAAAGTGAGAAGAGATGATGAGCATCGTTGAAGTGGGGGACGTCCTTGAACTTTTGCTCATGCCCATGGAAACTTTGTGAATCTTGAATCACGGAAACTTTTCCAACAAAAATAATTATCCCCTTGTACAAATCCATTGTACTATAAAAATAATGTGCCAAGATTTGCCTTTAGGATGACTAGATTGCTTGTTGGTATGTGCGGTGTAAAAATAGAAACTTTGGCTGTAGTGCGTGAATTTTAATTTTTTACTGGAACATAAAAAGTTTCTGAATTTTTTACACAGTATTTATATGCAAAATGTTTAATTTTTCCTAATTTTTCAGAATTTTCTGAGTTACATAAGTATGGTCAAAGTTCAGATTACTACAGACTGTCCTGTTTAAGACAGATTCTCTTTTTGATGCATTGTTTTGCTTGTTTTTACGAAACTATCGATTTTATCGGTGGTGTAAGCCATAGAAAAGTTATAATACAGCAGGGATAATGCAAATATAAAATATGAATTGGTTTGTAACAGTACTTAAAGTAGTATTTTGCTTTATTATACTAACGGATCTTACCAGTCTTCTATTAAGTTTTGTGTGGATGAAGTGTTCGAAGATCGAGGAGGTCTCGATATGAGGAGAAGAAGGAGAGGCAAGAATTCAAGCTTGGGGGGTCCCAAGGAACCCCAAGTAAAAATCCAAGGAGACTCAAGCGTCTAAGCTTGGGGATGCCCCGGAAGGCATCCCATCTTTCTTCAACAAGTATCAATATGTTTTCGGATTCGTTTCATTCATGCGATATGTGCAAATCTTGGAGCGTCTTTTGCGTTTAGTTTTCACTTTTATTTTATGCACCAAGCTGGTATGAGATAGTCCATGGTTGATTTATAGAATGCCCATTGCACTTCACTTATATCTTTTGAGTATGGCTTTATAGAATGCTTCATGTGCTTCACTTATATCATATGAAGTTTGGATTGCCTGTTTCTCTTCACGTAGAAAACCGTTATTTGAAGAATGCTCTTTTGCTTCACTTATATTTATTAGAGCATGGTCTTTTGTAGAAAGAATTAAACTCTCTTGCTTCACTTATATCTATTTAGAGAGTCAACAGAAATTGGTCATTTGCATGGTTAGTCATAAAATCCTACATAAAACTTAGGGATCACTAAATATGATACGTTTAATTCCTTGCAATAGTTTTGCGATATAGAGATGATAATATGTGGGAGGTACTAGTGGATGATCGTGTTTAGTAAGATATTGGTGTTAAGGTTTGTGATTCACGAAGCATGCACGTATAGTCTCCCGTTATGCTAGGAAGTTGGAGCACAATTTATCCTTGATTGTCTATCTTTGTGTGAAGGTCGGGGGCGCGCGATGGTTAACTCCTACCAACCTCCCCCCTAGGAGCATGCGTAGTAATACTTTGCTTCGAGAGAGCTAATAAAACTTTTGCAATAAGTATGTGAGTTCTTTATGACTAATGTGAGTCGATGGATTATACGCACTCTTAGCCTTCCGCAATTTGCTAGCCTCTACGGTACCGTGCATTGCCCTTTCTCACCTCGAGAGTCGGTGCAAACTTTGCCGGTTTATCCAAACCCCATGATATGATGCGCACTATTACACATAAGCCTTATTATATCTTCCTCAAAACAGCCACCATACCTACCTATTATGGCATTTCCATAGCCATTCCGAGATATATTGCCATGCAACTTCCACCGCCTCCGTTTTGATGACTTGTGCATTCATTGTCATATTGCATTACATGATCGTAAGATAGATAGCATGATGTTTTCATGGCTTGTCCATTTTTTGATATCTTTGCTACGCTAGATCATTGCTTTCATATAGAGTCATACTTTGTTCTACTGTCGTTGTAGTATTGAGTTGTAAGTAAATAGAAGTGTGATGATCATCATTATTCATTATTAGAGCATGCCACAGTGATGAAAGGATGATGGAAACTATGATTCCCCCACAAGTCGGGATGAGGCTCCGGACAAAGAAAGAAAAAAAAGAAAAAGAAAAAAAATAGAAAAAAGGGAAAGGAAAAAAAAAGAAAAGAAAAGAAAAGAAAAAATGAAAGAAGAAGGAATAGGGGCATGCTAATTCCACACTTGTGCTTCAAAGTAGTACAATTTTTTTTCATATAGAGAGTCTCCTGTGTTGTCACTTTCATATACTAGTGGGAATTTTTCATACAGTTAGATGCACACCCACTTAGTTTTTATATTGAGCTTTCATACACTTATTGCTCTTAGTGCATCCGTTGCCTCGCAATCCCTACTCCTCGCATTGATATCGACTTTCTTCTCCACTTTTACCCCTTTGAAACCTACCACCATATTCTATTCCACCCATAGTGCTATATCCATGGCTTGCGCTCATGTATTGCGTGAGAGTATGAATCAATTTCTTGGCTGACACCGGGGTAATACATGATTTATACTTTGTGTTAAGAAGACAGAGCAGGACAAGGCTATATGATTTTGTAGGGATAGCGTTCTTTAGCCTTGATATTTTGAAAGACATGATTGTTTGTTGGGATGCCTGAGTATTATTGTCTTTATGTCAAAACTAGACTATTGCTTTGAATCACTTGTGTCTTAATATTCATGCCATGATTAGATATATGATCAAGATTATGCTAGGTTGCATTCCACATCAAAAAATATCTTTTTTTATCATTTACCTACTCGAGGACGAGCAGGAATTAAGCTTGGGGGTGCTGATACGTCTCCGTCGTATCTATATTTTTTGATTGTTTCATGCCAATATTATAATCTTTCACATATTTTTGGCAACATTTTATATGATTTATTGGACTAACCTATTGATCCAGTGCCCAGTGCCAGTTCCTGTTTGTTGCATGTTTTTTGTTTTGCATAATTACCATATCAAACAAAGTCCAAATGCGATAAAAATTTACGAAGATTTTTTTGGAATATTTGTGAATTTTGAGAAGTGGAATCAACGCAATTGGAGGCCCACAGCCCCCACAATACACCAGGGCCATGCCAGGGGGCCCAGGCGCGCCCTGGTGGGTTGTGCTCACCTCGTATGTCGGTTGGAGCTCTCCTTTGGCCGCAAGGAAGCTACTTTTTGTATAAAAATCCCCTCAAAATTTCAGCCCGATCGGAGTTACGGATCTCCGGGAATATAAGAAACGGTTTTCGGCTAGAAAAGAGGAACGTGAAACAGAAGAGAATAGAGAGGGAGATCCAATCTAGGAGGGGCTCCTGCCCCTCCGCCGCCATGGAGGCCATGGACCAGAGGGGGAACTCTCCTCCCATCTAGGGGGAGGCAAAGGAAGAAGAAGAAGGAGGGGGGCTCTCTCCCCCTCTCTCCCGGTGGCGCCGGAACGCCGCCGGGGCAAGCATCGTGACGGCGATCTACTCCAACAACTTCGCCGCCGTCAACACCAACTCTCTCCCCCTCTATGCAGCGGTGTAACTCCCCTTCTCCCTACTGTAATCTCTACTTAAACATGGTGCTCAACTCCATATACTATTTCCCAATGATATATGGCTATCCTATGATGTTTGAGTAGATCCGCTTTGTCCTATGGGCTAATTGATGATCGTGGTTGGTATGATTGTATATTTTATTATGGTGATGTCCTATGGTGCCCTCCGTCTTGCGCAAACGTGAGGGATCCTCGCCATATGGTGTTGCAATGTGTTCATGATTTGCCTATGGTGGGTTGCTTGAGTGACAGAAGCATAAACCCGAGTAGGTGGGTTGTTGCATATGGGAGTAAAGAGGACTTGATACTTAATGCTATGGTTGGGTTTTACCTTAATGATCTTTAGTAGTTGCAGATGCTTGCTAGAGTTCCAATCATAAGTGCATATGATCCAAGTAGAGAAAGTATGTTAGCTCATGCCTCTCCCTCATGTAAAATTGGAAGAATGATTACCGGTCTAGTTATCAATTGCCTAGGGACAAATAACCTTCTTGTTTCACAAAAGCTCTCTACTAAACAACTAACTTTCATTATCTTGCTTTTTACTCGTAGTTTTATTCCCGCTAAGTACTTCTAGTTTTATTCATGCAAACTATCCTATCACCTACAAAATAGTTTCATACCTGTTCTAGGTAAAGAAAACGTTAAAGTGTGCGTAGAGTTGTATCGGTGGTCGATAGAACTTGAGGGAATATTTGTTTTACCTTTAGCTCCTCGTTGGGTTCGACACTCTCACTTATCGAAAAAGGCTACAAACGATCCCCTACACTTGTGGGTTATCAAGACCTTTTTCTGGTGCCGTTGCCGGGGAGCAATAGCGTGGGGTGAATATTCTCGTGTGTGCTTGTTTGCTTTATCACTAAGTAATTTTTATTTTTTGTTATTAGCATGGGGTGAATAGCGTGGGATGAATGCAATGATGAATGCTATGATGATTGCTATGATCCCTTGGATTCATTTGAAATATCCCTTTT
Source organism: Elymus sibiricus (assembly GCA_039707655.1). Lineage (NCBI taxonomy): Eukaryota > Viridiplantae > Streptophyta > Magnoliopsida > Poales > Poaceae > Elymus > Elymus sibiricus. Next base: position 420,127,180 of record CM077665.1, read on the forward strand.
TGATGAACTTGATGCTTGCTATGCTTGTGGCCATGATGCCAATATGAATTATGCTTATGAAGATGAACTTTCTATAGTTCCTTATGTTAAGCATGAAATTGTTGCTATTGCACCTACACATGATAGTCCTATTATCTTTTTGAATTCTCCCAACTACACTATATCGGAGAAGTTTGCTCGTTTTAAGGATTATATAGATGGGTTGCGTTTTCCTACTACACATGATGATTTTGATGAATATAATATGCATGTGCTTGCTTCTCCTACTTGCAATTATTATGGGAGAGGAACCAAATCTTCACCTCTCTATGTTTCCAATACTATGAAATTGCAAGAAACTGTTTATACTATGCATTGGCCTTTACTTAATGTGCATGAATTGTTCTTGTATGACATGCCGATGCATAGGAAGAGAGTTAGACTTCGTTGTCACATGATATATATCACTTTGTGCTCACTACTAAATTACAAATCATTGCTAATTAAAATTGGCTTTGATATACCTTGGGATCCGGGTGGATCCATTACTTGAGCACTTTATGCCTAGCTTAATGGCTTTAAAGAAAGCGCTGCCAAGGAGACAACCCGGAAGTTTTAGAGAGTCATTTATACCTGTTGTGTGCTTTTATAAAGTTTAAAAACAAAAAAAATATAGAGGGGAACCTAAAACTTCACAAAAGGAAAGGTGAAAGTGAGAAGAGATGATGAGCATCGTTGAAGTGGGGGACGTCCTTGAACTTTTGCTCATGCCCATGGAAACTTTGTGAATCTTGAATCACGGAAACTTTTCCAACAAAAATAATTATCCCCTTGTACAAATCCATTGTATTATAAAAATAATGTGCCAAGATTTGCCTTTAGGATGATTAGATTGCTTGTTGGTATGTGCGGTGTAAAAACAGAAACTTTGGCTGTAGTGCGTGAATTTTAATTTTTTACTGGAACGTCAAAAGTTTCTGAATTTTTTACACAGTATTCATATACAAAATGATTAATTTTTCCTAATTTTGAAGAATTTTTGGAGTTACATAAGTATGGTCAAAGTTCAGATTACTACAGACTGTCCTGTTTAAGACAGATACTGTTATTGATGCATTGTTTTGCTTGTTTTGATGAAACTATCGATTTTATCGGTGGTGTAAGCCATAGAAAAATTATAATACAGCAGGGATAATGAAAATATAAAATATGAATTGATTTGTAATAGTACTTAAAGTAGTATTTTGCTTTATTATACTAACGGATCTTACCAGTCTTCTGTTAAGTTTTGTGTGGATGAAGTGTTCGAAGATCGAGGAGGTCTCGATATGAGGAGAAGAAGGAGAGGCAAGAGTTCAAGCTTGGGGATGCCCAAGGCACCCCAAGTAAATATCCAAGGAGACTCAAGCATCTAAGCTTGGGGATGCCCCGGAAGGCATCCCATCTTTCTTCAACAAGTATCGGTATGTTTTCGGATTCGTTTCATTCATGCGATATGTGCAAATCTTGGAGCGTCTTTTGCGTTTAGTTTTCACTTTTCTTTTATGCACCATGCTGGTATGAGATAGTCCATGGTTGATTTATAGAATGCTCATTGCACTTCACTTATATCTTTTGAGTATGGCTTTATAGAATGCTTCATGTGCTTCACTTATATCATTTGAAGTTTGGATTGCCTGTTTCTCTTCACGTAGAAAACCATTATTTGAAGAATGCTCTTTTGCTTCACTTATATTTATTAGAGCATGGTATTTTGTATACATAATTAAACTCTCTTGCTTCACTTATATCCATTTAGAGAGTCAACAGGAATTAGTCATTTGCATGGTTAGTCATAAAATCCTACATAAAACTTAGGGATCACTGAATATGATACGTTTGATTCCTTGCAATAGTTTTGCGATATAGAGGTGATAATATGTGGGAGGTACTAGTGGATGATCATGTTTAGTAAGATATTGGTGTTAAGGTTTGTGATTCCCGATGCATGCACGTATAGTCTCCCGTTATGCTAGGAAGTTGGAGCACAATTTATCCTTGATTGACTATCTTTGTGTGAAGGTCGGGGGCGCGCGATGGTTAACTCCTACCAACCTCCCCCCTAGGAGCATGCGTAGTAATACTTTGCTTCGAGAGAGCTAATAAAACTTTTGCAATAAGTATGTGAGTTCTTTATGACTAATGTGAGTCCATGGATTATACGCACTCTTACACATAAGCCTTATTATATCTTCCTCAAAACAGCCACCATACCTACCTATTATGGCATTTCCATAGCCATTCCAAGATATATTGCCATGCAACTTCCACCGCCTCCGTTTTGATGACTTGTGCATTCATTGTCATATTGCATTACATGATCGTAAGATAGCTAGCATGATGTTTTCATGGCTTGTCCGTTTTTTGATATTTTTGCTACGCTAGATCATTGCATTCATATAGAGTCATACTTTGTTCTACTGTCGTTGTAGTATTGAGTTGTAAGTAAATAGAAGTGTGATGATCATCATTATTCATTATTAGACCATGCCCCAGTGATGAAAGGATGATGGAAACTATGATTCCCCCACAAGTCGGGATGAAGCTCCGGACAAAGAAAGGAAAGAAAGAAAAAGAAAAAATAGAAAAAAGGGAAAAGAAAAAAAAAGAAAAGAAAAAAAATGAAAGAAGTAGGAATAGGGGCATGCTAATTCCACACTCGTGCTTCAAAGTAGCACGATGTTTATCATATAGAGAGTCTCCTGTGTTGTCACTTTCATATACTAGTGGGATTTTTTCATACAGTTAGATGCATACCCACTTAGTTGTCATATTGAGCTTTCATACACTTATAGCTCTTAGTGCATCCGTTGCATGGCAATCCCTACTCCTCGCATCGATATCTATTGATGGCCATCTCCATAGCCCGTTGATAAGCTGAGTTGATGCGAGACTTTCTTCTCCACTTTTACCCCTTTGAAACCTACCACCATATTCTATTCCACCCATAGTGCTATATCCATGGCTTGCGCTCATGTATTGCGTGAGATTTGAAAATTCTGAAGCGCGTTAAAAAGTATGAATCAATTGCTTGGCTGACACGGGGGTAATACATGATTTGTACTTTGTGTTAAGAAGACAGAGCATGACAAGGCTATATGATTTTGTAGGGATAGCGTTCTTTAGCCTTGATATTTTGAAAGACATGATTGTTTGTTGGGATGCCTGAGTATTAATGTCTTTATGTCAAAACTAGACTATTGCTTTGAATCACTTGTGTCTTAATACTCATTTCATGATTAGATATATGATCAAGATTAAGCTAGGTAGCATTCCACAATAAAAAATATCTTTTTTTATCATTTACCTACTCGAGGACGAGCAGGAATTAAGCTTGGGGATGCTGATACGTCTCTGTCGTATCTATAATTTTTGATTGTTTCATGCCAATATTATGCAACTTTCACATATTTTTGGCAACATTTTATATGATTTATTGGACTAACCTATTGATCCAGTGCCCAGCGCCAGTTCCTGTTGGTTGCATGTTTTTTGTTTCACGTAATTACCATATCAAGTAAAGTCCAAACGCGATAAAAATTTACGGAGATTTTTTTTTGGAATATTGTGAATTTTGAGAAGTGGAATCAACGCAACCGGAGGCCCACAGCCCCCACAATACACCAGGGCACGACCAGGGGGGCCAGGTGCGCCCTGGTGGGTTGTGCTCATATCGTATGTTTGTTGGAGCTCTCCTTTGGCCGCAAGGAAGATAATTTTTGGATAAAAATCCCCTCAAAATTTCAGCCCGATCGGAGTTACGGATCTCCGGGAATATAAGAAACGGTTTTCGGCCAGAAAAGAGGAACGTGAAACAGAAGAGAACTGAGAGGGAGATCCAATCTAGGAGGGGCTCCTGCCCCTCCGCCGCCATGGAGGCCATGGACCAGAGGGGGAACTCTCCTCCCATCTAGGGGGGAGGCAAAGGAAGAAGAAGAAGGAGGGAGGCTCTCTCCCCCTCTCTCCCGGTGGCGCCGGAACGCCGCCGGGGCAAGCATCATGACGGCGATCTACTCCAACAACTTCGCCGCCGTCAACACCAACTCTCTCCCCCTCTATGCAGCGGTGTAACTCCCCTTCTCCCCGCTGTAATCTCTACTTAAACATGGTGCTCAACGCCATATACTATTTCCCAATGATATATGGCTATCCTTTGATGTTTGTGTTGGGGAACGTTGCATGGGAAACAAAAATTTTCCTACGCACACGCAAGATCTATCCATGGTGATGAGCATCTACGAGAGGGAGAGTGGATCTACATACCCTTGTAGATCGCTAAGCGGGAAGCGTTAAGAAAAGCGGTTGATGTAGTTGAACGTCTTCGCGATCCAAATCGCCGAGCGTCCCGCGATCCAATCATGATCTAGTACCGAACGGACGGCACCTCCGCGTTCAGTACACGTACAGCTCGATGACGATCTCTGCCTTCTTGATCCAGTAACAGGGAGCGGAGAGGCAGATGAGTACTCCGGCAGCGCAACGGCGCGGCAGCGGTGGTGGTGGAACTATTCAGCAGGGCTTCGCCTAAGCACTGCTGAAAACTAGAGGACTTGATCTATCGGGAGAGAGGGCTGCACTATGACCTTTTTGGGTTGAAGTGCTTTTTCCCTCTCTCCCTCTAGTATATATAGGAGGGAGGGGAGGGAGGCCGGCGCCCTAGGGCTGTCCCTTTGTTGTGGCCGCAAGGAGGAGGAGGTGGAGGAGTCCACCTCCAATCCTACTCATAGTAGGATTCCTTCCCTTCCCCCACTTGGACTTTCCTTTCCCTCAAGACCAGCCACATAGGCCTTCTTGGGCCGGACGCCCAGCCCACCAGGGGCTGGTGCGCCACCCTCAGGTCCATGTGACCCACATGGGGTGTGGTGGGCCCACTTGGTGGACCCCCGGAACCCATTCGTCACTCCCGGTACACTGCCGAAAATGCCCGAAACCTTTCCGGAGTTCAAACACCACCTTCCTATATATCAATCTTTACCTCCGGACCATTCCGGAGCTCCTGGTGACGTCCGGGATCTCATCTGGGACTCCGAACAACCTTCGGTCACCAACATACATAACTCAACTATACCAAAACGTCATCGAACCTTAAGTGTGCAGACCCTGCGGGTTCGAGAACTATGTAGACATGACCGAGACACCTCTACGGTCAATAACCAATAGCGGGACCTGGATGCCCATATTGGTTCTTACATATTCTACGAAGATCTTTATCGGTTGATCCTCTATGTCAAGGATTCAGTTAATCTCGTATGATGTTCCCTTTGTTCTTCGGTATGTTACTTGCCCGAGATTCGATCGTCGGTATCTCTATAACTAGTTCAATCTCGTTACTGGCAAGTATCTTTACTCGTTCCGTAATACAAGATCCCGTGGCTAACTCCTTAGTCACATTGCTTGCAAGGCTTAGTGTGATGTTGTATTACCGAGTGGGCCCCGAGATACCTCTCCGTCATACGGAGTAACAAATCCTAGTCTCGATCCATGCCCACTCAACAGACAACCTCGGAGATACCTGTAGAGCATCTTTATAGTCACCCAGTTACGTTGCGACGTTTGATACACACAAGGTACTCCTCCGGTGTCAGTGAGTTGCATGATCTCATGGTCATAGGAACAGATACTTGACATGCAGAAAACTATAGCAATAAACTGACACGATCATATGCTACGTTCATAGTTTGAGTCTTGTCCATCACATCATTCTCCTAATGATGTGATCCTGTTATCAAATGACATCTCATGTCTATGGCTAGGAAACCTTGTAGTCTCCCACTTGCATATTTCCAACAGTCTCCCACTTGCACTAGAGTCAATAATCTAGCTCACATCACTATGTGATTTACATTGTAATGAATCTAACACCCAAGCAGTTCTGGTGTTGATTATGTTTAGCCCTTGGAAGAGGTTTAGTCATCGGATCTGCAACATTCAGATCCGTGTGTACTTTGCAAATATTTATGTCGTCCTCCTTGATGTAATCGCGGATGGAATTGAAACGTCGCTTTATGTGTCTGGTCCTCTTGTGAAACCTTGGTTCCTTGGCTAGAGCAATGGCACCAGTGTTGTCACAGAACAGAGTCATTGGGTTTATTGCACTAGGCACTACTCCAAGATCTGTCATGAACTCCTTCATCCAGACACCTTCCTTCGCCGCCTCCGAGGCAGCGATGTACTCCGCTTCGCATGTAGAATCAGCTACCACGCTTTGCTTGCAACTGCACCAGCTTATCGCACCCCCATTAAGAATAAATACGTATCCGGTTTGAGACTTAGAGTCATCCGGATCAGTGTCAAAGCTTGCATCGACATAACCCTTTACGACGAGCTCTTGATCACCTCCATAAACGAGAAACATGTCCTTAGTCCTTTTCAGGTACTTCAGGATATTCTTGACCGCCGTCCAGTGTTCCACTCCTGGATCACTTTGAAACCTTCCGGCCATACTTATGGCAAGGCTGGCATCGGGTCTTGTGCACAGCATTGCATACATGATAGAGCCTATGGCTGAAGCATAGGGGACGACACTCATCTTTCCTCTATCTTCTGCAGTCACTGGGCATTGAGTCTTACTCAACTTCACACCTTGCAAGACAGGCAAGAACCCCTTCTTGGACTGATCCATTTTGAACTTCTTCAAAACTTTGTCAAGGTATGTGCTCTGTGAAAGTCCTATTAAGCGTCTTGATCTATCTCTATAGATCTTGATGCCTAATATGAAAGCAGCTTCTCCTAGGTCCTTCATTGAAAAACTCTTGTTCAAATATTCCTTCACGCTTTCCAACATTTCTATATTGTTTCCAATCAGCAATATGTCATCCACATATTAAATTAGAAACGCTATAGAGCTCCCACTCACTTTCTTGTAAATACAAGCTTCTCCGTAAACTTGTATAAACCCGAACGCTTTGATCACCTCATCAAAACGAAGATTCCAACTCCGAGATGCTTGCACCAGTCCATAAATGGATTGCTGGAGTTTGCAAACTTTGTCAGCATTCTCTGGTTCGACAAAACCTTCTGGTTGCATCATATACAACTCTTCCTTAAGGAAACCGTTAAGGAACGCTGTTTTGACATCCATCTGCCAAATTTCATAATCGAAAAAGGCAGCTATTGCTAACATGATTCTGACGGACTTAAGCATCGCTACGGGTGAGAAGGTCTCATCGTAGTCAACTCCTTGAACTTGTGAAAAACCCTTTGCCACAAGCCGAGCTTTATAGACTGTGACATTACCGTCCGCGTCCGTCTTCCTCTTAAAAATCCATTTGTTCTGAATGGCCTTACGCCCTTCAGGTAATACTTCCAAAGCCCATACTTTGTTTTCATACATGGATCCCATCTCGGATTTCATGGCATCTAACCATTTCTCGGAATCCGGGCCCATCATCGCTTCTCCATAGCTCGTAGGTTCATCGTTGTCCAACAATATGACCTCTAAGACAGGGTTGCCGTACCACTCTGGAGCAGTACGCATCCTTGTTGACCTACGAGGTTCGATAGCAACTTGATCCGAAGCTTCATGATCATCATCATTAAATTCCTCTTCAACTGATGTAGGCTCTACAAAAACATCTTTTTGCGCTACGCTACTCTCAGGTTGAAGTAAAGGTTCAACAACCTCATCAAGTTCTATCTTCCTCCCACTCAATTCTTTCGAGAGAAACTCTTTCTCAAGAAATGTTCCATTTTTAGCGACAAACACTTTGCCTTCGGATCTGAGATAGAAGGTATACCCAACTATCTCTTTTGGGTATCCTATGAAGACGCATTTCTCCGCCATGGGTTCCAGCTTTTCAGGCTGAAGCTTTTTGACATAAGCATCACATCCCCAAACTTTAAGAAACGACAACTTTGGCTTCTTGCCAAACCACAGTTCATATGGCGTCGTCTCAATGGATTTTGATGGTTCCCTATTTAAAGTGAATGCAGCTGTCTCTAATGCATAACCCCAAAACGATAGTGGCAAATCGGCAAGAGACATCATAGATCGCACCATATCCAATAAGGTTCGATTACGACGTTCGGACACACCATTACGCTGTGGTGTTCCAGGCGGTGTCAATTGTGAAACAATTCCACACTGTCTTAAGTGACTGCCAAACTCATAACTCAGATATTCTCCTCCTCGATTAGATCGTAGGAATTTAATCTTCTTGTTACGATGATTCTTAACTTCACTTTGAAATTGCTTGAACTTTTCAAACGTTTCAGGCTTGTGTTTCATTAAGTAAATATACCCATATCTACTTAAGTCATCAGTGAAGGTGAGAAAATAACGATATCCACCGCGCGCCTCAATGCTCATCGGACCGCACACATCAGTATGTATGATTTCCAACAAGTCACTTGCCCGTTCCATTGTTCCAGAGAACGGGGTCTTAGTCATCTTGCCCATGAGGCATGGTTCACATGTGTCAAGTGATTCAAAATCAAGTGACTCCAAAAGTCCATCAGCATGGAGTTTCTTCATGCGTTTTACACCAATATGACCTAAACGGCAGTGCCACAAGAAAGTGGTACTATCATTATCAACTCTACATCTTTTGGCATCAATGTTATGAACATGTGTATCATCACTATCGAGATTCAATAAGAATAAACCCCTCTCATTGGGTGCATGACCATAAAAGATATTACTCATCTAAATAGAACAACCATTATTCTTTGATTTAAATGAGTAACCGTCTCGCAATAAACAAGATCCAGATATAATGTTCATGCTTAACGTAGGCACTAAATAGCAATTATTCAGGTTCATCACTAATCCCGATGGTAATCGAAGAGCGAGCGTGCCGACGGCGATCACATCAACCTTTTAACCATTTCCCACGCGCATCGTCACTTCGTCCTTTGCCAGCCTCCGTCTATTCCGCAGTTCCTGTTTTGAGTTGCAGATGTGAGCAACCGCACCGGTATCAAATACCCAGGCACTACAACGAGAGTTGGTAAGGTACCCATCAATAACATGTATATCATATATACCTTGTTTGTTGTTGGCCGCCTTCTTGTCAGCCAAATACTTGGGGCAGTTCCGCTTCCAGTGACCAGTTCCCTTGCAATGAAAGCACTCAGTTTCTGGCTTGGGTCCAGCCTTGGGTTTCTTCATGGGAGCATCAACTGCTTTGCCACCCTTCTTGGAGTTACCCTTCTTACCCTTGCCATTCTTCTTGAAACTAGTGGTTTTATTGACCATCAACACTTGATGCTCCTTCTGAATCTCAGACTCAGCGACTTTCAACATCACAAATAGCTCGGCGACTGACTTGTTCATCCCGTGCATGTTATAGTTCAACACGAAGCTCTTGTAGCTAGGTGGCAATGATTGAAGAACTCTGTCAGTGATCGCCTCTGCTGGAAGGGGCATCCCCAATTCAGCCAGACGGGTGGAGTACCCAGACATTCTGAGCACGTGATCACTGATAGACCCGTTCTCCTCCATCTTGCAAGTATAGAACTTATCGGAGATCTCATATCTCTCGATCCGGGCATTCTTCTGAAAGATAAACTTCAACTCCTGGAACATCTCATATGCTCCATGACGTTCAAAACGTCTTTGAAGTCCCGGTTCTAAGCCATACAACATTGCACATTGAACTATTGAGTAATCATCAGAACGAGCCTGCCAGGCGTTCACAACGTCTGGAGACTCAACTGGAGCGGGTGGATCACCAAGTGGTGCATCAAGGACATAAGCCTTCTGGGAAGCCGTAAGGATAATCCTTAGATTACGGGCCCAGTCCACAAAGTTACTTCCATCATCTTTCAACTTAGCTTTCTCTAGGAACGCATTAAAATTCAGGGGTGCTACTGCGCGAGCCATGATCTACAACATAAATATAGCAAAGGCAACTTAGACTATTGTTCAAGATAATGAGTTTAGTTAATCATATTTAAAAACTACCACTCAAATTGATATCCCTGCGGTCATTCGAGTGTAACATGATCCAAATCCACCAACTCAAGTCCGATCATCACGTGAGTCGAGGTGGTTTCAATGGTGAACATCTTCATGTTGATCATATCTACTATATGACTCATGTTCGATCTTTCGGTCTCTTGTGTTCCGAGGCCATGTCTGTACATGCTAGGCTCGTCAAGTTTAACCCGAGTGTTCCGCACGTGCAACACTGGCTTGCACCCGTTGTATGCGAACGTAGAGTCTATCACACCCGATCATCACGTGGTGTCTCGAAACGATGAACTTTCGCAATGGTGCACACTTAAATTTCAAGATAAATTGTGTTCTCCCCGAGTGTGCACCGTTGCGAAAGTTCGTCGTTTCGAGACACGCCGTGATGATCGGGTGTGATAGACTCCACGTTCACATACAACGGGTGCAAGCCATGTTGCACACGCGGAACACTCGGGTTAAACTTGACGAGCCTAGCATGTACAGACATGGCCTCGGAACACAAGAGACCGAAAGGTCGAACATGAGTCATATAGTAGATATGATCAACATGAAGATGTTCACCATTGAAACCACCTCGACTCACGTGATGATCGGACTTGAGTTGGTGGATTTGGATCATGTTACACTCGAATGACCGGAGGGATATCAATTTGAGTGGTAGTTTTTAAATATGATTAACTAAACTCATTATCTTGAACAATAGTCTAAGTTGCCTTTGCTATATTTATGTTGTAGATCATGGCTCGCGCAGTAGCACCCCTGAATTTTAATGCGTTCCTAGAGAAAGCTAAGTTGAAAGATGATGGAAGTAACTTTGTGGACTGGGCCCGTAATCTAAGGATTATCCTTACGGCTTCCCAGAAGGCTTATGTCCTTGATGCACCACTTGGTGATCCACCCGCTCCAGTTGAGTCTCTAGACGTTGTGAACGCCTGGCAGGCTCGTTCTGATGATTACTCAATAGTTCAATGTGCAATGTTGTATGGCTTAGAACCGGGACTTCAAAGACGTTTTGAACGTCATGGAGCATATGAGATGTTCCAGGAGTTGAAGTTTATCTTTCAGAAGAATGCCCGGATCGAGAGATATGAGATCTCCGATAAGTTCTATACTTGCAAGATGGAGGAGAACGGGTCTATCAGTGATCACGTGCTCAGAATGTCTGGGTACTCCACCCGTCTGGCTGAATTGGGGATGCCCCTTCCGCCAGAGGCTATCACTGACAGAGTTCTTCAATCATTGCCACCTAGCTACAAGAGCTTCGTGTTGAACTATAACATGCACGGGATGAACAAGTCAGTCGCCGAGCTGTTTGCGATGCTGAAAGCCGCTGAGTCTGAAATTCAGAAGGAGCATCACGTGTTGATGGTCAATAAAACCACTAGTTTCAAGAAAAATGGCAAGGGTAAGAAGGGTAAATCTAAGAAGGGTGGCAAAGCAGTTGATGCTCCTGTGAAGAAACCCAAGGCTGGACCCAAACCAGAAACTGAGTGCTTTCATTGCAAGGGAACTGGACACTGGAAGCGGAACTGCCCCAAGTATTTGGCTGACAAGAAGGCAGCCAACAACAAACAAGGTATATATGATATACATGTTATTGATATGTTCCTTACCAACCCTCGTTGTAGTGCCTGGGTATTTGATACCGGTGCAGTTGCTCATATTTGCAACTCTAAACAGGAACTGCAGAATAGACGGAGGCTGGCGAAGGACGAAGTGACGATGCACGTGGGAAATGGTTCCAAGGTTGATGTGATCGCCGTCGGCACGCTCGCTCTTCGATTACCGTCGGGATTAGTGATGAACCTAAATAAGTGTTATTTGGTGCCTGCGTTAAGCATGAACATTATATCTGGATCTTGTTTATTGCGAGACGGTTACTCATTTAAATCAGAGAATAATGGTTGTTCTATTTATATGGGTAATATCTTTTATGGTCATGCACCCAATGTAAGCGGTTTATTCTTATTGAATCTCGATAGTAATGATACACATGTTCATAACATTGATGCCAAAAGATGTAGGATTGATAATGATAATACCACTTTCTTGTGGCACTGCCGTTTAGGTCATATTGGCGTAAAACGCATGAGGAAGCTCCATGCTGATGGACTTTTGGAGTCACTTGATTTTGAATCACTTGACACATGTGAGCCATGCCTCTTGGGCAAGATGACTAAAACGCCGTTCTCTGGAACAATGGAACGGGCAAGTGACATATTGGAAATCATACATACTGATGTGTGCGGTCCGATGAGTATTGAAGCGCGCGGTGGTTATCGTTACTTTCTCACCTTCACTGATGACTTAAGTAGATATGGGTATATTTACTTAATGAAACACAAGTCTGAAACATTTGAAAAGTTCAAACAATTTCAGAGTGAAGTTGAGAATCATCGTAACAAGAAGATTAAATTCCTACGATCTGATCGAGGAGGAGAATATCTGAGTTATGAGTTTGGCAGTCACTTAAGACAATGTGGAATTGTTTCACAACTGACACCGCCTGGAACACCACAGCGTAATGGTGTGTCCGAACGTCGTAATCGAACTTTATTGGATATGGTGCGATCTATGATGTCTCTTGCTGATTTGCCACTATCGTTTTGGGGTTATGCATTAGAGACAGCTGCATTCACTTTAAATAGGGCACCATCGAAATCCGTTGAGACAACGCCATATGAACTTTGGTTTGGCAAGAAGCCAAAGCTGTCGTTTCTTAAAATTTGGGGATGTGATGCTTATGTCAAAAAGCTTCAGCCTGAAAAGCTGGAACCCAAAGCGGAGAAATGCGTCTTCATAGGATACCCAAAAGAGACAGTTGGGTATACCTTCTATCTCAGATCCGAAGGCAAAGTGTTTGTCGCTAAAAACGGAACATTTCTTGAGAAAGAGTTTCTCTCGAAAGAATTGAGTGGAAGATAGAACTTGATGAGGTTGTTGAACCTTTACTTCTACCTGAGATTAGCGCAGTGCAGAAAGTTGTTTCTGTGGAGCCTACATTAGCTGAAGAGGAAGTTAATGATGATGATCATGAAGCTTTGGATCAAGTTGCTATCGAACCTCGTAGGTCGACAAGGGCGCGTACTGCTCCCGAGTGGTACGGCAACCCTGTCTTAGAGGTCATGTTGTTAGACAACGATGAACCTACGAGCTATGGAGAAGCGATGATGGGCCTGGATTCCGAGAAGTGGTTAGAGGCCATGAAATCCGAGATGGGATCCATGTATGAAAACAAAGTATGGACTTTGGAAGTATTACCTGAAGGGCGTAAGGCCATTCAGAACAAATGGATCTTTAAGAGGAAGACGGACGCGGACGGTAATGTCACCGTCTATAAAGCTCGACTTGTGGCAAAGGGTTTTTCACAAGTTCAAGGAGTTGACTACGATGAGACCTTCTCACCCGTAGCGATGCTTAAGTCCGTCAGAATCATGTTAGCAATAGCTGCCTTTTTCGATTATGAAATTTGGCAGATGGATGTCAAAACAGCGTTCCTTAACGGTTACCTTAAGGAAGAGTTGTATATGATGCAACCAGAAGGTTTTGTCGATCCAGAGAATGCTGACAAAGTTTGCAAACTCCAGCGATCTATTTATGGACTGGTGCAAGCATCTCGGAGTTGGAATCTTCGTTTTGATGAGGTGATCAAAGCGTTCGAGTTTATACAAGTTTACGGAGAAGCTTGTATTTACAAGAAAGTGAGTGGGAGCTCTATAGCGTTTCTAATATTATATGTGGATGACATATTACTGATTGGAAACAATATAGAAATGCTGGAAAGCATAAAGGAATATTTGAACAAGAGTTTTTCAATGAAGGACCTAGGAGAAGCTGCTTTCATATTAGGCATCAAGATCTATAGAGATAGATCGAGACGTTTGATAGGACTTTCACAAAGCACATACCTTGACAAAGTTTTGAAGAAGTTCAAAATGGATCAGTCCAAGAAGGGGTTCTTGCCTGTTTTGCAAGGTGTAAAGTTGAGTAAGACTCAATGCCCAGTGACTGCAGAAGATAGAGAAAAGATGAGTGTCATCCCCTATGCTTCGGCCATAGGCTCTATCATGTATGCAATGCTGTGCACAAGACCCGATGTCAGCCTTGCCATAAGTATGGTCGGAAGGTTTCAAAGTGATCCAGGAATGGAACACTGGACGGCGGTCAAGAATATCCTGAAGTACTTGAAAAGGACTAAGGACATGTTTCTCGTTTATGGAGGTGATCAAGAGCTCGTCGTAAAGGGTTACGTCGATGCAAGCTTTGACACTGATCCGGATGACTCTAAGTCGCAAACCGGATACGTATTTATTCTTAATGGGGGTGCGGTTAGCTGGTGCAGTTCCAAGCAAAGCGTGGTAGCAGATTCTACATGCGAAGCGGAGTACATCGCTGCCTCGGAGGCGGCGAAGGAAGGTGTCTGGATGAAGGAGTTCATGACAGATCTTGGAGTAGTGCCTAGTGCGCTTAACCCAATGACTCTGTTTTGTGATAATACTGGTGCCATTGCTCTAGCCAAGGAACCAAGATTTCACAAGAGGACCAGACACATAAAGCGACGTTTCAATTCCATCCGCGATTACATCAAGGAGGACGACATAAATATTTGCAAAGTACACACGGATCTAAATGTTGCAGATCCGATGACTAAACCTCTTCCAAGGGCTAAACATGAACAACACCAGAACTGCATGGGTGTTCGATTCATTACAATGTAAATCACATAGTGATGTGAACTAGATTATTGACTCTAGTGCAAGTGGGAGACTGTTGGAAATATGCCCTAGAGGCAATAATAAATTGGTTATTATTATATTTCCTTGTTCATGATAATCGTTTATTATCCATGCTATAATTGTATTGATTGGAAACTCAAATACATGTGTGGGTACATAGACAACACTGTGTCCCTAGTAAGCCTCTAGTTGACTAGCTCGTTGATCAAAGATGGTTAAGGTTTCCTAGCCATTGACATGAGATGTCATTTGATAACGGGATCACATCATTAGGAGAATGATGTGATGGACAAGACCCAAACTAAGAACGTAGCATTTGATCGTGTCAGTTTATTGCTATTGTTTTCTGCATGTCAAGTATCTGTTCCTATGACCATGAGATCATGCAACTCCCTGACATCGGAGGAGTACCTTGTGTGTATCAAACATCGCAACGTAACTGGGTGACTATAAAGGTGCTCTACAGGTATCTCCGAGGGTGTCTGTTGGGTTGGCATGGATCAAGACTGGGATTTGTTACTCTGTGTGACGGAGAGGTATCTCAGGGCCCACTCGGTAATACAACATCACAATGAGCCTTGCAAGCAATGTGACTAAAGTGTTAGCCACGAGATCTTGTATTACGGAACGAGTAAAGAGACTTGCCGGTAACGAGATTGAACTAGGTATAGAGATACCGACGATCGAATCTCGGGCAAGTAACATACCGAAGAACAAAGGGAATAGCATACGGGATTAACTGAATCCTTGACATAGAGGTTTGACCGATAAAAGATCTTCGTAGAATATGTAGGAGCCAATATGGGCATCCAGGTCCCGCTATTGGTTATTGGCCGTAGAGGTGTCTCGGTCATGTCTACATAGTTCTCGAACCCGCAGGGTCTACACACTTAAACGTTTGGTGACGATTAGTATAGTTGAGTTATTTTGTTGGTGACCGAAAGTTGTTCGGAGTCCCGGATAAGATCCCGGACATGACGAGGATCTCCGGAATAGTCCGGAGGTAAAGATTGATATATGTGATAATAGTGTTTTGATCTCCGGAAGAGTTCCGGAGTTCACCGGAATGGGTTCCGGATGTTTACCGAAGTGTTCGGGTGCAGCAACACTTTATATGGGCCAAAGGGATAAAGCCCACGAGGTATTGGAAAGTGCAAAAAGTAGTTTTGCTGCCGCGTAAGCGGTACTACCGTTTTGTGAAGCGGTACTACCGCTTGTGTGAAGCGGTACTACCTCCCAAGCGGTACTACCGCTTGTGTGAAGCGGTACTACCGCTTGTGTTAAGCGGTACTACCGCTTGTGCGCGGTACTGCAGGGATCCGAGTTGGACTCTTTCCCTGCGGGCCAAACCGACCTTGTGCGGGCAAAACCGACCTGGAGGAGGCTTTTACTCCAAGTTTAGACCCCAAGGCTCAACATATAAATAGAGGGGCAGGGCTAGCACACGGGACACATCAAGATTTCCCCAAGCCGTGTGCGGCAACCCTAACCCTCTAGTTCCTCCGTCATAATCTCCGTAGCGCTTGGCGAAGCCCTGCAGAGATTGTTCCTCACCACCATCACCACGCCGTCGTGCTGCTGGAACTCAACCACTACTTCACCATCGCTCGCTGGATCGAGGAGGTGAAGGCGTCATCAAGCCGTACGTGTGTTGAACGCGGAGGTGCCGTCCGTTCGGCGCTAGTTCGTGATCGGATCGAGGGACGACTTGCGATTTGGATCGCGGAGACGTTCGACTACATCAACCGCGTTTCTTAAACGCTTCCGCTTAGCGATCTACAAGGGTATGTAGATTTACTCTCCCTCTCGTAGATGCTCATCACCATGGATAGATCTTGTGTGTGCGTAGGAAATTTTTTGTTTCCCATGCAACGTTCCCCAACAGGAGCTGGTGGCCATCACCTCAACGCGCGTGTCGGTGCCAATGGTGCCATCCGGGGCGTTGCGGTCAACGGACGACGGAGGATCAAAAACATCGAGTACCACGCTGGGGTACTCGTTGACGGCGGGTGCATCAGAGATGCGGAGCCCCACGAAGAGCGCGCAGAGGCCGTCTACATCGCTGGCGTCCACACAGTCAGGGAGAGGCGGCGGGTCAGAGACGGCGAGCACCTCGCTAGGGTATTCGTCAGGGGCCGGCGCATCGCCAAGGCGGAGCTTGCCGAAGCGCGCGCACAAGCCGTCAATGCAGACGGGAGCATCGTCTGCGAGGCGGGCGGGGCCAGAGCCCAGTGCCGTGCCGTTTCCCGCGGAGGCGGGTGCAGTTGGAGTGATGAGTAGCCCGGGTGCGTCGCGCTCGGCAGAGTCGGTGAAGGGTCCCGCCCGGAGCGTGGCTCCAGCCGACGCCGCGCTCGGCCCCACGGTGGGCGCTAACTATCGTCGTTTCGTCACGATAGATGCCATGGGGTGGCTTATCAAACGTGGTTGGGGCCGAATGGACGTCGTTGGACTCCGGAAATGGGATTGGGGACAAGCGGTGTGAGACACGCGATGTACCCAGGTTCGGGCCCTCTACGAGAGGTAACACCCCTAATCCTGCTTGTCTGGTTTATGTTCTTCACGGCCACAAGGTTGCTCGTCGAGCTGTATGCTAGAGGAAGAATAAGGAGCCTACTAGCCCTTCCTCCTTCTCTATGTGGGTGTGTGTGCGTGTGTTCAGCCGTCCCCCTTGCATGAGGGGTGCTGGGAGGTTTTCTAGGCCAACCCCCAGCTTACAATATTCAGGGGATAAGGTTGGTGGGACCCGGCTGGCGGCCTCTCTAGCCGGCCAGGTGGGGCCCGCCGGCTGGGAAGTCTTGTCGCGTGTGGGCCCGCCAGCCGCGGGGTCCCATCGAAAGTGGTGGCCCGCCTGTCCGGTCGTGCCGCGGCACGGGCCGCACCGTGCGGCGTCGTCTAGCCGCAGGCGGCCACGGTCAGCAGTACGGCCGGCTGCCCTGTAGCCATGTAGGAGCAGGTAATGGAGTGGTTGGAGGCGTGCCTCCACTGTTTCCTCGCCTGGTCGCCGTCGACCGCGGTCAGCGGTATGTCCGCCTCCGCTGTAGTCACGCGCCCCCCGCTCGTGTACGACCGGCTGCACTGTAGCCACGCGCGTTCTATCGTCAACGGGCACTGTGGCCACGCGGGTCCCGCCAAATGGGGTCATGTCCCGTCGTCATGCAATGGGCACGGAAGGAGAGGGTGGGGACCCGATGGCCCATGTGGTCATGATAGAGCCGGCCACCACCCAGCCGGCGCTGAGCCAACCAGCCCCTGGACGGCCGACCGTGAGCCAGCCGGTCCCGGCCTAGCCGGCCGGGGGGCGGGGGAGCTGGCCAGATGAGTAGCCGGCCCATAGGGCAGGCAAGCGCCTCGCCAGGGCAGCCGGCTGGGAGCCCGAACGGTACGGGGAACCAGCCAGCGTGTGTGTTTAAAAAAGTTTAGTTCCCTTTGCTTTGGTATATCCAGGGGTTACATCCCCGACAATTGTTGACTAACCATATGGTCTGTACTGAACCATCAAAAGTAATTAGTAGAGCTCTTTTACAGTGATTGGAGAGTTACGATTTGTAATTTTGTGTAACTCCACCTATGTTTATTTCTCGTTACTCCTATTTTTCCACTGTCACATTAAGGTGGATGGACGGCTCCTAAAATCGCCAATCACCGTAACAGTTGTAAAGTAATTATCATGTTTGCAATGCTAGATTTTTTTGCTTGTTGTGTAAATTCAAATCCTGACTCCGCCTTTGGATCCAGGCCGGTCCTCGTCGGTGGACGTAGACCCGAAGCCCGACAGTACCCATGTACAAGGCGAAGCTCCTCCGGCAGTCCGATGGATTCGACCCTGGATCCCTTTTGGTACAAAGACGGTGAAGAGTGTGTTTGCGATTCATCCTAACAGCCCTTCCCACATGGTGTAGTGGGGTGGCTGTCATACATGCTCCAGTGGTGGCGCCCTTTGGCAGTGGCCGGGACGTCAGGATATACCACGGTGGCAATGCGGCTGTGGATAATCGCCGGATCGGGCGGCCAGCTCCGTGTCTTTGAAGGTGGTCTTGCAGATGCACAGGTTGTCGGTTGGATGTTCTTGGGACTGATCCGACTGTAAACCTGGTCTTCGGCCGGTGGCCGGAGCCGGTGATAGTGACGCCCCTGGCGTCGTTTCCTTCATGAAGGCATCATCAAGGTGAAGCTCCCAACTCCTCCCGCTACCTCCAAGGGAAACTCTTGATCAGTTGATCGGATGACCGTGGCGCTTGATGTCTACTATGCAACTTTATTCTTGTAGACTTTGTTGGGCCTCCAAGCGCAGAGTTTTGTAGGACAGTAGCAATTTTCCCTCAAGTGGATGACCTAAGGTTTATTAATCCGTGGGAGGTGTAGGATGAAGATGGTCTCTCTCGAACAACCATGCAATCAAATACAAGAAATCTCTTGTGTCCCAACACACCCGATACAATGGCAAATTGTATAGGTGCATTAGTTCGGCGAAGAGATGGTGATACAAGTGCAATATGGATGGTAGATATAGGTTTTTGTAATCTGAAAATATAAAAACAGCAAGGTAGCAAGTAACAAAAGTGAGCACAAACGATATTGCAATGCTTGAAAACAAGGCCTAGGGTCCGTACTTTCGCTAGTTCAATCTCTCAACAATGCTAATATAATTGGATCACATAACCATCCCTCAACGTGCAACGAAGAATCACCCCAAAGTTCTTATCTAGCGGAGAACATATGAAGAAATTATTTGTAGGGTACAAAACCACCTTAAAGTTATCCTTTCCGATCGATCTATTCAAGAGTTCGTACTAAGATAACATCAAGTTATCCTTTCCGTTCGATCTATCTAAGAGTTCGTACTAGAATAACACCATATGATACGCATCAACCAACTCTAATGTCACCTAGATACTCCAATGTCACCACAAGTATCCATGAGTTAATTATACGATACGCATCAAACAATTTCAGATTCATAATGCTCAATCCAACACAAAGAACCTCAAAGAGTACCCCAAGATTTCTATCGCAGAAAGTAGGACAAGAACGTGTATCAACCCCTATGCATAGATTACCCCAATGTCACCGCGGGATTCCGCAAGTTGAGTACCAAAACATATATCAAGTGAATCAATAGAACACCCCATTATCACCATTGGTATCCACATGCAAGACATATATCAAGTGTTCTCAAATCCAATATTCAATCCAACATAACGATATCTCAAAGGGAAAGATTCAATTCATCACAACAAGATAGTAAGGGAAACACACCATATGGTCCAACTATATTAACAAAGCCCGTGATACATCAAGATCATGACATCTCAAGAACACGAGAGATAGAGAGAGATTGAACACATAGCTACTGGTACATACCCTCAGCCCCAAGGGTGGAGTACTCCCTCCTCGTCATGGCCTCCGCCGGGATGATGAAGATGGCCACCGGAGATGATCTACCCTCTCCGACAGGGTACTGGAACGCCTCCAGATTGGTTTTTCGTCGATATAGAGAGTTGCGGCGGTGGAGCGGAGAGTCTAGGGTTATTTCTGATGGTTTCTCTATTTATAGGATTTTTGGGCGTCGGTTTCACGCCAAGATGGGCCACGAGGAGGGCACAAGACACCAGGGCGCGCCTGGGCCCTCTGGCGCGCCCTGGTGGGTTGTGCCCACCTCGTGGCTCTTCTCCGGTAGTTCTTCGCTCCAATATTGCTTATTTGGTCTAGAAAAAATCACCAAAAAGTTTCGGGCGATTCCGAGAACTTTCATTTTCTGCACAAAAACAACACCACGGTAATTCTACTGAAAATAGCGTCAGTACGGGTTAGTTCTAAATAAATCATATAAAGCGCATCAAAACCATATAAAAGTATTGTAAACATAGATGAATATGGCATGAATACTTCATAAATTATCGATACGTTGGAGACATATCAGCGCTCTTGTGTCGTTCCCTCGTTGGGGGAATCATTCTTGGAGGTGTGCATTGGCTCCAGGGACCAGTAGACGGATTTAGCGGTGGGAGCGGCGTTTCATGTCACACATCAAAGATGTGGAGTCTCGGCAGTGTGGCGCAGCAGGTTCTCAGCGACAGGTGTATGATGATGAACGCACGTAGGAAGGTGGCGTTGTCTGGCACCGTGGTGGCGTGGATGGCAGGTCTACCGAGGTCCATGCATCATTACTTGCTCTGAAAATGGATCGATGGAAGATGGCGGCGGCGACCTCTAAGAGTGCGCCGAACTGGTTTGTGTCGTAGACCCAGCTGTCGGTGTCAAAACCGGCGGATCTCGGGTAGGGGGTCCCGAGCTGTGAGTTTAGGATCGATGGGTAACAAGGGACGAAGGAGACGATGTTTAACCAGGTTCGGGCCCTCCTATGGAGGTAAACCCCTACGTCCTGCTTGGTTGTATTGATGTGTATGAAGATTACAGAGTCGATCTACCTCGAGATCAAGTAGCCAAAACCCTAGATGAGCTTGTCTGCTCTCTACGATCTAAACCCCCCGGTTTATATAGACACCGGGGGTACCTAGGGTTTACACATGATAAGTCTCCAGCCGGAAGTAAAGACGCTGATCCCCTCATCTTGACTTGGAGTGCACGCCGCGTCTTCGGAGGTTTCCTTCTAGAATACGGGGTCGTCGCATATCCCGGCCCTTCCTGCGTTAATCAGAGAGCGGCCCACCAAGCTGGCCTATGAGAGATAGGCCGGCAGCCCGAGGACCCCTTAGTCCAGGACTCCCTCAGTAGCCCCCGAACTAGCCCCCAACGCCAGGGGTCATGACACTAGCAGCTTCGCGTGATCAGAGTTTCCGGCTTGCGGGGTGAGTTCTTTCCCCCCTTTATGTTTGGCTGGCTCTAGACCGGCCGCCAATGACATGTAGTTATCCGAACATGTAATTATCCAGACGCCACAAGTCACTTAACCTCGAAGGCCGAACGTCAAAGCGTGAACAGTATTTCCTGACAACCTTTCTAACAAAGGGTCGTGGCCTATCACGACCGCTGAGCCGGTTACAAAAACTCGATTCGCGGTTCGAGGCCGTTTCTCCATTCGCACGTCTTATCAACGTGTAGACCGTGTCCCGTTTCTTACGGGATATGATTAGTGCCCTGGGTTATCCCACGCGCGCATAACGACACAATTGTTTTGGGAAGTGGCGAGGCCTGCGGCGCAGTAAAAGGGAGGCTCTTGGTATTATGGCACCCCATAAAAGGGAGAAAACCCCCAAGCCCTATTCACGCTCGAAATTCGCACCCTTTGCCTCCTCAACCTTCCCAAGCTCCGAGAGCCCAGATCCAGTTCTTCCTCAATCTTCCCTCCGAGTTCGGCCATGGCTGTTTCAGGCTGCATGGGCAAGTGGGAGGCCTCCTCCGTCACCGACAACGACATTCGGGAGCTAAAGCGTGCTGGCTACCTTTCCGCCAACATCGCCCACCCCGCTCCAGATGCGAATCAGGTGGTTCCCACACCGAAGCCGGGCGAGAGGGTGGTGTTCGTCCCCCATTTCATCCGGGGACTGGGCTTTCCGCTCCACCCCTTCGTCAGGGGCCTCATGTTCTTTTACGGGTTAGATTTCCATGACCTCCCCCCGAACTCCTTCATGCACATCTCGGCGTTCATCATCGTCTGCGAAGCCTTCCTGCGAGTACAGCCGCACTTCGGCCTGTGGCTCAAAGTATTCAATGTCAAGCTGAAGACAGTTGCGGGCGCGCATGCGGATTGTGGAGGGGTGGTAATCAGCAAGCTCCCCCATGTCGAGTGGCTGGACTGCACCTTTATCGACACGGTCAAGATCTGGCAAAAGGAATGGTTCTACATCACCGAACCAAGGAGCGCGGACTGGGTGGCACCTGCCGAGTTCAGATCCGGACCCCCCACGAGGCTAACCTCATGGCTCAAGAAAGGCCTTGACTGGGGGTCGGCCGCAGAGGTAAAATCGCCACAGAAGCGCATCTCCGCGATGATTGAGGCCAAAATCGAGCTGGTCAACGTGATCCAGGTCATGCTCCGCCGCCGTCTCCTCCCCTGCCAGCACCGGGCCTCCCCAATGTGGGCTTACCAGCTCGAGGACCCGGCCACCGTGCGTCAATTCTTCCGCACTACCCACGAGAAATTGTGGAAAGTGCTATTCAAGACCCAGAAGAGCTGGCCGGCCGAGGAGGAGGACACCGGTCTTGACGTCGAAACCCCTCCTACCAAGGTATGATAAAACTTTAATTCTCCGGCTCTGTTTTTGACAAAGAGTTGAACCCCTTCTCCCTCATCTTCACAGAAATGGTTGAGCAAGGTCATGCAAATTGACTGTCCGGCCCCACAGCCCGAAGACCCTTGGTTGGATCTGTTGACGGAGATGCTCATCGTGGCGCCGTATTCGGCGCTAGAGAAGAAGGAGAAGAAGAAGAAAGGGGAGAATAAGGAGGCCCGAGAGGGTCTTCGTCTAAGGGGTCTTCTGGACACTAAGTCCGAGGAGACCCATGCCTCTTCCAGTCACGAGGAAGAGCACGAGGACGAAGGGGAGTGCGACTCCCCCCTCACAAGGAAAAGGGCGGCATTAGCGGACGCCGCGGAGGACCTACCTCCTCCTACCCCGAAGAGGACATGCCGGACAAAGGCAATCCTGCCCGACGATAACTCGAACTCCGATAAGGAGTCTCAGGCATTTGAGAAGGTTCCCCGAAGGAACCCAAGGGTTAAGCCCCCAGCCCAGAGGTATGAATCCGAAGACCCTCTGGGTCACTTATATAGAGCTTTTAATGCTAAATGGGCGAACGTCTTTCAATTTGCAGCCCACCACGCGATCGCCCCACCGACCAAATCTCAGACGGGGAGTCTCTGCCCGCCGACTTGGAGGAAAGTGGGACTGCGTCACATCCTACGCCTCCTGAGGTCTCGAAGGAGGCCGCGGAGGTGTTATCGCGCCAGGCTCATTCTGAGCCGAACACCGGCGGCGGGGGTGACGACGTTATGGCTGAGGTTAATACCTCGGCCGCCGAAGACTAGGAGGAGGAACATCTCCTGGCAACTAAAGTGGGGGGACGAAGTCCGGTCCAGTCCCTTCCGAGGATATCTCCGGAGCGCTCTATGCCTGAGGAGCTGCCAGCCCAATCCCCCACCGGAGGGAGGGTTGGCAGGTCACCACCGGTGCCACCCATGACTGGGTGGCCAGCCGTGATGGATGAAGTTTTATCCGGCTCTTCCATCGCCGAAGATCACCGCGTCCTTATGGGTGCGGTTTTGCAAGGCATTCAGTCCGTTGATAGCGGACTGAAAGAGGCCTTCAACGGTCTCTTGACGGGCTTCAAGGTGAGCCACGTAATACTCTTTTTTCCAGAAAAAGTTAATTTGCCAAGTTTATGCAATCCATATAAGTGTAGTAGCCCCCGAGCCCAGGGTGAGTTTGAAAAACCCACCCGGGGGTCAAATGTTCGAAAATTAGTAACGATGCTTAAGGCACACTTTGTCCCTCATTATTCTAAGAGCTCCGGAGAGTACTTAGCAGAGGGTCTGAATCCGACAGCTCGGGAGTTTTAATGCACATAAGTTGTTTTGTAGGCCTCGTCATCGGCGGCGGCCGCCAACGCAGTGGAGCTTGCCGAGCTAAACCGGAAGCTCAAGAGCTCCGATGAGGAGCTCGATCGCCTAAACAAGAGATTTGACAAGACACAAGGTGAGTCCGAATTGTATCATTCGGGCTATTGTCTATCCTCATTGATTGAGATATCCGGATTGTTATCCCTAAGTGTTATTTACTCATTGTTACCACAGCTGTGGCCGCGGAGGTCGAGAACCTCAAGGCCGAGTTGAAAAAGGTGAGGAAGGAGGCCGCGGATGAGAAGGCGGCGGCCGAACAAGCAGCAGCCGAACTGTCGACGTTAAAAGCCGTGAGCGATAAGCATGAGGCTCGGGTGGCAGAGGTGTAGCTGGAGCTCAAGGATGCTAGCACGAAGTGCGAGGCCCTTGAGCAAAAGAATGAAGACCAGGCCACCGAACTATCCATGCTGAAATCCGAGCTCAAAGCGGAGCGTGTTGATAGGCGGTTCTTTGAAGAAGAACTCCACCAAGTCAAGGCGATCGCGGATGGTAAGCCGTACTTACTACAATGTGCCTTTGGTGGTAACAGGTTTGCATTGCTCACCCGGGTGTGGCGTTCCTCAGGCGCCTATACGGACCTCCCGAGGAGTGCAGCGGACGCGAACAAATACTTCGCCTCTCGGGATGGGGATGTTGAGCCTCGGCTGTTCTGGGCGCAATTTCAAGCCCCCGAGCATCCTCCCCTTCTGAGCAAACAGATGAAACAATTGATGGAGCTGCACAGGATGGCGGAGCCGTCCATGAAGGACCTCTGCATCCGGCTGTGGCTTGCAGAGCCATTGCCGAGCAGTTACTTCGGCTTGGTGCAGAAACTGTGCGACGTTGCGCCTCGGATTGACGCTCTAAAGCGTTCTACGTGCATCGAGGGAGCTCGGATGGCCTTTGCAAGGACCATGATGCACTGGCCGAGGCTCAAGCCGACCGAGATGGCCACCGCGCCTCCACCCCCTGGGAAGGAGCATAGGCGCCCCGAGCAATACTTTTCCACCGTGATGGATGGTGCTTGGGCGATAGAAGCCCAATGCCCTAAGGATGTAATTTATGAATGAGCGTTTTGTCATGTATCCGATGACTATTCCGCTTTATAATGCGGTTGCATGGTTTATCATGTCTTTAAGCTTTGTATTATTTTGACTCCTATGTGGCCGTTTATCTGAAAGTTGCGAGTCGTCGGCTTCAGCCCTCATGTAGATACTACACGAGGTGTTTCTACCTCCACACTGTGACCCTTAGCCGACGTATCGGTGCCCGAAGGCGGTAGTGCGAGGGGAACAAGGCAATCGGACTATGATGCTTTAGTGCTTTCACTTAGCCGTAGGAGCTTGACTGCGGGGGCTGATGACTAGCCCCCAGTGTTTTGTGATATTCGGATACACCGAGGTTGAAACCAGCATCACATGGTTTGTAATCATACAAACCCCTCGTATAACATGGAATAACCTCTATCGATTTTTAGTTTGACACTTATGCTCGGATTGCAGACCGGGTGTCGCTTATTATGACAGTCAGTTTTCGGCGAGCTGGAAGCACAATCGCAGTGGTTCTCCCTTTACCCTTTTAGCCGAACGAGCGGAACGTAAGAGGGCAAACACAGGAGCCGGGCAACCCAACCATTGACCCAAGACATAATTCGGAACCGATTCATATAACGCAACATCCGAGACGCCGAACACATAAACAATAGTGCCGGGGTGATGCTTGGGGCGATTTTTATAGTCAAGCCCCCGGTCTATTAGACGGTCGCATCGTAATATGTACAGAACAGCTTTGCTATCGGCGTCGGTGAGTAGAGAACAGAGTATGTGACATAAAATACAGCGAGGAGGCCGTAAAGGATGGTCTTTATTTCTGATGAATTCTTATAACTCAAACTGCCGAAGCAATTGTTACATGTATTTTGAAATGAAAAATAAAGTTTACAAAGGAGAGGTTTCACCCGGGGTCTTCGATGGGTGGCTTGACGTCCTCAATGTGCCCTGTCGCATGTCTGCTCCTTTGCTCCCGAGGGGGTTGCGTTCCTTTAAAGGTGATTGCTACCGGCGAACGGACCTTGGGAAGAAGATCTTGAGAAGTCGCCGCAGTGTGGTTGAGCTTTACGCTTGGAAGGTCCTAGATGGTACCTGTGGTTTGTCCGAAGACATGTGTTGGCAGTAGTTCGGTCCAGCCGAACACTTTCCCTTTGATAGTGGGTCCCCACAACTGCCCATGGTATTTTGAGCGCGAACTTGTGCCTTCTTGGCACATATTTTACGGGAACTAGGGCTGTGCTGTGGGGGGGGGGGGGGGCGTATCCCTATTTTTGTTGGGCGGAAGATGATTCCGGGAGTTCGGGTTGAGACCGAGCTCGTTTACTAACCTGACGTGCCTTTATGGCTGATTTGGGCGTCGACCTATCGTCGATGTACTGGAATTTGGCTGCCAGGGCCGCTGTGTGTTCCTCAGTTCGGAGAGAGCGCTCTGTGTTGCCGTTGACAGTAATGACCCCCTTGGGCTCGGGCATCTTGAGCTTCAGGTACGCGTAGTGGGGGACGGCATTAAAGCGACCGAATGCTGTGCGGCCGAGTAGGGCGTGATAACCGCTGCGAAAAGGGACAATGTCGAAGATCAAGTTTTCGCTGCGGAAGTTGTCGGGCGAGCCGAACACTACTTCCAGATTCACGGTGCCCAAGCAGTGGGCTTCGACGCCTGGGATCAGTCCTTTAAAGGTAGTGTTACTAGGTTTGATCCTTGATGGATCTATACCCATCTTTTTCACCGTGTCTGAGTAAATCAGATTAAGGCTACTTCCTCTGTCCATTAGGACTCTAGTGAGGTGATACCCATCGATAATGGGGTCTAGGACGAGGGCTGCCGAACCTCCATGACGAATACTGGTCGGATGGTCCCGCCGGTCGAAGGTGATCGGGCAAGCCGACCATTGGGTTATACTTCGGGGCTACGGGCTCTACGGCGTAGACCTCCCGAAGGGTGCGCTTCCTCTCCTTTTTTGGTATGTGAGTGGCATATATCATGTTCACAGTTTCTACCTCTGGTGGGAACTGCTTTTGTCCTCCATTGCTTGGACCGCGGGGCTCGTCGTTGTCCTCGCTGCGTGGGCCCTTGCCTTGCTCTTCGGCTGCGAGCTTGCCAGCTTGTTTGAATACCCAACAATTACGGTTGGTGTGGGTAGTGGGCTTGTCTTGGGTGCCGTGGATCTGGCAGGGCCTATCCATGATTTTGTCCAGCGTGGTAGGTCCATCTCGATTTCCTTTAGAAGGTTTCTTCCGCTGTCCAGATTTTGGGTTGCGGAAACTGGCATTAACGGCCATGTCCTCAGCATCGCCATTGTTGTGCCGGCGTTTGTTTTTGTTACGTCGTGGTTTCCCATTTCCATCCCGGACTTCGGAGGTGTCGGGGTCTTCGGGGTTATGGCCTCGTCGAGCTAGCCAGTTATCCTCACCCGCGCAAAAGCGGGTCATAAGTGAGGTAAGGGCGGACATTGTCCTTGGCTTGTCCTGGTCGAGCTGACGAGCTAGCCACTCGTCCTAGATATTATGTCTAAAGGAGGCTATTGCCTCGGCGTCCGGGCAGTCAACGATTTTGTTTTTCTTGGTCAGGAACCGATTCCAGAATTGCCAAGCCGATTCACCTGCTTTCTGGACAACATTGCTCAGGTCGGAGGAGTCCGGTGGCCAGACATAAGTGCCCTGGAAGTTAGATCGGAAGGCATCCTCGAGCTCTTCCCATCTCCCGATGGAATTCTCGGGGAGACTGTTTAACCAGTGTCGAGGTGGCCCCTTAAGTTTTAGGGGCAGATACTTGATGGCGTGGAGATCATCTCCTCGTGTCATATGAATATGGAGGAGGAAGTCCTCAATCCACATGGCTAGGTCTGTTGTCCCATCGTATTGCTCTATGTTAACGGGTTTAAACCCTTCAGGGAACTGATGCTGCATCACCTCGTCTGTGAAGCACAGTGGGTGGGCAGCGCCTCTGACCCGAGCTATGTCATGCCTACGATCGGCGATCGATCGGGCCCGGTTTTGTTCCTGACCTCGATTGTTGCGGTCGAGCCAAGACTGGTACCCGTCCCGTCTAGCGGGGGAGTACCCTCTAGATCCGTAGATGGATCTTGTGTGGCCTGCTCTATAGTCTAGGTCCTGGCGTAAGTCATACCTGTCCTCAGGCTCTGCTGGATCTTTTCCTCTCCTGCAGGGTACCGCAGGTCTGTACTCGGCCTCGCCGGCCGTCCTATCCTGTCCTCGGGGAGGGCGGTCCGGCTGGTCATACGGAGTATGCCTGGGAGACAATGTTTCAAGGCCCTCGTCATCGAACTGCGGCAGCAGCCGCTGGCGTAGGTAGCTCTTGGGTTGGTCCGGCAGATTGGTACCGTACCCTTCTTCGGCTGCCAAGGCCCTCGTCCATCTATCATTGAGGGTGTCTTGTTCGGCTTTGAGCTGCTGTTGTTTTGCCTTCAGGCTTCGGGAGGTGGCTAAAAGCTGCCGCCTAAACCGTTCCTGATCCGCAGGGTTTTCGGGGACGGTGAAGTCTTCGGCTTCCAGGCTGTCCTCCTCCTCGACAGGGGGAAGGTAGTTGCCGTCCTCAGAATCTTCAGGGTCGCCGAGGTCTTCCGGGGTGTCGTTTTCCCTGGTGCCTGCAATGGCTTCCCTTCCCTTGTTTGCCTTAGATCGTTTGCGCTGTTTCTGGCGCCTTGATGGCTCCTCACCGGATTTATCGCCATTCTTCTTAGGGGTGCGATCGCCCTTATCGTCGGGGGTGTCTACCATGTAGATGTCGTAGGTGGAGGTGGCAGTCCATCGCCCAGTGTTGACAGGGGCAGGGGCGCCATCCTCTTCATCCATGTCTTCTGCCTCCTCGGAGGCATAGTCCAGCATATCGGTTAAGTCTTCGATAGTGGCTACCAAGTGGGTGGTGGCTGGGTCGAAAAATTCCCCATGACCCGCCTTCAGACCGATCTGAGCATGGGTCGAGGTTGGGTCGTCTGTGATTTTTATTGATAGGATCCGATCCAGCGCCTCGTTGATCGTCAAGAGCTCGACCGGATCGATCTACCTAGGACTTTTGGAGTTAACCTCCAACGTGTCCGTACAAAGAGTGTGTTCGGCAGGGGCCGACCCCTGGACCTCAGGTACTATAACCGGATCCGAACTAAGAGCCAGATCATCGGCAGGGATAGACCCGAGGGCGGAGTCGAGAAGGAGATCCGAAGTTAAGGCTTCGGAGACTTCGGGCTCGTCAGATGAGATCGCGAGCCCAGCGAACGAAAGATCGCCCCGGGAGTCTACGGAGAACTCTAAGTTCCCGAATCTGATCTCTTGATCGGGGGCGAGACTCCCGATCCGACCAGGGTGGCCAGTCGGGTCGGCATGCAGCACGATGCTGCCGAAAGAAAAAATCTGTCCGGGGCTGAAGGAGTCCCCGTTACGGACTTCATCGCTAATGATTAGGCGAGCCATCAATTCCTCTTGCGATCCCACAGCGGAACTCTCAATGAAAGCACCAATGTCGGTGTCAAAACCGGCGGATCTTGGGTAGGGGGTCCCGAGCTGTGAGTTTAGGATCGATGGGTAACAAGGGACGAAGGAGACGATGTTTACCCAGGTTCGGGCCCTCCTATGGAGGTAAAACCCTACGTCCTGCTTGGTTGTATTGATGTGTATGAAGATTACAGAGTCGATCTACCTCGAGATCAAGTAGCCAAAACCCTAGATGAGCTTGTCTGCTCTCTACGATCTAAACCCCCCGGTTTATATAGACACCGGGGGTACCTAGGGTTTACACATGATAAGTCTCCAGCCGGAAGTAAAGACGCTGATCCCCTCATCTTGACTTGGAGTGCACGCCGCGTCTTCGGAGGTTTCCTTCTAGAATACGGGGTCATTGCATATCCCGGCCCTTCCTGCGATAATCAGAGAGCGGCCCACCAAGCCAGCCTATGAGAGATAGGCCGGCGGCCCGAGGACCCCTTAGTCCAGAACTCCCTCACTAGCAAGAGGCTGGGTTGGGGCCTTCGGCTTTAGATGTTAGGCTTCGGTGTGAGGTCTGTTTAGTATCCGTCTCGTACATTTGGCACCCTTCATCAAGTGTATAAGAGTAGCAAAAGATATTGCCAAGATGGTGGCCTCAGATTTATTGATGTATTACTTTGTAAGATCTTTATGAATAATTAATAAAATGGCTACATGCATCGCCCAGAGGTGATCCTCCTTTTCAAAAGAAAAAAAACATAGTTTTGCCTTTTCAAAAAAAGAAAGACAAAAAAAATAGTTTTAAGAGATACTTAACTTAAGTTTTCTTTTCAACCGATAATTGTCCAGAAAGGAGATCAAAATAATATTTTGGGCCTCTAAGGAGACACAACGATTGCATGTGAGGAAAGGAGCAACATAGATGATCATTTTGTTGCTACATGAATGGAAACCACATACCATGATGTTCGAAACACAAATGTTAATTCGAGAAATTGTTTAATTACTTTATTTTCTTTTTATTCATGATATGCGTGAATTCACAAAAAAACGGAAGGAGTGCGTGCATGCCACACACATATATCAGTTGATGCAAGTTAAGATCATCCGCCAACTCTCTTTAAAAAATTGCCAACTTAATCAATCAATCATGTCGAATTGTAGACACAATGACTAGACGATGCAACGTTCCTATTTAGTTTTTCATTTTTAGAAGAAGGTTTAGTGTCAATCTAGAACAAAATCTGATTTGATTGGTGTTATGTATTTGTTAGGACTAATTAAGTTGTGTACACGCTTAATTCCCTTCGTTATGTTTTTAATTGTCGATATTACACTTTTGGCTCGCGGAACGTCATGGGTGGGGCACGCCTCCTCTCCCTTGAAGGTGGTGGCGGATCGACAAGAACACGGGGGAAGGGGGTCAGAGCGGAGTGCGGGACGGTTTGTTGGGTACTCCTCCTTTGCGGCCCGTGGGTAAATACAATGTGAAAGAGAGAGGGTATCATGGTGAAGATGAAGTGGGCCGTCATCCAGTGTTAAAGGAAAAGTCTCCAGCGAGAAATGCCCCGCTATGACAGGAAACCGAGCAGGAAGGGAAGGGTCCAGCAGAAAAAGGGAAGGGCGCGTCGTGGGATGGGGCTTTTGTGTTGGGCCCTTGAAGATAACACGGTGGATAGTCTGGACAATCACATTTACCCCCCATATATGGTCTGTGCTTGGGGGAGCTGTACTGGCCAGACGGTGGAATTTTGGGGAGACAGTTGGATGACCGTTTGATGTCTGAACACGCTTGGATGTATTAGGAAGAGATGAGCTTCGACGTTGAGGACAACCTTAATAATTCTTTGATTCATTTACATGTATCGTAGCCCGTAGCAACACACGGGCACTTTACTAGTTTCAAGTAGGATACTTGAGTATGTAATTTTAAAAAATCATAAAAATAGAAACAAATTCAAAAAATCCAATATTTTTTTGCATGGTAGATAATTTAGTGCGTGAGGTACGCTCCAAATTTCAGCTCATTTGGGAAGATGAGTAGCTATCAACAAAAAAGACAAATTGGTTCAGAACAATACATGCACAATAAACATTTTTACAGACCCTAAATTTGGCTTTTTGCCAAGGGCTACTCAAACGTCCAAATAATCTGAAATATGGAGCGTAGCTCATGCACCAAATTCTCTACCGTGCAATTTTTTTTTGGAAAATTTGGATTTTTTCTAGTATTTTTTTTGAATTTTGTATGCATCAAAGGTGCAGATGAGCCTGAGCATCGAATTGCTGCTTTGTGTAGTAATGTATTATTTTTTTACCTTGTCACCCTTTTCTCTTGGTTTTCAGGATGCGATACAATAAGAAATCTTAGAAGGTTTGGCAGTTGATTTCACCGATGATCAAGAGACTAATGAAGCTTTATGATGTATTTAGATGTGGTTGCTAGTTGTATGTGTTGAGTGTCGTATGATGTGAGATAGTACATTTGTACTTTTGTATGTTGTATGACAAAGCTTGAAAAGAAATCATATAATTGATTTTGAATGTGCATGTTTTGCGTTATGTTTATTCGTGCAAAAGGTGATCATAGTATATTGATTACTGTCTAGCTGATTTTAGAACTAATTAACGCGTGGTTAAGATCACACATTGCACACAGTTTTCTGGATCCAATTGTGTGTGATGGCATTTACATCACACATTTTTTTATTTTTAATTATGTGTAATGAATCCCGCATTACATACAATTTTCGTGAAATAACCGTGTGTGATGCTAATTCAAATTGCACATAGTTTTTGTGTTGAATTGTATGGGATGTACCCCCCAATCACAAACAGTTTTGATAGCGTGTGCGATGGACCCCCCTATCACACACATAGGCAAGGTGACGGTTTGAAACTGCGTCACCTTAAGGGGTTAAAAACCGTTTGCTTAGCACGTCACTGCACCAGTGCCATGTCATTCCCTTGTAAGAATTTCAAAAATAAGGACGAGGAAGAGTTTGAGCGCTTTCTTGAAATGCTTAGGCCAGTCTTTTTGCGAACACGTTTAACTGATATTCTAAAGATGACTCCTTATGAAAAATATATGAAATTTATTGTCACTAATAAAAGAAAGATACCTGAAGCTGAAATTTCCACCATGCTTGCTAATTAATCTTTTGATGGTGGAGTTCCAAAGAAATTAGGAGATCCAAAGATACCTATTATACCTTTCTCCATTAAACGAAGTTATGTTAAAACTGCTTTATGTGATCTAGGAGCCGGTGTTAGTGTTATGCCCTTCTCTTTATATAGAAGACTTGATTTGAATAAGCTTACACCAATTGAAATATCTTTGCAAATGGTTGATAAATCCACTGCTATACCTATTAAAATTTGTGAGGATGTCCCCATTGTGGTTGCTAATGTTACTATCTTAATGGATTTTATTATTCTTGATATGGCCAAGGACGACAACATGTCGGTTATCCTTGGTAGACCCTTTTTGAATACTACAGGGGCTATTATTGATTGCAACAAGAGCAAAGTAACTTTTCATATCAATGGTAATCAACACACGGTATATTTTCTGAATAAACAAAGTATGGTGAATAATATCAATTCTATTGAGCAAATTACTACAATCACAATTGGAGATTTCAAAATTCCTCTCCCTGGTGTTAAGAAGAGATATGATATTCTTATTATTGGGGAAATGCATATCCCCATTGAGGTAACCTAGTGTCGTACGAAAAAAATTTGGTTCCATGTCACTTAGAAATGGCTCGTTAATAAGACTTGATAAACCTTATTGATGGATCCTTTTTGAGGAGCATGTGGTAGATAAATTTTGTAAGCACAATCTACTATACCCATATTTTATTCTCTTTTATTTAAAGTTTTAATAAAAAGTTTTATCACATTTTTTTGATTTTTTGAAATTTCCATGTAATAAAAAATGACCCAAAAATAAAGGTTCTCACAATGCCCTTAAAATTTAATATAATTTTTCTAGAATAAATAAGACCTTTTGGCACTGAACACACCCAGGGGGTGCACCACCTGGCCACGAGCCAGGGTGGCGCGCCTACCCCCTGGGCGCGCCATGGTAGCTCGTGGGCCCCATAGGGACCCACTCACTTAGTGTCCATGCCCACAACCTTCTTTCACATCCGGAAAAAATCACCATTGCCTCTTAGCCCGTGTTCTTGCTTATTTTCGAGTGATTTTTGATCCCCTTGCTCGGAACCCCGTTTCCGAAACTGTTTTGAGGAATTACTAATTCGTATGTGACTCCTCCAATGCTCTAATAAGTTTTTCTTCTAGTGTTAAATATTTTGCAATATTTGCTACTGTTGGTGACCATGTATATGAGCTTGTATGTTGAATTTGTATTGTTGAAAGTATTTTTAATGCATGCTATGGCCTCTAGACACTTGTGGGAGTAGTTGCTATCAATTTTGTTGAGTTTCGTTCACTTTTATTCCAAGGTACTAAAAATTTCAGAATTATTCCAGAGAAAGAAAATATGTTGAGGAAAATGTTCCATGGTGGTTAGAGCTCCCCAAGGTCGGCAATTCGCGAACCGGACCTTAAACCACGTTGGGATGAGCTCGTGAAACCGTGTGAATGGCCGTCTGATCTCTTCGTGAACAATGCGGGCATCAAGCAAGAATTTGATAGCTACGTACAAAATGCGAAGTTGACAGACTTCTTGTCAGATAAGTGTCCTCAGTTCCATAATCTCATTGATTCATTCATTCGTAGATTTAAGTATGTGGTTCATCGTTCTTCTCATGAAGTCATGTTTGCGGCTACGATGGAGTACAACCAAGCACTTGCGGCTGCGATGGAGTACAACCCAAACTATCTCGAGGATTTCTATTCAGGCCAATCGTGGCCATAGACCAAGTTAGGCCAAAAGCCTAAGCTTGGGAGAGTACGTATTTCTCACCGACATTACATTCATGTACCACACATTCATTCCAGTTGTCGGTGTTCATCCTCTTGCATTATATAATCCATCAGTAGTTTTATTTTCACTTTATTTTGTGTGTTTGAAAAACTTTCAAAAACCCAAAAATAATTCTCGCTTCTTTTCAGTTCTTCTTTCTTGTTTAATTAGATTGCATCATTGAAAGAAAACCCAAAAATATTTCCCGTTCTTCTTATTTGTTGGGAGCTTTCCCGTGTAAATAGTTTTTCTCGCTTTTCGTTTTCCTTTCTTAATTTGCTTTCTTTAGAAAAACTAAAAACTCCAAAAACATTTCAGTATGTTTCTCTGAAATTATTTTCTTTTCTTTGAGTTGTTGTAAGGAGAAGACTATGCTATAGTTATAAAATGGCTCATATGTTATATTGTTGATCTAACAAAGAGCCAATGTTACCTTGACTTCTCCTTTGAATAAATGGTTTTGCAGATTCCAGCTCAGTCCATATCACACTGGCACTATTATTATTTTCACATCATTCGGTTGTGCAAGTGAAATGCAATAATGATGATAATATGATGAAGTGATTGCGATAAAGGAAGCTCATATGAAATCTTCTTGTTTTTACATTTTGTAAATGTGTTTAGCTAAGTCGCTCTTGATTCAAAATTGTGGGGATCCCGACTCATAAGTCATGATCACTGAATGCACGTGTACAATGATCCCAGAGATCGATGCTCACTGAACACACAGAAGCTGAATAACAAGATTCTTACATCCATACTTAGTGTATTACACAAATAAAGACTATGAAGGTCAAGTCTTACATAGATAAGGCCATGAAAGGCCAAATAGCAAACATAACTAGCAGCGGAAATCTTGATCGAAAGCGTAGACCCATGCCATCTGCCTTAACCCTACAGGCATTCTGACTGGGAAGCGTCCTAGTTCGCATGTTCGTCACCAACGAATCCTTCACCATATTCCCGCTCTTCCATGCCTGGCCAATTAAATAACCAGTGGCAAGCCAATGAGTACTTTGAATGTACTCGAAAGCAACCCATATTTTGGAACAAGGTATAACAAAGCATGATGTAGCACTAAGTAGGTAAGTTTGCAGAAAGCTAATTTTAAGTGCAATGACATGATCAATTGTATTGTAAAGGCATGCATCATGAGGATACAAGTATCCATATGAACAGGTTACAGATATCAATATAATCAAGGTCTGAACATCCCATGGTCAACCATCATGTCAAGTCGTCCGACTTAACTCAAGTATCCCACCTTTATCACACACACACACACACACACACACACACACACACACACACACACACACCAAGTTTTTCTAAACAATGGACGTAGCCCAAGAGCGGTCATCCAACTGTCCTTGACCGTGGACACGGCTATTCGAATAGTTTTATACACTGCAGAGGTTGCACACTTTACCCACAAGACTCGGGGAACTTCCGTGCCATCCACGACTCGCGATATATTGCATACCCGAGGTAAGCACCCGAACAATGCCTTTCCCCTGGCGATACTAAACAAAGAGTCCACTCATTGGTGACATCCCTCATGATATACATCACATGTATCATCCATGAGGGAACGCAACGGTGTGCCCGGTGTCTGTGAAAACAACCCATGATCGTCCATTCCGGTACGACCCCGTATCGAGAGTGACCACGCCACTCCCGCCACTAGTAATGCAGGCTCTCTGCTAGTACCCACCAAAGTAATCAACAAAGCCCCGTCCCATAAGGGGTATTGTGGTTGTACATGTAAGGTTGGAATAACGGTCACAACTTACACCAATCCGTTTCCGAAAACCACACACTCACTTGCTCCGGTACACCACTTATGTATCAAGTGGTTACCTAGCTCACAGCATCTCCCTCAGGCATTAGTGGCACCCGACGGGGTTTTCGAAAAGTCTTTGAAAACACTTTGTCTCCGACACCATGCATAAGCCCGTCCCATTCACGTAGCATCTATTTTAGCAGCCTAACTATTCCCACCCGCATGACCCTCATAGGAAGGTAGGGTAATGCACGATGCAAGTATCACCGGAAAAGTAGCAGAGGCATCCACCAAAGTGGTCACCACATCATCATGATCAATACATCGAAATAAAGTGCTACATCACATGCATGAAAAAGTTACTTAGACATGGTCAAGGGGCTGCTTGCCTGGCTCAGCAAAGTCTTCGGGGTCTTCAAAGTCTTCGGGCCCAACTCCCTCGTCAACAACGCAATCTATCGTCGCGATAACGGCAATAATAAGAATCACAACCAAAAACAGAACACACAATCCACTTCTAAAATGTTACTCGACTCTATAAAATACTACAATAAAGACTAAAAATATTTGTCTCTGGTTTTGAAGTGAAAAAGATTTTGAAAACTATTTTAACAGATGCTAAAAATACTTAAAACTAGGTTTTAAATAAATCCAGTACATAAAATGTTTTCAAGAATTTTCACAAGTGGCCTTATTAAATACTACAGAATATTACAAGATTTATGGAGTTGGTATTTTTGGAATTGGACAATTATTTTGATCTGTGGAATATTTGGAAATGCCAGAAAAAGAAAAAGGGTAAAGGGCATTGTGCCTACTGGGCCAAATCGGCTGGCCGAGCCGGCCCAGTCGGCTAACATAGCCCGGGCGAGCGTGGCGCACGCGCCCGCTAGGTTTTAAACCCGACAGGCGAGGCCCAGCTGCCAGCGACAGAATAGGGAGGCGAGGGAGAGGTGAGGATGACAGGCGGGCCCCGCCTGTCATCCCTATCCTCGGGACAGAGAGAGGGCGGTGCTCACCGGCGGCGACTGGGGGCACGGCGACGGCTAGCGAGCACGGGAACGGACTCAGGGGCGAGTCGCCGTTAGGATGGAGGTGGAGGGGAGGCCGGAGATGCACTGGTTCGCCGGCGACGAGGAAGCACGGCGGAGCCGCTTCGGGAGGAGGTCGCCGGCGTCGTCCCTTAGCTGCAAATGAATGGGGAGGAGAGGGAAAGCAATCAGGAGGGAGCTGGGGTTCCAGATCAAGTGGGGTTCCAGATCAAGTGAGAACGGGGCTGGAGGAGGCCTCTCACACTGCAGGCGACGGTGACCAGAGGCGGCGACTCCCGGCTCGATCCCGAGCGTCTGGCCGTCGAAACAGAGGGGGAGAGGTGCGAGAGCACGATTGGGAGGAGGAGAAGGGGTCCAGAGGGGGGAGGGGTCTCGGGGTGCCTTTTTATAGGCGGCTCGCGGTCCACCGAGCTCGGGTGTGCCGGCGAGGTTGTGGCCGAGGCCAGAGGGCACGGGGGCTCGATGGGAGGTGTCTGGAGTGTTCCTGGGATGGGTTTAGAGCTAGGGGAGAGGAGAGAGAAGGCGGGGAAGCTCGCGCGTGTGAGGCCCACGGTTGGCCGAACCGGGCGGCGTCGGGCACGCGTGCGGGAGGTCGCCGGAGAGAGAAAGGAGAGGGGGCCGGCAGTTTGGAGGGTTGCGGACGTCGAGGGCATCTCCGGGGACAGCTTCCCACATCCCAATGCTGTCGGGGGGGCTCGGGATGCTCCTGCTACAATGCGGGGACGCATTGTAGCGTGCTCCAGAGTAGGCCTTTGGCATGCCATGGCATGCTTGCGTGCCCTGGACGCGTCCAAGCGTGTCTACAAGCTGCTGGAGGGTCTGAAGATGCTCTAGGAGCTAGAGGGGGCTAGGGAGGAAAGGAATGGAGTGGGGGAGGTGTAAAACCAGCCCTGCCCGTGCTATCCAGAGGGGTAAAATGAGGTTTTACCGCACTCTATGATTGATCCTGGGCTTGAGATTAATACTGGGGGTAGAGGGGACATACAAGTGAATGTGGTAAAAATACTTGATCAAGGAGAATAGAGGAAGAGGGTCAAATATGGTTTTTACTAAACAACAAGAAGGTGTTTGATCTAGATTTGGGCAAGTAAAATGAGTTTTCTTGCCATGAGATTTAACAGGATGAAAATGTAGGTAAAAATAGATTGGACCACCAAGTTTGAGATGGTTTGAAGAAAGTTGATAGTGCAAACTTGGTGAACCCTAGAAATCAACAGAATTAGGTTCCTGTAGATCTAGGCATGCAATTCTATTCTCCTTGATGCACCACTTGGTGTAGCATCATTATTTGGGTAATAGAACATGCCCTCAGAGTTTGAGATGAATAGGAGAAACTTGGCAATGTAAAGTTGCTCAAATTTGATTCTGGACAGGAATGGTTTTGGAATATTTTGGTGAACCAACATAATTGGGATTGAGATGAAACTTTGCTAGATCATCACATATAGGATGTGAGACTTGCTGGAATTTTCCTGGATTTTATTGAGAATATTTCTTATAGAAATATTTCAAATGCTTGATTTAAGCAGAAAGGGTTTTGAAGGGTGTTGCCCATTATTTTGAACATGACCATGTGCTGAAACTCTTATATATGGAAAATATATGTCCACTGAGTTTCCTTAAATTTTCTCAAATATTTTTAAAGCATAAAAATATTTTTTTCCTGTGAAAAACCATTTCTAGCCTTAAGAAAAAGCCTTTATATAAAATAGTAAAATAATCTTTAAAATTAATATTTGGTGGTTTTGGGAAGTCTTATATATAGTAGGTTTCAAATGAAGTTTTTGGGAAAAAGGATCTACCCAATTTGAGGACTTGTAGTACAAACCTCAATTCAGGGGGTTTTGAAAACTTAATTTGAATAATTACTTTTTGGCCAAAATAATATTTGATAAAAATAGTTTTGGGTACTATACACGTGGCATGATCATTGGGCAAGAAGTTTGGATCAAGGAAGATGAATATGGAGAGAAGAAGAATCTTTTGGGAATTAAAACATAATAATCATTCAAGCAAGTAACACTCAAGTCATCCATCACAATCAAGCAAAAAAGTTTTAAATGGGTCCAAATTTTATAAAACCATTGCATAGCAAAGTGATACAAACACAGGGTGTGACAGACCTACCCCCCCTTACAAGAATCTCGTTCCCGAGATTCCTAGGCTAAGCGCTAAAAAGATAAGGGAACTCGGATCTAAGGTAGTCTTCACGCTCCCAGGTTGCTTCTGCTTTAGTGTGGTTGCTCCATTGGACCTTGAAGTACTTGATGGTGCGGCTTAGGGTGCAATGCTCTACTTCATCCAGAATACGAACGGGCCTCTCACGATAGGTGAGGTCTGGCTGAAGGTCGATGGCTTGATGATCGATATCCTTGTAGAGGTCGGGGCGGTTGGGAACTTGGAGACACTTCCAGAGT
Source organism: Elymus sibiricus (assembly GCA_039707655.1). Lineage (NCBI taxonomy): Eukaryota > Viridiplantae > Streptophyta > Magnoliopsida > Poales > Poaceae > Elymus > Elymus sibiricus. Next base: position 420,167,086 of record CM077665.1, read on the forward strand.
TGTCACATGTGGAAGACGTTGTGCATATCTGACAACTCGGAAGGTAGCTCTAGTTGGTAGGCAACTTCTCCTCGTCTGTCGGTGATCTTGAAGGGGCCTATATATCTTGGTGCGAGCTTTCCCTTGACGTGGAAACGCTTGGTTCCCTTGAGAGGTGTGACTCGGAGATAAACATGGTCTCCAACACGGAAACTCATGTCTCGACGGTGGGAGTCGGCGTAGCTCTTCTGTCTTGACTTGGCGGTCTCTAGGCATTCTCGGATGATTTGAACTTGCTCCTCTGCTTCACGGAGGATGTCTGGTCCAAAGACTAATCCTTCTCCGGTCTCTGACCAGTTGAGGGGAGTACGACACTTGCGTCCATACAACACCTCAAATGGTGCCATTTGAAGACTCAACTGAAAACTGTTGTTGTAGGAGAACTCGGCGAAGGGTAAGCAATCTTCCCACTTGGCTCCGTACGCCAGAACACAAGCATGGAGCATATACTCGAGTATCTGGTTTACTCGTTTTGTCTGGCCTCCGGTCTAAGGATGAAAAGCAGTGCTGAAGGATAACTTGGTTCCCAAGGCTTCTTGGAATCTGTCCCAAAATCTCGAGGTAAACTGGGTACCTCAGTCTGACACGATCTCCTTAGGAACTCCGTGGAGGCTCACGATGCGGTTGATGTAGAGGTTGGCCAGTTGGTTCCCATTGTAGGTCGTCTTGACGGGGATGAAGTGGGCTACCTTGGTCAGGTGATCGACGATGACCCAAATGGAATCATGTCCCTTGCTTGACCTGGGTAATCCGGTGATGAAGTCCATCCCGACTTTGTCCCACTTCCATTCAGGCACCTTGAGAGGTTGTAATAACCCAGCGGGTCGCTGATACATCTCTGTCGTATCTATAATTTTTGATTGTTTCATGCCAATATTATACATCTTTCACATATTTTTGGCAACATTTTATATGATTTATTGGACTAACATATTGATCCAGTGCCCAGTGCCAGTTCCTCTTTGTTGCATGTTTTTTGTTTCGCAGAATATCCATATCAAACGAAGTCCAAACGCGATAAAAATTTACGGAGATTTTTTTTGTAATATTTGTGAATTTTGAGAAGTGGAATCAATGCAAACGGAGGCCCACAGCCCCCACAAGACACCAGGGCGCGGCCAGGGGGCCCAGGCGCGCCCTGGTGGGTTGTGCTCACCTTGTACATCGGTTGGAGCTCTCCTTGCGCAAGGAAGCTAATTTTTGGATAAAAATCCCCTCAGAATTTCAGCCCAATCGGAGTTACGGATCTCCGGGAATATAAGAAACGGTTTTTGGCCTGAAAATAGGAACGCGAAACAGAAGAGAATAGAGAGGGAGATCCAATCTAGGAGGGGCTCCTGCCCCTCCGCCGCCATGGAGGCCATGGACCAGAGGAGGAACTCTCCTCCCATCTAGGGGGGAGGCCAAGGAAGAAGAAGAAGGAGGGGGCTCTCTCCCCCTCTCTCCCGGTGGCGCCGGAACGCCGTCGGGGCAAGGATCGTGACGGCGATCTACATCAACAATCTTGCCGCCGTCAACACCAACTCTCTCCCCCTCTATGCAGCGGTGTAACAACTCTCTTCCCTGTTATAATCTCTACTTAAACATGGTGCTCAACTCCATATATTATTTCCCAATGATATTTGGCTATCCTATGATGTTTGAGTAGATCTCTTTTGTCCTATGGGTTAATTGTGGTATGATCTTATGGATGTGAGTTGTATGTTGATATGGTGCTGTCCTATGGTGCCCTCCATGTCGGGAAAACATGAGGGATCCTCGCTGTAGGGTGTTGCAATATGTTCATGATTTGCCTATGGTGGGTGGCGTGAGTGATAAAAGCACAGACCCGAGTAGGTGGGTTGTTGCGTATGGGAGTAAAAGGGACTTGATACTTAATGATATGGTTGGGTTTTACCTTAATGAACTTTGGTAGTTGCAGATGCTTGCTAGAGTTCCAATCATAAGTGCATATGATCCAAGTACGGAAAGTGTGTTAGCGTATGCCTCTCCCTCATTGCATATAACAAGTATCAATCGTATCATATTCAATTGCCTAGGGACAACCTTTCTCTTGCATTACACAAAAAGCTCTCTGCTAAGCTATTTACTTTTATTGTTCTTTTATTAAATCAGCACCTAACTTTTATTTCCACGTTCCTTATTATCTTGCAAAGTACTTCTAGTTTTATTCCCGCAAATTAATTTCATACTTGTTCTAGGTAAACCAAGCATTAGCGTGCGTAGAGTTGTATCGGTGGTCGATAGAACTTGAGGGAATATTTGTAATACCTTTATCACTAAGTAATTTTTATTTTTTGTTTTTAGTTGTTTTATATCTTTAGTCATGGATATGGAACATGAAACACCAAAAAAATTAGTGGTACTTGCTACTCATGGAGATGGGGAACCTCCTAAAACCCTCGATGCTAGTTATGTGAAACACGTTAATTACTCCTTCGATAATCCCGAGAAATCCTCAAGGAACTTTATAATGGGATACACATTGGATCAATGTGAGTACTTTAGGGATTGTCGCTTATCTCAAAAAGGGAAACACTTATGGGATCAAATTAGAATACTGGAATGGTTTGCTTGGGATGCATGCTCGAGATGTAACTTTACTTGTTGCTCTAATATAGAAGCTCGACACCTTCCCTTTCAATGCAAATTTAATGATAATGAAACCTTAGCTTCTTATGCTAAAGGTATTTATGATTACTATGATGCGAACGAATAGAAGAATTTGTTGCTTTTAAAGGTGCTTATGAAATTGCTTCTTTGCTTGAAAACTATGATGATGATGTTCCTTACGAATCTGAAATTTTATCCATACTTAAATATTGCTATGATAATTATGATTGCAATGCTGATATTATTGAATTTATTGAAAGAATGACCGCTGCCTTGGAAGAGACTAATATTTTGCAGGAATCTATGGAAGGAGAAATTGCTGAAACTGTGAGCTCATTAGATGAAAAGGATGAGGAGGAGAGCGAAGAACAAAAGGAGGAAGAGCGGATTAGCTACCCATGCCCACCTTCTAATGAGAGTAACTCTTCAACTCATACATTGTTTAATTACCCTTCGCACATACCGAAGGATGAATGCCATGATGAATGCTATGATGATTGCTATGATCCCGTGGATGCATTTGAAATATCCCTTTTTGATGAACTTGATGCTTGTGGCCATGATGCCAATATGAATTATGCTTATGAAGATGAACTTGCTATAGTTCCTTATGTTAAGCATGAAATTGTTGCTATTGCATCCACACATGATAGTCCTATTATGTTTTTAAATTCTCCCAACTACACTATATCGGAGAAGTTTGCACTTATTAAGTATTATATTGATGGGTTGCGTTTTGCTACTACACATGATGATTTTGATGAATATAATATGCATGTGCTTTCTGCTCCTACTTGCAATTATTATGAGAGAGGAACCAAATCATCACCTCTCTATGTTTCCAATATCATAAAATTGCAAGAAACCGTTTATACTATGCATTGGCCTTTACTTAATGTGCATGAATTGTTCTTGTATGACATGCCGATGTATAAGAAGAGAGTTAGACTTCGTTGTCACATGATATATATCACTTTGTGCTCACTACTAAATTACAAATCATTGTTAATAAAATTGGCTTTCATATACCTTGCGATCCGGGTGGATCCATTACTTGAGCACTTTATGCCTAGCTTAATGGCTTTAAAGAAAGTGATGTCAGGGAGACAACCCGGAAGTTTTAGAGAGTCATTTATTTCTGTTGTGTGCTTTTATAAAGTTTAAAAACAAAAAAAATATAGAGAGGAACCTAAAACTTCACAAAAGGAAAGGTGAAAGTGAGAAGAGATGATGAGCATCGTTGAAGTGGGGGCTAGCCTTGAACTTTTGTTCATGCCCATGGAAACTTTGTGAATCTTGAATCACGGAAAATTTTCCAACAAAAATAATTATCCTCTTGTAAAAATACATTGTATTATAAAAATAATGTGCCAAGATTTGCCTTTAGGATGTTTGAATTGCTTGTTTGATGTGTGCTGTGCAAAAACAGAAACTTTTGCCGTAGTGTTTGAATTTTCATATTTTACTGGAGCGTGTAAAAATTCTGAAATTTTTACAGAGTACTGTTATTCAAATCATTTATCACTTCCTAATTGTTCAGAATTGTTTGAGCTACAGAAGTATACGTGTCTACAAATCTTTACAGACTGTCCTCTTTTTCACAAATTGTTGTTATAGCTGCTTTGCGTGCTTATGTTTGAATTCTTGTTGAGCCCCATTGACTTGGGAGCCATAGAATTGTGATAGCATACACTGGGTGATGTTAGATTATAATTATGCAATAATGTTATGGCAATACATGATGGGATTTGTTGTTATGTGTACTAACGGATCTCACGAATTTTCTGTTAAGTTTTGTGTGATTGAAGTTTTCAAGTTTTGGGTGTTATCATGATGAGAAGGAATAAGGAGCAGCAGAGCCTAAGCTTGGGGATGCCCAAGGCACCCTAAAGTAATATTCTAGGAAGACTCAAGCGTCTAAGCTTGGGGATGCCCCGGGAAGGCATCCCCTCTTTTATTCCAAATCATCGGTATGTCACTTGGAGCTATATTTTTATTCATCACATGATATGCGTAAATCTTGGAGCGTCTTTTGTGTTTAGTTTTCACTTTTCTTTTATGCACCATGCTGGTATGAGATAGTCCATGGTTGATTTATAGAATGCTCATTGCACTTCACTTATATCTTTTGAGTATGGCTTTATAGAATGCTTCATGTGCTTCACTTATATCATTTGAAGTTTGGATTGCCTGTTTCTCTTCACATAGAAAACTGTTATTCGTAGAATGCTCTTTTGCATCACTTATATTTCTTAGAGCATGGTCTTTTGTAGAAAGAAATAAACTCTCTTGCTTCACTTATATCTATTTAGAGAGTCAATAGGAATTGGTCATTCACATGGTTAGTCATAAAATCCTACATAAAACTTAGGGATCACTGAATATGATACGTTTGATTCCTTGCAATAGTTTTGCGATATAGAGATGATAATATGTGGGAGGTACTAGTGGATGATCGTGTTTAGTAAGATATTGGTGTTAAGGTTTGTGATTCCCGAAGCATGCACGTATAATCTCCCGTTATGCTAGGAAGTTGGAGCACAATTTATTCGTGATTGTCTATCTTTGTGTGAAGGTCGGGGGCGCGCGATGGTTAACTCCTACCAACCTCCCCCCTAGGAGCATGCGTAGTAATACTTTGCTTTGAGAGAGCTAATAAAACTTTTTGCAATAAGTATGTGAGTTCTTTATGACTAATGTGAGTCCAAGGATTATACGCACTCTTACCTTTCCGCAATTTGCTAGCCTCTACGGTACCGTGCATTGCCCTTTCTCACCTCGAGAGTTGGTGCAAACTTCGCCGGTGCATCCAAAACCCTTGATATGATACACTCTATCACACATAAGCCTTATTATATCTTCCTCAAAACAGCCACCATACCTACCTATTATGGCATTTCCATAGCCATTCCGAGATATATTGCCATGCAACTTCCACCGCCTCCGTTTTGATGACTTGAGCATTCATTGTCATATTGCATTACATGATCGTAAGATAGCTAGCATGATGTTTTCACGGCTTGTCCATTTTTTTATATCTTTGCTACGCTAGATCATTGCATTCATATAGGGTCATACTTTGTTCTACTATCATTGTAATATTGAGTTGTAAGTAAATAAAAGTGTGATGATCATCATTATTAATTATTAGAGAATGCCCCAGTGATGAAAGGATGATGGAAACTATGATTCCCCCACAAGTCGGGATGAGGCTCCGGACAATGAAAAAAAATAAAAAGAAAAAAATAGAAAAGATAGAAAAATAAAAAAAATAAAAAAAAGAAAAGAAAGGAAAAAAATGAAAGAAGAAGGAATAGTGGCATGCTAATTCCACACTTGTGCTTCAAAGTAGCACCATGTTTTTCATATAGAGAGTCTCCTGTGTTGTCACTTTCATATACTAGTGGGAATTTTTCATTATAGTTAGATGCATACCCACTTAGTTTTCATATTGAGCTTTCATACACTTATAGCTCTTAGTGCATCCGTTGCATGGCAATCCCTACTCCTCGCATTGATATCTATTGATGGGCATCTCCATAGCCCGTTGATACGCTGAGTTGATGCGAGACTTTCTTCTCCACTTTTACCCCTTTGAAACCTATCACCATATTCTATTCCACCCATAGTGCTATATCCATGGCATTTGCTCATGTATTGCGTGAGAGTTGAAAATGCTGATGCGCGTTAAAAAGTATGAAACAATTGCTTGGCTGACACCGGGGTAGTACATGATTTATACTTTGTGTTAAGAAGACAGAGCATGACAAGGCTATATGATTTTGTAGGGATAGCATTCTTTAGCCTTGATATTTTGAAAGACATGATTGTTTGTTGGGATGCCTGAGTATTAATGTCTTTATGTCAAAACTAGACTATCGCTTTGAATCACTTGTGTCTTAATATTCATGCCATGATTAGATATATGATCAAGATTATGCTAGGTAGCATTCCACATCAAAAATTATCTTTTTTATCATTTACCTACTCGAGGACGAGCAGGAATTAAGCTTGGGGATGCTGATACGTCTCCGTCGTATCTATAATTTTTGATTGTTTCATGCCAATATTATACAAGTTTCACATATTTTTGGCAACATTTTATATGATTTATTGAACTAACATATTGATCGAGTGCCAGTTCCTGTTTGTTGCATGTTTTTTGTTTCACAGAATATCCATATCAAACGAAATCCAAACGCGATAAAAATTTACGGAGATTATTTTTTGTAATATTTGTGAATTTTGAGAAGTGGAATCAATGGAAACAGAGGCCCACATCCCCCACAAGACACCAGGGCGCAGCCAGGGGGCCCAGGCGCGCCCTGGTGGGTTGTGCTCACCTCGTACGTCGGTTGGAGATCTCCTTCGGGCGCAAGGAAGGTAATTTTTGGATAAAAATCCCCTCACAATTTCATCCCGATTGGAGTTACGGATCTCCGGGAATATAAGAAACGGTTTTCGGCCAGAAAACAGGAACGTGAAACAGAAGAGAACAGAGAGGGAGATCCAATCTAGGAGGGGCTCCAGCCCCTCTGCCGCCATGGAGTCCATGGACCAGAGGGGGAACTCTCCTCCCATCTAGGGGGAGGCCAAGGAAGAAGAAGAAGGAGGGGCTCTCTCTCTCCCCCTCTCTCCCGGTGGCGCCGGAACGCCGCCGGGGCAAGGATCATGACAACGATCTATATCAACAATCTTGCCGCCGTCAACACCAACTCTCTCCCCCTGTATGCAGCGGTGTAACACCTCTCTTCCCCACTGTAATCTCTACTTAAACATGGTGCTCAACTCCATATATTATTTCCCAATGATATTTGGCTATCCTAGGATGTTTGAGTAGATCTCTTTTGTCCTATGGGTTAATTGTGGTATGATGTTATGGATGTGAGTTGTATGTTGATATGGTGCTGTCCTATGGTGCCCTCCATGTCGCGCAAACGTGAGGGATCCTCGTTGTAGGGTGTTGCAATATGTTCATGATTTGCCTATGGCGGGTGGCGTGAGTGACAAAAGCACAGACCCGAGTAGGTGGGTTGTTGCGTATGGGAGTAAAGGGGACTTGATACTTAATACTATGGTTGGGTTTTACCTTAATGAACTTTGGTAGTTGCGGATGCTTGCTAGAGTTCCAATCATAAGTGCATATGATCCAAGTACGGAAAGTGTGTTAGCGTATGCCTCTCCCTCATTGCGTATAACAAGTATATATCGTATCATATTCAATTGCCTAGGGACAACCTTTCTCTTGCGTTACACAAAAAGCTCTCTGCTAAGCTATTTACTTTTGTTGTTCTTTTATTAAATCAGCACCTAACTTTTATTTCCACGTTCTTTATTATCTTGCAAAGTACTTCTAGTTTTATTCCCGCAAAGTAGTTTCATACTTGTTCTAGGTAAAGCAAGCATTAGCGTGCGTAGAGTTGTATCGGTGGTCGATAGAACTTGAGGGAATATTTGTTCTACCATTAGCTCCTCGTTGGGTTCGACACTCTTACTTATCGAAAAAGGCTACAAACGACCCCCTACACTTGTGGGGTATCAGTCGCTGATGCTCAGCTTTGACTCTCTGGCATATGTCACACTTAGCGACGAAAGTGGCTATCTCTCTCTTCATGCCATGCCACCAGAATCTGGCTTTGAGGTCTTGGTACATCTTGGTTCCTCCAGGATGGATGGAATACGGAGTGTCATGAGATTCTTCCAAGATCAAGTTCTTGAGCTCAACTTTGTTGGGCACGCAGATGCGAGTCCCAAACCATACAAGTCCTTGCTCATCCACTGAGAATCCTGGGGCCTTGCCCTTCTTAATCTTCCTCTTAATACCTTCAATGCTATCATGACCCTTCTGAGCTTCCTTAATATCATCCATCAAGGTAGGCCTCGCTTCGAGGTTGGCTAGGAATCCAGGTGGAACTAGTTCCAGGCCAAAGCTTTCAAGCTCTTCATACAAAGCGGGTAACCTTTCCTTAGTCATAGCATTCAAGGAACAAGCCTTTCTGCTTAAGGCGTCTGCTACCACATTAGCCTTTCCAGGGTGGTATTGAACACTGAGATCATAGTCCTTAATCAATTCCAACCATCTTCGTTGCCACATGTTCAACTCCCTTTGAGTGAAAATATACTTCAAACTCTCGTGGTCTGTGTATATCTCACACCGCTTCCCTAGAAGGTAATGTCACCATGTATTCAAGGCATGAACTACAGTTGCCAGCTCAAGATCATGAGTGGCGTAGTTCTCTTCATGAGGACGTAGCTGTCTGGATAGATATGCTACGACTCTGCCTTCTTGCATCAGAACACCACCAAGCCCGGTTCTCGATGCATCACAATATATCACAAACTCCTTATGAATATCGGGGGTGGCCAAAACTGGAGTTGTTGTCAATATCTTCTTGAGCTCTTGGAAGCTTTCTTCATACTTCGGCATCCATTCGAACTTCTTGTACTTCTTCAAAAGCCGAGTCATAGGCCGGGCAATGCTCGAGAATCCTTCGACGAACTTGCGGTAATATCCCGCGAGTCCGAGGAAGCTTCTGACTTCCTTCACATTGCTTGGGGATTGCCATTCAGTTACGGCTTCGATCTTGGCAGGATCCACTGACAATCCTTCTGCAGTCAACACATGACCCAAGAATCCAACTTCATGCAGCCAGAATTCACACTTGCTGAACTTGGCATAAAGATGGTGCTCTCGAAGCTTGTCTAGGACCAATCTCAAGTCTTGCGCATGCTCTTCTTCAGACTTGGAGAAGACGAGTATGTCGTCGATGAAGACAACGACAAACTTGTCCAAATACTCCATGAAGACCTTGTTCATGAGGTACATGAAGTAGGATGGGGCATTGGTCAACCCAAATGACATGACCGTGTATTCATGCAGGCCATACCAGGTTACAAACGTCGTCTTCGGGATGTCTTGGGGTCTGATCTTCAGTTGATAGTACCCGGACCTGAGATCGATCTTGGAAAACACCATGGCACCATTTAGCTGATCGAACGGGTCTTCAATCTTGGGAAGTGGGTACTTGTTATTTATTGTGACCTCATTGAGAGAATGGTAATTGACACAAAGTCGGATAGTTCCGTCTCTCTTTGACACGAATAGAACAGGTGATCCCCAAGGAGAGGCACTAGGGCGAATAAATTCTTTTCTGGGCGGCTCTGTCAGTTGCTTCTTCAATTCAGCCAACTCTTCGGATCCCATCCGATAGGGCTTCTTATAGATGGGTTCTACTCTGGGCATTAGCTCAATGATGAACTCAATGTCACGGTCAGGAGGCATTCCGGGCAACTCATCGGGAAAAACATCCGGGTATTCACATACCACGGGCACTTGATCCAATTCAATTCCCGACAGACAATTAGCCTGAGGGGCTTGAGCGGAGGTAGGGTTGGAAACATACTTGACTTCAACTCCTTGGCTATTGGTCATGGTAACAGTCCTCTTGGCACAGTCTAACAAGCCTTGGTGCTTGGTTAACCAGTCCATGCCTAGGATCACGTCCAAGCCTTGCGACTTCAAGATGATAAGGTCTGCTAGGAATTCTACTCCATTGATGACAACCCCAATTCCTTTACATCCTATCTTGATTCTCATAACCGATCCCGGGGTTTGTACCAGCATGTGACAACCCAGAGGTGTAGGCTTCAACCACTCTCTAGTGCAAACTTTTGGGTAACAAAAGAATGTGAAGCTCCACAATCAAATAGTATGGTTGCTAGAGTGGAGTTGACAAGGAACGTACCCAGTATGACGTCCGGGTCTTCCTGGGCTTCCTCAGTGGTGACGTGATTCACACGACCCTTGCCATTGTTAGGCTAGTTGCGGGGAGCTTGGTTCCTAGGTGGCGCTCCACGGCCTTGACCTTGGTTTGGCGCATTGGGGCGCGGTGCATCTGGCTTCTTGTTGGGGCACTGCTTAGCGATGTGTCCAGGCTGACCACATCCAAAGCAAGTGACCTGGCTAGGGTTGTTGTTGTTGTTCCTGCCGCCATTATTGTTATTGGGGTTGTTGTAAGCTGGCCTGGGATTGGCATACTGCTGAGGCTGGTAGCTCGGACGAGGTGCAGGAGGTCTAGCCTGTTGCGGCTGATAGGTTGGCTTGGCTGGGGTTGGCTGCCAGGGGCGAGGCTTCTGGTTGCTGGAACTACCCTTGCTGATCATCTTGCGCTTGCGAGTGTCTTACATGGCACGACGCCTGTCTTCGAGCATGTGGGCCTTGTTCACCAGGTCGAAGAAGGTCCGGCAGTCGCAGACGATGAGCTGATACTGCAGGGCTTGCTGGAGTCCTTCCATGACGCGTTCCATCTTAGCAGCCTCAGTGCTGACATCTTCAGGGGCATACCTTGATAGCAGGTTGAACTTCTGCATGTACTCCTTGACAGAGCCACTTCCTTGCTTCAGCGCTCGGAATTCTCTCTTCTTGATAGCCATAATCCCAGAAGGAATGTGGGCGGTGCAGAATCCTTCCTTGAAGTTATCCCAGGTGATCACACGATCGCCTTGCATGACCTTGAATCCATCCCACCAAGCTCTAACAGTACCTTCGAGGCAGTGAGAGGCATACAGCACCTTCTCACAATCCTCATTGCAATTGACCAGTGCAAGGAGGTCCTCGATGGTGTGGATCCAGTCATCGGCATCCAGGGGTTCAGCAGTCTCAGTGAAGGTTGGGGGCGAATTCCTCATGAACTCAGACAGGGTGGAGTGGCCATTGCCGTTCCTGCCTTGCTGCTGGTTGTTCACAAGGACCTGAGCCATCTGCTGGATAGCAGCAGTGTTGGCTTGGCGTTCCTCCCGAATAACTTGGAGAAACTGAGCTATGGTCATGTTCTCCGGTGGAGGTGGTGGCGGGGGAATGTCGCCTTGTGGCTGCTCTGGATGGTCTCCAGCGTGAGCATCCCCACCATCCCCCTGATGCTGGCTGGAGTTGCCGGCTTCAAGGTTGGTGAAGGAGCTGTTGCGGGTTGTAGTCACCATCCTGTTTGGAGTAGCCAAGTCAAACAACTGGGATAGACGAGATGGAAAGTAGCAACAGAGAAAGCGCGCCTAAGGGGGTTGGTAGTGCAAGTGTGGTAAAACAAAGGTCGAAAGACCAAACATATATATTAAGATAAGATAGATGATGGAGTCGCTTCCATGTTTCCTAAGGCAAAAGCGCGACTTGCACCACAACACAAACAACAAAAACAAACAACAAGCACACATGGTTTCATATGAACCATTACATGGACTCGACTTCGCATGAGGGGTACATGGCTGATCCTACCCTAGGGGTTCTCGGACTCAAGTGGTGGAGCGCTCGGTCTCGTACTCACGCTCCTCAGGATCTTCCTCCTGATCATCATCCGTACAAGCGTCGTGTCCGGTAGAGGGGGTCGGAGAACGAGGAGGTCCACTCTGACAACGCTTCGCCGGTGGTGCGGTGAAGAGCTCGCGGTACTCCTTCGCACTCATGCGACGTCGACGTGTGGGTGCATCTCTAGCTGGGGGTACTCCTCCTCTGTAAGCGATAGTTGGTCATCCCTCGGGGGCTCCATCCTTCTTGATCTTGTCGGGCCTCATCTTGGCTTGACGGAGTAGCTCTCGGGTGTGGTGAAGTTCCTCGCGGAGCTGCATGGACTCCTTAATCAGGTTGTGAGCCAGACTGTCGGTGGAGAGGCTGAAGTAGGTCTGGAACCTGAGTGGCATCCCATCCTCCTTGGATGGAATCAACGTCCAACTCTCGCCATTCTCATCCTTCTCGAAAGGGAGATGACGAGTGGCCGGCTCGTCAGCCATCTCTGGAATGATGTCTCGAAGGTGGATAAGTGCCTTGCGTGCAGCCGTCTCGACTGCGAGCGCCAGGGTATCCATCTGTGGTCCCTCAAAGAACCAACTAGTCGGGGAATCGTTTGCCTTCATGACCACATCAATGTGGTACTCCTTCGTGAGGACATCGACCCGGTGCTCGTGGTAGAGGAAAACGGGTGGTCGGCGATACTGGCACTTCTCCAGGCTATCCTCAAGGAGTAGGGGAAAGCCGGATGCTAGGAGGGCTTTGGGTATGATGGCCATCTACAAGGTTTGAAGAGAGGAGAGTTGGTAAGGGTTTGAAAGAGACTTAGAAGAGAAGAGAAGTATAGAAATTGTTGCACCTAGCAACTAGGCATAGTTTTTGAAAGGGGTTTTATCCTAACTAACGTCCATGCTAACTAAGGCTTCCTACAATCAGGATGGCTCTGATACCAGCTCTGTGGGGACCCCGACTCATAAGTCGTGATCACCGAATGCACGTGTATAGTGATCCCAGAGATCAATGTTCACTGAACACACAGAAGCTGAATAACAAGAGTCTTACATCCATACTTAGCGTCTTACACAAATAAAGACCATGAAGGTCAAGTCTTACATAGATAAGGCCATGAAAGGCCAAATAGCAAACATAACTAGCAGCGGAAATCATGATCGAAAGCGTAGACCCATGCCATCTGCCTTAACCCTATAGGCATTCTGACTGGGAAGCCTCCTAGTTCGCATGTTCGTCACCAACGAATCCTTGACCATATTCCCGCTCTTCCATGCCTGGCTAATTAAATAACCAGTGGCAAGCCAATGAGTACTTTGAATGTACTTGCAAGCAACCCATATTTTGGAACAAGGTATAACAAAGCATGATGTAGCACTAAGTAGGTAAGTTTGTAGAAAGCTAATTTTAAGTGCAATGACATGATCAATTGTATTGTAAAGGCATGCATCATGAGGATACAAGTATCCGAATGAATAGGTTATATATATCAATATAATCAAGGTCTGAACATCCCATGTTCAACCATCATGTCAAGTCGTCCGACTTAACTCAAGTATCCCATCTTTGCCACACACACACACACACCAAGTTTTTTATAAACAATGGACGTAGCCCAAGAGTGGTCATCCAAATGTCCTTGACCGTGGACACGGCTATTCGAATAGTTTTATACTCTGCAGAGGTTGCATACTTTACCCACAAGACTCGGGGAACTTCCGTGTCATCCACGACTTGCGGTATATTGCATACCCGAGGTAAGCACCCGAACAATGCCTTTCCCCAGGTGATACTAAACAAAGAGTCTACTCGTTGGTGAGATCCCTCATGATATACATCACACGTATCATCCATGAGGGCACACAACGGTGTGCCCGGTGTCTGTGAAAACAGCCGATGATCGTCCATTCCGGTACGACCCCGTCTCAAGAGTGACCACGCCACTCCCGTCACTAGTAATGCAGGCTCTCTGCTAGTACCCACCAAAGTAATCAACAAAGCCCCGTCCCATAAGGGGTATTGTGGTTGTACATGTAAGGTTGGAATAACGGTCGCAACTTACACCAATCCATTTTCGAAAACCACACACTCACTTGCTCCGGTACACCACTTTTGTATCAAGTGGTTACCTAGCTCACATCATCTCCCTCGAGCATTAGTGGCACCCGACGAGGTTTTCGAAAAGTCTTTGAAAACACTTTGTCTCCGACACCATGCATAAGCCCGTCCCATTCGCGTAGCATCTATTTTAGCAACCTAACTATTCCCACCCGCATGACCCTCATAGGAAGGTAGGGTCATGCACGATGCAAGTATCAACGGAAAAGTAGCAGAGGCATCCACCAAAGTGGTCACCACATCATCATGATCAATACATCGAAATAAAGTGCTACATGACATGCATGAAAAAGTTTCTTAGACATGGTCAAGGGGCTGCTTGCCTGGCTCAGTAAAGTCTTCGGGGTCTTCAAAGTCTTCGGGCCCAACTCCCTCGTCAACAAGGCAATCCATCGTCGCGATAACGACAATAATAAGAATCACAACCAAAAACAGAGCACAAAATCCACTTCTAAAATGTTACCCTACTCTGTAAAATACTACAATAAAGACTAAAAATATTTGTCTCTGGTTTTGAAGTGAAAAAGATTTTGAAAACTATTTTAACACAGGCTAAAAATACTTAAAACTAGGTTTTAAATAAATCCAGTACATAAAATGTTTTAAAGAATTTTCACAAGTGGCATTATTAAATACTACAGAATATTACAAGATTTATGGAGTTGGAATTTTTGGAATTGGACAATTATTTTGATCTGTGGAATATTTGGAAATGCCAGAAAAAGAAAAAAGGTAAAGGGCACTGTGCCTACTGTGCCAAATCGGCTGGCCGAGCCGGCCCAGTCGGCTAACACAACCCGGGCGAGCCTGGCGCGCGCGCCTGCCAGGTTTTAAACCCGACAGGCGGGGCCCAGCTGCCAGTGACAGAAGGGGGAGGCGAGGGAGAGGTGAGGATGACAGGCGGGCCCCGCCTGTCATCCCTATCCTCGGGAAATATAGGGGGCGGTGCTCACCGGCAGGGACTGGGGGCACGGCGACGGCTGGCGAGCACGGGAACGGATTCAGGGGCGAGTCGTCGTTCGGATGGAGGTGGAGGGGAGGCCGTAGATGCACTGGTTCGCCGACGACGAGGAAGCATGGCGGAGCCGCTTCGGGAGGAGGTCGTCGGCATCGTCCCTTAGCTGCAAATGAATGGGGAGGAGAGGGAAAGCGATCAGCAGGGAGCTGGGGTTCCAGATCGAGTGAGAACGGGGCTGGAAGAGGCCTCTCACCGTGCGGGCGCCGGTGACACGAGGCGGTGACTCTCGGCTCGATCCCGAGCGTCTGGCCGTCGAAACAGAGGGGGAGAGGTGCGAGAGCACGATTGGGAGGAGGAGAAGGGGTCCAGAGGGGGAGAGGGGTCTCGGGTGCCTTTTTATAGGCGGCCCGCGGTCCACCGAGCTCGGGTGCGCCGACGAGGTTGTGGCCGAGGCCAGAGGGCACGGGGGCTCGAGGGGAGGTGTCTGGGGAGTTCCTGGGATGGGTCTAGAGCTAGGGAGAGGAGAGAGAAGGCGGGGAAGCTCGCGCATGTGAGGCTTGCGGTTGGCCAAACCGGGCGGCGTTGGGCACACGTGCGGGAGGTCGCCGGAGAGAGAAAGGAGAGGGGGCGGAACTTTGGAGGGTTGCGGACATCGAGGGCATCTCGGGGGACAGCTTCCCCAATCCCAATGCTGTCGGGGGGCCTCGGGATGCTCCTGCTACAATGCGGACGCACTGTAGCGTGCTCCAGAGCAGGCCTTTGGCATGCCATGGCATGCTTGCGTGCCCTGGACGCGTCCAAGCATGTCCACAAGCTGCTGGAGGGTCTGAAGACGCTCTAGGAGCTAGAGGGGGCTAGGGAGGAAAGGAATGGTGTGGGGGAGGGGTAAAACCAGCATTGCCAGTGGTGTCCAGAGGGGTAAAATGAGGTTTTACCCCACTCTATGATCGATCCTGGGCTTGAGGTTAATACTAGTGGTAGAGGGGACATACAAGTGACTGTGGTAAAAAAACTAGATCAAGGAGAATAGTGGAAGAGGGTCAAACATGGTTTTTACTAAACAACCAGAAGGTGTTTGATCTAGATTTGGGCAAGTAAAATGAGTTTTCTTGCCATGAGATTTAACAGGATGAAAATGTAGGTAAAATAGAGTGGACCACCAAGTTTGAGATGGTTTGAAGAAAGTTGATAGTGCAAACTTGGTGAACCCTAGAAATCAACAGAATCGGGTTCCTGTAGATCTAGGCATGCAATTCTATTCTCCTTGATGCACCACTTGGTGTCGCATCATTATTTGGGTAATAGAACATGCCCTCAAAGTTTGAGATCAATGGGAGAAACTTGGCAATGTAAAGTTGCTCAAATTTAATTCTGGATAGGAATGGTTTTGGAATATTTTGGTGAACCAAACTAATTGGGATTGAGATGAAACTTTGCAAGATCATCACATATAGCATGTGAGACTTGCTAGAATTTTCCTGGATTTTATTGAGAATATTTCTTATAGAAATATTTCAAATGCTTGATTTAAATAGAAAGGGTTTTGAAGGGTTTTGCCCATTATTTTGAACATGACCATCTGCTGAAACTCTTATATATGGAAAATATATGTCCACTGAGTTTCCCTAAATTTTCTCAATATTTTTAAAGCATAAAAATATTTTTTTCCTATGAAAAACCATTTCTGGCCTTAAGAAAAAGACTTTAAATAAAATAGTAAAATAATCTTCAAAATTAATATTTGGTGGTTTTGGGAAGTCTTATTGATAGTAGGTTTCAAATGAAGTTTTTGGGAAAAAGGATCTACCGAATTTGAGGACTTGTAGTACAAACCTCAATTCAGGGGTTTTTGAAAACTTAATTTGAATAAATCCTTTTTGGCCAAAATAATATTTGATAAAAATAGTTTTGGGTCAAGATCAAGGAAGATGAATGTGGAGAGAAAAAGAATCTTTTGGGAATTAAAACACAACAATCATTCAAGCAAGTAACACTTAAGTCATCCATCACAATCAAGCAAAAAGTTTTAAATGGGTCCAAATTTTATAAAACCATAGCATAGCAAAGTGATACAAACACGGGGTGTGACAAAAATATTATGAATAAACATGTTTGTGATGAAAATTAGAGATTATAGTTGCTCATGCCATGCTTAAATAGCTAGGAGTGGATAATGATTTATCTTGTGTGTCAACATGCATTAAAATTATTATGATGTAGTATGTTAGCATGGTATCCTCCTCTGAGTAATTTGAGTAGCTTGACTTGGCACATGTGCAAACATGTAGGTGATTCAAAACCGATGCAACCTTCATGATATTTATGTTAAGAGTGTTTATATCCTATTCATGCTAATTTCAACATTAATTATTCACGATGCATGACTATGACCGTTGTCGCTCTCTAGCTTGTCATTTCCCAGTCTATTTGCTAGACTTCACCTGTGCTAAGCGGGAAAGCTGCTTGTGCATCCAAAATCCTTACACCAAAGTTGTTCCATATGAGTCCATCATATCTACCTATATGCGGTATTACCCTACCGTTCCAAGTAAATTTGCATGTGCCACCTCTAATCATTCAAATAAATATTTGTTTTGTGTGCTCGTACCACTCATGGAGCGACGGGGCAATCAATATCTTCCATGCTAAGTGGTTTATTCTCACGTCGGTTATTTATACACTTGTCATTGCACGAGAGAGGCCGGTAAAAAGGATGCCTAGTCCTGCATAATCAAAACCACTGTTCAAAAAATCGTCCGATTCAGCGATTTATCGTCTGATTTATCGCTACTCGTGGGGTGACCGATAAGATTATGCCTTATCTTCACCGTTTATCTTTTGGGCCGATTTATCGCTCTGACAAACGGTTTATCAGGAATCTACCGATAAATATGGCCTATTCCTAACATTATGTTTGCAAAAACTATGTTTATTTGTGTTTTTGTGGACCTTGTTATGCAATAGTTACTATTGCCCTATTTTGTTTGTCATTATACGAGCATTCGAAGGCTAGGAATCAAGGTAACTCTTCTGTCCAATATTTTTTGGTGTTGAATATAGCATATTTCGGTGTTGGGAACCTGGGATTTCCAAAAAATGGCCGATTAATAGTCGACCGATAAAATTGATTAATCGGCCGATTTTCCATTAATCTCTAATACCCAGCTGACCGAGATGCTAACGATAAGCGATATCCTCAACATTGATCAAAACTAAATAAAACAAACTCCCCTGGAAAGTTGAATGTTGGAGGGCACTCGTGAATTCGGTCATCCATCTCTTGTGTATGTATGGTGGAGGGGAGTAAACTTTACAATTTCGCTTGGGAACCGCTTATAATGTGTTTAGCATGGAAGATACCGAAATCCTTTGTCGTGACATTGACATGAAAAGCACACAACCCAAAATTATACTTTCATCTTTGTTTTAAACCATGAGCTCTGGCACCTCTGCAAATCAATGCTTCCCTCTGCGAAGGCCCTTTCTATTTACATTCCTGTTATTTACTTTTATTGCTGAGTCATCACCTTCTCATTTAAACACCTGTCCTGAGAGCGCTGCTATCATTTTTATGCATTGAGTCTAGTTAATGTTGGATGTGAGCATGACTAGATCTTTTCCACCCTGAATTACAATGTTTAGTCGCTACTTGAACTTCAGAGGTGCTCTGCATTTATGTTTTGGGGTTTTAGAAATGGCTGGCAAGATACCATGTTATCATATTATATCATGATTGTTTTGACAAATTGTTGGCATCCGAGATATCTTACTATTGCTCGCTAGTTAGTTGTGTTATTGTCATGAGTAAATGTGAGACCTAAGTGTTATCATTGACATGGTTAGTTTATAATCTTTGCTGAAAACCTGAACATTGAGTTATCATATATACATCAATGAGAACAAAAGAGTTTGTCAAAGTTTTCTTTATCACTTCCAGTTTGTCAACTGAATTGCTTGAGGACAAGCAATGAGTTCAGTTTGGGGGAGTTGATACGTCCCAAACGTATCTACTTTTCCAAACACTTTTGCTCTTGTTTTGGACTCTAATGTGCATGATTTGAATGAAACTAACCCGGACTGACGCTGTTTTCAGCATAACTACCATGGTGTTGTTTTTCTGTAGAAATAGAAGTTCTCGGATTGAACTTAGAATTGATGGAGAATTATTCTGGAATATATAAAAAATATCGGCGAAAGAACCAACAGTGGAGGACCCACGAGGTGGCCACGAGCCAGGGGCGTGCCTACCCCCCTATGCGCGCCATGGTGGCTCGTGGGCCCCCTGGCAATCCCCCGAGCCCATCTTCTGATATAAGGTGTTTGCGCTAGAAAAATAAGGAAGAAAGATTCATCGTGTTTTATGAGAAGGGGCCGCCGCCACCTCTTGTTCTTCCTCGGGAGGGCTGATCTGGAGTCCGTTTGGGGCTCCGGAGAGGGGAATTTGTCGCCATCGTCATCACCAACCCATCTCCGTCAACAATTCCATTATGCTCACAACCGGGAGTGAGTAATTCATTTGTAGGCTTGCTGGACCGTGATGGGATTGGATGAAAAATTTCATGTAATCGAGTCAATTTGTTAGGGCTTAATCCCTAGTATCCACTATGTTCTGAGATTGATGTTGCTATGACTTTGCTATGCTTAATGCTTGTCACTAGGGCCTGAGTGTCATGATTTCAGATCTGAACCCATTATGTTTCTATGAATATGAGAGTGTTTTCGATCCTATCTTGCAAGTTGTATGCACCTATTATGTGCTATGATCCATAGACGCCAAAGTGACATAAATTGGAATCATCTCCGGTGATGGCCGTAGTATGAGGAGTTCATGTATTCACTATGTGTTAATGTTTTGTTCAGGTTCTCTATTAAAAGGAGGCCTCAATATCCCTTAGTTTCCATTTCGACCCCGCTGCCACAAGAGGATAGCATGAAAGATGTCATGCAAGTTCTTACTATAAGCACGTATGACGCTACTTGTGAGCTGCGTTGGGATTTTCCCCGAAGAGGAGAGGAGATGCAACACAGTAGATATAAGTATTTCCCCCAGTGAGAACCAAGGTCATCGAACCAACAGGAGAACCAAGCAAATTCCTTTCAACAACACCTACACACAAAAAACCAAACACCTGCAGCCAACGCGAGCAAGAGGGTTGTCAAGTCCCTTGAACTCGTTACTTGCAAGGATTAAATCTTCATAGAAATAGATATTATAAAAGCAAAACAAAAAAGTAAATAAAATGCAGCAAGGTATTTTTGGAGATTTTGTATTTATGTTTAAGTTGTTGGAAATATGCCCTAGAGGCAATAATAAAATGGTTATTATTATATTTCCTTGTTCATGATAATTGTCTATTGTTCATGCTATAATTGTATTAACCGGAAACCGTAATACATGTGTGAATACATAGACCACACCATGTCCCTAGTGAGCCTCTATTTGACTAGCTCGTTGATCAATAGATGGTCATGGTATCCTGACCATGGACATTGGATGTCGTTGATAACGGGATCACATCATTAGGAGAATGATGTGATGGACAAGACCCAATCATAAGCATAGCACAAGATTGTGTAGTTCGTCTGCTAGAGCTTTTCTAATGTCAAGTATCATTTCCTTAGACCATGAGATTGTGCAACTCCCGGATACCGTAGGAATGCTTTGGGTGTATCAAACGTCACAACGTAACTGGGTGACTATAAAGGTGCACTACGAGTATCTCCGAAAGTGTCTGTTGGGTTGGCACGAATCGAGACTGGGATTTGTCACTCCGTGTGACGGAGAGGTATCTCTGGGCCCACTCGGTAATACATCATCATAATGAGCTCAATGTGACTAAGGAGTTAGTCACGGGATCATGTGTTACGGAACGAGTAAAGAGACTTGCCGGTAACGAGATTGAACAAGGTATAGGGATACCGACGATCGAATCTCGGGCAAGTAACATACCGATGGACAAAGGGAATTGTATACGGGATTAATTGAATCCCCGACATCGTGGTTCATCCGATGAGATCATCGTGGAACATGTGGGAGCCAATATGGGTATCCAGATCCCGCTATTGGTTATTGGCTGGAGAGGTGTCTCGGTCATGTCTGCATGGTTCCCGAACCCGTAGGGTCTACACACTTAAGGTTCGGTGACGCTAGAGTTGTAATGGGAATTGTATGTGGTTACCAAAAGTTGTTCGGAGTCCCGGATGAGATCCCGGACATCACGAGGAGTTCCGAAATGGTCCGGAGTTAAAGATTTATATATGGGAAGTCCTATTTTGGCCACCGGAAAATGTTCGGGATTTTTCGGTATTGTACCGGGAAGGTTCTAGAAGGTTCCGGAGTGGGGCCCACCTACATGGGGGGACCCACATGAACGTGGGTAGTGGGGGAAAGGCCCCACACCCCTGGTCAAGGTGCACCAAGATCCCCCCTTAGAAGGAATAAGATCATATCCCGAAGGGATAAGATCAAGATCCCTAAAAAGGGGGGATAACAATCGGTGGGGAAGGGAAAGGATGGGATTTCTTTCCTCCCACCTTTGCCAACGCCCCAATGGACTGGAGGGCAAGAAACCAGCCCCCTCCACCCCTATATATAGTGGGGAGGCACATGGTATCTGCACCCCTTGCCCCTGGCGCAGCCCTCCCCCCTCCTACACCTCCTCCTCCTCCGTAGTGCTTAGCGAAGCTCTGCCGGAGAACCACGAGCTCCACCGCCACCACGCCGTCGTGCTGACGGAGCTCTCCCTCAACTTCTCCTCTCCCCTTGCTGGATCAAGAAGGAGGAGACGTCCCCGGGCTGTACGTGTGTTGAACGCGGAGGCGCCGTCCGTTCGGCGCTTGGATCGGATCTTCCGCGATTTGAATCGCCGCGAGTACGACTCCATCAACCGCGTTCTTTGCAACGCTTCCGCTTAGCGATCTTCAAGGGTATGAAGATGCACTCCCTCGCTCTCGTTGCTAGCATCTCCTAGATTGATCTTGGTGACACGTAGGAAATTTTTGAATTATTACTACGTTCCCCAACAGTGGTTTCAGAGCTAGGTCTATGCGTAGATTCTATGCACGAGTAGAACACAAGTAGTTGTGGGCGATGATTTGGTCAATTTGCTTGCCGTTACTAGTACTATCTTGATTCGGCGGTATTGTGGGATGAAGCGGCCCGGACCGACTTTACACGTACGCTTACGTGAGACTGGTTCCACCGCCTGACATGCACTTGTTGCATAAGGTGGCTAGCGGGTGTCTGTCTCTCCCACTTTAGTCGGATCGGGTTCGATGAAGAGGGTCCTTATGAAGGGTAAATAGCAATTGGCATATCACCATTGTGGCTTTTGCGTAGGTAAGAAACGTTCTTGCTAGAAACCCATAGCAGCCACGTAAAACTTGCAACAACAATTAGAGGACGTCTAACTTGTTTTTGCGGGGTATGCTATGTGATGTGATATGGTCAAAAGGATGTGATGAAATATATGTGATGTATGAGATTGATCATGTTCTTGTAATAGGAATCACGACTTGCATGTCGATGAGTATGACAACTGGCAGGAGCCATAGGAGTTGTCTTAATTTATTGTATGACCTACGTGTCAATCAAAAACGCCATGTAATTACTTTACTTTACTGCTAACCGTTAGCCATAGTAGTAGAAGTAATAGTTGGTGAGACAACTTCATGAAGACACGATGATGGAGATCATGATGATGGAGATCATGGTGTCGTGCCGGTGACGATGGTGATCATCCCGCGCCCCGAAGATGGAGATCAAAGGCGCAAGATGATATTGGCCATATCATGTCACTTTATGATTTGCATGTGATGTTTATCATGTTTTTACATCTTATTTGCTTAGAACAACGGTAGCATAAATAAGATGATCCCTCACTAAAATTTCAAGAAATGTGTTCCCCCTAAGTGTGCACCGTTGCGAAGGATTGTTGTTTCGAAGCACCAGGTGATGATCGGGTGTGATAGATTCTAACGTTCGCATACAACGGGTGTAAGCCAGATTTACACGTGTGAAACACTTAGGTTGACTTGACGAGCCTAGCATGTACAGACATGGCCTCGGAACACGAGAGACCAAAATGTCGAACATGATTCGTATAGTAGATGCGATCAACTTGGAGATGTTCACCATTGATGACTAGTCCGTCTCACGTGATGATCGGACACGGCCTAGTCGATATGGATCATGTATCACTTAGATGACTAGAGGGATGTCTATCTGAGTGGGAGTTCATTAAATAATTTGATTAGATGAACTTAATTATCATGAACTTAGTCTAAAATTGTCTTTACAATCTATCTTGTAGATCCAATGGCCCACGCTAATGTTGCCCTCAACTTCAACGCGTTCCTAGAGAAAACCAAACTGAAAGACGATGGAAGCAACTATACGGACTGGGTCCGTAACTTGAGGATCATCCTCATAGCTTCCAAGAAAACATATGTCCTTGATGCACCGCTAGGTGACGCACCCATTTTCCCAGCAACTCAAGACGTTATGAACGCCTGGCAGTCGCGTAGTGATGATTACTCCCTGGTTCAGTGCGGCATGCTTTACAGCTTAGAACCGGGGCTCCAAAAGCGTTTTGAGCAACACGGAGCATATGAGATGTTCCAAGAGCTAAGAATGGTTTTCCAAGCTCATGCCCGGGTCGAGAGATATGAAGTCTCCGACAAGTTCTTCAGTTGTAAGATGGAGTAAAATAGTTCTGTCAGCGAGCACATACTCAAAATGTCTGGGTTGCACAACCGCTTGTCTCAGCTGGGAGTTAATCTTCCGGATGACTCGGTTATTGACAGAATCCTCCAGTCGCTTCCACCTAGCTACAAGAGCTTTGTGATGAATTTAAATATGCAAGGGATGGAGAAGTCCATTCCTGAGTTATATTCGATGCTGAAATCAGCGGAGGTGGAGATCAAAAAGGAACATCAAGTGTTGATGGTGAATAAGACCACCAGTTTCAAGAAAGGCAAGGGTAAGAAGAACTTCAAGAAGGACGGCAAAGCAGTTGCCGCGCCCGGTAAATCAGTTGCCGGGAAGAAGCCCAAGAATGGACCCAAGCCTGAGACTGAGTGCTTTTATTGCAAGGGAACCGGTCACTGGAAGCGGAACTGCCCCAAGTACTTATCGGATAAGAAGGCCGGCAACGTCAAAGGTATATATGATATACATGTTATTGATGTGTACCTTACCAGCGCTCGTAGTAGCTCCTGGGTATTTGATACCGGTGTGGTTGCTCACATTTGTAACTCAAAACAGGAGCTGCGGAATAAGCGGAGACTGGCGAAGGACGAGGTGACGATGCGCGTCGGGAATGGTTCCAAGGTCGATGTGATCTCCGTCGACACGCTACCTCTACATCTACCTTCGGGATTAGTTTTAAACCTCAATAATTGTTATTTAGTACCAGCTTTGAGCATGAACATTGTATCTGGATCTCGTTTGATGCGAGATGGCTACTCATTTAAATCCGAGAATAATGGTTGTTCTATTTATATGAGAGATATGTTTTATGGTCATGCCCCGCTGGTCAATGGTTTATTTTTATTGAATCTCGAACGTGATGTTACACATATTCATAGTGTGAATACCAAACGATGTAAGGTTGATAATGATAGTCCCACATACTTGTGGCACTGCCGCCTTGGTCATATTGGTGTCAAACGCATGAAGAAACTCCATGCAGATGGACTTTTGGAGTCTCTTGATTATGAATCATTTGACACGTGCGAACCATGCCTCATGGGCAAGATGACTAAGACTCCGTTCTCCGGAACAATGGAGCGAGCAACCAACTTGTTGGAAATAATACATACCGATGTATGCGGTCCAATGAGCGTTGAGGCTCGCGGTGGCTATCGTTATGTTCTCACCCTCACTGATGACTTAAGCAGATATGGGTATGTCTACTTAATGAAACACAAGTCTGAG
Source organism: Elymus sibiricus (assembly GCA_039707655.1). Taxonomy (NCBI): domain Eukaryota; kingdom Viridiplantae; phylum Streptophyta; class Magnoliopsida; order Poales; family Poaceae; genus Elymus; species Elymus sibiricus. The sequence goes on from CM077665.1 coordinate 420,192,037, forward strand.
ACCTTTGAAAAGTTCAAGGAATTTCAGAGTGAGGTAGAGAATCAACGTGACAAGAAAATAAAGTTCTTACGATCTGATCGTGGAGGAGAATATTTGAGTCACGAGTTTGGCACGCACTTAAGGAAATGTGGAATTGTTTCACAACTCACGCCGCCTGGCACACCTCAGCGTAATGGTGTGTCCGAACGTCGTAATCGCACTCTATTGGATATGGTGCGATCTATGATGTCTCTTACTGATTTACCGCTATCATTTTGGGGATATGCATTAGAGACTGCCGCATTCACTTTAAATAGGGCACCGTCTAAATCCGTTGAGACGACACCGTATGAAATATGGTTTGGGAAGAAACCTAAGCTGTCGTTTCTGAAAGTTTGGGGATGCGATGCTTATGTCAAGAAACTTCAACCTGAAAAGCTCAAACCCAAATCGGAAAAGTGCGTCTTCATAGGATGCCCTAAGGAAACTATTGGGTATACCTTCTACCTCAGATCCGAAGGCAAGATCTTTGTTGCCAAGAATGGATCCTTTCTAGAGAAAGAGTTTCTCTCGAAAGAAGTAAGTGGGAGGAAAGTAGAACTTGATGAGGTAATTGTACCCCCTCTCGAATCGGAGAGTAGCGCAGCGCAGGAAAATGTTTCTGTGGTGCCTGCACCGACTAGAGAGGAAGTTAATGATGATGATCATGAAACTTCGGATCAAGTTACTACTGAACTTCGTAGGTCCACGAGGACACGTTCCGCACCAGAGTGTTACGGCAACCCTGTCCTGGAAATCATGTTGTTAGACAACGGTGAACCTTCGAACTATGAAGAAGCCATGGCGGGCCCGGATTCCAACAAATGGATTGAAGCCATGAAATCCGAGATCGGATCCATGTATGAGAACAAAGTATGGACTTTGGTGGACTTGCCCGATGATCGGCAAGCCATAGAAAATAAATGGATCTTTAAGAAGAAGACTGACGGGGATGGTAATGTGACCGTCTATAAGGCTCGGCTTGTCGCTAAGGGTTATCGACAAGTTCAAGGAGTTGACTACGATGAGACTTTCTCACCCGTAGCGATGCTGAAGTCCATCCGAATCATGTTAGCAGTTGCCGCATTTTATGATTATGAGATCTGGCAAATGGATGTCAAAACGGCATTCCTTAACGGTTTCCTTAAGGAAGAATTGTATATGATGCAGCCGGAAGGTTTTGTCGATCCTAAGAATGCTGACAAGGTATGCAAGCTCCAGCGCTCCATCTATGGGTTGGTGCAAGCATCTTGGAGTTGGAACATTCGCTTTGATGAGGTGATCAAAGCGTTTGGGTTTATACAGACTTATGGAGAAGCCTGTATTTACAAGAAAGTGAGTGGGAGCTCTGTAGCATTTTTCATTTTATATGTGGATGACATATTGTTGATGGGAAATGATATAGAACTTTTGGAAAGCATAAAGGCCTACTTGAATAAGTGTTTTTCAATGAAGGACCTTGGAGAAGCTGCTTACATATTGGGCATCAAGATCTATAGAGATAGATCGAGACGCCTCATTGGTCTTTCACAAAGCACATACCTTGACAAGATATTGAAGAAGTTCAATATGGATTAGTCCAAGAAGGGGTTCTTGCCTGTATTGCAAGGTGTGAGATTGAGCACAGCTCAATGCCCGACCTCGGCAGAAGATAGAGAAAAGATGAGTGTCATCCCCTATGCCTCAGCCATAGGCTCTATTATGTATGCCATGCTGTGTACCAGACCTGATGTGAACCTTGCCATAAGTTTGGTAGGGAGGTACCAAAGTGATCCCGGAATGGAACACTGGACAGCGGTCAAGAATATCCTTAAGTACCTGAAAAGGACTAAGGATATGTTTCTCGTTTATGGAGGTGCCGAAGAGCTCGTCGTAAAGGGTTACGTCGATGCTAGCTTCGACACAGATCTGGATGACTCCAAGTCACAAACCGGATACGTGTATATTTTGAATGGTGGGGCAGTCAGCTGGTGCAGTTGCAAGCAAAGCGTCGTGGAGATATAGATATTTGTAAAGTACATACGGATCTGAATGTCGCAGATCCGTTGACTAAACCTCTTCCACGAGCGAAACATGATCAGCACCAGAACTCTATGGGTGTTCGATTCATCACAATGTAACTACATTATTGACTCTAGTGCAAGTGGGAGACTGTTGGAAATATGCCCTAGAGGCAATAATAAAATGGTTATTATTATATTTCATTGTTCATGATAATTGTCTATTGTTCATGCTATAATTGTATTAACCGGAAACCGTAATACATGTGTGAATACATAGACCACACCATGTCCCTAGTGAGCCTCTAGTTGACTAGCTCGTTGATCAATAGATGGTCAGGGTTTCCTGACCATGGACATTGGATGTCGTTGATAACGTGATCACATCATTAGGAGAATGATGTGATGGACAAGACCCAATCCTAAGCATAGCACAAGATCGTGTAGTTCGTCTGCTAGAGCTTTTCTAATGTCAAGTATCATTTCCTTAGACCATGAGATTGTGCAACTCTCGGATACCGCAGGAATGCTTTGGGTGTATCAAACGTCACAACGTAACTGGGTGACTATAAAGGTGCACTACAGGTATCTCCGAAAGTGTCTGTTGGGTTGGCATGAATCGAGACTGGGATTTGTCACTCCGTGTGACGGAGAGGTATCTCTGGGCCCACTCGGTAACACATCATCATAATGAGCTCAATGTGACTAAGGAGTTAGTCACGGGATCATGTGTTACGGAACGAGTAAAGAGACTTGCCGGTAACGAGATTGAACAAGGTATAGGGATACCGACGATCGAATCTCGGGCAAGTAACATACCGATGGACAAAGGGAATTGTATACGGGATTAATTGAATCCCCGACATCATGGTTCATCCGATGAGATCATCGTGGAACATGTGGGAGCCAATATGGGTATCCAGATCCTGCTATTGGTTATTGGCCGAAGAGGTGTCTCGGTCATGTCTGCATGGTTCCCGAACCCGTAGGGTCTACACACTTAAGGTTCGGTGACGCTAGAGTTGTAATGGGAATTGTATGTGGTTACCGAAAGTTGTTCGGAGTCCCGGATGAGATCCCGGACGTCACGAGGAGTTCCGGAATGGTCCGGAGGTAAAGATTTATATATGGGAAGTCCTATTTTAGCCACCGGAAAATGTTCGGGATTTTTCGGTATTGTACCGGGAAGGTTCTAGAAGGTTCCGGAGTGGGGCCCACCTACATGGGGGGACCCACATGAACGTGGGTAGTGGGGGCAAGGCCCCACACCCCTGGTCAAGGCGCACCAAGATCCCCCCTTAGAAGGAATAAGATCATATCCCGAAGGGATAAGATCAAGATCCCTAAAAAGGGGGGATAACAGTCGGTGGGGAAGGGAAAGGATGGGATTTCTTTCCTCCCACCTTTGCCAACGCCCCAATGGACTAGAGGGCAAGAAACCAGCCCCCTCCACCCCTATATATAGTGGGGAGGCGCATGGGATCTGCACCCCTTGCCCCTGGCGCAGCCCTCCCCCCTCCTACACATCCTCCTCCTCCGTAGTGCTTAGCGAAGCTCTGCCGGAGAACCACGAGCTCCACCGCCACCACGCCGTCGTGCTGCCGGAGCTCTCCCTCAACTTCTCCTCTCCCCTTGCTGGATCAAGAAGGAGGAGACGTCCCCGGGCTGTACGTGTGTTGAACGCGGAGGCGCCGTCCGTTCGGCGCTTGGATCGGATCTTCCGCGATTTGAATCGCCGCGAGTACGACTCCATCAACCGCGTTCTTTGCAACGCTTCCGCTTAGCGATCTTCAAGGGTATGAAGATGCACTCCCTCTCTCTCGTTGCTAGCATCTCCTAGATTGATCTTGGTGACACGTAGGAAATTTTTGAATTATTACTACGTTCCCCAACATAAGTAGACCTGGGGGCCATAGTGTTCGCTAGAGGCTTCTCTCTTGAAAATAGCATACGGTGGGTAGACAAATTACTGCTGGGCAATTGACAAAATTGTGCATAGTCATGTCATGTTATTCACGACAATGATCATGTATATAGGCATCACATCCATAAACAAGTAGACCGAGATGATTTTGCATCTACTACTATTACTCCACTTCGAGTGCGCTTCTATGCTTGCCTCTCTAGGTATTAAGTTCCTAAAAACAGAGTAATGTTTGGAGCAAGGTGACATGATGTAGACAAAATAAGACAAGCAATATGCTCAGATCCCATCGTTTTATCCTTAATGACAACAATACAAATACGTGTCTTGTCCCCTTCTATCACGAGGATAGAGCACCGCAAGATTGAACCCACTACAACGCACCACTCCCGCTGAAGATAAATCAATCTAGTTGGCCAAACCAAAACTGATAGACCGGAGAGAAATACGAAACTATAATAATCATGCATAATAGAATTCAGAAAAGACGCAGTTACTTTCAATAAATATTCTGATCATAAACCCATAATTCATCAGATCCCAACAAACACACCACTAAAAAAGATTACATCGGATAGATCACCGTCGGAATCACGGTGAACTTTGTATCGAAGATCAAAAAGAGAGAAGAAGCCATCTAGGTACTAGCTATGGACTCATAGGTCTGTGGTGGACTACTCACGCATCATCATGGAGGCATCAAGGTTGATGTAGATGGCCTCCATGATCGATTCCCCCTCCGGCAGAGTACCAGAAAAGGTTTACAGATGGCCTCCCTTCGGAACAGAGGCTTGCGGCGGCGGAAAAAGTGTTTCGGGTGGATCTCTGTTGGTTTCCCGATTTTAGAGAATTTATGAAGGTGGAATTAGGTCAGACGGAGACATGAGGGGCCCACAAGGCATCAGGGCGCACCTACACCCTGGGCGCGTCCTGTTACCTTGTTGTCTCCCCGTCTTGCTCTGGTCTCCTCCCGAAGCTTCCTGGGTCTCTTTTGTCCAGAAAAAAATCATCAGAAAGTTTCGTAGCGTTTGGACTTCGTTTGGTATAGATTTGCTGGAAAACCAAAACAGACAAAAAACAGCAACTGACACTTGGCACTGGGTTAATAGGGTAGTTACCAAAAATATTATAAAATAGCATATAATTGCATATAAAGTATCCTAGATTGATAATATAACAACATGGAACAATAAAAAAATTATAGATACGTTGGAGACGTATCAACTATATACGGAATACATGCCTACATTAGATTGATGAATTGAAGCTAGTTCTATATTGCTCTAGGTTATGACTGTTACATGATGATTGTCTTCCAAATCAAATGTCCATCACTGATACAAAGCCTACGCTTTTCGCACATTGATCTTCGTTAAGTTACTTTCGCTATTGTTTCTGTTACAATCACTACAAACTGCTACTTTCCGTTATTCCTATTACTATTGTTACTGTGCTACTAAACACTTTGCTGCAGAAAAGATATCTCTAGGTGTGATTGAATTGACAACTCAACTGCTAATGCTCATAAACATTCTTCAGCTCCCGTTGTGTCGAATCAATAAATATGGTTGAAATACTACCCTCGAAGACTGTCGCGATCCCCTATGCTTGTGGGTTATCAGCAAGTGAAGCGCGTAAAGCAACCAACTCTAGTTCCGCCGCCGAAGATGCATCTCACTTCCTATGCTTTTCCTATTCCTATACTATTAGTATCCTATGAACCAAAGGAGGCATAAGAGGTTGTATCGTGAGGTGTTTTACAAGGTGTATGAATATGGTATGACTAGTGTTTGGGTCAGACTTTATATATCCTGGGAATCGGTATAATGAAGGGAGGCACCACCATGAAGGGTTTTCAGATGGGGGAGGAGGGTGTAGGGAGGGAGCATGGTACCTAGTTTCATCATGACCTAGAAGGTAGCTCGAGGAAGAAGTCATGTATGATTGGCTGTAATGGTGGCTTTACTGACGATTGCCATAGGCAATGGTGATTTTTGGGTATTTAAGATGTCCTGGGCTAAACGGTCCACGAAACGGTGCATGAAAGAGTAGACTTCGGCTAAACCTACTAAACAAACATCGGTGCCTTCTTTTATTTAAATATATTCTTCGGTAGATCCTATGTTGCGAGAACTTGGTATGCAACTAATGCAACTTACTTTCACGATATCTATAGCCATGAAAGAGAGCCATGGAGGCTAATTCTTTTGTTTTTTGAAAAGTGGCAAAAGATTTGCCATGCTTTTTCGAAGCACTAACCATAGAACAATCGTTCTACGATAATTTTCATTAATATAAACAAAAGTTACAGAAGATTTGCCATGTTCATTAAATAAGAAGAGGGTTTTACAGTCCAGACTCCCAAATGTGCGACACTAGATGCAAAGCCTACTTTTCCAACATGAGATTGCCCAGATGTTTTGCCTTAGCCAATTTCTAGTTTGTGGCTTCATTGCGGATACACGATATAATGATGTGGGACGGCGAATCTTTGTTGTGAAAGACACGAGGGTTGTGCTCGTTTCAAATTGCCCAGTGATGATGTATCACGTGTCCAGAGGCTAATTCTGCAAAAGCATAAACGTGGTGATGTATCACGTGTCTAATAAGTGTCAATACCCGTATCATAAGTGTTAGTGTAATAAGAATTTGACGTACCAATTGGACTTAAAGTAGCCCAATTTAAAAGAGCCCGAAGATGCCGTGGCACTTAAAAATGAGGCCGGCTAGCTTGTGGCCGCCACATCAATAGGCAGTTACAGAAATTGACGAGGGATCTACGGAAAGGTGGTCCATGGTCGCGGATACGTTTCTCTTTGCTTCTCTATTATATTCTGCTAAAACGCAAACATGTTTCGTGGTGCGCATGACACACTCTCACAGTTTCACTTTTAGCATTTCGTTGCAATCGATCCCATTTTACGGGCTAGTTTCAAAGGTGCAACATAGTACTCTAAGATTGAGAGTTAATGCACCGCACGTTTGAGATTATTTGATTTTTATAATGTGTTTAATGCATCAGTACGGAGGGAGTATTTTTCTTTCGTGAAAAAAATGTAACCATGCAGCAGATGGAAAAGAGCATACTAGTATTTTCATTAGCCAGGCCTTACATTGCCACCAACCAGAGCCATTACACTATGCTGAAAGAAAGACATTACACACCGATCGATCCGGGCGATCGATCTCTACTCAAGATATGGGTAGCCATTGACCATGCGCATGGCGTGCACCAAATGTCCAAATTAGACGAGTATAGGCACTACTACTACTAGTAATTGACAGCTAGCTCTGAGCTCTTGTATTAATTCTGCAAATTACTCCACCCACCACCTGCCAAACCAGCGCGGGCACTTCACCCCAACGACGAGACGTGAATGTGGAACACCTTGACGAACAGCCAGAGCACGCCGTACGTGACGGCCATGGCGACCCACCCGCCCACGAGGACCCTGGACCCTGACCTCACCATGCTCGCGCCGCCCAGGTACCCGCCCGCCGCGCCGAAGCCGGCCAGCCCCACGGTGGTCGCCGCGCACACCGCCCCGACCCTGGCGCCCCGCGGCCTCACGAACCCGCCGGCCAGCAGCGGCAGGAGCGCGCCCACCGCGAACGCCAGCGCCGACGCGAGCGCGGCCAGCGTCGGGCTCGGCAGGTTCTCCTTCTTGCCCTTGGCGCCGTCGCGCTTGATCTCGGACACCTCGATGTCGTACTGCGCGTACACGGACACGAACTCGCCGATGGCCATGCTGCAGGCGCCGGCCACCAGCCCGGCGAGGCCCGACACGAGCATCGTCTTGCCGGCGTCGTTGACGGCGCTGACGCCGATCATGAGGGACGCGACGGAGACGAGGCCGTCGTTGGCGCCGAGGACCGCCGCGCGGAGCCACTGCGCGCGGGCCATGTAGTTGACGCCGCCGTCGTTGTTGCCCGGGTGACCAGCGACCTCTGCCGGCTTCGGATCGGCCGCCTCGACGTCGACGGCGGCGAGCACCACGACGACGTCCTCCTCCTTCGCCCTGCGCTCGCCGTCGGCGTGCACGTGGGAGCTGATCTGATGGTCCATGGATCCAAGGCGAGCAACTGCTTAAGACGAAACACGGGCAGATCGATCGGGAAATGGCGTGCGCGAGGTAGCAGAATGTGGCTGCGGTATCTGAGTAGTGTGGCGGCCACACGCCTCGTCGAGGGTATTTATAGCGGAAACCGCTAGGGTATGAGGAATGGAGGGCTCCGATCGCACTTGCGTGTGGCCGCCACACGCCCGTCCGCTGACGTGTACTCCACACGGGGTTTCTGCAGATGTTGACACGCGTATCTCGCTCGCTGATCGTCTGGTTCAGTGCATGCCTGCGTTTTTAGCAAACAAGTAAATGCGCCGCCATCAATACGCGGGTCCAAAGATTTGGTATATCATCGTTTCGCACAAAGTCATAAACTAAAAATAATTTAGAAACCTAGCGATCGACTCAATTTGAAAATCAAGCATTAATTTGTATTATTAAATGGGAGTTGGTTCGTCGTCATCTCACACAAAACTATTAATGTGAAAATATTTTGGAAACGAGCGTCGAATCAATTTGAAATTCAAGCCATTAATGCAGTTAATTACATGTGCAACTAATGAGGTTCATTTAAATGAGGATTTTTTCACGCCAAATCAATTTAAAAATCGAGTCATTAATGTAATTAGTTAATTAGACAGACAATTAATTAGACTGCATGAAGTAGGGATTTTTTTTCTAATTAGACCTACAGATAATCAGACATGCAGTTAATTAGGTGTGCAATTAATTTAGCAAGCATCCAGTTAATCACGTCAAATCAATTTGAAAGCCCTTGCGGGTAAGGATGGCCAGCATGCTCTCGCTGACTTTAGCGAACATGCTCTCAACGACATGACCGACCAGCGCTTGTTAACACGAACAACGACCATCATGCATAACATGGACGACCAAATGTTCACCAAGATGAATGACGACTGTGCTCTGCAGGACGTCCAAGGCTGATGGTTGCCGAAACGGTCATGAGCGAGGACAACAGACGCCATAGGACGAGATCCCTGATCGTGCCGACGAGGCGTCGAGGGCGACTAAGCGCTCGTGGTCGAGGGCTGCAACCATGCCTTAAAGACTGTTAGATGTAAACGAGAGAGACAGAGACCAGATGTAAAAGTGAATCGTTGTTCTCATTGATGATGGGGTTACATATATATAGCCCCCGAAGGGGTGTGTCCGAAGGGACATGAGGCAACCGCCTCGGTTAGGAAAAGTAGGGATTAATAGGATTAATTAAATCCTAACACTCCCCCTAATCCATGCTTGTTAGTGTAAGTATCATCATCTTGGAAAAGCTCCTCCAAAAACCCTGTGGGAAAAATGTGAGGAGTATAGAGCTTGATATGTTGCTAAAACTCCTTCAAACCCAGTGGGAAAAATAAGGAGAAAATGATGCAACATATAATGGTTATTGTCTCTTTTTAGAGGACAATAAATATGTCGTATATACTTTCCTAAAAACCCCGGTGGGGAAAACAGAAAGTATGACATATGATCTCATGTTGATATTACCTCATTAAAAACCTTTATGAGAACCTGTAAAGTAAACTCATGAAGGGAAAAAGAGTATAATATGATGCATTGAACAGGAACAATTCAGGAAGATACTCCCCCTGATTCTTGCAAAATTTGAAGCCATCACATACCAATTCCATGAACACATTTCTGGAACATAGAAGTTGGTAGAGACCCGATGAACAAATCAGTCGCATGATTTGATTTGCAAGATATGCAATATAGTGATATTGCTTATTATGTAACCTGTTTGCATCCGGGCAACACAAGAAACATTATCGTTGAGATAATGGTTGGTGGATGTAGCCATGAGGTCTGTTTCAAAGACTCTTCATGAGAGGGCTACCACACCTAGTAGGAACACTAAGCTTGTCTATGATCTGACATAGTGGGGATCTGATCGATGTATCCAATGATATCGGTGTTCACATTTCTGTGAAACTGAAAAACCAGGACAAGATGTTTGATGCCTTGGAGATATCGAAAGATATTCTTGAGTACCAACCAATTATGTTTGGTGGATCCAATGACATTATGGAACGTTGAGTCCCAATATCTCATTTCCATCATCTCTTGGTCTAATAGATCTTTCTCTACGTCTAGAGAATGAACTATCATGAGAGTTATGGATGGATAAGATTTGTCCACATTGAATTTCTCCAATATATTATGGATATAGACAACATAGTATACCATAATGTATCAATGAAGGTGCTCAAGTTGTAGTAACGAGCAGTACTTTGGTTTACCCAAATCCTTCATTTTAAACTTCGTCATTTAGATGATTACATGTCTCGTCATTACAGACACACAAACATGGATAATCATCATTGTAGGAGTAATCCTTGTGTATAAGGAACTCACTACGTCGGTTGTACCATATGTACCGACAACAATAAGTCGTATGGTGACTTACTGATTTTTACACAATGTATATTGCATTTTGTATTTCGATTCAGAATTGAGATTCCATCGGAAATCAATCATATATGTCTGAATCTAGTGATCCACATGGATATGTGATCACTACATCTATCAACTGCATAGATAGATGATTTTGTACTGCCAATGATATAAGTTATCGGAAAGAGATTCCACTTCTGGAGAATAGTTGGGTATCTGCGTGAACCCTTGTGCTACAATACTTGCTCTTTGTTTCACCACCTCATTGTTCTCAATTCTGTTTCCAGAAGAAAACTGGTGTAGGTATTGCTTATGAATACCTTCCCATTATTGAGCAAGATCATTTCTACCTAGATTATACCCTTTGCTTGAGTTCAGTCCGAGTGTTGTTCACACTTTGCCATGGCCATGGTCTTTGGATCTGAATCACTTGAAAGGTTTTGCAATCTAGTTGAGAAATGCATGTCGACAATTGTAGACTTCCGGTTATATGTTTCTCCAGAATCTATATAGCAATATATACTTGATGGAAATATCGTTACCCATGGTGACTGCTCGCGATTTCCCAATGCGATTGAGTCGGGTATTCCGATGTCCCGGTCATTGTGTGCACTATGACCCGGGTTGGTGGAGGTTTCCCATCCACTGGGTATATACTACCCATTAGGTGTCTATCAATGTGAAGTTGACTTGCATTTACTGATTCACAGGCCTTGATATCCTTGCTTGCAAGAAGCTGAATCCTGGTGTACATTTGCCATACATCTCCCCCTGTTGCATCGAACGGGGAGTGGAGTGGTTTTTGTTGGTACCTCCACTCTTTCAGGCGTACATTTGCAGGATTGTAGGATTGGGTGACACCTTTATAGTCAGTAAATGATCTGGCAGGTTATTTGCAATGTGTTGCAAATTTTCTGAACGCATGGTTCAGATCTTTGAGTACGAGGATTTGAGGCAGAAATGTGTTGAACATTCCACTAATTTCCTGGCATTCTTCATGGTACTTGAATTCTCCCCCTAATGCCTGGAAATATTCCTCATTGAATCAGCATACTGGCCTTAAATAACTCCCCATGCGAGGGGCTTGAGGTATTGACGGAAATACAGTTATTCCTCACATAGATCCCAACTATATGTTGAGGGGCCAATGATGTATGCCGGGTGGTGATATCGGTATGCAACCGAATTACCGCAGAGGGGAAATACTTGGTAGATTTCCACGTATCAAAGATAGAGGGGAATAATATTATGCAGTTTGGTCATGAGCGTGTAAAACTCCATGACTCCAACGTAAAGTTGGTAAGTTGCAATTCCAAAGTATAAATAATACAATGAGCTTAACTCTTTGGATAAAGGATTCTACCAAACCATTTTGAGTCTAGACATTAGGACAAATTGCTAAACTTCAATCCGAGGGCCAATATAGAAGGCACTCAAGGAAAATTCTGCAATGTTATCCATTCGATTTGCTTGAAATCGATGTCAGGATAATGAACCAATGGTTTCATGTGGATAAACCACACTTGAGACCATCGTATAGATGTGTATTTTAAAACCATGGAACACCTGAATAGTCTAGTCAATGGATGGGAAGAGCCACTTACCTCAACTTGATGCATTCAAGGAGTCTGAGTGGTTCAGCGTAGACTTTAAGGTGCGCGAGCCTTAAAATTAGCTTCCTCGTGTCACATGTAGTGCACACAAAATCCAAATATTGTTAGAATTTAGCATCATAATAATCATGAACTATTGGAATTGTTGATAGTTTTAGTTTCAACCCAATGTCTCGATGACCAAGGCGAGTATGCCAAGTTTGCCATGTACAGGACATTTTGGAAAACTATCATGGGCGCAACATGTGCTACGGGTTTTGTAGTATGTGTAGTACAATCCAGATGATACATAGAGAATGTGTTTTCCATATCCGTTGCATATGGTAAAGAGAATGTATTCCTCTTTGCTGTCATCATAAGTTTCGCTATGGAAACTATTTGAACGGATACCTCTATAGTTTAGTAGGGTACGAGTTAAACCTGGAAAGCAATAAAGCATCCCGACATTACTCGAGTACCCACGGGGATAGTAAATATGACTCGAGTTGAGTCAACAAATACCTCATCGCGTCCAGCGATTTTAAAATATCTCCTTTCTCTCAATGAGAGTGGAAACATTGGACTTCCCTGAGTATAGAGTTTGTGGTGCATATGCCCACACGGCACATATCATCTTTCATCGGATTGACTCCCGTAGAAATCTATATATAGACATGAAGATTCTCAAGGAAATCACTGTCAGATATATAGAATACATACAAATGTATTTGTACCAAAGTGCTGATACAATATATTGTGATATACAATATATGATGACAACAATACTTATGTTGTTGATACAACATCATAAATGGACATAAATTATATTGACCACTCAGGAGATTGAGAGACTATTCATAGTCTCCAAACATGTCAGTTGAGGCATATTCAACCACACGTTCTCCGTGCCCATAGGATCCCGTCATCACTGGTGATGTCAGGTTGAAGGTTGAAGTGAGCTTCAAACCTTTGCCCTTGAGTTCATTGTATCCCAAGAATTGCTGATACAGAATAACCAGATGCTGAGATCTGAATCTAATGCCTTATGATGTATAAGACAACATTTTTCTGTTAGCAGTGTGATCCTGACCAGAAGTGAATCCTGGATTGCACACATTATCCCACGAGACACAAGAGTGATCATGATGTCCATGGCCCAGGAAGGGCAGTGGTGGCCATTGAGGGCGAATGCCTCAAATTCTCTAGCCACCGATTACCAGAGATAATTAATTTACAGACGGTAAATTAAAAACCATCATGGTTGTGTAATAAGAATGCAAAAAAAATGATACTCAAGTGTAAACTTGAAAAATTCTAAACCTCAATTGTGTGAACATAACACATTGAAGATCACTTAGATCTCACAGTAATAGGCTGCATGGCCCTTACCTTGTGTATGCTACAATTTAGATATAAGGAATACACGTTGAAGGTAATCGCTTGTCGAGTTTGACAAAGCGTAGACCTCACAGTAAGAAGGGATAGTCTGCAAATGAGCAGTAGATCCCAACTCATTACCTTGTGATTCCAAATATAATGAGGGAGAAATATTCAAAAATTTGCAAGTTTGATATGCGAGAGAAGATGATCTCAATCGCAAAAACATGTTCAAGAGAACTTGATATGTGGTAAACACATAGAACATGCCATTATTCCCAGATGGAAATCTGGTACTCAACAGAACAGTACTGATGTACTGAATTTGTCTTTGCAAGAGATTAAAAATCTCAATTGCAAATGGACGTAATAAATCTCGACACATGATAAACGTGGAAAAATATTACATCAACTTAAGATCTGGAATACATCTACTCAACAGATATACACTACTATTGTAATGAATAGTAATGATGTTGCAAACTTGACACTCAAGTGAAAACTTGAATTTTATAGACCTCAAATGAAATGAGATGATCTTGTATCAAGTTGCATGATAATTCAGCGGAGTGAATTAATATTGTGCGAGAGAAAATTAATCTCAATTGCAATGAGATTGTTTTGCGAGAAAAAATTCTCAATCGCAAATCAGTACTTTAGAGGTACTGAATTTATCTTTGCAAGAGATAGAAAATCTCAATTGCAAATAATAGATGTAATTAGTCTCAACATGTAAGAAACATGGAGATATATTACATCAACATATTATATGGAATACATAGTACTCAACATATTTACAGTACTGAAATTCAAGTACTGTAATTAACAGTGTCTAAAACAGAGTTAAACCACTGTTAATGGAACGAAATGTGAATTAATAACCAAGAAAATGTAGGATTAATTCAGAAAATCGTCCTGCAGGCCCATACGGGCATACGGCCGAACCCTCCACCACCTGGAGTGGATAAGGCAGGGGAGGAGACGGTTTCCTCTCCCTTGGGAGCAACCGCTCCCCCGACCTCCCTGTGCAGCGCCGCCCCACCCATCTCCACCGGCGCCGCTGCAAACATTGGATGGAAGGCCGTGCATCGAAGGCTGTCGTTGCTCCATGGCCTTGGTCGTCCCGTCCGTAACTGCCATGTCGGGATGGCCTAGTCGCTCTCTGCGGAGAAACTAAAGTGCTGATAACGTGTTAGATGTAAACGAGAGAGACAGAGACCAGATGTAAAAGTGAATCGTTGTTCTCATTGATGATGGGGTTACATATATATAGCCCCCGAAGGGGTGTGTCCGAAGGGACATGAGGCAACCGTCTCGGTTAGGAAAAGTAGGGATTAATAGGATTAATTAAATCCTAACAAAGACAACGGCGACAACCGAGAACAATGGGTCGTACGTCTTCCCTCTTTAAATATTGTTTCAACTCGTAATAACGTGTCAGTATTTAGCTAGTAATTAGTACTCATATTATCCGAAGCCATTTTCGTGGAGTACTAGAAGGAAGTTTAAATCGCCGGCCGGGGAGACGGGAAAAGCATCATATTATCTGAAGCCATTTTCGTGGGAGTGGGAGACAAAAAGGAAGTTCGATAGACCCTAAACCGAGGAATATTACGTGGTGCGGCCCACTGGCATCATAGATGATCAGATGGGCGCGTGGTTACCACGGGTAGTGCGTGTTCTTTAGTGGAGTAAAGGTGGTCGATCGACCATCATCCAAGTGCGCGGCGAATTAAAGCGCACTAGCTAGAAGTGGTGAAAAAGTGTTTGGCCACATACATGGATACATACATACGTGACGGACTCAAGTACTCAACGTCTCAACCTGTTCCAGATATATACAACTAGCTGCTTATTTTGGCGCCCTTAATTTGTGGTGTGATTGATCGGTACACCCAAGCTAGCTGCTGCTAATAATAGCGTGGAACTGGTAAGCTTGTGTGACTCGACCGAACAAGACGGACGTCACTGCAACAGTTTCGGTTAAAGGCGAATTCAGTTGAGCATGGAGCGTACACCACCATACCAAGTGGAGTACGCTTCGGTCTCGAGACGTCACCACGATAAGATTGATCGACTCGGCCTGGAAGTTCCAGGGAAATTTGTCGCGTGGTCGATCCTCCGATTACTACTTATACGTAGACGCCCACAAGGCTGCGATGGTGACGACGGTGCCGATCCACGTACGAGGCCCTTCTGGGTTTGGCTTTGATGAGCCATCTCATCTCCCACTAATAAGATCGTGAGTGAACGTTCAAGACTCAAAGAGAGAATGCTCATTGCTAATCAGAGTAAACACAGTGTCAAAAACGCTTTTATATTATGGAACGGAAGAAGTAGCTCAAAAGAGAATGAGAATGCCCATTACCGATCTCGCAGGTGTGGAGGGAGGAGACACCGCGAGAGCGCTGACGCGGAGTAGTGCATACTACCGTAGTATGCGGGCTGGCGCGTCAGCGGACGGTGCGGTGACACTGACACTATGATAGAAGGGCGACGAGTGCACGATCCTATACTGAGCAAATCAAACGATCAGCTCATGTACACTGAGCGGTGAGCGCGATAGTCGCGCACGGCACGGTCTGATGGCTTTCACAGTCAAGAAGAAGTTGGCATGTGATGCGCTTGAAAGGAAAATGGACGGTTGAAAGTTGAGGATGGAAGCCTATGGAGAAGTTATTTGACAACTGATTTGCTAATTTTCGTATAGACGAGAATTAACTATGTCTCATCTAAGTTGTTCATCACACGAATCCATATGTCTCGTGTTTTACTCGTCCCTTGTGAAGCAGTGAGACCTGATAGGACTATTTTTAGTGGGCCGTTTAATGTTTTGTATATTGGGTTAATTTCTTGGGCTGTAGCTTTTTATGGAGGGCCACACGACTTTTTATTCCCTGATTTTGTTTGTTTTGGTTTGACTGTGCATCTAGAGGAGAGTGCCTAACTATATTTTTATGAAGTGGAAAAGTAATAGAGTAAGGGACCCTTGTTTACAAAGAAGAATCCAAATTATTAAATAATTGGAATTCTTTTTTGATAAATCAATTCATATTATTCCAAAATCTTATTATTTGTTTGTTTGTTGCCCAGAAAAACCCTTTGGTTTTGGATGCTCATTGTACTTTCTCGCTTTTTGCAGAAGGACACCATCAGTTTTGCGGTTTGGTGTGTTTGACGAACATTGTTCAATCTTGTCGACAGTTGTTCAAATTTATGAATATTTTTAAAATTTTATGAAGAGTTTTAATTCTTGAGCATTTATTCAAATTTTATCTTTAAAATTTGATGAATATTTTTTCTAATTCAATATTCACCCACAACTTGCAACTTGGACATACCAAAAAACTGCGCCTCGGTTGCAAATCCACTATTAACTTGTAACTTGGTCCAACCTTTTTTTTTCTCCGGTTGCAAATTCACCTTCGATTCAAACTGGGCCGATGTTTTTTTTATAGCAATTGGGCCAGATATTGTTTGGGTGTGGCTACGGCTTAGCCGACAGGTGTGCAAACCATGCATGTTTTGTTTTCTTGAAACTATTTGTTTGTTTTCACTGTTACGGGGCTTTTGTCTGGCCTTTTCTCAGTGAACCCGTTGCTTTGTTGTCATATTTTTTAGTCTTCCTTGTACTTGGTTGTACAACTGCGCAACTATGTGTATTTTCCTAAGGGCAAGAACTACAGTAGCAACACCTAAGTGCTACCCCGTGCACCCATCTCGACGGAAAAGTACGAAGCGTTCGGTTCAATTTCAATCGCACTGGGCCACCACCACCTCCTCCTCCTCCTCCTCCTCCCTCTCTCTCTCTCTCTCTCTCTCTCTCTCTCTCTCCTTGCTGTTTCGCTGAAGGTACCAACTCCTCTTGTCGGGCCCCTAGGACTAGGGGTACCCAGGCCCGTCTGCCTGTGGCTCAAGACGCGGCGCATACCATGGGCCCAGCGCGGCCCGTCACTGAACTACACAAGCAAGACCTTTGAGAGGGCCTCCGCCTCGTGAGGGGTGCGCCAGCCAGCGTCGTCAAGAGCCTCGCGAAGCCCTCTCGCGAGGTCGCTTCTCGAGGCTGGCTACGGGGCCTTCGTGGGGCGGACTGACCTAGGATGGCTTGGCGGGGTCGTGTGGTCTGTGTACGCACGTGGGCGACGCGCCCCATGCCAAGCGGCGCCAGGAGCCATGCCAGAAGGCACAGACGGGGAGGATTTCCTCTTCTATGCTAGGGGAGCGGGGCCAGCTTGCCCACTCCCAAAGCAACTCCCAAAGGTTTCCCGTTTGGCGCAAGAAGACCAAGGACGGGGGCTCGCCAGGACGGAGGTCATCCCCGAGCCCACTGGCGCATCACGGCAGGAGTCTTTTTGCAGGCGAAGAATACTTTAGTCAGCATAAGCTGCAGTCCTGCCCCTTCAAACTAGCCATTGTGGCGACCCTTCCCGCCGTGTGTTTTCGGGGGAAGAGGACCATGGCCAGTATAAGATAGGCCAGGCCACAACCGTAGAGGGGGGTCGACCTCAGTGAGCCAGAACACACCCTTGTATTCGCATCCTCAAGCAATCCAGACAAGCAGGAGTAGGGTTTTACACCGCAAGGTGGCCTGAACCTGGGTAAACCACCGTGTCCACTGTTCTTCTTTCTTAGCTCGAGCACGCCGCAGAGTCGTCGTGAGGTTGCGAGGTAGAGAAGGGCAGGAGAACCAACGCACCCCAGTGTTCGAACCTCCTTGGGTCCCTGGAGCCCCGATTCCGACACCTCTGCACGCTATACTGACACATATGAGACACTAGCTTTTGCTCCACGATGATATCCAAGCCTAGATGGCCTGCGGGCAGAAGGTTTGAGGCTACACATTGGCCATGTCCTAACTAGCTACAACTTAACAATTGAGGTATCTTTTTCTGTGTTCAAATCACTATATTTCTTCAAAATATCCGTGTATATGCAGTATGATGCTTGTAGTTCGGTGTTAATTATGAGCATGGAACTTATGGTAGTTTCTCATTCAAGGAAAATACAAGGATTTGAGCACAAGATTTGTAAAAAAATATTATTACACACATACAAGATACGACCGACATGCAATCGCGTGTGTCACAGGTGCACAAACAATGAATAAAATAAAATAAAAGGAATATAAAATAATATTAACAAACCACACATACTGAGCCATCCTTTTACAGGATCTCCTTGTAGCCCCCACACCGCCTTGTTGCGTGCATGGTGCAGTATATGCAATTGCATGTCAGACGGACGTGGTAGATAGAAAAGAAAAACCAAACCCAAAACACAAAATTAAATTAAATTTTGAAAACAATATAAAAATAAGATAAAATTTACAACCCATCTAGCGGGCCACCTCACACACCCCATAATTGCGTGCACGTGGTGCCATGGGTTAGAACACATATCATTCTACCCTCACACCTCAAAGCAAAAAAACATCACTTTAGTTGCAGTTACATCGAAGACATGCAGTTTTACAGTCGGGGCGACACTTGCAGTTTCATGCCTAGTGTTAGACATGCCTAACAAAACACCACAAACTTATAGTCGGGGATGATGACACTTGCATTTGCATGCCTAGTTATAGGTATGCAACTGCCTCTCCCTAACCAAACACCACATAGTCCCAGTCGTGTTGAAGACATGCAATTGTAGTTGGAGGCGACATTTGCAGTTGCATGCTTAGTGGCGAACATGCAACTATCCCCTTCCCCCGATAAAAACCCAGAGTTGCAGCCGGGGCGATACTTGCAGTAGCGTGTCTAGTGACAGACATGTGCTTGTTCTTCAGGAGTGGTTGGGTAACCCCCAAGTGTAAGAGTGATGTAACCAAGCAATAAGTATTTCGCTCGATTGAGAACCAAAGTTTTCAAACCAATAAAAATTACCTATGCAACATCTGTATCTGAACAAAACACACAAAACAAATGAAACTTGTCCGCAACGATTCAACAAGGTTGTCAGCTTTCTTGTTCTGCTAGTTACAAGAGTAAATTGTATGGTATGGTTGAAATTGATAAATAGATACAATAAATAAAATGCTACATCAAGAAATTAAAGTAATGATGGTTGTTTTCAGTGACAAGAAATAGACCTGGGGCCATAGCATCAATAGAGGGATCTCTCCAAGTAAGATGTGTCATAATGAACGAACTATAGTTGGGTGCCACTCCCGAACGAGTTATTGGATTTGCACGAAGAGGAAAGGTGATGTAGCACAACAACATGAAGTATTTCTCTTAGTTAAGAACCAAAGTTTATCGAAGCAGTAGGAGTCTCCAAGCTAACAAGATAAGTAGCACCTACACACAAAAAATGCTTGCACCCAACTTGACAGGGGTTGTCAATCCCCTCGTCTTGCTAGTTGCAAGGTTAAACGACAAAATAGTAAAGTAAGTAAACAACAACAATGTAGCAACACCTATTGATAAAGAATGAACCCGAGGGCCATAGGTTCACTAGTGGCAATTCTCTCGAAAGTAGTTAATGGCATGATAAGAAAATTACTGTTGGGCAATTGATAGAAAAGTAGCATTCATAACAATGATAATTCATGGCACAATCTTGTATAGGCATCATGTTCGTGACAAGTAGACAGTTAAACTTACAGACGTCTACTAATATTACTCCATCCCAAGACGCTATCCAGTATGGATCTCAAAGTATTAAGTTTGCAAGAAACAGAGTAACACAATAAGCAATATGACATGATGTAGACAAAAAGAAGCATAGAAATAAGATCAATCCTCATCGTTTTATCCTTAGTAGCAACAACACATCACGTGCCTTCTCCTCATTATGTCACCGGGATATAGATCACTGTGAGGTTGAACCCCACTACTATGCACCACTCCCTCTGAAGAATTACCGTTCTATCTTGGCCAGAGAAGAAAAATAACTCGAAAAGCATACATAGCTACTCAATCATACATCAAAGAAACTTCAAAAGATTCAATTATATCCAATGAACAATTTGATCACAAATCTACAATTCATCGGATCCCAACAAACACATCATAAGAATTACATCGAATTGGAAATGATTGTATTGAAGATCCAAAAGAGAGATAGAAGAAGCCATTTAGCTACTACTATGGAGATATAGATCCTGAAACAACTACTCACACATCATCATGGAGGCAACAAGGTTGATGAAGAGGCCTCCCGTGATGGCTTCCCCCTCTTGTAGAGCTCCGGAACAGGGCTCCAGATGGGATCGCTTTGGAAAAGAGGCTTGTGGCAGCAATAAAATTCTCTCATCTGTCTCTTTGAGGGTTTTGGGAATTATGGAATTTATAGCTGGAGGACTTAGGTCAAACGGAGCAGCAAGGGTCCCACAAGCCCAGGTGGCGCGACCACCCCCTTGCCATGCCACCTGCCCTTGTATTTTGCTGGTGGGTCCTCTCGTGCCATTTCGAAGCTTCTAGGGTCTCTTATACTCCAGGAAAAAATCGTAAAAAATTGGCATCGTATTTAGACCTTCCTAGATATGGTTTTTCTGCGAATCCACAAACAAGCCAAAAACAAGAACTGACAGTGGGCACTAGATTAATAAGTTAGTTCATAGAAATAATATAAATAAATATAAAAGTGATAGTATAATAGTATTTAACAATAAAAAATAATATATACTTTTGGGATGTTAACATCTGCAAGCTTAATTCCTGCTCGTCCTCGAGCACGTAAAGGATAAACAAAATATATTTTTTATGTTGGATGCTACCTGACATGTCCTTGATCAAATGATGTAATCTTGGTATGAATTTGGGATACGAATGATTCAAGGCAATAGTCTATCAATTTGACATCAAAATAATAATACATAAACATGCAAGTAAACAATTATTGCCTTCCAAAATAAAAGATGCTAAAGAACGTGATCTCTATACACTTAATCACGATAAGCATGTCACGCTTGGTATTCCTAGAATCAAGATATGAAATCTTGAACAACCCTGACGCCAAACCAAGCAATTAAATCATACTTTTCTCGCTTCTGTTTTTTTCGACTCTTACACAATACTTGAGCATGAGCATGGTCTTAGCACTTTAGGTGACATAGATAATTAATGATGACAGATATTTAATAGGGAATACAAAAATGTGTAATAAAGTCTCATATAAACGAGGCTAGATTGTTGGGCAATGGAGATGCCTTATAATCGATGTCAATGTGAGGAGTAGGGATTGCCATGCAGCAGATGCACTAGATATATAAGTGTATGAACTCTCCATATATGTAGCTAAGTGGATGTGCATCCAACTTACCTACTCATGAAGACCTTGGGCATTTTGAGGAAGCTCGTCGTCGGGATAGGCAAGTCAAGTTCTAATGTAAAAATCCCACTAGTGTATGAAAACGAAACTCATGAAGACTTCTACAGGAAGTACACGGTGCTACTTTGAAGCACAAGTGTGGTAAAAATATAGTAGTGTGACCCCTCTCTTTCTCTCTCATTTTTTCATTTTTTGGTGGGCTCTT
Organism: Elymus sibiricus; assembly: GCA_039707655.1. Taxonomy (NCBI): domain Eukaryota; kingdom Viridiplantae; phylum Streptophyta; class Magnoliopsida; order Poales; family Poaceae; genus Elymus; species Elymus sibiricus. The sequence goes on from CM077665.1 coordinate 420,213,900, forward strand.
TTTTACCTCTTTTTTATCCTCACAGGTAGGGGTTGATATGTCTCCAATGTATCTATAATTTATATGTCATTTTATGGACCAACCTATTAATTTAGTGCCCAATGCGAGTCCTTGTTTTCTGCATGTTTTCGGTTTCGCAGAAAAACTATACCAAAGAAAGTCCAAACACGACGAAACTTCATGAGGACTTTTCTAGAAAATATGTGATGCTAGAAGCTTCGAGAGGAGGCCATAAGACCCACGAGGGACAAAGTCGAGGGGCATGCCCGTAGGGGGCCCACCTAAGCTTGTGGGGCCCTCATGGCTCCGTTTGACCTAAAACCAGCTCTATATATTCCCCAATATTTAGAAACCCTCGAAGCGAGACCCAAAACAATTTTATCGCCGCCGCAAACCTCTGTTCCACTGCATTCCAATGTGGAGCCTTGTTCTGGCAATCTGCCTGAGGGGGCAATCATCGGAGAGGCCATCTTCATCAACCTTGTTGCGTCCATGATGATGTGTGAGTAGTTTCTATAGGACTTAGAGGTCCATAGAAGTATCTCTCTCTCTCTCTCTCTCTCTCTCTCTCTCTCTCTCTCTCTCTCGATCTTCAATACAATGATCTCCTCTGAGATATATTCGAGTAATCTTCTTTGCGGTGCATTTGTTGGGATCCGATGAATTGTGAATCTATGATCGGAATTGTTCATTGAGTTATATGAGATTTTCTCAGAAATCTTTTATATGTAATTTCATAGTATGCTTTCCGATCTATTGACTCTTTTTTGGCCAATTAGATGATTAGATCTTCAGAGAGAGTGATGCATAGTAGTGGGTTCAATCTTGTGGTGAACTTACTCTGTGACAGTTGGAGTTGCAAGGCACATATTGTATTGTTGCCACTTAGGAGAAAACAACGAGGTTTGATCATATTGATTGATATCTTCCTGTCTACATTATTTTATCATAAAAATTGCATTACTCTATTTGTATGAACTTAATACTTTGAGATGCATGCTGGATAGCGGTCTTTGGATGGAGTAATAGTATTAGACGTCAGTAAGTTTAATGGTCTACTTGTCATGGACATAATACCTATATTAGATTATGCTACGGATGATCATCATAATTATTCGCTATTCTGTCAATTTCCCAACAATAGTTTGTGTACCCACCGTTGCTATGCTTTCGAGAGAGATGCCACTAGTGAACCCATGCCCCCCGAGTCTACCATCTCACTAATACAAACTTGCTACAATTGTTGTACTATTTACCATTTATTTTATTCTGTTATTTATTATCTTGCAGACAATTATCCTATCACTATCAATATTAATCTTACAATTAGCAGGAAACAAGGGCATTGATAACCCTCTTGACTTTTTTTGAATGCAAGCATTTTTGTAGTTGCATGCATGTGCTGCTAAAGTTGTTAGTGCGGTGCCTCCTACTTGTTCGATTAACCTTGGTTTTTAACTGAGGGAAATACTTACTGCTGTTGTGCTACATCACCCTTCCTCTTCGGGGAAATCAACAACCAAGCGAAGACCTTCCAATTTTTGTTTCACTTTGATTTCCAAATGAAGCGAAATACCTCATCGGCTTCAAGTTTCCCAAAGCAAAAAAGCATTGTATTGAGAGGCCTTGAAATGCGGTGCTACCCATGTACACACCCAAGAATCGGTACCCCCTTCCGGGAGCAATGTTCTCTATCAGGGTTTGCATTTAGCTGACTTCCTCTCTGGCTTATAGTGATAAGGGTAGATGGAACAAATCACTCAGTGAGTTTGTCGTCAAGAAATACTTAATGGATAGGCCTCCTTGGAGAACGAGAAAGCCCTGGGTGTGATTCTTGTAGAAGTTTGGGCAACCAGAGATCCTTCCAAATGAGGACAGTGCTACCATCACCCCACCAAGGCACACGTCACTCCATGATAAACATCTTACACCTAAAGAACACCGTGCCACCAAAAAAGAACCACATGGGTCATTGGCATGTGGCACATTGTCATCGTAATAGGTCGACCAAATAAACCGAACCCATGGGATGTCAAGCTTATGGAGTTTCTTGAGTAGAAGCCCTTGATTCTGAAGTTTGATGTCAATGACCCCGAGCCCACATATTTTATTTTGGGGGTAGGCCAGATCCCACACTCCCAGGGAGTTACATTTGACTCCATCCTCGATCTGCTTTCTCTAGAGAGAGAGTGTGTCTACGCAGTTTGGTTGAGGTGTTCAACTATCTTGGGATGAATCTTGATAGATCAAATAGATAGTGAGCGACATAACAACCGAGTTCGTGAAGGTGGGAATCGAGCCATACTCCAGAAGTGAGGATGTGCAACTGAAATTCGACACTCAACTGGTTGCACACTTTGAAAGTTTGTGGATAAATAGTGCACATGCATCCCAAGTTTGTGGACTGCTGGTGCTTTTAGATCTTGCTACATCCCTGTCATTGTACACCGAAAATTATTTCATACACGAAGATGCACCGTTTCAGGTGTATTCTACTAAGAAGAGTTCAATCAATTTGTTCATGTAACTGTTCATTGAACTCTGAGTTATCATACATCAACCATAAAATTAATACATAATCATGCATGCTTATCTATCAATGTTTAATCATGTTTTACCATTCGAAAAACCGATCATTCATCGTGCCCGAAGTGTCTCACAATCAAATAAGCAAAAAAACCATACTCCAATCGCCTTCGAGCATTCTTATGCCGCGATCATTTAGCACTTGTAATTAATTGAGTTGCTAGTTAGCACATCTATCATTATGAGTCCAAAGTCAGGAAGCAAGACATTTAAATCAACTGGTACAATGGAGAGTAAACCGTGTACATCATTTACTATGTGCAATACATATGTAGTTAGTCGACATAAAATTATGTTGCCTGGCAAAATGGTAAGAAAGAAAATCTCAAGTTACCATAACACATACACCAAGAGTCTTTTACTTCTCTTATGGAAAAGTAAGCAATAAATCGACCCATGTAAGTTTACGGTGACAAATAAATAAATCAACTCATACAAAATTGTAATGATACTCAGAGCTTATCAAGAATAAATAAATAAATAGAAAGTAACACTTTTCATAGATTGACATCCATTTTATTTAACATTTATTTTTATAGCGTTAAAGTGCATCTTATCACTGAAACCCAGAGCTAAAGCTCTACTCGTTTATCAACAATACACTAAGAATGGTAACTAGCGAGACACTCTACCAAGTTACATTATGTATTTGTGGTTCTATATATGGAAAAGAACCAAGTCGGGGTCTACTCCTTTCGGAAAGCTGACAATCTGATTACTAAAATCTGACATGGACAGTGCAATTTTATTGGCACTCTCTAAGTAGCTATGAAACTTCTTATGATTGACCAGAGGCTTGTCAATTATATCTGCAAGCTTTGGTTGGTAATTTTTTTGCTTCAATGGTTCTATGCCAAGAGATAATTCCTCCCTCATGATGTGGTACTTGACTGCTTGTTTCCTAAAGGTCCAGTTGCCAGTGATCCAGTCGAATTGGTACAAAGCGAGGAAGCGGTGTCCGTATGTCGCTATGAATTCAATGGCGGAAAGGATAAATTTAAACTCCTCCTTGGAGAGGTAGTAACTAAAGCTCAATCTGGTCCATCCTGGCTTCAGACCACTATAACCCTGAAAATTTTGTGACGACAAACATTAACATTAGTACCATGTATTGAAGCAAGCAAGTTGAACTTTGTTCTAAAGTTTGTGATACCTCAAGGACAGCAGACCGAATGCGAAGTGAGAGTTCGTTATCGACCTTGAGCAAGGTGTGACCATAGGGACCTGCGCAAGCACAACCTCCCCTCGCCTGGATGCCGAAAAGATCATTCAAAAGCCTAGTCACAAAACGACCGTGGAGGGGTAGTTGGTTGTGCCTCATCGTCTCTAATTGTTTATCACAACCAGGCTCATCAAAATCATCAAATGGCTTCTTCACGGTAACTGATGGGTAGATTAGGAATGAGAAGATTGGTATACGATGGGCACTTGTGTTTCCTAGCACCCTAACCTTTGGATTATGGACAAGCCTTTTCATTGCCATCTCTGAGAACACTCGCTCACGAAGGTCCATTGTGTCATACCCAACATACTCCTTCACCCAGAACGCAAGCGATGCACGGATCTTTTGCAGTATCGGCGGTGTGCCAGCATCCTCACGCTCCTCGATATCGTCGTAGTAGAGTGTATCCTGCATATCACACGATTATATATTTATTTGTATGTCACACAATACACATACTTGACAGTGATGCTTGCATTGCTTGCTCACCTCCTCATTGAAGCCATTGACATAGGCCACGGTACCGCCTCCACACGTTGAGGGAGGCTGGGAATTGAGCTTATACAATGATTTGTTCATTAGAAGGATGCCCGGTGTGCCCGGTCCCCCGACAAATTTGTGAGGGCTCAAGAAAACAGCGTCGTATCCATCGCTGTCACCAGACTTCATATCGATCTTAACATAGGGTCCACTGCACAAAGGATAGTAATTTAAATTTCTAGACCAAGTTTGTTGATCTACACATGAAATAGTAGAAATGAAGCAAATATATTCAATGTTGTCATGGTGCGCTAATATATTCCAGCAATAAATAAATGGTGTGCTAATATAATTATACACTATGCTTTTTACCAGTTAATTTCTTCTAAATACACGCAAGCAAGATCGACCAGGTAGTCACAATTGATCTTGCATTTGCCAAGTATACAGATCAGTAGGAACAGAAAAAACATAGTATGCTGATTTGAAGGGAGGCATGCACTTTGGAGGAGGTTAATTACACTAAGTATGGTGGTTAGCTTAGATATAAGAGAGAATGGAGTTCAGATGTCAAATCCATGCCACAAAAAAGAGAGCCAAGAAAGCAAGTATCACAGCACCTCGCGGCAAAGTCGAAGCATGCGAACGCGCCGTGCTGGTGAAGAACGCGGGCGATCTCGCGCGTGTCCGTCATGACGCCGGTGACGTTGCTGCACGCCGAGAAAGACCCCAGCATCGGTCGGTCCGCGTACTCTGGCGATCCGAGCGCGCGGCGGAGCGCGGCGACGTCGACGAGTCCGTCGGCGTCGACGCCGATCTCAACCACCTCCGCCAGGCTCTGGCGCCAGGACAGAAGGTTGGAGTGGTGCTCGTACGGCCCGACGAAGACCACCCACCGCTCCTCGGCACGCAGTTGCGCCGAGAGCCGGTTGCGCATCTCGACGGACGGCAACGCCACGCCGATGACCTCCTGGAGGCGCTTGATGGCCGCCGTCGTGCCGGCGCCGCAGAAGATCAGCGCGTCGCCGGGGCCGGCGCCCATGCAGCGCTTGATGTAGCGCGCCGCCTTGTCCACCAGCCGCGTCGTCTTGCTCCCGACGTGGCTGTCATCCGTGTGCGTGTTTCCGTAGAACGGGAGGACCTGTTTTACGAGATAGTCCTCGATGTAGCTCAGGCTCCGGCCGGACGCCGTTTGGTCGGCATAAGTTAGCGCACGGCGCCCGAACGGCGTGTCGAACTCGACGTCCTTGCCGATCAGCTGCGACCGGAGCCACTCCACCTTGTCGTCCGTGGCCGCCGCGCCCATCTCCGACTTGGCCGTGACGCTGAGAAGGCTCAGCAGGGTGGCGCTCATGGCGCCCTCCACCGTGTGATCCATGGATGCCGCGGCTTTCGGCAGAGTCGGCATTCAATCTCCTTAACAGGTCGATCGGCGGAGTTGGCGATGGAGCTAGCGGAAAATGACGATGGACAAGATCTTCTCGGCAATCAATACTAGTGTATGGGAACTGGTTTCGATGTATTTTGCTTGCAATGGCACGTATGTATATATAGCCATCGCTAGCTCACGTACGTGGAAGATAATCGCATGCAGCTATGTAAGTGCACACATGAGTTGAACGTGTTGAACGGTGCGAAGAACACAGACCACGAAATGGAAGAGGTAGTATATATATTTCAATGCTTGGTCAACTGAATTGCTTCCTGGGGAACAAATATATATCCTGGTGTGTTTTAATACCATTGACTGGTAGATATTGCATATCTAGCTAAGTAAATTTACTTCTATTTTACAACATGAGACATTCTTTCCAACTCATGTTTGGGGTTTCCTAGGAAACGCCTGCAACCAATCATTTTCTCGAGTTTTATCTTCTTCTTTTTTTGAGGAAAAGCCCCCGGCCTCTCCATCAGCACGATGCATGCGGCCATATTATTGAACAAGAAAGTAAACAATCTTCAAGTGCAGGTAGAAGCTCGGTCCGAACTAAATGAGAGTAAATGAAGATAAAAAAGGTAAAGCGCCACAACCAGCAACAATAGGTTCCGATGACTAAACACCTAATCTAATGTTGGACCGCCATCCAAACCGGTTGCAGAAATCCTGAGCTACCATCTCACATCGGGTAGACTCAGTAACCAAAAGCTCCCTTGCCTTCATAGGAGTGAGTAGCGACAACGTACGGATCCAAGTAGTGGCCCTGTGAATGACCTGCAAAAAATTAATCCGCGTTTGTCTGTTAAAAATCATATCATTCCTGCAGAGCCATATAGCCCAAAATAGAGCACATATTCCTATCCGAATATGCGTTGCAATAGTTGAATCGACCCATTTAACCACGTCCCAAATAACATGTGAATACTGTTTGGAAGTGTGATATTAAAAGCTATATGAAATGAGCATCGTAATAATGAAGCCAGCGGACATTCGAGAAAGAGGTGTTTAATTGTTTCTTCATGATCACAAAAACAACATCGTTTATTGCCCACCCATCCACGCTTTGCCAAGTTGTCCTTAGTTAGAATCACCTTCTTGTGCACTAACCACATGAAGACTTTAATTCTTAAAGGTACTTTAATTTTCCAAATATGTGTCGATCTCGGTATTGGACCAGAGTTAATTAAATCAAATACATGGATTTCACTGAAAACTGCCGCTCGTCGCTAGCTTCTAGTGAATGTAGTCTGGCTCATCAGATAGATGGGCATCCATCAACCTCCTTACAAGATAAAGCCAATCATTCCATTTGTCACCTACTAACGACCTACAGAAGTACATAACTGGATATTTAGAGGTACGGACTGTAATACTGTCGCAACATATGCATCCTTACGCTGCACAATATTATGTGAAGATGGGTATTGAATAGCCAGTGGTGTCTCCCCTATCCATGTATCCTCCTAGGATCTAGTAGACTAACCATTTCCAATTACTTTTATCTTGTTTGGGGGTTCTTAGGCTGCCATACATCAACTGCCGAGAGGCCAACGAAGACGCCAACAGAACACATCTCACACATGAGCCTCAATGCATAGGATGGTGGTAAAATGATTCGTGGAAGTTTTGTTTGACCATGTGAAATGTCATGCAGCCAGGTAAATTAAGGCGAATCCAAGACTCGTACATCATCCTTAAACAAGTTCGTCTGAAGACGGTTGATCTTCTTTTACTTTTATCTCTTGCCTTCTTGGCTAAATTAATATTCCCAATTATCACCCAATTGCCCGTAATCTACAGTTGTATAATTGTTTTCAGTCTGTTGAAGTATATAGAAAGAAACATTGCCTATCAACTTACCTCGACTCTTCATACCTTTACAATAATTTGTAACTGCATGAGCCAACCGGTTGACAAACTCAGCTGGAGACATCTCATCACTCCAACTGTCTTTTTCCACCATTTCATGTTGTATAGGCTTCAGGTCTTGGATTTGTACTTAAACCGGTTGCAATAAACGTGGTTTAGAATTAAGTCGCAATTGTTTATATTGATATTGGGGAAATGCAATTCAACCAGCCGATTATCCTAAAGTTTGAATTGGTGGTAAGATATTTCCTTTGATAAAGGACATTTCATTCAATTGATATATTTTTTTTTGAAACGGAGGCAAAAGATTTGCCTCATATATTAAATAAGGAGGAGAAAGATTTTGTTACAACACACCCAAGTTGCGGCATGACAACTATTCATGCAATAAGAAATGCCCTAGCTTCTTAGCCCCGGCTTTGACCCAAAGATTGGCCTCATCGACAATGAGGTTGAGCAAGATGTGCGGAGGTGCGCTCTTATGCCGGAACACTCTTGCGTTACGCTCGTTCCATATGACCCAGGACACCATCATGGTGATCGAGGCCTTCGCTTTTCGGTCGGTGATGCCCACGGCGCTCGTGCTCGCCCACCACGCCTCAACGGATTCAAACAGGTGCCAGGCGGGCGTGTCGAAGTCATGGATGCGAAATTTCTGAATCACCAAGTTCCAAAGCCTGATGGTATAACGACATCTAAAGAAAAGATGTGGCCCACATTCATGTATGCCCCTGCACAGGGGGCAAGGGCCACAGTTTGGCCATCCTCACTTCTCCAACCTGTCAGCCGTCCAGATCCTATTTTGGAGCGCGAGCCAGGCAAAGAACTTGACCTTCGGTGGTGCCCAAGCCTTCCAAACCATTTGGTCCATGGGGAGAGAACCAATCCCAAAAACTGCGCCCTGTAGGCAGATGCAGCCGAGTATTGCCCAAAATCCATATGCTTCCAAATAATATCATCTTTAGCGAGCTCATGAAGCTGCACCTCCTGCAGGAGCATCCAAAGGGTGAAGAACTGCATGATATGCTCGACGGAAACCGAAGCAGGCGGTCTGATCTTGAGGATCCACGCGTTTTCCTTAATGACCTTCCGAACCTTCTAGCGCTTCCGGGAGGAGGACTCAAAAATGAGTGGAGCGATGTCCTTTGGCTTGCGGCCAAGAAGCCAAGGGGAGTCCCAAAAATTGAATTGATATATCGAGGCGATACAACCGCATCGAAATAATGTCCGACCTCTGCATAGCATGATGCACATAGTCATCAAGTCCAACAGATCAAAAATAAATTTTACAGCGATAATAAACCAGTCCGGCCTAGGGTGGGGCAGATCTTATCCGAAGATTACACCACCATCTATGGGGGAAGAAAACCTCCCTGGCCGTATGTTCTCCAGTCATGTAGATACCATCATAAAAAAGTTTCTGTCCTCCGGCCTCTGCATGAAAAAACAAGTACGGAGTCATCGCGTACATGCATGAATAAACTACACATGATGGTAAGATATGAGTAACATACTTGTACTTTAGCCCTCTCATGAGTGTATATACTGCGTTTTTTGTTAAATATATCACAAGAAAGACCAAACAAGCTTCTCTTATTTCTTCTCCTCTTGCCTCCATACCCTGCCTCTAAGCCATAAGTCCACGTACATACAAGTTTACTTTCTATAATGTTCTCTTTGCATATTTGCTAATATATATCTCCGTCCTTAAAGCATCCAGATGGTTGTCACCATTGCCTTTGATATTACGAGGTGCATATGTTTCTCGCCTTAGGTCAGCGCTTTTACCGCAACCAGCCAGCCATGCCATCGGTCATGCAAAATTTTACAATATAGTCATGTTCAAAGTCAGATTAAGGTACTAGTAATCTACACTCTGCAACGATTTATTCATGTATTTGCTAACATATATCTCCATCTTTCAAGCCTCTAGGTGGCTGCTGCAGCCATTTTCTCTGATATTATTGTGTGCATTTGTTTCTCGCATTGGGTCATCTGTTTCACAGCAGCCAAACGAGACATCATGTTCAAAGACAGATTGAGGTACCATGAGTCTAATTTCTGCAATGATTTATTCGCCTATTTACTAACATAAATCTCTGCCATTCAAGCCTTGAAATGGTTGCAGACATTGCCTCTTATATTATCGAGTGCATTTGTTTCTCACTTTGGGTCCTCTCCTTCACCGCAGCCAGCCGGCCATGCCGCCGGACATCAGCGAAAGATTAACAATATAGTAATGTTCATAGTCGGATCAAGGTACCAGTATTCTAGGATGACCATAGCTAATGAACCCGTCAAAGGTCTCTTCGTATCTATGAACTTTTGTTTTTTATTCTTCTCCGTGTTTGTGACTCCGTGCTTTTTTTTTTATTTATTTCTTTGCGATTCGGTGTTGAGTCCAATTACAGAAGAAATTTTGCATTGATCGATGGACTCGTGCAAGGGCAGTACGGGGGAGTGGCCCCTTTCCTTTCATCCCCTCCCGCGACGCGTCCACATGGGTCGGGGGGTTGGGGGAAACCCTAGCCGCCGGGGCTCCAACCCCTCCTCCCAACCCCTCACCTCGCCATCTCTAGGCAAAGCCCGGTCCGCGTCAGCGGCGGCGGGGTTTCTTCTCCCCTGGGCAGGTGGCCTCTGGTGAGGGATGGAGGCGTTGTGGCGGCGGGGTGTTGCGGCGCGGACAAGGGCGTCGACAGCGGGAGCTCACGCGTGCCTCATGCCCGTCGGGGTCCCTGTTGTTGCGTGGTGGGCTGTGCGGGGCTCGCCCGAGGCTGCCCTAGTGGCTCTATCTGGCAGCCCGAGATCTGGTTGTCACCGCCTTAGGTGGTGCAGGGCCCTCCTCTGCGGTCTGATCTGGGATGGAGCTCCCCTCCGGTGGCTGTGGGCCGGCTTTGGTTGGGCTCTCCGATGCCTTGGTTTGGCGTGGTGGTAGGTGCTCGTGGTGGGTGCACAGGTGGTCCGAGCGGGCGCGGCGCAACGGTTGACGTCTGGTAACGGTGTGCGGGTGGTGGCGGTCGCCTCCCTTCTCCTGGGTGCGGGATGGCGGAGCGCGGTTTCGCTCATCGGGATGGCCTTGTCCTAGGGTTTGTGCTCGAGGAAGTTCGGAGTTGGTGCTCCGGGTAGGTGAGGTCAGGTGCGGTCCGAGAGGTGCTCGTGGGAGGTGATGGGGTGGCACGACTGCTTTGGTTGGGCGGTGGTGTGATCTGGGCTGCTGGCGTCCGTGGTGGGCGGCACGGATCTGGATTGTGGTGGTGGACGATGTTCGGCGGTGCACAGGTTAAGGGGGGTAGACTTGGTCCACGTTGGTTGCCTTCGCGTTGTGCCCTTCTTGCTTGGTGCGTCTGTGGCGTCGGTCCGAGGATAGCTCTCTGGGCGTTGTTGTGTCGTCGTACAGATCGGTGCCAATGGCCACGGACATGGCGGCATTCGAGCGTGCTCGGTGGTGGCCATCGGTAATCAATGGGTTGCCTCCCCCCCCGGTCCACTGGTACCTGCTGGGACACAGGCGTGGGCGCCTCCTATTGTGGAGGTGCCACCCCAAACCTGGTGGTTGATGCCAGGCTAGGAGTGAAAGGTGGTCCCTTTCACTCTTACCAATGTGGTGGGTCGTGACGTGGATGGTCGGCGGTGCCGACGGGCATGGATGCTGGGGCGGCGGCCCCGGACAGCAGGCTTCACGATTGACTTTCCGGCAGGCTTCATGGTGGCTGTGGTGGCTCCATCTATTGGTCGTGTGGGTGACTAGAGATGTAGTGGTGGGAGGCTCAGGCCTTCTCTGGCAGTGCCCAAATCTGGGGTGGACAAGTTGGCCTTCCTTGAGGTGGTGGCCAGGATTCCTCTTGGTGGTGCCGACGAGTGTCTGAGCGAAAGCTCCGCGCCTCTGACGCTGATGACGGCGACGCCCGCGGGTGCCGCTTGCTTCTTGAAGACGGCGTCATGGATCTCGTCCCGGTTCCAGGGCTCACGGTGAAAACCTTTGTCTGTTCTCAGACTCAGCAGCCACGTCGTCACCCTTTTGAGGGCGTTATCATAGAGCTCAGGGGTCTCTGTTCGGGCCTCGGTGAGGTGTTAGGTTTGTTTTAGGCTTATGGTGTATCTTTTGATTTCCTTTGTAAGGGGGCCTCCCCACCATATTGTATCGTTCGGCCGTGTACTTTGATTTGTTGCTTTATTTAAAGCAGGGTGAAAGCATATTTCGAGAAAGGGCAGCATAGGGTCGTCAGTATATGGACGAAGGGTACGTTGTCGGCGCAAGCGCACATAACTGGTTCACGCCCACGGGCACATCTACTTGCAAATAACATGTTTTCCGCATGATTACCCGAAGAGAAGACTTCCCAATCCCAACAAAAGACTGACACCAAAATTATGTAGATTTCCTTGGAGCATCACGTCATTTATCATGAACAAGTCCATCGTTCTCGGTTTACACCGGCCTGAGTCCATGTAATGCTTGCTTCACCAGCCTAGTATTGAAATTCACCGAGTGAAGTTTAATTGTTGAAACATGAAAATGCAAGCCAGGCCATACATGAAATCGAATAATGCATGCGATCAACAATGCTGACTCGCGTGCTTCGGACTTTTTTTCCTTCGAATTGTGCCAATTAATAAGTTTATTAAGACTGAAAACAACATGGTGTACATGCCTTTCTGTTTTATGATCTCACGTACTATAGTTGTACGGACTAATAGAATTGGGCGACCGGCCGCACCTCACGCTGATCAGGCGCGCGTTGTCTGATCTGGTGCAATATGTCCTTCCCTGATGCGCCACGTCTCATGCCGACCACCTCGCTCGCGTCACACATGCTGATGATGTGGCTACTGGAGCCATTCTCTAATATTATTGTGTGTATCTGTTTCTCACCAGTGGCGGATCTACCATTGGGGCGAGCTGGGGCGGCCGCCCCGGGTCTCCTGCGGCGGAGCACCGACCCCCGCTACCTATCCTTCGTCCGACCCTCTCAGTTTTACTCCGACGACTAGCAGTTCATGGCGGCTCGGCTGCGTGCGTCTTTCTGCGAACGGATGGGTGACTTGAGGTTGAGGGAGAGAGGAATTGGGCTTGGGCTAGAGTGCACAAACTAAGCTGCAGCGATTGGGCCCAATTTAGATCTCACCAAACGTCCACACACACAGCCAGCAAACTATCAATCATGTCCTAAAAAACCAAAAACAAAACCAATCCAATACTTTGACCAATAAAATGTAGGTTACATGTCACAAAAACTATACCATCCAATTCAAACTGAAAAGTAGTTTTCAATGGTGTACTTTTTATGATATATAATTCACATATTATTGATAATTTATTGTCAAAAATTTTATCACAAAAATCAGAATACCATGTAAATAGAGAGGGTGTAGTAGTTTCTAAGACACTTTTATGCTTTCTCACGTGTTTGGTATTTGAATTTATAAATTCTGGTTTAGTAGACTTGCTTTTCGTCTCAATTTTTTTTAGATCCAATTGTTCGCCCCGGCAAACTTTGATTCCTGGGTCCGCCATTGTTTCTCACAATGGGTCATCTGTTTCACCGCAGCCAACCGAGACATGCATGTTCAAAGTCAGATCGAGGTACTAGTAGTCTAATTTCTGCAATGATTTATTTGCGTATTTGTTAACATAAATATCTGCCTTTCATGCCGCCTTGAAATATCGAGTGCATTTGTTTCTCGCTTCGGGTCCTCTCCTTCACCGCAGCCAGCCAACCATGCCGCCTGACATGACGAAAGATTAACAATATACTCCAATGTTCATGGTCGGGTCAGGGTACTAGTAGTGTTCTAATACATGTATGAGAACGAGCATGGCTAATGAACCCGGTCAAAGGTCTCTTCGTACCTATGAATTATTGTTTCTTATTCTTCTCCTTGTTTGTGATACCATACTTATTTTTTTGACTTATTTGTGATTCGGTGTTGAGTCTAACTACAGCAGAAAATTGGCATTGATCGACGGACTAGTACAAGGGCTGTACGGGGTCGTCAGATACGGACGAAGGGTGCATTGCCTGCGTAAAAACACATAATTGGTTCACACCCACGGGCACAACTAAGTGCAAATAACATGTTTTCTGTACGATTACCGGAAGAGAAGACTTCCCAATCCTAACAAAAGACTGACACCAAAATTATCAAGAGTTCTTTTTTAGAGAACAGGCGCCGGCCGAGCCCGAGGAGAGCTCGGATCTAGCCCGGCTTTGAATTAACAAAGCCATCAACCGGCCAGGATTACAGGACACCACATTACAAAGGGACAACAAGCAAAGAAAAGCAGAAAGAGGATACAAGGTACTAGGTAGAACAACACGAAGGCGACCAACACTACGAACACCAACAGGCCAACTAAGTGCACCGGAGGGGGGGCACGTCGTGCAAGCATTGAACGCCGGCTGCATCCACAGGCCAAGCTTGGGCAACACTTGCGCTGTCTCGACCGTCGCAAAGGGCCACAACCCTTTCACCCAGGCTCGAAGCATGCCGCACCGGCGACCAGCAGAGTAACTACCACATAGCCCAGCGCAAGGTGTCCGAGATGCCAAAGGAGAGGCAGACGATGCTGACCACGAGCAACGGACGACCTCCAGATAGTAACCATAGCCGGCAGTGGCAACAAGGAGCACAGGACACGTGTTGTCAACCGAAGGCGGAGATCCATGAAGAAGACCGAAGAGGCATCACTATAAAACGGGCGAGGCCAAGCAGGATGGGGCAAGCAGTCCAGGACGCCATGCTTCGGAACCAGGTCACCAACCGCTCCACCACCAAGAGCAAATCCCGGTCGTCGCCTTCAAGAAGGAGCACGCCACCGAGGTGCCGTCGACGACCAGACCAAGGGAGAAACGGCTTTCGCCGGAGCTCAAGAGGAGGCGGAGGAGGAGGATCCACCCCAAAGCCTCCAGGAAGGGGATCGGCGCCAAAGGCGTCGACTTTTGGTGGCTGCCACGTCGGGCCAAAGGTTTCCCCCAGATCATCACCCAAACGCCAGATCCGGACAGCCGGCACCACGAAACAGCGGCCGCGGCCGCCAGGAACCGACACCGGCGCGGATCGGAGAAGATCGGACCGGCACCGAAGCTTCTCCATGGGGTCCGACGGCCTGCGGGGAGCCGTCGCCACACCATCGACCACGACCTCCATGCTGCCCGTGCAGCCATGGAAGGTCGCCCACCAGCACTCGCCGACACCGCCCGCCGCCCAGGCCGCGCCGCGCGCCACCTGCCGGGGCCGCCGCCCCAGGAACCACAGCCCTCCATCCGAGAAGGAGGCGCTAGATCCCCGCCGCCACCTTCATCAGGGGCCGACGCCGAGCGCCCCTCGGGCAACGGCGGAGGGAAGGGAGAAGGAGGGGGGAAGTGCGGCGGCGGCACTAGGGTTGCCCCCGAGTCGCCTCAGAGGAGGCGACGCGGGGGGGGGGGGGGGGGGGCAAACTTCCATAGCACGCAATTATCAAGAGTTCTATGGAGCATCATGTCATTTATCATGAACAAATCCATTGTTCTCGGTTTACACCGGCCTGAGTCCATGTAATGTTGGGCTCACAAACCTAGTATTAAAATTCATCGAGTGAAGTTCAATTGTTGAAACATGAAATCGAATTAGACATGTGATCAAGCACACTGACTCTTGTGCTTCAGACCTTTTTCAAGCACACTGACTTATGTATATATAGCCATCGCTAGCTCACGTGGAAGATAATCGCATGCAACTATGTAAGTGCACACATGAGTTGAACGTGTTGAACGGTGCGAAGAACACAGACCACGAAATGGAAGAGGTAATATATTTCAATGCTTGGTCAACGGAATTGCTTCGTGTGGAACAAATATATATCCTGGTGTGTTTTAATACCATTGATTGACTGGTTTTGCATATCTAGCTTAAAAAATTGCTTCTATTTTACAACATGAGACATTCTTTCCAACTCATGTTTGGGATTTCCTAGGAAACACCTGCTACCAATCATTTTCTCGATTTTTATCATGTTTGGGGGTTCATGGGCTGCCATACATCAACTGCCGAGAGGCCAACGAGACGCCAACAGAACACATCTCACACATAAGCCTCGATGCATAGGATGGTGGTAAAATGATTCGTGGAAGCTTTGTTTGATCATGTGAAATGCCATGCAACCAGGTAAATTAAGGCGAATCCAAGACTCATACATCATCCTTATACAAGTTCGTCTGAAGACAGTTGATTTTCTTTTACTTTTATCTCTTGCCTTCTTGGCTAAATTAATATTCCCAATTATCACCCAATTGCCCATAATCTACATTCGTATAATTGTTTACAGTCTGTTGTAGTATATAGAAAGAAACATTGCCTATCAACTTACCTTGACTCTTCATACCTTTACAATAATTTGTAACTGCATGAACCAACCGGTTGACAAACTCAGCTGGAGACATCTCATCACTCCAACTGTCGTTTTCCACCATTTCATGTTGTATAGGCTTCGGGTCTTGGATTTGGATTTAAACCGGGTTGCAGTAGGCGTGGTTTAGAATTAAGTCTCAATTGTTTATGTTGATATTGGGGGAAATGCAATTCAACCAGCCGATTCTCCTAAAGTTTGAATTGGTGGTAAGATATTTTTTTCGATAAAGGACATTTCATTGAATTGATATATCGAGGTGATACAACCGCATCGAAACAATGTCCGACCTCTGCATAGCATGATGCACACAGCCATCAAGTCCAACAGATCCAAAAATAAACATCGTTTACAGCAATAATAAACCAGTCAAGCCTACGGTGGGGCGGATCCTTTCCGAAGATTACACCGTCATCCATGGGGAAGAGAACCTCCCTAGCCGTATGCTCCAGACGTGTAGACACCATCATAAAAAGGTTTCTATACTCCGGCCTCTGCATTATAGACCAAGTATGCAGCCATCGCATACATGCATGAATAAACTGCACATGGTGGTAAGATATGGGTAACAAGTTGTACGTTAACCCTTTCGTGAGTGTACATATTGTGTTTTTGTTAAATGTATCACAGCAAAGACCAAACAAGATTCTCTTATTTCTTTCCTTCTTCTAAGCCATAAATCGAGGGAAGCGGCTGTTATGATCCCGAGCTCATGTGAGCTCGGGTGAACAGTAAAATCGAAAAAATATCAAAACAAATTTAAAAAATTCTGATTTTTTTTTGTATGAAACTTTGACAAATGTTTTGATAGCTTGCAAAATTCATCACAAGATGACATTCGTGTAAAATGTGGCAAAAAAAACAAAACAGATGCTCCAAAAATGTTATTTTCAAACACATTTTGGAGCATCGATTTTGTTTTTTTGTCACATTTTACACGAATGTCATCTGGCACTGAAATTTTGCGAGCTATCAAAACATTTGTTAAAGTTTCACACAAAAAAAATCGGATTTTTTTGAAATTTTTTTCATTTTATTTTGATTTTACTGTTCACCCGAGCTCACATGAGCTCGGGACTAGAACAGCACTTTCGATAAATCGAGGTATTAGTCTACTTTCTATAATGTTCTATTTGCGTATTGCTAACATATATCTCCGTCACTAAAGCATCCAGGTGGCTGCGGCCATAGCCTTTGATATTACTAGGTACATATGTGTCTTGTCTTGGGTCATCGCTTTCGTCGCAGCCAGCCCGCCATGCCGTTGGGCATGCGAAAATTAACAATATAGGCATGTTCAAAGCCACATTTAAGGTATTACCTCGGTTCGGATTTATTAGGCCCCTTAGTATTTTGAATCAAAGTTTGACCATTCATATAAGTACTAAAATATAGAATATATGCTACAAAAGGTACATTGTTGGATTTGTATTTGAAAGAGTTTTCCGAAGTCATAATTTTTGTGACATATAATTTACATTTTATTAGTTAAATTTGTTGGTCAAACTTTAGCCCAAAATTAGAGGGGGCCTAATAAATCCGGACCGAGGTAGTACCTAGCCTACCTTCTGCAATGATTTATTCCCGTACTTATTTACTAACAAATTAATGAATATCTCTGTCTTTCAGGCCTTGTAGTGGCTGCTCGCCATTGCCTCTTAAATTATTGGGTGCATTTGTTTCTCACTTTGGGTCCTTAATTTCACAGCAGTCAGCCCGCCATGCCGCCAGACATCAGCGAAATATTTACAATATAGTGATGTGAAGAGTCAGATTAACGTACTAGTTCTAATACATGTATGAGAAAGACCATAGGTAATGAACCAGTCAAAGGTCTCTTCGTATCTATGAAATTTTGTTTTTTGTTCCCCTCTTTTTTTGTGATTCGGTCAAGTCTAACTAGCAGAAAAATGGCGTTGATCGACCGATTCATACAAAGGCAGTATACCACATGGGACATGTGGTTAGCGAACTCAAAATTCACATACAAAGGCAGTATGGGCCGTCTGTGTATGGACGACGGGTACGTTCCTGGCGCAAACACACAGAACTTGTTCACGCGAAGAGAAATAACATACTCTATTTTCTCTATGTTTACACCCGCCTTGTATGGACGACGGGAACTAGGCGGGAAGAACCTTATTTCATTTTAAAGGATCCATCACCGTCTTGTTTTCCTAAACAGGACACGAACTCTAACAAAACTCGAAGAAACATCTAAAAGTAAAGCCCTCCCGCCGGCAAAGGTTGAGATCCACGCGCCGCCATGGCACTAAGGCCACTAGAAACGAGGCGGCGGATGCATTGTAGACCGGCCTGTGTCCGTGTAATGCTTACTTCACGAACCTAGTATTGAAATTCATCGGATGGAGCTCAATTGTTGAAACATGAAAACGCATGCCGAGCCATATGTGAAATCGAATCATGCATGCGAACAACCACGCTGACTCACGTGCTTCAAATTTTCTTTCCTTCAAATTGCCAATTTATAATTTATGATGTGTCTGCCTTCCTTTTTTACGATCTCACGTAGGAGTACTATAATTGTATGGACGATCAGAATTGGGCGACCGCCTCACGCTGATCAGGCGCGCTTTGTCCGATCAGGCGTGATCTGTCACCAGCGTAAAAAGAAATATAAACAAAAAACCAGAAAAAGGCAACAGAAAAGACAAAAAATAATAAAAACAGAAAAGGGGAAAACCAAACAATGAACCCCAACAGAAAAACCCAAATAATTGAAATGGCATATTTGGTGCAACTTTCTCCTATGAAGCGCATCAACTGAATCGAAGCTGCCTATCATCGACGTCTGTAGTCGATTGTTTGGTTATGGCCTACGAGACGAGGTCTTCGTGTGTCATTCGTTCGCAGGGGTCTTGATAGGTCGTCAATGGAGAAGTCGCAGTCGCCTGCTTGGGAAGAGGTAACGGCGATGACATTGCAGGCAACCTAGTGTCCTCTACTTGGCGGTGTATGTGGTCTTGTTGGTGCCAGCTCGGCTGAGTTACCCTTCTTGTGGGCAAGTTGTAACGGTTTTCGCCCCGTTTTTTGTTAATTAACCGGATAACCCTGATCTATCTTTTTTAAGGAATTAACCTGGGTCTAAGAGACAACATTTAAAAAAACAGTGCAACGCGTGTCTGCAAGCGTCGTGGCATCTATTTGACCATGTGGGAGCTCCTATAGGGCGCCTGAGCGCCCTTGAGTATCGACGCCCGCGCCCCCTAGCTCATGGCCCGGCCCAAGAAAGAAGATAAGCACACGATGGTTAGTCTCGTTACCTTTGATAAAAAAATACAAAAATAATAAAAAAAATAGCAAAATAAAATAAAATCGTAAATTAAAAATGTACATGGATTTTGCAAAAAAGTTCACAATCCTCAGAAAAGTACAGAATTTTGAAAAAAAAATCAAATAATTGGAAAAAAGTTCATCGAAATTTAAGGAAATTTCAACGAATTTGGAAAAAAAATCATCAGTTTTGGAAAAAAATGATAAATTTTGAACAAAAAAGTTCTTAAATTTTGGAAAAAGTGCAAAGAAAATTTAAAATTTTATCATAATTTAGAAAAACATCTAATTTGGAAAAAAATCACAAAAACTGAAAAAATCCATAAAGTTTGAAACAAAATCATGGAAATTGGAAACAATTCGTCCAATTTGAAAAATAAATAAGAATAAAAAGAAAGAAGGAAAAGAACGTTTAAATCCCAGGTGGAAACTTGAAAAAAATGAACAGAAAAATGAATGGGCCGGCCAACTAACTGGACCTAGTGTAAGGCGGTGTGCGCCCTATAACTCTTTAAGCAGCGCTTAAAGCACCGTTTAGGGAATTCTGACGCATGTGGGAGTCAAATAGGATTCGCCCAATGATAGGCCTGTTCGTTCGGATATTTCCTTCAGAAAAAAACATGGATCTGTAGTTGGAGTTAGGCTTTCGCACCCATGTTTTTCTAGGATAAGCACATTGCAGGATACAGTTCTTGCCGCCCAGCCTAAACCACAAGTTAAAGTTTTTGGACGTGTTTGGTTACTTTCTTAGCCGGGCTTGGCTGAGAGCAGAAAAACGGGACAGGCCGAGCAGGGTCTGGTTTAGAAAATACATGATAAATTACGACGTTTATGTGTTGTTTGGTTGTCTGCATATAAAGTCTTGTCATCGAAAAGCAATTTTCATCCGGTGTTTGGTTGTCTGGCTCGCATGGTAATTAGCACTTAACAACCACACTTAAACTAGAGCACCCTGCCCAACACCACGGCCTCCTCGGCGGGGGACAAGGTCGCCTCTCGCACGCACCGAAGGATCTCCTGCTTTGCCGCATGCTTCTCCTGCGGCCGCAACATCACCGCTGTCATCGGGTTCTCGTCGCGAGAGCGGAAGGTGTCCGCGCGCGTGCGGAGGACAGCGAGCTCCTATGAAGGTGAGGTGGTCCCGGATCGTCTCGTCCCACGGCGCAGCCGCCAAACCGAGCCACCCACCCACGCTCGCCGCGAGCGCTGCCATGCCCCGGGCGCTAGCTAGCAAGCACACCGCGGCGAGCTAGCAAACACACGCACGTCGGCCTGGCTAGCTAGCAAGCACACCGCAGCAGCTCGCCCCGCAGCATCTCACGCGTCGCAGCAGATCGCCCATGCCCGTTGTAGCCCGCCACGCAGCAGCTCATCCCACGCCCGCCGCTCCCCGCCTCGACGCCCGAGCCTTCGCCGCCGTCGCGCCCGGGCCCTCGCCCGTCGCAGCAGCTCGCGCCACGAGAAGGAGGTAGGGGTATCTATGGCGCGTTGTCCGATCCTGCGGCGGCCGACGGAAGGGGAAGAACATGTGGCTGGGGATTGGCGCGCGGGAGGGAGGGAGGGATGCGCGCGCGGCTCCTGCTCCATCCGGACGGCGGCTCCTGCTTCGTCCACGACAACTCGGATGCGAAGGCAGACGCTGGCAACATCCGAGCGGCTCCATTGTGGTGACGGCGCGCCCTTTGCCGCGGGACGGGCGTGATGTAGCAGGGAGAGGTGGAGGGGTGGACGCCCGCGCGGGCGGCGAAGGCCGGCGGCGCCACCTGGGCGGCGAGCGGAGGAGGCAAAGCGAGGTTGTGCCTTTGACTGGGCCGGAGACCGGGAAGATAAGGTGCTTGAAGGGGAGAGAGAGATTAAGAGGTGATTATGTGTAAACACATACATCCATAGCCATCCATGTGCGTTGCAGAGCATCGCTTGACCCTGGTTCATTGGAAACTGCCGATTCGGACGTTTCAAGTGAACCAGGCTCAGGGTGCTTTAAGAACAATGCCATGTAGGCCCAACATTGTTTGCATATAAGCAAACAGCCCGACATCGAAAAGATGATGTATACAGCGAGCCTAGCTGAGCTTTTATGGGCAACCAAACACGCGTCCTGTGAGTGCCGCTAATCTCTGTGTATGGCAAGTGATGGCGAGCAAATGCTCACCTCGGCGGTGCTCGCTTAGGCTCCCCGCACCAGAAACGGTAAATGAGTCGGCCCAATATATGCCTGCTTAGCGATTATTTTGCAAAACATAATTTCAATCATTTCTTTCATATTTCCGCCGGTTTTCTATTAAATATTTTCTAAAAAACTAAAAGTAGAGATTCCAAAACATGTTCGTGGATTTATGAAAAGTTTGTGAATTCAAAAAATATTCTGAATTTTTAAAAAACAATAGAAAAGAAACACGGAAAACAGGAAACCCCGGTTCTGGGAAGGACCCAATAGAAGTTCAAATGTTGCGTGAGCGCTCTAGAGGTGCGCGTTTGCACGGTATTCATCAGAGTTGCTAGTTCTCGTGGCCGAGGCTTACCCAAATCTAGTCACATAACGACTGGACGACGCTCCCTCTCCTGTGTAGGGTAAACCTGGGAAAATGGATGTACGCAATTGATATGCCAAAGATCCACCAGACCATGGCAAAATACACAAAAATAACGTTAGGGCGTAACAAATTCATAAAGTGACTGGCCGCAAAACCATTTCATCCAGCTAACCCTTTCGTATAGCGTCGCTACACTCCTCTGTGTAGCGCATGTATGATAAGCACTACACGGCTTGCCAGCGTGGCACCCCGGAGCGAGGGCGGGCCCCACGCCTGGTTAAGTAGCTCCGATGCCACATGCGCTATACTCTGAGGTGTAGCACCCCTCCATTGGACGCTATACACACATCATTTGGCCATATTAAAACCGCTATAACTTTTAATCTGTTCATCCGATGAAAACGTGACTTATATGAATGTTGTGCATTTTTCTTTGTTCTACGTAACGGTGGAATTTTCATTTATGTTATGATCAATTTCTTAATGAAAACTCTGTTGAAAAAGTGCATCATAATATAATTGATAGAATTTGTTAAAACTTACAAACTTTGCATGATAATAGCATTGACCTATAGCTCTTATGCATTTGCATCCTACATTAGTTTTGCACTACATCATGTGTACTTTGACGCCATGCATGTGTTTGCCATGTTAATCATCTTTAACATGTATACTTATATATATACATTATCTTTGACCTTCCTCTAACTTATCTATGTAGATAGCGAGAACTTCTCATTGCAATCGTTACAATGGCTGGATTTTATTGCCATTGGTTTAAGAAATTCATCTCAACATATTGTAATGAGCATAATGAAAATTGTAGAAAATCGTCCACAACAAACATTTCCCGACCCCCGCGTCGCCTTGCTTGGGCGGCACGGGGGAACCTTGCGCCGCCGCCGCAAGGCTCTCCTCTCCCCACTCCCCCGCATCGCCGCCGCCGGAGGGGCCGCCGGCGAAGCCCGCGCATGCCCCAGGGAAGGTGGCGGCGGGGCGTTTTTTCCCTTCCCGCGGCGATGCGCGAGCGCGCGGTGGCTGCGTCTTCCCGGAGCGCGGGCGGCCTGCAGGGCTGCGGGGACGGCGGCTGCGCGGGGAGCGGCCGGATCCTGGTCGGATCTGGCTTCTCCGCCCTCGGTGGCCGCGGCGGTGTGGCGCGCGTCGCGTCGGCGGGCCGGTGCCTGCCGGCTCCATGGTGGGGTCGTTCGCGCCGGCGAGATGACTGCGGCGGGCGGCGTGCGTCGGCGAGGGGGTGCCTCGCGGCTCCATGGTGGGGCAGCGAGCTCTGGCGGGCTTCGAGGGCTGGATTCCGGGGCGGCGGCCTCGGACGGTGGCTGATGTGCGGTGGCTGTGGAGTTCGCGCGGGCGACGCGGCGACCGCGGTGTGCTGGTGGTGGGAGGCTCGTCTTTCCTGTTCGGGCAGCTCGGCCATGGCGGTTCTTCGGCAGGTCGCAGCTCCGGCGGCTTTACGGTTCGGGCTGCAGCGACGGCGTTCTGTGCGGGCTTTGGGCTGCCAGATCTGGCCGGCGAGATGTTGCGGGGTGGCAGCCTGTCCTTCCCTGTCCGGAGGAAGTGTGCCAGTCTTCGTGTTGGTGGCTTGCCGTGGTTGGCTCGGCAGCGAGGCGTGGTGGTGGTCTCTGTGTGGTCATGGCGCGGTTGCTGTGCAGGGGTGCGCGGGTCTGTGGAGGTGCTGGTTGGCGTCGGTCGACCGCGTGGGAGTGGTGGTGTTGATGATCCGGGCGAAAGCTTGGCCGGTGCTTGCCGGCCGGCGGCGGCGCCGCCCGTGGGCGTCGCTTTCTTCCTTGGAGGCGCCGTCGAGGTGATTTGTGCATCATCAGCTCTCAGGTCAAGATCTTCGGGCGAAAGTCATGATCCTGGTTGGATCAGGCGGCGACGGCGTCTACAACGTCGTTTTCCCTCTTGGGGGCGCTGTCTTCGAGATCTTGGTCCCATTTGTGTTTCCTGCAGGCTGGACGTGCACGACATTGCGGTTGGCAGGTGCCCGACCGGTGATGAGGTTGGTGTGGCGTTGCGACGTGTGTGGCAACGACGATGGTGGCGTGCAGAGCCGGGTCGTGGCTTGTCCTTCTGATGCCGAATGTCCGGTGCGCCAATGGGTGCGCCAATGCTGGTTTCTGGCCGTGACAGAGAAGTCGGAGCTGCGGGCGGTGGGGCCACTGCGGCAACGATGACTCCATGAGGGCGGTTTTCAGCGAGCGGTGCTCTCCGGGTGTTGCGCTGGACTAGGTCGGTGCGAGGCTTGCAACTTTCTCCTGTGATGCTCGTCACCAAAATCGGAGCTGTCATGTCCTCGACGCGGCGGTCGACTATTTGGTGTTGCTTTGTTGTTCGGTGCTACCTCTCGACGGTTGTGTCGTTTGGTTGTGCCATGATCTTGTTTGTGGCCAGGTCATCCGCGTGTGCCCCATGTGGGGTTTGTAATCTAGGTTTTCGCCCGGTTTTCCTCTAATTAACCAGGCAACTCTCTTCTTCTTAATCAATGAAAATGGCAAATCTTTTGCCTTGTTTCAACAAAAAATTATAGAAAATAATCCACCAAAAAGTACATGGAAGGGAAGGATGGTAAACTTTACAGTAGTTTACAACATGGCAACACGTTGGATATCCTGAAAATAGACATGGAGGTGCTCAAAATTCATACATAAAGTTATTCCATATGAGGAATGGTTGATTTACTATGCATTTTACAAAGTGCAAAGTTCTGTTGACATCCACGGACTTGATGAAATTAACAAGTGCCAATCTGGCAGAACATTGCCTTAGGTACTTTAGTGTCTCAAAACATAGTGATGCAGATATTTAGTGGGTATGAAAATGACATGGACTTAAAGTAGACATAAAATTTTCCAACTTCCGTAATTAGATCATATTCATATGATGCCAGGATTAATTACTATGGATCTTACAAAATGCAACTTTCCGTAACAGAAGTTCATTTATATCACGTTAGTCACTTAGATGCAGGAATAACATGTTAAAGATGCTTAACATGGCAAACATAGGCATGACGCGAAAGTACACATGATGTAGTGCAAAATTCATGTAGGATGCAAATGCATAAGAGTTAAAGGTCAATGGCTATCATCAAGCCAAGTTTGTAAGTTGATGTCTACTACGCAACTTTATTCTTATAGACTTTGTTGGGCCTCCAAGCGCAGAGTTTTGTAGGACAGTAGCAATTTTCCCTCAAGTGGATGACCTAAGGTTTATCAATCCGTGGGAGGTGTAGGATGAGATGATCTCTCTCAATCAACCCCGCAATCAAATACAAGAAATCGCACTAGTTCGGCGAAGAGATGGTGATACAAGTGCAATATGGAAGGTAGATATAGGTTTTTGTAATCTGAAAATATAAAAACAGTAAGGTAGCAAATAGTAAACAGCGAGCAAAACGGTATATTAATGCTTGGAAATAAGGCCTAGGGTTCATACTTTCACTAGTGCAATCTCCCAACAATGCTAACATAGTTGAATCATATGATCATCCCCCAACGTGCAACAAAGAATCACTCCAAAGTTCCAATCTAGCGGAGAACATAAGATGAAATTGGTGTAGGTAGTAGAACCACCTCAAAGTTATTCTTTCCGATCAATCTTTTGAGCTATTTCTATAGGTGTCACAAACATCCCTAGAGTTCATACTAAAATAACACCAATGATACATATCAATTAACCCTAATGTCACCTAGATACTCCAATGTCACCTCAAGTATCCGTGGGTAAATTATGCGACATGCATCAAACAATTTCATTTCTATCATATTCAATCCAACACAAAGAACTTCAAGGAGCACCCCAATATTTCTATCGGAGAACGTAGGACAAGAATGTGTATCAACCCCTATGCATAGATTGCCCCAATGTCACCTCGGGAATCCGCAAGTTGAGTACCAAAACATACATCAAGTGAATCAATAGAACACCCCATTGTCACCACGGGTATCCACATGCAAGACATATATCAAGTGTTCTCAAATCCAATATTCAATCCAACATAACGAGATCTCAAAAGGAAAGATTCAATTCATCACAACAACATAACAAGGGAAACACATCATATGATCCAACTATATTTAACAAAGCCCGTGATACATCAAGAACGTGCCATCTCAAGAACACGGGAGAGAGAGAGAGAGAGAGAGAGAGATTGAACACATAGCTACTGGTACATACCCTCAGCCCCGAGGGTGGACTACTCCCTCCTCGTCATGGCCTCCGCCGGGATGATGAAGATGGCCACCGGATGATGATTTCCCTCTCCGGCAGGGTACTGGAAAGGCTCCAGATTGTTTTTTCGTCGATATAGAGAGTTGCGGTGGCGGAACGGAGAGTCTCTCTTTATTTCTAGGGTTACTGGGATTTATAGGATTTTTCAGCGTTGGAATCACGTGCAACGGAGCCACGTGGGCCCCACAAGCCATCAGGGCACGACCCCCTGCCCTGCATGGAGATCAGGCAGGCTCGTCGTCCCATAAATCACAAGATGCGGCAGTCGGCTCTTTGGTTCACTTGCTGAGAACCGCACGCCCGGGGGGGCTTAATGTTTCGCCTCCCACCTTATTTATCTCGAGGATAATGTCAACAAATAATGAATCATGATCACCTATATTCAACTGGATATATGTGTCTGGATCTTTCCCCACCACATGATGCTTGCCAACTAAAGAATTAATAGATTGGAATAAGAAGTTAACTCAACATGAAAAGTAAAATATAGGCCCTTCCCAGAGGGAAGCAGGGATTTGCAGAGGTGCCAGAGCTCATTGCTTAAAATAGAGATGAATATATTTTGGGTGGTGTGCCTTTCCTATCAACGTCACGACAAGAGATTTCAATATCTTCCATGCTAATCACATTATTGGCGGTTCCCAAACAGAATTGAAATTTTACTCCCCCTCCACGATTCAAACACATTCCATGACTAGCCGTACCCACGGGTACCATCCAAACAATCAACTTTCTAGGGGGAGTTCTTGTTTATTCATTTTTGTATTATGCAGGACTGGTGTCGGGGATATAACTTCACGGTGTAACCTGCCATACTGGGCCGGGTTAAACCGATCAACGACTCTGCAACCAAGATTAAGTGGGTTGTGTCCTGAGTACAAGATAAGTAAGGTGGCGGCTGACCTTAACGTCGGGCGGCACAACACCAGAAGACGGCCGCTCAAGGCCCATGAAGCTAAGGACGCCGGTTAAAAGTTTCCTTAAGGTGCAAGATAAGTTAGAGATGTAGTAGATCACGGGTCATAATATGACCCGGACTCTGTTGTAAACCCTAGGGCTTGACCTGTATATAAAGGCAGGCCCCTAGGCCAAAAACGGTCAGGTTCCAATCTCTTGATAGCTAGGTTAGCGATTCCGCACCCTTGTAATCGAGATCTATCCATCAAATACACACAAAGCAGGACGTAGTCTATTACCTCTATAGGAGGGGCCGAACCTGGGTAAACCCGACTCTCTCTCTCGTTTAACCCCTTCGAGTCGCCACCAAGCGGCGATGGCCTCACACCTAAGTCCTGTTACGAGGACATCTACCGGGTTGAGAAAACCACGACAGTTGGCGCCCACCGTGGGGCTCTCACCCGGTGGAGTTGAGTTCTCTAAGGGAGCCCTTCCGGGGTTCGGGAGTTACGTGGTCGTCCTCATGACCAAGAGTCGCCGCGGCAAGATTGACGTGGCTTGGACTGCGTCGGTATTTCCCCAAAGAGGAAGGGATGATGCAGCACAGCGACGGTAAGTATTTCCCTTAGTTATGAAACCAAGGTTATCGAACCAGTAGGAGGATCACCACCACCCAATAAGCAGCACCTGCACACAAACAACAAATACTTGCAACCCGACGCGAAAGAGAGGTTGTCAATCTCTCTACGGTAATAAGATAGATTAGGTAGTGATAGATAGGAGAGATAGATCTCTCAAGAACACAAATAAAAAGAGTAAATATGCAGCAATATGTTTTTGGGTTTTTGGTTTTGTAGATCTGAAAACAAAGATTGCAAAAAATGTAGATCGGAAAGCAATATGATGGAAAAGTAGACCCGGGGGCCGTAGGGTTCACTAGTGGCTTCTCTCATGAGTATAGCGCATGGTGGGTGAACAAATTACTGTTGGGCAATTGATAGAAAATTGAATAGTCATGACGATATCCAAGGCGATGATCATTATATAGGCATCACGTCCAAGATAGATAGACCGACTCCTGCCTGCATCTACCTCTATTACTCCACACATCGACTGCTATCCAGCATGCATCTAGTGTATTAAGTTTATGGAAAAACGGAGTAATGCAATAAGAACGATGACATGATGTAGACAAGATCTATTCATGTAGCAATAGACCCCATCTTGTTATCCTTAATAGCAACGATACATGCGTGTCTTGCTGCCCCTTGTGTCACTGGGAAAGAACACCGCAAGATCGAACCCATCACAAAGCACCTCTTCCCATGGCAAGAAAAATCGATCTAGTTGGCCTAACTAAACCAAAGATTCGAAGAAGAAATACGATGCTATAAGCAATCATGCATATAAGAGATCAAAGAAGACTCAAATAATATTCATGGATAGAAACTGATCATGAACTCAAAATTCATCGGATCCCAACAAACACATCGCAAAAGTTTACATCAAATAGATCTTCAGGAGACCATTGTATTGAGAATCATAAGAGAGAGAGAAGAAGCCATCTAGATACTGCCTACGGACCCGTAGGTCTATGGTGGACTACTCACGCATCATCGGAGAGGCACCTATGAGGAAGATGAACCCCTCCGTGATGGTGTTTAGACTGGATCTCACGGTTCTGGAACTTGCGGCGGCTGGAATTGTGTTTCGTCGACTCCTCTGGGGTTTTTGGATTTTCTGGGAATTTATAGGCACGATAGTCGGTTGAGGGGGTGCCCGACGTGCCCATCCCCCACCAGGCCACGCCAGGGGGCCTCTGGCGCGCCCTGGTGGAGGATGGCCACCCTGGTCCCCCTCTTTTGGTGTTCTTTGGCCCATCTTCTTTCTTCTGGTCCAGAAAAAATCCACAAAAATCCCCGCAGCGTTTGGTCTCCGTTTGGTACTGATTTTCTACGAAGTAAAAAAACAAGCAAAAACAACAACTGACACTTTGGCACTATGTCAATAGGTTAGTCCCAAAAAATGATATAAATTTGTAATAAAATGATTGTAAAACATCCAAGAATGATAATATAACAACATGGAACAAGCAAAAATTATAGATACATTGGAGACGTATCAGCATCCCCAAGCTTAATTCCTACTCGTCCTCGAGTAGGTAAATGATAAAAACAGAATTTTTGATGTGGAATGATGCCTAACATGTTCATCATATTCTTTTATTTTGTATAGCATGGACATTTGGACTTGTAAATGATTCAAAGCAATAGTCTAGTTTTAACATAATGACTTCAATACTCAAGCATGTCAACAAGCAACCACGTCTTTCAAAATATCAACACTAAAGAAAGTTATCCCTAGCCCATCATGCTCAATCATTGATCCATTCATGAAACACACTCAAATATTAGCTATGCCCAATGCTCAAGTACGATCATAGTGCCCCCTAGTTGGTGCTTATAAGAGAAGATGGAGACTCAAAGCAAAAAATAAAAATTGCATAAAGTAAATAGATAGGCCCTTCGCAGAGGGAAGTAGGGATTTGTAGAGGTGCCAGAGCTCAAGGTTTAAATTGAGAGAGAAAAATATTTTGGGTGGCATACTTTTCCTGTCAACGAAAACGACAAAGTAGCTCACAATACTTTCCATGCTAGATATATCATAAGCGGTTCCCAAACGGAAAATAAAGTTTATTTCTTTTTCCACCAAACTTTCACTTTCCATGGCGGGCCGTATCCACGGTTGCCTTCCATACCAACACTTTCCAAGGAATTTATTATTTGACAACATGAAGTAAATATTTTTTTTTCTTTTTCATTTCGGGAATGGGCATCCCTATTACCGCCGCACTCTCGTGCAATGACAAGTGAATAAACACTCATCTTGAGAATAACACATCTAGCATGGAAAAATATTGGACACTCCCCACCGTTTCATGAGCGGCATGGGCACACAAAAGAGAAAATTTATTTTGAAAATTTAGAGATGGCACATACAAATTTGCTTGGAACGGCATGGAAATACCGCATATAGGTAGGTATGGTGGACTCATAAGGCAAAACTTGGTTTAAGGATTTTGGATGCACAAGTAGTATTTCTACTTAGTACAAATGAAGGCTAGCAAATAGATTGGGAAGCAACCAAACCAAGAAACGAAAAATCACATAAGTGAGCATTGAACATAACTAACACCGAATAATGCACCACAAGTAGGATGTAACTTCATTGCATAACTATTGACTTTCGTGCATGCATAGGGAATCACAGACCTTAACACCAATATTCCTACTAAGCATAATTACTCATCAACATGACTCACATATTACTATCATCAAGTTTCAAAACTATTACAAGGAATCAAGTTTAATTTGTCCAATGATCTTCATGAAAGTTTTTATTATATCCTCCTTGTATATCTATCACTTTGGGACTAGTTTCATATATTGCCATTGCTTTTTGGCAAGCTCAAACAAATTTAAGTGAAGCACATGAGCATAAAGATTTCATCTCTCAAAAAGGTATAAGTGAAGCATGAGAGGATTTCTTCAAAATTTTACCTACTCTCAAATTAATTTAAGTGAAGCATGAGAGTATTTCTACAAAAGTTTCCAAGCACACCGTGCTCAAAAAGATATAAGTGAAGCACTAGAGCAATTCTATAGCTCAAAAAGTTTAAGTGGAGCACATAGAGCAATTCTAACAAATCATAGCATGATTTTGGCTTTCTCAAATAGGTGTGTACAGCAAGGATACAAAGGAAAAACTAACAAACAATGCAAGCAAAGATACAAGACGCTCCAAGCAAAACACATGATATGTGACGAAAAAAAATATAGCTCCAAGTAAAATACCGATGGTCGTTAGAAGAAAGAGGGGATGCCACTCGGGGGCATCCCCAAGCTTAGTTGCTTGTTACTATTTGGATATATCTTGGGGGTGCGGTAGCATCCCCAAGCTTAGGCTTTTGCTACTCCTTATTCCTTCATCCATCGTGATCTCACCCAAAACTTGAAAACTTCAATCACACAAAACTCAACAAAATCTTCGTGAGATCCGTTAGTATAAGAAAGCAAATCACTACTTTAGGTACTGTTGTAAACCCATTCAAATTTTATAATTGCATTATACCTACTGTATTTTAACTTTACCATGGCTTATACCTCCCAATACAAACCATAGATTCATCAAAACAAGCAGACAATGCAACAAAAACAGAATCTGTCTCAAACAGAACAGTCTGTAGTAATCTGTACTCTACCCATACTTCTGTAACTCTAAAAATTCTGAAACATTAGGTCAACGTAAGGAATTTGTATAGAAACACTTTGTTAAAATTTCAGCTTAAGATCATGTTCCAGCAAAAAATGAAAATTCATATACTGGACGCAAAGTTTTTGTTTCAGATTCATCATCACTTCTACTCATCCTATGAATCATCCTAAAGGTTCTACTTGGCACAAACACTAAATAAACCATAAAAACACAATCATAACAGAGGCATAATTGTGTCAACACTCAAAAACAGAAAGGAAAATGCAAAAATTTATTTATTCATTGGGTTGCCTCCCAACAAGCGCTATCGTTTTACGCCCCTAGCTAGGCATATTGGATAGATTCAAGTATTGTCATCTTTGGTTTTGGTCACTTTTGTGAGGGCCTTCTCGAATCCGAGGGGCTCTTTCTGCTTCCCCAAATTTTCAGGAGAAGAAACCATCTTAAGATCCAAAATATCTAAACGCTTATTGCAAAGGGTAATCAATGTGTTCAAACGATTGAGGTTCCCGCTAATATGTTTGAGGGGTTCATGATATTTTTGTAACTCGACCAAGTGCTTATGTAAGTCACTTAATTTGTCAAGAATTTGAACTCCCTCTTGTGAAAAAGCAAGCCCCTTTTTTGGTGGAGGAATCCCCAAAATCCCTTCCAAAACTTCATAAGCAGCATTTGCATCAAGTTCGATAAAGTTGCCTTTTGAGGCGAAATCCAAAAGCTCTCTATGATGCAAAGCCAGTCCAATATAAAAATTTCTAAGCAAAACTTTTGCGTCTCCTTTTAGATTGGAAATACGATAGGATTCCATTAGCCTATACCAGGCATCCTTCAAATTTTCCCCTTGTTTTTGTTTGAAGTATAGAACTTTAAAATATGGTGACAAAGGAGGAGTAGTAACGCTAGCCATAGCAACAAACAAGAGATCCGGCGAGAAAAAGGGCAAACGAAAAAGAGGGCGAATAAAACGGCAAATTGGTGAAGTGGGGGCGAGGAAAACGAGAGGCAAATGGAAAATAATGTAATTGCAAGGAGATGAGATTTGTGATTAGGAACCTAGTAGATGATGATGGAGTCCCCTCGGCGCCTACGATAGGCACGTAGAAGAGACTGCTTCCTCCCCGGCAACGGCGCCAGAAATTCCTTTGATGTGGCTTGGACTACGTCGGTATTTCCCCAAAGAGGAAGGGATGATGCAGCACAGCGACGGTAAGTATTTCCCTCAGTTATGAAACCAAGGTTATCGAACCAGTAGGAGGATCACCACCACCCAATAAGCAGCACCTGCACACAAACAACAAATACTTGCAACCCGACGCGAAAGAGAGGTTGTCAATCTCTCTACGGTAATAAGATAGATTAGGTAGTGATAGATAGGAGAGATAGATCTCTCAAGAACACAAATAAAAATAGTAAATATGCAGCAATATGTTTTTGGGTTTTTGGTTTTGTAGATCTAAAAACAAAGATTGCAAAAAACGTAGATCGGAAAGCAATATGATGGAAAAGTAGACCCGGGGGCCGTAGGGTTCACTAGTGGCTTCTCTCATGAGTATAACGCACGGTGGGTGAACAAATTATTGTTGGGCAATTGATAGAAAATCGAATAGTCATGACGATATCCAAGGCAATGATCATTATATAGGCATCACGTCCAAGATAGATAGACCGACTCTTGCCTGCATCTACCTCTATTACTCCACACATCGACCGCTATCCAGCATGCATCTAGTGTATTAAGTTCATGGAAAAACGGAGTGATGCAATAAGAATGATGACATGATGTAGACAAGATCTATTCATGTAGGAATAGACCCGATATTGTTATCCTTAATAGCAACGATACATGTGTGTCTTGCTGCCCCTTCTGTCACTGGGAAAGAACATTGCAAGATCGAACCCATCACAAAGCACCTCTTCCCATGGCAAGAAAAATCGATTTAGTTGGCCTAACTAAACCAAAGATTCGAAGAAGAAATACGATGCTATAAGCAATCATGCATATAAGAGATCAAAGAAGACTCAAATAATATTCATGGATAGAAACTGATCATGAACTCAAAATTCATCGGATCCCAACAAACACACCGCAAAAGTTTACATCAAATAGATCTCCAAGAGACCATTGTATTGAGAATCATAAGAGAGAGAGAAGAAGCCATCTAGCTACTACCTACGGACCCGTAGGTCTATGGTGGACTACTCACGCATCATCGGAGAGGCACCTATGAGGAAGATGAACCCCTCCGTGATGGTGTTTAGACTGGATCTCGTGGTTCTGGAACTTGCGGCGGCTGGAATTGTGTTTCGTCGACTCCTCTGGGGTTTTTGGATTTTCTGGGAATTTATAGGCACGATAGTCGGTTGAGGGGGTGCCCGAGGTGCCCATCCCCCACCAGGCCGGGGGCCTCTGGCGCGCCCTGGTGGAGGATGGCCACCCTGGGCCACCTCTGCTGGTGTTCTTTGGCCCATCTTCTTTCTTCTGGTCCAGAAAAAATCCACAAAAATCCCCGTAGCGTTTGTCTCCGTTTGGTACTTATTTTCTGCGAAGTAAAAAAAACAAGCAAAAACAGCAACTGGCACTTTGGCACTATGTCAATAGGTTAGTCCCAAAAAATGATATAAAGTTGTAATAAAATGATTGTAAAACATCCAAGAATGATAATATAACAGCATGGAACAAGAAAAAATTATAGATACGTTGAAGACGTATCAAAGATCTACATCGACGATTCTAGCTGGGGCCCCGACGCCGACTCAATTGAGTACGGTTACCAGGTCCCCTTTGGTAAAATCCAAGTCTTCATCGGCAAGATCGGTGCGACGGTGCCCGAGCCGGACGTCAGCTACAACATCATCGAGCCGGCTCGGCGTTCTCAATCCGGACGGCATCAAACTGGCCGAAGTCGCAACGTGGTCAGATCTTCATGGCGGGTCGGCCCTCTGGACGAGCCGTCCGTCGAAGAAGCAATCGTCGTCAACTCGGAGCTCCAACAGCATGATGGCCAAGGTATTTTTCAGAACAATCTGAGGCAGCTAAGTTGTGGTCAATATCACGTGTTCACCACCAATACCTGCAAGCGGGACAGCAAGGTCAAGAGTAGGGATGTCAACATGGCCGAGCTGGCAGTCCCTAGGTACCTTAACTGGTCCGAACACGCGATCACCTTGAGCAGAGAGGATCATCCCCCCCCCCCGGGTTGACAACCCGGGCGGCTTGGCTTTCGTGGTGGCACCACAAGTTGGAGGATACACTCTTGCTACTTCTTGAGCTTGCGTTGGTTTTCCCTTGAAGAGGAAAGGGTGATGCAGCAAAGTAGATAAGTATTTCCCTCAGTTGTTGAGAACCAAGGTATCAATCCAGTAGGAGATACAAGCAAGTCCCCAATCTTCGCACCTACACAAACAATCAAACTCTTGCACCCAACGCTAAAAGGGGTTGTCAATCCCTTCACGGTTATTTGCAAGGATGAGATCTGATAGAGATAGATATAAAAGATTGCTAAAACTAAAAGTAAAACAAGAGTAAAAAGATTGCAGCGAAGTATTTTTGGTATTTTTGGTTTATAGATCTGAAAATATAATATGGAAAATAGACCCGGGGGCCATAGGTTTCACTAGAGGCTTCTCTCATGAAGGAAAATAATACGGTGGGTGAACAAATTACTGTCGAGCAATTGATAGAAAAGCGCATAGTTATGACGATATCCAAGGCAATGATTATGCATATAGGCATCACGTCCGTGTCAAGTAGACCGAAACGATTCTAAATCTACTACTATTACTCCACACATCGACCGACTCCTGCCTGCATCTAGAGTATTAAGTTCATGAAGAACAGAGTAACGCATTAGGTAAGATGACATGATGTAGAGGGATAAACTCAAGCAATATGATGAAAACCCCATCTTTTTACCCTTGATGGCAACAATACAAATACGTGCCTCGCTACCCCTACTTTGTCACTGGGTGAGGACACCGCAAGATTGAACCCAAAACTAAGCACTTCTCCCATTGCAAGAATTACCAATCTAGTTGGCCAAACCAAACCAATAACTCGAAGAGACTTGCAAAGATATGAAATCATGCATATAAGAATTCAGAGAAGATTCAAATAATATTCATAGATAATCTGATCATAAACCCACAATTCATCGGATCTCGACAAACACACCGCAAAAGAGTATTACATCGGATAGATCTCCATGAAGATCATGAAGAACATGGTATTGAAGAACAAAGAGAGAGAATAAGCCATCTAGCTACTAGCTATGGACCCGAAGGTCTGTGGTGAACTACTCACGCATCATCGGAGGGGCAATGTAGTTGATGTAGATGCCCTCCGTGATCGAATCCCCCTCCGACAGATTACCGGAAAAGGCTCCAAGATGGGATCTCACGGGAACAGAGGCTTCTGGCGGCGGAAAAGTATTTTCATGTCTCTTTTTGGTATTGGGGGAATATTTGGGAATTTATTGGCCGAAGAATAGGGTTAGGAGGCCTGCTGGGGGGCCACAAGCCAGGAGGGCGCCCGCCCCCCCTAGGGGCGCGCCCTGGTGGCTTGTCGTCTCCCGGCAGGTCTTCTGCCTTCATCTCCAAGTCTGGTAGGTTTCTTCTGGTCCAAGAAAAATCATCCCGAAGATTTTATTCCGTTTGGACTCCGTTTAATATTCCTTATCTGCAATACTCAAAAACAAGGAAAAAACAGAAACTGGCACTAGGCTCTAGATTAATAGGTTAGTCCCAAAATAATATAAAATAGCATATTAATGCATATAAAACATCCAAAACAGATAATATAATAGCATGGAACAATCAAAAATTATAGATACGTTGGAGACGTATCAAGCATCCCCAAGCTTAATTCCTGCTCGTCCTCGAGTAGGTAAATGATAAAAACAGAATTTTTGATGTGGAATGCTACCTAACATATTTATCCATGTAATATTCTTTATTGTGGCATGAATATTCAGATCCGCAAGATTCAAAACAAAATTTTAATATTAACATAAAAACAATAATACTTCAAGCATACTAACAAGGCAATTGTGTCCTTTCGAAATAACATGGCCTCAAAAAGCTATCCCTACAAAATCATATGGTCTGGCTATGCTCCATCTTCCCCACACAAAGTATTTAAATCGTGCACAACCCCGATGACAAGTCAAGCAATTGTTTCACACCTTTTATGTTCTCAAACCTTTTCAACTCTTACGCAATACATGAGCGTGAGCCATGGATATAGCACTATAGGTGGAATAGAATATGGTGGAGGCTGTGAGGAAAAATAAGAAGATAGTCTCACATCAACTAGGCGTATCAACGGGCTATGGAGATGCCCATCAATAGATATCAATGTGAGTGAGTAGGGATTGCCATGCAACGGAAGCACTAGAGCTATAAGTGTATGAAAGCTCAAAAAGAAACTAAGTGGTTATGCATAGTGATGAAAAATTCCACTAGTTATATGAAGGTGACAAAATAGGAGACTCTCTACCATGAAGATCATGGTGCTACTTTGAAGCACAAGTGTGGAAAAAAATAGTAGCATTGTCCCTTCTCTCTTTCTCTCATTTTTTTTGGTGGGCATCTTTGGCCTCTTTTTTTTATTTGGGCTTCATTGGCCTCTTTTATTATTTGTAAAGTCCGAAGACTCATCCCAACTTGTGAGGGAATCATATCTTCCATCATCCTTTTCTCTCACGGGACAATGCTCCAACAATGAAGATCATCACACTTTTATTTGCTTACAACTCAAGAATTACAACTCGATACCTAGAACAAAATATGACTCTATATGATTGCTTCCGGTGGTGTACCGGGATGTGCAACGATCTAGCCTAGCGAATGACATCAAAAAATGGACAAGCCATGAAAACATCATGCTAGCTATCTTACGATCATGCAAAGCAATATGAAGATGATGGTTCGTGTCATGAAAAACGGAATGGTGGAGGTTGCATGGCAATATATCTCGAAAAGGCTATGGAAATGTCATAATAGGTAGGTATGGTGGTTGTTTTGAGGAAGGGTATATGGTGGGTTTAATGCACCGGCGAAAGTTGCGCGGTACTAGAGAGGCTAGCAAAGGTGGAAGGGTGAGAGTGCGTATAATCCATGGACTCAACATTAGTCATAAAGAACTCACATACTTATTGTAAAAGTCTATTAGTTATCGAAGAAAATTATTAGACGCATGCTCCTAGGGGAGAGGTTGGTAGGAGTTAACCATCGCGCGCTCCCGACCCTCACCCAAAGGATGACAATCATTAAACAAATCATGCTCCGACTTCGTTACATAACGGTTCACCATACGTGCATGCTACGGGAATCACAAACTTTAACACAAGTATTTCTACCAATCCACAATTACTCACTAGCATGACTCTCATATCACCATCTTTATATCTCAAAACTATATGCAAGGAATCAAACTTCTCATAGTATTCAATGCACTTTATATGAAAGTTTTTATTATATCCCTCTTGGATGCCCATTATATTAGGACTAAATTCACAACCTAAACCAATTACCATGCTGTTTAAAGACTCTCAAAATAATATAAGTGAGGTACGAGAGTTCAATTATTTCTATAAAATAAAACACCACCGTGCTCTAAAAAGATATAAGTGAAGCACTAGAGCAACATTGCCTAGCTCAAAAGATATAAGTGAAGCGCATAGAGTATTCTAATAAATTCACGATTAGTGCGTGTCCCCCTCAAAAGATGTGTGCAGCAAGGATGATTGTGGGAAACTAAAAATCAAAGACTCATATCATACAAGACGCTCGAAGCAAAACACATATCATGTGGTGAATAAAAATATAGCCTCAAGTAAATTTACCGATGGATTGAAGACGAAAGAGGGGATGCCTTCCGGGGAATACCCAAGCTTAGGCTCTTTGGTATCCTTGAATATGGCTTGGGGTGCCTTGGGCATCCCCAAGCTTAGGCTCTTGCCACTCCTTATTCCATAGTCCATCAAATCTTTACCCAAAACTTGAAAACTTCACAACACAAAACTCAACAGAAAACTCGTGAGATCCGTTAGTATAAGAAAAATAAATCACCACTTTAGGTACTGTTGTGAACTCATTCTTTATTTATATTGATGTAATATCTTCTGTATTCCAACTTCTCCATGGTTCATACCCCCCGATACAACCCATAGATACATCAAAATAAGCAAACAACACAAAGAAAACAGAATCTGTCTAAAACAGAACAGTCTGTAGGAATCTATAGACTTCGAATACTTCTATAACTCCAAAAATTCTTAAAAATTAGGAAAATCAGGGAAATTTGTATATAAATCTTGTGTAAAAATTTCAGACTCATTCTATTCTTTGGTGAATTTATAAAATTCCTGGACTGAGCGCAAAAGTTTCTGTTTTTCAGCAAAATCAAATCACAATCACCGTAGACCATCCCAAAGGTCTTACTTGGCTCAAACACTAATTAAAACAAGAAAACACAATTACTACAGAGGTAATAATGTGTAAAGCACTCAAAAACAGAAGCAAAAACAAAATCATAAAAATAAAATTGGGTTGCCTCCCAACAAGCGCTATTGTTTAACGCCCCTAGCTAGGCATAACGCAATAGGTCTAGGTATTGTCATCTTTGGTTTTGGCAACTTTTGTGAGGGCCTTCTCAAATCCGGGGGGCTCTTTCCTCTTCCCCAGATTTGTAGAGGAAGAAACCATCTTAATATCCAAAATATCCAAACGCTTATTGCAAAGGGTAATCAAAGTATTCAAGCGATTGAGGTTCCCACTAATATGTTTAAGGGGTTTGTGATATTGTTGTAACTCGACCAAGTGCTTATGTAAGTCACTCAATTTGTCGAGAATTTGAACTCCCTCTTGTGAGAAAGCAAACCCCTTTTTTGGTGGAGGAACCCCCAAGATCCCCTCCAAAACTTCATAAGCAGCGTTCGTATCCAGTTCAATAAAATTCCCTTTTGAGGCGAAATCTAAAAGCTCTCTATGATGCAAAGACAATCCAATGTAAAAATTTCTAAGCAAAACTTTTGCATCTCCTTTTAGATTGGAGATACGATAAGATTCCATTAGCCTATACTAGGCATCTTTCAAATTTTCCCCTTGTTTTTTTTTTGAAGTATAGAACTTCAAAATCTGGTGACAAAGGGGAAGTAGTAACGCTAAACATAGCAACAAGTAAGAGATCCGGCAGGAAAGAGGCAAACGAAAAAGACGGCGAATAAAAAGGCAAATCTTTTTGGTTTTTACTGAAAATTGTTTTAGAAGTGGGGGAGAGGAAAACGAGAGGCAAATGGCAAATAATGTAAATGCAAGAGATGAGTTTGTGATGGGTACTTGGTAGGCTTGATGTAGATCTCCCCGGCAACGGCGCCAGAAATTGGCAAGTTGACGGGAGAATTCTTGTCTTGACTTGCTATGTATCTTCCCCGGCAACGGCGCCAGAAATCCTTCTTGCTACTTCTTGAGCTTGTGTTGGTTTTCCCTTGAAGAGGAAAGGGTGATGCAGCAAAGTAGATAAGTATTTCCCTCGGTTGTTGAGAACCAAGGTATCAATCTAGTAGGAGATACAAGCAAGTCCACAATCTTCGCACCTACACAAACAATCAAACTCTTACACCCAACGCTAAAAGGGGTTGTCAATCCCTTCACGGTTATTTGCAAGGATGAGATCTGATAGAGATAGATATAAAAGATTGCTAAAACTAAAAGTAAAAAAGATTGCAACGAAGTATTTTTGGTATTTTTGGTTTATAGATCTGAAAATATAATATGGAAAATAGACCCGGGGGCCATAGGTTTCACTAGAGGCTTCTCTCATGAAGGAAAATAATACGGTGGGTGAACAAATTACTGTCGAGCAATTGATAGAAAAGCGCATAGTTATGACGATATCCAAGGCAATGATTATGCATATAGGCATCACGTCCGTGTCAAGTAGACCGAAACGATTCTGCATCTACTACTATTACTCCACACATCGACCGACTCCTGCCTGCATCTAGAGTATTAAGTTCATGAAGAACAGAGTAACGCATTATGTAAGATGACATGATGTAGAGGGATAAAGTCAAGCAATATGATGAAAACCCCATCTTTTTACCCTTGATGGCAACAATACAAATACGTGCCTCGCTACCCCTACTTTGTCACTGGGTGAGGACACCGCAAGATTGAACCCAAAACTAAGCACTTCTCCCATTGCAAGAACTACCAATCTAGTTGGCCAAACCAAACCAATAACTCGAAGAGACTTGCAAATATATGAAATCATGCATATAAGAATTCAGAAAAGATTCAAATAATATTCATAGATAATCTGATCATAAACCCACAATTCATCGGATCTCGACAAACACACCGCAAAAGAGTATTACATCGGATAGATCTCCATGAAGATCATGAAGAACATGGTATTGAAGAACAAAGAGAGAGAAGAAGCCATCTAGCTACTAGCTATGGACCCGAAGGTCTGTGGTGAACTACTCACGCATCATCGGAGGGGCAATGGAGTTGATGTAGATGCCCTCTGTGATCGAATCCCCCTTCGGCAGATTACCGGAAAAGGCTCCAAGATGGGATCTCACGGGAACAGAGGCTTCCGGCGGCAGAAAAGTATTTTCGTGGCTCTTTTTGGTATTGGGGGGATATTTGGGAATTTATAAGCCGAAGAATAGGGTTAGGAGGCCTGCTGGGGGCCACAAGCCAGGAGGGCGCCCCCCCCTAGGGGCGTGCCCTGGTGGCTTGTCGTCTCCTGACAGGTCTTCTGCCTTCATCTCCAAGTCTGGTAGGTTTCTTCTGGTCCAAGAAAAATCATCCCGAAGATTTTATTCCGTTTGGACTCCGTTTAATATTCCTTATCTGCAATACTCAAAAACAAGGAAAAAACAGAAACTGGCACTAGGCTCTAGATTAATAGGTTAGTCCCAAAAATAATATAAAATAGCATATTAATGCATATAAAACATCCAAAACAGATAATATAATAGCATGGAACAATCAAAAAGTATAGATACGTTGGAGACGTATCAACTCTGTCCAAGGTTCTCATGGACGGAGGCAGCAGTATAAACATATTGTATTACGAGATTTTCCGTCGGATGAATCTATCGGAAAGCACTTTGCTTCCTTCAACAACGGTTTTTCATGGGATCGTCCCTGGAAAGTCAGCTTATCCGATCGGGTGGATTAAGCTCGATGTGGCCTTCGGAGATGAGTTCAACTACAGGTGCGAGTCACTGATGTTTGAAGTTGTCAAGATTAAAAGCCCTTATCATGCTCTCTTTGGGCGGACGGCTTACGCTCGTTTTATGGCCCGCCCATGCTACGTCTATCTCAAGCTCAAGATGCCGGGACTCAAAGGGACCATAGCCGTGGACGGAAATCGGAAGATAGCTCAGGAATGCGAGGAAGGAGATGCAGCCTACGCCGAGTTAGCATGTGCAGCAAAAGAATTGAAGTTCTACACCGCCAATGTTGACCCGGCTGACATGAGCCCGCTCAAGAAACCCAATACTGAGTCGGAACCCGAGCTCAAATTCAAGTCGGCCGAGGATACAAAGCAGGTCGACTTCACACCGGGCGACTCATCCAAGCAGTTTACTATTGGGACCGGCTTGGATCCCAAATAGGAAAGCGCGCTCATCAAGTTCATCCATGAGAATCGAGACATCTTTGCATGGAAGCCATCTGACATGCCTGGAGTTCCGAGAGAACTTGCTGATGTAGGATCGAAAGTATGTCTAGAGGGGGGTGATTAGACTACTTGACCAAATAAAAATTCTACCTTTTCCCAATTTTAAGTGTTGGCAGATTTTAGCAATGATAGCAAGTCAAGTACACCCTACACATGCATGTCTAAGAGTATAGCAGCGGAAAGTAACAACAAGCATATGTAGTAGAGGGTAGGAAGGAAGATCAAACGCAATTTGAAGACACGAAGATTTTTCCCGTGGTTCCGATAGGTGGTGCTATCGTACGTCCACGTTTATGGAGTCTTCAACCCACAGAGGGTAACGGTCGCGAGAGTCCACGGAGGGCTCCACCCATAAGGGTCCACGAAGTAGCAACCTTGACTATTCCATAACGGCTTCCATCCACGAAGGACTAGCCTCACTATGGGTAGATCTTCACGAAGTAGGCGATCTCCTTGCCCGTACAAACTTCTTGGTTCAACTCCACAACACGAAGTAGGAGGCTCCCAAGCGATACCTAACCAATCTAGGAGGCACCACCCTCCAAAATGTAATA
Organism: Elymus sibiricus; assembly: GCA_039707655.1. Lineage (NCBI taxonomy): Eukaryota > Viridiplantae > Streptophyta > Magnoliopsida > Poales > Poaceae > Elymus > Elymus sibiricus. The sequence goes on from CM077665.1 coordinate 420,256,379, forward strand.
GGCTCGGTAATGTCGATGAACTCCTTGCTCTTGTGCTTCAAGATGATAGACTCCTCAACACACAATCACTCTCTCACAGATTTGGCTATGGTGGAAGAGATTGATTTGGTGGAAAGCAACTTGGGGAGGCTAGAGATCAAGATTCATATGGTAGGAATGGAATGGCTTGATCTCAACACATGAGTAGCTGGCTCTCTCTCAGAAAATTGGATGGGGCAAGTATGGAATAGTTCTGAGTGCTTCTCTTTCGAGTAGGTGGTGGTGAAGGGGTATATATAGGCATCTCCAAAAATCCAACCATTATACCTAAAGTGACCAACTCGGTGATACCGAAGTGTAAAACTCGGTGGTACCGAAGTGACCAAAAGGCAGTAACTTTTGAATCTCGGTGAGACCGATACATAACTCTCGGTGGTACCGATTAGGTGACCAACGGTCAGATTGCACAACTCGGTGACGCCGATCCAAAAAACTCGGTAAGACCGATTTTAGGAAACAAGGTAACAGAAAGTTGGCAAGCTGAACTCGGTGGCACCGATGCAGAATCGGTTGCACCGAAGGGCTAGGGTTTGGCATGGGTCTGTCTGAGTTTGGGAATCGGTGGGACCGATTGGAAATTGTTGGTAGCACCAATTTTCATGATAGGCTTGGACAGACTTTTGTGGAAGAGTTTGTGGGTGTTTTTGGTGACTATCACTTGTTCACGTGGAGCATCTTGTTCACCAACAGTACCTTACCCCCTTTTAATAGTATTGGCTTTCCTATGGACTCAAAGTGATTTCTCACAAAGTAAAATGTAGAGTCCTCTTGCTTGAAGCTTTGCCAATCTATTTCCTTGCATCTTGGGGTTTCTCCACAATCCTTTTGCCAACCATTTCCTTGCATCTCGGGGTTTCTCCACAATCCTTTTGCCAACCTATCATTGAACTTTTCCTGAAATATACTTAGTGGAAACGTTAGTTCAATGATATATATATGTTGTTATTAATTACCAAAACCACCAAGGGAGCAAATGTGCTTTCAATCTCCCCCTTTTTGGTAATTGATGACAACATATAGATCAAAGCTTCGACATATGTTATAATCAATGAATATAATCGTCGCTTTGAGAAGTATGTGATAAGCAAGAGCTCCCCCTAAATTTTTGCATTATTTTGAATTTGCGTTTGAATGGAAATGCACAATCGATTAGGTACATGGGGCACTCTTTCATGTCACATACAACTTGGTGGTGTGCGAGAATAATAAGAATGAATATCATAGCACAACACAATCAAGTAAAGGTGAATGATCATCTCATAAGCATCACAAGGATATGAAATAGTAGCAATACACATCAAGTGTATGATCAAAACACCAACAAAGTTTAACACAAGCAAATCAACCAAAAGATATCAATGTTTTTGAAAAGCGATAAAAAGCAACGCTCTCTCTCTCTCGAAGCCTAAAGATCTATATACATCTTCTCCCCCTTTGGCAACAAGTTACCAAAAAGTTCAAAGGTATATAACTAAGCGCTCTTCTGGGGCTGATCTCCTCCAGTAGCTGATGAAGGAGTCGAGAGAACGGCATCAGCGAAGATGTCTGCAGACGTCATGGACGGAGTCGGAGTATCAACTGGAGGAACTGGAGGAGCTGATGGAGCTGAAGAAGCTGTAGCAGGTGCTGATGAAGAAGGTCGCAACTCTGGAGCTGGCATTGTAGCTGATCTAGCCAGAGTAGTGAACTGAGTGCATGGCCTGAGAGGTGCACAATCCTCATCATCATCATCATCTGTAGAGTGAGGGCTAGGCACTGCGTCAACTTCCTTCTTGAGCTCATTCACAGTCACTGTGAGCTCATCCACCTTGTTGTTGAGAATATGAAATTTGTTGTCAACAATCCTCGAGAGGCTCGCCTGGTTCTTCAATATCTCGCTGATGTCCTTCTGCATGCTGAGCATGGAGCTAAGTAGGAGATCCATTTGCTCACTCCTAGACCTGGGCACCTGAGAACTGGAGTCTCTGGCTGCCTCTGCATGTGCCTGTGTTGTAGCTAAAGTGGGATGATCTGGGTCCATCACCACAACGTTGTCTTCTAGCTCTGGCAATAGTAGCAAATGTGGTCGGTCAAGTGCAAAAATGTGCTTCTCCAGCTTGGAGTTGATAAGCATCTGGATATAGAGTGCATAGCAACATGAGCGCTTCTGATCAGCAGCAACCCTCTTCACAGTCTCCACTATCAGATCCATCACTCTGAATCTCGTATGTTGATCTAGATGGAGTAGCATGTTGATGGAATATCCTCTTATCATCTTCTCATCTCCAGACTTAGGCATCAAGGTATGCCTCAATATAGTGTTGATAGTGCGTAGACCAGCCTGGAGGAAGTAAATGGATCCTAGCTTGTGAGACTTCACATGTGCAGCAAGAATCTCATTGTACATGTTCTTCATGGCATTGTGGCTTGCCTTGGGCTCATTGTACACATTAATGTCACCATCTTCCACTTCTGGGACTCCTAAGATGGCGGCCCACTCCTCAACTATGGATTCATATCTTGCACCTTCAGTCATCCATACAATTCTACCATCTCCATAGAAATGAGCAGTGGAGTAGAATTGCATGATCATTTCATCATTCCAAGCAGTAAACTCCTTACCAACAAACTCATCAAGTCCAATGCAATGAAAGTTGGCTTGCACACTTGGGAAGTAATCCTCATTGTCCTTGATGTACTTTCAGTCCACAAACTCAACAAGTCTTGATGTTCTTTTGTATAGAACCTGTAGTCCACAGCAGTCTTCCTCCTCTGTGAGTATGGATCAACAGCTCTCCACTCTCTCAAACCTGAGTCCTTCCTTTTCTTCATGTCCTCGGCTAACAAATGGCTCGCATTATGCTCTGGAAGGTGTGGTCTTAGCTTCACCAAAGCTAACATAGCATCATCCTCAGCTTCCCTAAAAGTAGAATTCTTGTTCTTGGAAGAAGCTGGGATCTCTCTGGAGAACCTCTTGGGTTTATCTGCAGCAGCCTTCTTGGGGGCAGTCTTGGTGCCTTTGGATGATGTATCCTTAGGCATAGCATCAGCCATGAGCTTCTTCTTCTTCTTAGGAGGAGCCTTGGCAGCTGGCTCTTCCTCCTCTTTTTCAACAGCAGCCTCTGCTGGGTCCTCATACATTGAGGTAGGCCTGCCCACAACATGTATGATCCTCTTCCTACTCTTCTTCTTCTCTCCTGCCTTCTTAGGCATGGACTTCTTGGAGGGCTCAACAGTCATTGTTGCCCTAGCACCCTCTGGTGCTCTCACTATCCCTGAGCTAGCATACTCTTTCCTTATTGCCTTCTTCTTGGATGTAGTGGCAGCAGCAGTGCTCTTGACAGTTGTGTCTTTCTTGGGCAGCTCTTCTAGAATAAAGTCTTCATCCTCCTCATCGGAATTGAGCTTCCTTCTTGCCCTAGTTGCAGCCTTGGGCAGATCAGGTGAGCTAGGAACATCATCAAAGCTCTCATCAGGACTAGTGCCTGAGCTCATGTCATCATTCTTCTCTCTGAAATCATTCTGGCTATCATCAGAACCTGACATCTCTGACCCTGTGAAATAGAGTATAGAAGAGTGGAAGGGTTGAGTCATCACAAAATGCAGAGATTTTTCAAAGGTTTGAACAAAGAAATTCTTAGATATAGCTTTCAGCAAAAAGGGATTTCGGTGTCACCGAGTCAAAAGTTTTGGTACCACCGAGACGCACAGAACTCTTTACAGAAACTTGGCAGCAATTTCGGTCGTACTAAAAATTGCCACTCGGTTTCACCGAGACTGTCCTCAGTAGTCCAAAACAAAATCGGTAGAGCCAATTTTTCTGACTCGGTATCACCGAGATTCGGTTTTGCGGACGGCTAGACCTAAAAATCTTTCGTTCGCTAAGCTAATGAGATTTCTAGAGGATTGAGAGGATTGCAATTAGTGGATTATCGATAAAAGTTACTCTAATGCGCATGAATCAGAAGGGGAGCGCAAAGAGGGCCAGATCCATACCCTAACTCGGTGAAGGATCCGCTAAGGCAACGACGGCGGTGAAGATTCCGTCGGCGGCAGCGATTCCCAACGGCGGAGGCGCACGGGGAGGCAGAGGCGATGACCAAGGGGTCCAGAGAGGCAGCTTAGGGTTGGAGGAAAGATACTTTTGCAGTTGAATTCCAAAATTCGGGTCCACCAGGTAATATACCCTTTGCTGTCGGTGACACCGGTTCGAAATTGTCGGTGCCACCGGGTTTCTCAACTGTCAGTTGACAGGGAAACTCGGTGTAACCGAGAATAAGGAATCGGTGTTACCGAGATTGAAAACCAGATCAACCCTAGGCATTCGGTGAGACTGAGATTTTGGTATTGGTTCCACCGAGATGCACTTGGGAGGTTTTAATGGTCAGTCCTTTGTCGATACGGAACTCCGAGTGCTCTTCACACAGAGAGATCGAAAAGTCCTTGTTCAAATTTTGTGATGCAGCAAGAATGGAATATGAGATGAGAAAGCATAGATAGCTAGAGAGTGGTCCTAGGCATTCTTGTCCATCCAATTGGCAAAAGAAAAATCAAAAGCCAAATAGCAACAATTGGATGTCCTCGAATGAATAAAGAAATGCAGACCAACATGCTCACACAATAAGATGTCAAATGAAATCATGGCAAACATGCACATACATACTAGCGTCTATCAAGCATTTTGACGATGACGGAGTCATCTATATATGAGTATATTGACTTAGGAGCCAAGTAAGAATACTTGATCATAGGTCATACTCATCGTTTAAGCACAAGTGGGGTTACCACTTTTACATAAAGCATTTAATGTTGTCACATTCTAAGAGATGCTTTAACTCAAGTCTTAGAGTAAAGCTCCCCCTTGATGTGACATCCTCCCATATGAGGGATAAACTAACCTTGGGTTTGTCGTAGAAGACTTCATGTGGGTGATGTAGTGGTGGATGCTCAAGGTTGATGAAGATCACCAAGAGTTGGGAGCATCCTTGTTGTTTCCTTACTCTTCTCACCTACATGGGTTAGTCCCAACACACAAGAGACAAATACAAGGATATCTATGGTCATGGAGTGCAAAGCATACATGATGATGTCCATGGATTTGTTGATTACCTTGTCCCTTGCTTACCTTTGAGGGAATGTGTGACTCCTTGAACTATTGCATGATGTTGACGTTGATTGCAACTAGTTCTTGCCAATAATGAATGTGAGTGAATTTCATTGGCAAAGTCACCCCTCAAGAACTTCTCTAGTTCTTCTTCTTGGGGACCCACATCAATTTGATGGGGATCCTTGGTGTTGAAGAGGCACTTGTAGAAGTTGAGCTTGAAGTAGCCTTGGGAACCCACTCCATCAAAGCTTGGGATTCATCTTCATATGAGTCAATGTCCTCTTGAAGCTTGTCCTTGCCCTTGAGCTTGTGGTCTTGTGGTGGAAGGTCATCTTGAGTGTTTGTTCCCTTGGGAAGAGTATGTTCATACTTCTCCCTTTGAGGAACAAACTTGGGCTTGGGGTATCGACCTTCTTGCCATTCAACTCCATTTGCGTTGAAGTAGCCAATGCCATGGTTCTTCCGGTATCCTCCGTGCTTGCGTACAATCTCCTCAAATTGCTTACACCCGGCAAGACTCTTGTAGATACCTTTCTCTATAATTCCTTTCAATAAATCGTTTTCTTGCTCAAGTGTAACTTGGCTAAGAGAATCATCATTAGTGGAATCAATTGAACTACTAGAAGCAACATCATTAGATTTAGCATTTTTATTGTTGCTACTAGATGAAGAACCTTTCTTGCCTTTGTTACTAGTTTGTCTAGGTTTAACTTGTGGCATGAATGTAGACAAGAGTAATCGTTTGGCTAGATAAGATGAAGTCTTCTTTCGGAGATCGTCATTGATAGCTTTAAGAAACTCATGTTCTTGCTCCAAGGTGAGCTTCTCGAAGCGTAGCTTCTCATTAGTCCTTACAAGCTCTCTATGATCTTCGAGGGTAGATTCATGGGCTAACTTAAGAGTGTTTAATTCTTTAGTTAGTTGTTCTATTCTCATCTTATCATCATCAATCGACTTATCTTGACTAGCATGAAAATTATCAAGTTCATTTTGACTAACATCACTAGTTTTATCAAAGAGCAAGTCATCATCACCAAGTAAATCATCTTCATCACTATTGAAATCAAGATACTCGGGGTGTGATACCTTGGGGCCTTTAGCCATGAAGCAACTTCCACTCCCTTCATTTGGTGAATCAAATAGATCATAGGAGTTGGTAGTCACTAGTGCAAGTCCGGCAACACCTTCATCTTGACTATAGTCGGAGTTGGAGTGATAGCTTCTCTCGGAGTGGTTGTCGGATTCGGAGCCGGAAACCCATTCACCAACATGAGCTTGATGTCTTCTTCTTGAGTAGCTCTTGGTGTACTTGTCCTTCTTCTCCGAGTCCCTACATCTCCTTGAGGGTCTTCGTTCATAATGATCATCTCTACTCCTTCTCTCTCTTTGAGGTGATTCATTCCTTGAGCTTCGTCTTCTAGGTGACTCTTCTCTTCGTTTGTAGGGAGCCGTGCACTCATTGGAGTAGTGTCCGGGCTTCCCACAATGGTAGCAGTTTCGGTCATGACTTGACGAACACTTCTCTTCATATCTTGAGTTGGAGCTTCGTTCTTTGCCTCTATTCTTGTAGAACTTGTTGAATTTCTTGACCATGAGGCTTATCACTTCATTGGTGATAAGGTTGTCGCTTGAGGTTGCGGGAGCATCACTTGTGGCTTTGTAAGCACCGCTAGACTTGTTGTGAAGCTCTTCTTTGTCCTTGAGTGTCATCTCATGAGCAACAATCCTTCCAATGACTTCCGTAGGCTTGAGATCTTTGTAGTTGGGCATCATTTGGATCAATGTGCACATGGTGTCATATCTCTCATCCAAAGCTCTAAGTATCTTTTTGAAGATGAATTTGTCAGTCATTTCTTCGCTTCCTAAGCCGGCAATCTCATTTGTGATGAGAGCTAGCCTAGAATACATCTCTGCGACTCCTTCACCATCCTTCATCTTGAACTTGTCAAGCTGACTTTGAAGAACATCCAACTTGGATTCTCTCACGGATTCGGTACCTTCATGCATATCAACCAAAGTATCCCAAATCTCTTTTGCATTCTCAAGACGGCTGATTTTGTTGAATTCGTCGGGGCGTAGGCAGTTGAAGAGAATGTCACATGCTTTAGCGTTGTATTGCAACATATTCAATTCATCCGCGGTCGCTTCATGATCCGGTTCCTTTCCATCACCAAAGAATTCACCTTGCAAGCCAACACGAACAACAGCCCAAACGGCGGGGTTATGGCCAAGAATATGCATTTTCATTTTGTTTTTCCAACTAGCAAAATTTGTGCCATCAAAGTACGGACCTCTACGGTGATAATTTCCCTCACTAGACGCCATACTCTCCTAGGTTGTGAGACCAATGCAATGGAGACCAAAGCTCTGATACCACTTGTAGGATCGAAAGTATGTCTAGAGGGGGTGATTAGACTACTTGACCAAATAAAAATTCTACCTTTTCCCAATTTTAAGTGTTGGCAGATTTTAGCAATGATAGCAAGTCAAGTACAGCCTACACATGCATGTCTAAGAGTATAGCAGCGGAAAGAAACAACAAGCATATGTAGTAGAGGGTAGGAAGGAAGATCAAACGCAATTTGAAGACACGAAGATTTTTCCCGTGGTTCCGATAGGTGGTGCTATTGTACGTCCACGTTTATGGAGTCTTCAACCCACGGAGGGTAACGGTCGCGAGAGTCCACGGAGGGCTCCACCCATAAGGGTCCACGAAGTAGCAACCTTAACTATTCCATAACGGCTTGTGTCCACGAAGGACTAGCCTCACTATGGGTAGATCTTCACGAAGTAGGCGATCTCCTTGCCCGTACAAACTTCTTGGTTCAATTCCATAACACGAAGTAGGAGGCTCCCAAGTGACACCTAACCAATCTAGGAGGCACCACCCTCCAAAAGGTAATAGGCTCGGTAATGTCGATGAACTCATTGCTCTTGTGCTTCAAGATGATAGACTCCTCAACACACAATCACTCTCTCACAGATTTGGCTATGGTGGAAGAGATTGATTTGGTGGAAAGCAACTTGGGGAGGCTAGAGATCAAGATTCATATGGTAGGAATGGAATGGCTTGATCTCAACACATGAGTAGGTGGCTCTCTCTCAGAAAATTGGATGGGGCAAGTATGGAATAGTTCTGAGTGCTTCTCTTTCGAGTAGGTGGTGGTGAAGGGGTATATATAGGCATCTCCAAAAATCCAACCGTTATACCTAAAGTGACCAACTCGGTGATACCGAAGTATAAAACTCGGTGGTACCGAAGTGTCGTGGGAAACGAACACCTATGGGGTCAAGGAGATCCCTTTACGGTTCGGCAAGGGGAGAGGATTGCACAAAGAGCAGAACTAACGAACAGCACACGGGGGATTTACCCAGGTTCGGGCCGCACGGATGCGTAAAACCCTACTCCTGCTTTGATTGTATTACTGTGGATGTTCTTGGCCAAGTTCTGGGAGCTACAGTACTCGGTGGCTGCGCATGCAGAACGGACCCTCAGAAGTGCTATCCCCCCCCCCCAAAAGTGTCCTCCTGTACGCCTCGGGCCTCCTTTTATATAAGTCAAAGGGGCTACCACAATGGCGTACGAGATAAGGCATGAGGTGGAAAGTAGCTACAGTGTTATCATACCTAACCCTGATGGCTTAGGACAAGCTCATTAAATGCATCGTGAGGTGTCCGTCGAGGTGTCCCTCAGCGTCTTGGGCTTGGAAAAGCTTTACAGGGGATGGGCAAAAGCAGCCATCCCATCAGCACCGCTTAAGCATCTCGTGGCCAGCATCGCACCACGTCACCATGAGGACAAGCCCTAAACGACAAGGCTGGCCGCTGCACTGGAGCGATAGCGCTGCACTGTGCAGAGCCTTGCCGGGGCTGAATCCTTGCCGGGCCCGGGGCTGAATCCTTGCCGGGCCCGGGGCTTGCCGGGACCGAATCCTTGCCGGGATCGGGTCTTGCCGGGTGCGAGGCCTTGCCGGCAAGGGTCTTGCCGGGCCTCCGCAACCCTTTGGCCTTCTGTCTTCTGGTCTGATCGTTGACTTGAACGTCTCCTTGGCATCTTAGTCTCGTGATTACTCCTAGCTATTCCCCGGCAAGGCTTGCCGCGGTACGGCTACAACTGCCCGTGCACAAGTAAGGGGTACTAAAAAGACCCATACTTTAGTACACCGACACGAGCCCCCGGGCCTAGGCCATACACGGGTGCCAGGCCTGTTGGGCTAGGCCCAAAACAGTGCACGGGCACGCATGGCAGGGAATAACTGCTCGCAATCATTATCTCTTTTACCACGCCCTCCACTACGCGCATTAATCGCGCGAAGTGGGAGACGCGGGCGGAAACCCCGCTGCAAAAGCGGGCGGTAAAGAGCCTGCCTCGCGCCTTCCCCATAAAAAGGGAATCGCAGAGGGCACTGCTCATTTACCCCCTCCGCCTTTCCAATCTCAATCTCAGAGCCGTCGCCATCGTCTTCTTCCTCGCGCCCACAGCAGAGCTTTTCTCCCTCCACCTGCCTCCACCGCGCTCTCGACGTCTTCAGCGCCCACCTCCATAGCCACCATGCCGCCCAAGCCGAGCAAGGGCAAGGCGGCGGAAGCGGCCGCCGCGGAGAGCAGGTTGGCGAAGATGCGGAAGGAACGCGCTGTCTTCCCCTCGACGCTTGACGCGGAGACCTTGAAGAAGAGGTACCAGTTTGCATGGGCGAATGAGACCACGGCGCATCCAGCCACCAGAGTGAGTGTAGCTTCTTGTAGGGCAGAGCCAGGAGATTATCCCTTCTTTGCTGATTACTTCTGGTGCGGCCTCTGTCCTCCGTACTCGGATTTCTTCGTAGATATCATGTTCACCTACGGCTTCCAGCTGCTAGATTTCACGCCAAATGCCGTGACTTGCATGTCCATCTTCGCGCACCTTTGCGATAATTTTGTCGGGGTCATCCCGAGCACTGCACTTTTTCGGCACTATTTCTACCCCCGCATCCAAAAGGGCGATGCCCTCTCCGGCAGCATCACTTGGATTCCAAGGACGGCAACCAAGGAGACGTACCCAGAGGGGCTCTACCGCGAGAGATGGGATGAGTGGCGCGGCAAGTGGTGCTGGATCTGGGAAAAGGAGCCCCAACCGTTCTGCGAGGTGCGGAAGCAGAAGGTGGTCCGCGGCAAGGATTGGAGCGCCGCAGACCCTGACGACAGCAAGCTCACCATCGCCATCACCAGGATACATCGCCTCAAGGCTGCCGGGTTGAAGGTGGAGATGATTGCTTCAGATTTCCTTCGCCGGCGCATCGCCCCACTGCAGAACAAGGGGCGCCCTGCCTGGGAGTACATGAACGCTGCCGACGTCATGAGGGTGCGGCCTGGGCTGGATAATAATCTGACAGCCATGGGGCACGCAGCCCTCTGCCAACAGCTGTTCAAATCTGGAGCAGTGGGAGAGTTGCCGGCAAGCGTCGTCCCACTGTGCAACAACTCGTCGCTGACCTCCATCATCGCCATGATGCCGGCGTTCAACGCCCATAGCATCGACGAGAGGTGGATCGAACCGTCCGCGGAGCAGGCACTGGCGTTCTTTGACAACTTGACGGAGAAGGCCATCCGCAAGGAGAACCTTGTCCACGCTACCACGGAGGAGGAGCTCGCCTACATCGCCAGCAGGGCGGAAGAGGCGAACCTTGCCGAAGAAGCCGGCAGCACTGAGTCCAGCGAAGACGAGGACCCACTGCGAGAAGATCTTGCCAGGCGAGATGAGGCTGCCGGGGAGCCAAGCGGAGCCGCTGCCGGGAGCTCTTCTGCCGGAGGCGCCGCCGAAGAGGAAGAAGAGGAGGAGGAAGACCCTCCAGCTCTTCAACACAGGAAGAGGCGCGTCCTTCAGAAGAACACCACTGGTGCTCCAGCCCGCCAACCTTCCTCAAGCAGCGAGGCGTCCGGCAAAGGGGCGGCCGGCGAGGCCGCACCGCAACCCGCCGCTGCCAAGCGGCCCAGGACCACTCCTCCTCCTCCGTCAGGTACCGCGGCGGGGTTCGGCTTCGACCTCTCCGCCATCAGCTCCGAGGAAGAAGAAGAAGAGTAAGAGTCCCGCCACAGCTTCGATTCTTATCTTTCTAGTTTTGCTTGATTAACTTGCTCTATTCCCGTCTCCACAGGGAAATGGAGACCTTGGCGCAGAGGATGGCGAAGAGGGCCAAGACCTCAACAAGCGTCGAGCCGCCGGCAAGCACCTCGGGCGCGCCGGAAACGGTTCTCGTCAGCTCGGAGTCGAGCCCAGAACGTAACCCTCGATGCAGCCCCCGGCGCAGCCCCCAGCGTGAGTCTTCTACTCACTACCCACTGGCGCGTGCCGGGGTGTGCATCTTCTCAACTGACATCTCTGGGCGTGCAGGAGTGGAGCAACGACAAGAGGCAACAGCGGGAGCTGCCTCTGCCGTGCTGCCTCCATCGACCACACCGCCCAGGGAGGAATCTTCGAGCGAGCCCTACCACGACGAAGGGGAGGGGCCGGCAAGTGCAGGCTCCGGCAACCCCTTCCTTGACACAGGTAAAGTTACTTGCCCCAAAGAACTTGTCGCTTTGGTTTTTCTTCCTTTTGTCTTCTCGAACTTCCTTCTCAGCTTCATCTTAATCAACCCCTTGGCTTTCAATCTTCTTCTGACAGAGCTCATGGACACTGACGTTGTCATTGAAGAGACTGCCAAGGATGCCACCACTGAAGCCGACAAGGTTGCTGCCGAAGAGGCCGCCAAGCATGCCACCGCCGAGGCCGCCAAAGCTGTTGCCGCCGAGGCTGCCGTCGTTGGGCCGCCAAGGCCGCCAAGGCCGTTGCCGCTGAGGCCGCCAAGGCCGCGCAAGAGGAGGCCGCCAAGATGCCCGCCGAGGGAGCCGGTGAGGAGACCCGCAGCCATACTGACGGCGCTTCCGCCATAGGAGCGCCAGGCGCTTCTACTGCCGCGGGGCCCTCGACTGCCGAAGACCAACCCTCGTCGTCCCAGGCCCCTTCCTCAAGCCAATACATCAGGACCGGCAAAAAACGTTATCAGTATGCCGGGGTCGGCAAACATCGAAGAGCTGGTTGAAGGAGAACATCTTGACGGGGAAATCACCGCCGCCGCCGCCAGTGAGCTCAAGGAGGAGCAGCTACTTCAAGCCATGAATGACAACTATCAGAAGCTCCAAACGCTCTACCGTGCACGGAAGGAGAAACTGGACTCCCGGGCAGCGCTCGTCGAGGCCGCGGAAGGAGACTTCCAACAACACGTCACGGAGACACAGGCTTGGTATGGCGAGGCCCTCCAAGAGCTGAATGTTTATCGGGAGCAGCTGGCGGAAGAGCGGAACGTCCTCCTGCTGAAGCAATCAGACATCGATAAAGCGCAGGAGGAGGCCGCCCGGCAAGCCGCCGCGTCAGAAGCCCTCTTGACGCAGCGCCGCATCAGCCTTGACGCCCAAGAAGAGGACCTTGCCGCGCGAGGCGGCGCTTGCCGCCAAGCTTCGCAACAAGGATGAAGAGCTCGAAAGTCTTGTTGCACGGCGGGTCCAGGAGCTTGAGCAGAAACACTTGAAGACGCTCAGAGCTCTAACTGAAGACCACGCCGGCAAGCTCAAAGAAGCCCTCGACGCTGCCGGAGCTGCAGAGACCGCCAAGAACTTGCTGGAGGAGAAGACGAAGCAGCTGGAGGCCGCTCTCAAGGACCACGGCAAGAAGGTCTCAGCACTCGAGGCCGAGAGAGACAAGGCTCTCCATAGCCTGATGGAGACGCAGGCTGCCGCATCCGAGAAGGTCCAGCAGCTTTCCTCCGCCAAGGATTCCATTGAAGATCTGAAGCTGAAGCTATCCACGCTGGAGGAGTCTCTTGAGGTTGCCCGAGTTCGCGAGAGGACTCTTATCAAAGACCTCCACGACGAACAGGAGTTACTCCAGAATGCCGCCGCCACCCACAACGAGTACACCTCTAGCGTGAAGCTCTGGACTGCCAGGCTGGCGGACGTCGCCGAGAAGCTTGGCGCGGAGCTGGAGGCCATGGACTTGCCGGGCTTCGGATACTCTGTCGACGACAACGTATCCTCAAGCACCAGGCTAACCATGTTCTTCAACAAGCTCGTCGACGCCCTCAAGCTACTCCAGGCGAACCAGACAAGCAAGCTGGCCGACGAATCCCGGAAACTCTGCCAGCTCGTCCTCCGCAAGGTGTTGATGAAGGTGGCGTACAGGAACCCTGGCATCGACCTCTCCAAAGCCTCGAAAAGCTTGCCGAAGGACGTGGACGTCAAGGCTCTCGAAGAGCTTGTCGCGCCCATCGTCGATCGGGTGAGCCAGGTGAAGAGGGTCGAGGGCGATCGCCGGGATTAGCTGTAGCCCCCTATCTCTTCTCCATCTTGCCGCCGGCATCACATGTAAAAGACAAAATTGCTTTTATGTCAAAAACGCGGCAAACACTGGATGTAATATAACTTGCTCTATTTGAATTAAGGCATGCTATTCCCTTTGTTCAATTTCTTTCTGTATGGCGTATACCCTACGCTTTGCTGGGAACTTGCCGGAGCATAACCCCGTCGCGAGCGCTGGATTCGGGTCGTCAGCAGCTTGCGGGCAGTGCTGCTCACGGCAAGAAATCTTGACGCTTTCAGCGCGGCCACCTAGACTGTTGAGCGGACTCGAAACAGAGTAAGGGCGCAGCCGATCACGACAAGATTCCATCACGTGCAGGTTTTCCATACAAAGCCGAAATCGTTCAAGGGAATACAACCTTACAAAAATCAAAATCTGCTAAAGGGGTTTAGCAACTTAGCTCTGCTTTTCGTCGCTATTCTTCTTCTTCCGGCAAGGCGCCAACCTTGAACGTCGTCTGGTATCCATACCACTATTCTCCTCCCCCCCCCCCCCGGCAAACTTACGCGCGAGGGAATCTTCTGTCTCTTGAGAAAAAGAAAGAAGAGAAAATAAAAGTATGGATCCTTGACGGTTTGTTAGCTCTTACCGGGATCGAGTGCGATACACATCTCAGATAATACATGCATATAGAATGACATGAAATCAACAAGAAACGTAAAGCACACAGATCTTATAAAATATGCACAAAGGATGCGCCTACTCTGTACAAAGGATTACATGCCATCCGGCAACACTCGTACAGAATGGCGTTGCCGGGATCTTGCCGGAGCGTTACACTGCCGCGAGCGCTGGATTCGGGTCGTCAGCAGCCTACTGGCCGTATCGCTATCACAGCAAGAAACCCGAACAACTGCGCCTTATGGGTAGAACTTGCGAAGGTGCTCGATGTTCCAGGAGTTGCTCACTGGCAAGCCCTCTTCGGTCTCCAGGCGGACAGCGCCAGGCCTGGTGACTCGCACTACCCAGTAAGGGCCTTCCCACTTCGGCATCAACTTGTTGGAATTCTTGGCCGACTGAACGCGCCGAAGAACAAGGTCGCCTTCCTCAAGACTCCGGGCGTGAACCTTGCGGCTATGGTAGCGGCGCAAAGCTTGCTGGTAGCGAGCGGCTCGCACAGCAGCCCGAAGACGGTTCTCCTCAAGGAGCAGCGCGTCATCTTGCCGCAGCTGCTCTTGCTCAAGCTCATCATAAGTGAGCACTCGAGGTGACCCGTATATGAGTTCCGTGGGGAGAACTGCTTCCGCTCCGTAAACCAGAGCGAAGGGTGTCTGGCCGGTGGCTCGATTTGGCGTCGTCCTGATCGACCAAAGAACCGCTGGCAGCTCATCAATCCAGCGTCTTCCATGCTTGTGCAGCTTGTCGAAAGTTCTGGTCCGGAGACCCCGCAGCACTTCAGCGTTTGCCCTCTCCGCTTGGCCATTGCTTCTTGGGTGAGCAACAGAGGCAAAACAAATCTTGCCGCCAAGGTCTTGGACGTACTGCATGAAGGTGCGACTAGTGAACTGCGTACCGTTGTCGGTGATGATCCTGTTCGGCACACCAAAACGGCACACAATCCCCTTGAAGAACTTGACTGCTGACTGTGCTGTCACCCTCCTCACTGCCTCCACTTCTGGCCACTTCGTGAACTTGTCGATGGCAACATACAAGTACTCGAAGCCCCCGGCAGTGCGGGGGAAGGGACCTAGTATGTCGAGCCCCCAGACCGAGAAGGGCCAAGAGAGAGGGATCGTCTGGAGCGCTTGAGCTGGCTGATGAAGTTGCTTCGAATGAAACTGGCACGCTTCACACTTGGTTACTAGTGCAGTTGCATACTGGAGAGCAGTAGGCCAGAAGAATCCTTGCCGGAATGCCTTGCCGACAAGGGCTCTTGAGCCTATGTGGGATCCACATATGCCCCCATGAATCTTTGCCAACAGCTCTAGTCCATCCTCCCGAGGAATGCACTTCAATTTCACACCGTTGGGTCTCTTTCTGTACAGGACGTCGTCAACGAACTGGTACATACTTGACTGACGGGCTACTTTCTCAGCTTCTTCCTGCTCCTCAGGGAGTTCTCCTGTCTGAAGGAAATGGACTATTTGCTGTGCCCATGCCGGAGCCTGTGGCTCGACGACAAGGACTAAAGGCGACTCTTCAGCTGCAGGAGCATTTGCTTCTACAGCAAGAACCTGAGGTTCTTGGCGGAGCAGCTGCTCACCGGCAACTGGTATTTCTTCGGCAGTAGGGGCGCTTGCTTCGGCGGCAAGAACTTGAGGTTCTGCGCGAAGCCGCTGCTCACCGGCAACCGCGTCATTCCCGGCAAGATCCTTGTCGGGGGCTTCGGGAAGCCCTGCCGGGAAGTACTCGCCGGACTTAACTTTCTTCTCTTATCAGGCCTTGTCGATGGTGACACGGATGGTTGAGTCAAGCGGACACAAAAGTCCCTGGTTCCACAGGCAGCTTGAGTGCGGCACGCTTCGACAGGTCGTCAGCAATGCTGTTCTCTGATCGAGGAACATGCTCTGTCTGAAGACCGTCAAAGCGCTCCTCCAGCTTCCTCACTTCATCGACGTATGCTTCCATCAACGGGCTCTGATAATCTTTGTTGACCTGCCTCACGACGAGCTGGGAGTCACCTCTGACGATGAGCTTCTTGATCCCAAGGTCTGCCGCGATCCTGAGACCGGCAAGCAGTCCTTCATACTCTGCCGTGTTGTTGGTCGATCTCTCCCGGGGAAAATGCATCTGGATGACGTACTTGAGGTGCTCTCCGGTGGGTGCGACAAGCAGCACGCCGGCACCGGCGCCTTGCAGCGAATAGGCTCCATCAAAGTACATGATCCATTCGCGATCTGTTTCCTTGCCGGGAATCGCTGATTCTTGAACTTCGTCGTCTGGCGTTGGGGTCCATTCTGCAATGAACTCTGCCAAGGCTCTGCTCTGGATAGTTGAAGAACTTTCAAACTTGAGACCAAAGCATGACAGCTCCAACGCCCACTCCATGATCCTGCCGGTTGCTTCTGGGTTCCGGAGAATCCGTTGCAGCGGAAAGCGAGTGACGACGGTGATCTCATGTGCTTGGAAGTAATGGCGCAGCTTCCTCGAGGCCATGAGAAGGCCGAAGAGCAACTTCTACACACCAGAATATCTCGACCTAGCCCCCTGCAACAGGGAGCTGACGAAATAGACTGGGCGCTGCACCATCTTCTTCTTCTGCACTGCTCGACTTGACTGCGCGGATCTTTCTTTGTCGGCGCCAGACTCTGCCGGGGCTAGCTCCGGTAAGTCGCTTGGCGGGCCTGCCGTTGCCGCTGCATCCTCCTCTACTTCTCTCTCTGCCACCAGCGCAGCACTAACCACTTGATTCGTTGCCGCCAGATATAGCAGCAACGGCTCTTGTGGTCTAGGCGCGACTAGTACTGGCGGAGAAGAGAGGTACTTCTTCAAATCCTGCAGTGCTGCCTCCGCTTCTGGAGTCCATTTCATTGGACCTGCCTTCTTCAAAATTTTGAAAAACGGCAGGGCGCGCTCAGCAGACTTTGAGATGAACCTACTCAAAGCAGCGACACAGCCGGCGAGGCGGCGCACATCCTTGACTCGTCTTGGCGCTTCAATCTGCTCAATTGCTTTGATCTTGTCGGGATTGGCTTCAATTCCACGCTGAGATACAAAGAACCCGAGAAGCTTGCCAGATGGGACGCCAAACACGCACTTCTCGGGATTGAGCTTCAGGTTGATCCTGCGCAGATTTGCAAATGTCTCCTCCAGATCTTGAATGAGCGTTGCCTTGTCCTTGGTTTTGACCACTATGTCATCCATGTAAGCTTCCATATTTCTATGCAGCTGGGCCCCGAAACCAATCTGGACAGCTCTTGCGAAGGTCGACCAAGCACTTTTCAACCCGAAAGGCATACGCAAGAAGCAGTATGTGCCACATGGGGTGATAAATGCGGTCTTCTCTTCGTCTTCTTTCGCCATGAAGATCTGGTGATAGCCTGAGTATGCGTCAAGGAATGACAACAGATCGCAGCCGGCAGTGGAATCCACGATCTGGTCGATGCGCGGCAAGGGAAAAGGATCTTTTGGACAGGCTTTATTGATATCTGTAAAGTCAATACATAGCCTCCATTTACCATTCGCCTTGCGCACAACAACTGGATTGGCCAACCACGTAGGATGGAGGACTCCTCTAACCAGGCCTGCCGCCTCAAGCTTCTTAATCTCTTCTGCAATAAATTCTTGCCGCTCCAAAGCTTGCTTCCGCACCTTCTGCTTGACGGGCCGCGCGTGAGGACAGATAGCTAGGTGGTGCTCAATTACGTCCCTGGGAACACCGGGGATGTCAGATGGTTGCCATGCAAACACATCGACATTCGCCCGCAGGAAGGCAACGAGCGCGCTTTCCTATTTGTCATCAAGGGTGGAACTTATGGTGAAAGTTCCCCCCATCCCGTCCTCCTTGGCGGGCACCTTCTTGGTCTCAGGTGGAGTAGTCTTGGATTTCTTGGTCTGGCCGGCAGAGCTCTCCGGTGCATCCTCGACGGTAGCGCAGCACTCTGGAGAGGCGCGCTTGCCGGAGTTTGTCCCAGAGGTCTTGCCGGGCTTCTTCTTCTTGCCGGGATCTTGAGCGGCAGGAGCATGCGCCTTGGCGGCGGACGCTGCAACTGCTTCCCGGTAAAGCTTGTCGGTGCAAATGAGCACGTCTTTCTTGTCGGAGTGGACAGTGATGACGCTCATTGGACCGGGCATCTTCAAGACGTTGTAGGCGTAGTGCGAGGCCGCCATGAACTTAGCCAGCGCTGGGCGGCCAAGGATTCCATTGTACGGCAACAGAATCTTGGCGACGTCGAAGACGACCTTCTCCGCCCTGAAGTTCAGCTCGCTGCCGAATGTTACCGGCAGCGTGATTTTGCCTTTCGGCTGGTTCCTTCCCGGATTGACCCCTTGGAATGAGCCTGTCTCCTCAAGGTCCTCGTCAGGAATCTGCAGCCTCTTGATGACGTCTGGCGAGATCAAGTTCAGGCCGGCCCCACCGTCAACTAACATTTTTGTCACCTGGAGGTTGCGGATCGTTGGTGAAACCAACAACGGCAAACACCCGACCGCAGTTGTGCGATCAGGGTGATCCTCGGCGTCAAAAATGATAGGCGTGTGGGACCACTTCAGCGGCTTCCGGGCATCGAGGGATGGCTCTGCCGCATTAATCTCGCGCGCCCACTGCTTGAGCTGGCGGTGAGAGGAATGCAACGAAGCGCCCCCGTCGACGCACATGGCCTCTGTAGCCTTCTGGAACTCGTGTTCGCTGGACTCGTCGCCCTCTACATCATCATCATCATCTCCTTGCTCTTTGGCGCGGCCCCGGGCAGGCTTCTCTTGCTGCTGCCTGGGCTTGCCGCGGCGACCTCCTCGACCGCGCTTCCTGCCAGACCCTCCGGTACCATCTTGGGCTCTTTCCTTGTCGCGCCTTTCGTACTCGGCGCGCTGCTTCTCGGCAAGTTCCTCAACTTGCCGACAGTCTTGGAGATCATGGCCCTTGGTACGGTGGATCTTGCAGTACTGCTTGCCGGACCCTTCCGGCTTGTCGGCAGCCGCCAAGGCCTGACACGCCGCACACCCGGCAACCTCCTTGCCGGGGTCGTTGGTCTTGGCCTTCTTGGTGGTGCCGGGGTTGCCGGAACCTTCGACGGCAAGTACGGCCTTGCCCTTGCGCTTCCTGTTCTTCCGCCGCCCCTTCTTTGCCGGGGCAGGAGCGTCTTCGCTCTCGGAGTCGACTCCGGCGCCAGCGTTCTCGCCGGGGAGTCTCCTTCCTTCCTCTGCCCGAGCACATTTATCGGCCAAAGCGTAGAGCTCGGCGACATCCCTGACTTTGTTCATCGCCAGCTCCTCCCGCATCTTACGATTGCGCACATTCTGATGAAAGGCGCTGATGACGGCGGCGGGATGAACGTCAGGAATGTTGTGCTGGATGCGGCTGAACCTCTGGATATACTTGCGCAAGGTTTCGCCCTCCTTCTGGGGAATGATGTGCAGATCACTCTCCTGGCCAGGAGCTTGATGGCCGCCGGTGAAGGCGCCAACAAACTGATGGCACAGGTCGGCCCAAGAAGAGATGGAATTCTCGGGCAGGTGCATCAACCACCATCTCACGTTGGGCTTCAGCACCAACGGAAAGTAGTTGGCCAGTACCTTATCGTCACGAGCCCCGGCAGCCTGCACCGCGATGGTGTAGATGCTCAAGAACTCGGACGGATGGGTCTTGCCGTCGTACTTCTCCGGTACTTCCAGCTTGAAGGAGCGGGAGCTAGGCCACTGGACTTGCCGCAGCTCACGAGTAAACGCTGGACAACCCACCTCGTAAGGTAGGCAGCCAGGGTACCCTGGCGCGGGCTCGTCAACAGCGGTCCCGGCGCGCTTGTCAGACTGGCGACGCGCTTCCCTTCGGCGCTCGATGGTGGTTCGAGCGTCCTCCTTCTTCCGTTCCCGAAGGACGTGACGTTGATCGCGGCGAACCCGCGGATCAGATGACGCCGTGGAACCATCCTCACGGGCGCTGGTCCGTCGAGTTAATGACCGCTCTTGATGCAGCGGAGGGGAACGCAACGTAGTCGTTCCAGCTCCGGTCTTCTCTCCATCACCACGCACCAGCCTAGACGACTGCAGCCACGAGGGTTCACCCTGCTGCGGTCTGCCGCTGTCAGCCAGGCTGAGGAGGCTCTGGATAGTGGCTCACCACTCGTCTAGCTTCTCCGTGGCAGGAGGGAAGTCTAGGAGCAGCTGAGCTCGCGCCAACGCCTCTGCTGGCGTAGGCGGCGACGACAGGTGCGAAGAACGTGAGGTGCTCAAACTCCTAACAGGGTTAGAAGGAGCACCATCACGACTCTGCACCCGCGCGCGGCTTCCACCAGTGCGCTGGCGCGGATCTTGGCCCTGCGCACCCTGAGAGTGATGCGTAGGGGTCTTCCCATGCGGACGCCTAGAACCACCAACGTCTTGAGGCCGCACGTCACGCGCGTCCTGAGAAGGTCGCGGTGCATGCGCCGGCGTATTCGTCCTGGAAGGCGCCGCTCCATCCTTGGAAGTCACTGCACCACCCGCAGGTTGCGCAGCTCCATCCTTGGACATGTTGCTCGTCCGGCTCGGATCGCCGGAACGCCGTGGAAGCTCGGAGCCTCCACCTCCTCCTCCCGCGTCTACCCCGTCGCCTGTGCGCGCAGCATCAGGCACGACGGATGCAGATGGACCAACCGCCCTGAAACCCTTCTTCTTGGGAGCCATGGTGGTGAAGATGATCGAAGATCTGACGCGCTGATCGCTAGATCAGGTTCGCACAACCTCGCGCCCCTACCTGGCGTGCCAAAGATGTCGTGGGAAACGAACACCTATGGGGTCAAGGAGATCCCTTTACGATTCGGCAAGGGGAGAGGATTGCACAAAGAGCAGAACTAACGAACAGCACACGGGGGATTTACCCAGGTTCGGGCCGCACGGATGCGTAAAACCCTACTCCTGCTTTGATTGTATTACTGTGGATGTTCTTGGCCAAGTTCTGGGAGCTACAGTACTCGGTGGCTGCGCATGCAGAACGGACCCTCAGAAGTGCTATCCCCTCCCCCCCCCAAAAGTGTCCTCCTGTACGCCTCGGGCCTCCTTTTATATAAGTCAAAGGGGCTACCACAATGGCGTATGAGATAAGGCATGAGGTGGAAAGTAGCTACAGTGTTATCATACCTAACCCTGACGGCTTAGGACAAGCTCATTAAATGCACCGTGAGGTGTCCGTCGAGGTGTCCCTCAGCGTCTTGGGCTTGGAAAAGCTTTACAGGGGATGGGCAAAAGCAGCCATCCCATCAGCACCGCTTAAGCATCTCGTGGCCAGCATCGCACCACGTCACCATGAGTACAAGCCCTAAACGACAAGGCTGGCCGCTGCACTGGAGCGATAGCGCTGCACTGTGCAGAGCCTTGCCGGGGCTGAATCCTTGCCGGGCCCGGGGCTGAATCCTTGCCGGGCCCGGGGCTTGCCGGGACCGAATCCTTGCCGGGATCGGGTCTTGCCGGGTGCGAGGCCTTGTCGGCAAGGGTCTTGCCAGGCCTCCGCAACCCTTTCGCCTTCTGTCTTCTGGTCTGATCGTTGACTTGAACGTCTCCTTGGCATCTTAGTCTCGTGATTACTCCTAGCTATTCCCCGGCAAGGCTTGCCGCGGTACGGCTACAACTGCCCGTGCACAAGTAAGGGGTACTAAAAAGACCCATACTTTAGTACACCGACACGAAGTGACCAAAAGGCTGTAACTTTTGAATCTCGGTGAGACCGATACATAACTCTCGGTGGTACCGATTAGGTGACCAACGGTCAGATTGCACAACTCGGTGACGCCGATCCAAAAAACTCGGTAAGACCGATTTTAGGAAACGAGGTAACAGAAAGTTGGCAAGCTGAACTCGGTGGCACCGATGCAGAATCGGTTGCACCGAAGGGCTAGGGTTTGGCATGGGTCTGTCTGAGTTTGGGAATCGGTGGGACCGAGTGGAAATTGTTGGTAGCACCGATTTTCATGATAGGCTTGGACAGACTTTTGTCAAAGAGTTTGTGGGTGTTTTTGGTGACTATCACTTGTGCACGTGGAGCATCTTGTTCACCAACAGTACCTTACCCCCTTTTAATAGTATTGGCTTTCCTATGGACTCAAAGTGATTTCTCACAAAGTAAAATGTAGAGTCCTCTTGCTTGAAGCTTTGCCAATCCATTTCCTTGCATCTTGGGGTTTCTCCACAATCCTTTTGCCAACCTATCATTGAACTTTTCCTGAAATATACTTAGTGGAAACATTAGGTCAATGATATATATGTTGTTATTAATTACCAAAACTACCAAGGGAGCAAATGTGCTTTCAGCTGAGGACCACCTTAATGTAGATCCCAAAATGAAGCCAGTGCGCCAGTACCTCCGTCGTTTTAATGAGGAGAGACGCAAGGCCATTGGAGAAGAAGTGGCCCGGCTCCTAGCTGCCGGGTTTATTGTGGAAGTTTTTCATCCTGAGTGGTTGGCTAACCCGGTGCTGGTTTTGAAGAAAAACGGCACTTGGCGCATGTGTGTCGACTACACATATCTCAACAAAGCTTGTCCCAAGGATCCTTTCGCCCTTTCGCGTATTGATCAGATCATTGATTCTACAACGGGTTGCGAGCGCTTATGCTTTTTGGATGCGTACGCTGGGTATCATCAGATCAAGATGGCTGTTGAAGATCAAGAGAAGATAGCCTTTTTCACTCCCTTTGGGGCTTTTTGCTATGTCTCCATGCCTTTTGGACTCAAGAGCGCCGGGCCGACTTACCAGCGCTGTGTCCAGAATTGCCTCAAGCCACAAATCGGACGTAATGTTCATGCCAACGTTGATGATATCGTGGTGAAATCTCGGAAGAAAGAGACACTTTTGGACGACATCAAGGAAACTTCTGACAATCTTTGAGTATACAAGATGAAGCTTAACCCGGTGAAGTGCGTTTTTCGCGTTCCCGCGGGCAAGCTGTTAGGGTTTTTGGTCTCTGAGCGAGGCATCGAGGCCAACTCGGACAAGATCAAGGCCGTGACGTCATTATCCAAGCCGGCGAACGTGAATCAAGTACAGCGGCTCACGGGACGCATTGCAGCTCTGAGCCGGTTCATAAGCCGCCTAGGAGAGAAGGTGACCCCTTTTTACCAGTTGTTAAAGAAATCAGCCGACTTCAAGTGGACAGACAAAGCCAGCAGAGCCTTTGAAGCACTCAAGCAGCAGCTCGTTAACCCGCCCGTCTTGGCCGCTCCCATGGAAAAAGAGCCTATGCTCCTGTACATTGCTGCCAACTCCAAGGTGATAAGTGTTGCAGTTGTGGTCGAGCGGAAGGAGGAGGGAAAGGAATAACCGGTTCAGCATCCGGTTTATTTCGTCAGCGAAGTCTTAACCTTATCCAAACAGCGGTACCCACACTGGCAGAAGCTGGTTTTTGGGATCTTCATGGTGAGCCGGAAGCTGAAGCATTATTTCCAGGAACACCCGATAACTGTGGTTAGTTCGGCACCTCTTCGTGATATCATACAAAATCGAGAGGCCACGGGCAGAATAGCCAAGTGGGCCATTGAGCTTGGCGACCACCACTTGAAGTACATGCCCCGAACCGCCATCAAATCTCAAGCATTGGTGGATTTCATCAATGACTGGACAGAGATACAGGTTTCAGAGGATAGGCCAGATACCACGTATTGGACTATACACTTTGACGGGTCTAGACAATTGGAAGGCTCGGGGGCTGGAGTCGTGATATCTTCTCCAAAAGGTGACAAATTTTGTTATGTCTTACGGCTCATGTTCCCGTGTACTAACAATGCAGCCGAGTACGAAGCACTCCTACACGGGCTTCGGATAGCCAAAGAGATGAATCTTAGCCGGGTCAGGTGTCTGGGCGACTCAGATCTAGTGGCACAACAAGTTTCAGGGACTTGGGACTCTAAGGATCCTCTTATGGTGGCTTACCGACGAGCGGTCTCTGATGTGGCGGGTCATTTCCAAGGTTATCAGGTCGATCATATAGATCGCTGGCTCAATGAGGCGGCTGATGCTTTGTCTAGATTTGGCTCCCAGAGAAGATAACCCACAAGTATAGGGGATCGCAATAGTTTTCGAGGGTAGAGTATTCAACCCAAATTTATTGATTCGACACAAGGGGAGCCAAAGAATATTCTCGAGTATTAGCAGCTGAGTTGTCAATTCAACCACACCTGAAAGACTTAATATCTGTAGCAAAGTATTTAGTAGCAAAGTAGTATGGAAGTAATGGTAACAATGGCAAAGTGACAGTAGCAGCGGAAAAGTAACTTAGCAAAGATTAATATGTGAAAAGCTCGTAGGCAATGGATCAGTGATGGATAATTATGTCGGATGGCATTCATCATGCAACGGTTATAACATAGGGTGACACAGAACTCGCTCCAATTCATCAATGTAATGTAGGCATGTATTCCATATATAGTCATACGTGCTTATGGAAAAGAACTTGCATGACATCTTTTGTCCTACCCTCCCGTGGCAGCGGGGTCCTAATGGAAACTAAGGGATATTAAGGCCTCCTTTTAATAGAGAACCGGACCAAAGCATTAGCACTTAGTGAATACATTAACTCCTCAAACTACGGTATTCACCGGAAAGAATCCCAGTTATTGTCACCCTGGGGGATGCGGATCATAACTCATAATAGATGTCTACAACTTGCAAGATAGGATCAAGAACACATATATATTCATGAAAACATAATAGGTTCAGATCTGAAATCATGGCACTCGGGCCCTAGTGACAAGCATTAAGCATAGCAAAGTCATAGCAACATCAATCTCAGAACATAATAGATACTAGGGAT
The DNA here is from genome assembly GCA_039707655.1 of Elymus sibiricus. Taxonomy (NCBI): domain Eukaryota; kingdom Viridiplantae; phylum Streptophyta; class Magnoliopsida; order Poales; family Poaceae; genus Elymus; species Elymus sibiricus. The sequence continues at coordinate 420,281,254 of CM077665.1, forward strand.
CAAACCCTAACAAAACTAACTCGATTACATGGTAAATCTCATCCAACCCATCACCGTCCAGCAAGCCTACGATGAGATTACTCACGAACGGCGGAGATCATCATGAAATTGGTGATGAAGGATGGTTGGTGATGACGACGGCGTCGATTTCCCCTCTCCGGAGCCCAAAACGGACCCCAGATATGCCCTCCCGAGGAAGAACAGGAGGTGGTGGCGGCTCCGTATCGTAAAACGCGATGAACTCTTCTCCTTGATTTTTTTCTCCACGGATGTGAATATATAGAGTTGGAATCGAGGCCGGAGGAGCCACGGGGGGCCCACAAGCCACCAGGGCGCGCCCTCCTGGCTTGTGGCCAACAGGTGGACCCCCCCCTGGCATGATTCTTTTGCCAATATTTTTTATTAATTCCAAAAATATTCTCCATAAATTTTCAGGTCAATCTGAGAACTTTTATTTCTGCACAAAAATAACACCAAGGCAATTCTGCTGAAAACAGCGTCAGTCCGGGTTAGTTCCATTCAAATCATGCAAATTAGAGTCCAAAACAGGGGCAAAAGAGTTTGGAAAAGTAGATACGATGGATACGTATCAACTCCCCCAAGCTTAACCCATTGCTTGTCCTCAAGCAATTCAGTTGACAAACTGAAAGTGATAAAAAAAACTTTTACAAACTCTGTTTGATCTTGTTGTTGTAAATGTGTCTAACTGACGTTCAGATTTTCAGCAAAGATTATAGACTAACCACATTCACAATAACATTTAGGTCTCACATTTACTCATATCAATGGCATAATCAACTAGCGAGCAATAATAATAAATCTCGGATGGAAACAATTTTATCAAAACAATCATGATGCAATATGGTATAATGGTATCTCGCTAGCCCTTTCTGAGACCGCAAAACATAAATGCAGAGCACCTCTGAAGAACAAGGACTGACTAGACATTGTAATTCATGGTAAAAGAGATCCATTCACAATCATACTCAATATCAATTAATAACAAAGCATACAAATGACGGTGGGGCTCTCTAACTGGTGCTTTTTATAAGAGGAGGATGACTCAACAGTAAAGTAAAATAGATAGGCCCTTCGGAGAGGGAAGCATTGATTTACAGAGGTGCCAGAGCTCGAGCTTTTAAAACAGGGATGAATAATAATTTTGAGCGGTATGCTTTCATTGTCAACATAACAACTAAGAGATCTCGGTATCTTCCATGCTAGATACATTATAGGCGGTTCCCAAACAGAATAGTAAAGTTTTTACTCCCCCTCCACCAATCAATCACACTCCACGGCGGGCCGAATCCACGGGTACCGTCCATACAAACAACAATCCTGGGGGAGTTTTGTTTCATTATATTTTGATTTGATCTTTGAGCATGGAACTGGGCATCCCGAATACCAGCCACTTTCTCGTGAATGATAGTGAATCAACACGTATCGTGAGAATAACCCACCTAGCATGGAAGATACTGACAGCCCCTAGTCACCACATGAGCGATTCGGGCATACAAAACAGAATATTATTTGAGGGTTTAGAGTTTGGCACATGCAAATTTACTTGGAACGGCAGGTAAATACCGCATATAGGTAGGTATGGTGGACTCATATGGAACAACTTTGGGTTTATGGAAATGGATGCACAAGCAGTATTCCCGCTTAGTACAGGTGAAGGCTAGCAAGAGACTGGGAAACGACCAACTAGAGAGCGACAACAGTCATAAACATGCATTGAGATTAACCAACATTGAATGCAAGCATGAGTAGGATATAAATCACCATGAACATAAACATCGTGGAGGCTACGTTGATTTTGTTTCAACTACATGCGTGAACATGTGCCAAGTCAAGCCACTTGAATCATTCAGAGGAGGATACCATCTTATCATACTGCTTCACAACCATTTTAAAATGCATGTTGGCACTCAAGACAAACCATTATACACTCTTAGCTAATTAAGCATGGCATGAGCAACTATAATCTCTAATTGTCATTGCAAACATGTTTCATCCATAATGAGCTGAATCTAGAACGATGAGCTAATCATATTTACAAAAACAAAATAGGTCGAGTTCATACCAGCTTTGTCTCCATCTCAATCACTTTGTCAAATATCGTCATTATTGCCTTTCACTTGCACGACCGAACGGTGTAAATAATAATAAGAGTGCACGTACATTGGACTAAGCTGGAATCTGCAAACAATAACTTAAAGGAGAAGGCAAGGTAATATGGGCTCTCTGATAGATAAACAATAATGCATATGAGAGCCACTCAACATTTTCATTGTGGTCTTCTCCTTACGACCCAAAGAAAAGAAATTTCAAAACAAGAACGAGAAAAACTATTTACACGGGAAAGCTCCCAACAAGCAAAAGAAGAACGAGAAATATTTTTGGGTTTTCTTTTAATACTACAACTAAACAAACCGAAAGGTAAAGCTAGAACTTTTTTTTTTTGGATTTTCTCAAGGTTAATTAAACACACAAGAAGAAAGCGGAAAGAAGAAATAAACTACCATGGATGATACAATGAAAAAGTATGAACACCGACTACTAAGATGAGTGTGTGAACATGAATGTAATGTCGGTGAGAAATACGTACTCCCCCAAGCTTAGGTTTTTAGCCTAAGTTGGTCTAGGGCCATGGCTGGCCCGGATAATACCCAAAGTCATAGTTAGGGTTGTACTGGGCTGCGGCAGCTACTGCCTGAGCGGCTGCAGCGCGGAGTCGAGCGGCTTCCGCCTCTCTCTCGTACTTGTTTGCCTCCTCTCTGGTCATAAAGTGTCTCCGTTTTTCCTTAAAGTTAAAGAAGAAAGGAGCAGGAAGGGTAATATGGACAGCACGCTGTCTGTCAAAAATCAGTCGGTACAGGAGGGATTGTTCGTTTCTCTCAAGAAACTGGTAGCGCACCATAGCCTCATAATCAAGAAAAGCAAGTGGTAACTCAATATCATTCTCCCTTATGGATACCCCAAGATATTTAGCTAAACGGGTGGCATAAATCCCGCCAAAGAAATCTCCTTCTTTGGCGTTCAAATGTAGCCTCCTGGCAATATTGGCCCCCAAATTATAACGTCTATCATTCATTACCGCACACTTGAGGACGCTAAGATCTGATGCACAAAGGTGGCTATGATCATGTTTACCATTAATACATCTACCTATAAAGAGAGTGAAATAATGTAAGGCAGGAAAGTGAATGCTCCCTATGGTAGCCTGTTTGATGTTCCTAGTTTCTCCCATACTGATGCTAGCAAGAAAATTGATATATTCAGTTTTGCGCGGCTTAATATAACTACCCCATTGTGGAATTTTGCATGCATCATTAAAATCTTCTAGGTCCATGGTAAAAGATTTATCATATAGATCAAACAGGACAGAGTGATTATTGCGCTGGGAAGTAAACTCAAATCTTCGCACAAATGAATCAGTGAGGTAATGAAACTGCTAACACTTATCTGACACGAAGTCCTCAAGGCCAGCATTTTGTACGTATTCGTCAAATTCTTCCTTGAAACCTGCTTGAACCATGAATTGATCCGACGGCCATTCGCAAGGCCGCACTTGTGCTTCCCTTGGTGGTTCAAAGTCAGGCTCACGTATAGCGATCCTTGGGCCTTGCTTCCTCGAGGGTCCTCCTTGGTATGTCCTCCTAAACATCTTCTCTTTTTTTTGTAATTATTAGTGACTCAAAATAAAGGTGAACAAAACTCAACAAAACTTATAGCAACTACTCCCACAAGTGCCTAGAGGCTATATCATGCATCAAAACTACTTGGGACCATACAAATTTGACATGCAAGCTCAAGAACAGGGTCATCACAGCAGCAAAAATTTGCAATATATAAAGCACTAGAGCAAAAACTAATTGGACCATTGGAGGAGTCACATACCGAAGAACAATCCCCCAAAACAGTTTTGCAAATGGAGCTTTGCACAAGGAGATCGAAAATGGCAGCAAGATGAGCTAGAACACGGGTTTGAGCAATGGTGGGATTTTTTCTAGAGGAAGACGAAGTGGATGGGTGCTGGAATAAGTGAGGGGGGCCTACGTGGGACCCACAAGCCACCAGGGCGCGCCCAGGGGGGTGGGCGCGCCCTGCAGGCTTGTGGCCCACTGGTGCAGCCCCCTGATGTGTTCTCAGTGCCAAAAATTCTTAAATATTCCAGAAAAAATCATACTAAATTTTTAGGGAATTCTGAGAACTTTTATTTTCAGGTCATTTTTTTTATTGCACTGATAAAACAGAAAACAGAAAAATAATAGCATTTTTACTAAATTAAGTCTAAAGAACAGAAAGTAAAAGTTGGGTACAGAAGGTTGTGCTTTCTAAATTCATCCATCTCATGCTCATCAAAAAGAATCCATCAATAAGGTTGATCAAGTCTTATTGACAAACTTTTTTCGAATGACACGGAACCGGAGAATTTTCGAATAACACTAGGTTACCTCAATGGGGATATGCATGTCCTCAACAATAAGTATATCATATTTCTTTTTGGCAGTAGGGAGAGGGAATTCAAAGTCTCCAATAATAATCGTTGAAATTTTTTCAATGGAGTTGATACTATGAACTTGAGGTTGTTTCTTCGGAAAGTGTACCGTATGCTCATTACCATTAACATGAAAAGTGACATTGCCCTTGTTGTAATCAATGATAGCCCCTGCAGTATTCAAAAAGGGTCTACCAAGGATGATCGACATACTATCGTCCTCGGGAATATCAAGAATAACAAAGTCCGTTAGGATAGTAACATTTGCAACTACATCAGGCACATCCTCACAAATACCGATGGGTAAAGCAGTTGATTTATCAGCCATTTGCAAAGAGATTTCAGTAGGTGTCAACTTATTCAAATCAAGTCTACGATACAAAGAGAAAGGCATAACACTAACACCAGCTCCAAGGTCACATAAAGCAGTTTTAACATAATTTCCTTTAATAGAGCATGGTATAGTAGGTACTCTGGGATCTCCTAGTTTCTTTGGTATTCCACCCTTAAATGTATAATTAGCAAGCATGGTGGAAATCTCAGCTTCCGGTATCTTTCTTTTATTTGTCACAATATCTTTCATATACTTAGCATAAGGAGACATTTTCAGAATATCAGTCAAGCGCATACGCAAAAAGACAGGTCTAAGCATTTCAACAAAGCGCTCAAAATCCTCATCATCCTTTTTCTTGGATGGCTTAGGAGGAAAAGGCATGGGTTTCTGAACCCAAGGTTCTCTTTCTTTACCATGTTTCCTAGCAACAAAGTCTCTATTGTCATATCTTTTGTTCTTAGATTGTGGGTTATCAAGATCAACAGCAGGTTCAATCTCCACATCATTATCATTACTAGGTTGAGCATCAACATGAACATCATCATTAATATTATCACTAGGCTCATGTTCATTACCAGATTGTGTCTCGGCATCAGAAATAGAAATATCATTTGGGTTTTCATGTGTATCTATAACAGGTTCACTAGCAACATGCAAAGTCCTATCGTCATTCTTTTTCCTTTTATTACTCGGACGACTAGGTGCATCAGTATTAATTCTCTGAGAATCTTGCTCAATTCTCTTAGGATGGCCCTCAGGATACAAAGGTTCCTGAGTCATTTTACCACCTCTAGTCACAACTCTAACAGAATGATCATTGTTCTTACCAATCATCTCATTAAGCAAATCATTTTGTGCCTTAAGTACTTGTTCTACTTGAGTAGTTACCATGGAAGCATGTTTACTAATAAGCTTAAGATCATTAACAGTTCTACTCATATAATCACCTAAGCGATCAAGCATGTAAGCATTATGTTTCAACTGTCTACTAACATAAGCATTGAAATTTTCTTGCTTAACAATAAAGTTATCAAACTCATCCAAGCATTGGCTAGCAGACTTATTATAAGGAATATCACCTTCATCAAATCTACGGAGGGAATTTACCTCTACTACCTGTGTCGGGTTATCAAGACCATGTATTTCTTCAATAGGTGGTAGATTCTTAACATCTTCAGCTTTAATCCCTTTTTCTTTCATAGATTTCTTTGCCTCTTGCACATCTTCAGGAATGAGAAATAGAATACCTCTTTTCTTCGGAGTTGGCTTTGGAGGTGGTTCGGGAATAGACCAATCATTATCATTGCTTAATATATTATTCAATAGTAGTTCAGCTTGTTCAACAGTTCGTTCCCTGAAAACACAACCAGCACAACTATCTAGGTGGTCCCTAGAAGCATCGGTTAGTCCATTATAAAAGATATCAAGTATTTCATTTTTCTTGAGAGGATGATCAGGCAAAGCATTAAGTAATTGGAGAAGCCTCCCCCAAACTTGTGGGAGACTCTCTTCTTCAATTTGCACAAAGTTAAATATTTCCGGCAAGGCAGCTTGTTTCTTATGGGCAGGAAAATACTTTTCAGAGAAGTAATATATCATATCCTGGGGACTACGCACACAACCAGGAGCAAGAGAATTAAACCATATCTTAGCATCACCCTTTAATGAGAAAGGAAACAACTTAAGAATATAGTAATAACGAATTTTTTTCCTCATGAGTGAATAGGGTGGCTATATCATTCAATTTAGTAAGATGTGCCACGACAGTTTCAGATTCATAACCATGGAAAGGATCAGATTCAACCAAAGTAATTAACTCAGGATCGACACATAATTCATAATCCTTATCAGTAACAAAGATAGGTGAAGTAGCAAACTTAGGATCATATTGCATTCTAGCATTCAAAGATTTTTCCTTCCATTTGCATAGCAATTTCTTAAGATCATCTCTATCCTTACAAGCAAGAAAGTCCCTAGCTACCTCTCCCTCCATAACATAACCCTTAGGTATATTAGGCAATTCATATCTAGGAGAGCTAGGTCTAGCAGGTGTCTCATAGTGTTCAGTTTCAATAATTTCATCAGTTTCAGAAATATCATCAGTTGCAGCATGGACTCTAGCAATTTGTTCATCAAGAAATTCACCCAGTGGCACAGTAGTATCAAGCAAAGTATCATCATAAGCATCATGCATAGCAGAAGTGGAATCATCAACTACTTGCGACATATCAGAATCAATAGCAGGTGGTGGTGTCGCAAGTTTACTCATAACAGAAGGTGAATCAAGTGCAGAGCTAGATGGCAGTTCCTTACCTCCCCTCGTAGTAGAGGGATAGATCTTGGTTTTTGGGTCTTTCAGATTCTTCATAGTGATCAACAGATATAAATCCCAAGTGACTCAGAGAATAGAGCTATGCTCCCCGGCAACGGCGCCAAAAAAAGGTCTTGATAACCCACAAGTATAGGGGATCGCAACAGTTTTCGAGGGTAGATTATTCAACCCAATATTATTGATTCGACACAAGTGGAGCCAAAGAATATTCTCGAGTATTAGCAGCTGAGTTGTCAATTCAACCACACCTGAAAGACTTAATATCTGCAGCAAAGTATTTAGTAGCAAAGTAGTATGGAAGTAACGGTAACAATGGCAAAGTGACAGTAGCAGCGGAAAAGTAACTTAGCAAAGATCAATATGTGAAAAGCTCGTAGGCAATGGATCAGTGATGGATAATTATGTCGGATGGCATTCATCATGCAACGGTTATAACATAGGGTGACACAGAACTAGCTCCAATTCATCAATGTAATGTAGGCATGTATTTCATATATAGTCATATGTGCTTTTGGAAAAGAACTTGCATGACATCTTTTGTCCTACCCTCCCGTGGCAGCGGGGTCCTAATGGAAACTAAGGGATATTAAGGCCTCCTTTTAATAGAGAACCGGACCAAAGCATTAGCACTTAGTGAATACATGAACTCCTCAAACTACGGTAATCACCGGAAAGAATCCCAGTTATTGTCACCCTGGGGGATGCGGATCATAACTCGTAATAGGTGTCTACAACTTGCAAGATAGGATCAAGAACACATATATATTCATGAAAACATAATAGGTTCAGATCTGAAATCATGGCACTCGGGCCCTAGTGACAAGCATTAAGCATAGCAAAGTCATAGCAACATCAATCTCAGAACATAATGGATACTAGGGATCAAACCCTAACAAAACTAACTCGATTACATGGTAAATCTCATCCAACCCATCACCGTCCAGCAAGCCTATGATGAGATTACTCACGAATGGCGGAGAGCATCATGAAATTGGTGATGAAGGATGGTTGGTGATGACGACGGCGTCGATTTCCCCTCTCCGGAGCCCAAAACGGACCCCAGATCTGCCCTCCCGAGGAAGAACAGGAGGTGGCGGCGGCTCCGTATCGTAAAACGCGATGAACTCTTCTCCTTGATTTTTTTTCTCCATGGTTGTGAATATATAGAGTTGGAATCGAGGCCGGAGGAGCCACGGGGGGCCCACAAGCCACCAGGGCGCGCCCTCCTGGCTTGTGGCCAACAGGTGGACCCCCCCTGGCTTGATTCTTTCGCCAATATTTTTTATTAATTGCAAAAATATTCTCCGTAAATTTTCAGGTCAATCCGAGAACTTTTATTTCTGCACAAAAATAACACCAAGGCAATTCTACTGAAAACAGCATCAGTCCGGGTTAGTTCCATTCAAATCATGCAAATTAGGGTCCAAAACAAGGGCAAAAAAGTTTGGAAAAGTAGATACGATGGAGACGTATCAAAAACCAGTGCTGCCTAACGTCTTTTTGGACGTCCTACACAATCCATCAGTCAAGTTACCGTCGGAGGAGGACATAGCTATCCCTGACCCGGAGGCACAGCTGGTGGCGGCTCTGCGTGTCACCCCTGATTGGACTGTGCCATATTTGGCTTATCTGACCCGAGGAGAGCTCCTAGAAGATGAAGTCGACGCTCGTCAAATTATCCGGCGATCAAAGTCTATGACAATCGTCAATGGCGAGATACATCGCCGAAGCAGCACTGGCGTGTTTCAACGGTGTGTTTCGCCTAAAGAAGGCCAGGAAATACTTAATGAAATCCATTCTGGCGATTGCGGACACCATGTTGGCTCACGATCGTTGGTCGCCAAGGCTTTTCGGCATGTGTTTTATTGGCTGGCGGCTCATGCCGACGCTGAGGAGATTGTGCGCAAGTGTGATGGGTGTCAAAAGTTTGGTCGACAGGCTCATGTACCGGCTCAGGAATTGCGTATGATACCAATTACTTGGCCGTTCGCAGTTTGGGGGCTAGATATGGTTGGTCCATTCAGGCCGTCCTCTGATAAAAAGACCCACTTACTGGTGGCGGTTGATAAGTTTACCAAATGGGTTGAGGCGGAGCCGGTCAGCAATTGCGACGCGGAGACCGCGGTCAAATTTCTAAAGAAGCTGATTTTCCGTTTCGGTTACCCTCACAGCATCATTACTCATAATGGTACAAATCTGTCCAAGGGAGCCATGGAGCAGTTCTGCCAGCGGGAGCACATCCGGCTCGATTTAGGAGCGGTAGCACATCTGCGGTCCAACGGGCAAGCTGAAAGAGCCAACCAAGAGATCTTGAGAGGAATCAAACCCTGGCTCATGGTGCCTCTCGAGCGAACGCCGGGTTGTTGGGTTAAAGAACTCCCCTCAGTACTTTGGAGTATTTGAACAACGCCCAACAGATCCATAGGATACACTCCATTCTTCCTGGTTTACGGGGCTGAGGCAGTTCTCCCGAGCGATATTCATCATGACTCGCCTCGGGTGACTGCTTATGTTGAGGCGGATAATGAGCAAGCACGCCAAGACTCCTTGGATGCCTTAGAAGAGGAACGTGACTTAGCAGCGGCCAGATCTGCGATATATCAGCAAGACCTACGTTGCTACCACAGCCGTAGAGTCCGAAGCCGTACCTTTCAAGAAGGCGACTTAGTTCTCCATCTGATTCAAGACCAAACGGGGATGCACAAGCTCTCCCCGCCTTGGGAGGGTCCTTTCATCATCAGTCGAAACCTCAACAATGGTTCGTACTACCTGGTCGACTTACGAGAGGATTCATACACTTCTCAGGAGGAAACAACCCGGCCCTGGAATATCGCACACCTGCAGCCTTATTATACTTAGGAGCCACCGGCTCACCTTATTGTACTTCTTCCCCCCCCCTGCAAAATTCTGTATATACTTCTTTATGTTCAAATATAATAAATCCGGCATCCCCGAAACTCGGGGCCTCTGCCGTTTCAGCCTATAAATTGAGCATGAGTCTTTATTGTTTGAAACATAGGTCACTTGGGGGCTTCCAACTCATCAAGTTTAGCTTTCTCACCCTCTTGAACCGGCAAAGACGTCACTAAAATATGGTTAAACCTGCCTGTATGTTTCATGCGACTCCGATCAGATGACCCCATGTACTCTTAAAAAGTTAATCCTTTTCTGGACCCTGAACTTTTAAGATTAAAACATTGGCTTGAGTCATGTGAGAGCTGACATACAGAAAGCTAGGACAAACCATGGGTTATTATGCCCGCTTCATGGAAGCAAGACTTGAGCCTCGAAAGCCAGTCTCCTTTTTTCCGAGTTTCATTGAGCCGGATTATTAAAACAGTAATATATACATATATACTTACGTTTTTTCAGGTACAATATTATCCTTGCCATCGGCATTGGATGGTCGGGTTACACAACTGAGTTCATATCATGACCAGTTTCCGGATCATCCGTCTTCAATATTATTGAAGGAGAAAATCGATTGACTCAAGTTTCGAAAAATCAGGCTATGATATCGGCTTACTTCAGATTTGCTTTATGGACAAAAATGGCTAGGCATTAAGCAAGGAAGGTGCGGGAGTAAACAATGCCATGAGCATATTAACAAGCAGCTTGTCAAATCAGAGTTCAGCACTGGTAAAAGACACCAAACGTGCATGATGGCACGACAAAGCAAATTCAAAGTTATGAAGAGTACTACTCCTATTACAGGCCCATAGTGGAGCCACATAATCCTTCACAAAAGTTTGTCTTACACCAGGGGGCTCATCTAACGAGGCGACTCATGCAGCTTCCAAGCCGTCTTCAAGGTCTATCATCAGCCGCCTCTGGATCTGACCCCGCTGGCTCGACGTCATCATCAACCTGCTGGCCTTTCTGTTGCCAACGAATTGAGAGCAAAGATTCAAAATTCGCAGTCCCTTCAACAAGAGCTGGCACGTCAATGTCAGGGGCAAAAGTTGTCTTACGGCGAGGCGGCACCAGGTCAGACGGCTCGTCCTTGGGCGCGCTGATGCGTCCATTATCAGCGGTCTAGGCTGGATGATACTTTGAAAGGTCTACCTCATCGGCTATCAAAGACGCCAGTGGCCGGGTCTCCAAAAAACACTTGGCATAATCTTCACGGGTAAAGGATGACCCGTCAAGTTTAAACTCTGGGAAGCCGTCTTTCAGCTGCTCCACATCCAATTCTGGCAGATAAGCCTTTGCCCGAGCAAGTGCCATGTTCGTTCCTACACGAGCCGCCGATTTCCGAGTTTCAATTACCCATTGTGGCACCGTAGAGAGCTGTTTCAACATGTCTTTGATACTTCTCGGAGGATACTTCAAGTTTTTCATGGCCATGATGGAATATACGGAGCCTGTAAACAGCTGCTCTACGTAGGTGAAAATGGTCTTCAGTTTTACAATTGGCAGCTCTACAAGGTTGTGGTTTTTTTGCCCTGCACATAAGAGAAAGCAAAATAAGTCGCCACAAGGTTCAAAAACCAGCACTTTGACAACGGCGGGTCAGAACACGTACCGAAGATTACTGTCAACATATCATTGATCTGCTTTACGAGAGTGGCATTATTTTCTTTCATGGGGCCAAGGTTCTTTTCAACCTTCTCTGCACATTTGGTCAAGACAGCTTTTTTTGTCTCGAACAATTTTATGGTCTGTTCTAGACGTTCGTTGGCCTCGCGGGCCGAATTTTCAAAGTGAGCCGCCATGGACTCGGATTCGGTTTTCAATTTCCTTTCCTCCTTGAGCCGCCTCTGCAGTCTCACAGCAACAGACTCAGCATCTTCACAATATCCCTGATGGACGAGCAACAGGCACCAGTAATTACATTTACAAGTCCCAAGAAGATTGCAAGCAATGTCCTTGACACTTGGGGGCTAATGTATTTTATTTCTTTTGAAACTAAGGTAGGTAAAAAGACCCGCCTCATCTCAAGGAGATGAGCCGGCCCTACAGGTCGAACTTCTTTTATCTTCAAAAGACCCGACTCATCTCAAGGAGATGAGCCGGCCCTTGGGGGTACAGGTCGAACTTCTTTTCTCTTAAAAAGACCCGACTCATCTCAATAAGATGAGCCGGCCCTTGGGGGCTACAGGTTGAACTTCTTTTATCTTAACAAGACCCGACTCACCTCAATGAGATGAGCCGGCCCTTGGGGGCTATAGGGTTATTACAGGCTCTAAAATTACTCTATAAAACCAGCTTATCATAACAAGTTGGTCTTTGGAAGCTAATGGTAATATGCAATATAATGGTAAGTGAGAAGATTACCTCATATTTTTCCTTCATAGCATCTATCATGCTCTTCTCAATTTCTCGGCTTTCAGACAGCTGGGTCAAGTACTCTTGATACAGGTCTTCAACACCAAGTACGGATAAGTCCAGGGATTCCATCCTGGCTTTTCCCTTATCCAAACTCACTGATTCATCCTTGCTCACGATTTTAGCTAAGGAAGTGGAAGCAGTAGGGGCTTGCAAGTTTTCCTTGACAAATACAACGTCTGAACGTTGTGGTCAGATGACACCATAGGTTCATCCACGCAAGCTGATTTGGAAGGAAAGATGGATTGTTCAATCTCAGGAGGAGCATCCATAAACACCGGCTCATCTGTTCCGGGTTTGTCAGTAGCAGCCTCCGGCTCTACCCTCGCATCACATTCCTTTTCAGAAGAATCAACCATTGGGGTCATCTTTAGAGGAATTGGTGTCTTTTGACTTGTTGGTCCAGAAGACGACCCGCTCGTCCGTTTGGACACGATAGCCTTGGCTCTGGATTATTAATACAACAAAAGTTATCACAAGGTGAGATCAAACAATGAAAGATACAATACGGACTTTGCAAAAGATGAAACGCTTACCCACGATTGACATGGAAAGCGGGAAGCTGTGACGCGCTTGAGTCGCCTGATGATGAAGGAGAATCCTGATAATGGGAATTTGAAGGACTGAGAGGTTGTTTAAACAAGCCGCTCTAGGGCAAGAATCAGTTGGACTATGGGGGACCTCAAAGCGTGGTTTGCGAGCCGGTGGTGCTTGAGATAAACTAGGATCTTCATCATCCTGAGTCTTGCGTTTTGACGAGCCGGCGAATTGTGTGTTCTTCAAAAGAAAGTCAGGAGCCAAATGAGCTTCTGGGTGAGATAATTTAACTTTCCGAACGTCTTGTTGTGGTCTCCGAGGAACAAGCATTTCCGAAGGACTGGGGGACATTGGAGTTACCTCGGTTTCGCCGGCTTGGCTAAATTCCGAGTCGCCCTGATAAGAAGGTGCGTCAGCAAGCTCATTAAACAGGCGGCCGAGAGAGTGAAGTTCTACCTCAGATTCCTCCTCCGAAGATGACACGGAGACCGGGGCATTCTTTTTACCCGTAGCAGGAAGGGAGGCTTGAGTTTCAACTTTCCAAAAGTTAGAATCCGCCTATAGATATATAAAATACAGAATACATAAATGGCGAGTCAAGAGAAAAAAATATGGACAAGAGACAATGGAAACAGTTAAATACCTGAGGCGGCGCATTGAGAAGGTAAAACGGACCCAAGCCGGTGACGCTGCACAGCTCTTTTGAGTCAGAGAAAAACTTCTTTGTTTCCTTGGTAAGAGCACTGTTAGTGAGATTCTCACGAGAAAACCGTTGAGGATCATTTGAGGCGCCTGAGTAATCACACATCAAGCCGTCCCTCAAGCTGATGGGTTGGATCCGCCACTTTAACCAGCAACGAATCAGATCTATCCCGGTCAGGCCATGTGCGGTCAGGGCTCTCAGCTTTGCATGGAGATGTGCTAAAGTTGCTTTCTCTTCGTCAGTTGGCCAACCCGGGAATTCCATTTTTCCACTAAGTCTTTCTAGTATGAAACCCGGCAAGGGATTTTGCCCTTCGGGTGAGGTATCTCTGCAATAGAACCAGGTTTTGTTCCACCCTTTTGGGTTACTCGCCAGCTTTGATTCTGGAAAGGTGATTTTCTTTCTCTTCTGGATAGAAATACCACCAAGCTCGCAGGAAGCACCGTTCTTTGTTTCCGTTTGACGGTTGAGATAGAAGAACTCTCTGAACAGAGTCACGGATGGCTCAACCTGAAGGTACACTTCACATAACACTTGAAATTGGCAAATGTTTGTCATGGAATTCGGGCTAATGTCTTGAGGCCTGAGCTTGAAGAAGTGTAAAAGGTCTCTAAAGAACTTTGAGCCGGGAGGGCGGAAACCCCTGCGCAAATGATCAGTAAATACTACAACCTCCCCTAGCTGTGGTTGTGGGGACGACTCTTCTTCACGAGCTCGCCACTATATAGTCTTGCGAGCCGGCAAGAGACCTTGATCCACAAGGTTCTCCAAGGTGAGTTTGGACTCTTTGCTCTTTGCCCAGTTACAAACTTTGGAGCTTTTCAGAGCCATGACGGGTTATGCAGTAGCTACAAGAAAAATGAGAAAATAAGCCAGAGCAGATTATAAGTCGCCTATATTAAGGTATTGTTATGAGACGGCAAAATTTGAGAAGGTCAAAAAGATGTCTTCAACACTTAGTAGAGACATTGGGTCACGAACAGGTTTCTATGAAAGCTTCTCTCTAGGCGGATCTAATTAAACGAAGAAAAACAATGAGATATATGTTCTAGCCGACGGAACAACCGAAACTACACCAGTCCAAAGGATAGCCCTTGATGGTTTGTTTTAGATCTGCTATTAAAGGAAAATGGAGCGGAGGACGTTCTAAGAATACATCACAATGAGCGGGTGATGTGTGGATCTACAAATAAAGTTTCAGATGAACACTATGAGGGCGGAAAGAACACCGAAGATACTGAAACCCTAAGTGGCGGGGATTCATACCAAATGATGTCAGAACAAGGACGAAGATGATCAGGCCCGTTTCGGCGGTCGCGAGAGGGCTTGACGACGCCGGCAATGGAGTCAAGGAAAACCTCGAAGTCGCCTTGGGAGCTCTGATGGTCTCAGTCAATGGAGAAGCGGGAGGAGGAAGACGATGAGGAAAGGTCACTGTGGAGTCCAACGGAGCCTATTTATGAGAAGAATAAAGTGAAGCGGCACCGAGAAAAATGAAGCGACCATGGTAAATTTGTGGCTACAAGCATGCCTCGATTTTCGTGCCCACCTAGATTTGGCGCGGTTTTCAAAGAGATGTGTTATGATGACTTTGAAGAAGAACGGTCAGCAAGAATGATGTCACAATAAATGAACGTTGGGAAAAATGACAAGTGTGGTAGCAGAACAAGCCGGCGTTATGAAATCTGTAGAAGGTACCAACCCAAAGATGAGCCGCCACTGGAAGGAAAGATCTATTGACATGAATGGATTCAAATCAATCTGGGGCCTAATGTCGGGGATATAACTTCACGGTGTAACCCACCATACTGGGCCGGGTTAAACCGATCAACGACTCTGCAACCAATATTAAGTGGGATGTGTCCTGAGTACAAGATAAGTAAGGTGGCGGCTAACCTTAACGCCGGGCGGCCCAACACCAGAAGACGGCGGCTCAAGGCCCATGAAGCTAAGGACGCCGGTTAAAAGTTTCCTTAAGGTGCAAGATAAGTTAGAGATGTAGTAGATCGTGGGTCATAATATGACCCGGACTCTGTTGTAAACCCTAGGGCTTGACCTGTATATAAAGGCAGGCCCCTAGGCCAAAAACGGTCAGGTTACAATCTCTCGATAGCTAGGTTAGCGATTCCGCACCATTGTAATCGAGATCTATCCATCAAATACACACAAAGCAAGATGTAGGCTATTACCTCTATAGGAGGGGCCGAACCTGGGTAAACCCGACTCTCTCTCTCGTTTAACCCCTTCAAGTCGCCACCAAGCGGCAATGGCCTCACACCTAAGTCCTGTTACGAGGACATCTGCCGGGTTGACAAAACCATGACAACTGGGCATCCTTTTACCAACCTCTCTCATGCATTAACAAGTGAATAAACACTTATCCTGAGAATAACCCGCTTAGCATGGAAGATAATGACCACCCCGTCGCTCCATGAGCGGTACGAGCACACAAAACGGATGTTTATTTGAATGTTTTAGAGGTGGCACGTGCAAATTTACTTGGAATGGTAGTGAAATACCATATATAGGTAGTGGACTCTCATGGAAGAAACTTGGCTCAAGGATTTGGATGCACAAGTAGTATTTCTACTTAGTACGAAGTTTTGGCTGGCAAAAGGTTCTAAACAAGCATCACATGTTAGAGGATCCATGACAATATAACCGCTACATGAATATAAACAAACATAACCATTACGTTGTCTTCCTTGTCCAACGTCAACTACTTGATCAAGTTTGAAAATAATTAATGGGGGTTCACAATCATAGAATATGTCCAACATAGTGTATTTATATGTGAAACCTCTCTTCCTTCAATATTCTTTCATGAATTGTTTAAATGACCAATGCTATGTTTGCTAACTTCCAATAAATTTTACCGCTTATACTCCTAGTATGTGAAGTCACTACTCCCCATGGGACAAGAATATGAAGCATATATAATTTCACATTTATGACATTCAATTCATTCAACGTTTACTCTCAGGATATAAGTGAAGCACGAGAGTAAATTTCGAACTACTCTCAAAAGATATAAGTGAAGATCAATGAGTAGTCAAACTATAAAGTAGCTATGTGAGGACTCTCTCTCTCAATAAATTTTCAGATCTGAGTATTTTATTCAAACATCAAACTAAATAAAAATAGCACTCCAAGAATAGCACATATCATGTGAACGAATAAAAATTTAGGCTCAACATAGGTTAACCGATAGTTGACGAAGAGAGGTGGGATGCGTAGGATCCCCAAGCTTAGATGCTTGAGACTTCTTGAAATATTTACTTCAGGTTCCTTGAGCATCCCCAAGCTTGATCTTTTGTATCTCGTTCAATCCTCTCATATCCCGGTTTCACCTAAGTCTCAAAAACTTCATCCACAAAAAACTTCAAAAGAACTCGTGAGATAAGTTAGTGCACATAATAATAAATTAACTCTTTATGTACTGCCAAGACAAGTTGCATAATAATTTTCAAACATTATCTACTGTATACTATCATTTCCACAATTTATATCTACCAATATAAGTCATGAAAACTATAGGAGAAGTAGATAACAAAACTATGACAGCAATCTGTCTAAACAGGACAGTCTGTAGCAATTAATTTACAAAGTGCACTTCTGTAACTCCAAAAATTCTGAAAATTTAGTATATTATAAATAATTTATATAAAAATACTGTGTAAAAAGTTTAGAAACTTTCTACGTTCCAGTAAAATATGAAAATTCAAACACTATAGCAAAAGTTTCTGTTTTTACACAGCACACATCAAACATGCAATTCAAGCATCCTAAAGGCAATTCTTGGAACTTTTTATTGAAAAACAAGATTATAAATAATAGCAAGCAAATACTAACAAAATGAAATGACGCCCCAAGCAAAACACATATTATGTGACGAATAAAAATATAGCTCCAAGTAAGATATACCGATAGTGTTGAAGACGAAAGAGGGGACGCCTTCCGGGGCATCCCCAAGCTTAGGCGCTTGAGTCTTCCTTGGATATTACCTTGGGGGTACCTTGTTCATCCCCAATCTTAGGTTCTTGTCACTCCTTATTCTCCTCATATTGGTGTCTCACCCAAAACTTGAAAACTTCAATCACACAAAACTTAACGGAATTTCGTGAGATGGGTTAGTATAATAAATAAAGATCATTCACTTAGGTACTGTAAAGACGAGATTCATAATTGTTCTCACATAATAACAACTTTATTCTACCATTTCCATAATTTATATCAGTAAATATAAGCTATGGAAACACTAAAACAAGCAAACTATGCATGCAAAACAGAATATGTCAAAAACAGAACAGTCTGTGAA
Source organism: Elymus sibiricus (assembly GCA_039707655.1). Classification (NCBI taxonomy): domain Eukaryota; kingdom Viridiplantae; phylum Streptophyta; class Magnoliopsida; order Poales; family Poaceae; genus Elymus; species Elymus sibiricus. Next base: position 420,299,307 of record CM077665.1, read on the forward strand.
GATCTGTAGTATAACCATACTTCCCTGTCTCTTGAAATTCTGAAAATTTAGGAAAAATTAGATAATTTCAATATAAATACTTTGTAAAAAATTCAGAATTTTTTCCCGATACAGTAAAATCAGATAAATTCTTTACTGGAGGCATAAGTTTCTGTTTTTGCACAGAATCAAATCAACAAGTATCGATACTATCCCAAAAGCTTTACTTGGAACATTATTGAAATAAAAGGCACAAAACATGATTACTAAAGTAGTTTAATCATGTGAACACACAAAAACAGAAAGGAAAAGTGTTGGGTTTTCTCCCAACAAGCGCTTTTCTTTAATGCCTTTTAGCCAGGCATGATGATTTCAATGATGCTCACATAAGAATAATAATTGAAACATGCAAAAGAGCATCATGAATCTCATGACAAGCACATTTAAGTCTAACCCACTTCCTATGCATAGGGATTTTGTGAGCAAACAATTTATGGGAGCAAGAGTCAACTAGCATAGGAAGGCAAAACAAGCATAACTTCAAAACTTTCAACACATAGAGAGGAAACTTGATATTATTGCAATTCCTACAAGAATATGTTCCTCCCTCATAATAATTTTCAGTAGCATCATGAATAAATTCCACAATATAAATATCACATAAAGAATTCTTTTCATGATCCACAAGCATAGAAAATTTATTACTCTCCCCACAAGCAAACTTCTCATACATAATAGCGGGAGTATCATAGGAGACTTGAATGCTATAAATTGTTTCCACATTAAAAGAGTAATGTTCAGAGAAAGGGTATTCATAATTCTGACAAGTTTTATTATAATCATCACTACTTTTCATAACTTAAGTATCATCATAATAATCATCATAAATAGGAGGCATGTAATCATCATAACAAATTTGATCCTTGGAAGTAGGGGAACTAAAAAGATCATATTCATTAAGCATAGCATCCCCAAGCTTGGGATGGACATTATTTTCAGAAAATAAATTCTCAAACATGTCATTTTCATCAAGCATAGCATCCCCAAGCTTGTGGGTTTGCATATCATTAGCATAATCATCAATAGCATGAATAGCACCAATAATGTAACAATTATTATCATCATAATTTTCCAAGTTGATGCCAAAAAGATTTTCAATATTATAAGGAGTATCATTATCTTCCCAATCATCCTCGTCACAACAAGTAGTAGGCATAACAAAATAATCATCAAGTGTATCATCATCCACACTACTTTCGTATTTATTCTCAACAATGATAGGAGAAAGAATATTTGAGAGGGATACCTTTTTACGTTTGCCTTTTCTTCTCTTCTTCTTCTCCTTTCCCACATTTTGTGTGGGTTTATGTAATTTTTCCGAGCTTCTTATTGAAGAGATTGGTTTGATGGGAAACTCCTCCTTGCAACCTGATTCATTGCGAGAAACAATAGGAGGGTAATGGAAGACCTTTACCCTTTCGTTAGTATTCATTTTATATTCTATCAGTTTCTCATTCTTTCTATAGTTGGCGATATAAGCATTCTCATTGCAATTTACTACGCAAAACATATAGATTTCTTGTAGATTAGTTTCATTACCACTTGTGACAATGGATCTATCAAACCAATCGTTTTTATGTGATAATTCTTCACACCCCAAAAATAGGCAAAGTTCATTATAGAGTTCACGAGAGATCAAATTGTCACAATATTTGGAAACGGTTCGGTCATGAAAAAACATGCATTGGAAATTAAGATGACCAACCCTATTGAAAAGTTCACAAGTAATGGGAAGAGAGCATAATCTTGTGGCACATTCATCTATCACTTTAAGCCACCAATTAGTTTTATCATTTTTATGCTTCTTACAAAATCTATCGTCCCTATATGGCATGTCTTTGCAAATTTTATTCACTCCACAAAAATCCACATGCTTATAGAAAACCTTTTTATCCCGACTAGTGCAATGATCATTAGCATCATGGATATTCAGAGAATTCAAACTAGCAACATTGCAATCATGCTCATCATTCAAGGAATTCTCATTAAGTATTTTCATAAATTCTTCCTCTACCAATTGAGCACAATTTTCCGAACCATCATTTTCACGACGGACATTAAAAAGACGAAACAATTGAGGCAACCTAATCTCCATTTTTTTGTAGTTTTATTTTATAAAACCAAACTAGTAAAAACGAAACTAAAGATTTAAATGCAAGATCTAAAGATATACCTTCAAGCACTCACATCCCCGGCAACGGCTCCAGAAAATGGCTTGATGTCTACTATGCAATTTTATTGTTGTAGACTTTGTTGGGCCTCCAAGCGCAGAGTCTTGTAGGACAGTAGCAATTTTCCCTCAAGTGGATGACCTAAGGTTTATCAATCCGTGGGAGGTGTAGGATGAAGATGCATGGTCTCTCTCAAGCAACCCTGCAATCAAATACAAGAAATCTCTTGTGTCCCCAACACACCCAATACAATGGAAAATTGTATAGGTGCACTAGTTCGGCGAAGAGATAATGATACAAGTGCAATATGGAAGGTCGATATAGGTTTTTGTAATCTGAAAATATAAAAACAGCAAAGTGGCAAATAGTAAACAACGAGCAAAACGGTATATTAATGCTTGGAAACAAGGCCTAGGGTTCATACTTTCACTAGTGCGATCTCCCAACAATGCTAACATAGTTCAATCATATGATCATCCCTCAACGTGCAACAAAGAATCACTCCAAAGTTCTTATCTAGCGAAGAACATAAGATGAAATTGGTGTAGGTAGTAGAACCACCTCAAAGTTATTCTTTCCGATCAATCTTTTGAGCTATTCATATATGTGTCACAAACAGCCCTAGAGTTCGTACTAAAATAATACCAATGATACATATCAATTAACCCTAATGTCACCTAGATACTCCAATGTCACCTCAAGTATCCGTGGGTAAATTATGCGACATGCATCAAACAATTTCAGATCTATCATATTCAATCCAACACAAAGAACTTCAAGGAGCACCCCAAGATTTCAATCGGAGAACGTAGGACAAGAACATGTATCAACCCCTATGCATAGATTACCCCAATGTCACCTCGGGAATCCGCAAGTTGAGTACCAAAACATACATCAAGTGAATCAATAGAACACCCCATTGTCACCACGGGTATCCACATGCAAGACATATATCAAGTGTTCTCAAATCCAATATTTAATCCAACATAACGAGATCTCAAAGGGAAAGATTCAATTCATCACAACAAGATAACAAGGGAAACACACCATATGATCCAACTATATTTAACAAAGCTCGTGATACATCAAGATCATGCCATCTCAAGAACACGAGAGAGAGAGATTGAACACATAGCTACTTGTACATACCCTCAGCCCCGAGGGTGAACTACTCCCTCCTCGTCATGGCCTCCGTCGGGATAATGAAGATGACCACCGGATGATGATTTCCCTCTCCGACAGGGTACTGGAAAGGCTTCACATTGGTTTTTCGTCGATACAGAGAGTTGCGACGGTGGAACGAAGAGTCTCTCTTTATTTCTGGGGTTTTTGGGATTTATAGGATTTTTCAGCGTTGGAATCACGCGCAACGGAGCCACGTGGGCCTCACAAGCCATCAGGGCATGACCCCCCCCCCCCCCCCGGCCGCGCCCTGTTGGCTTGTGGCCCACAGGTGGCTTCCCTCCGGTGGTTCTTCGCTCCAACATTGCTTATTTCCTCCAGAAAAAATAATCAAAAAGTTTCGGCGATTCCGAGAACTTTCATTTTCTGCACAAAAATAGCATCACGGTAATTGTGCTGAAAACAGCGTCAGTCCGGGTTAGTTCTAAATAAATCATATAAAGTGCATCAAAACCATATAAAAGTATTGTAAACATAGGTAAACATGGCATGAGTATTTCATAAATTATCGATACGTTGGAAACGTATCATAAGTTTCAACAAATTCCGTCAATTATATTATGATGCACTTTTCCAACAGAGTTTTCATCAAGAAAATTGATCCTAACATAGATGAAAATGCCAACATTGCGTAGAACACAGAAAAATGCACAACATTCATGTAAGGCACATTTTCATCGGATGAACATATTAAAAGTTATAGTAGTTTTAACATGGCCAAATAAGTGTGTGAAGCGTCCAACGAAGGGGCGTTGAGTATAGCGTCTATGACGTCAGCGCTACTTAACCAGGAGTGGGGCCCGGCCTAGCCCGGGATGCCATGCTGGCAAGCCGTGAGTGTAGCGCCGACGCGTCGAGCGCTACACGAAAAGGTCAGCTGGATGAAATAGTTTCGTGGACAGTTCACTTTGTGAATTTGTTACGTCCCAAGGTCATTTTTGTCCACCACTCTCGTGCATATTCCTCGTGTTACCCGATGAGTGGTGATGCCTATCAGCACACCAAGCAACACAAAATTCAGGCCATAAAGAAAAGACACTGTGTGAGCACAACTTGAAACCTGAATTCCCCTCCCAGTCTTGTACTAAGACAAACATGAAACTTTACGCAACAAAAAATTCAGGCCATATTCCTGGTAAAGAAAAGACACTGTGTGAGCACAACTTGAAACCTGAATTCCCCTCCCAGTCTTGTACTAAGACAAACATGAAACTTTACGCAACACAAAATTCAGGCCATATTCCTGGTAAAGAAAAGACACTGTGTGAGCACAACTTGAAACCTGAATTCCCCTCCCAGTCTTGTACTAAGACAAACATGAAACTTTACACAAGGTGCAAGGCTTCTTCGCTTCTTCCCCAGTGGCAAAAGTAATGAGCCTCATCATCGCACACACGAACCATCTGCTTTTGTTTCCCAGAACCGCATGCAAATCCCCCCACATTTCCAACGGATCAAACTAACCAAAGCGGAAAAATAAATCTGAATCAGTCCTCTCAAGTGCAAGCAATACTTAACATTGATGTTTACTGAACAGTTTGGCTTCAGTAGTACAGTTACATATAATTTACACACGCACACAGCGCAAGAGCGCTACGTTCAGCCAAAGGCTCACACCTACGTGTTGTACTGATCTTACTTCCCAGGTATACAAGAGCGTATAAACAGCGGCGGGATAACAGTCCATCTAGGGTTCAAGAATGACGAGAGATACGCCCTCGCTGAAATCAATCGAGGCCTGTATCTTATCTTCGACTAAGAGCATATCAATTCATCAGTTATATACACAAACGCCCCAATAAAACATCGCTGGGCTCACAGAATGGCCTGCTCTGTTGTAGGGATCTGATCTTCCGGGGTGATGTTAAGAGAAACAAGGAAAGAATGGTCCTATGGCTTCTCCGGTGAGTCACGCTCTTTTGCTCTACTCCCGGACAGCAGTCTCTCCCTGATTGCTTTGAAAGACTGCAGCTCCTCAAGTGCATCAGATGTCCTGCGAGACATGACAGAACTGGTCGAGGCTACCGTGTTAGACTCGGCACCTGACGTTTGAGACGAATAGCTAGAATCTCGCAGCGGGCGTGCGGTTCTCAGCAAGTGAACCAGAGAGCCGACTGCCGCATCTTGTGATTTATGGGACGACGAGCCTGCCTGATCTCCAGCCTCCTTTCCATCACTACTCCTGTATGAATGAACTTGCATTAGGTGAACCAGAGACACAGGTATATGAAGATATGGTCGTGTTAGATCTGTAACTATAGACATTAAGAACAGTAATATGCGTAAAAACATCTATATAAAATTATAGCACTCCACATGGAACACAGCATGTAATAGTCATATTTCTTTTTGCACGACATATACTTTTTTCCTATCTTTTTCTACAATATAAGGCATGCATGCAAATATATTGATGTTTTACATTGTTCACCCTTATTTATGGCATCTCTAATACATTCATAAGTAGTACTGTCACCTACTAGCAATTCGCGTATTTCTGAAAGTTTTTTAGTTTTTTTCCAAAGTATTTAATTATGGATAGCATGGTGCCATGGTCATTTTCTCCTCTCTTTCTCTAGGTTTCATAACCTCCTTTGTGCCCACTTAAAATAAGCCTTAAATGCATGCAGTACCAAACATGGATGATTTCACTAGTTTTCTTACAATTTAACTCAGAAGGCAAAGGACTAACAAAAGGCCAACTTTTAACTTACTAGTACTACCGAATGAAAAATATCAATTTGATGTCCTGCCCTAGAAATATGGAGACAACTGCCAATGCCAAGAAATTCAGAAGGCTCGAGGACTTGTGTTTGTGAAATGAAAATTAGCTCAGTGCCATCTCAGCAAAAGGAAAAGAAAAGCATGAGAGATCTTCGCATTAGTGTGTACACAACAAGCTGCCATCTGGAGGCGAGGGAATTCGGGTCAGATAGTAAAAGTGCAAAGCCAGTACAATATTTAACAAACAGGGGGTAATTCTTATCCCACTCCAAAAGCCAGTACAATATTCGAGGGAATTCAGCTATGGTACACGACATTTTATCCCAGAAATGAATCTAGGGAACTTCTTAATATACCACCCCTAAACCTCAAAATATATTTTTTATGCTGCAATGGTTGGGTTTATTCTTATCCCACTCCAAAAGCTCTTTTTCTCTAAAAAAATCTATAACACTACTGTGACAGAATAATGACCAAGATTATTATTATGTAATTTCTCAAATTTCGAAATGACCAACGGTACCTTTATGTAATTGTTACCCATATCTGTGTTTTCCCATATTGGTAAAAAATCAAAACTGGGTGAAAATCTAAACAGCAGTACTTCAGAGGTGACAGGGTTGGCAGGGTTTGTGGATTTTGGTCATATGAGGACTAAGGAGAGATAAATATATGTGAGAGTAACTACTCCCTCCGTTCCAAAATAATTGAAGTTGTCTCAATGTAGCCAGTCCCAAGCCCGGGTAAAGGAGGGTTGTGATAGGCTTGGCGAGCCAACGTCAAAACTCAAACACTCTTATGGAGATGAAACCCAGAAGAACATCGTTGGGGCATAACCCTCTAAGCAATGCGCCATATGTGAACCTGGGTGTGGTGTTAAATGGGCAAGGGTTGGGCCGTCACCCTCTTGCCGACGCGTCATATCTTGATCTGGATACGGTGACAAGTGAGCACGGATCACGTCGTACCATCCTTAGTGGCGCGCTACATCAGACTGAGTGTAGTGAAAATGAGCAAGGGTCTTTGTTGACTCGACGAGCGCGAAGGGTAAGGAAGCTATCCGAGCCTAGTAGGATCCTCATAGGTAGCTGGAACGTAGGGTCCCTGACGGGTAATTTACGGGAGTTAGTTGATGCAGAGGTGAGGAGGGGTGTTGATATCCTATGCGTCCAAGAAACCAAATGGAAGGGACAGAAGGCGAAGGAGGTGGAGGATACCGGCTTCAAGCTGTGGTACACAGGGACAATTACAAATAGAAATGGAGTAGGCATCTTGATCAACAAGAGCCTCAAGTATGAAGTGGTAGACGTCAAGAGGCAAGGGGAGCGGATTATCCTGGTCAACCTGATCACTAGGGACTTAGTTCTCAATGTTATCAAGCATATGCCCACAAGTAGGCCACAATGAGAGCACCAAGAGGGAGTTCTAGGAAGGCCTGGAGGACATGGTTAGGAGCGTACTTATTGGCGAGAAGCTCTTCATAGGAGGAGACCTCAATGGCTACATAAGTACATGTCACACATGTTTTGAAGGGGTGCATGGGGGGGGGGGGGGGGGGGGGGTTGGTTATGACAGCGGGAATCAAGGAGAGGACGTCTTAAGCTTCACTTTAGCTATGGCATGATCATAGCTAACACCTCTTTAGAAAGAGAGAATCCCATCTACTGACTTTTAGTACTAGTAAACACTCTAGCCAAATTGATTTCATCCTCTCAAGAAGAGAAGACAGGCGTGCTTCGCTAGATTGTAAGGTGATACCTAGAGAGTGTTGTCCCTCAACATAAGCTTGTGGTAGCTGACTTCCGCTATCGGATTCATGTCCAGCGGGATAAGCACGCAAGTTGCTAGAACGAAGTGGTGGAAGCTCAAGGGAGAGACAACTCAGGCTTTCAAGGAGAGGGTTATTAAGGAGGGCCCTTGGGAGGAAGGAGGTGATGCAAACAATATGTGGATGAAGATGGTGGCTTGTGTTTGGAAGGTGGCTTCAGAGGAGTTTGGGATGGCCAGGGGAAGTAGAAGCGAAGTTTGAGGTGACTAAGGGAAATAGAAGCGAAGCTAAAGATACCTGGTGATGGAACGATGACGTCTAGAAGGCTATTAACAAGAAGAAAGATTGTTTCAGACGCCGCCTACACCTGGATAGGAGTGTTGACAATGTAAAGAAGTACAAGGTGGCAAATAAGATTGCAAAACGAGCTGTGAGTGAAGCATAGATGGCGAGAGTACTTCAACAAGTTGTTCAATGGAGAGAATGAGAGCTCTACTATTGAGCTAGACGACTCCTTTGATGATACCAGCAGATGTTTTGTGCGACAAATCCAAGAGCCCGAGGTCACAGAAGCTTTAGAAAGGATGAAAGGAGGCAAGGCAATGGACCCTAATTGTATTGCATTGAAGTGTGGAGAGGCCTTGGGATATAGCGATAGTATGGCCAACTAATCTTTTCAACCTCATTTTTCGGTCAAACAAGATGCCTGAAGAATGGAGGCGGAGTATATTAGTACCAATTTACAAGAAAAAAGGGGGTGTTCAAAGTTGTACTAATTATCATGGAATTCAGCTGATGAGCATACAATGAAGCTATGGGAGAGTCATTGGGCGCCGCTTAAGAAAAATGACAAGCGTGAACAAAAATCAGTTTGGTTTCATGCCTGAGAGGTCAACCATGGAAGCCATTTTCTTGGTACAACAACTTATGGAGAGATACAGGGAGCAGAAGGACCTGCATATGGTGTTCATTGACTTGGAGAAGGCATGTTATATGATACCGCGGAATGTCATGTGGTGGGCCTTGAAGAAACACAAAGTCCCAACAAAGTACATTACCCTCATCAAGGACATGTATGATAATGTTGTGACAAGTGTTTGAACAAGTGATGGTGAAATTGATGTCTTTCCAATTAAATAGGACTGCACCAAGGGTCAGCTTTGAGCCTTATCTTTTTTGCTTTGGTGATGGATGAGGTCACAAGGAAATACAAGGAGACATCCCATGGTGTATGCTCTTTGCGGATGATGTGGTGCTAGTCCACGATAGTCAGACAGGGGTTAACAGAAAGTTAAGAGTTGTGGATACAGACTTTGGAATCGAAAGGTTTTATGCTTAGTAGAACTAAAATTGAGTGCATGAGGTGTAGTTTCGATACTACTAAGCAGGAGGAGGAGAAGGATGTTAGCCTTGATGGGCAGGTGGTACCTCAAAAGAACACCTTTCAATATTTGGGGTCAATGTTGCAGAAGGTGGTGATATATATGAAGATGTGAACCACTGAATCAAAGCTAGATGGATGAAGTGGTGCCAAGCTTCTAGTGTTCTCTGTGACAAGGGAGTGCCACAAAAGTAAGTCAAGTTCTATACGACGGCGATTCAACCTGCAATATTGTATGGCGATAAATGTTGGCCAACTAAAAGGCGACATGTCCAACAGTTAGGTGTAGCAGAGATGCGCATGTTGAGATGGATATGTGGCCACAGAAGAAAGGGTCGGATCCGGAATGATGATATACGTGGTAGAGTTGGGCTAGCACCGATTAAAGAGAAGCTTGTCCAACATCGTATGAGATGGTTTGGGCTTATACAACACATGCCTTTAGAAACGCCAGTGCATAACGGATGGTTAAGGCATCCTACTAAAATGTCAAGAGAGGTTGGGTAGACCAAACTTGACATGGGAGGAGTCCGTAAGGAAAGATCTTAAGAACTGGAATATCACCCAAAGATTTAGCCATGGACAAGGTTACGTGGAAGTTAGCTATCCACATGCCAGAGCCATGACTTGGTTTCGAGATCTTATGGGTTTCAACTCTAGCCTACCCCAACTTGTTTGGGACTGAAAGGCTTTGTCGTTGTTGTTGTTGCTAGATTTGTCCTAAGTCAAGTTTCATTAAGTTTGACCAAGTCTACATAAAAATATATCAACATCTACAACACCAAATTGCTACATTAGTCATTATGGAATGTATTTTCATATTATATATATTTTGTATTGTAGATCTAAGCATATTTTCTATAGACTTGGTCAAACCTAAAAATGTTTAACTTACGACAATCCTAGAACTTCAATTATTTTGGAACGGAAGAAGTAGATGACATACCCTTGGTCATTTCAAGGTTTAACCGAGAATGCTCAGTCTATCAAAGTAGTTGTGTAGAAAAATAGAAGGACCTTTTGTACTAGCACAAAATAACCTTCATAATGGCATACAAATATTTCTATGTCTATTTGCACTATAAGTTGTACCCAAAAAATTATTTTGTAATCTTGCTACTACAATGAAACTTCATAATGGCCTACAAATAGCTTGCTCTCACTCTTGTGATGGAAAGTGAAGTACTATGTAAAAACTATAAGTTGTAACCAAAAAATATTTAACCAAATACACAAGAAAAAAAATTAAAAACCACAGGAGTTACTGAAATTCTGTAAAAATAAATTTGTACAATCAAATGTTGCATATTGCTTTTACTAAGTATACTCTGGTTCAAGACATTGTTAATTATATATGCAATATCGTTTTTATATTTTGTAATATGTTTTTGTCGGCTACTATTTTCCACCATGCACATAGCCATGAAGTATTGAGGCTAAAGTAGAAAGGTTTTTTTTCTGCTGCCCAGCCAAGTTGAAAATTGGACTTCGTACTTTAACAGCTCTGGGATATGACAAACAATTACCTCCCTTCGATTGTATACTCTTGCTACTACAATGAGACTTCAAGAATAGGCAACTACACAAAATGCTCATGGACGATATTTTAAATCATCACAGTACCCAGAGATGAAAGCTCCACGCAAAGTGGGGTCTAGGGAAGTGAACTACATACTAAAAATTGAAAAAAATATGGGTTGAGACATCTTTGGAATTTCTAATTCATAACTCAAGTTAATTGTCCCTTTTTTGCCATCTCTGACTAGTCATTTCCAACATTCTATTTTTATGCTACAATAGAATTAAACGGCAAACAGTTTGTCCATGCCATGGTCTTAAAATCCCCACAGTAAACTAACTTTCACCATGTAGAGAATTTTGACAAACCCAACAATGTGTCTACATTAAAAGAATGCTAGCTCCAACAATTAAATATTGTGAGTAAGCAGATATGCTCTAGCATTATTTAACAACTAGAGAATGTTGACTAACTAACTGGATTATGAGATGCTTATTAAAATTATTGGGCTTCATGTAATTCCCTACCCATATGTATACCAAATGAAAATGCTAGAGCTCTCCATAGCTAAGATATATACTTTTAGTAAGAATCAGCCAATGGCCCAATGCTGACTTGTGAGAAGCAAAGAACAAGATGATCTGATAAAAGTAAACCACTAAAAAAAAGTTATTTGGACATACCCAGGTCTGGAGATTGGTGGATCGACATCATCCACAGCAAAAGGATAATCTGCCTCATCCAGATCATCTTGTCGTGGTGAATCACAAGAGGAGAGTGCAGAGAATCTGCCAGATTCATCCCGGCTGTCCTTACCCTGCACATTGGGCAACCAAACAATATCAAGGCATATCAGAACAATAAAGATGGTATATGTCGACTCTCATAAATGGCACAAGGGTGTTGCAATAAATAAACTTTCATGAGCTTACTTAGAATGTCAAGCCTAATTCCTTCAACAAGACACAATTAAAAATACAAGCCAAATAAATTTTCTAATACAAAAGTTAACTTCGAACTTCCAAACTATTTTAAGATCAAAAGTTGATGTTGAGCAAAATGTATGTCTTATAAGAAAACAGCGTGATCATAGTAACTTTTGCTAGGAGACAAATTTTAATCTCTAAATACTATTTGTCTATGTTAGAAAAGATGCTACACAGAACTTCGCTAACAATAGTTGTCTGTTACTCTGGTCTGATACCATTACAATCTCCACTCACGGCGACGTCTTTGTAAGACAGGCAACTGAGAAAAGGTGTGATCACTGTTATTGTTCAACAAATCACAAAGATTAAATTTGGTTCCAAATAGCTGGGGCATGAGCACCTATCTGTGTCTAACTATGTCTACTAGGCTGTATACTTGTACTAGGTGTCCTCAGCAGTTACCAAAAAAAAAAAGAGTAAGGTCAAGTAAAACCGAGTATAAGGCCGATCACCCAGTATAATTGCTACGGGTTGAACAATCTGTCAGGTACTGGTTAGCTAGTTTCAATGCGTGCTACTTTGTAACTCTTGTAACATACTATAGGTCAGTTTAGGCTGGGCTAAAGCACGCCACAGTAACTCAGTTCAGTCAAAATCAAATTAATTTGAATTATTCTCATACCCTTAGTTTCATTAGGTCGTGAATACCAAACAAATACTCCCTCCGTCCCAAAATAAGTGTCGTAAATTTAACACTAAATTAGTATAAATTTTGTACTAGCTCAACGACACTTATTTTGGGACAGAGGGAGTAGTAGTATTCTAGTTAACAGTTGCAACTAACTACATTAAACTTCAGCATATACTTCATCAACAGTTTGAATATATTAAGCAAAATCCAATCTTTCAACCTTAAAGCATAAACACAAAGGCCATAAATGAATCACCTTGGATCCTGGTGATGAACTGCCATATGGATCCCCCATCCGAAGTCCCTCTGGCCTCCCGAATGACCGGCTGATATCTGATGGCGATTCTTGTGAACCTGCTGCTCCCTTGTCTCCTCTCCTCGGAGATGGTGGTGGCAGCATTAAACCTTTAACCGGGTCCAGCATGCTCTGACGGTGCACGGGGCTCCTTCTCACGCCGGGTATGGTCACCGGTGCAGACTCCCCCCTCAGAGGCGACTGCAGGTACCCACCAGGAAAATTGGGGGGCGACGGTGTTGGTGACGCATAGTGCAACGGCGGCGGTGAAAATCTCGTCTGCTGCGCTGGGGCGAGCGGCCAGAGCGCAGGCGGCGCCCAGCTGTGCGGACGCTGCTGCTGATAGGACTGCGGGAAAGCGCAGCCTGTGGCCTCCGTGAGCGAAGAAGGAAAGTTGCGCATGGGCTCAGCTGCTGGGCTGCCCACGTAGTTGGTGATCAACATGGAGGGGGAGAGGGAGGAGATCTCCAGGTTGAACGCGGCGAGACTGGACAGGTACTGGACGGAGACGACGAGACGGCCGGGCTGGGTGTCGACGGGAACGAAGCGGTGGGAGCGCATGGCAGACTCCTGGGCGCGCGAGAAAGGCACGGCGAAGGAGCCGACGGTGTAGCCCATCTCGTAGTTGTACGACTGGTTAGCGCAGAGGAGACGGAAGACCCGGTACGCGGGGAGCAGGCGGAGCGTGGCGTACACCGACCTCAGCAGGGTCATGCACCGCTTGTACGCCCGGTTCACGGCCATCCCCTCGCCGGCCGCCGCAGCGTCCGGCCAGGGCTCGCACGCGACCGTCCACCTCTCGACCACCTCCCCGCCCGCTCCCCCGCAGCCGGCGGGGGACAGGTGGATGTCCACGACGAGCGGCTCCCCCGTGGGCGGCGCCTCCAGGCGCTCGGCCGACGGGGGCGGCGGCGGGTCGTGGAGCGGGAGGTGGAACCACCTGTCGCGCCGGCGGAAGGACGCCGAGGCGGCCGGCGGCGCCGGCGCGGCGAGCGGGCGCGGCGCGCGCACGGCGAGGACGGCGTGCAGCACCTTGAGGTGGAACTGCTCCGCCATCAGCTCCGCGCCCGCGCGGCCGCCGCCCCCCGAGTCCGACATGCTGGACATTGCCGCCGAGCCCCAGCCCCGGCGCGGGCCGGCCCCTGCTCCTCCCGGTCGAGACTGCTCAAGCTGCCCTCCCCTCCCAAGCTGCACGGCATGGCTGGCGCTGGCGGCAGTAAGACTGCATAAATCCGATCCGCGGCGATCCAAATCGGCGGGTGGACAGATCTGCACGCTAATGGGAAGAGGGGGAGGGGAGGTTGGAGTTGCAGATTTGGATGCCGGGGGAGTTGAGTCCGGGGTTGTTTATCTGTGAGGATTAAGGATGGATCGCTGGTTTCGTTTTGGGTTGCTGGGTCGCTGTTGGTGTCGTCATGATGTGATTATTATGGCGCCCACGACAAAACAAAATGGTAAAAGTATTATTTGCTCCTAAAATAAGTTGTTAACCTACCATTAGCTCTCTTTTTTCTCTTATATACTGGTGGAGGATTAGTTTAGTTCTCCTTTTGGATTAGTATGAGCATTCGGGTCAAAGAGTAGAGCCAGCCATGTACTAGGTGCGTGTCAACCATTATTCTTCACGAATCTTGTCCGTGTGTATTTCTGCTGGGAATCTTCCAAGTGAATGCAAGAAAATTGCAAAATAATCGAGTTGAATTGGCGATTTAATCTTCTTTTTCTCCTGTATATAATTTTATTTGGGGTTTACGTACAAGGAGGAACACCGGAACCGAAGCATTGTTCTTTAATAAGAAAATGGAAAAGATTGTTGGATTGTGACAAGAAGGGGGAGGGATGTGTCTTTTCTCAGTCCCATAGGGCAGACGTGGATCGTTCTGATATTTTATTTGTGGCCTATGTTATCTGTCGTTGTCTGTGTTAGGGCACCATCGACTTATCATATTATATATTTTTATTTGTTTATTTATTTAAAAAGTTAGTAAGGGCGTTGCTAAGTCACAGTGGAAGTAACTTAACTAGTAATATAACGCATCCCAAATAAGTTTGCTTTTTTAGAGAAAAGGTGCCGGCCGAGCCCGAGAAGAGCTCGAACCTAGCCCGGCTTTGAATTAACAAAGCCATCAACCCATCGGGATTACAGGGCAGCAACAAACACAAAGAAAACACCGGAAAAAAAGGGGTACAAGGTGCTAAGTAGAACAACTCCAAGGCAACAACACAGAGGACAGGAACACCCCGCCGTTGCCAATGACCGCCACTATGCCTAAATCGGCAAACCTACTAAGGCACAGAATGGGGCACCACCGTGCGAGTATTGTGTTCGTTGACTGCCACCGAAGGACCAAACATGGGCAACAAAGATTTGTCCCTGCCACCGCAAATGGCCACCACCCTTTCACCCAGGCTCGATGGGTGCCGCACCGGCGGCCGGCAGAGTGGTTCCTCCAGAACGCAAATCAAGGTGTCCAAGGGGCCCAAGGAGAGACAACAGGAGCAGACCCACACGCAACAATGGCCCAACCACCAAAGAACCTTCGTCGGCAGCGGCAAGACAGAACGTCGGTCGAGAGATGTTGAACGAAGGAGCCGAACCACGGAGAAGGCCGAAAATGGCAGCACCACACGGGGGAGCTGCCGAAGATGAAGCCTGGCCAAAACACGCCGTCATCGAACCGCCGCCACCTCCACCACCGCTAGAGCAGCCCCCGAACGATGCCTTCAGGAAGGAGCACGCCACCACGGTGTCGTCGTCGCTTGGAACAGGGGTTTTTGAGGCTTTCACCTGAGCTCCTAGGAGGGGTGGAAGGAAGGGGATCCTCGCCGAAGCCTCCAACAAGGGGAACAACACCCAAAGGTGCCGCCTTCGGAGTGGCCGCCGCGCCGGCCAAGGGATTCCCCCGGATCCACTTCCAGCCACCAGATCCGCAAAGCCAACACCCGAGACCGACGGCCAAAGCCACCAAGGACTGGATCCGCTGCAGATCGGAGGAGATTGGGGTCGAGGACGAACTTCTCCACTGCAACAAGCAACCTGCGGGGGGGGGGGGGGGGGGGGGGGGCGCAGCAGCCGACGCCCACCACCTCCACGTCGCTCATATGACCGGAGAGGAGGCCCACCTGCACCCGCCGGCACCGCCCGCAGCACAGGTTGCGCCGCGCGCCACCACCCAGGGACGCCGCCCTGGAAGCCGAAGCTCTCCACCCGAGGTGGAGCCGCCTTCATCGGCACCGCGCGGCCACGCCGATGGGTACCTCTGGCGGCGGCGAAGAGGAGAGATGCGAAGGGGGAACGAGGCGGAAGGGCTAGGGTTCGCCCCCGAGTCGCCTCAGAGGAGGCGGCGCCGAAGAGAAATGGTTAAGGACAAGAAGCCACACAAGAGCAGTAATTCTAATAAATTTGCTTATGTGGCATGTAGTTAATGAGGAGAGAGATGTTTGAAGTAACATAATATGTTACCATCACATAACACTTTCCAAGACAAAATGAGTCTATAAGCTAATAAATACAACCACCTATGACACTACCTCTATGTTACTCCCCACTAGAAGGTAGTAACATAGACTAGTCTAAGTTACTCCCATTATGACTAGCCACAAAAGAAGAGGATGTATCCATAGGAAGGCGAATATGTGCCGCCAACACGGTTTGTTCGACATGTCTAGCATGTCAAGAGAGTTCCAACTGCTCACCACCCGTGGCCACCTGCCGGCCAAACCAGATGAAACCACTGCAAGGCATGACGCACCTCTGCCATGGCTAGCTCCCGACCACCACATCACCACAAATCGGGTGCTCCCACCAAACGATGAGGTCTTCCAAGTTAATACTTCCATCAAAGTAATGACGCCATGGGTGCTGCCATCGCTGAGTTGACGATACGGATTTGGTTTTTCGCCCAAAGACAAGAACACGATTATGGGAGAGGTGTCGGATCTCCTCGGTGATGCCTCCAACAAGGAAAACAACATCTACGGATGTTATCATCACCATCAACGAGCATTGCGGGACATTCATTCGGAGAAACAACAAACCAACGCCAGGGACCACACCCAGAGCACACCCCACCACCACATATGGAGTTGTGATACGTCTCAAACGTATTGATAATTTTTGTATAATTCGTGTTATGTTGATATCAGTTACATACATTTTGGGCATACCTTTTATTGAACTTTGTTGGACTAACATACTAATCCAGTGTCAGTTCATGTTTTTTGTTGCTTTTGTAATTCCATGAAAATCCCTAGGAAAAGTTCAAGGAAAAATAAAACAAAAATGGTTCAGGTAGTATCGGGTAGCCAGAAAACCCAAGAGTCAAGTCCACCCCCAGTGCCTAGGCACCTGGTGTAGGCTCCCTAGGGCCGAGGGCGCATACAGGGGCTGCCTACAACATATGGGACCCTCCTGGTTTGCCTTCGATGTCCAATGGTCCATATATCTATACCTAATAATAAAAGGGCTATTGCTTCTTGCGGTACGTCATGAAAATTGCCCCCAAAGTTGTAAAATATTACCCACCTATAAGTGATAAAAAAGTTTCACACACGGGAAACCCCTGCCTAGGCCGGCCCATGCAGTAGGGACATTCTATACTATACTCTACGCGTTGGGATAAGGCGCAACGCATCGGCTTCGGCCGGCCCATGTTCGGACTGCCTGTTTTTTAAATTTCGTTTCTTATTTGGTTTTTCTTTTTTCGTTTTCATTTATTCCACTTTAAATAATTTGGGACTTAAAAATGCTCCATTTTTTTAAAAAAAATGTGAAAATTTAAATAAACTGTTTGATAAATCATAAAATGTTTGTGGATTAAAAAATGTTCAAAATTTTGAAAACAAATGTTCGGGAAATCAAAAAATGTTCATGTTTTTTTAAAGTTCATGTATTGAAAAATGTTAATGAAATGAAACAAATTTTTTCCAATTCAAATAATGTTCATGACTAAAAAAAATATCCTAAAATTTCAAGAACTGTGTATGACTTACAAAATAGTTTATTCATTCATAAAATGTTCGCTGATTCAAAAAATAGTTTGTTAAATCCATAAAATGATCACTAAATCATAAAAATGTTCGTGAATTTCAAAAATTGTTCAACCAATTTCCAAAACAATGTTCGTCCATTCTAGAAATATTCGCCATTCAAGAAAATTATTTAAAAATGTTTTCAAATAGTATATAATGTTCATAGATGCAAAAAATGTTCTTGATTTTAGAAAATGTTCCAAAATTTGTAAAAGTGTTCATGAATTTAAATGTTCGCGATTTCAAATATGTTCACATGTTTAAAAAATGTTCAGGATTTCACGAAAGTGAGAGCGATAGTGTATCTCGGTGCTACAGCAAATGTGATCATGCTCATTGAAGATTATGATTTTTTTTTCTCCCGTTGCAACGCACGGGCCCTTTTGCTAGTACTCCCAAAAATCCACCCTAATTATGAAGCATTTTTCTTCCATTGCCACGTCGCATTTTTAGGCGGTTTTTGTTTTTAGCCTCGATCTAGAACTCTGCCAGAAGGGGGAGCCATCTTCATCATCACCTCGATCGTCGTGCTCTAGTATGAGTTGTGAGTAGTCCACCCCCTAGACCACGAATTCATGGGAGTGTCAAAGTTGTAATCTCTTCACCTTGATGTTTGAGGGTTTCAGGGCCTAGGGGTCCCTCCCCATGTCGTTTGCTGGCCTAGTGGACCAGCCTGGGACCCCTAGGTCGGTTTCGTGCTAGGACACGTTGTGTGGCCCATGATGTGTTGTACGAGAGACTATAGAGGACTTGTAGTACATGCAAGGATGCCAGAGCCTTGAAGGACTCTACCTCCACTGACGTAGCCGACTAGGATCTTTAACCCTAGGGCCCCCAGTATGCTATATATGTTGGGAAATGTAGTAGAAAACAAAAAAAATCGCCATACGATTAACCAGGGACACTATGAAGATGTAATGAATGGTTTGGATCGGATCGTTACCAACTCTGAGTTGCAGCGAAAGAAGACAAATCGTTTTAGATCGCTGATGAAGTCCCTTGAACCGTAGATGAACGATCCCGCGAACCGCCCATGAACAGTCCCTCGAACGGAAGACCGAAAGCACCGCCCATGAACCTCGAACTCGTGAACATATTATGTTACCACCTATATATTATTTATCGGCAATACCCATTTTCCACCTATATGGTATTAATTAAACATATATTATACCCATGTTTCATTAATGTTCGGACTATATTATTTACCAACTCCGAAAACCCTCTGTTGACCCTCGGAACGCTTCCGGCTCCTCTCGAAACTATTTCGAACATTAATGAAACATTTCACAAATATATTCTCATTACCCCCGTCCTACCAACACTCAGCAAATTGTGACCTTAGCTTGTGACTTTGTAGGTTCGGTAACACATACACATGAACGAAACCCTTTCGTTCAATGACCGATAGCGGAACTGTGGATGTCCATATCAATCCCTATGAGTACACGAATGACATTCGAGTGAACCTTTGGTTATCATGTGTTGTTTCCTTTGCTTCGCTATACTTTACAAAACCCAAGGTGAGATATATTGGTATCCTTTTGAGTCATACACATGCTCACTATACCGGTCTCCTCGTTACCAGTTTTGTTCTTCTTTCTCGTTGATATGTTCCAGCATCCCCGTGACATAGTCACCTGTGTCTGGCCGACGATGATGGCTGTCATCACACCGAGAGGGCCCTAAGAATATCTCTCCATCGTCGGAGGATAAAATTCCACTCTCGAGCTATCTAGTCCCTTGTCAAACTCCCCGATGAACCTGTAAGTTGTCGTTATGATCACCGTGTTACAGTTGACGTTTGAGCAACCCCAAGCTCATCGTACGGTAGGAAGTGACTGTGATACTCTCATGGTCTAAGGAACCAAATCACACGTTAACACTCCGTGTTATAACAATTGACTTCAAACGATATTATCTCAAAGTATAACAAATAAGTTTGGGTTGGTTCAATATGATCGTTCTTCTAACGTCATACTCTCAATATTGTTTTATGATCATCGCTACAATTAATAATATCCTAAGATCCAGAAAATGTGATCACCAACAACACCTGAGCTAGTCTTAGAGGCAAGACTAGGAATACTATTTTACCGTTTATCATTCGACATGTGCATATGAGTTTTCCACTGAATCGCACATTCCAGGATCATATTAGTTAGAGCATGGAATATAAACACTTAATTATGAACATGAAAATATAATAATACAATACTATTGCCACTAGGGCATATTTCCAACAATATAAGCCGGAGTTCGGGCTAGTCGAAAGATCAACTTACAACAACGCAATCTCTCGCTTCTATACCATGTACTTTCTACACCCGTATTGGAATAAACACATAGAAGGAGTAGGGGTTTACCTCCATCGAGAGGACCTAAACCTGGGTAAAGACTCGCCCTATGTTACCGTCCGACCTATTCACCTCTTCGTGATACCCTACCGAGGGATATGCTAGAATCATCTTTGAAAATGCTGGCCCATGCATGTCCCACTAGGTGAATGCAGAGGCTTGATGGGTTCCCCAACTGTCGTGGTTTTGTCACGACAAGATGTCCTCGCGAGAGAACTTAGGTGTGAGGCCATCGCAACTAGGTGGTGGCTTGAGAGGGGTTGGTAGGAATCGAGAGACGCGAGTTTACCCAGGTTCGGCCCCTCCGATGGAGGTAAAAAAGCCTACGTCCTTCTTTGTGTGTATTGATGATGAGCATGATCTCGATTACAAGGGTGCCGTATTGCTACCTCTAATCTCGAGAGCCTCTAATCTGTCTATCTCTAATGACTTGAACTTGTCCCTCTTGGGGTGCCTTACCCCTCCTTATATAAGTTGAAGGGGTAGGTTTACATGTAGAGTCCTACTAGGAGTAGGACTAGGACTAGTCTCTCTTGAATCCTAATCCGGGTCTTGTTTCCCTTGGAGGAAATCTTTCCTCTCCTTGGGCCTTCTCTGTGAGCCGGCCCTCCTGGCCTCTCTATGAGCCGCCTTTCGCCGGGGTGCACGCCGGGACCTTGGGCCTTGCCATCCAGGTTGACCCGATAAAACACGGCGCCCGTATGAGCCGCCAAATGATGGGACGGGTCATTCTCCTGGCCGGGTCAAATCCGTGGGTAATATCCCCGACATAGCCCCCCCCCCCAGGTTAGCTTGAATTTATTCATGGTAAGCTCCTGAAATAAGAATAATAAATATGTTAAGCGACCAGCTTGCTCCACTGGCGGCTTAATTTAATGAAGTGGCTCCTTGAGAATCCGGGTTTCTTCTTCATATTAACGAGCCGTCTTCACAATCATCTTGCAGGTACATGTCCTTTGCAATAAAATATTGGGAATAAAACACCCATATGTCGTTGAATCGGCCTCCAATGCTTTGGTTTGATGAATTTTTTTGGGAATAAGTAATCCACATGATGTTGAGTCGGCTTCCATTGCTTCAACTTTGATGAAAATATTGGGAATAGAAATTCGTCCGTTTTTAAACCACTTCACAGGACGCGGGGATCTTGCCGGGTCATCAGACGTAGTGGATGCCAACTTAGGATAAAAACATTGCTGATTTATGGATGTGGAACTTGCCAAATTGTGAAGCCGGGTTGCTTATATAGACTCTGCCGGATCATGATCTTTGATAACGCCGAGTCATGACTTTTGATAATGCTGATGCGGTTTTTCAATGCTTCAGCTCCATGAAGAAGTGAGACCAGTCTCGCTCACAATTGACATCTTGAAAGTGTTCTTCTATTTTTTGATATATCCATATTACCTGTAGCCCCCAAGCTCCAAGTTTATCAGTTCATGATGACTTGGTGATCTGCAACAATATCTTTGACTGTGTAGCCCCAAGTGCCGGGTTGTCTTGCCTGCAGCAGCCTGGGACTTTGAACTTGGGTTTGAATATTGTATGTAGGTAGATTTTGGAGAAATCCGGGTTAACATATGAGTTGCCATTTATAATATGAATGTCTTGCATTTCACATGTGTAGCCCCCAAGGGCCGGCTCATCACTATGTGATGGGCCGGGTCTTCAATTTGGACCTTATAATCTGTTGGAACAGCTGAATACTGTAGCCCCCAAGTGCCGGGTCGCATGCCTGCAGCGACTTGGGACTTTAGCAAATTTGATCTGAGTAGTGTAGCCCCCAAGTGCCAGGTCGTTTGCCTGCAGTGACTCGGGACTTATATGCACTTCTCCTTTGACAGAAAAACATCATATGATGTAGCCCCCAAGGGCCGGGTCGTATGCCTGCAGCGACTTGGGACTGTGTTATAATAATATAATCCATCATAATGAACGTCATAAGTTCTCTTGAACTTGAATTAATCCTTGACCGTGGTTGTAATGCAACCCGGTAATTTATTGTCTTGTATGAATATCCTGGAATAATGCCTTTGTGCTTGGAATGAAATCCCTGCTCGTGGTTGCGGTGCAACCCGGCAAATATATGTTTAAGAAATCCATAAGTGTTGTAGTTTACTACGGAGCACAGGTTGAAAAAATCCAAGAGCCGGTCAATTAGATGACCCGGCATTATATGTGATAGGGCGGCTCTTCGAGAATAGTCATTTCTTCCGAGCTGGCTTGAAAAACCCTAATCATTTAATACTGGTTATGATAAACCATGATGAAGATCCAACCATTTTGGCTATGAAAGATCTATTTGTTCCTGCAAAGGTTACGATGTAACCCGGTTTGATGACCGGCTTGATATGTATGTATGATGCATGATGCAATGCAGGATGATGTATGTATATGATAACAGAATATAAAGTGTCAGTTTTCAAGGCATGACATAAAGACCGGCTTTCGAGGCTCGAGTCTTGCTTCAATGAAGCGGGTGTGATAACCCATGGTTTATCCTAGCTCTGTGTATGTCGGCTCTCACATGACTCAAGCCAGTGTTTTAACCTTGAGAAGTTTAGGGTCCAAAGATGGATTGACTTGTCAAGAGTACACAGGGTCACCTGATCGGAGTCACATCAAGCATACAGGCAGGTTTAACCAATTTGTGGCGTTTTTGCCGGATCAAGAGGGTGAGAAAGCTAAACTCGATGAGTTGGAAGCCTCCAAGTGACCTATGATCATGGAAAAGCTCAACATAGAATATACAGGAGACAATGCTACTACTGCAAAACATCTGGGCTCTAGATAAGCTGGCTTTATTCCATTGATCATAATATGATAATATGATGATCCAATAAGGTAGGATACCTATGTTTGAACAACGCATCATGGCAGCTGGTCCTCTTTGGCAACCTTTAATTTTTCGCCCATAAGGCAGGGCACCCATGTTTGAACTATGCATCGTGGCAGCTAGTCCTCTTGGGCAACTTTTAATTGTTCGCCAATAAGGTAGGACACCCATGTTTGAATTGCGCCTCGTGGCAGCTAGTCCTCTTGGGTGACTTTTAATTTTTCGCCGATCAAGCAGCAACCCCCGGAACCGGGTTATCTTCCCTGCCATGACCCGGGGTTCTTGAATTTTTTGAGCCCGGTTGAATCTGCCGAGTCATGACTGTGTAGCCCCCGAGTCTTAAGTCGACTCGAGGAGGCGGCTTAAGAATCTTCATACTTGGCTGTGGCATAAGCCAACATAAGGTTTACGGCTGAAAGCCAGAATTTATTGAATCCGGGGGCGTTGCGACGAGTTGATGATCTTTACAATGCTCGTTCGCATATCCTCCCATTAGTTGTTATTCGCTCTTGGTCCGGCTCCCCAAGGCCATTTTTTTTATCTTCGTTGCTGCTGGTTTTTGAAGTGCCAACTCAATAGTGGCCGGCTCAAATTGTAGCTTCTCCAGGGATGTTTCCTCCATGTGTGATTCTTATTTCTCCGATGTGCTGAAGCAGACCAGACCGCAGGAACAACATGCCAATGTGCCTACCCATTGGGCAACCCTGCACGGCTGGAGGCTAATAATATATATATATATATATATATATATATATATATATATATATATATATATATATATATGATTATCCTTTGCTCCAGCATTGTTGGAGTAGACCGGATCGCGGCGGTTCGCGCATATTCGTCGGGCGGCTTGAGCGAGCAGGCACGACACCGGCGTGTCACTGTAGACTGGACTGTAGGGGCGGCGACTCACGAGCGTCCGTTATAAGCTGGTGGGGACGTGCGAGTCGGCCGCGGCTTTGTAAGCCGGCGTGGACGTGTGAGACGGCCGCGGCGTTGGAAGCCAGTGTAACGCGACACGGACGAACACCAGTGCAGAATGATGTTGGCGTGCGCTCCATCTCCGCGGTATAATGCCACCTTTGTAATGAATAATTGTCCTGATGTGTATATTATTATTTGCTCCAGGAATAGACCGGGCCGTAGAGGTGGCGGCTTGCGCGCATCCGTAGGACGGCTCATATGGGCGTTCGCGGCCCCGACGTGTTAATGTAGACCGGACAGTGGGGGCGGCGGCTTGCATGCGGACGCGGGAGTCGGCCGCGAAGTTGTAAGCCGGCGCGGTCGCGTGAGTTGGTCATGGCGCGTTGATGTGGACCAGATCACACGGGCGACGGCCAACTCGCGTGTCCATCGAGCAGTGCGGCATGGACGGAGGTTGGCGCATAATGTTATTGGCGCGACGTCCATATTTGTGGTCTAACGCCACGACACTTTTGTAATGAACAATTGTCCTGCGTAAAAATATCACAGGTCAAAGTAATTGTCCTTAAAGAAATTAATATATGCTAATAAAATAGATGAAACAGATATCATCTGGTTTTTTTTGTCGGATGAATACGGGTACTGGTGTGGGATAATGCTGATCATAGTCAGACGAAAAAGATAGCCGTCACCGTGTAATCCTTTTTTTTACAGGGACTTGTTGTATCTGGTTGAATCCACCATGTGCATGGGTCCTGCCTCAGGAGTTGATCCGTTGGTGGCGTACGGTAGTGCAGCATGAGACCGGGAACAGACCTGTGCTCCATTTGGTTCTCCACAAAGGAGATCCATCCAAGTTACCTCTCCTCTATGGGAAGAAAAAACTCCCAGTCGAACTTTAACATCAGCCGCTCCAGCAAAGGGGTTAAGCATGATCTTCTTGAGCATCTAAACCAACAGAACTTTTTCCTGATGCGTAATTATGTATAGTGGAATTGCAGATGAATCTACTTCAGTAAATGCAAGGTGTTTACTATCAGGAGACCACCAGAATCCCATCTTCCTTTCCATCTCTTTATGCGCACAGTCCATGGACCTTTCCACTTTCTCTTGCACCGTAGGTCAATTGCCTAGTTTCACCATCGTCAAAACCGAAGTTATATATCCTGCACGGCAGTTCATCATCCAGGTCCTGAAAGTAAACCCTTGAGGGAAGAGGCACGGTAGTGCCCGCATGAGAAGAAGGGCCGCCAAACTGACGGGGATTGAAGGTGAACACTTTACGGTGGAGCGCGTTGTGGGCGTTGTGATGTGAGCAGGGCGAGGCAGAGCGGCTGGGGCGCGGCGATTGCGGGAGAGGCGGACGAGTCGGGGCGAAGCGGAGCCGGCGGTGGAGCGGTCAGGAAGCGGGTTGAAGCCGGCCATGGCGCAGTGCGCGAGGCGAGGTCGAGCCGGCCACGGCGCAGCGGGCGAGGCGAGACCACGGCCAAGGGCCCAGGGCGAGGTGAAGCCAGCCACGGTGCAGCGAGCGACTCGAAATGGGGCCGGCTCGAGGCGAGGCCGCGTCGGCGAAGTGGCGAGGCGGCAGCTGCAGAGCGACGCGGGCGCGGTGCAGCAAGCATGGTGGGGTGAAGGCGGAGAAGGCGAGGCCACAGCGGAGGCCGGCTCGTACGCGTGCCGGTGAGTCGAGCTCGGTTCGGAGCGAGGCGCAGCAACGAGGAGCCAGAGGCAGGGCGGCTCGTACGCGTGCCGGCGAGTCGAGGCCGCTCAGGATGAGGCGAGGCCGACCCGAGGCCGCGACGGCCAGGCAGGCACCGGCGAGCGCGGCTCGGGCCGTGGCGAGCCATGGCGGAGGATGCAGGCGCGGAGGGGCGAGGCCGACTTGGACCATTGTAGCACTAGCATGCATGCATGCCTGTTGATTTTTCTCTCTTTGTCGTGACGACCAGGCTCTCCGCTCAATACTTGATTGTATTATTAACAGCTTCTGTTATAGCACGCGCTGTGGCAGTGCTGGTTCTCATCTTCTCTTCCATGGCATCTCAAGGTACGTAATTATACTCCGCTCAATTGTGTTCCACTCTTTTTTTCTCCGCATGAAGAAAGCAGTGGCATATTAACTCTAGGAGACAGCTTACGTGCATGTAGCTACCGCCTTAGGTCAGCGTCCCGGTGGCCATTTGGGACCAAGCCCTCCGTCGATGGTTGCCCCGGGCGGACCCGGTATGTTCATGAAGTGTCCAGGCTGCCGCTCCTGCGGCGCCACTCCGCCGACGTCGGCGGCACTTGCGCCCCACCGCAAGACCCGCCCTCGATGGAGTTGAGTGCTTCGTTACTGGCTCTGGTTGTAGCTTTTGAAGTGACAGTCCTTTCCTCTTGCTTAGTCTCAGCGTGTGCTAGCTGGTTGCCTAATCTCTTTCCCTTTAGAATGTTATATTTCCTGGTCTCCTCTTCCGTTCCCTGCTGTTTGTAAGAACCTTGTGTTTCTGTTCCCAACAAAAATATAAAGCGATGACCGGACCTATTTCATTGGAATCTGTGTGTCCGCTTTTGACTTGGTTCTTTCCTTTATATCTCCACGGGATCCTGCCTGCAAGCGTTGTTAACAAGGACAGCGCCGGTCGGCCTCGTGCGGTAGTCGGAGTAAAGAGATCAAATCCGTAATTATGCTGGCCCGGCTTCCTTCCTCCCATACTTTTTCTATTGATCGATCTAGTGTTGTCCAGATCGCACTTCTGTCTAAACACCTGCGCCTGGTAGGGTCTTGAACATGATTTAAACCTCGGGGGTTACTGCTAATGCGTGTCATGGAGTGTTTTCGGAGCCCGATGCATATATGCATGGTGTGGCCGTACTCTTCGTACGCGAGTAGAGCTGGCTGCCGGTACAACTTCCACGTTTCTCCGCGAAGGTCGAGCTATGGGCGCAGTAGACATCTTCTAGGGTTCAGCGGATATCGTCGGGTGACGCTTGTGGCCACTGCCGCCAAAGTTTATTTTTGACTATGATCTGATTTATGTTGCTCCTGAAACCCTTTCTTTCTATCTCAAATGACGAACTCCGAGTTGATGTAGATCCTTTCTTGCTGGCTTTTCTTTCTTCGGCGAATTGCGAACTTCTCGATCCCTCGGAAAGTTCCCTCCAAGTAACAACACCACCGTTATCAGGGCCCACGGTGGGCGCCAACTGTCGTGGTTTTGTCACGGCAAGATGTCCTCGCGAGAGAACTTAGGTGTGAGGCCAACGCAACTAGGTGGCGGCTTGAGAGGGGTTGGTCGGAATCGAGAGACGCGAGTTTACCCAGGTTCGGCCCCTCCGATGAAGGTAAAAAAGCCTACGTCCTGCTTTGTGTGTATTAATGATGAGTATGATCTCAATTACAAGGGTGCCGTATTGCTACCTCTAATCTCGAGAGCCTCTAATCCGTCTATTTCTAATGACTTGAACTTGTCCCTCTTGGGGTGCCTTACCCCTCCTTATATAAGTTGAAGGGGTAGGTTTACATGTAGAGTCCTACTAGGAGTAGGACTAGGACTAGTCTCTCTTGAATCCTAATCCGGGTCTTGTTTCCTTTGGAGGAAATCTTTCCTCTCCTTGGGCCTTCTCTGTGAGCCGGCCCTCCAGGCCTCTCTATGAGCCGTCTTTCGCCGGGGTGCACGCCGGGACCTTGGGCCTTGCCATCCAGGTTGACACGATAAAACACGGCGCCCGTATGAGCCGCCAAATGATGGGACGGGCCATTCTCCTGGCCGGGTCAAATCTGTGGGTAATATCCCCGACATAGCCCCCCCAGGTTAGCTTGAATTTATTCATGGTAAGCTCCTGAAATAAGAATAATAAATATGTTAAGCGACCAGCTTGCTCCACTGGCGGCTTAATTTAATGAAGTGGCTCCTTGAGAATCCGGGTTTCTTCTTCATATTAACGAGCCGTCTTCACAATCATCTTGCAGGTAAATGTCCTTTGCAATAAAATATTGGGAATAAAACACCCATATATCGTTGAATCGGCCTCCAATGCTTTGGTTTGATGAATTTTTTTGGGACAAATGTTATCTACACGTCGGGACAAATGTTCGTCTTTGGTGCCACCACCTTTTTCGCTAACTCGTTTGGCCACCTCGGTCATATTGAGAACTTCACTCCAGGCTGAATCATCAGATTCGGCAATCTGGAGTAAGCCGCTGATTCTCGCGGAGAGTTGGTTCTCTAGGGTTCTCTAGGGTTTGGCATCATTCTCGCGGAGAGTTGGTTCTCTAGGGTTCTCTAGGGTTTGACCCATCCACCACCCATCTGATAACAAATATCAAGGATCTCGCCGACTTCAAGGAGGGCACAGTAGAAGAGATGGAAGATCCGGAGGAGGATACGGGCGAGTTTGCGTACAACGATCTTCCAGCCATGGTTCCCTTACGCCCGTGGAAAGCGATCTCCGTCCATGAATGCTACATGGTGGATACTCCAAACGCCATCCAGGAAGACAACCTCGACGATCCCGACTATGATTCCTTGGTAGGGTTGGAAGAGGAACTGTAAGTGCATCTAGTGCCACCCCTGTTGGTTTTAGAGTATTGAAGACAGACGTGGTTGAGGGATTAATGTGTTTGTGAGAGTACACAGGATAACACAGAAAGAAGTCCCTGAAGTTATGGTTTAATCGTTGAAGACACTGAAGATTTTGGTGGTGCGCGAAGCTAATCTCTCAAAGACAATGGAACACGAAAATTTAGTCTTTTGGTAGTTTCATTTTCTTCTTTCTTGAGTCATAGGAACCACCATACTATTAAGTGGGGTCAAGGTGATCGAAGTCAGAAACTGACGCGATGCTCAACCCAAATACCTATGTCTTCCACTAATAAAGACAATGAGAGGAAACCTTTTCCAGAGTTGGTTTAGTCAGCCTTGCTTATAGCCCAAGTAAAGTTGTCATGTGTGTTTGAAATCCGACCGTTGGGACATGTGTCGGTTGTCCACTGACCCAGCGTTACTTCAGTCATCTCATGTCGGGTTGCTTGTTGCCTATAAATAGCCCACCCCCTCCACCATAAGTTGGTGGCTTCTCAGAGTTATTGCACGGCTTTTGTTGTTGAGAGCAACCCACCTCGAAGACTTTGAGAGAGGGAGAGAGAGAGAGGGAGAGGGAGAGATCCTGCGAGGATAAACCTGCTACTTGTGAGCTACGTTGGGTTTTTCCCCAAAGAGCAAGGGTGAAGCAATATAGTAGCAATAAGTATTTCCCTCAGTGAGAACCAAGGTTATCGAACCAATAGGAGAATCCCGTAAACTCTCGTCGTCAGCACCTACACACACAAAAGTAAACACTTGCACCCAACGCGGGCAAGAGGGTTGTCAATCCCCTTGAACTCGTTACTTGCAATGATTAATTTTGATAGTGACACATATATAAAAAGAAAATTAAAAATAAAGTAAATAAATTGCAGCAAGGCGTTTTTACTTTTTAGCAATATGATTAAATAGACCCGGGGGGCATAGTTTTCACTAGAGGCTTCTCTCTCGAACACATAACATACAATGGGTAAACAAATTACTGTTTGGCAATTGATAGAAAAGCGCATAGTTATGATGTTATTCATGGCAATGATCATGTATATAGGCATCACGTTCGTGACAAGTAGACCAAAATGATTCTGCATCTACTACTATTACTCCACCAATCGACCGACTCCTGCTTGCATCTATGGTATTAAGTTCATGACAAACAAAGCAACGCTTTAAGCAAGATGACATGATGTAGACAAAGTAAGACAAGCAATATGTACAGACCCCATCATTTTATCCGTAATGGCAACAATATAAATATGTATCTTTTCCCCTATTGTCACTAGGATATAGAGAACCGCAAGATTGAGCCCACTACAAAGCACCTCTCCCATTGAAGATAAATCAATCTAGTTGGCCAAACCAAACGGATAGATCAAAGAGAAATACAAAGCTATAACAATCATGCATAATAAAGTTCAGAAAAGAATCAATTACTTTCAATGAATAATCTGATCATACACCCACAATTCATCGGATCCCAACAAACACACCGCAAAAGAAGATTACATCGGATAGAACTCCAAGAAGATCGGGGAGAACATGGTATTGAAGATCAAAGAGAGAGAAGAAGCCATATAGCTACCAGCTATGGACCCATAGGTCTGTTCTGAACTACTCACACATCATTTTGGAGGCATCAAGGTGGATGTAGATGGCCTCCGTGTTTGATTCCCCCTCTGACAGAGTACTGGAAGAGGTCTCCAGATGGGATCGTGGAAGAACAGAGGCTTGTGGTGGCAGAAAAAGTGGTTCGAGTGTCTCTCTATTGGTTTGGTAATATTTGAGAATATATAGAGGTGGAATTAGGTCAAAAGGGTGTACGGAGGAGTCACGAGCTCGGGGGGGGGGGGGGGCACCCTACCCCCTGGGCATGCCCTGTGAGCTCGTTGCACACCCGTACGTCTTTTGGTCTCCTCCCGAACCTTCTAGGGTCTCTTTTGGTCCAGAAAAAATCACCGTAAAGTTTCACTGTGTTTGGACTTCGTTTGATATTGATTTTCTGAAAAGTCAAAAACACGTAAAAAACAGGAACTAACACTGGGTTAATAGGCCAGTCCCAAAAAAGATATAAAATAACATATAATTGCATATAAAGTGTCCAAGATTTATAATATAATATCATGAAACAATACAAAAATTATAGATATGTTGGAGACGTATCAAAACCCCAAACACCTAGAGCTAGTATGTTTGAGCATCACTGAAGTCCTTCTGTTCTGAGCGAACCGAAGACTTATTACACTTGAAGATTGTGATCTTCCATGCGGTTAGGAGTCATGGTCTAGAGCATCCAGAGTCATTATGGATTGTCGGGTGACAAAGTTTGTGAAGGTTTTGAAAGTCTACCTTGAAGACTTACTAGAGTAATTGGGCGTGGTCTAAGTGATCTTAGCTAAAGGGGAATAAGGTCAAGACACGGTCTTCTGGGTCGAGTCTCAGCCTTCCTAACTAGACGTACAACTGTCACAACTGTTGGAACTGGTCTAACAAACCCATTGTCTTCATCGAGCAACTGGTTCTATCCCTTCACTCATTTACTTACCGTTTCATACTGTGAAGCCATTGCTTGCTCATCTGTGTGTGAATACATCCACCGAAGATATTCATCTGTTTACCTAATTGTGTTTGTGATGCATGTGTTTATCTTTGATGAAACCTTGTATGCATGATGTCTATGCTTGCCATATCTGTTAACTGCATCCCTACTGCTTGCCTTGAGTAGTTCCTTGATTAGTTATCCCTGTTGATCCTGATTCACTTCTACATACTTTGAATACATTGACTGTTTTGAAGCTTTTCATAAAAATCGCCTATTCACACCCCCTCTAGTCGATAACTAGCACTTTGAATTGATATCAGAGCAGGTACTCCCTATTTTGCGTGATTCGGTTTAACCATCTGGAGTTTTAGCTATGTCGACTGCAGGGATAATCAATGTCTCCGCTGCTTGCCCTATCTTCGATGGCATGGACTACCCTACTGGAAGAACAAGATGCGCATGCATCTCGAAGCCATTGACAACGACCTCTGGTATGTCATCATGGCTGGTGTTCCCAAGGTGGGCGAAGGTGTTACTGCTGCTGATGTGAAGAGGTTCGCTCAATTGGACTCCACCACCAAGAACATCATTTGTGGTCATCTGACCAAAGGGCAATATGGCCGCGTGAGCGCTTTGGAGACTTCGAAGCTAATTTGGGAATGGCTCTCTAAGGTCAATGAGGGTGTCTCATCTCAACGGGACTCTCGAGTTGATATTCTTCGCAATCTTTTCAATCACTTCAAGAGGCTTGACAATGAGAACGTCCAGCTCACCTTTGATCGTCTTACTGATATCTCCAATGAAATTGTCTCTCTTGGCGCCACTGATATCACCAAGCACGAAGTGGTGAAGAAGCTATTGAGGTCCCTTGACAGTTCCTTTGACACTCTCGCTCTCATGATACAAGAGCGTCCTGATTTCAAGGATCTTGATCCCGCTCATATCCCTGATAGACTGAATACTCATGAGTTTCAGTAAGCTGAGAAGAGAGATATCTATGGTCCAAACTATGGTCGCTCTCGTGCCCTGAAGGAAAAGGTTGTAGCTTCATTTGAAGACGAATCTGACTGGAGTTCCGGTGGTCCTGAAGACATTGCCAGAGAGCTTGCACTTCTTGTGAAGAAATTCCAGAATTTCCACAAGTCCAGTCGCTTTGCAAAATCTTCAAAGTATGATTCCAAGAAGTCTGGAGAAATGTCTTCTCGTGACAACAAGAAGAAGACCCGCCACAAGTGCGAGAAACAAGGCCACTTCATTGTTGATTGTCCTTGACGGGAAAAGGAATCAAAGAAGAAGAGCAAGGATTATGACTCTTATGACAAGAAGAAGAAGCACTACAAGTCTACATCAAAGTCTTTGTCGAAGTCTTCATCCCACAGAAAGAGCTCCTCTGGTAGAGCTCATGCATGCACTGGCAAAGAGATGGATTCAGAAGCAGTATCTGAGTCTGATGTTGCTCAGGAGGAATCTGAGGAGGACTCTGAATCCGGGGTTGCTATTCTCGCACTAGTCTCTGCGTTCGTTGCCAAGTCCATCTTCAATAATGAAGACACTGGCCTGATTCGCGTTCGCTACTTTGATAATTTGATATGTGGGTGGACCGGTGCTAAGGTGCTGTTCTTACTTGAACAAACAACCTACTTATGATTACCCCTCTCACAAGCATCCGCAACTACGGAAGAAGAATTAAGATAAATCTAACCATAGCATGAAACACGTGGATCCAAATCAGCCCCTTATGAAGCAACACACAAACTGGGGTTTAAGCTTCTGTCACTCTAGCAACCCATCATCTACTTGTTACTCCACAATGACTTCCCTTAGGCCCATAGCATGGTGAAGTGTCATGTAGTCGACGTTCACATGACACCACTAAGAGAAGTAACAACATACATATCATAAAAATATCAAATGAATACTAACTTCACATGATTACTTATAACAAGACTTCTCCCATGTCCTCGGGAACAATAGTAACTACTCACATCTCATCAACATATTCAAGATCAGAGGTATAATAATGGAGATTAAGGATCTGAACATAATAACTTTCACCAAGTAAACCAACAAGCATCAACTACAAGATGTAATCAACAGTACTAGTAACCCACATGTACCAATCTGAGGTTTTGAGAGAAAGATTGAATACAAGAGATGAACTAGGGTTGGAGATGAGATGGTGTTGGTGAATATGTTGATGAAGATTGGTCGTCCCACGAAGGAGGAGGCGTTGGTGATGACGATGGCTTCGATCTCCCCCTCCCGGAGAGAAGTTTCCCCGGCAGAATCAGCCTGCCGGAGTGCAAAAGGGCCTCTGCCCAGGTTTCCGCCTAGAGACGCGACGCTTCATCCCGAAAGGTTTCTTATGATTTTTTTCTAGAGTAAAACACACCATATACGAGATGAGGGGGGGGGGGTCGAGAGGCCTGCTGGGGCCCCACAAGCCATCAGGGCACGCCCAGGGGGTGGGCGTGCCCTGTTGGCTTGTGGCGAGTAGGTGGCCCCCTTTCGTATATTTTTGGCCCAATAATTATTAAATATTCCAGAAAAAATCTCCGTGAAGTTTCAAGTCATTTGGAGTCTGGTGATTTTTCTGCCTTTTTCTTGGTTTCCCGGTCCAGAATTCCAGTTTCCAGATATTTCCCTCTTTGTGATGTACCTTGCATATTTAGAGAGAAAATGCATAAGAATTGTATGATAATAAGGAATAATGGACAAGAATATCATAAATATCAATAAGAAATCATGATGCAAAATGGACGTATCAACTCCCCCAAACTTAGACCTCGCTTATCCTCAAGCGAAAGCCGAACTCAAAAATGATGACCATGTTATTTGAGAGAGAGGAGTCAATAAAAACAAAAATACGGACATGAGAGCATCATGAATATTAACATAGCAGCAAATTTTCCATCATATAGCTCCTCATAAACAAGTAACAATCTATTCACAACTGAAGAAGTATGAAGCATAAACTTTATTGACGACCAACAAACGGTGCCATTTAGTCATTGAAATAATCATAATTCATCATAGTAAGAGAAGAGTCTATGTAAGAGCTTTTGTTTCTAGGAAGTTCACATACTCAACTATCATTTAGTCTTCTATGATTGTTGACACTCATTGCATATTTTTGGGAGCTAATGTTTCCGTTGGACACATAGGAAGATGGGGGCTTCATTATCTTCGCCACCCAACTTATTTACCTCAAGGATAATGTCAACAATAATGAGTCATGATCACCTACATTCAACTGGATATAATTGTCTGGATCTTTCCCCAACACAATGCTTGCCAACTAAAGAGTTAATAGGTAGGAACAAGGGTAAATATTATTGACTATTGCACGAAAATAAATGCTATAAGAAGGTAAAAGATAGGCCCTTCGCAGAGGGAAGCAGATGTTGTCATGCACTTTTGTTTGTTTTGAATGTGCAAACTCTTAATGCAAAGGAACGTCACTTTGTATTGCCCCTTGTGATAGTGAACTTTGTTATGCACTCTGTCGCTTTTATTTCTTCGCTATCACAAGATCGTACAAAGCTTATTTTCCCTTACAATAAAAGATCATACGTATTTAGAAGCAATTTTTATTTCTTGGTGCACCGATGACAACTTACTTGAAGGATCTTATTCAATCCATAGGTAGGTATGGTGGACTCTCATGGAAAGAAACTGAGTTCAAGGGAATATTTGATGCACAAGTAGTATCTCTACTTGGTGCAGAATTTTTTTTGCTAGCAAAAAGATCTAAAGCAAGCTCCACATGTTAAAGGATCCATGACAATATAACTTCTATGCAAATGTAAACAATCATGATCATTATGTTGTCTTCCATGTCCAACCTCAACACTCGATCATTATATAATATTTGATGGGGGATCACAATCATAAAAGGTGTCCAAGATAGTATATTTATATGTGAATCTCCTCTTCTCTATCATAATCTTGCATTGATTATATTAATTACTAATGCTATATTTGTTAGCTCTCAACATCTTTTATCACTTATACCTTTTTCTATGTGAAGTCATTACTCCTCATGAGATAAGCATATGATCTTTTCTATTTCTATCACCATCCTATGATGATGGGTGCATGAAAGTAAAGCACACAAAACTCAACTAATCTTTATTATATAACTCTCACACTCGGTTACAAGGATAGGTAGATCTCAAAGCAAAAATTCTAAGCAAAGCAAATATGAAATTTATTTCTCTAAATAACGAAATAGCTAAGGATCGAACTAAAATATATGGTAATAATAAAAGTGATGGTGATATGGTACCGGGGCACCTCTCCCAAGCTTGGAACAAGCTAAGGGTGGTGCCCATACCCATGTACTCAAGCGTCCCTCTTGGGTGAAGGTGGTGATGATGTTGTGGGTTGGTCCTCCGTCTTCCAAGGCATAGGCTCTGCATCATAGAAAGAAGATCTCGTCTCCGAAATCCTGAAATCGGCAGCAATGATCATCCTTTTAAACCTGGATTCATACTCACAATTTTGGTTTTGCAGGTCTTAGATTTGAGCTTGGAGGTGTTCGATCCGCTCTTGAAGCTTGAAGAGAGCCTCTCCAACGTTCCTTGTGTCCATCTTGTTTTCTCGGATGTAGTCCGTGATCATAGAGTGATTAGCACTCAGACCATGTTCAACCATCCCTTGGCACTTGAAGATCTCCCGCTCCACTACTGCAAGCCTGGCCTTCCCGCTCCCCTCCTTCTTGGGGCCTTGAACATCCCAGATGTGGAGCACCCCTTCACGCATCTCAATGGCTTGAGGGTGCTTCATCACCTCCGGCAGGTAAGGGTTGATGACCTTCTCAAAGAACTTGTTCTTGGGAGGAGCTTGGCGACATCATGGCGATCTAGATCTGTCAGAAAAACAGCCCAAAACAAGAACAGAGGAGAAACTTGCGATGCGGTGGTCAAAACATACGGGAGTATATATAATGATTTTTCTAGGTTAGAATACGTTCTCGGGAAGAAAACGGAGTCCGGAAGGCACACAAGGGCCTCACAAGCCATCAGGGCGCGCCCAGGGGGTGGGCGCGCCCCGTTGGCTTGTGCCTCCCTCGTGGGTCCCCTGACTCCTTTTTATTTTTGGAATTTTTCTAAAATACCAAAACCAACAGAACATATTTTTTTGGAATTTTTGGAGTCGGTTTACTTATTGTATCACGTACCTACTCCTTTTTCAGGTTTCTGGAGTGTTCTGGAAGGTCTCTCTTATGTGCTCTTCCGGTGTTATCGTTTGAATAATATTAGTTTCAACATTAATGGGCGTACATGAGATGTAATGCTTAATTCTTTGCCCATTTACCACTCTCGGATTTTTGCCTTCGAAGTTATTAATCTTTATAGCACCGGAGCGACAAACCTCCTCGACAACATACGGGCCTTCCAATTTGGAGAGGAGCTTACCTACAAAAAATCTGAAACGAGAATTGTACAAAAGACCTAGGTCTCCTACATTGAATTTCCGTTTTTGAATTCTCTTGTCATGCCATCTTTTAACTTTTTCTTTAAACAACTTGGCATTTTCATAGGCTTGCGTCCTCCATTCATCTAGTGAGGTAATATCAAATAACCTCTTTTCACCGGCAAGTTTAAATTCATAATAAAGTTCTTTAATTGCACAATAAGCCTTATGTTCTAACTCAAGAGGCAAATGACAAGCTTTTCCATAGACCATTTTATAGGAAGACATTCCCATGGGGTTTTTATAAGCAGTTCTATAAGCCCATAAAGCATCATCTAATTTCTTAGACCAATTCTTTCTTGATATATTAACAGTCTTTTGCAAAATTAATTTTATTTCACGATTGCTCAATTCAACTTGACCACTTGACTGAGGAAGATAAGGTGATGCAATTCTATGGTTAACATCCTATTTAGCTAGAAGTTTACGGAAAGCACCATGAATAAAATGTGAACCACCATCAGTCATTAAATATCTAGGGACTCCGAACCTCGGAAAGTGATATATTTAAGCATTTTAATAGAAGTGTTATGATCAGCACTACTAGTTGGAATAGCTTCTACCCACTTAGTAACGTAATCAACAGCAACTAGAATATGGGTATATCCATTAGAGGAAGGAAAAGTCCCATATAATCAAACCCCAGACATCAAATGGTTCAATAGCAAGTGAATAATTCATAGGCATTTCCTGACGTCTACTAATGTTACCAATTCTTTGACATTCATCACAAGAAAGGACATACTTACGAGCATCTTTGAAAATAGTAGGCTAGTAAAAACCAAATTGTAATACCTTATGTGCAGTTCTATGATGTCTCCTATGCAACTTTCTTCTTGTAGACTCTGTTGGGCCTCCAAGCGCAGAGTTTTGTAGGACAGTAGCAATTTTCCCTCAACTGGATGACCTAAGGTTTATCAATCCATGGGAGGTGTAGGATGAAGATGGTCTCTCTCAAGCAACCCTGCAATCAAATACAAGAAATCTCTTGTGTCCCCAACACACCCAATACAATGATAAATTGTATAGGTGCACTAGTTCGGCGAAGAGATGGTGATACAAGTGCAATATGGAAGGTAGATACAGGTTTTTGTAATCTGAAAATATAAAAACAGCAAGGTAGCAAATAGTAAACAATGAGCAAAACAGTATATTAATGCTTGGAAACAAGGCCTAGGGTTCATACTTTCACTAGTGCAATCTCCCAACAATGCTAACATAGTTGAATCATATGATCATCCCTCAAAGTGCAACAAAGAATCACTCCAAAGTTCCTATCTAGCGGAGAACAATAAGATGAAATTGGTGTAGGTAGTAGAACCACCTCAAAGTTATTCTTTTCGATCAATCTTTTGAGCTATTCCTATAAGTGTCACAAACAGCCCTAGAGTTCGTACTAAAGTAACACCAATGATACATATCAATCAACCCTAATGTCACCTAGATACTCCAATGTCACCTCAAGTATCCGTGGGTAAATTATGCGACATGCATCAAACAATTTCAGATCTATCATATTCAATCCAACACAAAGAACTTCAAGGAGCACCCCAAGATTTCTATCGGAGAACGTAGCACAAGAACGTGTATGAACCCCTATGCATAGATTACCCCAATGTCACCTCGGGAATCCGCAAGTTTAGTACCCAAACATACATCAAGTGAATCAATAGAACACCCCATTTTCACCACGGGTATCCACATGCAAAACATATATCAAGTGATCTCCAATCCAATATTCAGTCTGACATAACAAAATCTCGAAGGTAAAGATTCAATTCATCACAACAAGGTAGCAAGGGAGTAACATCATATGATCCGATTATATTAACAAAGCCCGTGATACATCAAGATCGTGACATCTCAAGAACACGAGAGAGAGAGAGAGATTGAACAGATAGCTACTGGTACATACCCTCAGCCCCGAGGGTGAACTACTCCCTCCTCGTCATGGCCTCCGCCGGGATGATGAAGATGGCCACCGGATGATGATTTCCCTCTCCGGCAGGGTATTAGAAAGGCTCCAAATTGGTTTTCGTTGATACAGAGAGTTGCGGCAGCGGAGCGGAGAGTCTCTCTTTATTTCTGGGTTTTCTGGGATTTATAGGATTTTTCAGCGCTAGAATCACGCGCAACGGAGCCACGTGGGCCCCAACACACATTAGGGCGTGGCCTAGGGGGGCGCGCTCTGATGGCTTGTGGCCCACAGGCGGCTCCCCTCCGGTGGGTATTCGCTCCAATATTGTTTATTTTCTCCAGAAAAAATCATCAAAAAGTTTCGGGTGATTCCGAGAACTTTCATTTTCTGCACAAAAACAACACCACGATAATTCTGGTGAAAACAGCGTCAGTCCAGGTTAGTTTAAATAAATCATATAAAGTTCATCAAAACCATATAAAAGTATTGTAGACATAGGCAAATATGGCATGAATACTTCATAAATTATCGATACGTTGGAGACTTATCATTCTGTCACCAACATGGTGTCCTCCATAAGCCTCGGAGTGACACTTCCGTAGAATTTGTCCCTGTTCATGCTCATGTACACAATGTCTAATAACACCATCTACGCCTTCTTTATAAATATGTGGGTCATCCCAAAAGTAATGTCATAAATCATAAAGAATTTTTTTCTTTCGTTGATAGGTGAAGCTAGGCGGAATATATTTAGCAACAATGTAATTAGCATAATCCGCATACCAACGAGTGCTACGTGAAGTATTTATAACAACAAGTTTCTCATCAGGAAAATTATCATCAATAGGTAGGGGGTCATCAAGAACATTTTCCATCCTAGACAAGTTATCTTCTACAGGGTTTTCAGCTCCTTTCCTATCGACGATATGCAAGTCAAATTATTGAAGTAAAAGCACCCACCTAATAAGTCTAGGTTTTCCATCTTTCTTTTCCATAAGGTATTTAATAGCAGCATGATCAGTGTGGATAGTTACTTTGGAATCAATGATGTAAGGTCTAAACTTATCACATGCAAAAACAACTGCTAAAATTCCTTCTCAGTAGTAGCATAATTTCTTTAAGAAGTATCTAGGGTCTTACTAGCATAATGGATAATATTCAATTTCTTGTCTACTCTTTGCCCTAGAACAACTCCAATAGCATAATCACTAGCATCACACATAATTTCAAATGGTAAGTTCCAATCAGGTGGTTGGACAATAGGTGCAGAAATCAAGGCTTTCTTAAGTATTTCAAAGGCTTCTACACAATCATCATAAAAAACAAAGGGAATATCTTTTTGAAGAAGATTAGTTAGTGGCCTAGAAATCTTTGAGAAATCTTTAATGAAATACCTATAGAAACCAGCATGACCAAGGAAACTTCTTATACCTTTGATATCTTTTGGGCATGGCATTTTCTCTATTGCATCAACGTTAGCTTTGTCCACCTCAATGCCTCGTTCAATTTTTTTATGCCCAAGTACTATACCTTCATTCACCATAAAGTGACACTTCTCCCAATTCAAGACAAGATTAGTTTCTTCACATCTCTGCAAAACTCGATCAAGGTTGCTCAATCAATCAGCAAAAGAAGTCCCGTAAACAGAAAAATCATCCATGAAAACCTCAACAATCTTTTCACAAAATTCAGAGAATATATCAGTCATACATCTTTGAAAGGTAGCAGGTGCATTGCATAAACCAAAAGGCATACGCCTATAAGCATAAGTTCGAAAAGGGCAAGTAAAGGTAGTTTTCTCTCGGTCCTCTTTGGACACAGGTATTTGAGAAAAACCAGAGTAACCATCAAGAAAACAAAAGTGTGTGTGCTTAGATAGTCTCTCTAACATTTGATCAATAAAAGGAAAGGGGTAATGATATTTTCTAGTAGCTTTACTTAATTTCCTGAAATCAATTACCATCCTATAACTAGTTACAATTATTTGTGGAATAAGCTCATTTTTATCATTAGGGACAACAATTATACCTCCTTTCTTAGGAACACAATGAACAGGACTTACCCATCTATTATCAGCAATAGGATAAATTATACCTGCTTCCAGAAGTTTTAATATTTCAGTTCTTACCACCTCCTTCATCTTAGGATTTAAACGGGGTTGATGATCAACGACGGGTTTAGCGTCAGGTTCCATATTAATCTTGTGCTGACATAGAGTAGGGCTTATGCCCTTAAGATCATCAAGAGTATATCCAATAGCAGCCCTGTGCTTCTTCAGAGTTTTAAGTAATCTCTTCTCTTCATGCTCTGAAAGGTTAGCACTGATAATGATAGGATATATTTTATTTTCATCAAGATAAGCATATTTCAGAGTATCAGGCAATGTCTTTAGCTCAAACACGGGATCCCCCTTGGGTTGAGGAGGATCCCCTAAAATATCAACTGGTGAGTTGTGTTTAAGAATAGGTGTTTGTCTAAGAAATATATCATCTATTTCATTTCTTTCATTCATTTGCATATCATTTTCATGGTCTAGGAAATATTGTTCTAGCGGATCAGTAGGAGGTACGACAATAGAAGCAAGGCCAATTATTTCATCCTTACTAGGCAATTCTTTTTCATGTGGTTGTTTGCCAAACTTAGAGAAATTAAATTCATGAGACACATCACCAAAGCTTACTTTGACCTTCTCAGTAACACACTTAATTTCAGCATTAATAATATTCAAGAAAGGTCTACCAAATATAATGGGACAAAAGTTATCTTGTTCTGAACCAAGTACTAAGAAATCTGTTGGGTACTTGAATTTCCCACACAAGACTTCAACATCTCTAACAATCTCGAGTGGTGATAGTATCTCTGTTTGCAAGTTTAATAGTGACATCAATATCTTCAATCTCAGAGGGTGCTATGTCATGCATAATTTCTTGATATAAGGTAAAAGGTATAGCACTAACACTAGCACCAATGTCACACAAGCCATGATAACAATGACATCCAATTTTAACAGAGACAACATGCATGCCTACAACTGGCTTGTTTTTATCGAGCTCATCCCACTCGTTTCTAACAGGTTTTGCAATTCTAGCAGCTTCGGCATAGAAGTAAATAACCTCACCATCAATATTATCAACTAGGAGATCTTTAACCATAGCAACATTAGGCTCAACATTTATTTGTTCAGAAGGTTTAGGTTTCCTAACATGACTTTTATTAACCACAGTTGTAGCTTTAGCATGTTCCCTAATCCTAACAGGAAAAGGAGGTTTCTCAATGTATGCAGTAGGAACAATTGAATCAACGTGGCTAAAAATTATTTCTTCCCTCTTAATTTTAACAGGTTCCTCTAATCATTTTTCAACGGGAGGATGATATTTAAACCACTTCTCCTTGGGGAGATCAACATTAGTAGCAAATGATTCACAGAAAGTAGCTACTATCCTAGAGTCAAGACCATATTTATTGCTAAACTCATGGAAAGCATTAGTTTCCACAAAAGATTTAACACAATCAAAATTAAGCTTTATACCTGACTCTTTACCTTTGTCGAGTTCCCAATCTTCAGAGTTGTGTTTAATTCTTTCCAGATGATCCCATTTGAATTCAATAGTCCTCTTCATATAGGAACCGGTAGCACAAGAATCAGTAATACTTGATCATCACGAGAAAGTCGAGCATTAAAATTTTGTATAATCATTTCTCTTGAGAGCTCATGGTTGGAGCAAGTGTGCATCATATATTTAAGCCTCCCCCAAGCTTGATGATACGTCTCCAACGTATCTATAATTTTTGATTGTTCCATGCTATTATATTATCCATCTTGGATGTTTTATATGCATGTATATGCTATTTTATATTGTTTTTGGGACTAACCTACTAACCTAGAGCCCAGTGCCAGTTTCTGTTTTTTTCCTTGTTTTTAAGTTTTACAGAAAAGGAATATCAAACGGAGTCCAAACGGAATAAAAACTTACGGTGATTTTTTATGGACCAGAAGAGACCCACGGGGCATCGGAGTTGGGCCAGAAGAGCCACGAGGCATCCACAAGCCTAGGGGCGCCCCCCTGGCTTGTCGTCGCCTTGTGGCCCCCCTTGACGTGAGACCGACGCCAAAAATTCTTATAAATACCCAAACCTCCGAAAAGAACCCTAGATCGGGAGTTCCGCCGCCGCAAGCCTCTGTAGCCACGAAAAACCAATCGGGAGCCCGTTCCGGCACCCTGCCGGAGGGGGAGACCATCACCGGAGGCCATCTTCATCATCCCGGCGGTCTCCATGACGAGGAGGGAGTAGTTCACCCTCGGGGCTGAGGGTATGTACCAGTAGCTATGTGTTTGATCTCTCTATCTCGTGTTCTTGAGATGACACGATCTTGATGTACCGCGAGCTTTATTAATATAGATGAATCATATGGAGTTTTCCCCTCTCTATCTTCTTGTGATGAATTGAGTTTTCCCTTTGAAGTTTTCTTATCGGATTGAGTCTTTAAAGTATTTGAGAACACTTGATGTATGTCTTGCGATGGGATATCCGTGGTGACAATGGGATGTTCTATTGATCCACTTGATGTATGTTTTGGTGATCAACTTGCGGGTTCCATGACCTTGGGAATCTATGCATAGGGGTTGGCACATGTTTTCGTCTTGACTCTCC
Source organism: Elymus sibiricus (assembly GCA_039707655.1). Classification (NCBI taxonomy): domain Eukaryota; kingdom Viridiplantae; phylum Streptophyta; class Magnoliopsida; order Poales; family Poaceae; genus Elymus; species Elymus sibiricus. The sequence continues at coordinate 420,342,307 of CM077665.1, forward strand.
GGTAGAAACTTTGGGGCACTCTTTGAAGTTCTTTGTGTTGGATTGAACCTGATGAATCTGAAATTGTGTGATGCATATCGTATAATCAAGCCCATGGGTACTCGTGGTGACATTGGAGTATCTAGGTGACATTAGGGTTTTGGTTGATGTGTATCTTAAGGTGTTATTTTAGTACAAAGTTTAGGGCTGTTCGTGACACTTATAGGGATAGCTCATAAGATTGATCGGAAAAGATAACTTTGAGGTGGTTTCGTACCCTACAATAATTTCTTCGTTTGTTCTCCGCTATTTGTGACTTTGGAGTGAACTCTTTGTCGCACGTGAGGGATTTACATATGATTCAACTATGTCAGTATTGTTGAGAGAACTTGCACTAGTGAAAGTATGAACCATAGGCCTTGTTTCTAAGCATTGCAATACCGTTTGTGCTCACTTTTATCATTAGTTACCTTGCTGTTTTTATATTTTCAGATTACAAAAACCTATATCTGCCATCCATATTACACTTGTATCACCATCTCTTCACTGAACTAGTGCACCTATATAATTTACCATTGTATTGGGTGTGTTGGGGACACAAGAGACTCTTTGTTATTTGGTTGCAGGGTTGTTTGAGAGAGACCATCTTCATACTATGCCTCCCACGGATTGATAAACCTTAGGTCATCCACTTGAGGGAAATTTGCTACTGTCCTACAAAACTCTACGCTTGGAAGCCCAACACGAGTCTACAAGAAGAAGGTTGCGTAGTAGACATCAAGCTCTTTTCTGGCGCTGTTGCCGGGGAGGTGAGTGCTTGAAGGTATATCTTTAGATCTTGCAATTAAATCTTTTAGTTTCTTGTTTTTCACTAGTTTGGTCTATAAAAGAAAACTACAAAAAAATATGGAATTGAGGTTGCCTCATATGCTTCATCTTTTTAATGTCTTTCGTGAAAATGATGGAAAGGAAAATTGTGCTCAAGTGTTAGAAGAAGAAGTTATTAAAATGTTTGGCACTAAATCTTTGAGTGATGAGCATGATTGCAATGTTGTTAGTATGAATTCTTTGAATATCCATAGTACTAATGATGATTGCACTAGTCATGATAAAAAGATTTCTTATAAGCATGTCAATTTTTGTGGAGTGCATAGAGTTTGTGAAGACATGCCTAAAAGGGAAGATAGATTTTGTAAGAGGCATAAGTATTTAGAAACTAAATGGTTGCAAGAGAGGCTATATGTTTGTGCTGAAAGACTTAATATTTCTCGCCGTCCTTGTGAACTTTGCAATGAAAGTGGTCATTTTAATTTCCAATGTGAATTATTTCATGATCGAATTGTGTCCAAAAATTGTGATAACCTCATTACCCTTGAGCATCATAATGAACTTAGTCTATTTTTGGGGTGTGAAGAAATGAAACATAAAACTAAGGATGTTCCAGCTTGGGTTCTCATGAAAATGATTGATTTTGATCTAAATGAAATCTATATGTATTGCGTGGTAAATTGCATTGAGAATCCTTATATTGCCAATTACTTAAAGACAAGAAAACAAATAGAAGATGAAGAGAATACTAATGAAGGGGAAGAGGTTTCCCAATATCCTCCTATTTTTTCTTATGATGAATCAGGTAACGAGGAGGAGCTTTTTATTCAACCAACCTCTTCAAAAAGAAGCTTGGAGGAATTAAATAAACCCACACATAATGTGGTGAAGAAGAAAAGAAGGAAAAGTAAAGGTAAAGAGGTATCTCTCCCAAATAATGTTGCTCCCATTATTGATAGGCCTCATGAGAATGAATCAAAAATAGTTGTGGAAGACGATACACTTGAGGATGATTTTGTTATGCCTATTGCTTGTTGTGATAATTATGATTGGGAAGATAATGATACTTCTTATAATCTTGAAAATATTTATGGCACCAACTTGGAAGATGATGATAATAATTTGTCGGTGTACTAAAGATTGGGTCCTTTAGTACCCCATACTTGTGCACGGGCAGTTGTAGCCATACCAGCGGCAAGGCTTGCCGGGGAACAGCTAAACACGAATTCAGCAACATCGAGAAGGCATCCAAGTCACTGATCAGAAGATGGAAGACCGAAGGCTAGGCGCCCCTGGCAAGATCTTGCTGGGCTGACCGCATAGCCCCGGCAAGGCTCGCACCCGGCAAGCCTTCGCTGCCCTGTCATCGCTCCAGTACGGTCATCAGCTTGTCTTTTAGCTGTTGTCCTCCTGGTAACGTGTCAGACGCTGGCGGTGGATGGGCTTGAGCGGTGCTGATGGGACGGCCCCTTTTTCCGTCCCCAAGACGCTAAGGGACACCTCAACGGAGCATTAAATGTGTTTGTCCTAAATCGTCAGTAGTAGGTATGATAACACTGTAGCTACTTTTACACCTCATGTATGCACTGTATGCCACTGTTGGTGACCCCTTCGAACGTATAAAAGGAGGCCCAAGGTGTAGCTACAGGGGGATTGGCTCCGGCTCGTTCTGCATGTGTAGCTGTTGTGTACTGTTCATCACAAGCGCTCCTAGAACCAGGGCTTAAACACATCCAATATACTAAAGCAGGAGTAGGGTTTTACGCTTCTCAGCGGCCCGAACCTGGGTAAAACTCCCCGTGTTGATCGTTAGATCTGCTCTTTGTGCAAACCTTCTCCCTGCCGAATCGTAAAGGGGTCCTCATGATCCCATAGGTGTCGTTTCTCCGACATCTTTGGCGCGCCAGGTAAGGGAGAGAGGTTGCGTGAACCTGATTTGGTGATCAGCGCGCCAGTTTCTTCATTAGCTTCATCGCCATGGCCCCCAAGAAGAAGGGTTTCACGGCGGTTGGTCCATCCGCGTCCGCTACGCCTGTAGCTACACAGACGGGTGATGGTGTGGACGCGGGCGGAGGAGGCGGAGGCCTTGAGCCTCCATGACGTTCTGGTGGTCAAAGACAAGCGAGCGGCGTCATTCGCAGCGGCGACGGCCACCCGCACGCCCCTAGACCTAGGGACGGAGCTGTGCTGCCTGCGGGGGGCGTAGCGAACTCCAAGGATGGAAGGGCGCCTTCCAAGACGCCTACGCCGGCGCATGCGCCGCAGCCTTCTCAGGTCGCGCGCGATGAACAGCGCCGCGACGTTGGTGGTACTAGGCGTCCCCACGGAAAGTCTCCTGAGCATCACCCTCGAGATGCGCGGGACTAGCATGCACGCCAACATGTTGGTGGAAGCGGCGCGTGGTCGCGGGACCGTGATGGAGCTCCTTCTAACACGGTTAGGAGTTAGAGCACCTCACGTTCCTCGCACCTGTCGCCGCCGCCTACACCAGCAGAAGCACTGGCACGAGCACAGCTGCTCCTGAATTTTCCACCTGCTGTGGACAAGCTCGACGAGTGGAGAGCTGCTATTCAGAGCCTCGTCGGCCTCACCAACCATGATAGGCCGCAGCAGGTGGAGCCTTCGCGGCGGCGATCCATCGAGCCGACGCGTGTCGCTGGCGAAAAGGCGGGATGCGCTACGACCACGGTGCACTCTCCTCCACGGCGGCAACAGCAGTCGCTGACTCGGCGGATCGACGCCTGCGAGGACGATTCAACGACGTCGTCTGATCCGCGAACTCGTCGCGATCAACGTCAAGTTCTTCGGGAACGAGGCAAAGAAGACGCTCGGACTACAATCGAGCGGTGTCGGGAAGCACGCCATCAATCTGATAAGCGCGCGGGACCCACTGTAGATAAGCCTGCGCCGGGGTATCCTGTCGATCTACCCTACGAGGTGGGTTGTCCAGCGTTTACCCGTGAGCTGCGGCGAGTCCAGTGGCCCAATTCCCGCACGTTCAAGCCAGAGGTCCCGGAGAAATATGACAGCAAGACCCACCCGTCGGAGTTCCTGAGCATCTACACCATTGCGGTGCAGGCTGCCGGGGCTCGCGACGACAAGATACTCGCCAACTACTTCCCGTTGGTGCTTAAGCCCAACGTCAGGTCGTAGTTGATGCATCTGCCGGAGAACTCCATTTCTTCCTGGGCAGACCTATGTCATGAGTTTGTTGGCGCCTTTACCGGAGGCCACCAAGCCCCTGGCCAGGAAAGTGATTTACATCTCATCCCCCAGAAGGAAGGTGAAACTTTGCGCAAATACATACAGAGATTCAGCCGCATACATCACAACATTCCAGACGTTCATCCTGCCGCTGTTATCAGCGCGTTCCATCAGAACATGCGTAACCGCAGGATGCTCGAAGAGCTGGCGATGAACAAAGTCAGGGATGTTGCCGAGCTTTATGCTCTGGCCGACAAGTGTGCTCGAGCTGAAGAAGGGAGGAGACTCCCCGGCGAAGATGCCAGCGCAGGAGTCGACTCCGACGACGAAGACGCCGCCGCCCCGGCAAAGAAAGGCCGGCGGCGTAACATGAAGCGCAAGGGCAAGGCCGTGCTTGCCGTCGAGGGATCCGGCAACCCCGACACTGCCAAGAAGGCCAAGGTTGATGGCCCCGGCAAGGATGTTGCCGAGTGTGCCTCCTGTCAGGCCTTGGCGGTTGCCGACAAGCCAGAGGGCTCCGGCAAGCAGTATTGCAAGATCCATCGCACCAAGGGCCACGATCTCCAAGACTGCCGGCAAGTTGAGCAACTTGTCGAAAAGCAGAAAGCTGAGTATGAGAGGCGAGACAAGGAGAAGGCCCAGGATGGCGCGGTGGGGTCCGGCAAGAAACGCGGTGGCCGAGGAGGTCGCCGCAGCAAGGCCAAGCAACAGAAGGAGAGGCCCGCTCGAGGCCGCGATAAGCAAGAGGGGGGTGACGATGACAACGAAGAGGACGACGAGTCCAGCGAGCAAGAATTCCAGAAAGCTACAGACATGATGTGCATTGACGGGGGCGCCTCGTTGCATTCTTCCCCCTGCCAACTTAAACAGTGGGCGCGCGAGGTTAATGCGACAGAGCCATCTATCGGTGCCCAGAAGCCGTTGAAATGGTCCAACGCGCCTATCATTTTTGACACTGAGGATCACCCTGATCGCATAACTGCGGTCGGGTGTCTGCCATTGTTGGTTTCACCAACGATTCGCAATCTCAAGGTGACGAAAATGTTAGTTGACGGTGGGGCCGGCTTGAATTTGATCTCGCCCAAGGTGATCAAAAGGTTGCAAATCCCTGATGAAGATCTCGAGGAAACGGGCACGTTTCAAGGGGTCAATCCAAGGAGGAGCCAGCCGAAGGGTAAGATCACACTGCCAGTAACATTTGGTAGTGATATGAACTTCAGAACGGAGAAGATTGTTTTCGACGTCGCCAAGATTCCATTGCCATATAATGGGATCCTTGGCCGCCTAGCGTTAGCCAAGTTCATGGCGGCATCGCACTACGCTTACAATGTATTAAAGATGCCCGGGCCGATAAGCGTCATCACTGTCAACTCCGACAAGAAGGACACACTTATCTACACCGACCAGCTTTACCGGGAGGCAGTTGCAGCATCTGCCACCAAGGCACTTGCTCCTGCCGCTGAAGCTCCCGAGGGGAAGAAGACCGGCAAGACTTCTCGCACTCACTCCGGCAAGCGCGCCTCCTCGGAGTGCTGCGCTCCTGTTGAGGATGTGCCAGAGAGCTCCACCGGCAAGAGCAAGAAGTCCAAGGCAGCTCCACCAGAGACCAAGAAGGTGCCCGCCAAGGAGGATAGTACGGGAGGAACTTTCACCATAAGTTCCACCCTCGATAACAAATAGGAAAGCGCGCTCGTTGCTTTCCTGCGGGCGAATATCGATGTGTTTGCATGGCAACCATATGATATCCCCGGTGTTCCCAGGGAAGTAATTGAGCACCACCTTGCTGTCTGTCCTCATGCGCGGCCTGTCAAGCAGAAGGTCAGGAAACAGGCTTTGGAGCGGCAACAGTTTATTGTTGAGGAAATCAAGAAGTTGGAAGCGGCATGTTTGGTTAGAGGAGTGCTCCACCCAATATGGTTAGCTAATCCAGTTGTAGTGCGCAAGGTGAATGGAAAATGGAGGCTGTGTATTGATTATACAGACATCAATAAAGCATGTCCAAAAGATCCTTTTCCCTTGCCGCGCATCGACCAGATTGTGGACTCCATTGCCGGTTGCGATTTGCTTTCATTTCTTGATGCATATTCAGGGTATCATCAGATCTTCATGTCAAAAGAAGACGAAGAGAAGACCGCATTTATCACCCCATGTGGTACGTATTGCTTTTTATGTATGCCTTTCGGGTTGAAAAGTGTCGGTTCAACATTTGCAAGAGCGGTCCAGATTGGTTTTGAGCCCCAGCTACGTAGAAATACGGAAGCTTATATGGATGATATAGTGGTCAAGACCAAGGACAAAGCAACGCTCATACAAGATTTAGAAGAAACATTTGCAAACCTGCGTAAGATCAATTTAAAGTTCAATCCTGAGAAGTGTGTGTTTGGCGTTCCGTCCGGCAAGCTTCTCGGGTTCTTTGTATCTCAACGAGGAATCGAAGCAAATCCCGACAAGATCAAGGCAATTGAGCAGATTGAAGCGCCAAGACGTGTCAAGGATGTGCGTCGTCTTGCCGGTTGCGTTGCTGCTCTGAGTAGGTTCATCTCAAAATCTGCTGAGCGCGCCCTGCCCTTTTTCAAAATCTTGAAGAAGGCAGGTCCCATGAAATGGACTCCGGAAGCGGAGGCAGCGCTGCAGGATTTGAAGAGGTACCTCTCCTCTCCTCCAGTACTAGTCGCGCCAAAACCACAAGAGCCGTTGCTGTTATATCTAGCAGCAACGAATCAAGTGGTGAGTGCTGCGTTAGTGGCAGAGAGAGAAGTTGATGAAGAAGCAGCGGCAGCGGCAAGACCGCCAAGCGACGGGCTGGGATCTTCCCCGGCAGAGTCTGGTGCTGACCAAGTGGGATCTGCGCAGTCAAGTGAAGCAACCCACAAGAAGAAGATGGTGCAGCGCCCAGTTTATTTTGTCAGCTCCCTTTTACAGGGGGCTAGGTCAAGATATTCTGGTGTGCAGAAGCTGCTCTTCGGCCTCCTTATGGCCTCGAGGAAGCTGCGCCATTACTGTCAGGCACATGAGATCACCGTCGTCACTCGCTTTCCGTTGCAGCGGATTTTGCGAAATCCAGATGCGACCGGCAGGATTGTGGAGTGGGCTTTGGAACTGTCAAGTTTTGGTCTCAAGTTTGAAAGTACTTCAACCATTCAGAGCGGAGCTTTGGCGGAGTTCATTGCAGAATGGACCCCAACACCAGACGAAGAGATTCCAGAGACAACTCTCCCCGGCAAGGAAACCAATCAAGAGTGGATCATGTAATTTGATGGGGCTTTCTCGCTGCAAGGCGCCGGTGCTGGCGTGCTGCTTGTCGCACCCACCGGAGAGCACCTCAAATACGTGATTCAAATGCATTTCCCCCGGGAGAGATCAACAAATAACACTGCAGAATATGAAGGGCTGCTTGCCGGTCTTAGGATCGCGACAGACCTTGGAATTAGAAAACTCATCGTCAGAGGTGATTCGCAGCTTGTCGTCAAGCAGGTGAACAAAGATTATCAAAGTCCATTAATGGAAGCTTATGTCGATGAAGTGAGGAAATTGGAAGAGCGTTTTGACGATCTGCAAATGGAGCACGTTCCTCGTGCGGAAAACAGCATTGCTGATGACTTGTCGAAGCGCGCTGCCCTTAAGTTACCTGTGGAACTAGGAACTTTTGTGCTCCGATTGACTCAACCATCCGCAGCACCATCGATGGGACAAGAGAAAAGAAGGAAGTTGAGTTCCGGCAAGTATTTCCCGGCAGATCTCCCAGAGGCCGCTGGCAAAGAAGTTGTCGGGAACGACCCCAAGCTTGCCGGTGAGCGACAGGCTCCGGCAAGGCCTCAGGCTCTTGCCGTAGAGACAAACGCTCCCGCCGAGCTTGCCGGGGAGCGACAGGCTCCGGCAGGGCCTCGAGCCTTTGCTGTAGAGACAAACGCTCCCACGGCAGAAGACATGCCTTTAGTCCTTGTTGTCGAGCCCCAGGCTCCAGCATGGGCACAGCACATCGTCCTTTTCCTTCAGACAGGAGAACTCCCCGAAGAACAGGAAGAAGCGGAAAAAGTAGCACGTCAGTCTAGTATGTACCAGTTCGTGGACAACGTTCTATACAGAAAGAGACCGAACGGTGTGAAATTGAAGTGCATTCCTCGGGAGGATGGACTGGAGCTGTTGGCAGAGATTCATGGAGGCATATGTGGCTCCCACATAGGCTCAAGAGCTCTTGTTGGTAAGGCATTCCGGCAAGGTTTCTTTTGGCCCACTGCTCTCCAGGATGCAACTGCACTAGTAACCAAGTGTGAAGCATGCCAGTTTCATTCGAAGAAATTGCATCAACCAGCTCAAGCTCTTCAGACAATCCCTCTTTCCTGGCCATTTTCGGTCTGGGGGCTCGACATATTGGGCCCTTTTCCCCGTGCTACCGGGGGCTTTGAGTACTTGTACGTTGCAATCGACAAGTTCACAAAGTGGCCGGAAGTGGAAGCAGTGAGAAAGGTGACAGCACAGTCAGCTGTCAAGTTCTTCAAAGGAATAGTTTGCCATTTTGGTGTGCCTAACAGGATCATCACTGACAACGGCACACAGTTCACGAGCCACACCTTCATGCAGTATGTCCAAGACCTTGGCGGCAAGATCTGTTTTGCTTCTGTTGCTCATCCGAGGAGCAACGGCCAGGCGGAAAGGGCAAATGCTGAAGTGTTGCGAGGTCTCAGGACAAGAACTTTCGACAAGCTGCACAAGTGTGGAAGACGCTGGATTGATGAGTTGCCGGCAGTTCTTTGGTCAATTAGAACGACACCAAATCGAGCCACCGGCCAGACACCCTTCTCCCTGGTATACGGGGCGGAAGCAGTTCTCCCCACGGAACTCATATACAGGTCACCTCGAGTGCTCGCCTATGATGAGCTCGAGCAATAGCAGCTGCGTTAAGATGACGCGTTGCTCCTTGAGGAAGATCGTCTTCAGGCTGCTGTGCGAGCTGCACGCTATCAGCAAGCCTTGCGCCGCTATCATAGCCGCAAGGTTCATGCCGGAAGTCTTGAGGAAGGCGACCTTGTTCTTCGGCGCGTTCAGTCGGCCAAGAACTCCAACAAGTTGACGCCGAAGTGGGAAGGCCCTTATCGGGTAGTGCGAGTCACCAGGCCTGGTGCAGTCCGCCTGGAGACCGAAGATGGCGTTCCGGTGAGCAACTCCTGGAATATCGAACATCTTCGTAAGTTCTATCCATAAGGCGCGGTTGCCGGGACCCCCGGCAACCACCTTTTGTACAAGTCTTGCCGATGAAGCATGTAATCCTTTGTACAAAGCCAGGCGCAGACCCTGTGCATAGTTGAATAAAGCCTAAGTGTTTTACAATCCTTGTCGATTTTCATGTTTACTTATATGCATGCTTATCTGAAACATTGTATTACACTTGCTTTCGGTAAGCATTAACGAACCGCCAAGGTTCCATATCTCTATTTTTTCTTCTTTCTTTTTCTCAAAGGACAGAAGGTTCCCTCGCATGCAAGTTTGCCGGGGGGGGGGGGGGAAGGATGGTATGGATACCGACAGGCGACGTTCAAGGTTGGCATCTTGCCGGAAGAAATACATCAACGAAAAGCTAAGTTGCAGAAACTTTGAACAAATTTCTTGTTTTGTAAGGTTATTCTCCTTGGACGGTTTCAGCCTATGTATGGAAAACCTGCACGCGAAGGGAACCTTGTCGTGATCAGTTGCGCCCTTACTCTGTTTCGAGTCCGCTCAACGGCTTAAGTGGCTGCACTGAAAACGCTAAGGTATCTTGCCGGCAGCGGCACCTCCAGCAGGCTGCTAAAGTCCCGCACCTAGCACTCGCGGCAAGGTTGTGCGCACCGGCAAGTTTCCGACAAGGCATAGGGCAAGTACCATACAGAAAGAAATCAGACAAGGGGAATAGCATGCATTCATCTAGAACATAGTAAGTTATATTACATAAATAGTTGCCGCGTTTCTTACATAAGACGAATTGTCTTTGGCATGGAATCGTGGCGACGACAAGAAGTGAAGCAGTTAATCCCGGTGGTCGCCCTCAACCCTCTTGACTTGGCTTACCCCGTCAACGATGGGCGCGACAAGCTCCTCAAGTGCCTTGACGTCCACATCCTTCGGCAAGCGGTCGAAGACGTTGGAGAGGTTGATGCCGGGGTTCTTGTGCACCACTTTGATGAGCACCTTGCAGAGGACAGCCTGGCAGAGCTTGCGTGATTCGCTGGCTAGATGGGTTGTTCGCTCAGAGTGAAGCTGCTCCAAGGCTTCAAGCATGCGGTCAAAGAACATGGTCTGCTTGGCGCTTGTGGACACCCTGTCGTCAGAGGAATACCTGAAGCCTTGCAGGCCCATGGTGGACAGTTGTGCGGCAAGCTTCTCCGCGACGTCGACGGGCTTTTCAGTCCAGACCTGCACGCCTGACACATAGTCGTTGCGAGCGGCGGCGGCGCTCTTGAGCAGCTCCTGCTCATTTTGGAGATCTTTGACCAAGGCCTTCTCACGAGCCCTGCTGCCCTCAAGAGTCTGCTCTAGCGTGGACAGCTTTAGCTTCAGATTGGCGATGGATTCATTAGCTGTGGAGAGCTCCTTGGTCTTGTTGGATACGGCGACCTGTGTCTCCATCAAGCTATGGAGAGCCTTATCTCTCTTGTCTTCGAGCGTCGAGATCTTCTTGCCGTGGTCCTCAAGATCCGCCTCCAGCTTCTTCACCTTCTCCTCCAGCAACTTCTTGGCGGCCTCTGCAGCCTCGGCAGCATCGACGGCCTCCTTCAGCTTGCTGGCGTGATCCGTGACCAGAGCTTCGAGCGTCTCCTTGTGCTCCTGCTCCAGCTCCTGGGTCCGCTGCGCGACCAGCTTTTCAATCTCCTCGTCCTTGGCGCGGAGCTTGTCGGCAAGTGCCTTCTCGCGAGCGGTGAGGTCATCATCATGAGCTTCAATCCCAACACGGAGCTCTCTCAAGTGTGCCTCCTCTGCGGCAGCCTGTTGTTTGGCCTCTTCCTGTGCCTTCTCAACGTCGGACTGCTTCATGAGGAGCTCGTTCCAGCTCTCGCTCAGCTGCTCCTGCCTCGTCCTCAGCTCCTGGAAGGCCTCAGTGTACCAGGCTTGCGTTTCCTCGACGTGCTTCTGGAGATTCGCCTCTGTTGCTTCAACAACTGCTGCTCTGGAATCCAGTTTGTCCTTCCGGGCGTGGTAGAGTGTTCGAAGCTTCTGGTAGTTGTCGCTCATGGCCTGGAGGAGCTGTTCTTCTTCAGATTTGCGGCTGCTGGCGCTTGGTTCGTCAACAATTTTGAGCCCGGCAGCAGTGATGACTTCCTCGTCGAAGATCTCCCCCTCAGTTGGCACCCGAGAGCTTGCCGTGCCTGGAATGCTGACGAACAGATTGTCGCCAACCTTGAGGTATTTGTTGGACAAGGGGGCTTCGGATGTTGACGGCTGGTCCTCAACAGTCGTCTCACCGGCAGCTGGGGGCTCCGTGGCCGGCGTAGCGCCTGGCGCTCCTGCGGTAGGAATGCCGTCAGTGTGGTCACTGGTCTCCTTGCCGGCCCTCTCAGCAGACCTCTTGGTGGCCTCTTCCTGTGCGGCTTTGGCGGCCTCGGCATCAGCGGCCTCGGCGGCAGCATTCTTGGCGGCCTCCTCAGTGGCAACCCTGTCGGCCTCGGCGGGAACATCCCTGGCGGTCTCCTCGATAACAGCATCAACGTCCATGTGCTCCGTCGAGGGAAGATCTGGGGGCCAAGAAAACGAACAAAATACGGCTGAGGAGGAAGTTCAAGAAGACAAAAAGAAAGACAAAATGACAAGTACTCTGAGGCGAGCGGTTTACCTGTGTCGAGCTGCTGAGGAGGGTTGCCGGAGCCTGTGCTTGCCGGCTCCTCTTCATCGCGGTAAAGCTCGCTTGCCGAAGACTCATCTCTGGGCGGTGTAGTTGACGGAGGTGGCGCATCAGGGACGGCCCCCGTTGGTGCTCCTTGTTGCCGCTCTACTCCTACACGCCCGGTGATGTTAGCAGTGAAGATACACACCCAGGCACTTGCCAGTGGAAAGCAAGTAACGGACTCACGCTGGGGGCTGCGCCGGGGACTATGTTGAGGGCTGCATCGTGGGCTGAGCTCCGGGCTGATGTTAATCAGCTCTGGCGCTCCTGAGGTGCTTGCCGGCGGTTCATCACCCGTCGAGGTCTTCGCCCTCTTCGCTATCCTTTGCACCAATGTTTCTGTGTCATCTCTGCAGAAACAAGTCAAAGCAAAACAAATCAGTTAAACAAAATCAGAAGTTCAGAAGTCAGAGGATGTGACAGGGCTCTTACTCTTCTTCCTCCGAGATGAAGGCAGAGAGGTCGAAGTCGACTTCCGCCGCGGCGCTCGTGCGAGGAGATGAGGGAGTGGTCCTGGGGCGCTTAGCTGCAGCGGGTTGCTGCGTAGCCTTGCCGGCGGCCCCTTTGCCGGGGGCTTCATGCTCGAGGAAGGCTGGCGGGCAGAGGCACCAGAGGTGACTTTTCGAAGAGCACGCCTCTTCCTCGGCTTGAGGGCTGGGAACTCCTCGTGCAATTCCTCCTCAGCTATATCCTCAGCAGATGTGCCCCCGGCAGCGGTACCACTCTGCTTCCCGGCAACCTCGCCTTGCCCGGCAAGATTTTCCTCCGACAGCACTTCGCCTTCGCTGGTCTCTCCTTCCACGAAGCCAGCGCTACCAGCCTCCGCGGCAAGATTTGCTTCCTCCGCCCTGCTGGCGATGTACGCCACCTCTTCTTCAGTGGTGGGGCGGACACGGTTTTCTTCTGCGTGGATGGGCCTCTCCGACAGGTTATCAAAGAATTGCTGTGCCTGCTCTGCGGATGGCTCGATCCAGGTCCCGTCAAGGCTGTGAGCGTCAAACGCCGGCATCATGGCGATGATTGAGGCCAGAGCGGAGTTATTGCACAAAGGGACTATGCTTGCCGGCAGCCTGCTTACCCCATCTGTCCTAAAGAGTCTCTGGCAGAGAGCTGCATGCTGCAGGAACGTCAAATTATTGTTCAGCCCAGGGCGCAGCCTCATGATGTCTGCCGCGTTCCGGAATTCCCAAGCTGGCCTCCCTTTGTTCTGCAGAGGAGCGATGCGCCGGCGAAGGAAATCGGCACCTATCATCTCTATTGTGAGCCCGACAGCTCTAAGGCGGTGAATTCTGGTAGTTGCGATTGTGAGCCTGTCATCATCAGGATCGAGGGTGCTCCAGTCGCTGCCGCACACCATCTTTGTTTGCCGCGGCAAGCAGAAGGACTGGGGCTTTGTCTCTTGAATCCAGCACCACTTGGCCCGCCATTCATCCCACTTCTCGCGGTAGGCCCCGTCTGGGTATACTTCCTTGCTTCCTGGCCGTGGGATCCAAGCGATGGAACCGGAAAGGGCCTCACCCTTTTGGATGCGGGGGATGAAGTAATGGCGGAAAAGGGCTGTGCTAGGGACTACTCCGGCGAAGTTTTCGCAAAGATGAGCGAAAACTGACATGCATGTCATGGCATTCAGCGTAAAATCCAAGAGTTGGAAGCCGTATGTGAGCATGATGTCGTTGAAGAAATCAGAGAACGGGGGGGGGGGGGGGCAGAGCCCGCAGTAAAAGTAATCGGCAAAGAAGTGATATTTGTCTGGGCCACCCCTAGAAGAACCTGGACTCACGAGAGTTGCAGGATGCGCCCTCATCTCCTTTGCCCACATGCACTGGTACCGCTCCTTCAGTGTGCTCGCGTCGAGCACAGGGGGGAAGACGACATGCTCCTTCCGCATCTTCGCCAGATTGCTCTCCGGGACGGCGGCTTCCACCTCCTTGCCCTTGCTCGTCTAGGGCGGCATGGTGGCTATGGGGGCGGAGGCCGGGGACGGTGAGGACGTGGAGGCGGCGGATGAATGGGGGGGCTCTGTTTCAGGCTCAAGGAAGAAGACGACGGCGGTTCCCAGATTGGAAAAGACAAGGGGTAAATGAGCCGCGCCTCTGTGGATTCCTTTTTATGGGGAAGGCCCGGGGTCGCCTCTTTACTAGTCAACATGGAAACGCTTTTGCGAGCGTGCAGCAGTTTCGGCCGCTCCGCGCACGTCTCCCACGTCCCGCATTCAATGCGCATCGTGAGGGGGCGCAGTGAAACAGAATGATTACAACAGTTAATCCCTGCCATGCGTGCCCGTGCACTGTTTGGGCCTAGCCCAACAACGCCTCGCACCCGTGTATGGCCTAGGCCCGGGGGCTCCTGTCGGTGTACTAAAGATTGGGTCCTTTAGTACCCCATACTTGTGCACGGGCAGTTGTAGCCATACCAGCGGCAAGGCTTGCCGGGGAACAGCTAAACACGAATTCAGCAACATCGAGAAGGCATCCAAGTCACTGATCAGAAGATGGAAGACCGAAGGCTAGGCGCCCCGGCAAGATCTTGCCGGGCTGACCGCATAGCCCCGGCAAGGCTCGCACCCGGCAAGCCTTCGCTGCCCTGTCATCGCTCCAGTACGGTCATCAGCTTGTCTTTTAGCTGTTGTCCTCTTGGTAACGTGTCAGACACTGGCGGTGGATAGGCTTGAGCGGTGCTGATGGGACGGCCCCTTTTTCCGTCCCCAAGACGCTAAGGGACACCTCAATGGAGCATTAAATGTGTTTGTCCTAAATCGTCAGTAGTAGGTATGATAACACTGTAGCTACTTTTACACCTCATGTATGCACTGTATGCCACTGTTGGTGACCCCTTCGAACGTATAAAAGGAGGCCCAAGGCGTAGCTACAGGGGGATCGGCTCTGGCTCGTTCTGCATGTGTAGCTGCTGTGTACTGTTCATCACAAGCGCTCCTAGAACCAGGGCTTAAACACATCCAATATACTAAAGCAGGAGTAGGGTTTTACGCTTCTCAGCGGCCCGAACCTGGGTAAAACTCCCCGTGTTGATCGTTAGATCTGCTCTTTGTGCAAACCTTCTCCCTGCCGAATCATAAAGGGGTCCTCACGATCCCATAGGTGTTGTTTCTCCGACATAATTGCTATACTATTGGTGCTATTCATACTATTAATGATGAGAGTGATTATGTTTATGATATACAAAGCCACAAGCTTGGGGATGCTATGTTTGATGAAAATGACATGTTTGAGAATTTATTTGCTGCAATTAATGTTTGTCCCAAGCTTGGGGATGCTATGCTTAATGAAGATGATCTTTTTATTTCCCCTACTTTGAATGATCAAATTTGTTATAATGACTGCATGCCTCCTACTTATGATGATTATTGTGATGATACTTATGCGATGAAAAAGAGTGATGATTACTATTATGATACTTGTCATAATTATGAATATCCTTTTACTGAATATTACTCTTTTAATGTGGAACCAATTTGTAGTATTCAATTCTTTTATGATACTCCCACTATTAGTCATGAGAAGAAATTTTCTTGTGTGGAGAGTAGTAAAATTTCTATGCTTGTAGATCATGAAAATAATGCTTTATGTGGTGTTTATATTGTTGAATTCGTTCATGATGCTACTGAAAATTATTATGAGAGAGGATCTTATGCTTCTACATATTGCAATAATATCAAGTTTCCTCTCTATGTGTTGAAAGTTTTGAAGTCATGCTTGTTTTGCCTTCCTATGCTAGTTGATTCTTGTTCCCATAAATTGTTTGCTCACAAAATCCCTATGCATAGGAAGTGGGTTAGACTTAAATGTGCTAGTCATATGCTTCATGATGCTCCTGTTATGTTTCAATTCTTATCTTTTATGTGAGCATCATTGAAATCATCATGCCTAGCTAGAAAGGCATTAAAGAAAAGCGCTTGTTGGGAGACAACCCAATATTTATACCTACTGTTTTTGTGTGTCCACATGATTAAGCTACTGTATAATCATGTTTTATAGCTTTTGTTTCAATAAAGTGCCAAGTAAAGCCTTTGGGATGACTCACAAGACGAGTAGAACTGATTCTGTGCAAAAACAGAAACTTTTGCTCTCAGTCCAGGAATTTTGTAAATTCACTGGAACGTGCTTTTGATCTGAATTTTTGACACATGATTTATATACAAATTTCCTAGATTTGCCTAATTTTTCAGAATTTTTAGAGACAGGGAAGTATGGTTACGCTACAGATCTTCACAGACTGTTCTGTTTTTGACAGATTCTGTTTTGCATGCATAGTTTACTTGTTTTAGTGTTTCTATAGCTTATATTGAGTGATATAAATTATGGGAATGATATAATACAGTAGGTATGATGTGGTAACAATTATGAATCTTGTCTTGACAGTACCTAAGTGAATGATTTATCTTTACTACACTAACCCTTCTCACGAAGTTCCGTTAAGTTTTGTGTGATTGAAGTTTTCAAGTTTTGGGTGAGACACCGATATGAGGAGAATAAGGAGTGAAAAGAACCTAAGCTTGGGTATGCCCAAGGCACCCCCAAGGTAATATCCAAGTAATACTCAAGCGCTTAAGCTTGGGGATGCCCCGGAAGGCATCCCCTCTTTCGTCTTCAACATTATCGGTATATCTTACTTAGAGCTATATTTTTATTCGTCACATAATATGTGTTTTGCTTGGATCGTCATTATATTTTGTTATTTTATGTTAGGTGTTATTCATAATCTTGTTTTTCAATAAAAAGTTCCAAGAATTGTCTTAGGATGCTTGCATTGCATGTTTTGATGTGTGCTGTGTAAAAACAGAAACTTTTGCTGTAGTGTTTGAATTTTCATATTTTACTGGAACGTGGAACGTTTCTGAAATTTTTACACAGTGTCATATAAATTATTTAGCATGTACTAAATTTTCATAAATTTTTGAGTTACATAAGTACACTGTTTTCATAAATTGCTACAGGCTGTTCTGTTTGGACAGATTGCTGTCATAGTTTTGTTATCTACTTATCCTCTAGTTTCCATAACCTATATTGGTAGATATAAATTGTGGAAACGATAGTAAATAGTAGATGATGTTTGAAAATTATTGTGCAACTTGCCTTGGCAGTACATAAAAAGTTGATTTATTATTATGTGCACTAACCTATCTCACGAGTTCTTTTCAAGTTTTGTGTGGATGAAGTTTTTGAGAATAGGTGAAACCGGGATATGAGAGGATTGAACGAGATACAAAAGCTCAAGCTTGGGGATTCCCAAGGCACCCCAAGTAAATATTTCAAGAAGTCTCAAGCATCTAAGCTTGGGGATGCTACGCATCCCACCTCTCTTCCTCAACTATCGGTTAGCCTATGTTGAGCCTAAATTTTTATTCGTTCACATGATGCGTGCTATTCTTGGAGTTCTATTTTTGTTTAGTTTGCTGTTTGAATAAAATACTTAAGATCTGAAATTCTTAGATGAGAGAGTCTTCACATAGTTATTTAATTGTTGGCTACTCATTGATCTTCACTTAAATCTTTTTGGAGTAGTTTGTCAATTTGCTCTAGTACTTCACTTATATCTTTTTAGAGCACGACGGTGGTTTTATTTTATAGAAATTGTTGAACTCTCATGCTTCACTTATATTATTTTGAGAGTCTCTAAACAGCATGGTAATTTGCTTAGGTTATGAATTTAGTCCTAATATGATGGGCATCCAAGAGAGATATAATAAAAACTTTCATATAAAGTGCATTGAATACTATGAGAAGTTTGATTCCTTATGATTGTTTTGAGATATAAAGATTGTGATATTAGAGACATGCTAGTGAGTAATTGTGGATTGGTAGAAATACTTGTGTTAAATTTTGTGATTCCCGTAGCATGCACGTATGGTGAACTGTTATGTGACGAAGTCGGAGCATGATTTATTTATTGAATGTCTTCCTTTGTGTGGAGGTCGGGATCGCGCGATGGTTAACTCCTACCAACCCTTCCCCTAGGGGCATGCGTGTAGTACTTTGTTTTGATAACTAATAGACTTTTGCAATAAGTATGTGAGTTCTTTATGACTAATGTTGAGTCCATGGATTATACGCACTCTCACCCTTCCACCCTTGCTAGCCTCTCTAGTACCGCGCAACTTTCGCCGGTGCATTAAACCCACCATATACCTTCCTCAAAACAGCCACCATACCTACCTATTATGGCATTTCCATAGCCATTCCGAGATATATTGCCATGCAACTTCCACCATTCCGTTTATGACACGCATCATCATTGTCATATTGCTTTGCATGATCATGTAGTTGACATCGTATTTGTGGCAAAGCCACCGTTCATATTTTTTATACATGTCACTCTTGAATCATTGCACATCCCGGTACACCGCCGGAGGCATTCATATAGAGTCGTATTTTGTTCTAAGTATCGAGTTGTAATTCTTGAGTTGTAAGTAAATAAAAGTGTGATGATCATCATTATTAGAGCATTGTCCCATGTGAGGAAAGGATGATGGAAGCTATGATTCCCTCACAAGTTGGGATGAGTCTCCGGACTTTACAAAAAAATAAAAGAGGCCAAAGAAGCCCAAATAAAAAAAGAGAGGCCAAAGAAGCCCACAAAAAAAACAAAAAAATGAGAGAAAAGAGAGAAGGGGCAATGCTACTATCCTTTTTCCACACTTGTGCTTCAAAGTAGCACCATGATCTTCATGATAGAGAGTCTCCTATATTGTCACTTTCATATACTAGTGGGAATTTTTCATTATAGAACTTGGCTTGTATATTCCAATGATGGGCTTCCTCAAATTGCCCTAGGTCTTTGTGAGCAAGCGAGTTGGATGCACACCCACTTAGTTTCTTTTTTGAGCTTTCATACACTTATAGTTCTAGTGCATCCGTTGCATGGCAATCCCTACTCACTCACATTGATATCTATTGATGGGCATCTCCATAGCCCGTTGATACGCCTAGTTGATGTGAGACTATCTCCTTCTTTTTGTCTTCTCCACAACCACCATGTTCTATTCCACCTATAGTGCTATGTCCATGGCTCACGCTCATGTATTGCGTGAGAGTTGAAAAAGTTTGAGAATATTAAAGTATGAAACAATTGCTTGGCTAAAACCGGGGTTGTGCATGATTTAATACTTTGTGTGATGAAGATGGAGCATAGCCAGACTATATGATTTTGTAGGGATAAATTTCTTTGGCCATGTTATTTTGAGAAGACATGATTGCTTTATTAGTATGCTTGAAGTTTTATTGTTTTTATGTCAATATTAAACTCTTGTTTTGAATCTTATGGATCTGAACATTCTTGCCACAATAAAGAAAATTACATGGATGAATATGTTGGGTAGCATTTCACATAAAAAATTCTGTTTTTATCATTTACCTACTCGAGGACGAGCAGGAATTAAGCTTGGGGATGCTTGATACGTCTCCAACGTATCTATAATTTTTGATTGTTCCATGCTATTATATTATCCATGTTGGATGTTTTATATGCATGTATATGCTATTTTATATTGTTTTTGGGACTAACCTACTAACCTAGAGCCCAGTGCCAGTTTCTGTTTTTTTCCTTATTTTTAAGTTTTACAGAAAAGGAATATCAAACGGAGACCAAACGGAATAAAAACTTACGGTGATTTTTTATGGACCAGAAGAGACCCACGGGGCATCGGAGTTGGGCCAGAAGAGCCACGAGGTAGCCACAAGCCTAGGCCCCCCCTAGGGCGCGCCCCCTGGCTTGTCGTCACCTCGTGGCCCCCCTTGACGTGAGACCGACGCCAAAAATTCTTATAAATACCCAAACCTCCGAAAAGAACCCTAGATCGGGAGTTCCGCCGCCGCGAGCCTCTGTAGCCACGAAAAACCAATCGGGAGCCCGTTCCGGCACCCTGCCGAAGGGGGAAACCATCACCGGAGGCCATCTTCATCATCCCGGCGGTCTCCATGACGAGGAGGGAGTAGTTCACCCTCGGGGCTGAGGGTATGTACCAGTAGCTATGTGTTTGATCTCTCTCTCTCGTGTTCTTGAGATGACACGATCTTGATGTACCGCGAGCTTTATTAATATAGATGAATCATATGGAGTTTTCCCCTCTCTATCTTCTTGTGATGAATTGAGTTTTCCCTTTGAAGTTTTCTTATCGGATTGAGTCTTTAAAGTATTTGAGAACACTTGATGTATGTCTTGCGATGGGATATCCGTGGTGACAATGGGATGTTCTATTGATCCACTCGATGTATGTTTTGGTGATCAACTTGCGGGTTCCATGACCTTGGGAATCTATGCATAGGGGTTGGCACATGTTTTCGTCTTGACTCTCCGGTAGAAACTTTGGGGCACTCTTTGAAGTTCTTTGTGTTGGATTGAACCTGATGAATCTGAAATTGTGTGATGCATATCGTATAATCAAGCCCATGGGTACTCGTGGTGACATTGGAGTATCTAGGTGACATTAGGGTTTTGGTTGATGTGTATCTTAAGGTGTTATTTTAGTACAAACTCTAGGTCTGTTCGTGACACTTATAGGGATAGCTCATAAGATTGATCGGAAAAGATAACTTTGAGGTGGTTTCGTACCCTACAATAATTTCTTCGTTTGTTCTCCGCTATTTGTGACTTTGGAGTGAACTCTTTGTCGCACGTGAGGGATTTACATATGATTCAACTATGTCAGTATTGTTGAGAGAACTTGCACTAGTGAAAGTATGAACCCTAGGCCTTGTTTCTAAGCATTGCAATACCGTTTGTGCTCACTTTTATCATTAGTTACCTTGCTGTTTTTATATTTTCAGATTACAAAAACCTATATCTGCCATCCATATTACACTTGTATCACCATCTCTTCGCCGAACTAGTGCACCTATACAATTTACCATTGTATTGGGTGTGTTGGGGACACAAGAGACTCTTTGTTATTTGGTTGCAGGGTTGTTTGAGAGAGACCATCTTCATCCTACGCCTCCCACGGATTGATAAACCTTAGGTCATTCACTTGAGGGAAATTTGCTACTGTCCTACAAAACTCTGCGCTTGGAGGCCCAACACGAGTCTACAAGAAGAAGGTTGCATAGTAGACATCACTTGAGCGATACTTTCTCCTTCACGAGGCCAAAAATTATAAATAAAGTTCCGACCACGATGGACTAGATGCATAGGATAAAACTTCTGATGAAATTCCAGCTTCAAGCGATTCCAGTCCCATGATCCAATATCATCCAATAGCCTATACCACATTAATGCCTTTCCCTCCAAAGATAAAGGGAAAACCTTCTTCTAAACTTTATCTTCAGACAAACCTATAAGCTGAAATAATCCACAAACCTCATCGACAAATATCAAATGGTAATTAGGATGAGTCGTACCATCATAAGGATTAGCTAACAGTTTTTCTAACATACCCGAAGGAATCTCATAATAAATATTTTCAGTAGGTTCAGTAGGTTGTGGAGCAACCTCTTCAACTTCCGTTTGAGGCGAAGATGCCCCGAACAAGCCACTCAAAGGGTGACCGTTCATAGTGACAAGCAACCGTAAATTTCAGCATGTATCGAAAATGTTTCCTTACCAATTTCCACTTACCAAAGGTGCCTCACTCCCCGGCAACGGCGTCAGAAAAGAGTCTTGATGACCCACAAGTATAGGGTATCAATCGTAGTCCTTTCGATAAGTAAGAGTGTCGAACCCAACGAGGAGCAGAAGGAAATGATAAGCAGTTTTCAGCAAGGTATTCTCTGCAAGTGTTGTGAGTAACAGTGATAGATAGTTTTGCAGCAAGATAATTTGTAACGAGTAACAAGTAACAATAGTAACCAAGGTGCAACAAGGTAGCCCAATCCTTTTTACAGCAAAGGACAGGCCGGAAAGTACTCTTATATTAAGCAAGCACTCCCGAGGGCACATGGGAATTTCTGTCTAGTCACATTCATCATGTTTAGTTGATTCGTGTTCGCTACTTTGATAATTTGATATGTGGGTGAACCGGTGCTAAGGTGATGTTCTTACTTGAACAAACAACCTACTTATGATTACCCCCTCTCGCAAGAATCCGCAACTATGAAAGAAGAATTAAGATAAGTCTAACCATAGCATGGAACATGTGGATCCAAATCAGCCCCTTATGAAGCAACGCATAAACTGGGGTTTAAGCTTCTGTCACTCTAGCAACCCATCATCTACTTGTTACTCCACAATGACTTCCCTTAGGCCCATAGCATGGTGAAGTGTCATGTAGTCGACGTTCAGATGACACCACTAAGAGAAGTAACAACATACATATCATCAAAATATCAAACGAATACCAACTTCACATGATTACTTATAACAAGACTTCTCCCATGTCCTTAGGAACAATAGTAACTACTCACACCTCATCAGCATATTCAAGATCAGAGGTATAATAATGGATATTAAGGATCTGAACATAAAAACTTTCGCCAAGTAAACCAACAAGCATCAACTACAAGATGTAATCAACACTACTAGTAACCCACATGTACCAATCTGAGGTTTTGAGACAAAGATTGAATAAAAGAGATGAACTAGGGTTGGCGATGAGATGGTGCTGGTGAAGATGTTGATTAAGATTGGTCCTCCCATGAAGGAGGAGGTGTTGGTGATGACGATGGCATCGATCTCCCCTTCCCGGAGAGAAGTTTCCCCAGCAGAATCAGCCTACCGAAGTGCAAAAGGACCTACGCCCAGGTTTCCGCCTCGAGAGGGCGGCGCTTCATCCCGAAAGGTAGCTTATGATTTTTTTCTAGGGTAAAACACACCATATAGGAGAAGAGGGGGGTCGGGAGGCCTGTTGGGGCCTCACAAGCCATCAGGGGGCGCCCAAGGGGGTGGGCGTGCCCTGTTGGCTTATGGCCAGCAGGTGGCCCCCCTGTGGTATATTTTTGGCCCAATAATTCTTAAATATTCCAGAAAAAATCTCCGTGAAGTTTCAGGTCATTTGGAGTCTGGTGATTTTTCTGCCTTTTTCTTGGTTTCCCGGTTCAGAATTCCAGTTTTCAGATATTTCCCTCTTTGTGACATACCTTGCATATTCAGAGAGAAAAGGCATAAGAATTGTATGATAATAAGGAATAATGGACAAGAATATCATAAATATCAATAAGAAATCATGATGCAAAATGGACGTATCATTGTCACATCCCCAACATTGAGGCTTGTGATGACAATGACTCTACACCCGGCTATTGCTTCATGGTAAAAAGATCCAAGGTAACCTCAAAATCCTCGCGCTATGACACTGATAGTGAAGGTGAATATGATGAGAACATGAAACCTAGCTACTCCAAACGTGTCAAAGTTGCCACTAAGCAACAACATGCCATTGAAAAGATTCAAAACTTGTTAGAGAAAATCAATGATATGTTGAACGATGAGATGAGTGTGAACAAAACTATGGTTGACAATCTTAAAAGTCTTCGTTCAAAGTATGAGGATCTACAAAGTCTTCATGATACTCTATCACTTGATCATGAGAAGCTTTCCTATGAATATCTTCAAAGGAAGCAAGATCTAGAGAAGTTGAGAGTGGCTCATTAAAACCTTCGGAAGGAAAATGATTGATTTCTCACTTAACAGATCAATATATCTCAGGCTGAATTTATTGCTCCATGCTTAAAATGCCTTGCTCGTGAAAATGTTGATTCCTGACGTGGCTTGAGACTGCGTCGGTATTTCCCCAAAGAGGAAGGGATGATGCATCAGAGCGACGGTAAGTATTTCCCTCAGTTATGAAACCAAGGTTATCGAACCAGTAGGAGAACCACACAACACTATGTAAACGGTACCTACATACAAAGAACAAATACTTGCAACCCGACGCGAAAGAGAGGTTGTCAATCTCTCCACGCTAAAAAGATAGATTACATTGTAATAGATTGGATAGATTGATTGCACAAGAACACAAAATAAAAGAGGCAAATAAAAAGTGCAGCAACATATTTTTGGGTTTTTCGAATAATAGATCTGAAAACAAAAAGTGGCAAAAGATAGATCGGAAAGCAATATGTTGGAAAAGTAGACCCGGGGGCCGTAGGTTTCACTAGTGGCTTCTCTCATGAGTATAGCACACGGTGGGTGAACAAATTACTGTTGGGCAATTGATAGAAGATCAAATAATCATGATGATATCCAAGGCGATGATCATTATATAGGCATCACGTCCAAGATTAGTAGACCGAAACGATTCTGTATCTACTACTATTACTCCACACATCGACCGCTATCCAGCATGCATCTAGTGTATTAAGTTCATGGAAAAACGGAGTAATGCAATAAGAATGATTACATGATGTAGACAAGATCTATTCATGTAGGAATAGACCCCATCTTGTTATCCTTAATAGCAACGATACATGCGTGCCTCGCTGCCCCTTCTGTCACTGGGAGAGGACACCACAAGATCGAACCCATCACAAAACAACTCTTCCCATGGTAAGAAAAATTGATCTAGTTGGCCTAACTAAACCGAAGATTCGAAGAAGAAATACGAGGGTATAAGTAATCATGCATATAAGAGATCAAAGAAGACTCAAATAATATTCATGGATAGAAACTGATCATGAACTCAAAATTCATCGGATCCCAACAAACACACCGCAAAAAGTCTTTACATCAAATAGATCTCCAAGAGACCATTGTATTCAGAATCAAAAGAGAGAGAGAAAGCCATATAGCTACTACCTACGGACGTGTAGGTCTATGGTGGACTACTCACGCATCATCGGAGAGGCACCAATGAGGATGATGAACCCCTCCGTGATGGTGTTAGATTGGATCTCGCAGTTCTGGAACTTGCGGCGACTAGAAGTATTTTTCGTCGACTCCTCTAGGGTTTCTGGAATATTTGGGTATTTATAGAGCTCAGAGGCGGTGAAGGGGGTTCCCGAGGCGGCCACAACCAACCAGGGCGCGCCCGGGGCCTCTGGCGCGCCCTGATGTCTTGTGGGCCGCCTGAGCTCCCTCCTGGTTACTTCTTTGGCCCACTGGCTTCCTTCTGGTCCAAAAAAAATCTCGAAAAAGTTTCGTCACGATTGGACTCCGTTTGGTACTGATATTTTGCGAAGTAAAACACAAGCAAAAAACAGCAACTGGCACTTGACACTATGTCAATAGGTTAGTCCCAAAAAATGATATAAAGTTGCTATAAAATGGTTGTAAAACATCCAAGAATGATAATATAACAGCATGGAACAATCAAAAATTATAGATACGTTGGAGACATATCAGCATCCCCAAGCTTAATTCCTACTCGTCTTCGAGTAGGTAAATGATAAAAATAGATTTTTTGTTGTGGAATGATGCCTAACATGTTCATCACATATTCTTTTCTTTTGTAGCATGGACATTTGGACTTCTAGATGGCTCAAAGCAATAGTCTAGTTTTGACATAAAGACTTTAATACTCAAGCATGCCAACAAGCAACCATGTCTTTCAAAATATCAACACTAAAGAAAGTTATCCCTAGCCCATTATGCTCAATCATTGATCCATTCATGAAACACACTCAAATATTAACTACACCCAATGCACAAGTATGATCATAGTGCCGCCTAGTTGGTGCTTTATAAGAGAAGATGGAGACTCAAATAAAAGTAAAAATTGCATAAAGTAAATAGATAGGCCCTTCGCAGAGGGAAGTAGGGATTTGTAGAGGTGCCAGAGCAAAGCTTAAATTGAGAGAGAAAAATATTTTGGGTGGCATGCCTTTCCTGTCAACAAAATGACAAATAGTTCTCAATACTTTCCATGCTAGATACATCATAGGCGGTTCCCAAACATAAAGTAAAGTTTATTCCTTTTTCCACCATTCTTTCACAATCCATGGCTAGCCGTATCCACGGTTGCCTTCCATACCAACACTTTCCAAGGAATTTATTATTTGACAACATAAAGTAAATTTCTTTTTCATTTTGGGACTGGGCATCCCTATTACCGCCGTACTCTCGTGCAATGACAAGTGAATAAACACTCATCTTGAGAATAACACATCTAGCATGGAAACATATTGGACACCCCCTACCGTTTCATGAGCGGTACGAGCACAAAAAAAGGAAATTTATTTTGAAAATTAGAGATGGCACATACAAATTTGCTTAGAACGGCATGAAAATACCGCATATAGGTAGGTATGGTGGACTCATAAGTCAAAACTGGGTTTAAGGATTTTGGATGCACAAGTAGTATTTCTACTTAGTACAAGTGGAGGCTAGCAAATAGATTGAGAAGCAACCAAACAAGAAACGAAAATTCACATAAACGGGCATTGAGCATAACAAACACCGAATAATGCACCATAAGTAGGATGTAATTTCATTGCATAACTATTGACTTTCGTGCTTGCATAGGGAATCACAAACCTTAACACCAATATTCTTACTAAAGCATAATTACTCACCAACATGACTCACATATCACTATCATCATGTCTCAAAACTATTACAAGGAATCAAGTTTAATTTGTCCAATGATCTTCATGAAAGTTTTTATTATATCCCTCTTGAATATCTATCACTTTGGGACTAGTTTCATATATTACCATTGCTTTTGACAAGCTCAAATAAATTTAAGTGAAGAACATGAGCATAAACATTTCATCTCTCAAAATAGTATAAGTGAAGCATGAGAGAATTTCTTCAAAAGTTACTAACTCTCAAATTAATCTAAGTGAAGCATGAGAGTATTTCTTCAAAAATTTAAAGCACACCGTACTCAAAAAGATATAAGTGAAGCACTAGAGCAATTCCATAGCTCAAATTTTTTAAGTGAAGCATATAGAGCAATTCTAACAAATCATAGAATAATTTTGGCTCTCTCAAATAGGTGTGTCCAGCAAGGGTACTTGTGACAAACTAAAAAGCAAATCAAGCAAAGACTCAAATAATACAAGACGCTCCAAGCAAAACTCATGATATGTGACGAATAAAAATATAGCTCCAAGTAAAAATACCGATGGTCGTTAGAAGAAAGAGGGGATGTCACTCGGGGTATCCCCAAGCTTAGTTACTTGTTTATCCTTGGATATTATCTTTGGGGTGCTGTAGCATCCCCAGGCTTAGGCTCTTTTCACTCCTTATTCCTTCATCCATCGTGATCTCACCCAAAAATTGAAAACTTCAATCACACAAAACTCAACAAAACCTTCGTCAGATCCGTTAGTATAATAAAGCAAATCACCACTCTAAGTACTGTTGTAAACCCATTCATATTTTATTATTGCATTATACCTACTGTATTTCAACTTTACCATGGCTTATACCCTTCAATACAAGCCATAGATTCATCAAAACAAGCACACAATGCAACGAAAACAGAATCTGTCAAAAACAGAACAGTATGTAGTAATCTGTACTCTAACCATACTTTTGTAACTCTAAAATTTCCGAAAAATTAGGACAACGTAAAGAATTTGTTTAGAAACACTGTGTTAATATTTCAGCTCATTATCACGCTCCAGTAAAAAATTAAAATTCATGCACTGGAGTCAAAGTTTCTGTTTCAGATTCAGCATTTTTCTACTCATCTTATGAATCATCCTAAAGGCTTTACTTGGCACAAACACTAAATAAAAAATAACAAAAACAATCATAACAGTAGCATAATTGTGTCAACACTCAAAAACAGAAAGAAAAAGGTGAAAATAAATTTATTCATTGGGTTGCCTCCCAACAAGCGCTATCGTTTTACGCCCCTAGCTAGGCATAAAGCATAGATTCAAGTATTGCATCTTTAGTTTTTGCTCCATAGGATGATCTCATGATTGATTCATATGGTGGATTAATTCTTGTTCTAGGGAAGTGTTCCATACCCTTTCTTAGTGGAAATTGAAATTTAATATTGCATTCTTTCATATCAATCACGACACCTATAGTGCGTAAAAATGGTCTACCAAGTATAATGGGACAAGACGGATTGCAATCAATATCAAGAACAATAAAAATCTATGGGCACATAGTTCCTATTTGCAAGAATAAGAACATCATTAATTCTTCCCAAAGGCTTTTTAATAGTAGAATCCACCAAGTGCAAATTAAGAGAACACCCTTCAATATTGGTAAGACCAAGCACATCACATAGAGACTTCGGAATGGTGGAAACACTAGCACCCAAATCACATAAAGCAAATCACTCATAATTTTTAATCTTGACCTTAATGGTAGGTTCCCACTCATCATGTAATTTTCTAGGAATTGAAAGCTCTAACACCAACTTTTCTTCAAAAGATTTCATCATGGCATCAACAATATGTTTAGTAAAAGCTTTATTTTGTTCATAAGCATGGGGTGAATTTAACATGGATTGCAGCAAGGAAATACATTCAATCAAAGAGCAACTATCATAATTAAAATCTTTGCAATCCAAAATAGTGGGCACATCACTAGTTAAAGTTTTGACCTCTTCAAACCCACTTTCATCAATTTTTTCATCAAGATTTTTACCCTCCAAATCATTGGGACGCCTTCTAGCTAAAATTGACTCTACTTCAGTCGCTTTATCATCAATTTTAATATAACTAATCAAGGAATCAATAGAAGAAACACCAATCACTTTAAGATCTTCATCATTTTTATGAAAGCAATCACTAGAAAATGTTTTTTCTAAAAATTCTCTTTTAGCTCCAAGCATAGTGGTTCTTTTCTTAATTTCATCCATAAAACATATAAGGCTTTAATTGATTCATCAATCTTAGGTGCAAAATCTTTCAACTTGAGATTTTCTACATCATGGGAAATTCAATCAATGCTTCTAGACATATCATCGATCTTATTCAACTTTTCTTCTATCGTAGTATTGAAAACTTTTTGAGCATTGATAAATTCTTTAATATTACTCAAGGGGTCAGAGGGGTTCCTATTATTATTATAATAAGAACTACCATAGGAATTACCATAATTATTAGAGGATTTTCCAGGAAAAGGCCTAGGATTAAAATTACCTCTATAAGCATTGTTATTGAAATTGTTTCAGGAGACGAAATTCACATCTACGGAATCACTATTTTTCTCAATCAAATTAGACAAAGGCACATCATTAAGATCAATAGGAGCATTTTTACTAGCAACCAACTTCATAAGAGCATCAACTTTTTCACTCAAAGTAGTAATTTCTTCAGCCGAATTGACTTTTTTACTAGTAGGTGCTCTTTCAGTATGCCATTGTGAATAATTTGCCATAATATTATCTAGCAATTTAGTAGCTTCACCTAGAGTAATTTCCATAAAAGTACCACCCGCGGCAGAATCTAAAAGATTTCTAGAGACAAAATTCAATCCCGCATAAAAAAATTGTATGATCATCGAAAGGATTAAACCATGAGTAGGACAATTACTTAGCATCAATTTCATTCTTTCCCAAGATTGTGCAACATGTTAATGCTCAAGTTGCTTGAAATTCATGATTTGAGTTCTAAGAGAAATAATTTTCACGGGCGGAAAATACTTAGTAATAAAAGCATCCTTGCACTTATTCCAAGAATCAATACTATTGCGAGGCAAAGAAGAAATCCAAATTTTTGCACGATCCCGCAAGGACAAAGGAAATAATTTCAACTTCACTATATCATTGTCCACATCTTTTTTATTTTGCATATCACACAATTTTACGAATGTGTTTAGATGGGACACGACATCCTCATTAGGAGTACTAGAAAATTGATCTTTCATAACAAGATTCAACAAAGCGGCATTAATATCACAAGACTCCGCACTAGTGGCGGGAGGAGCAATCGGAGTACTAATAAAATCATCATTATTATTATTGTAAAAATCTCACAATTTGGTATTTTCTTGAGTCATCGTGACTACGTGATAACCCACAAGTATAGGGGATCGCAACAGTTTTCGAGGGTAGAGTATTCAACCCAAATTTATAGATTCGACACAAGGGGAGCCAAAGAATACTTGAGAGTATTAGCAGTTGAGTTGTCAATTCAACCACACCTGGAGATTAAATATCTTCAGCAGAGTGATCAGTAGCACAGCAATATGATAGTTTTGATAGCAGTAGCAATAGTAACAGTAGCGGTAACAATAGTAGCAATAGTTTTGTAACAGTTGGAACAACAGCAACACCAGTAGTAACTTAGCAAGAACAATAAGTGGAAAGGTCGTAGGCACGGGATCGGTAACTCGTTGGATGATATTCATCATATAACAGTCATAACCTAGGGCGATACAGTACTAGCTCCTGTTCATCAATATAATGTAGGCATGTATTCCGTAAATAGTCATACGTGCTTATGGAAAAGAACTTGCATGACATCTTTTGTCCTACCCTCCCATGGCAGCGGGGTCCATAAGGAAACTAAGGGATATTAAGGCCTCCTTTTAATAGAGAACCGGAACAAAGCATTAACACATGGAGAATACATGAACTCCTCAAACTACGATCATCACCGCGAAGTATCCCAAATATTGTCACTATGGGGTTGACGGATCATAACACGTAATAGGTGCATACGACTAGGAAAGATCGGATCAAGAACATAGATATAGAGATGATAACATAAACAGTTCAGATCTGAAATCATGGCACTCGGGCCCTGTTGGAAATATGCCCTAGAGGCAATAATAAATTGGTTATTATTATATTTCCTTGTTCGTGATAATCGTTTATTATCCATGCTATAATTGTATTGATTGGAAACTCAAATACATGTGTGGGTACATAGACAACACAGCATCTCGGAGTTGGAATATACGCTTTGATGAGGTGATCAAAGTTTTTGAGTCTATACAAAGTTTATGAGAAACTTGTATTTACAATAAAGTGAGTGGGAGCACTATAGAATTTCTGATAAGTATATGTGGATGACATATTGTTGATCGGAAATGATGTAGAATTTCTGGAAAGCATAAAGGGTTGTTTGAAAAGGAGTTTTTCAAAGGAAAACCTGGAATGAAGCTACTTAAATATTGGGCATCTTGATCTATAGAGGTAGATCAAGACGTCTGATAAAACTTTCAAAGAGTACATACCTTGACAAGATTTTGAAAGAGTTCAAAATGGATCAGTCAAAGAAAGAGTTCTTGCCTGATTTGTAAGGTATGGAGTTGAGTGAGACTCAAAGCTCGACCACGACAGAAGAAAGAGAAAGGACGAAGGTCGTCCCCTATGCCTTATCCATAGGCTCGGTATAGTATGCCATGCTGTGTACCGCACCTGTGTGTGCCTTGCCATGAGTCTGTCAAGGGGTACAAGAGTGATCCAGGAGTGGATCACTGGACAACGGTCAAGATTATCCTTAGTAACTAGAGGACTAAGGAAATATTTCTCGATTATGGAGGTGATAAAGAGTTCGTCATAAAGGGTTACGTCGATGCAAGCTTTAACACCAATCCGGATGACTCTGAGTAGCAATCCGGATACGTATAGTGGAACAGCCATTTGGAATAGCTCCAAGTGGAGTGTGGTAGCAGTGTCTACAGTATGACATAGAGATTTGCAAAGTACACACGGATCTGAATGTCGCAGACCCGTTGACTAAAGACCTCTCTCACATGCAAAGCATGATCGAACCCCAGAACTCATTGGGTGTTAGATTCATAACAATGTAAATCACATGGTGATGTGAACTAGATTATTGACTCTAGTGCAAGTGGGAGACTGTTGGAAATATGCCCTAGAGGCAATAATAAATTGGTTATTATTATATTTCCTTGTTCGTGATAATCGTTTATTATCCATGCTATAATTGTATTGATTGGAAACTCAAATACATGTGTGGGTACATAGACAACACTGTGTCCCTAGTATGCCTCTAGTTAACTAGTTCGTTGATCAAAGATGGTCAAGGATTCCTGGCCATGGACATGAGATGTCATTTGATAACGGGATCACATCATTAGGAGAATGATGTGATGGACAAGACCCAAACTATAAACATAGCATATGATCGCGTCAGTTTATTGCTATAGTTTTCTGCATGTCAAGTATCTGTTCCTATGACCATGAGATCATGCAACTCACTGACATCGGAGGAATACCTTGTGTGTATGAAACGTCACAACGTAACTGGGTGACTATAAAGATGCTCTACAGGTATCTCCGAGGGTGTCTGTTGAGTGGGCATGGATCAAGACTGGGATTTGTTACTCCGTGTGACGGAGAGGTATCTCAGGGCCCACTCGGTAATACAACATCACAATAAGCCTTGCAAGCAATGTGACTAAGTGTTAGCTACGGGATCTTGTATTATGGAACGAGTAAAGAGACTTACCGGTAACGAGATTGAACTAGGTATAGAGATACCGACGATCGAATCTCGGGCAAGTAACATACCGAAGAACAAAGGGAACAGCGTACGGGATTAACTGAATCCTTGACATAGAGGTTCAACCGATAAAGATCTTCGTAGAATATGTAGGAACCAATATGGGCATCTAGGTCCCGCTATTGGTTATTGACCGTGGAGGTGTCTCGGTCATGTCTACATAGTTCTCGAACCCGCAGGGTCTGCACACTTAAGGTTCGGTGACGTTTCGGTATAGTAGAGTTATGTATGGTGGTGACCGAAGGTTGTTCGGAGTCCCGAATGAGATCCTGGACATCACGAGGAGTTCCGTAATGGTCTGGAGGTAAAGATTGATATATAGGAAGTCTTGTTTTGGTCACCGGAAAAGTTTCGGGTACTTCGGTAGTGTACCGGGAGTGCCGGGAGGGTACCGGGGGCCATCGGGAGGGGTGTCTCGACCCAAAGGACCTCATGGGCTGTGGGATGAGTCAAACCAGCCCCTAGTGGGCTGGCCAAACCCCCCACTAAGGCCCATGCGGCTGGGGGTGGGAAAAACCCAAAGGTGGAAAGGTGGAAAGGGTTTCCAAGTGGAGAGGAGGAATCCTACTCCTAGTAGGATTGGAGTAGGACTCCTCCACCTCCAATTTTGGCCAACCCTTGAGGATTTGAGGCTGCCTCCTCCCCTCCCTCCCTCCTATATATACTAGAGGATTTAGAGGGGAGAGCTAACCCTAATTGCCACGTGCTCCCTCTACTTCATCTAGATCGTGTTCTCCTCTAGTCTAGTTCGGCGGTGCTTAGGCGAAGCCCTGCCGGAATAGTTCCACCACCACCGCCGCCGCGCCGTCGCGCTGCCGGAGAACTCATCTACCTCTCCGCTCCCTCTTGCTGGATCAAGAAGGCGGAGATCGTCATCGAGCTGTACGTGTGCTGAACGCGGAGGTGCCGTCCGTTCGGCGCTAGATCGGAAGGACCGTGATCAGGATCGCGGGACGGATTGTGATGGGATCACGGGACGGATCGTGATGGGATCATGGGACGGATCGTGATGGGATCGCAGGACGGATCGTGATGGGATCATGGGACGGATCGTGATGGGATCACGGGATGGATCGTGATTGGATCGCGGGACGCTCGGCGATTTGGATCGCGAAGACGTTCGACTACATCAACCGCGTTTCTTAACGCTTCCCGCTTAGCTATCTACAAGGGTATGTAGATCCACTCTCCCTCTCGTAGATGCTCATCACCATGGATAGATCTTGCGTGTGCGTAGGAAATTTTTTGTTTCCCATGCAACGTTCCCCAATAGTGGCATCATGAGCTAGGTCTATGTGTAGATGAGATCTCGAGTAGAAACACAAAGGAGTTTGTGGGCGTTGATATTCAGATTGCTTCCTCCCTTGGTCTTTTCTTGTTTCGGCGGTATTGTGGGATGAAGCGGCCCGGACCAACATTACTCGTACGCTTACGAGAGACTGGTTCCATCAACTGACATGTAACTTCGTTGCATAAAGATGGCTGGCGGGTGTCTGTTTCTCCCACTTTAGTCGGATCGGATTTGTGAAAGGCGGTCCTTGAGAAGGTTGAAAAGCAATTTTTGTATCACCGTTGTGGATTTTGCGTAGGTAAGAATTGTTCTTGCTAGATACCCGTAGCAGCCACGTAAAACTTGCAACAACAATTAGAGGACGTCTAACTTGTTTTTGCAGGGTATGTTGTGATGTGATATGGCCAATTACATGATGAGATATATGTGATGTATGAGATGATCATGTATTGTATAGAATATCACGACTTGCACGTCGATGAGTACGGCAACCGGCAGGAGCCATAGGGTTGTCTTTAATTATTTTCACCGTTTTGCTTTACTTTATCGCTATGAGTTAGCAATAGTCGTGGAAGCAATAGTCAGCATGACAACCTCATGGCGACACGTTGATGGAGATCAAGATGATGGAGATCATGGTGTTATGCCGGTGACGATGGAGATCATGCCGGTGCTTTGGAGATGGAGATCAAAAGCACAAGTTCATGGCCATATCATGTCACTTATGATTTGCATGTGATGTTAATCCTTTTATGCATCTTATTTTGCTTAGGACGACGGTAGCATTATAAGGTGATCCCTCACTTAAATTTCAAGATAAAATTGTGTTCTCCCCGAGTGAGCACCGTTGCGAAAGTTCGTCGTTTCGAGACACCACGTGATGATCGGGTGTGATTGACTCTACGTTCGCATACAACGGGTGCAAGCCAGTGTTGCACGTGCGGAACACTCGGGTTAAACTTGACGAGCCTAGCATGTACAGACATGGCCTCGGAACACAAGAGACCGAAAGGTCGAACATGAGTCATATAGTAGATATGATCAACATGAAGATGTTCACCATTGAAACCACCTCAACTCACGTGATGATCGGACTTGAGTTGGTGGATTTGGATCATGTGACACTCGAATGACCGGAGGGATGTCAATTTGAGTGGGAGTTTTTAAGTAATATGATTAACTAAACTCATTATCATGAACATAGTCAAAATGTCTTTGCTAATTATGTTGTATATTACTAGCTCACGCTGTAGCTCCCTTGTTTTTTTATATATGTTCCTAGAGAAATAGAGTTGAAAGATGATGGTAGCAATAATGCGGACTGGGTCCGTGATCTGAGGATTGTCCTCATTGCTGCACAGAAGGCTTATGTCCTTAATGCACCACTCGGTGCGCCACCCCCTGTAGCGTCGTCTGTAGATGTTGTGAACGTCTGACAGGCACGTTTTGATGACTACTTGATAGTTCGGTGCGTCATGCATTATGGCTTAGAATTGAGGCTCCAAAACGTTTTGAACGTCACGGAACATATGAGATGTTCTAAGAGCTGAAATTGGGATCTCAGGCTCGTGCCCGTGTTGAGAGGTATGAGACCTCCAACAAGATTCTTTGCCTGCAAGATGAAGGAGAATAGCTCAATCGGTGAGCTTGTGCTCAGATTGTCTGGGTGCTACAATCGCTTGAATCGAGTGGGAGTTGATCTTCCAGATAAGATAGTGATTGATATAGTTCTCCAAGTCACTGTCACTAAGCTACTAGAGCTTCATGATGAACTATATAATGCCAGGGATGGAAATAATGATCCCCGAGCTATTCGCGATGTTTGACACCGCGAAGGTAGAAATCAAGAAGGAGCATCAAGTGTTGATGGTTAGTGAAACCACTAGTTTCGAGAAGGGCAAGGGCAAGAAGGGAAACTTCATGGATGGCAAGCCAGTTGCTACTCCAGTGAAGAAACCCAAGGTTGAACCCAAACCTGAGACTAAGTGCTTCTACGATGAGGAGAACGGTCGCTGAAGTGGAACAACCCTAGATACTTGGTAGATAATAAGGTTGGCAATGTCGACAGAAGTATATTTGATATACGTGTTATTGATGTGTACCTTACTAGTACTCCTAGTAGCACCTGGGTATTGGATACCGGTTCGGTTGCTAAATGTTAGTAACTCGAAATAAAAGCTACGGAATAAATAGAGTCTAGCTAAGGGTGAGGTGACGATAAGTGTTGGAAGTGTTTCCAAGGTTGATGTGATCACCATCGCACGCTCTCTCTACCTTCGGGATTAGTGATGAACCTAAATAAAGATTATTTGGTGTTTGCGTTAAGCATGAACGTGATTAGATCATGTTTATTGCAATACGATTATTCATTTAAGTTAGAGAATAATGGTTATTCTATTTACATGAATAATACCTTCAATGGTCATGCACCCAATGAGAATGGTTTATTGAATCTTGATCGTAGTGATACACATGTTCATAATATTGATGCCAAAAGATACAAAGTTAATAATGATAGTACCACATACTTGTGGCACTGCCTCTAAATGTCATATTGGTGTAAAACGCATGAAGAAACTCCATGCTGATGGATCTTTGGACTCATTCGATTTCGAATCGGTTGAAACATGCGGACCATGCCTCATGGGCAAGATGACTAAGACCCCATTTTCGGGTGTGATGGAGCGGGCAAGTAACTTATTGGAAACAATACATGTTGATGTATTCAGTCCAATGAGTGTTGTAGCGTGCGATGGATATCGTTATTTTCCTACCTTCACTGACAATTTGAGTAGATATGGGGATATTTACTTAATGAAACACAAGTCTGAAACGTTTGAAAAGTTCAAACAAAATCAGAGTGAAGTTTAAGATCATCGTGACAAGAAGATAAAATGTCTACGATATGATCGTGGAGGTAAATACCTGAGTTACGAGTTTGGTACACAACTTAAGACAATGTGGAAGTTGTTTCACAACTCATGCCACCTGGAACACCATAGTGTGATGGTGTGTCCGAACGTCGTAGTCGTGCTCTATTGGATATGGTGCGAACTATGAAGTCTCTTATCGATTTGCCACTATCGTTTTGGGGTTATGCATTAGAGACAACTACATTCACTTTAAAAGGGGCACCATCTAAGTCCGTTGAGATGACACCGTATGAATTTTGGTTTGGCGGAAACCTAAGCTGTCATTTCTTAATGTTTGGGGCTGTGACGCTTATGTGAAAAAGGGTTTTCACCTAATGAGCTCGAACCCAAAGCGGACAAATGCATCTTCATAGAATACCCTAACGTAACAGTTGGGTAAACCTTCTATCTTAGGTCCAAGCACAAAGTGTTTGTTGCTAAAACGGGTCCTTTCTCGAGAAAGAGTTTCTCTCGAAAGAATTGAGTGGGAGGAAGATAGAACTTGATGAGGTTGTTGAACCTTTGTTTCAACCAGAGAGTAGCGCAACGCAGAAAGTTGTTTCTGTGGAGCCTACGTTAGTTGAAGAGGAAGTTAATGATGATGATCATGAAGCTTCGGATCAAGTTACTATCGAACCTCGTAGGTCGACAAGGATGCGTACTGCTCCTGAGTGGTACGGCAACCCTGTCTTAGAGGTCATGTTGTTGGACAACGATGAACCTACGAGCTATGGAGAAGCGATGATGGGCCCGGATTCCGAGAGATGGTTAGAGGCCATGCAATCCGAGATGGGATCCATGTAAGAAAACAAAGTATGGGCTTTGGAAGTATTACCTGAAGGGCGAAAGGCCATTCAGAACAAATGGATCTTTAAAAGGAAGACGGACGCGGACGGTAATGTCACCGTCTATAAAGCTCGACTTGTGGCAAAGGGTTTTTCACAAGTTCAAGGAGTTGACTACGATGAGACTTTCTCACCCGTAGCGATGCTAAAGTCTGTTGGAATTATGTTAGCAGTTGCTGCATTTTTCGATTATGAAATCTAGCAGATGGATGTCTAAACAGAGTTTCCTTAACGGTTTCCGTGAGGAAAGGTTGTATGTGATACAACCAGAAGGTTTTGTCAGTCCTAAGGATGCTAAAATGTATGCAAGCTCCAGCGATCCTTCTATGGACTGGAGCAAGCATCTCGGAGTTGGAATATACGCTTTGATGAGGTGATCAAAGTTTTTGAGTCTATACAAAGTTTATGAGAAACTTGTATTTACAATAAAGTGAGTGGGAGCACTATAGAATTTCTGATAAGTATATGTGGATGACATATTGTTGATCGGAAATGATGTAGAATTTCTGGAAAGCATAAAGGGTTGTTTGAAAAGGAGTTTTTCAAAGGAAAACCTGGAATGAAGCTACTTAAATATTGGGCATCTTGATCTATAGAGGTAGATCAAGACGTCTGATAAAACTTTCAAAGAGTACATACCTTGACAAGATTTTGAAAGAGTTCAAAATGGATCAGTCAAAGAAAGAGTTCTTGCCTGATTTGTAAGGTATGGAGTTGAGTGAGACTCAAAGCTCGACCACGGCAGAAGAAAGAGAAAGGACGAAGGTCGTCCCCTATGCCTTATCCATAGGCTCGGTATAGTATGCCGTGCTGTGTACCGCACCTATGTGTGCCTTGCCATGAGTTTTCAAGGGGTACAAGAGTGATCCAGGAGTGGATCACTTGACAGGGTACAAGGAAATATTTCTTGATTATGGAGGTGATAAAGAGTTCGTCATAAAGGGTTACGTCGATGCAAGCTT
This sequence comes from Elymus sibiricus, assembly GCA_039707655.1. Classification (NCBI taxonomy): domain Eukaryota; kingdom Viridiplantae; phylum Streptophyta; class Magnoliopsida; order Poales; family Poaceae; genus Elymus; species Elymus sibiricus. The sequence continues at coordinate 420,380,456 of CM077665.1, forward strand.
TAACACCAATCCGGATGACTCTGAGTAGCAATCCGGATACGTATAGTGGAGCAGCCATTTGGAATAGCTCCAACTGGAGTGTGGTAGCAGTGTCTACAGTATGACATAGAGATTTGCAAAGTACACACGGATCTGAATGTCGCAGACCCATTGACTAAAGACCTCTCTCACATGCAAAGCATGATCGAACCCCAGAACTCATTGGGTGTTAGATTCATAACAATGTAAATCACATGGTGCTGTGAACTAGATTATTGACTCTAGTGCAAGTGGGAGACTGTTGGAAATATGCTCTAGAGGCAATAATAAATTGGTTATTATTATATTTCCTTGTTTGTGATAATCGTTTATTATCCATGCTATAATTGTATTGATTGGAAACTCAAATACATGTGTGGGTACATAGACAACACTGTGTCCCTAGTATGCCTCTAGTTAACTAGTTCGTTGATCAAAGATGGTCAAGGTTTCCTGGCCATGGACATGAGATGTCATTTGATAACGGGATCACATCATTAGGAGAATGATGTGATGGACAAGACCCAAACTATAAACATAGCATATGATCGCGTCAGTTTATTGCTATAGTTTTCTGCATGTCAAGTATATGTTCCTATGACCATGAGATCATGCAACTCACTGACATCGGAGGAATACCTTGTGTGTATGAAACGTCACAACGTAACTGGGTGACTATAAAGATGCTCTACAGGTATCTCCGAGGGTGTCTGTTGAGTGGGCATGGATCAAGACTGGGATTTGTTACTCCGTGTGACGGAGAGGTATCTCAGGGCCCACTCGGTAATACAACATCACAATAAGCCTTGCAAGCAATGTGACTAAGTGTTAGCTACGGGATCTTGTATTACGGAACGAGTAAAGAGACTTACCCGTAACGAGATTGAACTAGGTATAGAGATACCGACGATCGAATCTCGGGCAAGTAACATATTGAAGAACAAAGGGAACAGCGTACGGGATTAACTGAATCCTTGACATAGAGGTTCAACCGATAAAGATCTTCATAGAATATGTAGGAACCAATATGGGCATCCATGTCCCGCTATTGGTTATTGACCGTGGAGGTGTCTCGGTCATGTCTACATAGTTCTCGAACCCGCAGGGTCTGCACACTTTAGGTTCGGTGACGTTTCGGTATAGTAGAGTTATGTATGGTGGTGACCGAAGGTTGTTCGGAGTCCCGGATGAGATCCTGGACGTCACGAGGAGCTCCGGAATGGTCCGGAGGTAAAGATTGATATATAGGAAGTCCTGTTTTGGTCACCGGAAAAGTTTCGGGTACTTCGGTAGTGTACCGGGAGTGCCTGGAGGGTACCGGGGGCCATCGGGAGGGGTGTCTCGACCCAAAGGACCCCATGGGCTGTGGGATGAGTCAAACCAGCCCCTAGTGGGCTGGCCGAACCCCCCACTAAGGCCCATGCGGCTGGGGGTGGGAAAAACCCAAAGGTGGAAAGGTGGAAAGGGTTTCGAAGTGGAGAGGAGGAATCCTACTCCTAGTAGGATTGGAGTAGGACTCCTCCACCTCCAATTTCGGCCAACCCTTGAGGGTTTGAGGCTGCCTCCTCCCCTCCCTCCCTCCTATATATACTAGAGGATTTAGAGGGGAGAGCTAACCCTAATTGCCACGTGCTCCCTCTACTTCATCTAGATCGTGTTCTGCTCTAGTCTAGTTCGGCGGTGCTTAGGCGAAGCCCTGCCGAAATAGTTCCACCACCACCGCCGCCGCGCCGTCGTGCTGCCGGAGAACTCATCTACCTCTCTACTCCCTCTTGTTGGATCAAGAAGGCGGAGATCGTCATCGAGCTGTACGTGTGCTGAACGCGGAGGTGCCGTCCGTTCGGCGCTAGATCGGAAGGACCGTGATCAGGATCACGGGACGGATCGTGATGGGATCGCGGGACGGATCGTGATGGGATCGCGGGACGGATCATGATGGGATCGCAGGACGGATCGTGATTGGATCACGGGATGCTCGACGATTTGGATCGCGAAGACGTTCGACTACATCAACCGCGTTTCTTAACGCTTCCCGCTTAGCGATCTACAAGGGTATGTAGATCCACTCTCCCTCTCGTGGATGCTCATCACCATGGATAGATCTTGCATGTGCGTAGGAAAATTTTTGTTTCCCATGCAACGTTCCCCAACAGGCCCTAATGACAAGCATTAGGCATAGCAAAGTCATAGCAACATCAATCTCAGAACATAATGGATACTAGTGATCAAGCCCTAACAAAACTAACTCGATTCCATGATGAATCTCATCCAACTCCTCACCGACCAGCAAGCCTACGAAGGAATTACTCACTCCCGGTGGGGAGCATCATGGAATTGGCGATGGAGAAAGGTTGATGATGACGAAGACCGAAGATTCCCCTCTTCGGAGCCCCAAACGGGCTCCAGATCTGGCCTCCCGATGAAGAACAGGAGGTGGCGGCGGCTCCGTCTCGTGAAACGTGATAATTCTTTCTCTTTGATTTCTCTCTCCAAATTTAGGAATTTATAGTGGCGGAGATAGGGCAAGTGGGGCCCCGAGGTGGGCACAACCCACCAGGGCGCGTCGGGAGGGGGCTGGCGCGCCCTGGTGGGTGATGCTCACCCTGGGCCCCCTCCCCGGTGGTTTTTGGCTCCAGTATTTTTTATATTTTCCAAAATAAATCTCCAAAAAGTTTTGTTCCTTTCCGATGTTGGAAATATGCCCTAGAGGCAATAATAAATTGGTTATTATTATATTTCCTTGTTCATGATAATCGTTTATTATCCATGCTATAATTGTATTGATTGGAAACTCAAATACATGTGTGGGTACATAGACAACACCGTGTCCCTAGTAAGCCTCTAGTTAACTAGCTCGTTGATCAAAAGATGGTGAAGGTTTCCTAGCCATGGACATGAGATGTCATTTGATAATGGGATCACATCATTAGGAGAATGATGTGATGGACAAGACCCAAACTATAAACGTAGCCTATGATCGTGTCAGTTTATTGCTATTGTTTTCTGCATGTCAAGTATCTGTTCCTATGACCATGAGATCATGCAACTCACTGACACCGGAGGAATACCTTGTGTGTATCAAACGTCGCAACGTTACTGGGTGACTATAAAGATGCTCTACAGGTATCTCCGAGGGTGTCTGTTGGGTTGGCATGGATCAAGACTGGGATTTGTTACTCCGTGTGACGGAGAGGTATCTCAGGGCCCACTCGGTAATACAACATCACAATGAGCCTTGCAAGCAATGTGACTAAAGTGTTAGCCACGAGATCTTGTATTACGGACCGAGTAAAGAGACTTGCCGATAACGAGATTGAACTAGGTATAGAGATACCGACGATCGAATCTCGGGCAAGTAACATACCGAAGAACAAAGGGAACAACATACGGGATTAACTGAATCCTTGACATAGAGGTTCGACCGATATAGATCTTCGTAGAATATGTAGGAACCAATATGGGCATCCAGGTCCCGCTATTGGTTATTGACCGTAGAGGTGTCTCGGTCATGTCTACATAGTTCTCGAACCCGCAGGGTCTACACACTTAACGTTTGGTGACGATTAGTATAGTTGAGTTATTGTGTTGGTGACCGAAGGTTGTTTGAAGTCCCGGATAAAATCCCGGGCATGACGAGGATCTCCGGAAGAGTCCGGAGGTAAAGATTGATATATGTAATAATAGTGTTTTGATCTCCGGAAGGGTTCCGGAATTCACCGGAAGGGGTTCCGGATGTTTACCGAAGTGTTCGGGTGCAGCAACACTTTATATGGACCAAAGGGGTAAAGCCCACGAGGTATTGGAAAGTGCAAAAGGAAGTTTTGCTGCTGCCTTAAGCGGTACTACCGCTGGTAAGGCAGTACTACCGCGTAAGCGGTACTACCGCTTGTGTGAAGCGGTACTACCGCTTGTACGCGGTACTGCTGGAATCCGAGTGGGACTCTTTCCGTGCGGGCCAAACCGACCTTGTGCGGGCAAAACCGACCTTGTGGAGGCTTTCTCTCCAAGTTTAGACCCCAGGGCTCAACATATAAATAGAGGGGCAGGGCTAGCACACGGGATACATCAAGATTTCCCAAGCCGTGTGCCGGCAACCCTAACCCTCTAGTTCCTCCCATCACAATCTCCGTAGTGCTTGGCGAAGCCTTGCAGAGATTGTTCCTCACCACCATCACCATGCTGTCGTGCTGCCGAAACTCATCCACTACTTCACCATTGCTCGCTGGATTGAGGAGGTGAAGGCGTCATCAAGCCGTACGTGTGTTGAACGCGGAGGTGCCGTCCGTTCGGCGCTAGATCGTGTTTGGATTGAGGGACGACTTGCGATTTGGATCGCGAAGACGTTCGACTACATCAACCGCGTTTCTTAACGCTTCCGCTTAGCGATCTACAAGGGTATGTAGATTCACTCTCCCTCTCGTAGATGCTCATCACCATGGATAGATCTTGCGTGTGCATAGGAAATTTTTTGTTTCCCATGCGACGTTCCCCAACATCCGAGAACTTTTATTTCTGCACAAAAACAACACCATGGTAATTCTGCTAAAAACGGCGTCAGTCCGGGTTAGTTCCATTCAAATCATGCAAATTAGAGTCCAAAACAAGGGCAAAAGAGTGAGGAAAAGTAGATACGTTGGAGACGTATCAACTCCCCCAAGCTTAAACCTTTGCTTGTCCTCAAGCAATTCAGTTGACAAACTGAAAGTGATAAAGAAAAACTTTTATGAACTCTTTTGTTCTTGTTTACATATATATGCTTAAGTAGCACCCATGTTTTCAACAAATATTATGACTAACCATGTCAACAATAACTCTTAGAAATTATATTTACTCATAACAATAACATAAGCAACTAGCAAGCAATAATAAGATATCTCAAGCGCCAACACTTTGTCAAAACAATCATGAGACAATATGACAATAGTGGTATCTCGCTAGCCCTTTCTGAGACCGCAAAACATAAATGCAGAGCACCTCCAAAGTTCAAGCAGCGACTAAACATTGTAATTCATGGTAGAAAAGATCCAGTCATGCTGCACCCAACATCAACTATACACAATGCATGAGGATGACAATAGTGCTCTCAGGTCTGGCGCTTATTTGAGAAGGTGATGACTCAACATAAAAGTAAATAGATAGAACCTTCACATAGGGAAGCATGGATTTGCAGCGGTGCCAGAGCTCAAAGTTTAAAACAGAGATAGATATAATTTTGGGAGGTACACCCTTCCTGTCAACGTCACGACCAAGAGTTATCAATATCTTCCATGCTAAACAAATTAGCGGCGGTTCCCAAGCGGTAAAAGTAAAGGTTTACTCCCCCTCCACCAACAATCACACTCCACGGCGGGCCGCATCCACGGGTACCGTCCAAACCAACAACATTCCCGGGGGAGTTTTGTTTAATTATTTTTGATTTTTTTGATTTCAGGACTGGGAATCCCTACCGCCCCTCTCGTGTAAGGACAAGTGAATAAACACTCGTCATGAGAATAACCCGCTTAGCACGGAAGATACGGACCGCCCCGTGTCGCTTCATGAGCGGTCCAGACACACAAAACAGATGTTCATTTGAATTTTTAGAGGTGGCACATGCAAATTTACTTTGGAACAGCAGGGTAATACCACATATAGGTAGATATGGTGGACTCATCTGGCATAACTTGGTTTAAGGGTTTTGATGCACAAGCAACATTTCCGCTTAGTACAGGCGAAGGCTAGCAATTAGATTGAGAAGCGGCCAGCTAGAGAGCGAAGACGGTCATGAACATGCATTACATATAATCAACATTGAATACTAGCATGAGTAGGATATGGACACCATGAACATAAATATCATGAAGGCTATGTTGGTTTTGATTCAACTACATGCATGAACATGTGCCAAGTCAATCCACTTAAAACATTCAGAGGAGGATACCATATCATCATACCGCATCACAACCATTTTAGTGCATGTTGACACCCAAGATAAATCATTATCCACTCCTAGCTACTTAAGCATGGCATGAGCAACTATAATATCTAATGGTCATTGCAAACATGTTTGATCATAATGAGCTGAATCAAGGGATACTAGGTTAAACATATTTACAAAAACAAAAACAAGTTGAGTTCATACCCGCTTTTCTCTGCCACAGTCAATTCATCAAATGTCGTCATTATTGCCTTTCACTTGCACGATCGAACGATAAGAACAAAGTAGTTCAAGAGTGCTGTGGACTAAACTGGAATCTGCAAGCATTTTATTCAAGAGGAGAAGACAAAGTAACATGGGCTCTTTATTAGATAAACAATAATGCGGATGAGAGCCACTCAATGATTTCATCGTGATCTTCTCCTTGGTACGACTCAAGTAAAAAGAAAAGAATTTCAGATAAACACACTGAAATATTTTTGGAGTTTTTAGTTTTTCATGAAGCAAACAAATTAAAGAAAACAAAAACGAGAAAAACTATTTACACGGGAAAGCTCCCAACAAGCAAAAGAAGAAGCGAGAAATCTTTTTGGGTTTTCTTTTGATGCTACAGTTAAACTAAGCTAGAAAGAAAAACTAAAAAGAAATGCGAAATATTTTTGGGTTTTGTCAAAAGTTTTTCAAACACACAAGAAGAAAGCGAGAAAACAAATCTAGCATGGATATTACAATGGAAAAGTATGAACACCGACAACTGGAATGAAATGTGCGAACATGAATGTAACGGTGGAAATACGTACTCCCCCAAGCTTAGGCTTTTGGCCTAGCTTGGTAATCACCATCCGTATGAATAATAATCTGGGCGATGGCTCATCGATAACCTCGGAGGAGACTCCGCAACCCTCCTGGCAGCTTCAATCTCCCCGTTGTACTCATAGGCTTCGCTCTCAAGAACATAATATCTTCCCCTAGTGTGAAAATCAAAGAGAGCAGGAGCAGGCAATGCAACAGGCACAACGGGTTTCTTATAAAATCTCAAGTTATAGGTATAATTGGTGGCCGTGCCCGTAAGGAACTTATGACGCTTCATAGCATCAAAGTCTAAATACTGAGTGGGTAGGATGGGGTCATTAGACCACGGTGACACATTTAATCTCTCAGCTACACGGGAGGCATAGATTCCTCCATAAAAATTACCACTAGCAGCATTGAGCTGCAACCTCCGTGCAACAATTGCACCAAGATTATAATCCTTATTCCCAGTTATAGCAGTGTGTAGGAGACTCAAATTATGAGCACACAGTGTAATACAATCTTGTTTGCCTACAACACATTTACCGTTAAAGAGCGCAAAATATTGTAGTGATGGAAAGTGAATACTGTTAATTCTCCCTTGTGTAACCCCCCTATCTTCGCCAAAGCAAAGATTAACTAAAAATGACTCGTACTCAGATTTTGTTGGTTCATCGAGGGAACCCTCATATGGAAGTTTGCATGCATCGCTAAACATTTCTAACGGCATGGTAAAGGAATGATCGTACAGGTTGAATGAAACTCTAGACTCACGAGGAAAATATTTGAATTTCTTTGTGAAGGTTTTCGTGAGCTCGAGGTGTTGGGGGCACTTATCTGTGATGAAGGAGACAAGCTCTGTGTTGCGAATAAATTGATCAAATTCCTCCTTAATACCCGCACCTTCCATGAACTCGTCGCAAGTCCACAAGCATGATTTGGTAGCGGCATCTCGCATCGAGCTTTCGCTTGGTTCAACATAAGACTGTCGAACTGAGCTTCCACTTGGCGAGGCTCCCGAGGATCTCCTCCTCGAAGAACTCCTAAAGAATTGCATTTTTATTCCTACAAAAATTCTGAAAAAAAATTAGTCCACAAAAATTTGTCAACAAAACTTTGTAAGATTGTTAGCAACTACTCCCAAGCATGCATAGAGGCCATATTGAGCATCCAAACTACTTAGAACTGTAAGAATTCAACATGCAAGCTCATCTACAGCATCACCAAGAGTAGCTAATTACTCTAAAAATAACCCACTAAAACAAAAACTAATTGGAGCAATGGAGGAGTCACATACCGAGTAGCAATCCTTCCAAACAGTTTCGGAAACAGAGCTTCGAGCAAAGAGATCGAAATCCACGGGTTTGAGAGCAAGAAGACGAAAATGGTGGCTGTGGTGATTGTTTGATGGAGGTAGGTGACAATGTGGGCTAAATAGATAAGTGAGGGGGCCCACGTGGGGGCCACAACCCACCAGGGCGCGCCTGGGGGTGCTGGTGCGCCCTGGTGTCTTGTGGACACCAGGTGCACCCCCCTCAGGTGTTATTTGCACCAGAAATTCATAAATATTCAAAAAAAAAATCATGTTAAATTTTTAGGACATTCTGAGAATTTTTATTTTTGGGTCATTTTTTATTGCACGGAGAAAACAGAAAACAGGATAAACACGGCATTTTATTTTATTTGACTAACTAGAACAGAAAATAAAATGTGGGAACAGAGAGTTGTGCTTACTAGATTCATCGATGTCATACCTCTCAAAAATGGTTCATTAATAAGGTCGATGAAGTCTTATTAACAACCACTTTTGATTAGCATGAATCCGAAGAACTTTCGTAAAAACACTAAGTTACCTCAATGGGGATGTGCATATCCCCAACAAGAAGTATATCATATTTCTGTTTGGCAGTAGGTCGAGGTAATTGAAAACTTCCAATAGTGATGGTCGGAGATTCTTCAATAACATTTATACCATTCACTTGGAATTGTTTCTTCAGAAAGTGCACTGTGTGCTCATTACCATTAATATGAAAAGTGACTTTGCTTTTATTGCAATCAATAACAGCCCCTGCAGTATTCAAAAAGGGTCTACCAAGGATAATCGACATGTTGTCGTCCTCGGGCATCTCAAGAATAACAAAGTCCGTTAAGATAGTAACATTTGCAACAATAACGGGCACATCCTCACAAATACCGATAGGTATGGCTGTTGATTTGTCAGTCATTTGCAATGATATCTTAGTAGGTGTGAGTTTATTCAAATCAAGTCTTTTATATAAGGAGAAAGGCATAACACTAACACCGGCTCCCAAATCACACAAAGCAGTTTTAACATAGTTTCTTTTGATGGAGCAAGGTATAGTTGGTATTCCAGGATCTCCAAGTTTTTTAGGTACTCCATCCTTAAAAGAATAATTAGCAAGCATGGTGGAGATTTCAGCTTCAGGTATTTTTGTTTTATTAGTGATGATGTCTTTCATATACTTTGCATAAGGAGCCATCTTCAAAATATCAGTTAAACGGGTACGCAAACAGACTGGCCTAATCATTTCAGCAAAGCGCTCAAATTCTTCATCATCCTTTTTCTTAGATGGCTTAGGTGGAAATGGCATGGGTTTCTGAACCCATGGCTCTCTTTCCTTACCATGTTTCCTAGCCACAAAGTCTTTTTTATCATAACGTTTATTTTTAGGTTGTGGGTTATCATGATCAGGAGCAGGCTCTATTTCAACATCATTATCTGGTTCTCTATCATTACTAGGTTGAGCATCATTGTGAACATCATTATCATTATCACTAGGTGAATGTTCACTACCAGATTGAGTTTCAGCATCAGAAATAGAGACATCATTATTATCAGGAGGTTTTTGTGTCTCAGGTTCACTAGAGGTATGCAAAGTCCTATCATTTTTCTTTTTCTTTTTCCTCTTAGAAGGACTAGGTGCATCAGTATTAATTCTCTGAGAATCTTGTTCAATTCTTTTAGGATGACCCTCAGGATAAAGTGGTTCTTGGGTCATTCTACCTCCTCTAGTTACTACTCTAGCAACAAAATCATGCACATTATTATTCATTTCATCAAGCAATTCTTTTTGAGACTTAGCAACTTGTTCTAGTTGGGTTTGAACCATAGAGGCATGCTTTCCTACACCTCTAACATCATTACTGATTCTAAATAGCAAGTCACTTAAGCGAGCAATCATATCACAATTGTATTTCAATTGTTTCAGAACATGAGCATTGAAATGATCTTGCTTCATAATATAGTTATCAAACTCATATAAGCATTGACTAGGAGGTTTATTGTTAGGAATGTCACTTTCATTAAACTTTAATAAAGAATTTACCTCTACCACCTGTGGAGGTGGTGGTGTTTCAAGGCCATTCATTTCTTCAATAGGTGGCAAATTCTTAACATCCTCAGCTTTAATACCTTTTTCCTTCATAGATTTCTTTGCCTCTTGCATATCTTCAGGACTGAGAAATAAGATACCCCTCTTCTTCGGAGTGGGTTTAGGCGGTGGTTCGGGAAGAGTCCAATCATCATAATTCTTCAATATGTTATTCAATAATTCCTCAGCTTGTTCAACAGTTCGTTCCCTGAAAACACAACCATCACAACTATCTAGGAAGTCCGTAGAAGTATCGGTTAGTCCATTATTAAAGATATCAAGTATTTCATTTTTCTTGAGGGGATGATCAGGCAAAGCATTAAGCAATTGGAGAAGCCTCCCCCAAGCTTGTGGGAGACTCTCTTCTTCAATTTGCACACAGTTAAATATTTCCTGTAAGGCAGCTTGTTTCTTATGAGCAGGAAAATATTTTTCAGAGAAGTAGTAAATCATATCCTGGGGACTACGCACACAACCAGGAGTAAGAGTATTGTACCATGTCTTAGCATCACCCTTTAATGAGAACGGAAATAACTTAAGGGTATAATAGTAGCGAATCTTCTCATCATGAGTAAAGAGGGTGGCTATATCATTTAGCTTAGTAAGGTGTGCCACTACAGTTTCAGTTTCATAGCCATGGAAAGGATCAGATTCAACCAAAGTAATTAACTCTGGGTCGACAGAGAACTCATAATCCTTATCGGTAACACAGATAGGTGAAGTAGCAAACTTAGGATCACATTTCATTCTAGTATTCAAAGTCTTTTCCTTATACTTGCATAGCAATTTCTTAAGATCGTCTCTATCCTTGCAAGAAAGAATTTCTCTAGTTATCTCCTCGTCCATAACATAACCTTTAGGTATCTTAGGCATTTCAAACTTAGGAGAGCTAGGACTAATAGGAGTTTCATAATCATAATCAGTTTCATAAGCTTCATCAATTTCAGCAATCTCATCAGTTTCAGTAGTTTCATTTTTTTTTAGCTCTAGCAATTTGTTCCTCAAGAAATTCTCCTAGTGGCACATTATCATCAAGCATGGTACTAGCATCATCAATAGCATAATTCATAGTAGAGGTAGCATCATCAATAACTTGCAACATATCAGGATTACTAGCATGTGGTGGTGTTGCAAGCTTACTCATAACAGAAGGTGAATCAAGTGCAGAGTGTGATGGCAGTTCCTTACCTCCCCTCGTAGTAGAGGGAAAAATCTTAGTCTTTTGATCCTTCAGATTCCTCATAGTGATAGCTTGATATAAATCCCAAGTGACTCAACAGATATTGCTATGCTCCCCGGCAACGGCGCCAGAAAAAGGTCTTGACAACCCACAAGTATAGGGGATCGCAACAGTTTTCGAGGGTAGAGTATTCAACCCAAATTTATAGATTCAACACAAGGGGAGCCAAAGAATACTTGAGAGTATTAGCAGTTGAGTTGTCAATTCAACCACACCTGGAGATTAAATATCTGCAGCAGAGTGATCAGTAGCACAGCAATATGATAGTTTTGATAGCAGTAGCAATAGTAACAGTAGCGGTAACAGTAGTAGCAATAGTTTTGTAACAGTTGGAACAACAGCAACATCAGTAGTAACTTAGCAAGAACAATAATTGGAAAGGTCATAGGCACTGGATCGGTAACTTGTTGGATGATATTCATCATATAACAGTCATAACCTAGGGCGATACAGTACTAGCTCCAGTTCATCAATATAATGTAGGCATGTATTCCGTAAATAGTCATACGTGCTTATGGAAAAGAACTTGCATGACATCTTTTGTCCTACCCTCCCGTGGCAGCGGGGTCCATAAGGAAACTAAGGGATATTAAGGCCTCCTTTTAATAAAGAACCGGAACAAAGCATTAACACATGGTGAATACATGAACTCCTCAAACTACGGTCATCACTGCGAAGTATCCCAAATATTGTCACTATGGGGTTGACGGATCATAACACGTAATAGGTGCATATGACTAGGCAAGATCGGATCAAGAACATAGATATAGAGATGATAACATAAACGGTTCAGATCTGAAATCATGGCACTCGGGCCCTAGTGACAAGCATTAGGCATAGCAAAGTCATAGCAACATCAATCTCAGAACATAATGGATACTAGTGATCAAGCCCTAACAAAACTAACTCGATTACATGATGAATCTCATCCAACTCCTCACCGACCAGCAAGCCTATGAAGGAATTACTCACTCCCGGTGGGGAGCATCATGGAATTGGCGATGGAGAAAGGTTGATGATGACGAGGACCGAAGATTCCCCTCTTCGGAGCCCCAAACGGGCTCCAGATCTGGCCTCCCGATGAAGAACAGGAGGTGGCGGCGGCTCCGTCTCGTGAAACGCGATAATTCTTTCTCTCTGATTTTTTTCTCCAAATTTAGGAATTTATAGTGGCGGAGATAGGGCAAGTGGGGCCCCGAGGTGGGCACAACCCACCAGGGCGCGCCGGGAGGGGGCTGGCGTGCCCTGGTGGGTGATGCTCACCCTGGGCCCCCTCTTCGGTGGTTTTTGGCTCCAGTATTTTTTATATTTTCCAAAATAAATCTCCGAAAAGTTTCGTTCCATTCCGAGAAATTTTATTTCTGCACAAAAATAACACCATGGTAATTCTGCTGAAAACAGCGTCAGTCCGGGTTAGTTCCATTCAAATCATGCAAATTAGAGTCCAAAACAAGGGCAAAAGAGTGACGAAAAGTAGATACGTTGGAGACATATCACTACGCAAACAAGATTGCAAGCAAGCTAGAGATCTGATGAGAAAAAGGGCAAACGAAAAAGAGGGCGAATAAAACGGCAAATTTGTGAAGTGGGGGAGAGGAAAACGAGAGGCAAATGGCAAATAATGTAATTGCAAGGAGATGAGATTTGTGATTAGGAACCTGATAGATGTTGATGATGTCTCCCCGGCAACGGCACCAGAAATTCCTTTGATGTGGCTTGAGACTGCGTCGGTATTTCCCCAAAGAGGAAGGGATGATGCAGCACAACGACGATAAGTATTTCCCTCAGTTATGAAACCAAGGTTATCGAACCAGTAGGAGAACCACACAACACTATGTAAACGGTACCTGCACACAAAGAACAAATACTTGCAACCCGACGCGAAAGAGAGGTTGTCAATCTCTCCACGGTAAAAAGATAGATTAGATTGTAATAGATTGAATAGATAGATCGCAGAAGAACACAAAATAAAGGAGGCAAATAAAAAGTGCAGCAAGGTATTTTTGGGTTTTTGGAATAATAGATCTGAAAACAAAAAGCGGCAAAAGATAGATCGGAAAGCAATATGTTGGAAAAGTAGACCCGGGGGCCGTAGGTTTCACTAGTGGCTTCTCTCATGAGTATAGCACATGGTGGGTGAACAAATTACTGTTGAGCAATTGATAGAAGATCAAATAATCATGATGATATCCAAGGCGATGATCATTATATAGGCATCACGTCCAAGATTAGTAGACCGAAACGATTCTGCATCTACTACTATTACTCCACACATCGACTGCTATCCAGCATGCATCTAGTGTATTAAGTTCATGGAAAAACGGAGTAATGCAATAAGAACGGTGACATGATGTAGACAAGATCTATTCATGTAGGAATAGACCACATCTTGTTGTCCTTAATAGCAACGATACATGCGTGCCTCGCTGCCCCTTCTGTCACTCGGAGAGGACATCGCAAGATCAAACCCATCACAAAGCGCCTCTTTCCATGGCAAGAAAAAACGATCTAGTTGGCCTAACTAAACAAAAGATTCGAAGAAGAAATACGAGGCTATAAGTAATCATGCATATAAGAGATCAAAGAAGACTCAAATAATATTCATGGATAGAAACTGATCATGAACTCAAAATTCATCGGATCCCAACAAACACACTGCAAAAAGTCATTACATCAAATAGATCTCCAAGAGACCATTGTATTGAGAATCAAAGGAGAGAGAGAAAGCCATCTAGCTACTGCCTACGGACCCGTAGGTATATGGTGGACTACTCACGCATCATCGGAGAGGCACCAATGAGGATGATGAACCCCTCCGTGATGGTGTTGTTGGGGAACGTTGCATGGGAAACAAAAATTTTCCTACGCACACGCAATATCTATCCATGGTGATGAGCATCTACGAGAGGAAGAGTGAATCTACATACCCTTGTAGATCGCTAAGCGGAAGCGTTTAAGAAACGCGGTTGATGTAGTCGAACGTCTTCGCGATCCAAATCGCAAATCGTCCCTCGAACCGATCACGAACTAGCGCCGAACGGACGACACCTCCGCGTTCAACACACGTACGGCTTGATGACGCCTTCACCTCCTCGATCCAGCGAGCGATGGTGAAGTAGTGGTTGAGTTACAGCAGCACGACGGCGTGGTGATGGTGGTGAGGAACAATCTCTGCAGGGCTTCGCCAAGCGCTACGGAGATTATGACGGAGGAACTAGAGGGCTAGGGTTGCCGGCACACGGCTTGGGAAATCCTGATGTATCCCGTGTGCTAGCCCTGCCCCTCTATTTATATGTTGAGCCTTGGGGTCTAAACTTGGAGTAAAAGCCTCCTCCAGGTCGGTTTTGCCCGCACAAGGTCGGTTTGGCCCGCAGGGAAAGAGTCCAACTCGGATCCCTGCCGAACCGTGCACAGCCGCGCACAAGCGGTAGTACCGCTCACAAGCGGTAGTACCGCTTGAGCGGTAGTACCGCTTCACCAAGCGGTAGTACCGCTTCACAAAACGGTAGTACCGCTTACGCGGTAGCAAAACTACTTTTTGCACTTTCCAATACCTCGTGGGCTTTATCCCTTTGGCCCATATAAAGTGTTGCTGTACCCGAACACTTCGGTAAACATCCGGAACCCCTTCCGGTGAATTCCGGAACCCTTCCGGAGATCAAAACACTATTATCAAATATATCAATCTTTACCTCCAGACTATTCCGGAGATCCTCGTCATGTCCGGGATCTTATCCGGGACTCCGAACAACCTTCGGTCACCAACATAACTCAACTATACTAATCGTCACCAAACGTTAAGTGTGTAGACCCTGCGGGTTCGAGAACTATGTAGACATGACCGAGACACCTCTACGGCCAATAACCAATAGCGGGACCTGGATGCCCATATAGGCTCCTACATATTCTACGAAGATCTTTTATCGGTCGAACCTCTATGTCAAGGATTCAGTTAATCCCGTATGCTGTTCCCTTTGTTCTTCGGTATGTTACTTGCCCGAGATTCGATCGTCGGTATCTCTATACCTAGTTCAATCTCGTTACCGGCAAGTCTCTTTACTCGTTCCGTAATACAAGATCTCGTGGCTAACACTTTAGTCACATTGCTTGCAAGGCTCATTGTGATGTTGTATTACCGAGTGGGCCCTGAGATACCTCTCTGTCACACAGAGTAACAAATCCCAGTCTTGATCCATGCCAACCCAACAGACACCCTCGGAGATACCTGTAGAGCACCTTTATAGTCACCCAGTTACGTTGCGACGTTTGATACACACAAGGTACTCCTCCGATGTCAGGGAGTTTCATGATCTCATGGTCATAGGAACAGATACTTGACATGCAGAAAACAATAGCAATAAACTGACACGATCAAATGCTACGTTCTTAGTTTGGGTCTTGTCCATCACATCATTCTCCTAATGATGTGATCCCGTTATCAAATGACATCTCATGTCAATGGCTAGGAAACCTTAACCATCTTTGATCAACGAGCTAGTCAACTAGAGGCTTACTAGGGACACAGTGTTGTCTATGTACCCACACATGTATTCGAGTTTCCAATCAATACAATTATAGCATGGATAATAAACGATTATCATGAACAAGGAAATATAATAATAACCAATTTATTATTGCCTCTAGGGCATATTTCCAACAGTCTCCCACTTGCACTAGAGTCAATAATCTAGTTCACATCACTATGTGATTTACATTGTAATGAATCGAACACCCATGCAGTTCTGGTGTTGTTCATGTTTTAGCCCTTGGAAGAGGTTTAGTCATCGGATCTGCAACATTTAGATCCGTGTGTACTTTGCAAATATTTATGTCGTCCTCCTTGATGTAATCGCGGATGGAATTGAAACGTCGCTTTATGTGTCTGGTCCTCTTGTGAAATCTTGGTTCCTTGGCTAGAGCAATGGCACCAGTATTATCACAAAACAGAGTCATTGGGTTAAGCGCACTAGGCACTACTCCAAGATCTGTCATGAACTCCTTCATCCAGACACCTTCCTTCGCCGCCTCCGAGGCTGCGATGTACTCCGCTTCGCATGTAGAATCAGCTACCACGCTTTGCTTGGAACTGCACCAGCTAACCGCACCCCCATTAAGAATAAATACGTATCCGGTTTGAGACTTAGAGTCATCCGGATCAGTGTCAAAGCTTGCATCGACGTAACCCTTTACGACGAGCTCTTGATCACCTCCATAAACGAGAAACATGTCCTTAGTCCTTTTCAGGTACTTCAGGATATTCTTGACCGCCGTCCAGTGTTCCACTCCTGGATCACTTTGAAACCTTCTGACCATACTTATGGCAAGGCTGACATCGGGTCTTGTGCACAGCATTGCATACATAATAGAGCCTATGGCTGAAGCATAGGGGATGACACTCATCTTTTCTCTATCTTCTGCAGTCACTGGGCATTGAGTCTTACTCAACTTCACACCTTGCAATACAGGCAAGAACCCCTTCTTGGACTGATCCATTTTGAACTTCTTCAAAACTTTGTCAAGGTATGTGCTTTGTGAAAGTCCTATCAAGCGTCTCGATCTATCTCTATAGATCTTGATGCCTAATATGAAAGCAGCTTCTCCTAGGTCCTTCATTGAAAAACTCTTGTTCAAATATTCCTTTACGCTTTCCAGCATTTCTATATTGTTTCCAATCAGTAATATGTCATCCACATATAATATTAGAAACGCTATAGAGCTCCCACTCACTTTCTTGTAAATACAAGCTTCTCCGTAAACTTGTATAAACTCGAATGCTTTGATCACCTCATCAAAACGAAGATTCCAACTCCGAGATGCTTGCACCAGTCCATAAATGGATCGCTGGAGTTTGCAAACTTTGTCAGCATTCTCTGGATCGACAAAACCTTCTGGTTGCATCATATACAACTCTTCCTCAAGGTAACCGTTAAGGAACGCTGTTTTGACATCCATCTGCCAAATTTCATAATCGAAAAAGGCAGCTATTGCTAACATGATTCTGACGGACTTAAGCATCGCTACGGGTGAGAAGGTCTCATCGTAGTCAACTCCTTGAACTTGTGAAAAACCCTTTGCCACAAGTCGAGCTTTATAGACGGTGACATTACCGTCCGCGTCCGTCTTCCTCTTAAAGATCCATTTGTTCTGAATGGCCTTACGCCCTTCAGGTAATACTTCCAAAGTCCATACTTTGTTTTCATACATGGATCCCATCTCGGATTTCATGGCCTCTAACCACTTCTCGGAATCCGGGCCCATCATCGCTTCTCCATAGCTCGTAGGTTCATCGTTGTCTAACAACATGACCTCTAAGACAGGGTTGCCGTACCACTCAGGAGCAGTACGCGTCCTTGTCGACCTACAAGGTTCGATAGCAACTTGATCCAAAGCTTCATGATCATCATCATTAACTTCCTCTTCAGCTAATGTAGGCTCCACCGAAACAACTTTCTGCGTTGCGCTACTCTCAGGTTGAAGTAAAGGTTCAACAACCTCATCAAGTTCTATCTTCCTCCCACTCAATTCTTTCGAGAGAAACTCTTTCTCAAGAAATGTTCCGTTTTTAGCGACAAACACTTTGCCTTCGGATCTGAGGTAGAAGGTATACCCAACTGTCTCTTTTGGGTATCCTATGAAGACGCATTTCTCCGCTTTGGGTTCCAGCTTTTCAGGCTGAAGCTTTTTGACATAAGCATCACATCCCCAAACTTTAAGAAACGACAGCTTTGGCTTCTTGCCAAAGCAAAGTTCATATGGCGTCGTCTCAACGGATTTCGATGGTGCCCTATTTAAAGTGAATGCAGCTGTCTCTAATGCATAACCCCAAAACGATAGTGGCAAATCGGCAAGAGACATCATAGATCGCTCCATATCCAATAAGGTTCGATTACGATGTTCGGACACACCATTACGCTGTGGTGTTCCAGGCGGTGTCAATTGTGAAACAATTCCACACTGTCTTAAGTGACTGCCAAACTCATAACTCAGATATTCTCCTCCTCGATCAGATCGTAGGAATTTAATCTTCTTGTTACGATGATTCTCAACTTCACTCTGAAATTGTTTGAACTTTTCAAATGTTTCAGACTTATGTTTCATTAAGTAAATATACCCATATCTACTTAAGTCATTAGTGAAGGTGAGAAAGTAACGATAACCACCGCGCACCTCAATACTCATCGGACCACACACATCAGTATGTATGATTTCCAATAAGTCACTTGCCCGTTCCATTGTTCCAGAGAACGGCGTTTTAGTCATCTTGCCCATGAGGCATGGCTCACATGTGTCAAGTGATTCAAAATCAAGTGACTCCAAAAGTCCATCAGCATGGAGCTTCTTCATGCGTTTTACGCCAATATGACCTAAACGGCAGTGCCACAAGAAAGTGGTATTATCATTATCAATTCTACATCTTTTGGCATCAATGTTATGAACATGTGTATCATTACTATCGAGATTCAATAAGAATAAACCCCTCACATTGGGTGCATGACCATAAAAGATATTACTCATATAAATAGAACAACCATTATTCTCTGATTTAAATGAGTAACCGTCTCGCAATAAACAAGATCCAGATATAATGTTCATGCTTAACGCAGGCACCAAATAACACTTATTTAGGTTCATCACTAATCCCGACGGTAATCGAAGAGCGAGTGTGCCGACGGCGATCACATCAACCTTGGAACCATTTCCCACGCGCATCGTCACTTCGTCCTTTGCCAGCCTCCGTCTATTCCGCAGTTCCTGTTTAGAGTTGCAAATATGAGCAACCGCACCGGTATCAAATACCCAGGCACTACAACGAGGGTTGGTAAGGAACATATCAATAACATGTATATCATATATACCTTGTTTGTTGTTGGCCGCCTTCTTGTCAGCCAAATACTTGGGGCAGTTCCGCTTCCAGTGTCCAGTTCCCTTGCAATGAAAGCACTCAGTTTCTGGTTTGGGTCCAGCCTTGGGTTTCTTCACGGGAGTAGCAACTGCTTTGCCACCCTTCTTGGATTTACCCTTCTTACCCTTGCCATTTTTCTTGAAACTAGTGGTTTTATTGACCATCAACACTTGATGCTCCTTCTGAATTTCAGACTCAGCGGCTTTCAGCATCGCAAACAGCTCGGCGACTGACTTGTTCATCCCGTGCATGTTATAGTTCAACACGAAGCTCTTGTAGCTAGGTGGCAATGATTGAAGAACTCTGTCAGTGATAGCCTCTGGCGGAAGGGGCATCCCTAACTCAGCCAGACGGGTGGAGTACCCAGACATTCTGAGTATGTGATCACTGATAGTGCCGTTCTCCTCCATCTTGCAAGCATAGAACTTATCGGAGATCTCATATCTCTCGATCCGGGCATTCTTCTGAAAGATAAACTTCAACTCCTGGAACATCTCATATGCTCCATGACGTTCAAAACGTCTTTGAAGTCCCGGTTCTAAGCCATACAATAATGCACATTGAACTATTGAGTAATTATCAGAACGAGCCTGCCAGGCGTTTCACAACGTCTAGAGACTCAACTGGAGCGGGTGGATCACCAAGCGGTGCATCAAGGACATAAGCCTTCTGGGAAGCCGTAAGGATAATCCTTAGATTACGGGCCCAGTCCACAAAGTTACTTCCATCATCTTTCAACTTAGCTTTCTCTAGGAACGCATTAAAATTCAGGGGTGCTACTGCGCGAGCCATGATCTACAACATAAATATAGCAAAGACAACTTAGACTATTGTTCTAGATAATGAGTTTAGTTAATCATATTACTTAAAAACTCCCACTCAAATTGACATCCCTCCGGTCATTCGAGTGTAACATGATCCAAATCCACCAACTCAAGTCCGATCATCACGTGAGTTGAGGTGGTTTCAATGGTGAACATCTTCATGTTGATCATATCTACTATATGACTCATGTTCGACCTTTCGGTCTCTTGTGTTCCGAGGCCATGTCTGTACATGCTAGGCTCGTCAAGTTTAACCCAAGTGTTCCGCGTGTGCAACATGGCTTGCACCCGTTGTATGTGAACGTGGAGTCTATCACACCCGATCATCACGGCGTGTCTCGAAACGACGAACTTTCGCAATGGTGCACACTCGGGGAGAACACAATTTATCTTGAAATTTAAGTGAGGGATCACCTTATAATGCTACCGTCATCCTAAGCAAAATAAGATGCATAAAAGGATTAACATCACATGCAAATCATAAGTGACATGATATGGCCATGAACTTGTGCTTTTGATCTCCATCTCCAAAGCACCGGCATGATCTCCATCGTCACCGGCATGACACCATGATCTCCATCATCTTGATCTCCATCAACGTGTCGCCATAAGGTTGTCGCGCCGACTGTTGCTTCCACGACTATTGCTAACGTTTAGCGATAAAGTAAAGCATTACATAGCGCTTAATGATTGACACGCAGGTCATACAATAATTAAAGACA
This sequence comes from Elymus sibiricus, assembly GCA_039707655.1. NCBI lineage: Eukaryota > Viridiplantae > Streptophyta > Magnoliopsida > Poales > Poaceae > Elymus > Elymus sibiricus. Next base: position 420,401,264 of record CM077665.1, read on the forward strand.
ACTCTATGGCTCCTGCCAGTTGCCGTACTCATCGACATGCAAGTCGTGATATTCTATACAACACATGATCATCTCATACATCACATATATCTCATCATGTAATTGGCCATATCACATCACAACATACCCTGCAAAAACAAGTTAGACGTCCTCTAATTGTTGTTGCAAATTTTACGTGGCTGCTACGGGTTTGCAAGAACCGTTCTTACCTACGCAAAACCACAACGTGGTGTAGTGATTGCTTTTTGATCTTCTAAAAGAACCCTCTTCATTGAAATCGATTCAACTAAAGTGAGAGAGACAGACACCCGCTAGCCATCTTTATGCAACAAAATTACATGTCAGTTGAAGGAACCTGTCTCGCGTAAGTGTACGCGTAATGTCGGTCTGGGCCGCTTCATCTCACAATACCGCCGAATCAAATATCAACTAGTAACGGCAAGCAATATGTATACACCCACGCCCACAACTCGTTTGTGTTCTACTCGAGATCTCATCTACGCATAGACCTAGCTCATGATGCCACTGTTGGGGAACGTTGCATGGGAAACAAAAAATTTCCTACGCACACGCAAGATCTATCCATGGTGATGAGCATCTACGAGAGGAAGAGTGAATCTACATACCCTTGTAGATCGCTAAGCGGAAGCGTTTAAGAAACGCGGTTGATGTAGTCGAACGTCTTCGCGATCCAAATCGCAAATCGTCCCTCGAACCGATCACGAACTAGCGCCGAACGGACGGCACCTCCGCGTTCAACACACGTACGGCTTGATGACGCCTTCACCTCCTCGATCCAGCGAGCGATGGTGAAGTAGTGGTTGAGTTACAGCAGCACGACGGCGTGGTGATGGTGGTGAGGAACAATCTCTGCAGGGCTTCGCCAAGCGCTACGGAGATTATGACGGAGGAACTAGAGGGCTAGGGTTGCCGGCACACGGCTTGGGAAATCCTGATGTATCCCGTGTGCTAGCCCTGCCCCTCTATTTATATGTTGAGCCTTGGGGTCTAAACTTGGAGTAAAAGCCTCCTCCAGGTCGGTTTTGCCCGCACAAGGTCGGTTTGGCCCGCAGGGAAAGAGTCCAACTCGGATCCCTGCCGAACCGTGCACAGCCGCGCACAAGCAGTAGTACCGCTCACAAGCGGTAGTACCGCTTGAGCGGTAGTACCGCTTCACCAAGCGGTAGTACCGCTTCACAAAACGGTAGTACCGCTTACGCGGTAGCAAAACTACTTTTTGCACTTTCCAATACCTCGTGGGCTTTATCCCTTTGGCCCATATAAAGTGTTGCTGTACCCGAACACTTCGGTAAACATCCGGAACCCCTTCCGGTGAATTCCGGAACCCTTCCGGAGATCAAAACACTATTATCAAATATATCAATCTTTACCTCCAGACTATTCCGGAGATCCTCGTCATGTCCGGGATCTTATCCGGGACTCCGAACAACCTTCGGTCACCAACATAACTCAACTATACTAATCGTCACCAAACGTTAAGTGTGTAGACCCTGCGGGTTCGAGAACTATGTAGACATGACCGAGACACCTCTACGGCCAATAACCAATAGCGGGACCTGGATGCCCATATAGGCTCCTACATATTCTACGAAGATCTTTTATCGGTCGAACCTCTATGTCAAGGATTCAGTTAATCCCGTATGCTGTTCCCTTTGTTCTTCGGTATGTTACTTGCCCGAGATTCGATCGTCGGTATCTCTATACCTAGTTCAATCTCGTTACCGGCAAGTCTCTTTACTCGTTCCGTAATACAAGATCTCGTGGCTAACACTTTAGTCACATTGCTTGCAAGGCTCATTGTGATGTTGTATTACCGAGTGGGCCCTGAGATACCTCTCTGTCACACAGAGTAACAAATCCCAGTCTTGATCCATGCCAACCCAACAGACACCCTCGGAGATACCTGTAGAGCACCTTTATAGTCACCCAGTTACGTTGCGACGTTTGATACACACAAGGTACTCCTCCGATGTCAGGGAGTTTCATGATCTCATGGTCATAGGAACAGATACTTGACATGCAGAAAACAATAGCAATAAACTGACACGATCAAATGCTACGTTCTTAGTTTGGGTCTTGTCCATCACATCATTCTCCTAATGATGTGATCCCGTTATCAAATGACATCTCATGTCAATGGCTAGGAAACCTTAACCATCTTTGATCAACGAGCTAGTCAACTAGAGGCTTACTAGGGACACAGTGTTGTCTATGTACCCACACATGTATTCGAGTTTCCAATCAATACAATTATAGCATGGATAATAAACGATTATCATGAACAAGGAAATATAATAATAACCAATTTATTATTGCCTCTAGGGCATATTTCCAACAGTCTCCCACTTGCACTAGAGTCAATAATCTAGTTCACATCACTATGTGATTTACATTGTAATGAATCGAACACCCATGCAGTTCTGGTGTTGTTCATGTTTTAGCCCTTGGAAGAGGTTTAGTCATCGGATCTGCAACATTTAGATCCGTGTGTACTTTGCAAATATTTATGTCGTCCTCCTTGATGTAATCGCGGATGGAATTGAAACGTCGCTTTATGTGTCTGGTCCTCTTGTGAAATCTTGGTTCCTTGGCTAGAGCAATGGCACCAGTATTATCACAAAACAGAGTCATTGGGTTAAGCGCACTAGGCACTACTCCAAGATCTGTCATGAACTCCTTCATCCAGACACCTTCCTTCGCCGCCTCCGAGGCTGCGATGTACTCCGCTTCGCATGTAGAATCAGCTACCACGCTTTGCTTGGAACTGCACCAGCTAACCGCACCCCCATTAAGAATAAATACGTATCCGGTTTGAGACTTAGAGTCATCCGGATCAGTGTCAAAGCTTGCATCGACGTAACCCTTTACGACGAGCTCTTGATCACCTCCATAAACGAGAAACATGTCCTTAGTCCTTTTCAGGTACTTTAGGATATTCTTGACCGCCGTCCAGTGTTCCACTCCTGGATCACTTTGAAACCTTCTGACCATACTTATGGCAAGGCTGACATCGGGTCTTGTGCACAGCATTGCATACATAATAGAGCCTATGGCTGAAGCATAGGGGATGACACTCATCTTTTCTCTATCTTCTGCAGTCACTGGGCATTGAGTCTTACTCAACTTCACACCTTGCAATACAGGCAAGAACCCCTTCTTGGACTGATCCATTTTGAACTTCTTCAAAACTTTGTCAAGGTATGTGCTTTGTGAAAGTCCTATCAAGCGTCTCGATCTATCTCTATAGATCTTGATGCCTAATATGAAAGCAGCTTCTCCTAGGTCCTTCATTGAAAAACTCTTGTTCAAATATTCCTTTACGCTTTCCAGCATTTCTATATTGTTTCCAATCAGTAATATGTCATCCACATATAATATTAGAAACGCTATAGAGCTCCCACTCACTTTCTTGTAAATACAAGCTTCTCCGTAAACTTGTATAAACTCGAATGCTTTGATCACCTCATCAAAACGAAGATTCCAACTCCGAGATGCTTGCACCAGTCCATAAATGGATCGCTGGAGTTTGCAAACTTTGTCAGCATTCTCTGGATCGACAAAACCTTCTGGTTGCATCATATACAACTCTTCCTCAAGGTAACCGTTAAGGAACGCTGTTTTGACATCCATCTGCCAAATTTCATAATCGAAAAAGGCAGCTATTGCTAACATGATTCTGACGGACTTAAGCATCGCTACGGGTGAGAAGGTCTCATCGTAGTCAACTCCTTGAACTTGTGAAAAACCCTTTGCCACAAGTCGAGCTTTATAGACGGTGACATTACCGTCCGCGTCCGTCTTCCTCTTAAAGATCCATTTGTTCTGAATGGCCTTACACCCTTCAGGTAATACTTCCAAAGTCCATACTTTGTTTTCATACATGGATCCCATCTCGGATTTCATGGCCTCTAACCACTTCTCGGAATCCGGGCCCATCATCGCTTCTCCATAGCTCGTAGGTTCATCGTTGTCTAACAACATGACCTCTAAGACAGGGTTGCCGTACCACTCAGGAGCAGTACGCGTCCTTGTCGACCTACAAGGTTCGATAGCAACTTGATCCAAAGCTTCATGATCATCATCATTAACTTCCTCTTCAGCTAATGTAGGCTCCACAGAAACAACTTTCTGCGTTGCGCTACTCTCAGGTTGAAGTAAAGGTTCAACAACCTCATCAAGTTCTATCTTCCTCCCACTCAATTCTTTCGAGAGAAACTCTTTCTCAAGAAATGTTCCATTTTTAGCGACAAACACTTTGCCTTCGGATCTGAGGTAGAAGGTATACCCAACTGTCTCTTTTGGGTATCCTATGAAGACGCATTTCTCCGCTTTGGGTTCCAGCTTTTCAGGCTGAAGCTTTTTGACATAAGCATCACATCCCCAAACTTTAAGAAACGACAGCTTTGGCTTCTTGCCAAAGCAAAGTTCATATGGCGTCGTCTCAACGGATTTCGATGGTGCCCTATTTAAAGTGAATGCAGCTGTCTCTAATGCATAACCCCAAAACGATAGTGGCAAATCGGCAAGAGACATCATAGATCGTACCATATCCAATAAGGTTCGATTACGATGTTCGGACACACCATTACGCTGTGGTGTTCCAGGCGGTGTCAATTGTGAAACAATTCCACACTGTCTTAAGTGACTGCCAAACTCATAACTCAGATATTCTCCTCCTCGATCAGATCGTAGGAATTTAATCTTCTTGTTACGATGATTCTCAACTTCACTCTGAAATTGTTTGAACTTTTCAAATGTTTCAGACTTATGTTTCATTAAGTAAATATACCCATATCTACTTAAGTCATTAGTGAAGGTGAGAAAGTAACGATAACCACCGCGCACCTCAATACTCATCGGACCACACACATCAGTATGTATGATTTCCAATAAGTCACTTGCCCGTTCCATTGTTCCAGAGAACGGCGTTTTAGTCATCTTGCCCATGAGGCATGGCTCACATGTGTCAAGTGATTCAAAATCAAGTGACTCCAAAAGTCCATCAGCATGGAGCTTCTTCATGCGTTTTACGCCAATATGACCTAAACGGCAGTGCCACAAGAAAGTGGTATTATCATTATCAATTCTACATCTTTTGGCATCAATGTTATGAACATGTGTATCATTACTATCGAGATTCAATAAGAATAAACCCCTCACATTGGGTGCATGACCATAAAAGATATTACTCATATAAATAGAACAACCATTATTCTCTGATTTAAATGAGTAACCGTCTCGCAATAAACAAGATCCAGATATAATGTTCATGCTTAACGCAGGCACCAAATAACACTTATTTAGGTTCATCACTAATCCCGACGGTAATCGAAGAGCGAGTGTGCCGACGGCGATCACATCAACCTTGGAACCATTTCCCACGCGCATCGTCACTTCGTCCTTTGCCAGCCTCCGTCTATTCCGCAGTTCCTGTTTAGAGTTGCAAATATGAGCAACCGCACCGGTATCAAATACCCAGGCACTACAACGAGGGTTGGTAAGGAACATATCAATAACATGTATATCATATATACCTTGTTTGTTGTTGGCCGCCTTCTTGTCAGCCAAATACTTGGGGCAGTTCCGCTTCCAGTGTCCAGTTCCCTTGCAATGAAAGCACTCAGTTTCTGGTTTGGGTCCAGCCTTGGGTTTCTTCACGGGAGTAGCAACTGCTTTGCCACCCTTCTTGGATTTACCCTTCTTACCCTTGCCATTTTTCTTGAAACTAGTGGTTTTATTGACCATCAACACTTGATGCTCCTTCTGAATTTCAGACTCAGCGGCTTTCAGCATCGCAAACAGCTCGGCGACTGACTTGTTCATCCCGTGCATGTTATAGTTCAACACGAAGCTCTTGTAGCTAGGTGGCAATGATTGAAGAACTCTGTCAGTGATAGCCTCTGGCGGAAGGGGCATCCCTAACTCAGCCAGACGGGTGGAGTACCCAGACATTCTGAGTATGTGATCACTGATAGTGCCGTTCTCCTCCATCTTGCAAGCATAGAACTTATCGGAGATCTCATATCTCTCGATCCGGGCATTCTTCTGAAAGATAAACTTCAACTCCTGGAACATCTCATATGCTCCATGACGTTCAAAACGTCTTTGAAGTCCCGGTTCTAAGCCATACAATAATGCACATTGAACTATTGAGTAATTATCAGAACGAGCCTGCCAGGCGTTTCACAACGTCTAGAGACTCAACTGGAGCGGGTGGATCACCAAGCGGTGCATCAAGGACATAAGCCTTCTGGGAAGCCGTAAGGATAATCCTTAGATTACGGGCCCAGTCCACAAAGTTACTTCCATCATCTTTCAACTTAGCTTTCTCTAGGAACGCATTAAAATTCAGGGGTGCTACTGCGCGAGCCATGATCTACAACATAAATATAGCAAAGACAACTTAGACTATTGTTCTAGATAATGAGTTTAGTTAATCATATTACTTAAAAACTCCCACTCAAATTGACATCCCTCCGGTCATTCGAGTGTAACATGATCCAAATCCACCAACTCAAGTCCGATCATCACGTGAGTTGAGGTGGTTTCAATGGTGAACATCTTCATGTTGATCATATCTACTATATGACTCATGTTCGACCTTTCGGTCTCTTGTGTTCCGAGGCCATGTCTGTACATGCTAGGCTCGTCAAGTTTAACCCAAGTGTTCCGCGTGTGCAACATGGCTTGCACCCGTTGTATGTGAACGTGGAGTCTATCACACCCGATCATCACGGCGTGTCTCGAAACGACGAACTTTCGCAATGGTGCACACTCGGGGAGAACACAATTTATCTTGAAATTTAAGTGAGGGATCACCTTATAATGCTACCGTCATCCTAAGCAAAATAAGATGCATAAAAGGATTAACATCACATGCAAATCATAAGTGACATGATATGGCCATGAACTTGTGCTTTTGATCTCCATCTCCAAAGCACCGGCATGATCTCCATCGTCACCGGCATGACACCATGATCTCCATCATCTTGATCTCCATCAACGTGTCGCCATAAGGTTGTCGCGCCGACTGTTGCTTCCACGACTATTGCTAACGTTTAGCGATAAAGTAAAGCATTACATAGCGCTTAATGATTGACACGCAGGTCATACAATAATTAAAGACAACTCTATGGCTCCTGCCAGTTGCCGTACTCATCGACATGCAAGTCGTGATATTCTATACAACACATGATCATCTCATACATCACATATATCTCATCATGTAATTGGCCATATCACATCACAACATACCCTGCAAAAACAAGTTAGACGTCCTCTAATTGTTGTTGCAAATTTTACGTGGCTGCTACGGGTTTGCAAGAACCGTTCTTACCTACGCAAAACCACAACGTGGTGTAGTGATTGCTTTTTGATCTTCTAAAAGAACCCTCTTCATTGAAATCGATTCAACTAAAGTGAGAGAGACAGACACCCGCTAGCCATCTTTATGCAACAAAATTACATGTCAGTTGAAGGAACCTGTCTCGCGTAAGTGTACGCGTAATGTCGGTCTGGGCCGCTTCATCTCACAATACCGCCGAATCAAATATCAACTAGTAACGGCAAGCAATATGTATACACCCACGCCCACAACTCGTTTGTGTTCTACTCGAGATCTCATCTACGCATAGACCTAGCTCATGATGCCACTGTTGGGGAACGTTGCATGGGAAACAAAAAATTTCCTACGCACACGCAAGATCTATCCATGGTGATGAGCATCTACGAGAGGAAGAGTGAATCTACATACCCTTGTAGATCGCTAAGCGGAAGCGTTTAAGAAACGCGGTTGATGTAGTCGAACGTCTTCGCGATCCAAATCGCAAATCGTCCCTCGAACCGATCACGAACTAGCGCCGAACGGACGGCACCTCCGCGTTCAACACACGTACGGCTTGATGACGCCTTCACCTCCTCGATCCAGCGAGCGATGGTGAAGTAGTGGTTGAGTTACAGCAGCACGACGGCGTGGTGATGGTGGTGAGGAACAATCTCTGCAGGGCTTCGCCAAGCGCTACGGAGATTATGACGGAGGAACTAGAGGGCTAGGGTTGCCGGCACACGGCTTGGGAAATCCTGATGTATCCCGTGTGCTAGCCCTGCCCCTCTATTTATATGTTGAGCCTTGGGGTCTAAACTTGGAGTAAAAGCCTCCTCCAGGTCGGTTTTGCCCGCACAAGGTCGGTTTGGCCCGCAGGGAAAGAGTCCAACTCGGATCCCTGCCGAACCGTGCACAGCCGCGCACAAGCGGTAGTACCGCTCACAAGCGGTAGTACCGCTTGAGCGGTAGTACCGCTTCACCAAGCGGTAGTACCGCTTCACAAAACGGTAGTACCGCTTACGCGGTAGCAAAACTACTTTTTGCACTTTCCAATACCTCGTGGGCTTTATCCCTTTGGCCCATATAAAGTGTTGCTGTACCCGAACACTTCGGTAAACATCCGGAACCCCTTCCGGTGAATTCCGGAACCCTTCCGGAGATCAAAACACTATTATCAAATATATCAATCTTTACCTCCAGACTATTCCGGAGATCCTCGTCATGTCCGGGATCTTATCCGGGACTCCGAACAACCTTCGGTCACCAACATAACTCAACTATACTAATCGTCACCAAACGTTAAGTGTGTAGACCCTGCGGGTTCGAGAACTATGTAGACATGACCGAGACACCTCTACGGCCAATAACCAATAGCGGGACCTGGATGCCCATATAGGCTCCTACATATTCTACGAAGATCTTTTATCGGTCGAACCTCTATGTCAAGGATTCAGTTAATCCCGTATGCTGTTCCCTTTGTTCTTCGGTATGTTACTTGCCCGAGATTCGATCGTCGGTATCTCTATACCTAGTTCAATCTCGTTACCGGCAAGTCTCTTTACTCGTTCCGTAATACAAGATCTCGTGGCTAACACTTTAGTCACATTGCTTGCAAGGCTCATTGTGATGTTGTATTACCGAGTGGGCCCTGAGATACCTCTCTGTCACACAGAGTAACAAATCCCAGTCTTGATCCATGCCAACCCAACAGACACCCTCGGAGATACCTGTAGAGCACCTTTATAGTCACCCAGTTACGTTGCGACGTTTGATACACACAAGGTACTCCTCCGATGTCAGGGAGTTTCATGATCTCATGGTCATAGGAACAGATACTTGACATGCAGAAAACAATAGCAATAAACTGACACGATCAAATGCTACGTTCTTAGTTTGGGTCTTGTCCATCACATCATTCTCCTAATGATGTGATCCCGTTATCAAATGACATCTCATGTCAATGGCTAGGAAACCTTAACCATCTTTGATCAACGAGCTAGTCAACTAGAGGCTTACTAGGGACACAGTGTTGTCTATGTACCCACACATGTATTCGAGTTTCCAATCAATACAATTATAGCATGGATAATAAACGATTATCATGAACAAGGAAATATAATAATAACCAATTTATTATTGCCTCTAGGGCATATTTCCAACAGTCTCCCACTTGCACTAGAGTCAATAATCTAGTTCACATCACTATGTGATTTACATTGTAATGAATCGAACACCCATGCAGTTCTGGTGTTGTTCATGTTTTAGCCCTTGGAAGAGGTTTAGTCATCGGATCTGCAACATTTAGATCCGTGTGTACTTTGCAAATATTTATGTCGTCCTCCTTGATGTAATCGCGGATGGAATTGAAACGTCGCTTTATGTGTCTGGTCCTCTTGTGAAATCTTGGTTCCTTGGCTAGAGCAATGGCACCAGTATTATCACAAAACAGAGTCATTGGGTTAAGCGCACTAGGCACTACTCCAAGATCTGTCATGAACTCCTTCATCCAGACACCTTCCTTCGCCGCCTCCGAGGCTGCGATGTACTCCGCTTCGCATGTAGAATCAGCTACCACGCTTTGCTTGGAACTGCACCAGCTAACCGCACCCCCATTAAGAATAAATACGTATCCGGTTTGAGACTTAGAGTCATCCGGATCAGTGTCAAAGCTTGCATCGACGTAACCCTTTACGACGAGCTCTTGATCACCTCCATAAACGAGAAACATGTCCTTAGTCCTTTTCAGGTACTTCAGGATATTCTTGACCGCCGTCCAGTGTTCCACTCCTGGATCACTTTGAAACCTTCTGACCATACTTATGGCAAGGCTGACATCGGGTCTTGTGCACAGCATTGCATACATAATAGAGCCTATGGCTGAAGCATAGGGGATGACACTCATCTTTTCTCTATCTTCTGCAGTCACTGGGCATTGAGTCTTACTCAACTTCACACCTTGCAATACAGGCAAGAACCCCTTCTTGGACTGATCCATTTTGAACTTCTTCAAAACTTTGTCAAGGTATGTGCTTTGTGAAAGTCCTATCAAGCGTCTCGATCTATCTCTATAGATCTTGATGCCTAATATGAAAGCAGCTTCTCCTAGGTCCTTCATTGAAAAACTCTTGTTCAAATATTCCTTTACGCTTTCCAGCATTTCTATATTGTTTCCAATCAGTAATATGTCATCCACATATAATATTAGAAACGCTATAGAGCTCCCACTCACTTTCTTGTAAATACAAGCTTCTCCGTAAACTTGTATAAACTCGAATGCTTTGATCACCTCATCAAAACGAAGATTCCAACTCCGAGATGCTTGCACCAGTCCATAAATGGATCGCTGGAGTTTGCAAACTTTGTCAGCATTCTCTGGATCGACAAAACCTTCTGGTTGCATCATATACAACTCTTCCTCAAGGTAACCGTTAAGGAACGCTGTTTTGACATCCATCTGCCAAATTTCATAATCGAAAAAGGCAGCTATTGCTAACATGATTCTGACGGACTTAAGCATCGCTACGGGTGAGAAGGTCTCATCGTAGTCAACTCCTTGAACTTGTGAAAAACCCTTTGCCACAAGTCGAGCTTTATAGACGGTGACATTACCGTCCGCGTCCGTCTTCCTCTTAAAGATCCATTTGTTCTGAATGGCCTTACGCCCTTCAGGTAATACTTCCAAAGTCCATACTTTGTTTTCATACATGGATCCCATCTCGGATTTCATGGCCTCTAACCACTTCTCGGAATCCGGGCCCATCATCGCTTCTCCATAGCTCGTAGGTTCATCGTTGTCTAACAACATGACCTCTAAGACAGGGTTGCCGTACCACTCAGGAGCAGTACGCGTCCTTGTCGACCTACAAGGTTCGATAGCAACTTGATCCAAAGCTTCATGATCATCATCATTAACTTCCTCTTCAGCTAATGTAGGCTCCACCGAAACAACTTTCTGCGTTGCGCTACTCTCAGGTTGAAGTAAAGGTTCAACAACCTCATCAAGTTCTATCTTCCTCCCACTCAATTCTTTCGAGAGAAACTCTTTCTCAAGAAATGTTCCGTTTTTAGCGACAAACACTTTGCCTTCGGATCTGAGGTAGAAGGTATACCCAACTGTCTCTTTTGGGTATCCTATGAAGACGCATTTCTCCGCTTTGGGTTCCAGCTTTTCAGGCTGAAGCTTTTTGACATAAGCATCACATCCCCAAACTTTAAGAAACGACAGCTTTGGCTTCTTGCCAAAGCAAAGTTCATATGGCGTCGTCTCAACGGATTTCGATGGTGCCCTATTTAAAGTGAATGCAGCTGTCTCTAATGCATAACCCCAAAACGATAGTGGCAAATCGGCAAGAGACATCATAGATCGCTCCATATCCAATAAGGTTCGATTACGATGTTCGGACACACCATTACGCTGTGGTGTTCCAGGCGGTGTCAATTGTGAAACAATTCCACACTGTCTTAAGTGACTGCCAAACTCATAACTCAGATATTCTCCTCCTCGATCAGATCGTAGGAATTTAATCTTCTTGTTACGATGATTCTCAACTTCACTCTGAAATTGTTTGAACTTTTCAAATGTTTCAGACTTATGTTTCATTAAGTAAATATACCCATATCTACTTAAGTCATTAGTGAAGGTGAGAAAGTAACGATAACCACCGCGCACCTCAATACTCATCGGACCACACACATCAGTATGTATGATTTCCAATAAGTCACTTGCCCGTTCCATTGTTCCAGAGAACGGCGTTTTAGTCATCTTGCCCATGAGGCATGGCTCACATGTGTCAAGTGATTCAAAATCAAGTGACTCCAAAAGTCCATCAGCATGGAGCTTCTTCATGCGTTTTACGCCAATATGACCTAAACGGCAGTGCCACAAGAAAGTGGTATTATCATTATCAATTCTACATCTTTTGGCATCAATGTTATGAACATGTGTATCATTACTATCGAGATTCAATAAGAATAAACCCCTCACATTGGGTGCATGACCATAAAAGATATTACTCATATAAATAGAACAACCATTATTCTCTGATTTAAATGAGTAACCGTCTCGCAATAAACAAGATCCAGATATAATGTTCATGCTTAACGCAGGCACCAAATAACACTTATTTAGGTTCATCACTAATCCCGACGGTAATCGAAGAGCGAGTGTGCCGACGGCGATCACATCAACCTTGGAACCATTTCCCACGCGCATCGTCACTTCGTCCTTTGCCAGCCTCCGTCTATTCCGCAGTTCCTGTTTAGAGTTGCAAATATGAGCAACCGCACCGGTATCAAATACCCAGGCACTACAACGAGGGTTGGTAAGGAACATATCAATAACATGTATATCATATATACCTTGTTTGTTGTTGGCCGCCTTCTTGTCAGCCAAATACTTGGGGCAGTTCCGCTTCCAGTGTCCAGTTCCCTTGCAATGAAAGCACTCAGTTTCTGGTTTGGGTCCAGCCTTGGGTTTCTTCACGGGAGTAGCAACTGCTTTGCCACCCTTCTTGGATTTACCCTTCTTACCCTTGCCATTTTTCTTGAAACTAGTGGTTTTATTGACCATCAACACTTGATGCTCCTTCTGAATTTCAGACTCAGCGGCTTTCAGCATCGCAAACAGCTCGGCGACTGACTTGTTCATCCCGTGCATGTTATAGTTCAACACGAAGCTCTTGTAGCTAGGTGGCAATGATTGAAGAACTCTGTCAGTGATAGCCTCTGGCGGAAGGGGCATCCCTAACTCAGCCAGACGGGTGGAGTACCCAGACATTCTGAGTATGTGATCACTGATAGTGCCGTTCTCCTCCATCTTGCAAGCATAGAACTTATCGGAGATCTCATATCTCTCGATCCGGGCATTCTTCTGAAAGATAAACTTCAACTCCTGGAACATCTCATATGCTCCATGACGTTCAAAACGTCTTTGAAGTCCCGGTTCTAAGCCATACAATAATGCACATTGAACTATTGAGTAATTATCAGAACGAGCCTGCCAGGCGTTTCACAACGTCTAGAGACTCAACTGGAGCGGGTGGATCACCAAGCGGTGCATCAAGGACATAAGCCTTCTGGGAAGCCGTAAGGATAATCCTTAGATTACGGGCCCAGTCCACAAAGTTACTTCCATCATCTTTCAACTTAGCTTTCTCTAGGAACGCATTAAAATTCAGGGGTGCTACTGCGCGAGCCATGATCTACAACATAAATATAGCAAAGACAACTTAGACTATTGTTCTAGATAATGAGTTTAGTTAATCATATTACTTAAAAACTCCCACTCAAATTGACATCCCTCCGGTCATTCGAGTGTAACATGATCCAAATCCACCAACTCAAGTCCGATCATCACGTGAGTTGAGGTGGTTTCAATGGTGAACATCTTCATGTTGATCATATCTACTATATGACTCATGTTCGACCTTTCGGTCTCTTGTGTTCCGAGGCCATGTCTGTACATGCTAGGCTCGTCAAGTTTAACCCAAGTGTTCCGCGTGTGCAACATGGCTTGCACCCGTTGTATGTGAACGTGGAGTCTATCACACCCGATCATCACGGCGTGTCTCGAAACGACGAACTTTCGCAATGGTGCACACTCGGGGAGAACACAATTTATCTTGAAATTTAAGTGAGGGATCACCTTATAATGCTACCGTCATCCTAAGCAAAATAAGATGCATAAAAGGATTAACATCACATGCAAATCATAAGTGACATGATATGGCCATGAACTTGTGCTTTTGATCTCCATCTCCAAAGCACCGGCATGATCTCCATCGTCACCGGCATGACACCATGATCTCCATCATCTTGATCTCCATCAACGTGTCGCCATAAGGTTGTCGCGCCGACTGTTGCTTCCACGACTATTGCTAACGTTTAGCGATAAAGTAAAGCATTACATAGCGCTTAATGATTGACACGCAGGTCATACAATAATTAAAGACAACTCTATGGCTCCTGCCAGTTGCCGTACTCATCGACATGCAAGTCGTGATATTCTATACAACACATGATCATCTCATACATCACATATATCTCATCATGTAATTGGCCATATCACATCACAACATACCCTGCAAAAACAAGTTAGACGTCCTCTAATTGTTGTTGCAAATTTTACGTGGCTGCTACGGGTTTGCAAGAACCGTTCTTACCTATGCAAAACCACAACGTGGTGTAGTGATTGCTTTTTGATCTTCTAAAAGAACCCTCTTCATTGAAATCGATTCAACTAAAGTGAGAGAGACAGACACCCGCTAGCCATCTTTATGCAACAAAATTACATGTCAGTTGAAGGAACCTGTCTCGCGTAAGTGTACGCGTAATGTCGGTCTGGGCCGCTTCATCTCACAATACCGCCGAATCAAATATCAACTAGTAACGGCAAGCAATATGTATACACCCACGCCCACAACTCGTTTGTGTTCTACTCGAGATCTCATCTACGCATAGACCTAGCTCATGATGCCACTGTTGGGGAACGTTGCATGGGAAACAAAAAATTTCCTACGCACACGCAAGATCTATCCATGGTGATGAGCATCTACGAGAGGAAGAGTGAATCTACATACCCTTGTAGATCGCTAAGCGGAAGCGTTTAAGAAACGCGGTTGATGTAGTCGAACGTCTTCGCGATCCAAATCGCAAATCGTCCCTCGAACCGATCACGAACTAGCGCCGAACGGACGGCACCTCCGCGTTCAACACACGTACGGCTTGATGACGCCTTCACCTCCTCGATCCAGCGAGCGATGGTGAAGTAGTGGTTGAGTTACAGCAGCACGACGGCGTGGTGATGGTGGTGAGGAACAATCTCTGCAGGGCTTCGCCAAGCGCTACGGAGATTATGACGGAGGAACTAGAGGGCTAGGGTTGCCGGCACACGGCTTGGGAAATCCTGATGTATCCCGTGTGCTAGCCCTGCCCCTCTATTTATATGTTGAGCCTTGGGGTCTAAACTTGGAGTAAAAGCCTCCTCCAGGTCGGTTTTGCCCGCACAAGGTCGGTTTGGCCCGCAGGGAAAGAGTCCAACTCGGATCCCTGCCGAACCGTGCACAGCCGCGCACAAGCAGTAGTACCGCTTGAGCGGTAGTACCGCTTCACCAAGCGGTAGTACCGCTTCACAAAACGGTAGTACCGCTTACGCGGTAGCAAAACTACTTTTTGCACTTTCCAATACCTCGTGGGCTTTATCCCTTTGGCCCATATAAAGTGTTGCTGTACCCGAACACTTCGGTAAACATCCGGAACCCCTTCCGGTGAATTCCGGAACCCTTCCGGAGATCAAAACACTATTATCAAATATATCAATCTTTACCTCCAGACTATTCCGGAGATCCTCGTCATGTCCGGGATCTTATCCGGGACTCCGAACAACCTTCGGTCACCAACATAACTCAACTATACTAATCGTCACCAAACGTTAAGTGTGTAGACCCTGCGGGTTCGAGAACTATGTAGACATGACCGAGACACCTCTACGGCCAATAACCAATAGCGGGACCTGGATGCCCATATAGGCTCCTACATATTCTACGAAGATCTTTTATCGGTCGAACCTCTATGTCAAGGATTCAGTTAATCCTGTATGCTGTTCCCTTTGTTCTTCGGTATGTTACTTGCCCGAGATTCGATCGTCGGTATCTCTATACCTAGTTCAATCTCGTTACCGGCAAGTCTCTTTACTCGTTTCGTAATACAAGATCTCGTGGCTAACACTTTAGTCACATTGCTTGCAAGGCTCATTGTGATGTTGTATTACCGAGTGGGCCCTGAGATACCTCTCCGTCACACAGAGTAACAAATCCCAGTCTTGATCCATGCCAACCCAACAGACACCCTCGGAGATACCTGTAGAGCACCTTTATAGTCACCCAGTTATGTTGCGACGTTTGATACACACAAGGTACTCCTCCGATGTCAGGGAGTTGCATGATCTCATGGTCATAGGAACAGATACTTGACATGCAGAAAACAATAGCAATAAACTGACACGATCAAATGCTACGTTCTTAGTTTGGGTCTTGTCCATCACATCATTCTCCTAATGATGTGATCCCGTTATCAAATGACATCTCATGTCAATGGCTAGGAAACCTTAACCATCTTTGATCAACGAGCTAGTCAACTAGAGGCTTACTAGGGACACAGTGTTGTCTATGTACCCACACATGTATTCGAGTTTCCAATCAATACAATTATAGCATGGATAATAAACGATTATCATGAACAAGGAAATATAATAATAACCAATTTATTATTGCCTCTAGGGCATATTTCCAACAGGTGTTAGATTGGATCTCGCGGTTCTGGAACTTGCGGCGGCGGGAAGTATTTTTCGTCGACTCCTCCAGGGTTTCTGGAATATTTGGGTATTTATAGAGCTCAGAGGCAGTGGAGGGGGTTCCCGAGGTGGCCACAACCCACCAGGGCGCGCCCGGGGCCTCTGGCGCGCCCTGGTGTCTTGTGGGCCACCTGAGCTCCCTCCTGGTTACTGCTTTGGCCCACTGGCTTCCTTCTGGTCCAAAAAAAATCTCCAAAAAGTTTCGTCACGATTGGACTCCATTTGGTACTGATATTCTGCGAATTAAAAAACAAGCAAAAAACAACAACTGGCACTTGGCACTATTTCAATAGGTTAGTCCCCAAAAAATGATATAAAGTTGCTATAAAATGGTTGTAAAACATCCAAGAATGATAATATAACAACATGGAACAATCAAAAATTATAGATACGTTGGAGACGTATCAATTCCACTACTGAATGTTCAAATGCTTCTGAATCTGTAATATCTTCAATGGGAAATGTGGTTACTAACCCCTCATCTGAGGAAATCACTGCTATCACTAATGAGATTGCCAGGTTAAAGACATTGCTTGAGACAGGTGAAAGAGCATGGTGCCCCCATGTGTGGTTTTGGTAATTGATGAATATCCTATGGACTAATGGTTACCTTGAGTTTTATTTGAAGGGTTTGTCCATAGGCATTGTTTCAAGACCATTTGTTGGTTTCAAGGCTATTAGAAGAAGAATATGTGTGGCCAAGGTTCTATTCAAGGAGTTATACAAAGATTGGTCAGGTGAGAGTTGAGCTTATTGCAAGTATGTCTTGAAGAAGAAGATTGTTTGATCCTTCATGTTTACCTTCAAGACATCATCTTTATGAAGAGAGAAGATAAGATACAAGGTTGATCAAGACTAAGTACAAATAGTGATTCAAGTTTATCAACACACAAAGCGTAAAAGATGTACCGAGAAGGATCAAGTGATCCCATGGTATGGTAAGCATTGTCCATTATGCTTTGTGTACTAACCCATGGTCTTTGTGAAAGTTCTTTGTGGGGTTAGGTAAGTTTCCATGAGCATGCATCAAAACGAAGATATCCTATAACCCATGGAGGATGACATCAAGTGGTGATCATCATTGATACGTCTCCAACGTATCTATAATTTTTGCTTGTTCCATACTATAAAATTATCATTCTAGGATACTTTTTGACTATTTATTTACCAATTTATATTATTTTTTAGCACTAACCTATTGACCTAGTGCCTAGTGCCAGTTGCTGTTTTCTTCATGTTTTTTACTTTTCAGATTTACAGTACCAAACAAAGTCCAATTGCCCCGAAACTTTTATATGATTTTTTCTGGACAAAAAGAAGACCTGGAAGCTTCGAGAGGAGACCGGAGGGTGCACGAGGGAGGCACAAGCCAATAGGGCGCGCCCAGGGGTGTCGTCGCACGCTGATGGCTTATCCCTCCCCGGTGGGTCTTCCGACTGCATTCTATGTCCTATAAATTCACATATATTCCAAAAAAACCTAGGGAGCATCCCACAACACTTTTTCCACCGCCGCAAGTCTCTGTTCTGCCACGATTCCATCTAGAGCCCTGTTCCGGTACCCTGCCGGAGGGCGGATCGATGACGGAGGGCCTCTACATCATCCTTGCTGCTCCCATGGTGATGTGTGAGTAGTTCACCACAAACCTACGGGTCCATAGCTAGTACCTATATGTATCTATAATTTTTGATTGTTTCATGCTATAATATTATCATTCTAGGGTACTTTTTGGGTACTTATTTACCAATTTATATTATTTTTGAGCACTAACCTATTGAACCCGTGCCAAGTGCCAGTTCCTATTTTCTGCATGCTTTTGGCTTGTCAGGTTTACTATACCAAACGAAGTCCAATCGACCTGAAACTTTTTTATGATTTTTTCTGGACCAAATAAAGACCTAGAAGCTTCGGAAGATGAGCAAGGGCCACACGAGGGGTCCAGTACCCAACAGGGCGCGACCAGGCCCTAGGGCGCACCCTGATGGGTACTGACTCCCTCGGCCGCCTCTCGACGTCCCTCTCTTTCCTATAAGTTCGCATATATTCCAAAAAACCCAGGAGAGCTCCCGAAACCCTTTTTTTGTCGCCGCAAGTTTTTGTTCCACCGTGATCCCATCTGGAGGCCTTTTCCGGTACTCTACCGGAAGGGGAATTCATCATGGAGCCTGTCTTCATCAAACTCGCTACCTCCATGGTGATGTGTGAGTAATTCACCACAGACCTACGGGTCGTAGTTAGTATCTAGATGGCTATCTCTCTCTCTTGATCTTCAATACAATGATCATCGCATCTTCGCTTTGATCTATCCAATGTAATGCCTTTGTGCGGTGTGTTTGTTGGGATCTGATGAATTGTGGGTTTATGTTCAGATTATTCATGATAAAATATTGGAGTCTTCTCTGAGTTCTTAAATTGGTTCTTATTGCATGATCATTATAGTTTCGTAAATCTCTCCGATCTTTTGATTTGCTTTGGCCAAGTAGATTGATCTTTCTTCAGTGAGAGGGGTGCGTTGTGGTAGGTTCAACCTGACGGGTTTCTATATCCCAGTGACAGAAGGGGACAATATACGTCTTTGTGTTGTTGCTAATAAGGATAAAACGATGGGGTTCATTCATATTGATTGAGTTTACTTTGTCTACATCATGTCATATTTCTGCAAGCATTACTCTGTTTTACTTAATACTCTAGATGCATGCTGGATAGCGGTCGATGAGTGGAGTAATAGTAATAGGTGCAGGCAGGAGTCGGCCTATTTGTTTATGGACGTGATGACTATATACACATGATCATTGCCGTGAATATGAACATGATTATTCGCTTTTCTATCAATTGCCCAACAGAAAAAAATTTACTCACCGTATGTTTCCTATATGAGAGATGCCACTTGAAAACACTACGGGCCCTGGGTCTTCTCACTTATAATTTACAAAAAGCTTTCAATACCTTGCTGCCTTTATTATCTTTTATTTTACTTTACAATTATCCACTACTATCTACTTGTTTCACTTGCTTGCAAATAGCGAGTCCAAGGGGATTGACAACCCTCTTGCCCGCGTTGGGTGCAAGTGTTTGCTCTTTTGTGTGCAGTCGCTGAAGACGGTGGTTGCGTGTTACTCCCATTGGTTTGATAAACCTTGGTTCTTAACTAGGGGAAATAAGTACTCGTTTGTGCTGCAATAACTCGTTCCTCTTCACGGAAAACCCAATGCAGATCACAGACATCACTTGTTACTATGGATGATAATCCTTTGAGAGGCTTGTTCGAGGTATACTCACATCGAATGGAAGTGGCAAAGGCCGCTCCCCAACCTACTGAACTTTCTGAAAATATTTATTATGAGAGTCCCTCGGGTATGTTAGAGAAACTGCTAGCTAATCCTTATGTAGGAGACAAAACAACTCATCCTGATTTGCACTTGATACATATAGATGAGATTTGTGGATTATTTAAGCTTGCAGGTTTATCCGAGGATAAAGTCAAGAAGAAGGTTTTCCCTTTATCTTTGGAGGGAAAGTCATTGATGTGGTATAGGCTATTGGATGATGCTGGAACATGGGACTAGAACCGGTTGAAGCTGGAATTTCATCAGTAATTTTATCCTATGCATCTAGTTCATCGTGATAGGAATTATATATATAATTTTTGGGCTCGTGAAGGAGAAAGCATCGCTCAAGCTTGGGGGAGGCTTAAATCTATGATGCACACTTGCCCCAATCATGAGCTCTCAAGAGAAATAATTCTATAAAACTTTTATGCTCGACTTTCTCATGATGATCAATCAATGCTTGATTCTTCTTCTAGTGGTTCCTTCATGAAGAGAACTATTGAATTCAAATGGGATCTTCTGGAAAGAATTAAACGCAACTCTTAAGATTGGGAGCTCGACAAAGGTAAAGAGTCAGGTATAAAACTTCAGCTGATTGTGTTAAATCTTTTATGGAAACTGATACCTTTCATAAGTTTAGCAATAAATATGGGCTTGACTCTAAGATAGTAGCTTGTTTCTGTGAATCATTTGCTACTCATGTTGATCTCCCTAAGGAGAAGTGGTTTAAATATCGTCCTCCCATTTAAGAATTGTTAGAGGAACCTATTACTGCTAAAGAAGAAACTATTATCTATAATGCTGATCCAGTTGTGCCCACTACTGACATTGAGAAACCACCTTTCCTTGTTAGGATTGAGGAACATGCTAAGGCTACAACTGTGGTTAATAAAAGCAATGTTAGAGCACCAAAACCTTCTAAATAAATATATGTAGAACCTAATGTTGCTATGGTTAAAGATCTCTTAGTTGATAATATTGGTGGGTAGGTTATTTACTTCTGCAATGAGGCTGCTAGAATCGCAAAACCTGCTAGAAATGAACATGATGTGCTAGATAAGAATAAACCCATCGTTGGCATGCTTGTTGTTTCTGTTAAAATTGAAGATCGTTTCTATCATGGTTTGTGTGACATGGGTGCTAGTGTGAGTGCTATTCCTTTTACCTTATATCAAGAAATTATGAATGATATATCACCATTTGAGATGGAAGACATTGATGTTACTATTAAGCTTGCAAATAGAGATATTATTTCACCACTTGGGATTGTTAGAGATGTTGAAGTCTTGTGAGGAAAAATTAAGTACCCCACTGATTTCTTAGTACTTGGTTCACTACAAGATAATTTTTGTCCCATTATATTTGGTAGACCTTTCTTGAATACTGTTAATGCTGAAATTGATTGTGTTAAAGAAAAGGTCAAGGTAAGTTTTGGTGATGTGTTTCATGAATTCAATTTCTCTAAGTTTGGTAGGCAACCACATGAGAAAGAATTATCTAATAAAGATGAAATTATTGGTCTTGCTTCTATTATTGTGCCTCATACTGATCCTTTAGAACAATATTTGCTAGACCATGAAAATGACATGAATATGAATGAGAGGAATGAAATAGATGAAATATTCTTTAAGCAAATACCTATTCTTAAACACAATTTGCCTGTTGACATTCTGGGAGATCCTCCTCCACCTAAGGGAGATCATGTGTTTGAGTTAAAGAAATTACCTGATACATTGAAATATGCTTATCTTGATGAAAAAAGATATATATTGTTATTATTAGTGCTAACCTTTCAGAGCATGATGAAAAGAGATTACTTAAGACTCTGAAGAAGCACCGAGCTGCTATTGGATATACTCTTGATGATCTTAAGGGCATTAGTCCCACTCTATGTCATCATAAGATTAATATAGAACCGGATGCTAAACCTGTCGTTGACCATCAACGCCGTCTGAATCCTAAATTGAAGGAAGTGGTAAGAACTGAAATATTAAAGTGTCTGGAGGCAGGTATAATCTATCCCATAGCTGATAGTAGATGGGTAAGTCATGTTCACTGTGTTCCTAAGAAAGGATGTATAACTGTTGTTCCTAATGATAAAAATGAACTTATTCCACGAAGGATAGTAACTGGTTATAGGATGGTAATTGATTCCAGGAAATTAAACAAAGCTACCAGAAAAGATCATTACCCCTTGACTTTTATTGATCAAATGTTAGAAAGATTATCTATGCATACACACTTTTGTTTCATCGATGGATATTCTGTTTTTTCTCAAATACCTGCGTCAAAAGAAGATCAAGAGAAAACTACTTTTACTTGTCCATTTGGAACTTATGCTTATAGGCGTATGCCTTTTGGTTTGTGTAATGCACCTGCTACCTTTTAAAGATGTATGATTGCTATATTATCTGATTTTTGTGAAAAGATTGTTGAGGTATTCATGGGTGATTTTTCCGTTTACGGGACTTCTTTTGATGATTGCTTAAGCAACCTTGATCGAGTTTTGCAGAGATGTGAAGAAACTAATCTTGTCTTGAATTGGGAGAAGTGCCACTTTATGGTGAATGAAGGTATATTACTTGGGCATAAAATTTCTAAACGAGGTATTGAAGTAGACAAATCTAAAGTTGTCGCAATAGAGAAAATGCTATGTCCTAAAGATGTTAAAGGTATGAGGAGCTTCCTTGGTCATGTTGGTTTCTATTGGCGTTTCATTAAAGATTTCTAGGCCGTTAACTAATCTTCTTCAAAAAGATATTCCGTTTGTTTTTTATGATGATTGTGTAGAAGCCTTTGAAATACTTAAGAAAGCATTGATTACTGCACCTATTGTTCAACCACCTGATTGGAATTTACCTTTTGAAATTATGTGTGATGCTAGTGATTATCCTGTAGGTGTTTTTCTAGGGCAAAGAGTAGACAAGAAATTGAATGCTATTCATTATGCTAGTAAGACTCTAGACATTGCTCAAAGAAATTATGCTACTACCGAGAAATAATTGTTAGCAGTTGTGTTTGCATGTGACGAGTTTAGACCATATATTGTTGATTCCAAAGTTACTATTCACACTGATCATGCTGCTATTAAATATGTGATGGAAAAGACAGATGCTAAGCCTAGACTAATTAGGTGGGTGCTTTTACTTCAAGAGTTTGATTTGCATATTGTTGATAGGAAAGGAGCTGAGAATCCTGTAGCAGATAACTTGTCTAGGATGGAAAATGTTCTTGATGACCCACTGCCTATTGATGATAATTTTCCTAATGAGCAATTAACTATTATAAATGCTTCTCGTAATACTCCTTGGTATGCAGGTTATGCTAATTACATTGTTGCTAAATATATACCACCTAGTTTCACTTACCAACAAAAGAAAAAGTTCTTCTTTGATTTAATACATTACTTTTGGGATGACCCACATCTATATAAAGAGGGAGTAGATGGTGTTATTAGATGTTGTGTACCTGAGCATGAACAGGAACAGATCCTACGGAAGTGTCATTCTGAGGTTTACGGAGAGAACTGCACACAAGGTACTAAAGTTTGGGTTTTATTGGCCTACTCTTTTCAAAGATGCACATAAGTTTTTCCTTTCTTGTAATGAATGTGTCGGGGGGATAACCCCGGGGTAGCCTCAAGCGACCCACTACTCCAACTTTCTGAAGCGACTAGGGGGCGAGCCGACTCCCCCTACGGCCCGGCTGCGCCCTGCCGGCTATGCCCTGCCGCCCATTGGATGCCACGGTCGGGTACGCGCGGCCACAGTGGCCCCCATCCCATCTTGGGTCAGCGCCCGTGCGGCCACAGTGGAGGTGGCAGTGCCTCTGACTCTGGCCGACCGCGACAGGACTCCCAACAGTGCCGGCACGCCCTCAAACACTCCATCACCTGCCCCGGCATGGCTATAGTGCAGCCGGCCGTACCACTGACCTCGGCCGGCTGCCACAAGACGACGCCCCGAAGGACGAACCCGTGCCGCGACACGACCGGCGTGGGGACCCACCGTGCGGGCCCCGCAGGCTCCTGACGGGACCCTGCAGCCGGCGGGCCCTACCAACGACGGGACCCCTCAGCCGGGGGCCCCACGGCCGGCTAGTGAGGCTGCCGGCTGGGGCCCCCCTGAGATCTCTTATTCATATTGTAATTCGGGGGGTTGGCCTATAAAACCCCCCGGACCTCCCCCATGCAAGGGGACGACTCTCTCTCCACACACCACACTCACGTAGAGAGGCAGCAGAGGCAGTCTGGCCCCTTCTTCCTCCTCTAGCTATACAGCTCCAGGAGCACCATTGTAACTTCACCATTGTCTCAACCAGACCGAGCAGGACTAGGGGTGTTACCTCCCACGGAGGGCCCCGAACCTGGGTACATCGTGTGTCCGCCACCGCTTGTGCCTAACCCCGCTCCCGGAGCCCGTCGGCGTCCTTCGGCCCCAACCACTCTCGATAAGCCTACCCATGGCATCTGCCGTGATGGAACGACGAAAGTTGGCGCCCATCGCGGGGCCGCACGCGGCGCCGGCCGGAATCACGCTCCGGGCGGGACCCTTCACCGCCTCCCTCGGCCGCCCCGCGTCCGGGCGGAAATGCATGCTCGTGGGGCTTGCTCCGGCAGGCTCTGCGGGCGATGCGGCTGGCCTCTCTGACCGGTGCCTCGGCAGCGGCCCGGCGCTAGACGTCGCCGCGCTCGCCGGGTGTTTCGGCAAGCTAAGCATCGCTGACGAGCCGGCGGCTGACGAGTACCCTAGCCAGGTTCTCGACTGAACCGATCCCCCCGCGTCCGTGGGTGCACTCGCCACGGGCGAGGCCAGCGGCTCCCGCGTCCACGTGGGAGTGATGGTAACCACCTCCTCCACCACTTCGGGCCGTGCGCGGGCTGAGGCCGACGCGGCCGCCGCCCGCGCCGGTACCTCCGACCCGCTCGCCGCTACCCTCCGGGGTCTGAGCAACCCCATTGCCCCGACGGCGAACCCGGCCACCGCCACAGCCGAGCTGGAGGTGGCCCGCCGCATACTATTCGAAGACGCCAGCGCCCTCGCTACCGAGCGGCGACGGATGGAAGCCGCGCAGCGGGAGTACGCCTCTGCGTACGGCCTCACCCCAGCTGGCACCAAGCCCAGCCGGCGTGGGGCTGTGCGTGACCGCGGCCGCGTGGTCGTGGAAATCCTCGGCGGCCGCCTCCCCGTCTACGACACCCCCGCGGCCAACCTGCGGGCCGCCAAGGTAGCCTACGAGGATCTGGCTACCTTGGTGGGTGAGGAGCGTGCCGCATGCGAGCGGCACATCAAGGACCTCATCGACACCGCCAACGCGCAACAAATTGGTTTCGCCCCCGGCGAAGCCATCTCCGAGCTCCCCCTTCCCGAGGGTGCGGGCACTAGGGCCGCTGGCCGTCGGCCGGCTCAGCACTCCAGTTCCCCCCGCCCCTCCGGCCGGCGGGCCGAGGGAAGCAACGCTCGGCGTTCCCAGCTGCGCGGGAACGAGTAGCCGGCTGTGAATAGCCGGCGCAGCAACAACCCGGTTGACGGCAACCGCCACGATGAGGCGCCGGCTAGCGGTAGCCGGCGTAGCCGCGAACACACTCCGCCTCCACGACAGGACCCGGCACGGTCCGTCCCACCGGTCGTCCGCCCCGAACTCGCGGCCCGGCTCGGGCCGCGGGTCCCCCACAGCGAGAACGATGCGCGGCTCCGTCTCGAGCGGCTGGCCCAGTCGGCCCTCCTCAAGGAGGAGGGCTCGATTGGCCCGGCGTGCTTTGGCCCCCGGATCCGCAACGAGCCGTTTCCGCCCGGCTTCACGCTTCCCCGCGACACCCCAAAGTACAACGGGGCTGCCAAGCTGGAGGATTGGCTGATCGACTACACCACCGCAGTCGGCATCGCCAGGGGGAACAAGTGCGTAGCCGTCCGCTACGCCCCCCTTGTGCTGATCGGCTCGGCCCGCACCTGGCTGAACAGCCTGGCGGCCGACAGCATCAACACCTGGACGGACTTCGAAGAAGCGTTCGTCCGCAACTTCACCGGCACCTACAAGCGGCCCGACCGGCCCCGCGAGCTGGCCATGTGCGTCCAGGGGCCGGAGGAGCCCCTCCGCGAATACCTCACGCGCTGGATCGAGCTCCGCAACTCCTGCGAAGGGGTGCACGAGGTGTAGGCCATCCAATACTTCATCGAGGGTTGCCGAGACAGCACCCACCTCAAGCACAAGATCCTGTGCTCCGAGCTGGCTACCCTGGCAGACCTGATGGCCAAGGCGGACAAGTACGCCACGGCCAACTCCGCTATGCGGATGAAGGTCGCCACGCCAGCCAAGCCGGCTCCGCCGCCCGCCGCGCCGCGGTCGGCCGCCGACAACCGGCAGCAGCAGAACAACAAGCGCAAAGCCGACCAGCCGGACCCCCACTACGGGAGCCGGCAGGTTGCCTCAATCGAGGAAGAGCAGCCGGCTGCCCAGGCTTCCAGCCAGCGTCAGCGCACCGGCAAGGCTGCCTGGCAGCCCAAGCTCACGTTCGAGCAGATGCTCGACCTCCCCTGCAAACACCATTCCGGCGCCAAGCCGGCCACGCACACGCTCCGGCAGTGCAGCTTCTCGCAGCGGCTGGCCTGGGGCGAGGGTCTTCCGACTCCTCCCCCGCTGCCACCTCGCGTGCTGGCGCCGCCTCCGGCTCCCGCTCTGGCTCAGGCCCCGGCTCCGGCTCAGAACGACGGCCGACTGCTCGACCAATTCCCCGTCCAAGACGGTTCCTATGTCGTATTCACCAGTGAAGAGACGGACAAGCACGCTCAACGCCAACTCCACCGCGAGGTGAATGCCACCATGCCCGCGACTCCCCAGTTCATGCACTGGTCCGAGAAGTCGGTCACCTGGAGCCGGGCGGACCACCCGGCCGTGATGCCGAGCCCGGGCAGCTACGCCCTCGTCCTCGACCCCACCATCGCCTCCGAGAGGCGCACGTGCCGCTTCTCGCGGGTGTTGATCGATGGGGGTAGCAGCATCAATATCCTATACCTCGACACGATGCTCAAGCTGGGGCTCAAGGTGGAGGACCTGGAAGCGAGCCGGACCGTTTTCCACGGCATCGTGCCGGGAAAGTCCTGCACCCCCGTCGGCAAGATCAAGCTCGACGTTCTCTTCGGCGGCCACAGCCACTTTCGCCGTGAGCCGGTATGGTTCGAGGTGGTGGACCTCGACAGTCCCTACCACGCGCTGCTGGGCCGGCCGGCTCTCGCCAAGTTCATGGCGATCCCCCATTACGCCTACCTCAAGCTCAAGATGCCGGGTCCCGAGGGCATCATCACCGTAGCCGGCGACTACAAGATGTCGATCGCGTGCGCGCGGGACGACAGCCGGCTGGCCGAAGCCCTGGAGATTGCAGAGGAGAAGCGGCAGCTCGACCGGCTCGTGGCCCACACCTCTGGCCAGCCGGCCATGCCGGCTCCTCCGTCCCAGTCGGTCGGCGAAGCCTCGTTCCAGCCATCCAAGGACACCAGGCAAGTGCCACTCGACCCGGCCAACCCCATGCAATGCGTCACCATCGGCTCCCGCCTCGACAGCAAATAGGAAAGCGAGCTCGTCGACTTCCTCCGTGAGAATCGGGACATCTTTGCATGCTCTCCAAAGGACATGCCGGGTGTTCCGAGGAAGTTCGCCGAGCACAAGCTTCATGTACGGCCGGATGAGAAGCCGGTCAAGCAACCTCTGCGCCGTTTCTCCGAGGAGAAGCGGCGTACTATAGGGGAAGAGATCGCCCGGCTACTCGCAGCCGGCTTCATCATGGAGGTATTCCACCCGGACTGGCTAGCCAACCTAGTCCTGGTGCTGAAGAAGAACAAAACTTGGCGCATGTGTTTCGACTACACGAGCCTGAACAAGGCGTGTCCCAAGGACCCGTTCGCCCTGCCGCGGATCGATCAAGTCATCGACTCCACGGCCGGCTGCGACCTGCTGTCTTTCCTGGACGCCTACTCCGGCTACCACCAGATCAAGCTGGACCCGGCCGACCGGCTGAAAACCTCCTTCATCACCCCTTTCGGGGCCTACTGCTACATCACCATGTCCTTCGGCCTGAAGAACGCATGCGCCACCTTCCAGCGCTGCATGCAGAAGTGTCTCCTGCGTCAGATAGGCAGGAACGTCCACGTCTACGTCGACGAAATCGTCGTCAAGTCCAAGAAGCATTTCAGCCTCCTCGACGATCTCCGGGAGACGTTCGCCAACCTGCGCGAATACAAGATCAAGCTCAACCCGGAGAAGTGTGTCTTCGGCATCCCAGCCGGCCAACTCCTGGGCTTCTTCGTGTCCGCCTGCGGCATCGAAGCTAACCCCGAGAAGATCAGGGCAATCGAGCGCATGCCCAAGCCGACCCGGCTCCGCGACGTCCAGAAATTCATCGGCTGCCTCGCCTCCCTCAGCCGGTTCATCAGCCGGCTGGGCGAGAAGGCCTCGCCCCTCTACGGGCTCCTGCGCAAGACGGCTCTGGTCGAGCCGGGCCGCGACCCCTCGAAGAAGCCGGCCATGTTCGACTGGTCCGATGAGACGGACAAGGCGTTCCGCGGCCTCAAGTGGGCTCTCACCAGCGCGCCCATCCTGGCTGCGCCGGCTGAGAAGGAGCCTTTGCTCGCCTACATCGCGGCGACCACACGCGTCATCAGCATCGTCTTGGTGGTGGAGCGATCGGAGGAAGGCAAAGCGCTACCAATCCAGCGCCCCGTCTACTACCTCAGCGAGGTCCTCTCCGCCTCCAAGCAAAACTACCCCCACTACCAGAAGATGTGCTATGGCATATACTTCGCCGCCCAGAAGATCAAGCAGTACTTCCAGGAGCATGTCATCACCGTGGTCAGCACGGCGCCACTGGGCGAAATCATGTGCGGCCGGGACGCCACCAGCCGGATAGCCAAGTGGACCATCGCCCTCGCCGACTACGAGATACGGTACGAGCCGCGCACCGCCATCAAGTCACAAGCGATGGCCGACTTCCTCGTCGACTGGGCCGAAACCCAGTTCGTGCCGCCTCCACCCGACTCCACACATTGGCGTTTGCACTTCGACGGCTCGAAGATGCGGGCCGGCTTGGGAGCCGGCATCGTCCTGTCACCCCCAAGGGGAGATCAACTCAAGTACGCGCTCCAGATCCACTTCGCCGCCTCCAACAACGTGGCCGAGTACGAGGCCCTCGTCCACGGCCTCCGGCTCGCCAAGGAGATCAGCATCCAGTGCATCATATGCTTCGGCGACTCCGACCTCGTGGTGCAGCAAGTCTCTGGCGAGTGGGACGCCCGGGACGCCAACATGGCCAGCTATCGTTTCCTCGTCCAGCAGCTCACCGGCTCCTTCGAGGGCTGCGAGTTCCATCACGTCCCCCGTGCGGACAACGAGGCGGCCGATACGCTGGCGAAGATCGGCTCCACCCGGCAGGCCATCCCAGCCGGCGTCTCCCTCGAGCGGCTGCTCAAGCCTTCGATCAAGCCCTCCCTTGAATCGGAGTCCATCTTCGTGCCGGCTAACGCAGCCGGCCCATCGACAGCTCCGGCTTCACAGCCGGCACCATCGGCGTCGACCCTTCCGCCGGCTCCACCAACTCCGGCTGCCCAGCCGGCAGCACCAGTTCCGGCCAGTGAGCCGGCCGCGCCCGCAGCGGCCGGCTCCGGACCCATGGCCGTCATGATGGCAATCGACGCCCCTTCCACTGCTCCAGCCCTGGGTGCTGGCGAGCCGGCCCCGGGGGCTAGCGAGCCGGACCCGGGGACTGGCGGGCCAGACCCGGGGACTGGTCCCTCGGACCTGGGGGCTCCTGCCGCTGCCAACGCCCCCCTTGAACCCGAGCCGGCTCCCGTCTCGGCCCCCTCATGGGCCCAGTCCATCCTGGCGTTCCTCCTACGCGGCGAGCTCCCCTCTGATGAGGCCACAGCAAGACAAATCCAGCGCCGAGCCCCGGCCTACAGCATCATCAACCACGAGCTGGTTCATCACAGCACCACCGGCGTTTTCCAACGCTGCGTCGAGCCGGAGAAAGGGCAAGAGATCCTCCTCGACATCCACCAGGGCGAGTGCAGTCACCACGCCGCCTCCAGGACCCTGGTGGCCAAGGCTTTCCGCCACGGCTTCTACTGGCCGACTGCTTTGGAGGCGGCCAGGCAGCTGGTCGACAAGTGCGAAGGCTGCCAGCGCTTCAGCACGCAGAGCCACCTGCCGGCTTCAGCCCTCCAAACCATCCCCTTCTCATGGCCTTTTGCCGTCTGGGGGCTGGACATGGTAGGACCCTTCAAGACTGCACGAGGCGGCATGACACATCTGCTGGTAGCCGTTGACAAATTCACCAAGTGGATCGAGGCTAGGCGAATCAAGAAGCTGGATGGCCCCACGGCCATCTGGTTCATCGAAGACATCACGGTCCGCTACGGCGTCCCCCACAGCATCATCACCGACAATGGCACGAACTTCGCCAAGGGCGCGCTAGCGCGTTTCTGCTCCAAGCAGGGCATCCGGCTCGATCTGGCGTCCGTCGCCCACCCACAGTCAAATGGCCAGGTCGAGAGGGCAAATGGCCTGATCTTGGCCGGCATCAAGCCCCGGCTCGTAGCGCTACTGGTCCGGTCGGCCGGCTGCTGGGTCGAAGAGCTGCCGGCTGTCCTTTGGAGCCTCAGGACCACGCCCAACCGGTCGACCGGCTACACCCCGTTCTTTCTCGTGTATGGGTCCGAGGCAATCATCCCCACCGACATCGAGTTCGATTCGCCTCGGGTTACCCTGTACACGGAGACGGACGCAAAGGAGGCAAGAGAAGACGGCGTCGACCTCCTCGAGGAGGCTCGCGAGCTGGCTCTGAGCCAAACGGCCATCTACCAGTAGAAGCTCCGGCACTACCACAGCAAGCGGATCCGGCCACTCTCTTTCCGCGAAGGAGACTTGATGCTCAGGCGAATCCAGCGAACTGCCGGCCAGCACAAGCTGTCCTCCCCATGGGAGGGCCCGTTCATCATCAGCCGGGCGCTGCATAACAACGCGTACTATCTAATAGACACCCAGAAGCCGCAGAAGCGCAAGAGAGACGCCTCCGGTGAGGAAATGGTGCGCCCGTGGAACGCGGCGCTCCTCCGCCCGATTTACTGCTAAGGACCAGTGTATGTATATATCCTTCCCTTTTGGGCTTATGAATGCAATGGGTGCCCCAAGCCTGCTCTTGGGACACGCCCCTTTTCGTCTCTTTCTAAGACTTTAGCTCGCTGGCTCCTGGGTCCGGTTCCCGGTCCCGGGGGCTCGCCGGCTAGTCCTGCCCTCCTCCCCCGAAGCCGTTCAAGTAATGTGAACTAAAAAGAGCCCTCCCACCCCTCCCAGCTACAGACCTGCTCCCGGCTGTCCGGCTGACGGGACCTCGAGACGGCAAAGCTTAGCACACACGAAAAATCGATTGCAAAGGGGATTGCCGGCTAAGGCTAGCCGGAACACTTTCTTTTCGCCTCTGTCACTCACCTTACCCAAAAAACTCCCGCGGTTTCCAAACTCACGACGGCTCCCTCGAGGCGGACGCCCCGTCCCAGCTACAGACCGGCTCCCGGCTGTCCGGCTGGCGGGACCGAAGCCAAGAGGGAAAAGGTTTTGAGCGAACAGAACCAAAAGAGCAAAAAAGGGTAAGGTCGAGCCGGCACGCATAAGACAACATTTCAGCAACCAAAAATTTCATACAATTTAAAAAGGGCCCACGGCCACGAGTTCATTACATATACACCCCCAGTGGGTGGAATGGCAGTCTAACTATGCAGAAAGATAAAAGCTCTAGATGGCGCCAGCACCGTCATCTCCTCCGGCACCGCCCGCGGCGGCCGACGAAGAAGCCCCGTCCTTGTCCGCGGTGCGCTCCGCGTCGGCCCCCGTCTCCAAGTCCGGAGCCAGCTCGGAGTCGGCATAGGCGTCGGAGCCGGATTCTTCCTCGTCCGTCTCGGCGGCACTCCCCTCCGGGTCATCCAGGGCGAGCGTGTACCGGTCCTCCAGGATCACCATGCCGTCCGCCCCGCGCTCCGGGACATACTCGTACCACGCGGCGAAGGACGCGAGGTCGCTCGCCCTCACGGACAGCGCGTCGGCCACTGCCTCCAACTCCGCGTCGGTGCCGGCACGCTGGGCCGTGAGCAGACCCAGGTCTAGCTCGGGGAACCATGACCACGCAATGCGGAGCGCCATGCCCGCACCGGCGCGTGCTGCGGAGGCCCTCCAGGCGTTCACCCGCGCGGCCCCGAACTCCAGCCACCTCGACAGCCGGCTCATGGAGACCGGCTCCACCGCGCCGGGCCAAAGGATGCGAACCAGCGCCGCGCCGGCCGCTTGGAGCCGCTTCAGGGCTCGAACCACCTCCGACAGCCGCGCCCCGGCGGCGATCCCCACCTCGTCCAAGGTCCAGGGGGCAAGCTGCGCAACGGCTTCCCCTTGCGCCCGCTGGCCCTCACGGTGGGCCTCCACAGCCGCCTCCGCGGCCTCCTGTGTACCGGGGAAAAGCCCTAAGAAGATAAAAGAAGAATACGCGGGATGAGCAAAGAGGCAAACCGGAAAACCCAGAAGCAACGCGCGGAAAGAGCGAGGTGTTTAAAACTCACCGCGCAGCATCCGATCCACCTCGTGCCCTTGCTCCTGCAGCTCCACGTCCCTGGCCGACCACTCCTGCCGCTGGCGCTCGTGCTCATCCCGGGCCGCCTGCGCATCCTCGGCCGCCTTGGTCAGCGCGGCATCCTTGGCCTCCAGCTCCTGGCGGAGGATTTTCTCCCGCTCCTCCGCCTCCCGACGAAGGGCCGCCTCGCGGTCCGCCAGCTCTTTGCGGTGAGCCGCCTCGCGCTCCTCTTTCTCCGGCTTCGCCTGTTCTGTCTCCCCGCGGAGCCGGTCGCACTCCACGGTCAGGAGACTCCGCTGCTCCCCAAGCTGCACCACCTGGCGGCGGAGGCTGACCGTCTTGGCGTGGGTGGCTGCTCGGGACGAGGAGGGCGCTGTCAGAAACCAAACGAAGAAAGGGATTCAGCCCGCCTCCGGAGCAGCCAGCCTGATTCCCGGGGGCGACACCCAGTGGGTGCGCTTGCACGCCCCCACTGGAAGATCGCGAGGTTCCATACCTTGCAGGTCCGCGGACAGAGTCCCCAGCCGGCCCTCGGCCTCCCGGTACAAGCCCAGTAGGGTGTTGTACGCGGCCACCTGTCGGTCATGCGCTGCCTGCGAAGGACGAAGATACACAGTAGCGTTAGGCTCGACCCGCCTGCGCTCCAGCCGGCTCGAGCCTCGGGGGCTACACCCAGTGGGTGCGCTAGCACGCCCCCACTGGCAAAGAAAGAAAACGCCAAAGCAAGAAAAGAAGGAAAGAAGAGAACTTGCCACGACAGATTGCTCCAGATGCACCAGCCGGTCGTTGGCGGCTCGAGCGTCCTGCGACATCTGGGCACGCGCGGCAGCAAACGCCTCGACGACGGCGGCCACCGCCGCCCCAAGGGCGCTCGGCGGATCACCAACGGCCGGGCGGCCGGCTGCGGCCCAGTTCTGCTGCGGCCGGCCCCCGTCCGCGGGCCCCCCTTTGCCGGAGGTCACCAGGGGACCTGCCCCTCCCGGCGCCGTCGTGCCGGGGGGCCCCGACGACGAGCTCGCAGTGGTCGTCCCCCCGGTCGTGACGATCGTCCCCTCTGACGCACTGCCTCCGGCCGCTCCTGGCCGGCTCTCCTCCGGTGCGGGCACCTCCGGAGCCGGCGCCTCCGGGGCCGGCACGCCCGGAGCCGGCACATCCGGAGCCGGGATTTTGACTTTCGGGGGCCCCTCTGCCCCCGGCGGCACATCGCCCGCCCCCGGCTGGGCGGCGTCGCAGTCCATCTCCTCCCTCCCTCCAGCGTCGGCCGCGTCCGCGCCCGCCGCCGCGCGCGCGTCTTCCGCGGTCTTCGCGTCCGCCTCCGCCCGCCGCTCGGGGTCGTGGTGGTCCTTCGACCTCCTCTCCCGGCCGCGGGGGAACGGCTCCCACACTCCGCCAGCGGCCTCTCCGCCGACCCCTCCCGGCGGCTACAGTTTCTCCGCCACTTTCTCCCACGGGCGGCGCTCCTCAACGCGCCGCTCCTTCTCGGCCGCCTCGAGGTCGAGCCACGCTTGGCGCTCCCTCTCCTCGGCGGTGTCCGGCGGCGCCGTCCTCGTGGCCTCGCCGCCTGGGGTTCTCCCCAGGGCGCGCGCCTCCCTGATCAAGGCGGGATAAGGAACCGGGGAGAAAGGGAGAAAACTAAGGAGGAGGGGGAGATGGGGCTTACCCGACGACGACGGGGACCTCCCTCCTCGTGGGTCCCGCCTGGGATACCCGCTGTTTCTTCACACCGCCTCCACGGCTGCCGCCCGGCTGCACGGTGGCCGCCCGTTTGGGCGCCGGCTTGGTAACAGCCATCCGCTTCCCCTTGTCGCCCGCGTCCGGGCCGCCCCGGCTGGACTCGTGGCCGGCTTGGCGCGGGCGCCTCCTCGGCGCCGTGACCTCGTCCTCCGGGGCCTCGGGTTCCTCCGGAGCCTCTGCAGCACGCGACTCCTCCGACTCAGCATCATCATCGGTCCAATCCCGTAGATGTTTTGTGGGAGGGGACTCACTCGTCGACTTGGCCTCCTCCGTCTCCGTTTCTGCCTCGCCGGCATCGGACGCGCCGGCTTGTTCCGGGTCCGCCGGCTCCACGTCGTGGACGTCCTCGATCTCCTCGGGGTCCGAGTCCGCAAAGTCGGCGGCCGGCTCCCCGTAGTTCTGCAACTGCGTGAAAACCTGCGAGCCGGCAAAGC
Source organism: Elymus sibiricus (assembly GCA_039707655.1). Taxonomy (NCBI): domain Eukaryota; kingdom Viridiplantae; phylum Streptophyta; class Magnoliopsida; order Poales; family Poaceae; genus Elymus; species Elymus sibiricus. Next base: position 420,436,059 of record CM077665.1, read on the forward strand.
GCCATGTCGTCAGACCAAAGGGGGAACGCTGTCTCTAAAAACAAAGGAGAGGGGGAGACGGCTAGTCACTTACCCGCGGCGCCGAATGGCTCCGGCTGTACGGGGTTTTCCCCCATTGCCACCCCTCTTCCTTTAGCTTCGCCTGCGAGATGGCGTTCACCCTCCTCGCCACGTGGATCAGTTTCAGCTCCTTGGTGGAGAGCTGGCAGGGGTCGTGCCGCCCTCCCATCTGGCAGATCAGGTGCGGCCGGCTCTGCAGCGGCTGCACCCGGCGCGCCACCATCGCGGCCAACAGGTCGGTGGCCTTCAGCCCCTCCGTCCTGGTCATCACCAGCAGGCGCTCGCAGAGCCGGTCTACCGTCTCGGGCGCTTGGGGCGGAGCTGCCCGCCAGTTCAACATCGCTGCCGGCGGCTGGTTGACGAAGTCAGGGAGGTTGATGTAATCCCCCTCCGGCTTCACGTTCTTCATGTAGAAGAACCCCCGCTGCCAATTCTTCACCGACTCCTGCAGCGGGAGCTTCGGGAAGCCGGCTCCCTTGCGGATATGGATCAGGGCTCCTCCGCAGGCGGTCATGACCTTCGCCTGTGTCGGCGGGTCCAGCACCGTCTGCCGCTTGAGGAAGAACAACCGGAACCAGAGGTCGAGCCTCGGCTCCACCCCCCAGGAACCCCTCGCAGAGGGTGACGAAGGCCGACAGCTGCAAGACGGCATTGGGGGCGAGGTGGTGCGGCTGCAGGCCGAACCGCGTCAAGAACCGCCGGAAGAAGGTACTCGCCGGCAGTCCGAGCCTGCGGAGGAAATGCTCGGCGAAAACGACCACCTCGCCCTCCCGCGGGGTCGGGGAGTTCTCCGGCCCGGCGATGCGCGCCTCCAGGTGCGCTTCCGACGGAAGCTTGCGGCGGTAGCGGAGGTGCTCGATGAACTTCTCCTCCATGATGCTGCCATCCCAGGCGCCCTTGGTCGCCATGGCTTCTACAAAGGGCTTGCGGTCGTGGCGGCGGGCGTAGTTGCTCGGCCGCGGCGCGGGTCTACGGCGGCGGTGAGCGGCGGCGCGACGCTCCCGTGGGCTTTACCCTTCTTCTCTCTCTCGGAGCGGGAGGAGGAGGGCGACGAAGACGATGCGACTGGGGCGGGAGAGGCGAATGTGCCGCTCTGACCCTCTCCCTTCCCCATTTAAACCCTGCGCGACCGAACGTGGGGGGCGGATTCATTGCGCACGACCCCCGCGCTTCCCGCCGCGTGCGGGGCGGAAGTTATGGCGCTCGGGAATGCCAACCGGCGGCCCGAGCCGCAGATAATCCGTGCGCGCGGGCCGAGGCCGCGGCCGTGGCGGGCCCCGCCCACGACCCGGTCTCGTTCGTCGCACGGCCTGTTAGGACACAGCCCGTTGCGTCTTCCACGTGGCGCGGCTTCTCTGCCAGACAAGGCGCTCGAGACGGCGCGCGAAGCGTCGGCCGGCTGCAGAGCCGGCCGCCGCTTGCCCGCCTCATCTGACCTCCGAGGCATGATGCGGCATAAAGACGATATTCAAGCCGGCGAGGACCGCCACGGTTCGTCGGCGGGCCTCCCCTGCTTCGGGGACTACTGTCGGGGGGATAACCCCGGGGTAGCCTCAAGCGACCCACTACTCCAACTTTCTAAAGCGACTGGGGGGCGAGCCGACTCCCCCTACGGCCCGGCTGCGCCCTGCCGGCTACGCCCTGCCGCCCATTGGATGCCACGGTCGGGTACACGCTGCCACAATGGCCCCCATCCCATCTGGGGTCAGCGCCCGTGCGGCCATAGTGGAGGTGGCAGTGCCTCTGACTTTGCCCGACCGCGACAGGACTCCCAACAGTGCCGGCATGCCCTCAACTACTCCATCACCTGCCCCGGCATGGCTACAGTGCAGCCGGCCGTACCGCTGACCTCGGCCGGCTGCCACAAGACGACGCCCCGAAGGACGAACCCGTGCCGCGACATGACCGGCGCGGGGACCCACCGTGAGGGCCCCGCCGGCTCCTGACGGGAACCTGCAGCCGGCGGGCCCTACCAACGACGGGACCCCTCAGCCGGGGGCCCCACGGCCGGCTAGTGAGGCTGACGGCTGGGCCCCCCCTGAGATCTCTTATTCATATTGTAATCCGGGGGGTTGGCCTATAAAACCCCGTGGACCTCCCCCATGCAAGGGGACGACTCTCTCTCCACACACCACACTCACATAGAGAGGCAGCAGAGGCAGTCTAGCCCCTTCTTCCTCCTCTAGCGATACAGCTCCAGGAGCACCATTGTAACTTCACCATTGTCTCAACCAGACCGAGCAGGACTAGGGGTGTTACCTCCCACGGAGGGCCCCGAACCTGTGTACATCGTGTGTCCGCCACCGCTTGTGCCTAACCCCGCTCCCGGAGCCCGTCGGCGTCCTTCGGCCCCAACCACTCTCGATAAGCCTACCCATGGCATCTGCCGTGACGAAACGATGACAGAATGTCAAAGGATTGGTAATATTAGTAGACGTCAGGAAATGCCTATGAATTAGTCACTTGCCATTGAACCATTTGATGTTTGGGTTTTTGGTTATATGGGACCTTTTCCTTCCTCTAATGGGTACGCTCATATTTTAGTTGCTGTTGATTACGTTACTAAGTGGGTAGAAGCTATTCCAACTAGTAGTGCTGATCACAACACTTCTATTAAAATGCTTAAAGAAGTTATCTTCCCGAGATTTGGAATCCCTAGATATTTATTGACTAATGGCGGTTCACACTTTATTCATGGAGCTTTCCATAAAATTCTAGCTAAATATGATGTTAACCATAGGATTTCATCACCTTATCATCCTCAGTCTAGCGGTCAAGTTGAATTGAGTAAACATGAAATAAATTTGATCTTGCAAAAGACTGTTAATAGATCTAGAAAGAATTGGTATAAGAAACTTGACGATGCATTATGTGCTTATAGAACTGCTTATAAAAATCCCATGAGAATGTCCCCTTATAAAATGGTCTATGGAAAAGCATGTCATTTACCTCTTGAGTTGGAGCATAAAGCTTAATGGGCAATTAAAGAACTTAACTATGATTTCAAACTTCTCGGTGAGAAGTGGTTATTTGACATTAGCTTTCTAGATGAATGGAGGACACAAGCCTATGAAAATGCCAAGTTGTTCAAGGAAAAAGTTAAAATATAGCATGAAAAACGAATCCAAAAACGAGAATTTAAAATTGGTGTTCTAGTTCTTTTGTACAATTATAGTTTCAGATTTTTTCCAGGAAAACTTCTCTTCAAATTGGAAGGACCCTATATCGTCGAAGAAATTTATCGCTCCGGAGCCATTAAGATCAATAATGTCGAGCACACAAATTCGAGAGTGGTTAATGGGCAAAGAATTAAACATTATATCTCAGGTATGCCAATTAATGTTGAAACTAATATTATTCAAGTGATCAAACCGGAACAACACATAAGGGAGACCCTCCGGAACACGCCAGAACCCTCAAAAGGGGTAGGTATGGGATACGGTAAGTAAACCGACTCCAAAAATTCCATAAAAAATATTTCTGTCAGTTTTGGAATATTAGGAAAAATTAAAAAAATAAATATCAGCCGAGGGGACCCAGGAGGGAGTCCCAAGCCAACAGGGCACAACCACCCCCCTGGGCGCGCCCTGATGGCTTGGGAGCCCCTCGTGTGCCTCCCTGACTCCGTTTTCTTCCTGGACACATATTCTGACCAAGAATAATTCATTATATATACTCCCGTATGTTTTGACCACCGCATCACAAGTATCTCCTCTGTTCTTGTTTCGGGCTGTTTTTCTGACAGATTTAGAAGCAATATGTCACCGCAAGATTCAGACGAGGAGAGCTATGTCTCAGATCTCATCGCCAATCCCCGAGTTTATGGGGATATTGATCCTTATGGGTGGTCAACGGAGGAAGAGTAGGATGCTAATCAAAATAGGATTGAACCTTGAAGTGACGAAGAAGAAGAAGAAGTACCTCTACCTCAACCTGGAGATATGCATGTGGAGTTCAAAAAGTCGAGCTTGCCAAACAAGGTTACACCTTCCAATACTCGATTTACCCCTTATCATCGTACGCAGGTAGGCACTACCGTTGCCTCCATTAGTAAAACCCATCCTTTGATGGAGGGAGCAATGACCGCCACCAACAAACTTTGGAAGGAGAACCTAGACCTTAAGCGAGAGGTTGATAAACTTAAGGAGGAGATCCGTATCCTAAAGAGCATCATTGCTAAGAGGATCACTTCATCACCACCACCAACCAAGAAGGACACTTGCATGCATGGGTATGGGCACCACCCTTAGCTTGTTACAAGGTTAGGGAGGTGCCCCGGTATCGTATCACCATAACTTTTACCATTATCATCTATCTTAGTTCGGTCCTTAGCTATTTCGTGATCTAGAGGAATAAAATTTTAGTATTGCTTTGCTTAGAGTGTTTTCTTTGTGATCTATCTATCCTTGTAAGCGAGTGTGAGAGTTATATAATAAAGATTAGTTTGAGTTTGCTGCTTTACTCTCTTGCATCAATCATTGCAATGAAATAAAACAAACAAAAAGATCGTATGCTAATCCCATGGGGAGTAATGACTTCACATAAAGGAAGTGTGATGGATAAAAGTTGTTGGGAGTTAACAAACATAGTGTTAGTTATTGATACAGTCCATGCAAAATTATGAAAGAGGAGAGGAGATTCACATACAAATACACTATCTTGGACATCTTTTATGATTGTGAGCCCCCATCAAATATTTTCTACATGATTAAATAGTTGATGTTGGACACGGAAGACATCGTAATGAGTTATGTTTGTTTACATAGAAGTTTTATTGTCATGGATCCTCTAACATGTGGTGCTTGTCTAGCATCTTTTGCTAGCCCAAAATTTGCACTAAGTAGAGATACTACTTGTGCATCCATAACCCTTAAAACCCAGTTTCTTGCCATGAGAGTCCACCATATCTACCTATGGATTGAATAAGATCCTTCAAGTAAGTTGTCATCGGTGCATAAAGCAATAAAAATTGCTCGTAAATATGTATGATCTTTTATTGTAAGGGAAAATAAGCTTTGTACGATCTTGTGATGGCAAAGAAATAAAAGCGACAGACTGCAAAATAAAGGTTGCTATCACAAGGGGCAATATAAAGTAATGTTCCTTTACATTAAGAGCTTGCACATCCAAAAATAAAAAAGCATGATAACCTCTGCTTCCCTATGCAAAGGGCCTATCTTTTACTTTTCGGTATTTACTTTCATGCAAGAGTCAATAATATTCATCTCTATTCCGTCTTATTAACGCTTTAGTGGCAAGCATCATGTGTTGGGGAAAGATCGAGGCATATATATCCAGTTGGATGTAGATGATCATGAGTTATTACTTTGACATTATCCTTGAGGTAAATAAGTTGGGTGGCGAAAACAATAAAGCCCCTATCTTCCTATGTGTCCAATGGAAATGTTTGCTCCAAAAATATGCATTGATGTCAACAATCATAGAAGACTAAATGATAGTTGAGTATGTGAACTTGCTAAATGGAAAGCTCTTACATAGACTCTTCTCTGAAATATGATGAATTGTGATTGTCTCAATGACTAAGAACATAGTTTGTTGGTTGTCAATAAAGTTTATGCTTCATACTTTAATATTTGTGGATAGATTGTTACTTGTTTATGAGAAGCTATATGATGAAAACTTGCTGCTTTCATGTTCGTATTTTGTTTTTATCGACACCTCTCTCGCTAAAACATGTGGTCATTATTATCGAGTTTAGCTTTTGCTTGAGGACAAGCAAGGTCTAAGCTTGGGGGAGTTGATACGTCCATTTTGCATCATGATTTGTTATTAATATTTATATTATTCTTGGTAATTATTACATTCTATGATGCAATTCTAATGCCTTTTCTCTATTTATTTGCATGATCCAACACAAAGAGGGAAATTGCCGGAAACTGGAATTCTGGACTCGAAAGTCATGAAAAAGGCTGAAAATCTTCTGGACTCCAAATGACCTGAAACTTCACAGGAAATTTTTGTGGAATATATCTGAATTTTTGAAGCAACAACAACCAGAGGGGGCCACCTGTGGCTCCCAAGCCAACAGGACGCGACCACCCCCTGGGCGCACCCTGATGGCTTGGGAGGCCCACAGGCAGGCTCCGGCCCCCCCTCTTTTGCTAGATGATGGGTTTTGACCTAGACAAAATCAAGAGGATACTTTTGGGACAAAGCGCCGCCGTCTCGAGGTGGAAACCTGGGCAGAGGCCCTTTTGCTCTCCGACAAAGTGATTCTGCTGGGGAAACTTCCCTCCGGGAGGGGGAAATTGAAGCCATCGTCATCGGCAACACTTCCTCCTTCGTGGGAGGACCAATCTTCATCAATCTTCACCAACATCATCTCATCTCAAACCCTAGTTCATCTCTTGTATTCAATCTTTGTCTCAAAACCTCAGATTGGGACCTGGGGGTTGCTAGTAGTGTTGATTACATCTTGTAGTTGATGCTTGTTGGTTTACTTGGTGGAAGATAATATGTTTATATCCTTTATCATATTCATTACACCTCTAATCTTAAACATGGTGATGATTTGTGAGTAGTTACTTTTGTTCTCGAGGACATGGGAGAAGTCTTGTTATAAGTAATCATGTGAAGTTGTTATCCGCTCGTAATTTGAGGATATGTATGTTGTTGCTTACTTTAGTGGTGTCATGTGAACGTCGACTACATGACACTTCACCATATGTTGGGCCTAAGGGAAGGCATTGTTGACTAATAAGCAGATCATGGGTTGCAAGAGTGACAGAAGCTTAAACCCTACTTTATGCGTTATTCCGTAAGGGGCTGATTTGGACCCATATGTTTCATGCTATGGTTAGATTTATCTTAATTCTTCTTTCGTAGTTGCGGATGCTTGCGAGAGGTGGTAATCATAAGTAGGTTGTTAGTTCAAGTAAGAACAACACCTAAGCATCGGTCCACCCACATATCAAATTATCAAAGTAACGAACGCGAATCAAGTAAACATGATGAACATGACTAAACGGAAATTCCCATGTGTCCTCGTGAGCACTTTGCTTCATATAAGAGAACTTTTAGGCCTGTCCTTTGCTATAAAATGGATTGGGCTACCTTGCTGCACACTTGCTACTTTTTTTACTTGTCACTTGTAATGAATTATCTTGCTACAAAACTATCTATCACTGTTACTTATAGCACTTGCAGAGAATACCTTGCTGAAAACCGCTTGTCATTTCCTTCTGCTCCTCGTTGGGTTTGACAATCTTACTTATCGAAAGGACTACGATTGATCCCCGATACTTGTGGGTCATCACTCGTCGATCTCCAATGCGTCCTACATGACCAGCTCGCGCTCGACGACCTCCGAGGGAAGTGGCTCCATGGAATCCATTGCCGCATACTCCGCCAGCATCTCGCAGTCCTTGTCCGCCATTTCTTTGGAAAAGGCCACCATGAGCCAGGCGTGGGCAGCCTTGGTTCGGGCATGGGCAGCCACCATCTTGGCTGGGGAGGCCGTCGACAAACGGACGGCTGCTCGAGCACTCTCGGCGATTGTCAACTCATCGGACGTGGGTTGCCGACCGGTGTCAAAGAAGGCCGCTATGATGTGTGAAGTGACCGACACGAGCTATTGATACGTTTCCAACGTATCTCTAATTTTTGAATGTTTCATGATATTATATTATCATTGTAGGATACTTTTTAGGCATTTACTTGTTGTTTTATATTATTTTTTAGCACTAACCTATTAACCCAATGCCAAGTGCCAGTTGCTATTTTCTGTGTGTTTTTGGCTTTTCAGGAATACTATACCAAACGAAGTCCAAATACCCCGAGACTTTTCGATGATTTTTTAGACCAAAATAAGACCTGGAAGCATCGAAGGAAGACCGGAGGGCACACGAGGTGTCCCCAAGCCATCAGGGTGTGCCCAGGGGGTGGTCGCGCCCTGATAGCTTGGGGCCACCTCCCCGCTCTTCAGTCCTCGTTCTCCGGCCTATAAATTCACATATATTCCAAAAATCCTAGAGAGCCTCCCGAAACACTTTTTCCACCGCTGCAAGTCTCAGTTCTGCCGTGTGCTCATCTGGAGCCCTATTCCGGTGCCCTGCCGGAGGGGGGATCGATCACGGAGGGCCTCTACATCAACCTTGCTGCTCCCATGGTGATGTGTGAGTAGTTCACCGCAGACCTACGGGACCGTAGTTAGTACCTAGATGGCTATATATCTCTCTAAGTTCTTCATTGCCAAGATCACCGCGATTCCCACGGTATCTATATTATGTAATCAATCTTTGCGGTGTGTTTGTTGGGATCCTATGAATTGTGGGTTTATGTTCATATTATTCATAAAAACATATTGAATACTTGCTGGTATTTTATTTGCATGATCGTTATAGCTTCGTAATGCTCTCCAATCTATCGATTTGGTTTGGCCAACTAGATTGATTTATCTTCAAGTGGGAGTGGTGCGTTGTAGTGGGTTTAATCTTGCGGTGCTCACTCCCCGTGACAGAAAGGGACATGACATGTATTGTATTGCTGCCACTAAGGGTAAAACGATGGGGTTTATTGATATTAGTTGGATTTACTTTGTCTACATCATGTCATCATCCTTCAAGCATCACTCCATTTTTACTTAATACTCTAGATGCATGCTGGATAGCGGTCGATGGGTGGATTAATAGTAGTAGATGCAGGCAGGAGTCCGTCTACTTGTTTATGGACGTGATGCCTATGTACATGATCATTGTCCTGAATAAATATTGCATAACTATGCGCTTTTCTATCAATTGCCCAACAGTAGTTTGTTTACCCACCGTATTCTTTCTTCGAGAGAGAAGCCTCTAGCGAAAACTATGCCCCCCGGGTCTCCTCACAAATATAATTACAAAAACTCTAAATACCTTGCTACCATTATTTACTTTCTATTTATTTTCAATTTATATTTATCAAATTATCTATCTATCACTACTTGTCGCTTGCAAGTAACGAGTTCAAGGGGATTGACAACCCTCTTACTCGCGTTGGGTGCAAGTGTTTGCTCTTTTGTGTGTAGGCGCTGAAGACAGGAGTTTGTGTGGTTCTCTTATTGGTTCGATAACCTTGGTTCTCACTGGGAGAAATACTTACCTCTTCTGTGCTGCATCATCCCCTCCTATTCGGGGAAATCCCAACGCAATTTACGAATATCAGGAAGGATTTCTGGCGCCGTTGTCGGGGGGTATCACCAAATTCTTATCAAGTACCTTCATACAAATTATCATTCACTTGTTCTACTCTCTACTCACCTAGCAATGCTATCTTTGTCTTTGTCATACAAAAACAAAAAGTAAAACAAAAATTTTAAGATAAATGGATCCTCATCCACTTGCTAATCTTTTCAAAAGACCCGAATATGTTGAAGCAATTGCTAGTGAGAGTGTACTAGATTATATTTATGAGGTCTTGCTTGAAAATCATGAATCTGAAAATTGTGATGAAGTGTTAAAATAAATTTATAAAGTGATTCATGATAGTTCATTGAATGAAAAGCATGATTGCAATTTTGCTAGTATAAATTCTATGAATATCAATTGTGCTAATGATCATGATTGGGGTGATAACCATGATAATTCTTGTGATCTTGAGAATTCTGAGCTTCATGTTAAATCTACTATTGATAATGATATTTGCAATGCTACTAAAAATGGGTTTGGAAGAGTGTCAACTTTAGGTAACAATGGTCCACTACTTTGGAGAATGATCAATCTTATGATAAAAGTGGGTTTGGAGAGGTCATGACTTTAGTTGATGTTAATCCCACCATCTTGGAAGATTATAAAAAATTATTGAAAGCACATTTGCTCCCTTGGTGGTTTTGGTAATTAATAACAACATATATGTCATTGAACTAATGTTTCCACTAAGCATATTTCAGGAAAAGTTCAATGATAGGGATGGCAAAAGGATTGTGGAAATACCCCAAGATGCAAGGAAATGGATTGGCAAAGCTTCAAGGAAGAGGACTCTACATTTTACTTTGTGAAAAATCACTTTGAGTCCATAGGAAAGCCAATACTATTAAAAGGGGGTAAGGTACTGTTGGTGAACAAAATGCTCATACGTGCACAAGTGATAGTCACCAAAAACACTCACAAGCTCTTCCACAAAAGTCTGTCCAAAGTCAAATATCCAAAATCGGTCCAACCAACACTTTCCACTCGGTGCCACCGATCCCCAAACTTAGACAGACCCATGCCAAACCCTAGCACATCGGTGCAACCGATTCCACTTCGGTGCCACCGAGTTTGGGTTGCCAACTTTCTGTTACCTCGATTCACAAAATCGGTACCACCGAGTTTTCTGGATCGGCGTCACCAAGTTGCGCAATCTGACCGTTGGTCACCTAATCGGTACCACCGAGATTTATATATCGGTCTCACCGAGATTCAAAAGTTGTCACCTTTTGGTCACTTCGGTACCACCGAGATTCACACATCGGTGTCACCGAGTTGGTCACTTAAGGTGTAACGGTTGGATTTTTGGAGATGCCTATATATACCCCTTCACCACCACCCACTCAAAAGAGAAGCACTCAGAACTATTCCATACTTGCCCCCATCCTATTTTCTGAGAGAGAGCCACCTACTCATGTGTTGAGATCAAGCTATTCCACTCCATCCATATGAATCTTGATCTCTAGCCTCCCCAAGTTGCTTTCCACCAAATCAATCTCTTCCACCATAGCCAAATCTGTGAGAGAGTGACTGTGTGTTGAGGAGTCTATCATCTTGAAGCACAAGAGCAAGGAGTTCATCGACATTGCCGAGCCTATTACCTTTTGGAGGATGGTGCCTCCTAGATTGGTTAGGTGTCGCTTGGGAGCCTCCTACTTCGTGTTGTGGAGTTTAACCAAGAAGTTTGTAAGGGCAAGGAGATCGCCTACTTCGTGAAGATCTACCCATAGTGAGGCTAGTCCTTCGTGGACGGAAGCCGTTATGGAATAGTCAAGGTTGCTACTTCGTGGACCCTTATGGGTGGAGCCCTCCGTGGACTCTCGCGACCGTTACCCTCCGTGGGTTGAAGACTCCATAAACATGGACGTACGATAGCACCACCTATCGGAACCACGGGAAAAATCATCGTGTCTACAAATTGTGTTTGATCTTCCTACCCTTCCTTTACTACTCATGCTTGTTGTTACTTTCCGCTGCTATACTCTTAGACATGCATGTGTAGGGTGTGCTTGACTTGCTATGAATGCTAAAATCTGCCAACACTTAAAATTGGGAAAAAGTAGATTTTTATTTGGTCAAGTAGTCTAATCACCCCCCTCTAGACATACTTTCGGTCCTACAAGTGGTATCAGAGCTTTGGTCTCCATTGCATTGGTCTCACAACCTAGGAGAGTATGGCGTCTAGTGAGGAAAATTATCACCGTAGAGGTCCGTACTTTGATGGCACTAATTTTGCTAGTTGGAAGCACAAAATGAAAATGCATATTCTTGGTCATAACCCCGCCGTATGGGCTGTTGTTCGTGTTGGCTTGCAAGGTGAATTCTTTGGTGATGGAAAGGAACCGGATCGTGAAGCGACCGCGGATGAATTGAAGATGTTGCAATACAACGCTCAAGCATGCGACATTCTCTTCAACTGCCTATGCCCCGAAGGATTCAACAAAATCAGCCGTCTTGAGAATGCAAAAGAGATTTGGGATACTTTGGTTGATATGCACGAAGGAACCGAGTCCGTGAGAGAATCCAAGTTGGATGTTCTTCAATGTCATCTTGACAAGTTCAATATGAAGGATGGTGAAGGAGTCGCGAAGATGTACTCTAGGCTAGCTCTCATCACCAATGAGATTGCCGGCTTAGGAAGTGAAGAAATGACCGACAAACTCATCATCAAGAAGATACTTAGAGCATTGGATGAGAGATACGACACCGTGTGCACATTGATCCAAATGATGCCCAACTACAAAGATCTCAAGCCAATGGAAGTCATTGGAAGAATTGTTGCGCATGAGATGACACTTAAAGACAAAGAAGAGCTTCACAACAAGTCTAGCGGTGCTTACAAAGCCACAAGTGATGCTCCCGCAACTTCAAGCAACAACCTTGTCACCAATGAAGAGATAAGCCTCATGGTCAAGAAATTCAACAAGTTCTACAAGAATAGAGGCAAAGAACGAAGCTCCAACTCAAGATATGAAGAGAAGCGTTCGTCAAGTCGTGACCGCAACTGCTACAATTGTGGGAAGCCCGAACACTACTCCAATGAGTGCACGGCTCCCTACAAACGAGGAGAAGAGTCACCTAGAAGACGAAGCTCAAGGAATGAATCACCTCAAAGAGAGAGAAGGAGTAGAGATGATCGTTATGAACGAAGACCCTCAAGGAGAAGTAGGGATTCGGAGAAGAAGGACAAGTACACCAAGAGCTACACAAGAAGAAGACATCAAGCTCATGTTGGTGAATGGGTTTCCGGCTCCGACTCCGACAACAACTCTGAGAGAAGCTATCATTCCAACTCCGACTATAGTCAAGATGAAGCTGTTGCCGGACTTGCACTAGTGACTACCAACTCCTATGATCTATTTGACTCACCAAATGAAGGGAGTGGAAGTTGCTTCATGGCTAAAGGCCCCAAGGTATCACACCCCGAGTATCTTGATTTCAATAGTGATGAAGATGATTTGCTTTGTGATGATGACTTGCACTTTGATAATACTAGTAATGTTAGTCAAAATGAACTTGAAAATTCTCATGCTAGGCAAGATAAGTCATTTGATGATGAGATGAAAATAGAACAACTAACTAAAGAATTGAACACTCTTAAGTTAGCCCATGAATCTACTCTCAGAGATCATAGAGAGCTTGTAAGAACTCATGAGAAGCTACGCTTCGAGAAGCTCACCTTGGAGCAAGAGCATGAGTATCTTAAAGCTATCAATGACGATCTCCGAAAGAATACTTCATCTTATCTAGCCAAACGATTACTCTTGTCTACATTCATGCCTCAAGTTAAGTCTAAGCAAACTAGTAACAAAGGCAAGAAAGGTTCTTCATCTAGTAGCAACAATAAAAATGCTAAACCCAATGATGTTGCTTCTAGTAGTTCTATTGATTCCACTAATGATGATTCTCTTAGCCAAGTTACACTTGAGCAAGAAAATGCTTTATTGAAAAGAATTATAGAGAAAGGTATCTACAAGAGTCTTGCCGGTTGTAAGCAATTTGAGGAAATTGTACGCAAGCACGGAGGATACCGGAAGAACCATGGCATTGGCTACTTCAACGCTAATGGAGTTGAATGGGAAGAAGGTCAATACCCCAAGCCCAAGTTTGTTCCTCAAAAGGAGAAGTATGAAAATACTCCTCCCAAGGGAATAAACACTCAAGATGACCTTCCACCACAAGACCACAAGCTCAAGGGCAAGAACAAGGTTCAAGAGGACATTGACTCATATGAAGATGAATCCCAAGCTTTGGTGGAGTGGGTTCCCAAGGCTACTTCAAGCTCAACTTCTACAAGGGCTACTTCAACACCAATGATCCCCATCAAGTTGATGTGGGTCCACAAGAAGAAGAACTAGAAAGTTCTTGAGGGGTGACTCCGCCAATGAAATTCACTCACATTCATTATTGGCAAAAACTATTTGCAATCAACATCAACTCTACGCAATAGTTCAAGGAGTCACACATTCCCTCAAAGGTAAGCAAGGGACATGTAATCAACAAATCCATGGACATCATCATGTATGCTTTGCACTCCATGTCCATAGATATCCTTGTATTTGTGTCTTGTGTGTTGGGACTAACCCATGTAGGTGAGAAGAGTAAGGAAACAACAAGGATGCTCCCAACTCATGGTGATCTTCATCAACTTTGAGCATCCACCACTACCTCACCAACATGAAGTCTTCATCGACAAAACCCAAGGTTAGTTTATCCCTCCTATGGGGGGATGTCACATCAAGGGGGAGCTTTACTCTAAGACTTGAGTCAAAGCATTTCATAGTATGTGACAGCATTAAATGCTTTATGTAAAAGTGGTAACCCCACTTGTGCTTAAACGATGAGTATGACCTATGATCAAGTATTCTTACTTGGCTCCTAAGTCAATATACTCATATATAGATGACTCCGTCATCACCAAAATGCTTGATAGATGCTAGAATGTTTGTGCATGTTTGCCATGATTTCATTTGATATCCTATTGTGTGAGCATGTTGGTCTGCATTTATTTATCCATTTGAGGACATCCAATTGTTGCTATTTGGCTTTTGTTTTCTCTTTTGCCAATTGGATGGACAAGAATGCCTAGGACCACTCTCTAGCTATCTATGCTTTCTCACCTCATATTCCATTCTTGCTGCATCATAAAATTTGAACAAGTACTTTTCGATCCCTCTGTGTGAGGAGCACTCGGAGTTCTGCATCGACAAAGGACTGACCATTAAAACCTCTCAAGTGCATCTCGGTGGAACCAACCAAAATTCTCGGTCTCACCGAATGCCTAGGGTTGATCTGGATTTTCAATCTCGGTAACACCGATTCCTTATTCTCGGTTACACCGAGTTTCCCTGTCAACTGACAGTTGAGAAACTCGGTGACACCGAAAATTTCGAACCGGTGTCACCGACAGCGAAGGGTATATATTCTGCTGGACATGACTTTTGAAATTCAATCTCAAAAGCCCGTTTCCCTCCAACCCTAAGCTGCCGCTCCGGACCCCTGGTCGTTGCCCTTGCCTCCCCATGCGTCTCCGCCGTTGGGAATCACCGCCGCCGACGGAATCTTTGCCGCCGTTGTCGTCGTAGCGGATCCGTCACCAAGCTAGGTATGGATCCGGCCTTCCTTGCGCTCCCCGTCTGATTCTTGCGCATTGGAGTTAATTTCATCGATAAGAGACGGATTGCCACCTCCCTATCCTCTAGAAATTCCAGTAGAATAGCGAACGATCGATTTTTTAGGTTTTGCCGTCTGCCACATGAATCTCGGTAGAACCGACGCAAAAGAATCGGTAGCACCGATTTGGTTTTTCTGGCCAGCTGAGAACACCTTGGTGAAACCGAGTACTAATTTTCGGTGTGACCGAAAATGGTGCCAAGTTTCTGGAAAGCGGGTTGTTTGTCTCAGTGGGTCCGAAAATTTTGTCTCGGCTGTACCGACATACATTTGGCAGAATGCAAAATTTGAGAAATCCTAGTTCAATCTTTTGAATTGTCTGCATTTTGTGATGACTCATCTTCTCCACTCTTCTATACTCTATTCACAGGGTCAGAGATGTCTGCTTCAGATGATAGCCAGAATGATTTCAGAGAGGAGAATGTTGTCATGAGTTCAGGCACTAGTCCTGAGGAGAGCTTTGATGATGTGCCTAGTTCTCCTGACTTGCCCAAGGCTGCTACAAGGTCTAGGAGGAAGCTCAATTTTGATGAGGAGGATGAGGACTTCATCCCTGAGAAGCTGCCTAAGAAAGATGATGCTGCCACTTCTTCCAAGAAGAAGAAAGCTATCAGGAAGGAGTATGCCAGCTCTGGGTCAGCTAGAGCACCTGAGAGCTCAAGGGCAACTATGACTCTTCACCTTGAGTCACCCCCAAGGAAATCTATGCCTAAGAAGGCAGGGGAGAAGAAGAAGAGCAGAAAGAGGATTGTTTATGTTGTTGCCAGGCCTACCTCTATGTTTGAGGATCCAGAGGAGGCAGCTGCTGAAGAGGAGGAGGTAGAGCCAGCTGCAAAGGCCCCTCCCAAGAAGAAAAAGAAGCTTATGGAAGATGCTATGCCCAAGACTAACACTTCCAAGAGCACCAAGTCTGATCCAAAGAAGGCTGCTACTGCTGACAAACCCAAGAGGTTCTCCAGAGAGATCCCAGCTTCTTCCAAGAACAAGACCTCCACTTTCAGGGAAGCTGAGGATGATGATGACATCATTGCTTTGATGAAGCTCAGCCACACCTTCCAGAGCACAATGCCAGCCACCTGCTTGCTAAAGATATGAAGAAGAGGAAGGATTCTGGTTTGAGGGCATGGAGAGCAATTGATCCATATGCCCAGAGGAGAAAAACAGTTGTGGACTACATGTTCTACACCAAGGAGCAACAAGATTTCTATGAGACTGTCGGATTTCGGGCTCCGCAAAACCCTCAAGATTCGAACACAGGGGCGCGTGCAAAGATCCCCTGCAGCCTCGCTCTACCTAGCTCACTGCGCGATGGTTAGCATGATGGACTCGCAGGATGACGAGGAAGAAGATGCACACGGTGATTTACCCAGGTTCGGGCCGCTGCGAAGCATAATACCCTACTCCTGCTTTGGTGGATTGCCTCACGAGGAGGTGTGGTGGATGAACTAGTACAGTGATGAGGAGCCTCGTGAGGGCGCTCGAGTGGTGTTCTTGGCTCTCTGCCTTGTTTGTGGTTCTCCCTCTCTGCCTCTTTCTCCCCCCTTTGCTACGGTGTAGCCTATCCTCTACTTATAGTAGCGGCCCGGGTCCTCTTCCCTTATCGCAATGGCGGGAAGGGATCCCACAACGGCCAAATTCGAAGGGGGACAGGAGTACATCCCCGCCCTGTCCAAAGGTGGTCTTCACCTGCAAAGTAGCTGTCGATGATGCAGAGGTGGGCTCGGCGATGACCTCCGTCCTACTGGGCTCGCGGTCGTGGTCTTGTTGCACCGGAATGGAAACCTTTGGGGGGCGCTTTGGGAACCCGCGTACGTCCTTGCTCCCTTTGCACCAAAGGGGAAACTGCACCGCCTGGCGCGCTGGCGCCCGCCTGTCCTTCCTTGCATCATCCTTGACTCCTGAGGCCGGGCTTTGCATAAAGATCTCCGCCGCTCCGGAGGAGGCCTGAGGAGGCCCACTCCTTGCGGGTCTTGATGCCGCCTCCCTCGCGCTCGGGTCCTCGCGAGGGCCTTGTCTCGAGTGGGGCTGCGCTGGGCCATGCTTGGCTCGTGAGGTGGGCCATGTCCTGGGCCGCAGGCAGGGAGGTCTGGGTACCCCCGTTCCCAGAACGCCGACAGAGACAATCTTGCTTGACAAGAGCCCAGCTGTGAGTGACATGAGATATGTCGACTGGAAGTATATCAAGGAGAATGAAGATTACTTTCCAAATGTTCAAGAAAATTTTCATTGCATTGGCTTAGATGAATTTGTTGGCAAAGAATTCACTGCATGGAACGACGAGATGATCATGCAATTCTACTCCACTGCTCACTTCTATGGAGATGGTAGAATTGTGTGGATGACTGAAGGAGCAAGATATGAGTCTTCTGTTGAGGAAGGGGCTGCTATCTTAGGAGTCCCAGAGGTGGAATATGGTGACTTGGATGTCTATTCTGAATCCAAGGAGAGGCATGATTCTATGAAGAACATGTACAATGTGATCCCTGCAGCAAACTTGAAATCACACAAGTTAGGATCCATTGGCTGTGTTTGTTTGGGCTTCAGTTACGACAGATTCAGCTATGAACTTGTTGTGCTGGCAAAACTGCTGTGCTGAGGAAACAGCTGCAGTGAAGGTTAGCTGTTTGGCAACGTAGCTGTGGAAACGACTGTGGGCTTGTGAAAACGCTATGTTTCAGGAGGAGGGGCGAAGGGAGAGATAGGTCGTGCCTGCGGCGACATTTATGACATATTTATGACCAAACGCCAAAAGCAGAGGGGCTAGGGAAATAGCTTTGGCTGTGAAGTACCTCGAGACGTGCTTTGGGCTGTTACACTGAAAATAGCCCGAAACAGTTTTGGGTTGTGGTTCCACAACTGTTCTAAAATAGCTGTTTGTTTCAGTTTCAGCTTTTTCCAGTCCAAAAACTGCTCCCAAAGCTGAAACAAACAGGGCCATTTACTTCCTCCAGGCTGGCCTCCGCACCATGAACACCATCTTGAGGCACACATTGATGCCTAAGTCTGGATATGAGAAGATGATTCGAGGCTATTCCATCAACATGCTGATCCATCTTGATAGACACACCAGGATTCGAGTGATGGACTTGATAGTAGAGACTGTGAAGAGGGTTGCTACTGATCAGAAGCACTCATGCTGCTATGCACCCTACATTCAGATGCTCATCAACTCCAAGCTGGAGAAGCACATCTTTGCTCTTGACAGGCCCCATTTGCCCCTACAGCCAGATCTTGAGGACAACGTTGTGGTGATGGACCCAGATCATCCCACATCAGCTGCAGCACAGGCAGAGGCAGAGGCAGCTAGAGCCACTAGTGCTCCAGTCCCTAGATCCAGGAACGAGCAAATGGATCTTTTGATCTCTACCGTTCAGGGCATGCAGAAGGACATCAAGGACATATTGGCAAATCAGAATAGTCTTGTGAGGATCTTTGAGAATAGGATCAAGACCCTCAATGACAAAGTGGATGGGCTGACAAAGACCATGAATGAGATGAAGAAGGAAGTTGATAGCGTGCCCAGTCCCAACACTTCAGATGATGAGGATGACTCTCCTCTCAGGCCAGGCACTCACTTCACTACCCACGCCAAATCAGCCACAGTGCCAGCTCCAGATTTGAGGCCTTCTTCATCAGCACCTGCTACAGCCTCCTCAGCTCCATCAGCTCCAGTTCCTCCCGTTGCTACTCCAACTCCATCCAGGACATCAGCTGAGATCTTCGCCGACGCAGTTCTCTCAACTCCTTCATCAACAACCGGAGGAGATCAGCCGAAGAACGATTAGCTATATCTCTTTGAACTTTTTGGTAACTTGTTGCCAAAGGGGGAGAAGTGTATATAGATCTTTAGGCTTCGAGTGAGAGAGCGTTTGGTTTTTATTGCTTTACAAAACATTTAATCTTTTGGTTTGGATGTGTTAAACTTATGTGGTGTTTGATCATACGCTTGATGTGTGTTGCTACTATTTCCTATCATTATGATGCTTATGAGATGGTCATTCACCTTGCTTGATTGTGTTGTGCTATGATGTTCATTCTTATTATTCTCGCACACCACCAAGTTGTATGTGACATGAAAGAATGCCCCATGTACCTAATCGATTGTGCATTTGCATTCAAACGCAAATCTAAAATAATGCACAAATTTAGGGGGAGCTCTTGCTTATCACATACTTCTCAAAGCGACGATTATATTCTTTGATTATATCATATGTCGAAGCTTTGATCTATATGTTGTCATCAATTACCAAAACGGGGGAGATTGAAAGCACATTTGCTCCCTTGGTGGTTTTGGTAATTAATAACAACATATATGTCATTGAACTAATGTTTCCACTAAGCATATTTCAGGAATGTCGGATTTCGGGCTCGGCAAAACCCTTAAGATTCGAACACAGGGGCGTGTGCAAAGATTCCCTGTAGCCTCGCCATACCCAGCTCGCTACTCGATGGCCAAGACGGTGAACTCGCGCGATGACGAGGAAGAAGATGAACACGGTGGTTTACCCAGGTTCGGGCCGCTGCGAAGCGTAATAACCTACTCCTACTTTGGTGGATTGCCTCTCGAGGAGGTGTGGTGGATGAACTAGTACAGTGTTTTTGGAGCCTCGTGAGGGCGCTCCTGAGGTGTTCTTGGCCCTCTGCTGGCTTTGTAGTGGTTCGGTTGGATGGACTGGTCGCCGGATCCCTCTCTACGGTGCAGCCTAGCCTCTATATATAGCGGAGGCCCGGGTCCTCTCCCCTTATCACAATGGCGGGAAGGGATCCCACAACGGCCAAATTTGAAGGGGGACAGGAGTACATGCCCGACCTGCCTAAAGGCGGTCTTCGCCTGCAAAGTAGCTGTCGATGATGCAGAGGTGGGCTCGGCGATGACATCCGTCCTGCAGGGCTCGTGGTCGTGGTCTTGTTGCACCGGAATGGAAACCTTTGGGGGGTGCTTTGGGAACCCGCGTACGTCCTTGCTCCCTTGGCACCAAAGGGGAAACTGCACCGCCTGGCGCGCTGGCGCCCGCCTGTCCTTCCTTGCGTCATCTTTGACTCCTGAGGCCGGGCCCTGCATAGAGATCTCCGCCGCTCCGGAGGAGGCCTGGGGAGGCCCATCCCTAGCCGGCCTTGACGCCGCTCCTCCTCGCGAGCCTAGGGGCCTCACGAGGGCCTTGTCTCGAGTGGGGCCGTGCATGGTTGTCCTTGGCTAACGAAGTGGGCCATGCCCTGGGCCGCAGGCAGGCAGGTCTGGGTACCCCCGTTCCCAGAACGCCGACAGTAGCCCCCGGGCCCAAGGTGCGCTCGAGCCGGCTTCCGGGCGAAGCCTTGAGGGCGGCCTGAAGTGCCGCAGGCCCCAAACGCCCGCGGGCCAGGCTGGCGCGCGTCATGCGGTTGATGTCGGGCGTCCTTTGTCCCTTCGGCCACCGCCCGAGTCGACAAGAGCCTGACTTCTAGCGCCGAGCCATTATTGCTTTCCCCATCTGCGCACCTGCCCTTAGCTTCCCAGATCTTCGGCCCTAGCAGAGGCCTCCCCAGATTCGTCGTCGCTCCGTCCTCCTCTTTGCTGCTCCGGCCCCGCGGACTTCCCGATGGCTCCCGCCGGCAAGCAGAAGTCAGAGGCCCAGAGCTCAGCCTCTGCTCCCGTCTCACCGGCACTCTCGGGGTCCACCATCGCCCAGGACGAGGACCTCGTTCCGGTGCTCCCGTCGACGGAGGACGAGACCAACGAGTGGGGGCGGACCTTGATATGGGGCGGCTCCTCGGAGAGGCGGCCCTCATCCAGGGCGGTCTACCCTTTCTTTCTCCATAGCGTCTTCGCCGGGCTCGTCCCACCCTTCTCCGCGTTCTTCACAGCCATAGTCGACCACTACGGGATCCAAGCCCTTCATCTCCAGCCCAACTCCATCCTGCTCTTGTCCGTCTTTGCCTTCTACTGCGAGGCTTTCGTGGGCGTGAGGCCTTCGGTGGCCCTCTTTCGCCATTTCTTCAGCTTGCGCGTGCACGACGGCGCTCAACGGTTGGCATGCGTTTCCTTCATGGCGGTCCAGAGCGGCAACATGCTCCTGAAGGCCGGGAAGAAGGTGGAGAACTTCAGGCACCGCTGGGTCCTCATGGACCTCACAGACACCAACCCCCGGTTGGATCTGCCGAAGGGGCTGCCGGAGAAGACTTCCACGTGGAGCTCTGCGAAGCTTTCTGACTCTCGGGCCAGGCCCGTCCTGGATCGTTTCTCCCGCGATATCAGTGCCAGGAAGCTGACTGGGGGGATGATAGTGAAGGAGTTCTTGTCGCAGCGCCTGGCGCCCCTCCAGTCCCATTCTAGGCCCTTGTGGGGCTATCAGGGCAGCGGCGACAACCTCAGGCTTTGGTCCGCACACATAACCCCCGAGGAACTGAGCAGGGCTGTGACGACCCTGCTCAACGGCGACCCTGGTGATCTCCCAGACGCCCACGCCCTGCTGTACTGCCGCGACGACGGGGCCGATCTAGTTGCCGTGATGCCTGTCCTCCGGCGACACCACGGGCGGGGAGGATTCGGAGAAGACCGCCGCCGACGGCCCGGCAGGGGCGTCCCCCCCGTCGCAGAGCACGCTCCTGCACGACCTCGACGACGACGATGATGTTGGTGAAGTTTCTGCTGCGGGCTCCCCACGTCCCTCAAAGGCCCCTAGGGGGTTAGGGTCGGCCCCTCGCGCCACACGGTCTGCCTGCGTGTCAACTCCCAGGAAGCGCGGAGCGGAGTCTCCTCCGGTGCGCCCTGCCTCTGCCGGCAAGGCGGTTGAAGCGCCGGCCTCGCCTCCGCCCGAATCGCAGCTCGCAGGCAAGGTGGGCGAGGCCGGGGCCATGGCGATCCCTCCAGCGGCCGCCCTTGCGGACAGCACCTCTGCTCCCCCGCGTGGTGGTGCCCTCACCGAGAAAGGCGAGGGCACCCCCGTCGTTGCCGGAGTGGAGGGGAAGAGGAAGTGGGTCGACGTTGAAGAGTAAGCGATCCGGCTCGGCCTTGGTCGCCCGCCGGTAGCTTGTGTATTGATGACCTTCCTTTGCTTGGTAACCAGGAATGCCACCGCGCTGAAGATGAGGAAGAAGGCGGGCGTCAAGACGAAGGCGCCTTTCGACGCGCCGCCCGCTCCTGGGGTCCTGCCGTCGCCCGTCGAGGCACCTGCTGCCGAAGGGGTGGGGGCTCACGAGGCAGCCCCCCTGGCCATCACCGCGGAGCCCCTTGAACCCCCAATGCCAGTTGGCGCGATCGCACCCTCCCCTAAGGGCGCGACGGCGCCGCCGTCTAGAGGGCCAGCCCCTAAGGGCCGGCCGCCCGTCGATCTGTCTGTGTCCGTGGTCGCTGCATGGCCTCCGGGGCCTCCTGCCCTTCGTGCTTCTGTCCCCCAGTGGACGT
Organism: Elymus sibiricus; assembly: GCA_039707655.1. Lineage (NCBI taxonomy): Eukaryota > Viridiplantae > Streptophyta > Magnoliopsida > Poales > Poaceae > Elymus > Elymus sibiricus. The sequence continues at coordinate 420,458,355 of CM077665.1, forward strand.
CTCACGTGATCACACAGGGGACTCCTCCAGAGGAGGCCTTGATGCCTTTGTCGCATGGCCTCGACGTCCTGGACGGGTCCTTCACCATTCTGGGTCAAGTGCGGGACGCCCTCGGGGGCGCCGACGATCGCCTCGCGAGTGGACGCCTAGGGCTCTTCTCCGGGTGGCTCCAGGCCGACGCATCTGCCGTGGCGGTTTGGGGTCAGGACGAGGCTGCCGTGGCGAAGAGCGAGAAGGAAGCCGCGTCTGCTATGGCAGCCCGCGAGGAGGCACTGGCTGAAGCGGCGTCTGCCGCCAGGCGCTGCGAAGAGGTGGAGGCCCGCCTGAAGGCTCTCCAGGAGGAGAAGTCTGAGCTTGCGGAGCAGTTGCGTCAGCAGGAGGGAAAACTCAAGACCCGCGAGGCCAAGCTTGCTGCCCGGGACTCCGAGCTATCCCAGGCGGCGACCCGCCAGGCCGCGAAGCGGGAGCGCCTGGACGTGCAGGAGAAGGAAGTTGCTTCGAAGGAGGCCCAGCTCGATGCCAGGGAGAAGACTTTCGCCGAGACTGAGGGGAAAAAGGTTGCGGAGCTCAGCGCCTTTCCCACCGTCGAGCTCAAGCTTCACCAAGCGCTCCACTCCCTCTGCCGGGATGGGTTCGCGGAGCCCCTGGCGGCTCCAGAGAGCGGCTTCGCGGTGCTTGCTTCGAAGCTCGTCGAGGCGCTGGAGGGCGCCATTGTCAAGGTGGAGGGGGTCTTGGAGAGCGAGTGCCGCGACCTCTTTTCTGAGGCCGCGACACGCGTCTTCAGCCATCTTCATCTTCGCGAGCCGGGGTTTGACTTCGACTCCATGATCCGCCCGGTCGCCCCCGAGGTCCGCGCCGATGCCGCGACGGCGGTGAAGGGCGCCGTAGAGACGCTGGTGAAGAGGTTCACCCGCGTGACCATTCCTCCGCCTCCTGACGCTGCAGGGGTTGGTGGCGAAGAAGACGACGCCAGCGATGTCGACGACGAGTTCCCCGAAGACGAGACGAGTGGTGGCGGCGGCTCCTCCTGATTCCGCTCCCTTGTTCTTTTCCTGCAATGCCCATCGTGCCTCGTGGAGGCGTTAAACTTGTTTGTATCCGCGAAAACTTTTAATGCTTGTAATAACTGTTGAACTGTGTGATTGCTCTTTTCGCCTTGTTTCCTTCTTGCTTGATGTGATGCTCTGTGTCGGCAGGGCCCGGCCCCGCGCATACCTCAACCGCCGTTGGGCCTACCGGATCACCAAGGACGGTTCCAAGGGGTGAGGGGCTAAGGGACCAGTGAGGCTCCTGAGTCGCGATGCTCAGGAGTCCCCCTTGACGTACGAGCAGCCCTCATGAAGGGAACATGGTGAAGATTGGGTTAACTTGGAAATTTCGAACACCTTGTGCTCTGCGTCAGCAGGGCCCGGCCGCGTGCATACCTCATCCGCCGTTGGGCCGACCGGATCACCAAGGACGGTTCCAAGGGGTGAGGGGCTATGGGACCAGTGAGACTCCTGAGTCGCGATGCTCAGGAGTCCCCCTTGACGTACGAGCTCCAGCGTCCTCCTTAGGGGTTTTTTGAGCGCTTTGAGCTCTGCGTCGGCAGGGCCCAGCCCCGCGCATACCTCAACCGCCGTTGGGCCGACCGGATCACCAAGGACGGTTCCAAGGGGTGAGGGGCTACGGGACCAGTGAGGCTCCTGAGTCGCGATGCTCAGGAGTCCCCCTTGACGTACGAGCGGCTCCCATACCTTTCCTTGCCAGCTTTTCCAGAGATAGGTGCGTGAAGACCAGGTTTGGCCGACCAGGGGAGGTGGCGCGTACCAGGCTTGGCCGGGTAGTAGCCCCTGTGCAGCCCCCTCACGCGTACATCCCTAGGGAACGCAGCGAGAAGGGGACCACTAGGGACCTTCCTGAGGTTGGATGCAGCCGTTGGGGCGCCCTCAGTTGTTTATCCCCCCGCACGGGGCGTGGGGCTTCCACATTGCATGGGCATAGTCATTGGTGGACCGTGTTGACCGCCAGCACGGAGTTGTGACTTCCACATTGCGTGGGCATAGTCTTTGGTGGACCGTGTTGACCGCCAGCACAGAGCTGTGGCTTCCACATTGCGTGGCAAGGAACCCCTCCGCATCCTCGGGGGGCTCCGGGCGTGTACAACCCATAGAGTTCGTATGCGTGGCTAGCACGGCAGAACTGGGAGGTGTATCTGGGAGCTCGCGAGGGCGCTTTGGCCTCGCGTGGTCCCTACCTCAAGGCGGTTTGCGCCTGAGTCTACTTGTAGGTGGGGCCGTCCGAGGCCCTGCAGACTTCTTCTTCTTCATGAGTGAGGCAGGTTGGGAGTCCTTTTGGCACTCTACGTCTGCAGGCCCCAGTCCTGCACATTTCCCGACCACCATAGTGTACGACCGGATCACCAAGGACGCAACTACGAGGTCAGGCGCCGACACCCTTGACGTCGACCGGATCACCAAGGACGACATCAAGGGGCGAGTGGCTTTATGACCGGTAAGGCCCCTGAGGCTCATTGCTCAGGAGCCCCCTTTGACGCTCAAGCGGCTCTATGTCGGCAGGTCCCAGTCCCGCACATTTCCCTACCACCGTAGTGTACGACCGGATCACCAAGGACGCAACTACGGGGCGAGGCCCCGACACCCTTGATGCTGACCGGATCACCAAGGACGACATCCAGTGGCGAGTGGCTTTATGACCGGTAAGGTTCCTGAGGCGCGATGCTCAGGAGCCCCCTTTGACGCTCGAGCGACCCCCATTCCATCCTGCCGGCTGCTGCCTCAGGAGGCCATGGGGCCTCCCGAGACTCCATGCTGAGGTGCCGTGCTGCGGTTGGAGCCCCGAGCGGGGGTCGACTGCCCAAAGATGCAAGTCCCTGAGGCGACAGGGCCTTGCTATCCAGTTCCGAGCTGCCCCGGGTGGGCCGTAGCGCACGGCCCCTCGTGAAACACCAACTCAGAAAGGGTGGTGCGGCGACATTCATGCCAGCGAAGAGCCGTGCAGGCAAGGTAAAACGTTAGGAAGCAGATCATATGCAGGAGAAAATATTGAAATATGCGTAAACGAGGCGGCGGCAGGGGCGTGCCCTGATCGCCTGAGGATAATGCGGCCTGGTGGGCGCCCTCAAACGGAGTAAACCAAAAAGTTTCCTGGCAACGGCCAACAAAAAGTCACCTAGCGGCTATGCCGCTGAAGAGTCGAAGCTGCCATCGTAGCCTGATCTTACACCTCCACGAGCACGACCCTCATGGGCATGTCGTCTCCCGAGGCTCGGGACCTTCGCTTGGTCCGAGCATCTCCTCCAACTCCTCGCCGCGCCCCGCCAGGCAAGGTATGAGCATGGCCCGGGCAAGGCGCTGGAACGTGACGCCTGCGTTCGCCATTCCGAAGGGCATGCGAACGTAGGTGTTCGGGTAGACCCATCCATGATCGGCACGCGCTGGCCAGAAGGGGCCCTGGGACGCGGCCCTATTGATTGCGAGCGCGCCGACGCAGATGCGCAGCCGGTCGACCGGGCCGATGATGGCGGCTGCGATTGGTGGTGCTGGGCAGTCTCCGCCTTGCATGGCATGTGCTTCCTGAAGCTCCTCGATCGCTCTGATGACGGACTCTTGCGAGCTCGGCGCCACGCGCCGTGCTCCCGGCTCGAGCTGACGCGCGTCGGGACGCGCCTTCAGGTTGTGCCCGAGCGCCTCTCTTGTCTCACTGGCCAAGCCGGAAGCTCAACGGATGGGAGCCCCCGGGCCCGACCCAAGAGGGGCGCCAAGCACGCTTTCCTATGCGATAGGAGGTGGGGGCCCGTCCCTGGGCGCAGAGCTCGAGGTTCCAGGATGCCCCACGGGAAGGAGCTGCTTCTTCTTCTTGCGCGAGTCCTCACGAGGCAGGGCGTCTTCCTCGTCGTCCGAGCGCTTGGCCGCCGCGGTGCGGTAAGCACGCTCGAGGGAGCAGACAACATCCTTCTCATCGCAAGCGACGGTGATGACACCGCCACTCCCTGGCATCTTGAGGACGTTGTAGCCATGGTGAGTCACCGCCATGAACTTGGCGAGGGCCGGGTACCCAAGGATCGCGTTGTACGGGAGGTGGATGTGCGCGACGTCGAAGACGATGATCTCGGTGTGGTAGTTCTCGCGTCCGCTGAAGGTGACAGACAGGCGCACTTGCCCATTGGGGACGGTGGACCCGTCTATGACTCCCGAGAAGGGCTTGGTCGGCATGAACTGTTCGTACGGTACCTGGAGCGTCTCGAAGGTCTCAATGGAGACGACATTGAGCCCCGCTCCACTGTCGATGAGGGTCTTGGTGACAAGGACGTTGCTGATGGTTGGAGTGCACAGCATGGGGAGCTTGCGGGCCATGGCCGAGCACATGAGCTGATCCCTCGCGTCGAAGGTAATGGCCACCTGGGACCACTTGAGGAGACGCATTGCTTCGGGCTTTGGGAGAGCCGCGTTCACCTCCCGCGTGAACTGCTTGAAGGCACGGTTCGACGCTGGGGCCTGGGCGCCGCCCAGGAAGCAGGCTACCGCCCTGACCTCCTGGAAGCCCCCAGCCCCATCGTCCTGCCTGTCCTCTTCCTTCCTTCTGGGTGGCGGTGGTAGTGGGGGTAGGCCGGCCTCACGAGGGTGTGCCTCACGAGGCTGGCCGCGGCGTGACCCCTCCAGGGGGTCATCGCCAGCGATCCTCCCGAGGCTGATCGCGCCAGCGGTCCTCCTGAGGCTGTTCGCGCCACCCTTGATGCGGTTCCCGGTTGTCCCAACGGCCTCCACTGCGGCCTCCGCCGCGCCCGAAACCACGGTCAGCGCGTCCAGGGCGCCGGCCGAAGTGTTCGGCGCGGACGAGCCTGAGTTCCTGGCAGTCGGCGGTGTCGTGGTTGTTGGTGCCATGAAAGATGCATGTCGGTCTTCCCCCTGCGGGGTGCTCCTCACCCCGGCTGCGCTTCGCCTCAGGCTCGGCTGCAAGTACCGCTGGAGCCTTGCGCTTCGCCTCCTTGGCCTTGGTCTTCTTTTCCTCTGGCTCTACCGCCAGAGGCCCGCGGAGCGACAAGCGGCCCTCTTCAGCCTTGGCGCACCGGTTCGCCAGGTTGAACATCTCCAGGGCTGAGCACAGTTCATCGTTCATGGCAAGCTCCTCCTTCATCTTGAGGTCTGTGACGCCGTCAGTGAACGCGAAGATGATTGCCTCGTCCGACGCCTTCGGGATCTTGAGGCGCGTAGTCGTGAAGCGCTGTATGAACTTGTGCAGGGTCTCTCCATCCTGCTGCTTAATGCGCCGCAGGTCGTTCACGGTGAGCGCATAGTCGCGGGTACCTTGGAAGTTGGCGATGAAGCGTTTGCGCATGTCATCCCAGGAGGTGATGGACGCCTCCGGGAGGTTGAGGAGCCAGGAGAGCGCGCCTCCTTTGAGTGCCATGGGGAACCAACATGCCATGACCCTGTCGTCTCCTCCGGCCGCCCGGATGCTCAGGGAGTAGAGCTGTGGGAACTCGGCGGGATCCGGGGTGCCGTCGTAGCGCGGGGGCAGGTCAGGCTTGAACTTGCAGGGCCACGCGGTTGGGTGGAGCTCCGGGGCGATGGCGAGGCACCCCACCGGTTCGACGGGTGCTGCGTGCGCGGGAGGGACCCGGTCTTTGCCAGGCCGGTCGCGGGGGCGCGCTTCTCGCCCGGGCTCGGGGTCGATGTCGCGTTGCGGAGGGGGCGGCGGCGCATCGTGGGCCACGTCGTCTGCCAGGGAAGGTCGGGGTCGAAGCGAGTAGGACAGCGCTGAAGCGTCGCCGGCAGCACTGACGAGCTCCGCGATGCGCCAAAGCCAGTCGTCGTAGCGGTCAGGGGCAGGGCGGTAGCGGAGCAGCTCATTAGCCATGGCGAGCGCGCCCGAGCCGCGCGCCGGCCCGGGCCGAAAGTGGGAGGACGACCCGGAAGCTGGGACGATCGATGGAGTGGCGGTGTGGCCATCGCGCCGCGCGGTGACCGGCTGGAAGGAGTCTTGTTGCTCATGGGCGTCCGGGCCTGTGGCGGCGTTTGCCACAGGCTAGCGTGACCGTCGCGCGTCGGCACAGCCCACAGGCGCCGTCTGGGCGACGCGGGCAGCTCGGCGCTCGGCGAGGGCTCCGCAAAACCCTTAAGATTCAAACACAGGGGTGTGTGCGAAGATTCCCTGCAGCCTCGCCCTACCAAGCTCGCTACTCGATGGCCAAGACGATGAACTCGCGCGATGACAAGGAAGAAGATGAACACGGTGGTTTACCCAGGTTCAGGCCGCTGCGAAGCGTAATACCCTACTCCTACTTTGGTGGATTGCCTCTCGAGGAGGTGTGGTGGATGAACTAGTACAGTGTTTTTGGAGCCTCCTGAGGGCGCTCCTGAGGTGTTCTTGGCCCTCTGCTGGCTTTGTGGTGGTTCGGTTGGATGGACTAGTCGCCGGATCCCTCTCTATGGTGCAGCCTAGCCTCTATATATAGCGGCGGCCCGGGTCCTCTTCCCTTATCACAATGGCGGGAAGGGATCCCACAACGGCCAAATTTGAAGGGGGACATGAGTACATGCCCGCCCTGCCCAAAGGCGGTCTTTGCCTGCAAAGTAGCTGTCGATGATGCAGAGGTGGGCTCGGCGATGACATTCGTCCTGCAGGGCTCGTGGTCGTGGTCTTGTTGCACCGGAATGGAAACCTTTGGGGGTGCTTTGGGAACCCGCGTACGTCCTTGCTCCCTTGGCACCAAAGGGGAAACTGCACCGCCTGGCGTGCTGGCGCCCGCCTGTCCTTCCTTGCGTCATCTTTGACTCCTGAGGCCGGGCCCTGCATAGAGATCTCCGTTGCTCCGGAGGAGGCCTGGAGAGGCCCATCCCTAGCCGGCCTTGACGCCGCTCCTCCTCGCGAGCCTAGGGGCCTCACGAGGGCCTTGTCTTGAGTGGGGCCCTGCATGGTTGTGCTTCGCTGACGAAGTGGGCCATGCCCTGGGCTGCAGGCAGGCAGGTCTGGGTACCCCCGTTCCCAGAACGCCGACAAGGAAAAGTTCAATGATAGGGATGACAAAAGGATTGTGGAAATACCCCAAGATGCAAGGAAATGGATTGGCAAAGCTTCAAGGAAGAGGACTCTACATTTTACTTTGTGAGAAATCACTTTGAGTCCATAGGAAAGCCAATACTATTAAAAGGGGGTAAGGTACTGTTGGTGAACAAAATGCTCATACGTGCACAAGTGATAGTCACCAAAAACACCCACAAGCTCTTCCACAAAAGTCTGTCCAAAGTGAAATATCCAAAATCGGTGCAACCAACACTTTCCACTCGGTGCCACTGATCCCCAAACTCAGACAGACCCATGCCAAACCCTAGCACATCGGTGCAACCGATTCCACTTCGGTGCCACCGAGTTTGGGTTGCCAACTTTCTGTTACCTCGATTCACAAAATCGGTACCACCGAGTTTTTTTGATCGACATCACCGAGTTGCGCAATCTGACCGTTGGTCACCTAATCAGTACCACCGAGATTTATATATCGGTCTCACCGAGATTCAAAAGTTGTCACCTTTTGGTCACTTCGGTACCACCGAGATTCACACATCGGTGTCACCGAGTTGGTCACTTAAGGTGTAACGGTTGGATTTTTGGAGATGCCTATATATACCCCTTCACCACCACCCACTCGAAAGAAAAGCACTCAGAACCATTCCATACTTGCCCCATCCTATTTTTTGAGAGAGAGCCACCTACTCATGTGTTGAGATCAAGCTATTCCACTCCATCCATATGAATCTTGATCTCTAGCCTCCCCAAGTTGCTTTCCACCAAATCAATCTCTTCCACCATAGCCAAATCTGTGAGAGAGTGATTGTGTGTTGAGGAGTCTATCATCTTGAAGCACAAGAGCAAGGAGTTCATCGACATTGCCGAACCTATTACCTTTTGGAGGGTGGTGCCTCCTAGATTGGTTAGGTGTCGCTTGGGAGCCTCCTACTTCATGTTGTGGGGTTGAACCAAGAAGTTTGTAAGGGCAAGGAGATCGCCTACTTCGTGAAGATCTACCCATAGTGAGGCTAGTCCTTCGTGGACGGAAGCCGTTATGGAATAGTCAAGGTTGCTACTTCATGGACCCTTATGGGTGGAGCCCTCCGTGGACTCTCGCGACCGTTACCCTCCGTGGGTTGAAGACTCCATAAACGTGGATGTACGATAGCACCACCTATCGGAACCACGGGAAAAATCATCGTGTCTACAAATTGCGTTTGATCTTCCTACCCTTCCTTTACTACTCATACTTGTTGTTACTTTCTACTGCTATACTCTTAGACATGCATGTGTAGGGTGTGCTTGACTTGCTATGAATGCTAAAATCTGCCAACACTTAAAATTGGGAAAAGGTAGATTTTTATTTGGTCAAGTAGTCTAATATGATAGGTATATTCTAGGAAGATAATATTTTATATGATAGGTATATTGTTTAATTATGCATGTGGATCATGAAGATAATATTTTCGGTCCTACAATTATGCATGTGGATCATGAAGATAATATTTTATATGATAGGTATATTGTTTAATTTTATCATGATCCTACATATAACTATTATGAGAGAGGCAAAAGTGGTTATAGAAATTTTCATGTTCAATTACCTCTCTTGATGTTCAAATTATTAATGCTTCATTCTTCCTATTTGCATATGCTAGACACTCCTTGTCTTGATAATTTTTTTCTTATAAAATGCCTATGCATCGGAAGTACGTTAGACTTAAATGTGTTTCTCACATGTTTTATGATGCTCAATTTGTGCTTCAATTCTTATATTTTATGTGAGCATCATTATTGTCCCAAGCCTATCTTAATGGCTATAAAGAAAGAGCTTGTTGGGAGACAATCCAATACTTTATGTCTTGGTGTGATAACATGATTATTTGTACGGTATTGATTGTGTTTTATGTTTAAATTAGTTTTTGCGCCAAGTAAAGCCTTTGGGATGACTTGAATGATAAGTAGAATTGATACGGTGCAAAAGCAAAAACTTTTGCATCCAGTGTAGAATTTCTCTGATTTTACTGGAACGTCTTTTTGATATGAATGTTTTACACATTATTTGTATATAAATTCCCCAACATTTCCTAAGTTTTCAGAATTTTTGGAGTTATAGAAGTATGGTGATTGTGCAGATCATTACAGACTGTTCTATTTTAGACAGATTCTGGTTTTGCTTGCATAGTTTGCTTGTTTTGATGACGCTATGGATTGTATCGAGGGGTATAAACCATGGAGAAGTTAGAATACAGTAACTTATGCAATAATAAAATATGAATCAATTTATAATAGTACCTAAAGTTTTTGATTTACCTATCATACTAACGGAGCTCACGAGTTTTCTGTTGAGTTTTGTGTGCTGAAGTTTTCAAGTTTTGGGTGCTACCATGATGGATGAAGGAATAAGGAGCGGCAAGAGCCTAAGCTTGGGGATGCCCAAGGCACCCCAAGGTATATTCTAGGAAGACTCAAGCGTCTAAGCTTGGGGATGCCCCGAAAGGCATCACCTCTTTCGTCTCAATCCATCGGTATGTCACTTGGAGCTACTCCCTCCGTTCCTAAATATAAGTATTTTTAGAGATTCCACTAGATGTATATAGACATACTTTAGAGTGTAGATTCATTCATTTTGCTTCATATGTAGTATGTAATGGAATCTCTAGAAAGACTTATATTTAGGAACGAAGGGAATACATTTTTATTCATCACATGATATATGTAGTATGTAATGGAATCTCTAGAAAGACTTATATTTAGGAACGGAGGGAATACATTTTTATTCATCACATGATATGTGTTTTGCTTTGAGTGTCGTATGTTTTAGTTTGCTTTTGTTTTAGTTTTCCACAATCATTGTTTGCTGGACACACCTACTTGAGAGAGACACATGCTCACCATGATTCGATAGAATACTATATGTGCTTCACTTATATCTTTTGAGCTAAGCAGTTGCTCTAGTGCTTCACTTATATCTTTTAGAGCATGGTGGCGTATAGATTTTATAGAAATAATTGAACTCTCGTTCTTCACTTAAATTTGTTCGAGAGTCTAATATATAGTGACGGTAATTTGCATGGGTTATAAGACTAGTGCAAAAATAATAAGCATTCAAGGAGTGCATAATCAAAACCTTCATGTAGAACATAAAGAGAAATGGTGAGGTAATGATATTGATGTGGTAATATGAAAGGGCGTGAGTGCATGGTTGTTGGTTAGTAGAAATATCGATAGCTAAAGGGTGTTAATTTGTTGTTCATCTAAACATTGGTTATGGCATGGTGATGATGTGTGAGCATTCTTATTCCTCGTTGAAATCCTAGTGTTGTTTAGGTCGGGGGCGTGCGATGGTTAAATCCTACCAACCTCCTCCCTAGGGGCACACGAGTAGTACTTTGCTTTGAGAGAGCTAATAAAGCTTTGCAGTAAGTATGTGAGTTCTTTATGACTAATGTGAATCCATGGATGTACACACACTCACCTTTTCATATATGCTAACCTCTTCGGTACTATGCATTGCCCATTCTCACCTCGAGGATTGGTGCAGCTTTCGCCGGTGCATCCAAAATCCGTGACATGATACGCTCTATTGCAGATAAGCCTCCTTATATCTTCCTCAAAACAGCCACCATACCTACCTATCATGGCATTTCCATAGCCATTCTGAGATATATTGACATGCAACTTCCACCGTTACATCATATGACTTGTGCACTCATTGTCATATTGCTTTGCATGATCATGTAGCTGACATAGTATTTGTGGCAAAGCCACCATTCATCATTGTTTACATGTCACGCTAGATCATTGCACATCCTGGTACACTGCCAAAGTCATTTATTAGAGTCATATTGTTTAGTAGTTTTTCATATTGAGTTGTAAGTAAATAAAAGTGTGATGATTATCATTATTAGAGCACTGTCTCAGTGAGGAAAGGATGATGGAGACAATGATTCCCCCACAAGTCGGCATGAGACTTCGGACAGAAAATAAAAAAAGAAGGAAAGAAAAAAAAATGAGAAAAAGAGAGAAAAGAAAAAAGAAAGAAAGAAAGAAAAGAAAAAAAGAAAAGAAAGAAAAGGGAAAAAATAAATGAGAGAAAAGAGAGAAGGGACAGTGCTACTACCTCTTTTTCCACACTTGTGCTTAGAGGAAGCACCATGTTTTTCATACAGAGAGTCTCATGTTTTGTCATTTTCATATGCTAGTGGGAATTTTTCATTATAGAACTTGGCTTGTATATTCCGATGACGGGCTTCCTCAAAGGCCCGAGATCTTCATGAGCAAGCAAGTTGGATGCACACCCACTTAGCTTCCATTGAGATTTCATACACTTATAGCTCTAGTGCATCCGCTCTCCAGCCCTCGTTCTCTAGCCTATAAATTCATATATATTCGAAATACCCTAGAGAGCCTCCCGAAACACTTTTTCCACCGCCGCAAGTCTTTGTTCTGCCGTGTGCCCATCTGGAGCCATGTTCCGGTGACCTGCCGGAGGGGGGGATCAATCACGGAGGGCCTCTACATCAACCTTGCCACTCCCATGGTGATGTGTGAGTAGTTCACCGCAGACCTACGGGGCCGTAGTTAGTACCTAGATGGCTATCTCTCTCTATATATATATGTTCTTCATTGCCAAGATCACCGCGATTCCCGCGGTGATCTATCTTATGTAATCAATCTTTGCGGTGTGTTTGTTGGGATCCCATGAATTGTGGGTTTATGTTCAGATTATTCATGAAAAGATATTGAATACTTGCTGGTATTTTATTTTTATGATTGTTATAGCTTCATAATGCACTCCGATCTGTCGGTTTTGTTTGGCCAACTAGATTGATTTATCTTCAAGTGGGAGTGGTGCATTGTAGTGGGTTTAATCTTGCGGTGCTCAATCCTAGTGACAGAAAGGGACATGACAAGTATTGTATTGCTGCCACTAAGGGTAAAAGGATGGGGTTTATTCATACTAATTGGATACACTTTGTCTACATCATGTCATCATCCTTCAAGCATTACTCCGTTTTTACTTAGTACTCTAAATGCATGCTGGATAGTGATCGATGGGTGGAGTAATAGTAGTAGATGTAGGCAGGAGTCAGTCTACTTGTTTATGGACATGATGCCTATATACATGATCATTGTCGTGAATAAATATTACATAGCTATGCGCTTTTCTATCAATTGCCCAACAGTAATTTCTTACCCACCGCATGCTTTCTTCGAGAGAGAAGCCTCTAGCGAAAACTATGGCCCTTGGGTCTCCTCACAAATATAATTACAAAAACTCTAAATACATTGCTACCATTATTTACTTTATTTTCATTTTCAATTTATATTTATCAAATTATCTATCTATCACTACTTATCACTTGCAAGTAACGAGTTCAAGGGGATTGACAGCCCTCTTGCCCGCGTTGGGTGCAACTGTTTGCTCTTTTGTGTGTAGGCGCTAAAGACGGGAGTTTGTGTGGTTTTCCTATTGGTACTATAACCTTGGTTCTCACTGACGGAAATACATACCTCTACTATACTGCATCATCCCCTCCTCTTCAGGGAAAATCCTGACGCAGTTTACAAGTATCAGCTGGGTGTGGGCGGCCTCTACATGTGCGTGGGCGGACTCCATCAGGGCTACGGCGACCGCTGACAAGCTGACAACTACTGTGTCATTCTCTCCATTTGCTATCCCCGTCGCGGATGTTGCTGACGCCCTCTCAGCTGGAGCAGCTGCCCTTTTGGGTGCTGCAGCCGCCCTGTTGGAGATTGTGGTCGCGCTCATGTATGTTGTGAGTGCGCTCATGGCTGATGCATCCATGCTCGGGCCAGAGTGGGTCGCCAAAGTTGCCCTCACGACGGGGATCCACGTCCCCATCTTTCACCGGCAATGATTTAATAGTAAAATCAGCTTGAAGAGCAAGTGCGGTTGACGCCCCGATGGTGGACTGTAGCCGATGAAGCTTCCAGCATAAGCCATATATGAGGATTGGCCGAAGATATTTTATACTACATCACGCACGATTCATGATCATGAACTGTTTGTGATGTACTTGATTTTCATATTGTTTTTAAAACGGAAAACAAGGTAACTTCGGCAAAGGACGCTGTTTGGATTGCAATAAAATTTATCTGCAATGAACATAGACCAATAGGAGTGTCGTGCTAAAAGATGGAATTGTTCAGGGTTCGTTTGGCCTTTTTATACATTAATCAAGTTTTGTAGGCATTTAATGTGCATAATTCAAATTTGAACTACAATCACAAGGTCCAGTGCATCAAAATGGGTTGAAAAATCATATATGTGTCCCTGGCTGCATGTTTAGGTCCCATGCAAGAAATGGGAATGAATTTTATACATCCCGGCGTCTTGGCTTGACCACAAACATTAAGAAACTTGGTTTTTAAATTCCTGTAAATCCAAAACCCGTCGGAAATTCATGAAACTTGGTATGCTATCATGACATGGCACATATGTGTCGTGGTAAAAAATTGTCCAATTTGGGAAAAGTTTTGGCACAAGCTCCTCGAAAATCGGAGCTTCTCACAAGAAGTTGTGGTTCCGATAGGGAACATGTCACCTTGTGAGGGCGAAACAACATCCGCTGCCTCTTCTCACCTTGAATTTTTTTTCTAGAGGCACCATAGACCAATAGGAGTAAATATGAAATTATTAATGCTTCGTTTGGCCTTTTTTATACATTAATTGAGTTTTCTATGCATTTAATGTTTATAATTCAAATTTGAACTACAAACACAAGGCCCGGTGCATCAAAATAGGTTGAAAAATCATATACGTGTACTTGGCTGCATGTTTAGGTCCCATGAAAGAAATGAGAATGAAATTCAAAAATCTCGACGTCTTGGCTTGGCCACAAACATTGAGAAACTTGTTTTTTAAATTCTTGTAAATCCAAAACCCATCAGAAATTCATGAAATTTGGCACGATGTCATGATATGGCACATATGTGTCGTGGTAAAAAAATTGTCCAGTTTGGGACAAGTTTTGGTACAAGCCCCTTACAAACCGAAGCTTCTCACATGCAACTTTCTGGTTCCGATAGGGAACGTGTCAACTTGTTGGGTGAAACGACATCCGTTGCCTCTCCTCGCCTTGAATTTTTTCTAGAGGCAACATAGACCAATAGGAGTGTTGTGCTAAAATATGGAATTATTCAAGTTTCGTTTGGCCTTTTTTATACATTAATTTTATAGGCATTTAATGTGCATAATTCAAATTTGAACTACAACCACAAGGTCTAGTGCACCAAAATGGGTTAAAATCATATATGTGTCCCTGGGTGCATGTTTAGGTCCCATGCAAGAAATGTGAATGAATTTCAAACATCTCGGCGTCTTGGCTCGGCGATAAACATTGAGAAACTTGGTTTTTAAATTACTGTAGATCCAAAACTCTTCAAAAATTCATGAAATTAGCATATTGTCGTGACATGGCACATATGTGTCGTGGTAAAAAAATTGTCCAATTTGGGACAAGTTTTGGCAAAAGCCTCTTACAACCCGGAGCTTCTCACAAGAAACTTTGTGGTTCCGACAGGGAATGTGTCATGTTTTGTGGGCGAAACGACATCCGCTGCCTCTTCTCGCCTTGAATTTTTCTAGAGGCAACATAGACCAATAGGAGCGTCGTGCTAAAAACTGGAATTATTCAGGGTTCGTTCGACCTTTTTCATACATTAATTGAGTTTTCTAGGCATTTAATGTGCATAATTCAAATTGGAACCACAATCGCAAGGTCCAGTGCACCAAGAATGGGTTGAAAATCATAAACGTGTCTCTGGATGCATGTTTAGGTCCCATGCAAGAAATCAAAATGAATTTCAAACATCTCGGCATCTTGGCTCGGCTGTAAACATTGAAAAACTTGGTTTTTAAATTCCTGTAAATGCAAAACTGGTCGGAAATTCATGAAACTTGGCATGGTGTCATGACATGGCACATAAAGGCAATGTAGGATTTAGTTTTCCAATTTGAGACACATTTTTTGATATATTTTATTCTAGAGCCAACATTGAGAATATTGGTTTAAATTATATACTAAATCTAAAACTCACACAAAATTCAAGAAATTGGGCAGGGTGTCACGATATAGCACAAATATGTTGTGTTATTTTTTGTGTCCACTTTGAGAAAAGGCGCACACATTAATAGCCAACAAAAGCATTTTGGAACAAAAAACTGTCACGTTATCATCGCAAATGGTTGTATTATTTATAGATCATGGGCGTTCTACTGCACATTTATGTGCTGCCATGCGTCGCACTCTTTATTGGCCAGGAGGTGTTGTGCGAGCACGTGTTTGAGTAGACGGGAGGTGTGTGAGCTGGTCTCCGCTGTGCAGGCTCACCAGAAGGCGTGCGAGTAGTACGATGCAGGCTCACCAGGAAGCGAGCCCTTTGATTTCCATATCCGCACGCCTCGCTTCCAACCTATCCATCAATGGCGACCAAGCCTCTATTTAATACGCGTCCTTACTGCCCACTCACTCGCAATCCTCTCTCTTCGCTTCCCATTCCCCTCTATCATCCAGACCTCCACCTAAGCCATGGCGCACAAGGATGATATGCCACTAGTCTTCTGGTTTGGTGAAGTCGACCCCGAGTCGGAGGACATAGAACATAAAGACGAATGGGACGTCATGAACATGGCCTTGAACGAGCTACAGGCCGCAGCGGATGCTGCCCCCGTGCACTCGCTGGCAGCTATCCCCTCGCCCGTGCCATCAACCATCTCCGTGGCATTGACGGGCTGGTCGTCGAATCGCAACGCTAGTAACCGCAGGCGTCAGTGAGGTCCCCGCGGACCCGCGCGAGCTCGTGTACATGCGAGCGCCAGGGCCTCCTCCTGCGACTGTGCTCGTGCGTCCCCCCGCACCCATTGCACCCATGCACGTGTGTGCGCCTGCACCCATGGAGGCACCCTGAGCAGCATGCGACTCCGCTGTCGCCCGCTTCCTCGCAGCGCCGCTAGCTAGTTGCCACCCCCAGGCTCCCGTCTATCAATCGTGCGACGACCGGACTCTTTGATTGGGAAGTCCATAACATTCATGATCGTTTGAAGACTTGAACAATGGCATCCTGGAGGATGATAAAGTCAGCGTAGGACGCCGGCACCGCCGGCGCCGCCACAATTATTTTTCTTTATATTGTATCTCGATCGTATGAATGTAAAGTCACAGTTTGACTGAATGAAATCTATGGTTTGATTAACTCAATATTTATCTCTGAATGCACATAGTAATCAAAGTAAATAAAAAACATCAATGTTTTTCTCTGAATAAACACTCATTGCAGACGTTTCAGATTGAATACCCGTATGCAGATCAAGAGCTATGCTTCCTTTGCCTGTAAGCCAAGTAAAAATTTGGCGCGAAGGATTGGCTCATCGCAAACGTTTCAGATTGAATACCCATATGAAGATCGAGAGCTATGCTTCCTTCACCAGTAAGCCAAGTGAAAATTTGGGGCAAATGATTGTTGCATCGTGGCATCGCATACGATTTTGTATGTTGACTTGTGTGCTTACTATAGAAAATTTGGTAAGATTTGCATCTGTCATATGGGGTAAATTACCATTGGTCAAATTGTAAACATTGGCATTTGTCAATCTAGTAACATTGGCATTTGTCAACATTGTAACACTGACATTTGTCAAATTTTACAGGAATAAAATCACCAGTATGGTGTAATTTTCAAACAAAATTTAGTAAACATAGATTTCATTCATAGATTAAGCCGTCGTTCTTTATACAAAACAGTTTAACTCGATAGCTGAACCGAACAAACTTTAACCCTCCGGCAAGTTCATCAGCCAACTCTTCACGTTGGCTTGAGCGCCAGTGGGAAGTAGTTGGTGAACACCTTCTCATCGCGTCCCGCAGCAGCCTGCACCGCGATGGTGTAGATGCCGAGGAACTCCGACGGGCTCATCTTGCCATTGTATTTGTCCGACAAGTGAGGCTGGAACATCTTGGTGGAGGGCCAACGGACTTGCCGCAGCTCATGGGTGAATGCCAGGCAGCCCGTCTCGTAAGGCAGGCTGCCGAGCACCCTGGGTGCAGGCTGATTAACGTCAGGCCCAACACGATCGTTCGATTGCCGTCGTGCCTCCCGTAGTTGCTCGATCACGATGCGGGCATCCTCCTTTCACTGGTCTTGTAAGACTTGGCGTTGATCTTGGCGCCGCCGCGGGCCCGGTGAAGCCATAGACATATCGTCTTGTGTATCGCCCCGGTAAACTTGCCGCTGCTGTTGTGGAGGCGACTGCACTGTGGCCGCTCCGCCAGCGCTGGATTCACCGGCAGGCCTTGTCGCCACAGCGGGATGCGCTCGCGAGGGCCCTGCTTGGTCTGGCTTGTGGCAGTTGGCGAAGTTGAGGAGGCTCTATATTGTAGTCCTCCACTCCTCCATCTTCTGTGGTGCTGGAGGGAAATCTAGCAACAACTGAGTTTGCGCCAAAGCTTCTTCCACGGTCTTCGGCATGGTATGTGCCGAAGCGTGGGCGGTGCTCTTACTCCTGGCAAAGCCAGAAGGAGCCCCACCCCGGTCTTGCGTACGATGGCCGTTCTCGTCGGTGAGTTAGCGATGATCTTGGCCTCGTGCACCTTTTGAGTGGTGCACGGAAGTCTTGTCAGCACGCTGCCCGGGGTCGCGGCTGTTCTGTGGATGCTGGTCACGGTCGTCATGTGATGGGTGTGGCTTGTGCCTTGCTGCCACGTCGTCCTTGGACGTCAAAGCAGCAGGGTCGCGGCTGCTGGCACTCCGGACGGTGTTGGTGTTGTGTCTTGGCTCACCAGAACACCGGGAGCGCTGCTCGCCTCCGCCTCCATCAGTTGTAGCCGCCGCCGTGGGCAGTCTGGATGAGGATGGGATGGGCGCCGACGTGCCCTTGGCCTTCTTAGGCACCATGGGTGTCGATGAAGGTGATGAAGAAGATGCGTAGAAGCTGGTGCAGGTTCATGCACGCGATCCCCTACCTGGCGCGCCAAAGATGTCAAGGTACGACAATCTATTGGACCAGTGAGGTCCCTTGAGGTTCACTGTGGGGATCAACATGCACAAAGAGCAACACTAGCTAACAACATGCAGAGGGTTTATACATGTTCAGTCCACCGGGAGGTGTAATACCCTCATGTCTGTATGGATTATGAGATTGCTTAAGTTACACGGAGCACAATAGCTCGACAAGGTGCTCGAGAGTGCTTCTACACATGCAAAGGAGCAGGGTTTCGACCCTTGTGTCAGTCATCATGGGCCTCCTTTTATAGATCATGGGATCACCACAATGGTTAAAAGGGTAATTACATAAGGTGGATAATGGAGCGAATAGTGGTCAAACCAACTGACAAGAGCTACAGTGGCAAATATCTAACCCTGAGGACAGGCGCATTAAATGCGCCGTGAGGTGTCACACCGGCGCCTTCTCCCGTCAAGCTTGGCCTCTCCTTCTGTGTCATTAGCCCAGCTACCAGCTATTCTTCCGCCACTTCATTAGGACAGGTGTCATTAACGTTGAGGTAATTCTCTAGAGATGCCATGTGCCCTGACAGGCCCTACCTAACATCCTGCCCGCTCGAAACCTCACTGATGGGAGACCATCAGCTCGGTGAGGTGGAGCGGTGGCTTGGTAGTGGGATCCTGCCGGGCACGGAGCTGCCGGAGCTTCTCCTACCGGCAAGGTGGCTTGCCGGTACGTCAGTCTTCTCTTGATGTAGTCTTGAGTGTAGTATCTTCCCAGCAAGATTTGTCGGGCGGGAAACCATTGTCGTCTTTGCACAAGTCAGGGTACTAAAGGACCCATTCGTTAGTACACCGACAAATGGTTCAATGACCCTTCCATCACTATTGATGCTCTTCAGCTTCCTATGGGAATGAGGGTCACATTTCAAGGGTTTGTCAATGAAGAGCTTAGCATCGCTCAAAAGGCTATCCAACAACGTGACAAGATCAGGCATGAAAAATCTCTCTTCAAGAAGCATGTTGCCACTCTTAATGCCACTGAAGTTCAAGGCTTCAAAAATATGATGGCGGATCTAAAAGCAGAGTTCCAAAAGCATCATGAAGACGTTAGAGGATCCTGAGAGCGTTTGAAGAAGAAATATGAGAGGATGGTGCACACGCACAATGAGATGCCGAAGCAGAAAGCACTTGGCCAACCCGCACTGGACCCAAATATATTGAAGAAGTCAAAGCAAATGCCTCAGTCTTCAGGCCAGCCTGCTCCTACAAGTCAAGAGGTGCCGAAGATAACCTCCTCACCTAACTTTGCTGGCCCCAAGCCTCCAGCTTCCTCTGCTACTATTGTTGCAGCAAGAATACCAAGGTCGCTGAGACTAATGCTAAGAAGCAAAAGTCTTCACGGGCCGTTGTGCCTCCATCGCCCAAGAAACTGAAGACAAAACAAGCCAAGTCTTCACGCGAGGCTTAAGTGCCTCTTGCCCCAGCTACTCCTTCCCAGCCTGCTCAAGAGGTGCCCATTTTTGTGACGCCAATATCAGTGGCTCCTCCTGCATCAACCAACACCGAAAGACGTGTTGTTATACATGAGCCTGCTCCAACAGAGGCTCCAGTAACTGAAGAGATTCTAGATATTGACAACACAACAGCTGAAGACATTGCTCCCAAAGCTAATGCTCACAAAGACAATGTGCAGAACGGCCCCGAGCCAATGCCTCAACTCACTGTCTCACCAGTATCATCGCCTCACCATGAGGATAATGAATTCTTGGACATTGGCGAGCTAAGCACTTCCATTGTTCCTGGTGAATTTTGGGATGAAGAGCATCCAAACTCCCCTCCGCATGAAGCCATTCCCCGTCTCCACCTGTTTCTGTGTCAACCCCACTGCTTGAGTCACCAGGTTCGCCTCTCGAAGATATGGAGGTTGACAATACTGATCATGCATCGCCCCTCAAAAGGCTTTTCGTGGCCCTAGGCCCTCCACCTCTTCTTCGATGACAAGCATCCCTGAAGAGGAAGTACCAGTGCACACGACTACATTAGTTGTTGAAAATATTTCTGCTGAAGATGTTGCTACAACGCAAGCTAAACTAGTAGCCAAACAGTTTGAAGACACTCATGATGCATCAGCTGATGTCAATCCCGAGGTTCAGACTGAAGCCAATGTTGTTGGTGAAACCCAAGCTTCCAAAAGGTCACCTGATGGTCCTCCTATGATGACTTCACCTTCAACGGAAGACCATGTCGAAACTATTGTTTTGGCACATACAAGAGAAGGAACCCAAGTGTAGATCAAATGGTCAAGGCTTCACACTCCTAAAAGAATGGGACCACAATATGAATTCAACATTCAGCGTCGTCCTTTAGTCCTCAATCTGAAACCTCGCCTGCCAAATCTTTGAAATGTTGGTCCAATGAACTGCATGGCCTTCAGCGTTAATGGTTTCCAGAAGCACAACACATTCTTTGACTCGGATCGGAACCCATATGTCAAGCCTCGCATCCAGTCTGGCAGATTTTGGAGTCATCCACAAAGGGCCTATTACATATGTATGCTATATGGCCAGAATCACATTTTGCCTCATATACGGCTTAGCTATGGAGCCATGGCTAGACTACCTTGCTTTGATCAAGCATTGGAATGCTTCAGAGCTGTTGGATTGTTGCCCTTTGTCGTCGACAAGGAAGACTGGAATGAAGAACTTATTCTTCAACTTTATGCAACACTCCATAGGCTATGGTAGAGATCCGAAGACATGGGTCCTAGAATTCATGGTAAGAGATGAACACATCAAGGCACCTGCTCATGAACTCTTTGTTGTTACCCCTCTGTCTGCATCTGGCAAAGAATTTCATCCCAAGTCTGTTGCTTATGCCGAAGCCACCAAGAGCATCTTCCATGTGCCAGAGCTCAATATGAAAGAAATACTTTCCATGATGAAGCCAATGGATCCTGATGTCGACTGCCCAGAACACTTTTATGTTGAAGATCTTGAGTATCTACCGAGGACAATGTATCACATTCTTCGTCACAACCTCTCACCGATCAAAGGGCATTCATCATCAAGCAAGCTAGTTGGAGCCCTGAAGACAATGGTCTACAATGTTGTCTATGGCATCAAGTTCAATCTTCAGGACTTCTTTTTGTGTCACTTGGTTGCATCGGGCATGGATCTGTTTGAGCCCAAAGTGTATGCACCATGGATAATGCGCTTCATAAAGCGTCACTCTAATATCCTCTTGTCGGAATCGGGGCTCCGGGGACCCAAAAAGGTTTGAACACTGGGGTGCACTTGCTCTCCTACCCTACTCTGTCTCACAACCTCACGGCGACTCTCCGGTGGCTCGAGCTAAGGAAGATGAAAAAGGGACACACAGTTTACCCATGTTCGGGCCACCTCGCGGTGTAAAACCCTACTCCTGCTTGTCTGGTTTGCTTGAGGATGAGGATGAGTACAAGGTGTGTTCTTGCTTGCCTAGGGCTCGATCCCCTCTACGGTGGCTGGTCCCCTACTCTTATACTGGCCTTGGTCCTCTTCCCCCCGAAAACACAAGGCAGGAAGGGTTGCCACAACGGCCAGTTTAAAGGGGGACAGGACTGCAGCCTATCCTGACAAAAGTGGTCTTCGCCTGTCAAAGCTCCTTGTCGTGACGTGCTTGTGGGCTCGGTGGTGACCTCCGTCCTGCCGAGCCCTGGTCTTGGTCCTCTTGCACAAGAAGGGAAACCTTTGGGGATTGCTTTGGGAGCCCGCGAGCTGGCGTTGCTCCTCTATCACCAAAGAGGAAAACCTCTCTGTCCGTGCATGCTGGCACCGCTCCTTTGCCGCCTGACGTGGCTCGCGTCACCCACGTGAGGAGGTTGGGCTACTCGCCTCCGGTGAACCGCCCTTGGTTAATCCGCCCCGCGCGGGCCCCCGGGGGTGGCCTTGGGAGGCGACCTCACGAGGGGGGCTTCACGAGGCTCCCGTCAATGCTTGCTAACATGCACCTCGCGAGGTGGGGGCCCTCGTGAGGGCCTTGCTTAGGAAGTCCAACGGCGGGCCGTGCTGGGTCCATCGCATGCGTCGCGCCTTGGGCCGCAGGCAGACGGGCTTGGGTACCCCCAGTCCCAGGGGCCCGACAGTAGCCCCCGGGCCTACGGCGTGCACGATTCCGCCAGTTGGAGGGGCGAAATGGTGTGGGCCGCAACCACCTGTGGGTCAGGCGCGACGCGTGGCACACGACGGGGTGCAGGGCACCCCACTTCCCCCCGACGCCTCGGCAACTGCCAAGGCTGGCATAGAGCCCGCGCGCGGCGCGGGTCTATCATTGCTCTTCCTAAAGATTTCGGGGAAGCCGGCGACCGCCTGGCCTACTGCATGTAGAGCAACGGCAACGGCGGCGATAGCTCCTCCGGCGACGATGGCAGCAGCAGCCCTTCCTCCAGGGGAAGCGAGAGCGATGACGACTCCGTCGGCTCCCCGAGCATCCGCGTTAAGGATGAGGACTCTGGCTAGGCACAGGCGGCGCCCGAGTCGGGGTCCTGGAGGTGGTGCTGCTCGGGCCCGGTCCTTCCCCTTTGCTTTTTTTCTGCAATGAACCATGCTAGCCCCGTAGGGGTGTGTAAGAATAATTATGGCCCTCGTGCCTTAAGTTTAATGCTGTTCTGGTCGAAAATGAATTCGTTCTTAGCGCTTCTCGTCAGGCTTGTTCCTTTCTCTGTGATCGCCTTAATGCTCTGCGTCGCTAGGACCCAGCCCAAGGGCAGGACTCAGCCGTCGCCGGTATGTCAGGTCGTGATGCCTGGGACAAAGCTAGGAGGTGAGGGGCCCGAAGTCCGGTAAGAGCTCCCGAGGCGCGATGCTCAGGGGGTCCCCCTTGATGCGCAAGCGGCTCATGCAAGAGAAGAGGCTTCTGCCCGGAGCAAGGTTGCGGGAAAAAGGAACACTACCAAAGATCATTGAGCCGCGGTGGGCGGTTAACTTAAGTTTTTCGGATGCGTCGCAAGGCGGTCATGGCATGTGGGAGCGTCTTCACGAAGTCCACTTCCTTATCCCATCTTCTATCCTGCGACGGATCAATGTAAGCCCCGCGAGGGGTGCGTGAAAAATTGTTGCCCTTCGCAACCAATGCCTCAGCAGTTTGAACCATGTGTCCACTTCTGAGGTCCCCTCGTGGGGTGGGTTCTCCCCTTTTCCTTTGCTTGGTTACTCTCTTGCTTGCCCTTGTGCTCTGCGTCGGCAGGGCCCAGCGCTGCGCGTACCTCAGCCGTCGCTGGAATGCCAGGTCGCGATGCCTAAGCAGAGCCAGGAGGTGAGGGGCTACGGGAACCAGTGAAGGTTCCTAAGGCGCGATGCTCAAGACCCCCCCCCCCCTTGACGCGCAAGCGGCCCGCTCAAGGAAGAACCCTACACAGAAAACAATAGTTGGAGCGTCGCGCGCTTGCCTGCTTACACTTGGGTGTCGTGCAAGGAGACTAGACACCAAGGACCTCAGGAGGTGACGTGCACGGGAGCAGTCCCGCGAGACAGAGCTCGATCGCCTGGATTTATCAGCGTTGCAGGGACGAACCCGAGCACATGCACCGTGTCTAGCCCCCTCTCGCGCGAGGTACAAGGAGAAACTGGCGAGCGTGGAGCTCAATCGATCCTCCGCCAGCGCGATGCATGGGGCTTCCACTTGGGCGTGGGCATAGTCGCGGTTCGACAGTTATTCTGCCAGCGCGGAGCATGGGGCTTCCACTTGGGTGTGGGCGGGAGTCCTCCCGAGGCTAGTGTGTGGCGCATGAGGAGGCTCCGGGGCGTGTACAGCCCCACTCGTTCTTACGTGAGAGTGTCACGGGTAGAACTTGCGGAGGTGTTGGGTGTTTCAGGTGTTCTGCACGGGCATTCCACCCTCCGTCTCCAAGCGGGCAGCGCCGGGCCTGGAGACATGGGCGACTGCTCCACCCTCCGTCTCCAGGCGGGCAGCGCCGGGCCTGGAGACATGGGCGACTACTCCACCCTCCGTCTCCAGGCGGGCAACGCTCGGCCTAGAGACATGGGCGACTGCTCCACCCTCCGCCTCCAGGTGGGCAACGCCCGGCCTGGAGACATGGGCGCCTGCTCCACCCTCTGCCTTCAGGCGGGCAACGCCCGACCTGGAGACATGGGCGACTTCTCCACCCTCCGCCTCCAGGCGGGCAACGCCCGGCCTGGAGACATGGACGACTGCTCCACCCTCTGTCTCCAGGCGGGCAACGCCTGGCCTGGAGACATGGGTGACTGCTTGTGATAGCCCCCAGCCTGAGTGGGCGCCTCGCGAAGTTGCTCATGCCAGGCATCCTCACGAGGCTGACCATGCCAATTGTCCTCGTGAGGCTGCTCGTGCCAGCCCTGGCGGGGGTTGCCGTTACGGCTGTCCCACCCGCCGACGTTGCGGCCATTGCGGTCTAGACGCCGGCCTACATGCTCGTCACGGAGGAACTTGAGCTCCTAGCAGTCTTCGGTGTTGTGGGTACGCGAGTCATGGTAGATGCAGAACGGGCGGCGGTCCTTCTCGGGTGCGCTATGGTCGCACCCGCGCTTCTGCTTAGGCTCCGCCATGAGCACGATGGGGCCCTTATGCTTGACCTCCTTACCCTTGGCCTTGCCATCGTCAGGCGCGCCGTCGGGATCGTCGTGGATGAACAGGTGACCCTCCTCAGCCTTGGTGCATTTGTCAGCGAGGTTGAACAACTCCAGTGCCACGCTCAGGTTGTCGTTGATGGTGAGCTTTTCGCACATCTTGAGGTCCTTGACACCGTTGGTGAACGCCATGATGACGGCTTCATCCGTAGCGTGTGGGATCTTGTTGCGCACCTGGCTGAACCGCTGGATGTACTTGCGCAGGGTTTCTCCAGGGCGCTGCTTCACGTGTCGCAGGTCGTTGACGGAGAGGGGGCGGTCATGCGTGCCTTTGAAGTTGGCGATGAACAACTCGCAGAGCTCGCTCCACGAAGAGACAGAACCCTCGGTCAGGTTTAGGAGCTAGGATCGTGCACCATCCTTGAGAGCCATCGGGAGCCAGTTCGCCATGACCTTGTCGTCACCGCCCGCTGCCTCAACGCTCAGTGTGTAGCGCTGGAGGAACTCCGTGGGGTCGAGGGTGCCGTCGTAGCGTGGGGGCGGTTCGGGCTTGAACTTGGCAGGCGAAACCACCCTACGAAGCTTGCGGGTGAAGGCCCGGCAGCCCACAACGCTCGAAGGACCGCCGCGCGTGAGGGCAGCCCAGTTCTGGCGCCCGGCCACAACCACATCCTGCATGACCCGGTCCTAGCGTTGGCGCTGCTGCTTGAGGACCGCGCACGTCGGGCGGCGCATGGCGGATGATCTGGCAGCTAGCCTCGTCTTGGTCCCGCGGTGGCGCTTCATGGGGCTGGTCACAGGGGCGCGCATCGCGCCGGGGCTCAACCGGGTCACCGTGCAGGGGAGGGGGCGGAGGCGCTCCATGGGACACATCTCCTGCGTGAGACGGTTGGGGCGAAGCGAACAAGAGGGGTGCGCGGAGGAGTCCTGCTGCTCGCGGGGAGCGGGGTCGGTGGCCTCAGCGACCTCGGCGCCGATGGAGTGGCGACGACCACCTCGGCCAACTGAGGCGGTCTGAACGACCCAGGCCGCCGTGCGCTCAGCGCGCACACGACGAGCGTCGACCATGGGTTTGGTGAAGCCGGAGCCGAAATGGAGCTGGAGAACGTCGGCGCACCCCTACCTGGCGCGCCAAATGTCAGAATCGGGGCTCCGGGGACCCAAAAAGGTTCAAACACTGGAGTGCACTCGCTGTCCTGCCCTAGTCTGCCTCACAACCTCACGGCGACTCTCCCGTGGCTCGAGCTAAGGAAGACGAACAAGGGACACATAGTTTACCCAGGTTCGGGCCACCTCGCGGTGTAAAACCCTACTCCTGCTTGTCTGGTTTGCTTGAGGATGAGGATCAGTACAAGGTGTGTTCTTTCTTGCCTAGGGCTCGATCCCCTCTACGGTGGCAGGCTGCCTACTCTTATACTGGCCTTGGTCCTCTTCCCCCCGAAAACACAAGGCGGGAAGGGTTGCCACAACGGCCAGTTTGAAGGGGGACAGGACTGCAGCCTATCCTGACAAAAGTGGTCTTCGCCTGTCGAAGCTCCTTGTCGTGACATGCTTCTGGGCTCGTGGGTGACCTCTGATAACCCACAAGTGTAGGGGATCATTTGTAGCCTTTTTCGATAAATAAGAGTGTCGAACCCAACGAGGAGCTAAAGGTAGAACAAATATTCCCTCAAGTTCTATCGACCACCGATACAACTCTACGCACACTTTAACGTTTGCTTTACCTAGAACAAGTATGAAACTATTTTCTAGGTGATAGGATAGTTTGCAATAATAAAATTAGAAGTACTTAGCGGGAATAAAACTACGAGTAAAATGCAAGATAATAAAAGTTAGTTGTTTAGTAGAAAGCTTTATTCAAACAAGAAGGTTATTTGTCCCTGGGTAATTGATAACTAGACCGGTAATTATTATTGCAATTTTATATGAGGGAGAGGCATGAGCTAACATAGTTTCCGTATTAGGATCATATGCACTTATGATTGGAACTCTAGCAAGCATCCGCAACTACCAAAGATCATTAAGGGAAAACCCAACCATAGCATTAAGTATCAAGTCCTCTTTACTCCCATATGCAACAACCCACCTACTCGGGTCTGTGTATTCTGTCACTCACGCCACCCACCATAAGCAAATCATGAACATATTGAAACACCCTACAACGGGGATCCCTCACGTTTGCGCGACACGGAGGGCACCATAGGACAGCACTAAAATAAAACATACAACTCATACCAACCACGATCATCAATTAGCCCATAGGACAAAACTACTCAAACATCATAGGATAGCAAAATATCATTGGGAAATAATATTTGGAGTTGAGAACCATGTCTAAGTAGATATTACAGCGGGAAAAAGAGGTGTTACACCACTGCATAGAGGGGGAGGGAGTTGGTGTTGACGGCGGCGAAGTTGTTGGAGTAGATCGCCGTCACGATGATTGCCCCGGCGACGTTCCGGCGCCACCGGGAGAGGGGGAGAGAGCCCCCCTCCTTCTTCTTCCTCCTTGGCCTCTCCCCTAGATGGGAGGAGAGTTACCCCTTTGTTCCATGGCCTCCATGGCGGCGGAGGGGCAGGAGCCCCTCCGAGATTGGATCTCCCTCTCTGTTCTCTTCTGTTTCGTGTTCCTGTTTTCTGGCCGAAAACCATTTCTTATATTCCCGGAGATCCGTAACTCCGACTGTGCTAAGATTTTAACACGATTTTTTCGGATATAAGCTTCCTTGCGCCCGAAGTAGAGCTCCAACCAACTTACGAGGTGACCACAACCCACCACAGCGCGCCTGGGCCCTGGGGCGCGCCCTGGTGTACTGTGGGGGTTGTGAGCCTCCTTTTGCATTGATTCCAACTCCCAAAAATCACATATATTCCAAAATAATTCTCCGTAAATTTTTATAGCGTTTGGACTTCATTTGATATGGATATTCTGCGAAACAAAAAACATGCAACAAACAGGAACTGGCACTGGGCACTGGATCAATATGTTAGTCCAATAAATCATATAAAATGTTGCCAAAAATATATGAAAGTTGTATAATATTCGCATGAAACAATCAAAAATTATAGATACGACGGAGACGTATCAACCTCCGTCCTGCCGAGCCCCCGGTCTTGGTCCTCTTGCACAAGAAAGGAAACCTTTGGGGATTGCTTTGGGAGCCCGCGAGCTGGCGTTGCTCCTCTATCACCAAAGAGGAAAACCTCTCTGTCCGTGCATGCTGGCACCGCTCCTGCGCCGCCTGACGTGGCTCGCGTCACCCACATGAGGAGGCTGGGCTGCTCGCCTCCGGTGAATCGCCCTTGGTTAATCCGCCCCGCGCGGGACCCGAGGGGTGGCCTCGGGAGGCGACCTCGCGAGGGGGGCTTCGCGAGGCTCCCGTCGATGCTTGCTAACGTGCACCTCATGAGGTGGGGGCCCTCGGGAGGGCCTTGCTCATGAAGTCCAACGGCGGGCCGTGCTGGGTCCATGGCATGCGTCGCGCCTTGGGCCGCAGGCAGACGGGCCTGGGTACCCCCAGTCCCAGGGGCATGGCACCTCTACTAGCCATCTACTCACAACCACATTGTTTTTCTTCCAGATGTCGAAGTCATTCATGAAGAAATTTATCCGTCCACTGTCAAGAATCCAATTGTGGAAGGCGCTAGCAATACTACACATGTTGACGGGCTTCACATTCCAAATGACCCCGTGCAAGCAATACTAATTGGTGCATTCCATCATTTGCATCCGAGTGCAACAGTGACCGAAGCCACTGCTAGCACCGTACCCCAAAGGCATCACCTGGAAGGGTTCGAACTATGACTGATAGATAACTTCTAGTTTTTTGTTCATCGGAAGAAGGATCGGTATCATGAATGGTCAAAGCATCAGATGTAGATTGTTCTTATTGATATCAACCGCATTCGCAACTTGGCTACCAAGAATATGTTTGTCATTCATGAAACCTACAAGCGCTCATGGAAGACTTTTACACTATTGGCCTCCAAAGATGATTGTTGGAAATATGCCCTAGAGGCAATAATAAAGTGGTTATTATTATATTTCCTTGTTCATGATAATCGTTTATTATCCATGCTATAATTGTATTGATTGGAAACTCCATTGCATGTGTGGATACATAGACAACACCGTGTCCCTATTATGCCTCTAGTAGACTAGCTCGTTGATCAAAGATGGTCAAGGTTTCCTAGCCATAGACATGGGATGCCATTTGATAACGGGATCACATCATTAGGAGAATGATGTGATGGACAATACCGAAACTATGAACGTAGCATATGATCATGTCAGTTTATTGCTATAGTTTTCTGCATGTCAAGTATTTGTTCCTATAACCATGAGATCATGTAACTCACTTACACCGGAGGAATACCTTGTGTGTATCAAACGTCGCAACGTAACTGGGTGACTATAAAGATGCTCTACAGGTATCTCCGAGGGTGTCTGTTGAGTGGGCATGGATCAAGACTGGGAGTTGTTACTCCGTGTGACGGAGAGGTATCTCAGGGCCCACTCGGTAATACAACATCACAATAAGCCTTGCAAGCAAAGTTACTAAACAGTTAGCCACGGGATCTTGTATTACGGAATGAGTAAAGAGACTTGCCGGTAACGAGATTGAACTAGGTATAGAGATACCGACGATCGAATCTCGAGAAAGTAACATACCGAAGAACAAAGGGAACATCATACGGGATTAACTGAATCCTTGACATAGAGGTTCAACCGATAAAGATCTTCGTAGAATATGTAGGAACCAATATGAGCATCCAGGTCCTGCTATTGGTTATTGACCGTAGAGGTGTCTCGGTCATGTCTACATAGTTCTCGAACCCGCAGGGTCTACACACTTAACGTTCGGTGACGTTTTGGTAGTATTGAGTTATGAATGGTAGTGACCGAAGGTTGTTCAGAGTCCCGTATGAGATCCCAGACGTCACGAGGAGCTTCGGAATGGTCCGGAAGTAAATATTGATATATAGGAAGTCCCGTTTTGGTCGCCAGAAAAGTTTCGGGTACTTCCGGTAGTGTACCGAGGGTGCCGGGAGGGTTCCGGGGGACCATCGGGAGGGGCCACCCATGCCGGGAGGCCACATGGGCCTTAGGGGTGGCGCACCAGCCCTTAGTGGGCTGGGAAAACCAGCCCCAAAGGGCCCATGCGGCTGGGGTGTGGAAAAGGAAAAACCCCAAGTGGGGGAAGGAAATCCAAGTAGGATTGGAATCCTACTTGGAGTAGGATTGGAGGAGGACTCCTCCACCTCCTGTTCGGCCGACTCCTAGGGGAAACCCTAGGGGCGCCGGCCCCTCCCCTCCCTCCTATATATTGGAGGGAGAGAGGGCAGCCACACACAACCCTAAGCCACGATGCAGCCCTCTCTCCCAACTAGATTGTCTCCCCTAGTTTTCGGTGGTGCTTAGGCGAAGCCCTGCCGGAATAGTTCCACTACCACCGTCGCCGCGCCGTCGCACTGCCGGAGAACTCATCTACCTCTCCTCCCCCTTTTGCTGGATCAAGAAGGCGGAGATCGTCATCGAGCTGTACGTGTGCTGAACGCGGAGGTGCCGTCCGTTCGGCGCTAGATCGTGATTGGATCGCGGGACGGCTTGCAATTTGGATCGCGAAGACGTTCGACTACATCAACCGCGTTTCTTAATGCTTCCCGCTTAGCGATCTACAAGGGTATGTAGATCCACTCTCCCTCTCGTAGATGCTCATCACCACGGATAGATCTCGCGTGTGCGTAGGAAATTTTTTGTTTCCCATGCAACGTTCCCTAACAGTGGCATCATGAGCTAGGTCTATGCATAGATGAGATCACGAGTACAACACAAAGGAGTTTGTGGGCGTTGATGCTTAGATTGCTTCCTCCCTTGGTCCTTTCTTGATTCAGCGGTATTGTGGGATGAAGCGGCCCGGACCAACCTTACTCGTACGCTTACGAGAGACCGGTTCCATCAACTGACATGTGACTTTGTTGCATAAAGATGGCTGGCGGGTGTCTGTCTCTCCCACTTTAGTTGGATCGGATTCGACAAAGGCAGTCCTTGATAAGGTTGAATAGCAATTTGTGTATCACCGTTGTGGTTTTTGCGTAGGTAAGAATCGTTCTTGCTAGATACCCGTAGCAGCCACGTAAAACATGCAACAACAATTAGAGGACGTCTAACTTGTTTTTGCAGGGTATGTTGTGATGTGATATGGCCAATTACATGATGAGATATATGTGATGTATGAGATGATCATGTTTTGTATAGAATATCACGACTTGCATGTCTATGAGTACGGCAACCGGCAGGAGCCATAGGGTTGTCTTTAATTTATTTTCGCCGTTTTTGCTTTACTTTATCGCTATGAGTTAGCAATAGTCATAGAAGCAACAGTTGGCGCGACAACCTCATGGCGACACGTTGATGGAGATCAAGATGATGGAGATCATGGTGTCATGCCGGTGACGATGGAGATCATGCCAGTGCTTTGGAGATGGAGATCAAAAGCACAAGTTCATGGCCATATCATGTCAATTATGATTTGTATGTGATGTTAATCCTTTTATGCATCTTATTTTGCTTAGGACGACGGTGGCATTATAAGGTGATCCCTCACTAAAATTTCAAGATAAAATTGTGTTCTCCCCGAGTGTGCACCGTTGCGAAAGTTCGTCGTTTCGAGACACCACGTGATGATCGGGTGTGATAGACTCTACGTTCACATACAACGGGTGCAAGCCAGTGTTGCACGTGTGGAACACTCAGGTTAAACTTGACGAGCCTAGCATGTAAATACATGGCCTCAGAACACAAGAGACCGAAAGGTCGAACATGAGTCATATAGTAGATATGATCAACATGAAGATGTTCACCATTGAAACCACCTCATCTCACGTGATGATCGGACTTGGGTTGGTGAATTTGGATCATGTGACACTCGAATGACCAGAGGGATGTCAGTTTGAGTGGGAGTTTTTAAGTAATATGATTAACTAATCTCATTATCTTGTAATAGTCTGAGTTGTCTTTGCAAAATTTATGTTGTAGATCAATGGCTCACGCAGTAGCACCCCTGAAATTCAATGCGTTCCTAGAGAAAGCTAAGTTGAAAGATGATGGAAGTAACTTTGTAGATTGGGCCCGTAATCTGAAGATTATCCTCACGGCTTCCCAAAAGGCTTATGTCCTTGATGCACCGCTTGGTGAACCACCTGCTCCAGTAGAGGCTGCAGACGTTGCGAACGCCTGCCAGACACGTTCCGATGATTACTCAATAGTTCAATGTGCAATGTTGTATGGCTTAGAACCGGGACTTCAAAGACATTTTGAACGTCATGGAGCATATGAGATGTTCCAGGATTTGAAGTTTATCTTTGAGAAGAATTCCCGGATCGAGAGGTATGAGACCTCCGATAAGTTCTATGCTTGCAAGATGGAGGAGAACGGGTCTTTCAGTGAACACATACTCAGAATGTCTGGGTATTCCAACCGTCTGGCTGAATTGGGGATGCCCCTTCCGCCAGAGGCGCTCACTGACAGAGTTCTTCAATCACTGCCACCTAGCTACAAGAGCTTCGTGTTGAACTATAACATGCACGGGATGAACAAGTCAGTCGCCGAGCTGTTTGCGATGCTAAAAATCGCTGAGTCTGAGATTCAGAAGGAGCATCAAGTGTTGATGGTCAATAAAACCACTAGTTTCAAGAAGAATGGCAAGGGCAAGAAGGGTAACTCCAAGAAGAGTGGCAAAGCAGTTGCCCCTCCCGTGAATAAACCCAAGGCTGGACCCAAGCCAGAAACTGAGTGCTTTCATCGCAAGGGAACTGGTCACTGGAAGCGGAACTGCCCCAAGTATCTGGCTGACAAGAAGGCGGCCAACACCAAACAAGGTATATGTGATATACATGTTATTGATGTGTACCTTACCAACTCTCGTTGTAGTGCCTGGGTATTTGATACCGGTTCGGTTGCTCACATTTGCAACTCAAAGCAGGAACTACGGAATGGGCGGAGGCTGGCAAAGGACGAAGTGACGATGCGCGTGGGAAATGGTTCCAAGGTTGATGTGATCGCCGTCGGCACGCTCGCTCTTCGATTACCATCGGGATTAGTGATGAACCTGAATAATTGTTATTTAGTGCCTGCGTTAAGCATGAACATTATATATGGGTCTTGTTTATTGCGAGATGGTTACTCATTTAAATCAGAGAATAATGGTTGTTCTATTTATATGAGTAATATCTTTTATGGTCATGCACGCAATGTGAGGGGTTTATTCTTATTGAATCTCGATAGTGATGATACACATGTTCATAACATTGATGCCAAAAGATGTAGAGTTGATAATGATAGTACCACTTTCTTGTGGCACTACCGCTTAGGTCATATTGGTGTAAAACGCATGAAGAAGCTCCATGCCGATGGACTTTTGGAGTCACTTGATTTTGAATCACTTGACACATGTGAACCATGCCTCATGGGCAAGATTACTAAGACCCCGTTCTCTGGAACAATGGAACGGGCTGGTGACTTGTTGGAAATCATACATACTAATGTGTACGGTCCGATGAGCATTGAGGCGCGTGGTGGATATCGTTATTTTCTCACCTTCACCGATGAGTTAAGTAGATATGGGTATATTTACTTAATGAAACACAAGTCTGAAACGTTTGAAAAGTTCAAGCAATTTCAGAGTGAAGTTGAGAATCATCGTAACAAGAAGATTAAATTCCTACGATCTAGTCGAGGAGGAGAATATCTGAGTTATGAGTTTGCCAGTCACTTAAGACAATGTGGAATTGTTTCACAATTGACACCGCCTGGAACACCACGGCGTAATGGTGTGTCCGAACGTCGTAATCGAACCTTATTAGATATGGTGCGTTCTATGATGTCTCTTGCTGATTTGCCACTATTGTTTTGGGGTTATGCATTAGAGACAGCTGCATTCACTTTAAATAGGGCACCATCGAAATCCGTTGAGACGACGCCATATGAACTGTGGTTTGGCAAGAAGCCAAAGTTGTCGTTTCTTAAAGTTTGGGGATGTGA
Organism: Elymus sibiricus; assembly: GCA_039707655.1. Taxonomy (NCBI): domain Eukaryota; kingdom Viridiplantae; phylum Streptophyta; class Magnoliopsida; order Poales; family Poaceae; genus Elymus; species Elymus sibiricus. The sequence continues at coordinate 420,491,961 of CM077665.1, forward strand.
TGCTTATGTCAAAAAGCTTCAGCCTCAAAAGCTGGAACACAAAGCGGAGAAATGCGTCTTCATAGGATACCCAAAAGAGACAGTTGGGTATACCTTCTATCTCAGATCCGAAGGCAAAGTGTTTGTCGCTAAAAACGGAACATTTCTTGAGAAAGAGTTTCTCTCGAAAGAATTGAGTGGGAGGAAAATAGAACTTGATGAGGTTGTTGAACCTATACTTCAACCAGTGAGTAGCGCAACGCAGAAAGATTTTTCTGTAGAGCCTACATCAGTTGAAGAGGAAGTTAATGATGATGATCATGAAGCTTCGGATCAAGTTACTATCGAACCTCGTAGGTCGACAAGGGCATGTACTGCTCCTGAGTGGTACGGTAACCCTGTCTTAGAGGTCATGTTGTTGGACAACGATGAACCTACGAGCTATGGAGAAGCGATGATGGGCCCGGATTCTGAGAAATGGTTAGAGGCCATGAAATCCGAGATGGGATCCATGTATGAAAACAAAGTATGGGCTTTGGAAGTATTACCTGAAGGGTGAAAGGCCATTCAGAATAAATGGATTTTTAAGAAGAAGACGGACGCGGACGGTAATGTCACCATCTATAAAGCTCGACTTGTGGCAAAGGGTTTTTCACAAGTTCAAGCAGTTGACTACGATGAGACCTTCTCACCCGTAGCGATGCTTATGTCCGTCAGAATCATGTTAGCAATAGCTGCATTTTTCGATTATGAAATTTGGCAGATTGATGTCAAAACAGCGTTCCTTAACGGTTTCCTTAAGGAAGAGTTGTATATGATGCAACCAGAAGGTTTTGTCGATCCAGAGAATGCTGACAAAGTTTGCAAGCTCCAGCGATCCATTTATGGACTGGTGCAAGCATCTCGGAGTTGGAATCTTCGCTTTGATGAGGTGATCAAAGCATTCGGGTTTATACAAGTTTACGGAGAAGCTTGTATTTACAAGAAAGTGAGTGGGAGCTCTATAGCGTTTCTGATATTATATGTGGATGACATATTGCTGATTGGAAACAATATAGAAATGTTGGAAAGCGTGAAGGAATATTTGAACAAGAGTTTTTCAATGAAGGACCTAGGAGAAGCTGCTTTCATATTAGGCATCAAGATCTATAGAGATAGATCGAGACGCTTGATAGGACTTTCACAGAGCACATACCTTGACAAAGTTTTGAAGAAGTTCAAAATGGATCAGTCCAAGAAGGGGTTCTTGTGAAGTTGAGTAAGACTCAATCCCCAGTGACTGCAGAAGATAGAGAAAAGACGAGTGTCGTCCCCTATGCTTTAGCCATAGGCTCTATCATGTATGCAATGTTGTGCACAAGACCAGATGTCAGCCTTGCCATAAGTATGGCCGGAAGATTTCAAAGTGATCCAGGAATGGAACACTGGACAGCGGTCAAGAATATCCTTAAGTACCTGAAAAGGACTAAGGATATGTTTCTCATTTATGGAGGTGATCAAGAGCTCGTCGTAAAGGCTTACGTCGATGCAAGCTTTGACACTGATCTAGATGACTCTAAGTCTCAAACCGGATACGTATTTATTCTCAATGGGGGTGCGGTAAGCTGGTGCAGTTCCAAGCAGAGCGTGGTAGCTGATTCTACATGCGAAGCGGAGTACATCGTTGCCTCGGAGGCGGCGAAGGAAGGTGTCTGGATGAAGGAGTTCATGACAGATCTTGGAGTAGTGCCCAGTGCACTAAACCCAATGACTCTGTTCTGTGATAACACTGGTGCCATTGCTCTGGCCAAGGAACCAAGGTTTCACAAGAGGACCAGACACATAAAGCGACGCTTCAATTCCATCCGCGATTACATCAAGGAGGAGGACATAAATATTTGCAAAGTGCACACGGATCTGAATGTCGCAGACCCGTTGACTAAACCTCTTCCAAGGGCTAAACATGATCAACACCAGAACTGTATGGGTGTTAGATTCATTACAATGTAAATCACATAGTGATGTGAACTAGATTATTGACTCTAGTTCAAGTGGGAGACTGTTGGAAATATGCCCTAGAGGCAATAATAAATTGGTTATTATTATATTTCCTTGTTCATGATAATCGTTTATTATCCATGCTATAATTGTATTGATTGGAAACTCAATTGCATGTGTGGATACATAGACCACACCGTGTCCCTAGTATGCCTCTAGTAGACTAGCTCATTGATCAAAGATGGTCAAGGTTTCCTAGCCATAGACATGAGATGTCATTTGATAACGGGATCACATCATTAGGAGAATGATGAGATGGACAAGACCCAAACTATGAACGTAGCATATGATCGTGTTTGTTTATTGCTATAGTTTTCTGCATGTCAAGTATCTGTTCCTATAACCATGAGATCATGTAACTCACTGACACCGGAGGAATACCTTGTGTGTATCAAACGTCGCAACGTAACTGGGTGACTATAAAGATGCTCTACAGGTATCTCCGAGGGTGTCTGTCGAGTGGGCATGGATCAAGACTGGGATTTGTAACTCCGTGTGACAGAGAGGTATCTCAGGGCCCACTCGGTAATACAACATCACAATAAGCCTTGCAAGCAAAGTGACTAAAGAGTTAGCAACGGGATCTTGTATTACGGAATGAGTAAAGAGACTTGCCGGTAACGAGATTGAACTAGGTATAGAGATACCGACGATCGAATCTCGAGCAAGTAACATACCGAAGAACAAAGGGAACAGCATACGGGATTAACTGAATCCTTGACATAGAGGTTCAACCGATAAAGATCTTCGTAGAATATGTAGGAACCAATATGGGCATCCATGTCCCGCTATTGGTTATTGACCGTAGAGGTGTCTCGGTCATGTCTACATAGTTCTCGAACCCGCAGGGTCTGCACACTTAACGTTCGGTGACGTTTCGGTAGTATTGAGTTATGAATGGTAGTGACCGAAGGTTGTTCTGAGTCCCGGATGAGATCCCGGACGTCACGAGGAGCTCCGGAATGGTCCGGAAGTAAAGATTGATATATAGGAAGTCCTGTTTTGGTCGCCGGAAAAGTTTTGGGTACTTCCGGTAGTGTACCGGGGGTGCCGGGAGGGTTCCGGGGGACCATCGGGAGGGGCCACCCACGCCGGGAGGCCACATGGGCCTTAGGGGTGGTGCACCAGCCCTTAGTGGGCTGGTAAAACCAGCCCCAAAGGGCCCATGTGGCTGGGGTGTGGAAAAGGAAAAACGCCAAGTGGGGGAAGGAAATCCAAGTAGGATTGGAATCCTACTTGGAGTAGGATTGGAGGAGGACTCCTCCACCTCTTGTTCGGCCGACTCCTAGGGGAAACCCTAGGGGCACCGGCCCCTCCCCTCCCTCCTATATATATTGGAGGGGAGAAAGGGCAGCCACACACAACCCTAAGCCACGGTGCAGCCCTCTCTCCCGACTAGATCGTCTCCCCTAGTTTTCGGCGGTGCTTAGGCGAAGCCCTGCCGGAATAGTTCCACTACCACCGTCGCCGCGCCGTCACGCTGCCGGAGAACTCATCTACCTCGCCGCCCCGTCTTGCTAGATTAAGAAGGCGGAGATCGTCATCGAGTTGTACATGTGCTGAACGCGGAGGTGTCGTCCGTTCGGCGATAGATCGCGATTGGATTGCGGGACGGCTTGTGATTTGGATCGCGAAGACGTTCGACTACATCAACCGCATTTCTTAACGCTTCCCGCTTAGCGATCTACAAGGGTATGTAGATCCACTCTCCCTCTCGTAGATGGTCATCACCATGGATAGATCTTGCGTGTGCGTAGGAAAATTTTTGTTTCCCATGCAACGTTCCCTAACAATGATCTCCAAGATGATGGCTTCAAGTGCAAGTTCAAGTTCTGCACTCCACCACCTGCTACTGAGACATGGTGCGAGGCGCCTTTGATCAAAGATAACGACTACTCTTCTTTAGCACCAACTATTCATGGGAATCTCAACGATGATGAAGAAGATGTGACTTCGCCTGCTTCACCGACTCGTCATGTCGATTCAACGTTAGGACCTACTACTCCGCCAGCACCGACACCGACCCAGCTGTGCCATCTGTTGGGGAACGCGACAGAAAACAAAAAAAATCGGTACTGCGAGCACGCCCAGGATCACTAAGGAGATGCATACAAGGTTTGATCTGATCATTACCGACTCGTAGCGCAGCGGAAGTGGAGTCGATGAAGATCGGTGGTGCAGATCCCCGCAGCTAGGATATACAACCTCCCAACCGCGAGGATGTTCTCCCTCGTCGAACAGCCCTTCGGGAGGCGGTCGGACAGTCCCTCGGACGATGTCACGGACAGCCCTTCGGGAAGACCCTCGAAGCTCGAACGGAAACTCGGACAGCCCTCCAGGAGGACCCCCGAACAGCCCCACGGGCAAAAGATCGAAACTACGACCTCTCTACAGGGTTGCACACATACGGTGTCAGCTATCCGGCAGGGCTTCGCCGTCCAGAACTAGTTCCTGCCGGAACCCAGGCAGCCTTTCGGCTCTACGAAACTATTTCGCTGAGAGGGAGAGAGAAAGCCAGATCATGCATGGCATGTGTATGTGAGAGTGAGTGAGTGTGGAGAGTGCATCTCCACCTCTATTTATAGGAGGAGCAAGGGGTAGTGGCAAGGGGTGAAAAGACCAAAAGGGGTTTGGATATTTCACCATGCCACATAAGGAGGGCTTGATCTTATCCACCAAATGGTGGAAGGAAGCCCCATGGGCCCCCCCCCCAAGCCCATGAACGAAAATGGCTGCCCCCTTGGAGGGGGCCCCACCACCTTCCATCCACCTTATCCTCACTCCAAAAATAGGGAATTCCTCCTAGAAGAAAACCCCATTAAAACCAGCCCATAAAGTGCTTTTCACTATTCATGAAACCATTTTTTTCGCGGCCTTTAAATCCGAAAATATTTCTGTGGGTCTTAGAATAATTCCAGTACCCACTAAAACAATTCTGGATGCATTCTGAAACATTTTCAGATCAATGATTTTCATCTGCGAAAAGCAACCAAAGCGGTTCCGGCAGTCCGGAACATTTCCGGTCTTTGTCTCCGAAAAATCCCAGAAGTTACAGGAACAATTCTGGTACCCTCCAATAATTTCCAGGCATATGCCGAAACCAATTTGACTTAATGGTATACTCCGAAACAACTTTTCGGTTTTACCGAAACTCTTCCGGTGTTCTCTCTCCGGAACTCTTCCGTTGTCCCCGAAACTTTTCCGGTGATTTTCTGTCAGACATCCTGTCTAGTATTCAGCAGATAGATGACCCTTAAGTGTGTGACCCTATAGGTTCGGTGAAGTATACACATGACCCGGAACACCTTCCGATCAATGATCAACATCGGAGCCGTGGACACCCATATTGACCCCTATACCCACACAAATGAATATTCGAGTGAACCTCCAGTTGCTGTGTGCTATTCCTTTTACGTCGCGATATGTTTCAAAACCTGAGGTGAAATTTATCGGCATCCCCGTGGATCAACACTTGTCCACAATGCCAGTTACCACGTTGCCGGTTTTGTTCTCTTTTCTCGTTTCCGCGTTCCGGCATCCCCGTGATCAAATCACAATGTGTCTGTCCAGACGATGATGGATACCGTAACACCGAGAGGGCCCGAGAATATCTCTCCATTGTCGGAGGAGCAAATCCCAATCTTGAGCTATCAAGTTACTTGTCATACTTTTCCATGAACCCGTAAGCCGCCGTAATAGCCATCCAGTTACGGATGACGTTTAACAAACCCCAAAGTTCATGAAGCAAGCATGAAGAAACTCGATACTCTCATGGTCTAAGGAATCATGCAAACGTTAACTTTCTCTGTGTTATTAACCATTAACTTGTGACGAATGTATCTCATAGCATAACATCAAATCGGGTCAATTCAACACAAATATTCTTCTAATATTGTGCCCTCAAAGTTGCCGGCATAGCCATGCCTATGATCAGGAAAACAGAACCATCATGCAACACTTGAGCTAGTCTTAGAGGCCAGACTAGGAATACATTTTACCGTTTATTATTCCACATGTGCATATGAGTCTTCCTCTGAGCCTCGTGGTTATTGTAGACTCGAGAACCATAGCAGTTATAGCATGGAATATAAACTTAATTTGGAACATGGGGATAAATAATAACATGTATTATTGCCTCTAGGGCATATCTCCTACAGACTCCCACTTGCACTAGAGTCAATAATCTAGTCAATGCTAATGCACTTTACACCTATGGCATACTGGTGTAAAATATGCTTCGCTTGTGGTATAGCCTGATGTCCAACGGATCTGACAACTTTAGCTTCGTGTGTATCTTTGCATATCCTCGCGTTTTCACGCTTTCACAAAATTCATATTTTGTGTGGACTTGGCTTTGTATATATGTGAATCATAGGTCAAACCTTGATTCCTCAGACTGAGCTATGGAGCAACTATCTGCAATAGTGTCCCATTGACCAAAGCCATCTTGGAACCATACCAAGTTCATGAATGAACTATATGATTCAACATCTTCTTTGTTGCTTCCAAAACGTCAACATACTTAGCCTTTGTTATAGAATTCGCCACAGTAACCTGTTTAGAACAATTCCAACTTACCGTGCCACCGTATTGTGTATTACACAAAACCTTAACTTAAATCAAAAATCGCATGGAGCATTGATGAAGACTGTATCGATGTAATTACTTACAACGAACACTTCATAATCTCTGCTTGCGAGAAAACATGTCATCAGTGCTACTTTAGTACTCAATGACATTTTTCACTGTTGTCCTATGATCAGTACTTTGATCACTTTGGTATCTATACTCGCAACAGTTTGGGAGTATCAGACATATATGGTTGATTTACATACCATGGAATACATGATTAATCCAAACACAGAAGTGTGTGGAATATCCATCATGTATTTTTCTCATCAATGTTTTTAGGACACCGAGTCTTGCAAAAACTCTTTCCATGTGACTTCGGCAAGAATCACTCCTTGGCGGTTTTAGTGCTAAATTGTTTTAGCATCTTGTCAATATGTATTTTTGCTTAGCCCCATTAGGCAAATCTATCTCCATAGATCATTATGCCTAATAGCAAGGCTATTTAGCCCAAGCACTTCATCGAAAAACTATTTTCAAATGAAGTCCTAATTCGTGTCAAGAAATTTATTTCCAATTAACAATGTGTCAAGCACACAAGGTTTTTAGAAATATTATTATGCTACCACTTACTTTCTTGAAACGACAAGCATCTTCATTATCCATTGATGAAATCAAACTCTTTTGATCATTTCATCAAAACGAAGGTTCCAACTCCATTTTGCTCTCTTCTGTCCATTGCTGGAACTCTGAAGTTTGCATACTCACTAGCATCCTTTGGATCGACAAAATACTTTGGACTGTATCACATACAAATCCTAGTTTGTATTCCCATTTCATGGAAATTCTTTCGCCATCCATGTTTCATATCTCATAATTGAAATATGTATTAATTGCTAGTTTAACCTGGACCGACTTTAAGCATCGCTACGGTGAAACAACCTCATCGTAGTCAACTCCTTGAACTTGTTATTGCAACAAATCGAGCTTTATGGATAAAACATTTTATCCACATCAGTTTATAGTTTCATAAAAATTCGTTAGACTCTAAGTCTTCCGAAAGGTGTATCAAGGTTTTAATCTTGAATCACTTATATGGAAACTATCTTGGATTGTATTGGCATTTAGCCAATTCCGGAGTCAAGGCCCATCAACGCTTCCTTGTGTATCGTAGGTATACGGTTGTCTAACAACAATATCTTGTTAGCACACCTGAGAGGTTTGCACGAGCTTTGCCTACGTTGTTCAGCTGCAAGTTCGACCAAAGTCCATACATCTCATGTAGAGGCTTCCGTATCAGTCGCAGTAGGAAACTCTGGAATCACTTCCAAGGTTCCTTTCCTTTGATCTGATGATGAAGATACTTATTATCTCGTCGAGTTGCACTGTCCTCCTACTCACCGTTTTTGCAAGAACTATTCTCTTTAAAAGCATACTGTTTTTTTTGGCAAAATCCTTTGCCTCGGTATTGTGGTGGGGGAATACCCAACATTATGGGATAACCTACAAAGTAGCACTTGTCTGATTTGGAATAGGTATGTAACCTTTTACACAAGCCCCATATTCCAAATTTTAAGAAAAGATATAACATGGTTGGGCGTACCATACCATGACGTCATTTCAACAGACCCGATGGAGCTCTTTTCAGTGTAAAAGCCGCAGTCTCTAAAGCATTACTCTCAAAAGGGATAAATGCAAATTGATTTATGTCATCTTTGATCTCACCATGTCATAAATGGTTTGATTACATCTTCACGGACATTCCACTTACTGTGGTGTTCCGGGAGGTGTAAGTTATGAAACTCTTTTCACAACTCATCAGTCATTCGCTAAACTTGTAACTCAAAATATTCCTTTCCGCAATCTAATTGTAGAAACATAATTTTCTTGTTACAATAATTTCTACTTCATTTTTGAAAAACCTTTTGAATGATTTCAAAAGATCTAGACTTACGTCTCATCAACTAAATATCCATATATCTACTTGAGTCATTTCAGAAGATAGACAAATCCACTGCTAGCAACAACATTTATCGGACTACACACATCACGATGTATGATCATCAATAAGTTCTTTGCTCGTTCCTTATGGCCTGTGAACGGTATTTCAGTCACTTCACTTTTCGGAGGAAAGTTGCAAGTGTCAGATGATTCATAATCAAACAACTTCAAAATCCATCATTATGGAATTTCTCCATGCGGGTTTCTCCAATGTGACCAAATACAGTGCCACACATATGTGGTATTCTTTTAGTCTTGCGACATTTAGTGTCAGTGTTACGGATGTATCATATTACCATCAATATTCATAACATACATCCCGTCCTTGATGGAAGCATGGCCCTTATGTTATTCATGATACTGAACAACAATTGTTCTTTTATGAATTACACTCTTGCAACAAACATTATGCAAATGGGCTAGAGTGTGTAAAACTCTAAAATGAATTATGAAAGTAAATACAGAGGTAATGTATTATTATCAATATTCATAACATACATCTCATTCATAATGAAAGTATGGCCTTTATTCATAACACCGAACATCAAAAGTTCAATTATGAACAACCTTCTTGCAATATACTTTATGCAATGGGCTAGAGTGTGTAAAACTCTAAAATGAATTATGAAAATAAATACAGACGGTAATACACAGATGGAAGGTATAGTAACTTTTACTATGTTCCCAGCGCGTATCTAAACCTCATTACTGGCAAGTCTTTTAGGCCGTAGTAGTTCTTGTATCGAGTTGCAAGAGAATGCAATCGAACGGGTATTCCTGTGATCAAAAGTCAATCACAATACCCAAGAATCAGTGACTAACAGTTTAATCACAATTCCCAAGAACTATTTCTTTTTGACCAGCCTTCCAAACATCAATAACTTGTATGACTTTCATACATGAGCTGGACATTCCAGACTTCTTTCATTTTGCCTTTATACTTCTAACAGTTTTACTTTCTGTCTTTCTCCTACTCTCAGAAGAAGCACCCAACTTAAGAGTGGTGTTAGCCCCGGACATCCTAGGTGCGTAAGTCACACTAACACCCTTTGGACATTTCCTTTCTCTTTAAATTGTTTGTTTTATTCACCTTCATTTACATGACAGGCGTTCTCCTGGATCCCTCTCTTATCAGTCAAATGACCAGTAAACACTTTACTAATACCTTGCAAACAAACATTGCTTTGGATATCTCATATCTTTTAGCCTCTGTTTGTATCTGAAAATAATTTTCAGTTCCATGAGTATAACATAACTATCCCAAACTTTTGAAGTTCGGGTTTTATGGAAGCAAACGTATTGCACTTGACCGTAACGGAATTCTAGCTTTTGGACCGAAGGACGAGAGTCACATCATCCATAGCATCAGCAGGAGAATACCGAAAGCATGCGATAGGACAAAGTCCTTCTCGGCACTCTTGAGGATAATCCTCACATTACGTTACCAATCGTAAAGTTTTAACCAGATAAATAACAGCTTATTCAATTTTAATAGGGAAGGTGGAAACGCGAGCCATTATTCTACAACTATTATGCAAAGTTCACTTTAGACGATGTCCAAAATTAATTGCACCAAGAATTAAACAAGTTAATTCTACAGTGTGCTCCCACTCAAATCAATATCTCTCATAATTGATTGTGAGTGATTCAAGACCCACATTTCCATTCAACGCCATTGTTCGAGATGAACACTGATGGCGCGAACTTCAATTGGTAGGCAAACTTGCCAATCACATCTCCATGTGACTCTTGTTCATCTTTCGATGCGTGTGTTCCGAGCTCAGGACGATCCTGCCATGAACGTCAAGATAACCAAGTTATCTTGCTGCGAGGTCTGACCTCACCCGCCTTACACCCGTACAATCGTTCGTACCCATGTAGATCATGGCGCACCTCGAAAGGAAGGATGCTGTGATGGTGCTACACTTGGGAGAACACTAACTACTTGATATTTTTGTGAGAGATCACCCTAATAAAAGAGACTACCGCGCAATCAAGAAGGGTGCATCAAGAGGGATAAACATCTCAGGCAATTCATAATAGCATGATATGGTATAGCCCTTTCTGACGGAGAAGTCATTAATTTCTTCGTCTTCGGCATTCGCGTCGGTGTTCACCTTCGCGAAGTTTGCCACCACCTTGTCGATGCACCAGATAATATTGCTATGTCTATAGCTAATAAAATAAGTGCATTACATAAGGTTGACACGCAGGTCATTAAAGTGACAATCATATGGCTCCAGCCATCATGCCGAATCATGACACGCAGGTCATGTTAATTTACATTGTATAGTCATCTCATACATAATCAAATTAAAAATGAGAACTGCTATACCACATCACATGCATACCTCATGTCATCCTGCAAAACCAAGTTAGACACCTCTAATCGGTTTATGCAAAATTTTATTTTACGTGGCTTCTAAGGTTTCAACCAAACCGCAGCTACCAACGTTTATCATCAAGCATGATCATTCAAGTTGCTAGATTAACTTTGCGGGGCGTATGAAACACGAGATAATAAAATCTCGAGCCCCATACTAAACTTCGTCATACGCATGACCCCCGTGCAGATCATATCTGCATTGCCCTTTCGTCTGCGAAACATCCATCTTTCTCAACTATGGCGGAACCCAAAGACACTGAAGCACTTCGTTGATCTGTCAATCAGCATACTCAGGAGCAGCATGAAAGGATCGCGGATTGCCAGAACTTTGTCAGATTCCACCATGCCATCAAGATCAGGACTACGCAAATTCAAGGGAAGCAACAAGAATATCGGATAATAGATTTCATCTACTACCCGCACAAATAATTTTCAGCAATAGATCTCATCTACTACAAAATTATACTATGCAATACCCATACATCTCATGTATTCTAGATCGTAACCTGCATCTATGCATAGCCTGGCTCATGATGCCACTGTTGGGGAATGCAACAGAAAACAAAAAAAATCGGTACTGCGAGCACGCCCAGGATCACTAAGGAGATGCATACAAGGTTTGATCTGATCATTACCGACTCGTAGCGCAGCGGAAGTAGAGTCGATGAAGATCGGTGGTGCAGATCCCCGCAGCTAGGATATACAACCTCCCAACCACGAGGATGTTCTCCCTCGTCGAACAGCCCTTCGGGAGGCGGTCGGACAATCCCTCGGACGATGTCATGGACAGCCCTTCGGGAAGACCCTCGAAGCTCGAACGGAAACTCGGACAGCCCTCTGGGAGGACCCTCGAACAGCCCCACGGGCAAAATATCGAAACTACGACCTCTCTACAGGGTTGCACACATACGGTGTCAGCTATCCGACAGGGCTTCGCCGTCCAGAACTAGTTCCTGCCGGAACCCAGACAGCCTTTCGGCTCTACGAAACTATTTCACTGGGAGGGAGAGAGAAAGCCAGATCATGCATGGCATGTGTATGTGAGAGAGAGTGAGTGTGGAGAGTGCATCTACACCTCTATTTATAGGAGGAGCAAGGGGTAGTGGCAAGGGGTGAAAAGACCAAAAGGGGTTTGGATATTTCACCATGCCACATAAGGAGGGTTTGATCTTATCCACCAAATGGTGGAAGGAAGCCCCATGGGGGCCCCCCAAGCCCATGAACGAAAATGGCTGCCCCCTTGGGGGGGGCCCACCACCTTCCATCCACCTTATCCTCACTCCAAAAATAGGGAATTCCTCCTAGAAGAAAACCCCATTAAAACTAGCCCATAAAGTGCTTTTCACTACTCATGAAACCATTTTTTCGCGGCCGTTAAATCCGAAAATATTTCTGTGGGTCTTAGAATAATTCCAGTACCCACTAAAACAATTCTGGATGCGTTCCGAAACATTTTCAGATCAATGATTTTCATCTGCGAAAAGCAACCAAAGCGGCTCCGGCAGTCCGGAACATTTCCGGTTTTTGTCTCCGAAAAATCCCAGAAGTTACCGGAACAATTCTGGTACCCTCCAATAATTTCCAGGCATATGCCATAACCAATTTGACTTAATGGTATACTCCAAAACAACTTTTCGGTTTTACCGAAACTCTTCCGGTGTTCTCTCTCCGGAACTCTTCCGTTGTCCTCGAAACTTTTCCGGTGATTTTCTCTCAGACTCCCTGTCTAGTATTCAGCAGATAGATGACCCTTAAGTGTGTGACCCTATAGGTTCGGTGAAGTATACACATGACCCGGAACACCTTCCAATCAATGATCAACATCGGAGCCGTGGACACCCATATTGACCCCTATACCCACACGAATGAATATTCGAGTGAACCTCCAGTTGCTATGTGCTATTCCTTTTACTTCGCGATATGTTTCAAAACCTGAGGTGAGATTTATCGGCATCCCCGTGGATCAACACTTGTCCACAATGCCAGTTACCTCGTTGCCGGTTTTGTTCTCTTTTCTCGTTTCCGCGTTCCGGCATCCCCATGATCAAATCACAATGTGTCTGGCTAGACGATGATGGATACCGTAACACCGAGAGGGCCCGAGAATATCTCTCCATCGTCGGAGGAGCAAATCCCAATCTTGAGCTATCAAGCTACTTGTCATACTTTTCCATGAACCCGTAAGCCACCATAATAGCCATCCAGTTACGGATGACGTTTAACAAACCCCAAAGTTCATGAAGCAAGCATGAAGAAACTCGATACTCTCATGGTCTAAGGAATCATGGAAACGTTAACTTTCTCTGTGTTATTAACCATTAACTTGTGACGAATGTATCTCATAGCATAACATCAAATCGGGTCAATTCAACACAAATATTCTTCTAATATTGTGCCCTCAAAGTTGCCGGCATAGCCATGCCTATGATCAGGAAAATAGAACCATCATGCAACACTTGAGCTATTCTTAGAGGCCAGACTAGGAATACATTTTACCATTTATTATTCCACACGTGCATATGAGTCTTCCTCCGAGCCTCGTGGTTATTGTAGACTCGAGAACCATAGCAGTTATAGCATGGAATATAAACTTAATTAGGAACATGGGGATAAATAATAACATGTATTATTGCCTCTAGGGCATATCTCCTACACCATCTACATCAACACCTCCTGGGAACGTGTTGACATCCAATGTCTTCATCCCTTTTTGGTCATTCGATGACAAAGGGGGAGAAGCATTGAATTGATAGTCTTCAAACATGCATTATGGGCAGGGTGCTATTTTTTTAAGTTTGCAACTCTCGTTCTTTTCATTCACTATTTTGGGTTGTAAAACTTAAGTCTTGATGGACGTCTACACATCTCCTACGTTTTCATACTTTGGCACTTCTCTTAAATTATATCTTATGCGCTCAAGTCATTCCACAGAGGCCCATTTTTCATTGTACATTTCATTATCTTCATAATATCTGTTATATGCACCATAAGTGGATCCGAAGATATAGGGGAAGATCTCCACAAATTAAACCTAACATCACTACTACAGGAAGGTCCAAAGACGACACATCATTCTGAGACCCTTCGATGAAACTGTGTGCGGAGCATGAATCGCAAACCGTATAGTTCTAGCTCCGTCGCCAGTAATGTGAACTGCGTGCGATGGCGGATCATGAGTTGTGTGTGCGATATGTGGCAAATAGTTGATCCAGATGAACTATTTCCGATGAGCCAATATAAAGCAAACGGTTAACCAAACACAGATGTGTGCGATGTACGACATATAGTTCACTCGGATAAACTGTTTGTGCTGATCGAGCAGAACACAAATGATTCGGCGTCAGAATATGTGTGTGATACATGGCAAACAGGTCAGTAATCAAAATCGTCTGCGAACACCAAAAATAACACAGATGATTCCTCCTGGCAAGCTGTGTGTGTTGTGGGCAAACGCTTGCTGGTAAACAATTGTCTCTGATAGATGAAATCATTACCGATGCTACGTAGGGAACGACCGTTTGCTATGTATTAAAATCGAAGACGTTTTTTATTATTGCCCGTCTGCCTGCACGTCATCCCGTCCTCCTATCGCACGTCTTGTCACTGCATTGCAGTCGGAGAATTTCGGTGCACGCTTGAGCACCGTACATGTGTTTCGTTTGGCCACGCGGTGGTGAGCCCATTCCCGCGCAAGCTTCCCGACCGGCTCGCCGAAATCCCCCAAAAAACATCCTTATTGGGATTCCTTATTTCCTAAGTTATCCATTGATGGCGTTATCGGAACGCGCCACCGTTTGCTGCCAGTTCCCCATCGGTTTCCCGCCACAAGTGATTGAGCATAAGAACCTAGGCGGTGCGCGACACACGCGGAGGCACACCTAGTGCAGCCTAGCCCCACTACCAATTCCAAGCATGCCAACCCGACGAAGTGCCGCCTCTGCCAGCAACCTCGTCGACGACGAAAACCCTCCAATGCAGGCACAACAACCCACCGAGGCCGAGGGTGTCCTCATCAATGCGCCTGACAGCGCTTTGCTGCGGGTCATCGCGAGGGTTGAGCAGACCCTTCGCGAAGGGCGTGGAAGCGCCGCCGAGCAACATAGCCTCCTCACCGCCGAAAGGCTGCAGCGTGCCGCACAATAAGATCATTGGTGGTGCTACGTATAGCAAAACATGCGCGTCCACGCCGAGAGGGCAAGGCACGCCGCACAGCAAGACCGATGGAGGTCCGCAGAGCGAGAGGCGTGGTGTGTGATACTTGTGATCTGCGTTGGGTTTTCCGTGAAGAGGAACGGGTAATTGCATCACAAAGCGGATAAGTATTTCCCTCAGTTATGAAACCAAGGTTTATCGAACCAATAGGACTAGCAATCCTCAACCGTCTTCAGCGGCTGCACACAAATGAACAAACGACTTGCACCCAACGCGGGCAAGAGGGTTGTCAATCCCCTTGATCTCGTTATTTGCAAGCAAATGAGTTGTGTAGATAATTGTTGATAAAAGCAAAATAAATAAAAAGTAAATAAAGGCAGCGAGGTAATAATAGCGTTTGCAAATATATAAGTGAATAGACCCGGGGGCCATAGTGTTCTCTAGTGGCATCTCTCATGTAGGAAGCATACGGTGGGTAAACAAATTACTGTTGGGCAATTGATAGAAAAGCGGATAGTTATGCAATGTTCACGGCAATGGTCATGTATATATAGGCATCACGTCCATAAGCAAATAGGCCGACTCCTGCCTGCACCTATTACTATTACTCCACTCATCGACCGCTATCCAGCATGCATCTAGAGTATTAAGTAAAACAGAGTAATGCTTGGAGAACGATGACATGATGTAGACAAAGTAAACTCAAACTATATGAATGAACCCCATCATTTTATCCTTAGTAGCAACAACACAAAGATGCATCTTGTCCCCTACTTTGTCACTGGGATATAGAAACTCGCCAGGTTGAACCTACCACAACGCACCACTCCCACCGATGAAATAACAATCAACTTGGCCAAAGCATATCAATACATCGAAGAGCATTACGAAGCTATAATGATCATGCACTTAAGAGATAATATAATTCAGAGGCATCTCAAATACTTTTCATGAATAATCTGAACATAAACCCACAATTCATCGGATCCCAACAAACACACCGCACAATAGGATTACATCGGATAGATCAAAGCGAAGATGCGATGACCATTGTATTGAAGATCATAAGAGAGAGAGATTGCCATCTAGGTACTAGCTATGGACCCGTAGGTCTATGGTGAACTACTCACATGTCATCATGAGGGCAACAAGGTTGATGAAGAGGCCCTCCGTGATCAATCCCCCCTTCGGCAGGGTGCCGAAACGGAACTCCAGATGGCCTCGCGACGGAACAGAGACTTGCGACGGCGGAAAAAGGGTTTCGGGACTGCCTCTGGGTTTTTTAGGATTTTAGGGAATATATAGGCCGAAGAGGGACGTTGGGAGGCGCCCGAGGGGGCCATCACATATCAGGGCGTGGTGCGGCCCTCGTGCACCTCTTGGCTTCCTTCTGAAAGTGCCAGTTATCGACTAGAGGGGGGGTGAATAGGCGATTTTTATGAAAGGCTTCGAAACAATGAATGTATTCGAAATATGCGGAAGCGAAACAGGATCAGGTAGGGATACAATCAAGGATCTAGGCAAGGCATGCAATACAACGAAGACATACAAGCAAGTTAAGCATTATCATTGTACACACTAAGATGAGTCGAAGACTAACTTAGACAGTATGAAGATAAACTGCGGATATGAATGTCTTCGGGGGTATGTCTTCAACCAGTAGTGTTCAAGCAATGGCTTTACGGTTGAGAACGAGAATGCAAAAGAGTGAAGGATAGAACCAGTAGATTGATGAAGACACATGATTTGTTGGACCAGTTCGAGTTGCTGTGACAACTGTACGTCTTGTTAAGGAGGCTGAGATTCAACTCAGAAGACCTCGTCTTCACCTTGTTCCCCTTGAGTCGAAGCCACTTAGACAATGCCCAATCACTCAGGTAAGTCTTCGTGGGAGACTTCCGAAACCCATACAAACTTGGTCACCCGGCAATCCACAATGACTCTTGGATGCTCTAGACCCAGACGCCTAACCGTCTGGAAGATCATAGTCTTCAAGTGTAATAAGTCTTTAGTTCACTCAGAACAGAACGACTTTGGTGATGCTTAAACACTCTAGCTCTGGGTGTTTAGGTTTATCCTCGCAGGATATTTCTCTCTCTCAATGTCTTCGAGGTGGGTTGCTCCAAAAATGACAACAGCCGTATCTCTCTCTGAGCAGCCACCTTCTTATGGTGGAGGGGGTGGGCTATTTATAGCCAGCGGGCAACCTGACCTGATATGACCAAACTGACCCTGGGTCAATGGCCAACCGACACGTGTCACAACGGTCGGATTTCAAACACACACGGCAGCTTTACTTGGGCTACAAGTAAAGCTGACTCAACCAACTCTAGAAGAGATTTCCTCTCATTATCTTCACTCGAAGACATAGGTATGGGTTGAGCATCACGTCAGCGTCTGACTTCGATCACATCAACCCCACTTAACAGTACGGTGGTTCCTATGACTCGGGAAAGAAGAAACAAAACTACCAAAAGACTTCGTCTTCACGTTTCTTTATCTTCAGGCGATTATGTTCGCATAACACCAATGTCTTCGGCCATCATCAATGTCTTCGGACATTTTTAGGGGTCGTCTTCGACGGTTAAACCGAATCTGCAGAGACTTCTATCTGTGTTATCCTGTGAACTCTCGCAAACACATTAGTCCCTCAACCACGTTTGTCTTCAATACTCCAAAACCAAACAAGGGTGGCACTAGATGCACTTACAATCTCCCCCTTTTTGATGATTGATGACAAACTGGTTGAAGTTTTCAACGGGGATAAAAATATGTGAAGATAAAGACTTGGAGATTTTGATTGCAAGATATAGAGAGCTCCGCGTGAAGATGTGCTTATGAATATTTTGCTTGGAATGCAAAAGCACATGACAGGTTATAGTTTGTGGAGATCTCCCCCTATATCTTGTAATCCAAGCACTATGCAATTAAATGATATTTCGAAGATAATGAAATGCATAATGAAAAATGGGCGTCTGCAGTATGGCTTCGGGCGCATATGATAAAACTTGAAGTAGCGCCAAAGGTACAGTAAACATAAAGTGTGCAGACGTCCATCAGGACTTAAGTTTTACAACCCAAATAGTAAGTGTTCAGAAAAGAGAGTTGTAAACTTAACAAAAAAGCAGCACCCAGCCCATATAAGTAGACCTGTTTGAAGACTATCATCCAATGCTTCTCCCCCTTTGTCATCGCATGACCAAAAAGGGACGAAGACATGGAGCACTACGTGTCCCTAGCGCGAGTTGAGGTCGAAGGTGCAGTAGAGTCATGGGGTGCTGGTGTAGTCGAGCTTGGTGTAGTGTCGCGACACCGAGTCGATGGAGGCATGGAGGTTGCATCATCTGCTTCATCTGCAATTTTGACATTGACGGAGGGAGCCGACGAGGAGAAGTCACTGTCTTTGAGCGATGGAGTCTTGCGCCATTTCTCTGTGCTGGGAGGTGGTGCACCAAATTTGTAGCGTTGGTGGAAGCCATCCTCTCAAAGATCTTCCTTAGGGGCCAGCATGGTCAAAGTCCTCCATGAGCAACGACCGGTTTCATAGGCCACAAATGCATTCTTGGTGGCGAGGTTGCGAATATGGTTGATATCTTGAACCATGGAATGCATCTGTCTTCGTGACCACTCATGGTGCCGATCCTGCTTCTGAATCAGTGAGACAAGAAGTTCTCGATCAGTGAGGGCACGCTCTCTTCTTGGCAGTCGTTGGCGTGGCAAGGTGCTAGCAATCGCTTCAGTAGCAGTAGCACTTGGTCTTGGTTGGCGAAATGCGTCAATTAGTCTTGCCCTTGAGAGATTAGATGGAAGGTGAAGACCTTCATCTTTAGCAGTGCCACTGGTGCCTTCCACAATAGGGTTCTTGCCTTTTGAGGGATAGAGATCTGCTTGGACAATTTCAATATCTGGAAGATAAATGCCATGATTGCGAGCAGAGGGTAGAAACTCGGTGCTGGTTCTGTACTTAATGAAGCGCATTATCCATGGGACATATATCTTCGGCTCGAAGAGATTGATGCCATTTGCTGCGAGGATGCGAAGGAATAAGTCTTGAAGATTAAACCTGATGACATAGACAGTGTTGTAGATTAATGTCTTCAGAGCCCGTTCAATCTTGCGAGTTGAGTTATGCCCTTTGATTGGACAGATTGTGTGCCGAAGAATATGATAGATGGTCCTTGGCAGATACTGAAGATCATCAACAAAGAAAGAAGTGGGCAAATCTGCATCTTGAGCCAAAGGCTTCATCAAGGTGAGCATCTCAGTCATATTGGGCTCTGGCATTTGGAAAATGCTTCGAGTGGCAGCAGCAAAGGCTTCAGATCGAGGATTCAGATCTTCACCTGAGGCAGCAAGAGGTGTAGCAGGGAAGAAGTCCAGTGCGGTGGTAGTGATGTGCTCATCTCGGATCATAAAGTCCATCTTCCAAGTGTTCAAGTCATGGCCAAAACCTGAGATGTGGAGAGTTGCATAGAATTGCAGGATGAGTTCCTCATTCCAGTCTTCATGATCAGTGCAGAACGGCAATAGTCCAACATCCCGAAGACAATCCAGTGCTTGTTCAAAAGAGGGAAGACCTTTCATATCTTCAAAGCTGAGATGCTTCTGGGGAAAGATCATGTTCTGACCATAGAGCACACACATGTAATACTGTCGTTGTGGAGCACTCCAAAATCTGTCAGACTGTATCTTTGGGCGGTTTTATGGATTGCGGTCGGAGTTGAGGAAGGTGTTGTTCAATCTGAAGCTTCTGAGTTCGAAGACCAATCATCTTGCAGGGTCGGACTGGCGAAGACATGGAAGTCTAGGCATTGGGTTCATGACATTTGGCCGTCGATTGAGGTGGAATTCATACTGAGGCCCCATCCTTGGTGGAGCAATGAGTCTGGGCCACCTTGTAGGAACCATTTCTCCTTCCCTATTGCGAGCCATGACGATATTCTCATCATTGTCGTCGGTCAATGGCGTGGCAGGGACAGGAGGACCATCAGGGGCAGTGACTTCCCCCACAGTGCTGTCAGCTGCAATGCCTTTAGCAGCTTTGGCTTCAAGCTCAGTGTGATCTCTAGGAGTATCTTCAATCATGAGTACATCCGCGACTGATGCAGTCGGAGTGACACGTACTTCAACTTCAGGAATAGAAGACATAAGAGCTCTGGGTCCTTGACGAAGGCGCTTGAGGGGTGACACGGTGGTGGCATCTTCATTCTCGTTGGCCACAAAGGGTGACTATGGTTATTGAGGTACTGGTGGTAAGAATGGTGGTGATGGAGTACCGGGATCAACTTCTGGTATCTTTGGCCTGAGTGGAGTACCAATATCCACATATTCACTATCATGAGGGGGCAAAGATACCATTGGTGCATCAACTTGAGGCACCTCATTTTGCTCAACATTGTCTTCAGGAGCAATGTCTTCAGCTTCATTTGTGTTGGCGGCTGGGATTTCTTCAGTGTGCGGAGCCTCTGTGGTAGCAGACTCATGAAGAATAACTCGCCTCTCAGTGTTTGCAGAGGCAGGTGGAGCAACAAAGATAGGCGTCACATGGAGTGGTTCCTCTTGAATAGGAGAGGTCTGTTGAACTTGAGCAGGGCATGAAGACTTTACTTTCTTAGTCTTCTGCTGCGGAGAGGGTTGAGCTTCAGAGGGCAGAGCGCGCTTGAGCTTCTTCGCTTCAGCTTCAGCCTGCTTGGTCCTCTTGCTAGATGTAGCAGTGGAAGAGGGCCGTGTCCTTGAGCCTGAGAATCCAGCAGGAAAAACGATGCCTCGAGATTCAGATATTGCGGGACCTGGCTGGTCTGAAGACATTGAAGCTTGCTTGGAGCGTTCAATGATTTTGGGATCAAGGGCGGGCTGACCAAGAGCCTTTCTCTTCAGCATATTGTTATGGGCTTGAACCATGATCGTTGCCTTCCTCTTGAGACGCGCTAGGGCGCCTTTGACAGCCTCACACCTCTTCTAGAATTCAGCTTTGAGGTCATGCATATGCAGTTGATAGCCCTGAATTTGACTTGCGGTGAGCCTGTGGACATTCTTCTTGAAGACATCCTTTTCATGGCTAATCTTCGCTTTCATCTGTTTGGCTTTCTGAGCCACAGTAAGCTCCTCATTCACCAGCCCTTGAAACGTGACGCTTAGTCCAATTGGAAGTTGTAGGGCGTCGATGGTGAGGGAGGGATCAGCAAATCATTCATCAATGAAGTGATCAAGAATGGCAGGGTCGAAGAGAGGTAAGTCTTCAAGACGCTTAGCTTCCTCTTCCTTCTGCTGGATGAGCCTCGCTAGTGCTTCATCGTCAAACTCATCATCTGACAACTCAATCATGTTTGCAGCATCCATCAAGGAAACAGATGGTATCTGTGCACAAGTAGCAGCAGCTTTTCTCCGCATCCGCCGAACTGCGCGGTCTTCAATGTCAGTATCCTCTGGGTTATCAGAAGGAGAGCACGAAGCCTGTGGAGAAGTGGCAATAGGCTTTGAAGCTTTTGAAGCCTTTGCCTTGGAAGACTTTGTTTTCTTCAATGGCTTCAGATCTGTGACAGGGGGTGGAACATAGTGTTCAGCGTCTTCAGAAACAACAAAGCACTGAACGCTAGTTGGATGTGGATTCTAAGATATTTAGCTCACACCGCAACTTGCAAAATCTCTTCTCATCCAAAGGCTTCGTGAAGATATCTGCCAACTGATCTTCAGTGTCTGCATGCTTGATGTTGATGTCCCCCTTCATCACATGATCCCGAAGAAAATGATGTCGTATCTGAATATGCTTTGTCTTCAAGTGTTGTACTGGGTTGTAGGAGATCTTGATTGCACTCTCATTGTCGAAGTAGAGAGGAACATGCTTCAGGTTGATGTTGTAGTCCTTGAGAGTCTGCTTCATCCAGAGAAGCTGAGTGCAACAAGCGCCAGCATTAATGTATTCGGCTTCGGCAGTGGAGAGTGATACACAGTTCTGCTTCTTCAAAGACCAACATACAAGAGATCATCCCAGAAAGTGACAAGTGCCTGATGTGGACTTGCGATCAACTCTGTCGCCAGCGAAATCAGAATCTGAATAGACAATGAGCTCAAACTTCGAACCCTTTGGATACCATAATCCTAGTGTTGGGGTGTGAGCCAGATATCTAAGTATTCGCTTCACCGCTAGGTGATGCGACTCCTTTGGTGCCGCTTGAAATCGGGCGCACATGCAAACGCTAAGCATTATATCTGGCCTAGATGCACATAGGTACAATAAAGAGCCAATCATGGAGCGACATACCTTCTGATCGAAATCTTTACCATTTTCGTCAGCGCAGAGGTGACCATTGGTACGCATTGGCGTTTTGTAACCTTTGGCTTCATTCATGCCAAATTTCTTGAGGCAGTCCTTGAGGCACTTCTCCTGAGATATGAAGATGCCATTGCTTGTTGTCGAATCTGAAGCCCTAGGAAGAATTTCAGTTCTCCCATCATCGACATTTGATATTTCTATTGCATCATAAAGGCAAACTCATCACTGTAACGATTGTTAGTACAGCCGAAGATAATGTCATCCACATAGATTTGACATACAAACAGTTCACCATCATAGGATTTAGTAAAGAGAGTGGGATCGAGTGAACCAGGTTTGAAGCCTTTCTTCTTGAGGAATTCCTTGAGTGTGTCATACCAAGCTCTTGGTGCTTGCTTGAGTCCATACAGTGCCTTGTTGAGCTTGTAGACTTTGCCAGGATGCTTTGGGTCTTCAAACCCTGGTGGTTGAGCAACATATACTTCTTCCTCAATCTTACCATTGAAGAATGCACTTTTTGACATCCATTTGATATAAGCATATGTCATGATGGTTAGCCTAAGTGAGCAGTATACGTATAGCTTCGAGTCTAGCAACAGGTGCAAATGTTTCACCGAAGTCAATACCCTCAACCTGTGTGTAGCCTTGGGCCACAAGTCGAGCCTTGTTTCTGACGACTTGGCCAGACTCATCTTGCTTGTTGCGAAAGATCCACTTCCTACCAATGATGTTGTGCTTCCTTGGACCAGGGTGCTTCACGAGCTCTCACACATTGTTGAGCTCGAACTGGTGAAGCTCTTCTTGCATGGCTTGAATCCATTCTAATTCCTTGAAAGCTTCATCTACTTTGGTGGGCTCTGAGATAGATACAAAAGCAAAATGCCCACAAAAGTTAGCCAGTTGAGTAGCTCTTGAGCGAGTGAGTGGACCTGGTGCATTTATGCTGTCTAGCATTCTCTCAATTTGAACTTCATTAGCCACGCGTGGATGAGCAGGGCGAAGACTTTGTTCCGGCTGCTGAGCACTGTCTTCGTCAGCAGCAATGTCTTCAGGTTCAGCATTATCTTCGCGCTGATAGGATGGAGGAATGATGACTTCCTCAACCTCTGGCTCTTCAGGCATGATTTCTCCAGTGCCCATCAATCTGATAGCTTCGTCAGGTGGTAGTTCATCTAGCACAGGAGGTAGGTGCTCTCTTTGCGAGCCATTAGTTTCATCGAATCGCACATCTACAGTTTCAACAACTTTGTTGTGGAAAGTGTTGAAGACTATGTAGGTGTGTGAATCCTTCCCATAACCAAGCATGAAACCTCATGTGCTTTCGGTGCAAATTTAGAAGTGTGGTGTGGATCCCTTATCCAGCATCTTGCACCGAAGACTTTGAAATAACTTACATTGGGTTTCTTACCGGTGAGAAGCTCATATGATGTTTTCTTGAAGAACTTGTGAAGATATACTCTGTTGATGATGTGGCAGGCAGTGTCAATGGCTTTAGGCCATAGCTTCCGTGGTGTCTTGTATTCATCAAGCATAGTGCGAGCCATCTCAATGAGAGTCCTATTCTTGCGCTCCACGACGCCATTCTGCTGAGGTGTGTATGGAGCAGAGAACTCATGAGTGATGCTAAGAGTATCAAGATAGGTATCCAAGCCTGTGTTCTTGAATTCAGTGCCATTGTCACTCCTGATGTGCTTGATCTTGATGTTGTAGTTGTTCATACACCTATTTGCGAAATGCCTGAAGACATCCTGCACTTCTGTTTTATAGAGTATGATATGCACCCAAGTGAATCGAGAATAGTCATCAACAATTACGAAGCCATATAGATTTGCAGTGGTAGAGAAGGTGGAATAGTGAGTAGGGCCGAATAAGTCCATATGTAGCAGCTCAAAGGGTCGTGTGGTCGTCATGATTGTCTTCAAGGGATGTTTGGCCCTAGTCATCTTCCCAGCTTCACAGGCACCACAAAGGTGGTCCTTCTTGAACTTGACACCCTCGACGCCAATGATGAGCTTCTTCTTGGCAAGTGTGTGTAAGTTCCTCATCCCAGCATGTCCTAGCCTTCTGTGTCATAACTAGCATTCCGAAGCCTTTGCTAGAAGACATGAGGAAACATGTGGTCCTACAGAGAAGTCTACCATGTACATATCACCTCTTCGAAAACCTTCAAAGACTTTTGTTTTGTCAGAGGCCATTAGCAGAACACATCGAAATTTGCCGAATATGACAAGCATGTCTAAGTCACAGAGCATTGAGACAGACATTAAGTTGTAACCAATGGATTCGACAAGCATGACATTTTCTATGTGCCGGTCCCTTGAGATAGCAACTCTACCTAGCCCCAATACTTTTTGTTGCTGCTCTTGTCAGCAAAGACGATGTGGTCTTTTGTTGGAGGTCAAAGAGTTTGCTCCATCAATAGGTTTTGATCACCAGTCATATGACTGGTGCATCCACTGTCCATAATCCATTCAGTGGCATTGGATTTGTTTTCCTGCATTGAGAATTAGTCTAGTTCACCAAGGCATGCAACTGTAACATGCATTGATGAAGATATTGCGGTGCACAATTGTATGAAGATATTGGACTATATGAATGGTAACACCATTCGCATTATATCTTGCATCCAAACAAGATTGTTTTTGGATCTCCAGAGATTATCTTCAAGATAGGCTTCATCCCATCTGGATACCCGATGCTGCATGAAAATATTAGTTCTTCTTAACCACCCACATGCGTACGGGTGGCTTAGAAGCAATGAGACGTAAGGCAGCATCAGAGAATTTAGGCAAGGATGCCCTAAGGGTACGTTTCACAGGGGGGTTAGGATACTCAAACGAATATGCAGAGAAATTCTTAGTAGGATGAACATAATGATTCTTGCCATAGTGCACATATTCATGAGCCCTTTCATCTATTCCCTGCGAAACATATGTGTTAGAATGATCATATGAAGACTTTGGTCCATATGAAGACTTTGATCTGGGGTTTGTCTTCTTCTTTGGTGATGTCATGACATTGACTGGAAGCTTCTCAAGAAGACATTTGGGAACCCCGATCCTCTTCATAAGTGAGCCATTCCTGCAGTTAGTTCCAATGTACCTAGCAAACACTTCACCATTCATAGATTTGAACAACTTATAGTTGGAGTCAAATGACTCGTCAATGATGATAGGGTTCGCACAGTTAAAGCCAGATAATGTGGATGGATCCACTGAAGGGCCTTTTGCAGCAACCCATGTGGTTTTGGGATACTGCTCAGGTGTCTAGTAAGACCCATCAACATTGATATTCCTGTCGAAACCCAAACCCTCTTTCCTAGGGTTTTTGTTCAAGATTGTCTTCTTAAGGACATCGCAGAGAATCTGATGTCCCTTCAGACTCTTGTACATGCTAGTTTCAAGCAATGTCTTCATCCTGTCTTTGTAATCAATGATAGCAGTGGTTTCCTCAGATGAGGGGTTGGTCACCACAGATGCAGTTGAAGATAATGCATTTTTAGAAGCATTTGAACATTCAGCAGTTGAAGCATTAGCTTCACGAGCAAGACATTTTAAGCATGGAGCATCAAATTCATCCTGAGCGGTATTGATCTCTTCTGCTAGGAGTGAGTCGTTTTCCTTCCGTAGGTCATCATGAGCTTCTCTCAACTTCTCAATATCAATATTTTTCTGAAGATATTCGAGAGAAAGCTTCTCATGCTCAGTTGAGAGGGCATCATGATGACTTTGGAGATCCTCAAACCTTGAAGGAAGACTACGCATGTCTCCAGCCATAGTTTCGTTCAGACTCATCTCTTCACGTAACACGTCATCGCTTTTATCTAGAGTAGTTTGTATTTTCTCCATGGCGCTTTGTTGCTTGGTGGCAATTTTTACAAGTTTAGCATAGCTAGGTTTCATGTCATTATCAGATTTAGCTTCGGATTCAGAGTAATGATGTGAGGGTTTTGAAGATACCTTGGAGGCTTTCGCCATGAAGCAGTAGGCAGGAGTAGTATCATCATCACTGGCTTCGGTGTTGAAGAAGGAACCATTGTCTTCAGGTTCGAAGATAGAAGTGGAGAGATATGTCGAAGCCATTGCCAGTCTAGCTACTTCAGCATCAGATTCCTCCTCGGATGCTTCCTCAGCCTCAGAACCAGATTTAGACTGTGAACCCATCTCCTTTCCGATAAAGGCATGTGCTTTCCAGATGAACTCTTCTTGTGTGATGAAGACTTTGTATACTTCTTCTTCTTCTTTTCATCTGAGTCATAGTCCTTGCTCTTCTTCTTGGATTCCTTTTCCCATCGAGGACAATCAGCGATGAAGTGGCCAAGTTTCTTGCACTTGTGACAGGTTTGCTTCTTGCCGTCCCTTGAAGACATTTCACCATATCTCTTGGAATCACGCTTTGAAGACTTTGCATAGCGTTTTGATTTGGCAAACTTCCTAAATTTCCTGACGAGCAGAGCAAGTTCTTTTCCAAAGTCCTCAGCACCATCAGAACTGCAGTCAGAGCCGTCTTCAGATGAGGACACGGCCTTGGCCTTCAGGGCACGAGAGCGACTGTAACTGGGACCGTAGATATCTCTCTTCTCAGCTTGTTGGAATTCATGTGTGTTCAACCTCTCGAGGATATCGGCGGGATCCAAACTCTTGAAGTCAGGGCGCTCTTGGATCATGAGTGCGAGAGTGTCAAAGGAACTGTCGAGAGATCTAAGTAGCTTCTTCACGACTTCATGTTTGGTGATATCAGTGGCGCTAAGTGCATTCAGCTCATTTGAGATGTCAGTGAGTCGATCAAACGTGAGCTGGACATTTTCGTTGCCGAGTCTCTTGAAGCGGTTGAACAGGTTGCGAAGCACATCAACACGAGAGTCTCTTTGAGATGAGACACCTTCATTCACTTTGGACAACCATTACCAGATTTGCTTTGCAGTGTTCAGTGCACTCACACGGCCATACTATCCTTTGGTGAGGTGACCACAGATAATGTTCTTGGTGATGGAGTCCAGTTGTGCGAACCTCTTCACATCAGTAGCACTAACAGCTTCGCCAACCTCAGGAATGCCCGTCATGACGACATACCATAGGTCGTTGTCAATGGCTTCGAGATGCATGCGCATCTAATTCTTCCAGTAGGGGTAGTCGGTGCCATCGAAGACTGGGCACGTAGCGGAGACCTTGATAATCCCTGCAGTTGACATAGCTAAAACTCGAAGTGGTTAAACCGAAACACAGAACAAGGGAGTACCTTGCTCTGATACCAATTGAAAGTGCTAGTTATCGACTAGAGGGGGTGAATAGGCGATTTTTATGGAAGGCTTCGAAACAATGAATATATTCAAAATATGCGGAAGTGAAATAGGATCAGGTAGGGATACAATCAAGGATCTAGGCAAGGCATGCAACACAACGAAGACATACAAGCAAGTTAAGCATTATCATTGTACACACTAAGATGAGTCGAAGACAAACTTAGACAGTATGAAGATAAACTGCAGATATGAATGTCTTCGGGTGTATGTCTTCAACCAGTAGTGTTCAAGCAATGGCTTCACGGTTCAGAACGAGAATGCAAAAGAGTGAAGGATAGAACCAGTAGCTTGATGAAGACACATGATTTGTTGGACCAGTTCCAGTTGCTGTGACAACTGTACGTCTGGTTAGGGAGGCTGAGATTCAACTCAGAAGACCTCGTCTTCACCTTGTTCCCCTTGAGACGAAGTCACTTAGACAACGCCCAATCACTCAGGTAAGTCTTCAGGGGAGACTTCCGAAACCCATACAAACTTGGTCACCCGGCAATCCACAATGACTCTTGGATGCTCTAGACCCAGACGCCTAACCGTCTGGAAGATCACAGTCTTCAAGTGTAATAAGTCTTCAGTTCACTCAGAACAGAACGACTTCGGTGATGCTCAAACACTCTAGCTCTGGGTGTTTAGGTTTATACTCGCAGAATATTTCTCTCTCTCAATGTCTTCGAGGTGGGTTGCTCCAAAATGACAACAGCCGTATCTCTCTCTGAGCAGCCACCTTCTTATGGTGGACGGGGTGGGCTATTTATAGCTAGCGGGCAACCCGACCTGATATGACCAAACTGACACTGGGTCAATGGCCAACCGACACGTGTCACAACGGTCGGATTTCAAACACACGCAGCAGCTTTACTTGGGCTACAAGTAAAGCTGACTCAACCAGCTCTGGAAGAGATTTCCTCTCATTGTCTTCACTCGAAGACATAGGTATGGGTTGAGCATCACATCAGCGTCTGACTTCGATCACATCGACCCCACTTAACAGTACGGTGGTTCTTATGACTCAGGAAAGAAGAAAGAAAACTACCAAAAGACTTCGTCTTCGCGTTTCTTTATCTTCAGGCGATTATCTTCGCATACCACCAATGGCTTCGGCCATCATCAATGTCTTCGGACATTTTTAGGGGTCGTCTTCGACGGTTAAACCGAATCTCCAGGGACTTCTATCTGTGTTATCCTGTGAACTCTCACAAACACATTAGTCCCTCAACCACGTTTGTCTTCAATAATCCAAAACCAAACAAGGGTGGCACTAGATGCACTTACACCTTCCGAAGCTTCTAGGTCTTCATATAGTCCAGAAAAAATCATCAAAAAATTTCATGGCAATTGGACTTCGTTTGGTACAGTAAACCTGCAAAGGCAAAAACACGCAGAAAACAACAACTGGCACTGGGCACTGGGTCAATAGGTTAGTGCTCAAAAATATTATAAATTGGTAAATAATGACCCAAAAAGTATCCTAGAATGATAATATATCAGCATGGAATAATAAAAAATTATAGATACATTGGAGACGTATCAGCGTGCGGTAGAGCAAGAGTGGTTCCATTCCCACTTGCTGACTATCCCACCCAGCATGACATTGCAGCTGTGTCCACGACACATCAGTAGCCCGATTCCTCGCTAGGAATGGGTAGCGACCGTCCACACCGTACTTGCACCAGAGCCCGGCCGCACCGTACTTGCAATGGATGCCGGCCACGCCGTTTGCATGGGCCGCGCCATTCGCCTTGTCCGTGCCCCCTCGATGCCAACGTGTTGGTCGCTAGGCTCGAGCGCCTCCTTGGGCCAGGTGTCCAGTGAGGAGCATCAGAAGAAAATGGCCGTCGCATCCTCGAGATGGTAATCTCCGATGAAATTGCCATCTTGGAGCTTGAGATCGCGCTCCAGCTGTACCGCGAGCGTGTCAGCCGCTTGGACGAACGCCTGCATAAGTTCAGGTAGAACCAAGAGCTTCCGTAGGTTAGGGTGGTAGTCATGTGGACGCATTTTATTTTGTTGAATCGTTTGGATGTCGATCGCAATGTCTGCACGACAATCATAATATTGCTATGTTTCAATGTGAATGATTTCTGTTCTATTGTTATGTTTCAATATGTTTAACACCTAGAGCTAGAAATGTGTATGAAAACAGATAGAAAATTTAAAATTAATAATATATATTGATTGTTCAATAGCGCATTGCATATATAATGTATCATCGCATATACGTGATGATAGTGCTTAACTAATATGTACGATGAATAAAAACTAAAGACGAACGATAGTAATAAACTAAAAATAATCCCTCCTTGAGCAGGGAGCAGTATTCCGGCAGCTTCTCGCCGGCAGCTCCCTGGTGCGTGGCGGCTTCCCAACGAGGAGGGAGTTCGCCACCTCCTTCACTTCGTAGCGCTCGACGTGCAGATCAGCATCTTGCTGGCGGAGGCGCGCGACCATGCCATCCATTTCACTGGGCACCCATCGGAGCTCTTTGGCGGTGGCACGCTCGAGCTTATCGGCCCACCTCCATGCAATGATGAGGCGCCTAGTGCCTCTGGCTTTCATTGCGTGGTACCGGTCGTCTTCGTACACCTCCTCCGCTCATCGACGCACCCGCCACCAAAGCTCCAGCGCCTCCTTTTCCGATGCGGCACTACGGGCTTTCTAGGCTGCGAGGTACCTGGTGCACTCCTCCGCCAACTCCTTGAACGCCACCTGTCTGGCTATCTCAGCCGGTGGCAACGCCTTCCACATAGCCAGATTGAACTGTCCCCAAAACCACTCTTCCGTTGGGGGGTCTGGCGCGACCTCGTCTGGCGACGCGTAGGGTTCCTCCTCGTCGCTGCTCTGCCCCATGACGTCCGCACGGGGTGGTGCCTCCTCCTGTGCTTGACGACAGATCGATGATGCCATGGCAGAGTTTTGTGCGAGGTGTGGGGGGAGCGAGGAGGGGATGGAGGCGGGATGATGTCTCGGTGGGTAGCATTTATAGGCGGCTGGAATCTTGATCGACGCCAACAGTAAAACGGGGGGACACTGCGATCGACGCACCGGTCACCAGAATTCAATGGACTCGATTGCACACCATTGCCGAGTCAAAAGTCGTGTGTGACTTAACATCACCGACGGTTTCCGGTGATGTGGATTAAAAGCCCTCAAAATTAGGCTTCCAAAACTGGAAAGATGGAACAAAGTGCCAATCATGTGGGACCCGGTTGTCTTGCCAGATATTTACATTTTGTTTCCAAATGTAATGCATGCATGCGATTTGTGTTACTAACTTACTATACTCTGGTATTATTGTAAAGTCTAATAAATAAATACTTTTGTGTTACCGGAAGAAAAAAATACCATGGCATCTTGGTGCCATGTATTTCACAACATTTTTCACTTATCTTAGATTTAAAAGCCTAGATTGTCAATGTTTGCCAAATGAAACCTAATTTTTTCAAAATTTATCATGCCGGTTGTATTCATGCATTGTAACGGTAGAAAAAATATCAAGGCCAAATGATGCAACGACTCGCAGTTCGTCATCCAACACGCCCGCACGTTCCCTCTCCGAACCACGAGCCTTCGTGTGATGCTCCGGTTTGTGAGAGGTATGCGGCAAATTAAGCTTATCTCGAACAAGCCAAAAAAAATTACCACGACATCTTGGCTCCTTCTCATGAAATCATGCAAATTTTCATGTATTTCAGAACCTTTTTCTATTTTCTTCAATTAGAAACCTAGATTCTTGATGTTTGTGTCCAAACCATAACTCGACATGTTTAGAATTCCTTCCAATTCTATTACATGGGGCATAAATACGGGCGTAAGGACACAAATATGATTTTTCCAACCAATTTTTGCTTCATCATGACGTGTTCATGTATTTCAAATTTGAATTATGGCCAATAAATGGCCAGAAACTCACTTAATGTCTAAAAAGGCCAAATGAACCCCGATTTTTTTTTCAAATTTTAGCATGCTGGTCATATTCATGCATTGTAACGGTGAAAAATCAATGCCAAGTGAGACATCGACTATCGGTTCAGCATCAAACATGGCCCCATTTCCTTCTCGGAACCACGAGCTAGGCTTCGTGCGATGCTCCGGTTTGTCATGTATGTGTCAAAGCTTATCTGTAACAAAGACATAATTTTTACCATGACATCTTGGTGTCATGTCATGAAATCATGCACATTTACATGTATTTCAGAGCATTTTTTATTTTCCGATTTTGAAAACCTAGATACGTAACGTTTGTGTACAAAGAGTGACTCCAAGATGTTTGGAATTCCTTCCAGTTTATTGCATGGGGCATGATAAGGACACACACAAATATAATTTTTTTCAACCAGCTTTTGCTTCATGTTGCGTGTTCATGTATTTCAAATTTGAATTATGGCCATTGAATGGCTAGAAACTCACTTACTGTATTATAAAGGCAAATGAACATCATTTTTTTCAAATCTTAGCATAACGGTTGTATTCTTGCATTGAAAGTGAAAAAAACAAGACCAAGTGAGGCAGTGACTGGCGGTTCATCATCAACCATGCATGCCCCCCGTTCCCTCTAGGAACCACGAGCTAGCCTTCGTGTGACGATGCTCCAGTTTGTTCCATGTATGTGCAAAGCTTATCAAAACAAATCCATAATTTTTACCACGACATCGTGGTGCCATGTCATGAAATCATGCATATTTACATGTATTTCATAGCATTTTTATTTTTTGATTTTGAAAACCTAGATAGGTAATGTTTGTGTCCAAAGAGTGACTCCAAGATGTTTGGAATTCCTTCCAATTTATTGCATGGGGCATAATAAGGACACACACGAATATGATTTTTCCAACCAGTTCTTGCTTCATCTTGCGTGTTCATGTATTTCAAATTTGAATTACGACCATTAAATGGCTAGAAACTCACTTACTGTCTTGAAAAGGCCAAATGAACACCGAATTTTTTCGAATTTTGGCATAACGGTTATATTCGTGCATTGTAAGTGAAAAAGACAAGGCCAAGTGAGGCAACGACTGGCGATTCGTCATCAACCATGGCCCTCGTTCCCTCTCTGAACCACGAGCTAGCCTTCGTGTGATGCTCCGGTTTGTTACATGTATGTGTCAAAGCTTATCTGAAACAAAGTCATAATTTTTACCATGACATCTTGGTGCCATGTCATGAAATCATGCAAATTTACATGTATTTCAGAACATTTTTTGATTTTCTTGTTTTGAAACCTAGATTCCCAACGTTTGTGTCCAAAGAGTGACTCCAAGATGTTTGGAATTCCTTCCAATTTATTGCACGGAGAATAATAAGGACACAAATATGATTTTTCCAACAACTTTTTGCCTCATCGTGACGTGTTCATGTATTTTAAATTTGAATTATGGCCATTACATGGCTAGAAACTCACTTACTGTCTTAAAAAGGCCAAATGAACACTGAAAATTTTCAAATCTTAGCATAACGGTTGTATTCGTGCATTGTAACGGTAGGAACTTTTTTCTTACAATTAAAACACTATCCGTTCCTGCTGTATCCCAAACTAGTTTTACAAATCAATACAAAAAGTGAAATGAATACACACGGTTCTATATAGGAACCGTTTGTGATGAAAATTCATGGATCTATTTATGGCTTACACCAGAAGCTTCATCGGCTTCGTCTAGTTTGGATTCCGTTCACCCTTGATCTCCATTCCCAAACAAACCCTTCTTGTAAAGAATGATGCCATGGAGACGCTTCGTGAGGGCCCATACGACCGTCGCCTCTGTCCCGAGCGCTTCCGCCTCCGCCGAGAGCGATGCGGCCTACGCCGAGAGCGTAGCCGCATCCACCTTGAGCGCGGCCACATCCACCGAAAGGGCCTCTGCGGCGGTCGACATGGCATCTGCAGCCGCGGAGACGGCAGCTGCAGCTGCTGCGACGGGTGCTGCAAACGACAAGAACGCTCGAGCAGTCTTCCATGCCGCAGAGGTTGCCCTGGCCTGGGTTGAGGCCATGCAAGCTAAGATCGAGGACGCCCACACCAAGATACTCCAGGCCTCCTCGGAATCTAGCCTTCACCCCACGTTCGAAGAGGCAGTGGATGCGGAGGCGCAGATGCATGTAGCCAATGCGGCGGCGAAGGCCATGGAGCCCCTTCCACACGAGATAGCCGAGCGAGAGCTGGAGATGCAGGAGTCGTCCAAGAGCTACGAGCGCCAGGAGGAGTTGCGCGTGGCTCGGAAGGAGGTCGAGAATCGTCTGTCCATCGAGGAATCGGCAGTGGAGTTCCAACACGAGCTCTGGCGGCGCCACTACTACGAGTACTACAACAGTGAGGGCGAAACGGAGGACGAGAGCCACGCCGAGGATGAGAACCACACCGAGGACGAGGACGTCGCCTTGGTCGAGTTTAGCCTGGGGGCGCGGAGTCCAGCACCATCGGAATGTCGCACGTACAAGTCCTCGACATCTCATCGAACATCAGCGAGGCATAGGGAGGCGCATCAGTGTATTCGTTAAAATTATGCGCAATACTAATAGCCTTTGTTTATAGAGCCGGTCTTTTGTTAGCGTTATGTCTAGGTCAAGGAGTGTTGTTTATTTATTGAACTTGCTCTATTAAGTAAATGTGAGCTATGTGTCGGCTAATTTGTTTACCCTAGTTAGCAGCTGATGTTAAATTAGGCAATGACGTGGATGAGCACTATAACCAGGGAATACCAGGTGGATTTGTATGTTCTAATTCATTGCACACTCTCAAAGCAGAAGAATCGTTTGCGATGGTATGTTATCCCACACATTTGTTCAGAAGTAATAGCGTCTAATGAAACTTTGCGAGCCAAGTTTCCTTGCACATAGCGAAATTTTTCGCTAGCCGCTGAAATATCTACCTCTCACCCCCCTAGCCACCAAGGGCCACATTTCCCATGTTTCCTCCTTCCTTCCTAAGTGCTCTATCCACTTCCTCACTTGCTCGCTCGCTCTCTCCGTCTCGCATCCGACCGCCGCGGACGCCATGGTCTCCTCGGATGACCCCTCCAGCGGTATCTCCTCCTCCGACGAACCTCTCGCCAACCAGGTATTCCCCTCTCCTCTCTCTCGCTCACCTAGGGTTAGGGTTATGGTTTGGAATTGGGGATTTTTAATGAGCCGGCCAATTTGATCCATTCCTTCGTCTTGTAGCTCCTTAGGACCACCACTTCAAAGGAATGGGGCGGGGTAGCAAAATATATGCCATCTCGTTGTCAACGTTAATCTCCATACATGAATTTAGTTGATTCTGAATCTGTGTACAACGGGAGGAAGTTTCTTGGATGTGATAAGAAGGTTAGCCCCACTCTTGTTGTTAGAAACCATTTGTTATATTAGATGTGCTTCAAACACTTCATGTGTGCTATCTTATTCTGGATGTGATTAAGACACTATCACAGTTCTACGTTTGTGAGCGTTATTTTAATTGATGTCATCAGTTCTATGTTATAATATTCTGGATTGGACCGATCACAGTGCTATTTTAATTGACATCATCAGTTCTTATGTACATACCTGTTAGTATTAATTTGATGTCATTCAAACATTGTCGTTGTGCTCCTATACTACACAGACTGTTGCGATTATATTTAGCTTCCTCATAAAATTTGTAATTTGTTATTACACATACAGAAACAGGGGAGGGATAAGAACCAAAGCATCCTACTACAAAGACACTTTGACCAGAACCATGTCACGTCCAATGAAGAAATTTACATGCCACTTTGTAAGAAAAAAACATATGCACTTGAAGCACACAAGTACAAACATGGCCAGCCATTTTTTCTTGGCGAATACTTTGATGAGTGTAGTTCCAGTTGCCACAAGTTACATAAATATTTCATGGAGAAAATGTCATAAGGAGAAGATAATATCGTTCTGGAAGTACACTACTCCGGTATGTATTTCCATCACATGCCGGGTACCATCTTTGTGGGATTTGAGGACTTTCATCTCTTCTTCAACTTCGATATGCTTGCTGGCACTCTTGTTAAATGCTTGATGTTGTACGTACTTCACAAACTCTGATCAACTTCTCCATATAAGGTTGTAAATGAAAAAAACTAATTGTATTGTATTCCTCTCAGAGGATTGATGGCGCAAAGATCAATAAGGGAGCATGCATATTTAATCGATCCTGATTTAGCAAACGACACTTTATTATGTAAGAATGATACACGCAAGGTTTCCATTGACCATGTCTCCAAGATCTTGAATACGTTACACATAGGAGAATTCTTCATGAGGCCAATTAAATATACAACCACACATACATTGATCATCTTTCAGTTTTCAACATAGTTCGTAAGTTCATGGTTTTCTTACACTGGAGCCATCACTGGATCTTGGTGGTCATTGTTCCAAAGCGCAACACAGTTTACTACCTGGATTCTCTCAGAGAGTCAAATAAGCCTCATGATCTAAATCATCTTCAGGATTTCATGGATAGTTATTGAATTCTTTGATGTTCATATGTTGTATTCATATCTGGTTCAAGAATTGAGTATGTGAAAATTCATCTTCATTTGCAGTGTATTGTCAAGGTACATAACTATAGGAGGGATACGGTTCGACCGTCAACTACCTCTGCACCAGGAGATCGTTTCTCCGGTAAGACACCGAAATCCGTTATTTTCAGAAAATGCTACTCAGTTGTTCAAGTTTCTAAGTAAACATCTTTCTATTTCTCTCTAAAGAAAAAAAAGAAACAACTTACACCGGTTAGGTTGTTCCTAAAAGGGAAAATACATGACTAATTCTGTACAAAAAAATTACGTGTCCTCAACAACAAGAAGGGACCAACCTTTGTGTATACTATGTTTGCAGACACATGATGAACCTATGCGGATATGTTGAATGTTGTGCCGATGCTGACAAAATAGTACCAGTAAGTCTATTTCTTAATTACTATCTTCTACTCCACACGTATGTCACATTCTGATCTACAAATCCTGCGGTTGATCTTTGGATCGATGACCTCTGAACCGCTCGCTGCAGATGAATTGTTGTCTGTTAGGAAATTTACCAGCAACTTCTTCGTGAAACACTATATCAAGCCCAGTACAGACTGAAGATTTCAGCATTCCTATCTCCCAAGAGTAAGTATACATTCAGATAGTGTTATCAGCTAAACATATACGCATGGATGCATTGTTTTTCATGTGATCACGTCTTCGTATTTCGTACACTATGATTATGTATTGCATATGTCCATACATCTGTGGAATTTAGCTAGCATTTGTTCACTTGCATATTGTGGCAAATTTTCTTTTTGTAGGGTGATTCAAATGCAATATTTTACCATAACCTGGTCATTTAAGCGCACATGGTTGAAGTAACTAAGTGTGTGTGATCCGGAACGAATAGGACACATCACTCATAGCGCAACCGCTTGCGATCTACAGGGAAAGCACACGAGATATAAACTGAAATGTTGGTGATAGCTATCAAATCACAGATGTTTTGCAGCACTACTATGTGTGCGTAGGAGCTACTCAATCGTTTGGGATAGCACACTATCTCACACGTGAGCCTAGAGGAAACCGTGCCCGATGCAAAGGCAATCTCACATGTAACTTGTTCGAGAAACGTGTGCGATGATATCATGCATGGCAGACGCTTGCCATATAAAACTCGTGTGCGATGATGCGGATATCACACACAGTTTCTATGATGGCCCGTGTGGATTAGGTAATGTTTTGCAAACGGTTAAAGGTCAAACACCGTTTATTTTCCATGAACAATTAGACACGTTTGACTCGTGATAGACGTGTGTGATTGATCCCCAGTCCTACACGTATGCCCAAAATATAGTGTGTGTGATATGTTCCTGCATCGCACACGATTATATTTGGCAGAGCATCTGCACCATCAGTCACTATCGCAGACGATTTTTCTGTGTCATGTGGGATGGACCCCCGTATCGCCCACACAGGCAAGGCGACGGCTTAAAACTACGTCGCGGAAAAGGTTAAAAATCGTTTGTATAGCACGTTGTTGTACCAGTGCATGTGCTTTGCATTCAAAGCACTATCTTCATATGGACATCTTCAGGGGGAGCTCTCTATATCTTCTTATCCACATATCCAAGTCTTTACCTTCAATTTTTTTATCCCCGTTGAAAACTTCAACCAGTATGTCATCAATCAACAAGAAGGGGGAGATTGTAAGTGCATCTAGTGCCATCCCTATTGGTTTTGGAGTATTGAAGACAAACATGGTTGAGGGACTAATGTGTTTGTCAGAGTACATAGGATAAACGAAAAGAAGTACCTGAAGTTTGGGTTTAACCGACTACCCCTAAAAATGTCTGAAGACATTAAAGATATCGGTAGTGCGCAAAGCTAATCGCTCGAAGACAATGGAACGCGAAGACTTAGTCTTTTGGTAGTTTCACTTTTTTCTTTCCTGAGTCATAGGAACCACCGTACTGTTAAGTGGGGTCAAGGTGATCGAAGTCAAAAATTGACGTGATGCTCTACCCAAATACGTATGTCTTCCAGTGAAGACAATGAAAGTGTTGGAAATATGCCCTAGAGGCAATAATAAAATGGTTATTATTATATTTCCTTGTTCATGATAATTGTCTATTGTTCATGCTATAATTGTATTAACCGGAAACCGTAATACATGTGTGAATACATAGACCACGCCATGTCCCTAGTGAGCCTCTAGTTGACTAGCTCGTTGATCAATAGATGGTCATGGTTTCCTGACCATGGACATTGGATGTCGTTGATAACGGGATCACATCATTAGGAGAATGATGTGATGGACAAGACCTAATCCTAAGCATAGCACAAGATCGTGTAGTTCGTCTGCTAGAGCTTTTCTAATGTCAAGTATCATTTCCTTAGACCATGAGATTGTGCAACTCCCGGATACCGTAGGAATGCTTTGGGTGTATCAAACGTCACAACGTAACTGGGTGACTATAAAGGTGCACTACAGGTATCTCCGAAAGTGTCTGTTGGGTTGGCACGAATCGAGACTGGGATTTGTCACTCCGTGTGACGGAGAGGTATCTCTGGGCCCACTCGGTAATACATCATCATAATGAGCTCAATGTGACTAAGGAGTTAGTCACGGGATCATGTGTTACGGAACGAGTAAAGAGACTTGCCGGTAACGAGATTGAACAAGGTATAGGGATACCGACGATCGAATCTCGGGCAAGTAACATACCGATGGACAAAGGGAATTGTATACGGGATTAATTGAATCCCCGACATCGTGGTTCATCCGATGAGATCATCGTGGAACATGTGGGAGCCAATATGGGTATCCAGATCCCGCTATTTGTTATTGGCCGGAGAGGTGTCTCGGTCATGTCTGCATGGTTCCCGAACCCATAGGGTCTACACACTTAAGGTTCGGTGACACTAGAGTTGTAATGGGAATTGTATGTGGTTACCGAAAGTTGTTCAGATTCCCGGATGAGATCCCGGACATCACGAGGAGTTCCGGAATGGTCCAGAGGTAAAGATTTATATATGGGAAGTCCTATTTTGGCCACCGGAAAATGTTCGGGATATTTCGGTATTGTACCGGGAAGGTTCTAGAAGGTTCTGGAGTGGGGCCCACCTGCATGGGGGGGCCCACATGAACGTGGGTAGTGGGGGCAAGGCCCCACACCCCTGGTCAAGGAGCACCAAGATCCCCCCTTAGAAGGAATAAGATCATATCCCGAAGGGATAAGATCAAGATCCCTAAAAAGGGGGGATAACAATCGGTGGGGAAGGGAAAGGATGGGATTTCTTTCCTCCCACCTTTGCCAACGCCCCAATGGACTTGGAGGGCAAGAAACCAGCCCCCTCCACCCCTATATATAGTGGGGAGGTGCATGGGAGCTGCACCGCTTGCCCCTGGCGCAGCCCTCCCCCCTCCTACACCTCCTCCTCCTCCGTAATGCTTAGCGAAGCTCTACCGGAGAACCACGAGCTCCACCGCCACCACGCCGTCGTGCTGCCGGAGCTCTCCCTCAACTTCTCCTCCCCCCTTGCTGGATCAAGAAGGAGGAGACGTCCCCAGGCTGTACGTGTGTTGAATGCGGAGGCGTCGTCCGTTCGGCGCTTGGATCGGATCTTCCGCGATTTGAATCGCCGCGAGTACGACTCCATCAACCGCGTTCTTTGCAACGCTTCCGCTTAGCGATCTTCAAGGGTATGAAGATGCACTCTCTCTCTCTCTCTCGTTTTAGCATCTCCTAGATTGATCTTGGTGACACGTAGGAAAGTTTTTGAATTATTACTACGTTTCCCAACAGTGGCATCATGAGCTAGGTCTATGCGTAGATTCTATGCACGAGTAGAACACAAGTAGTTGTGAGCGATGATTTGGTCAATTTGCTTGCCGTTACTAGTCCTATCTTGATTCGGCGGCATTGTGGGATGAAGCGGCCCGGACCGACTTTACACGTACGCTTACGTGAGACTGGTTCCACCGCCTGACATGCACCTGTTGCATAAGGTGGCTAGCGGGTGTCTGTCTCTCCCACTTTAGTCGGATCGGATTCGATGAAGAGGGTCCTTATGAAGGGTAAATAGCAATTGGCATATCACCGTTGTGGCTTTTGCGTAGGTAAGAAACGTTCTTGCTAGAAACCCATAGCAGCCACGTAAAACTTGCAACAACAATTAGAGGACGTCTAACTTGTTTTTGCAGGGTATGCTATGTGATGTGATATGGCCAAAAGGATGTGATGAAATATATGTGATGTATGAGATTGATCATGTTCTTGTAATAGGAACCACGACTTGCATGTCGATGAGTATGACAACCGGCAGGAGCCATAGGAGTTGTCTTAATTTATTGTATGACCTGCGTGTCAATCAAAAACGCCATGTAATTACTTTACTTTATTGCTAACCGTTAGCCATAGTAGTAGAAGTAATAGTTGGCGAGACAACTTCATGAAGACACGATGATGGAGATCATGATGATGGAGATCATGGTGTCGTGCCGGTGACGATGGTGATCATGCCGCGCCCCGAAGATGGAGATCAAAGGCGCAAGATGATATTGGCCATATCATGTCACTTTATGATTTGCATGTGATGTTTATCATGTTTTTACATCTTATTTGCTTAGAACGACGGTAGCATAAATAAGATGATCCCTCACTAAAATTTCAAGAAATGCGTTCCCCCTAAGTGTGCACCGTTGCGAAGGATCGTTGTTTCGAAGCACCACGTGATGATCGGGTGTGATATATTCTAATGTTCGCATACAACGGGTGTAAGCCAGATTTACACACGCGAAACACTTAGGTTGACTTGACGAGCCTAGCATGTACAGACATGGCCTCAGAACACGAGAGACCAAAAGGTCGAACATGAGTCGTATAGTAGATGCGATCAACATGGAGATGTTCACCATTGATGACTAGTCCGTCTCACGTGATGATCGGACACGGCCTAGTCGATATGGATCATGTATCACTTAGATGACTAGAGGGATGTCTATCTGAGTGGGAGTTCATTAAATAATTTGATTAGATGAACTTAATTATCATGAACTTAGTCTAAAATTGTCTTTACAATCTATCTTGTAGATCCAATGGCCCACGCTAATGTTGCCCTCAACTTCAACGCGTTCCTAAAGAAAACCAAACTGAAAGACGATGGAAGCAACTATACGGACTGGGTCCGTAACTTGAGGATCATCCTCATAGCTTCCAAGAAAGCATATGTCCTTGATGCACCGCTAGGTGACGCACCCATTTTCCCAGCAACTCAAGACGTTATGAACGCCTGGCAGTCGCGTAGTAATGATTACTCCCTGGTTCAGTGCGGCATGCTTTACAGCTTAGAAGCGGGGCTCCAAAAGCGTTTTGAGCAACACGGAGCATATGAGATGTTCCAAGAGCTGAGAATGGTTTTCCAAGCTCATGCCCGGGTCGAGAGATATGAAGTCTCCGACAAGTTCTTTAGTTGTAAGATGGAGGAAAATAGTTCTGTCAGCGAGCACATACTCAAAATGTCTGGGTTGCACAACCGCTTGTCTCAGCTGGGAGTTAATCTTCCAAATGACTCGGTTATTGACAGAATCCTCCAGTCGCTTCCACCTAGCTACAAGAGCTTTGTGATGAACTTCAATATGCAAGGGATGGAGAAGTCCATTCCTGAGTTATATTCGATGCTGAAATCAGCGGAGGTGCAGATCAAAAAGGAACATCAAGTGTTGATGGTGAATAAGACCACCAGTTTCAAGAAAGGCAAGGGTAAGAAGAACTTCAAGAAGGACGGCAAAGCAGTTGCCGCGCCCGGTAAATCAGTTGCCGGGAAGAAGCCCAAGAATGGACCCAAGCCTGAGACTGAGTGCTTTTATTGCAAGGGAACCGGTCACTGGAAGCGGAACTGCCCCAAGTACTTAGCGGATAAGAAGGCCGGCAACGTCAAAGGTATATATGTTATACATGTTATTGATGTGTACCTTACCAGCGCTCGTAGTAGCTCCTGGGTATTTGATACCGGTGCGGTTGCTCACATTTGTAACTCAAAACAGGAGCTGCGGAATAAGCGGAGACTGGCGAAGGACGAGGTGACGATGCGCGTCGGGAATGGTTCCAAGGTCGATGTGATCGCCGTCGGCACGCTACCTCTACATCTACCTTCGGGATTAGTTTTAAACCTCAATAATTGTTATTTAGTACCAGCTTTGAGCATGAACATTGTATCTGGATCTCGTTTGATGCAAGATGGCTACTCATTTAAATCCGAGAATAATGGTTGTTCTATTTATATGAGAGATATGTTTTATGGTCATGCCCCGCTGGTCAATGGTTTATTTTTATTGAATCTCGAACGTGATGTTACACATATTCATAGTGTGAATACCAAACGATGTAAGGTTGATAATGATAGTCCCACATACTTGTGGCACTGCCGCCTTGGTCATATTGGTGTCAAATGCATGAAGAAACTCCATGCAGATGGACTTTTGGAGTCTCTTGATTATGAATCATTTGACATGTGCGAACCATGCCTCATGGGCAAGATGACTAAGACTCCATTCTCCGGAACAATGGAGCGAGCAACAAACTTGTTGGAAATAATACATACCGATGTATGCGGTCCAATGAGCGTTGAGGCTCGCGGTGGCTATCGTTATGTTCTCACCCTCACTGATGACTTAAGCAGATATGGGTATGTCTACTTAATGAAACACAAGTCTGAGACCTTTGAAAAGTTCAAGGAATTTCAGAGTGAGGTAGAGAATCAACGTGACAAGAAAATAAAGTTCTTACGATCTGATCGTGGAGGAGAATATTTGAGTCACGAGTTTGGCACGCACTTAAGGAAATGTGAAATTGTTTCACAACTCACGCCGCCTGGCACACCTCAGCGTAATGGTGTGTCCGAACGTCGTAATCGCACTCTATTGGATATGGTGCGATCTATGATGTCTCTTACTGATTTACCGCTATCATTTTGGGGATATGCATTAGAGACTGCCGCATTCACTTTAAATAGGGCACCGTCTAAATCCGTTGAGACGACACCGTATGAATTAGGGTTTGGGAAGAAACCTAAGCTGTCGTTTCTGAAAGTTTGGGGATGCGATGCTTATGTCAAGAAACTTCAACCTGAAAAGCTCGAACCCAAATCGGAAAAGTGCGTCTTCATAGGATACCCTAAGGAAACTATTGGGTATACCTTCTACCTCAGATCCGAAGGCAAGATCTTTGTTGCCAAGAATGGATCCTTTCTAGAGAAAGAGTTTCTCTCGAAAGAAGTAAGTGGGAGGAAAGTAGAACTTGATGAGGTAATTGTACCCCCTCTCGAACCGGAGAGTAGCGCAGCGGAGGAAAATGTTTCTGTGGTGCCTGCACCGACTAGAGAGGAAGTTAATGATGATGATCATGAAACTTCGGATCAAGTTACTACTGAACTTCGTAGGTCCACGAGGACACGTTCCGCACCAGAGTGGTACGGTAACCCTGTCCTGGAAATCATGTTGTTAGACAACGGTGAACCTTCGAACTATGAAGAAGCCATGGCGGGCCCGGATTCCAACAAATGGCTTGAAGACATGAAATCCGAGATAGGATCCATGTATGAGAACAAAGTATGGACTTTGGTGGACTTGCCCGATGATCGGCAAGCCATAGAAAATAAATGGATCTTTAAGAAGAAGACTGACGCGGATGGTAATGTGACCGTCTATAAGGTTCGGCTTGTCGCTAAGGGTTATCGACAAGTTCAAGGAGTTGACTACGATGAAACTTTCTCACCCGTAGCGATGCTGAAGTCCGTCCGAATCATGTTAGCAGTTGCCGCATTTTATGATTATGAGATCTGGCAAATGGACGTCAAAACGGCATTCCTTAACGGTTTCCTTAAGGAAGAATTGTATATGATGCAGCCAGAAGGTTTTGTCGATCCTAAGAATGCTGACAAGGTATGCAAGCTCCAGCGCTCCATCTATGGGCTGGTGCAAGCATCTCGGAGTTGGAACATTCGCTTTGATGAGGTGATCAAAGCGTTTGGGTTTATACAGACTTATGGAGAAGCCTGTATTTACAAGAAAGTGAGTGGGAGCTCTGTAGCATTTCTCATTTTATATGTGGATGACATATTGTTGATGGGAAATGATATAGAACTTTTGGAAAGCATAAAGGCCTACTTGAATAAGTGGTTTTCAATGAAGGACCTTGGAGAAGCTGCTTACATATTAGGCATCAAGATCTATAGAGATAGATCGAGACGCCTCATTGGTCTTTCACAAAGCACATACCTTGACAAGATATTGAAGAAGTTCAATATGGATCAGTCCAAGAAGGGGTTCTTGCCTGTATTGC
This sequence comes from Elymus sibiricus, assembly GCA_039707655.1. Lineage (NCBI taxonomy): Eukaryota > Viridiplantae > Streptophyta > Magnoliopsida > Poales > Poaceae > Elymus > Elymus sibiricus. The sequence continues at coordinate 420,536,461 of CM077665.1, forward strand.
AAGGTGTGAGATTGAGCACAGCTCAATGCCCGACCTCGGCAGAAGATAGAGAAAAGATGAGTGTCATCCCCTATGCCTCAGCCATAGGCTCTATTATGTATGCCATGCTATGTACCAGACCTGATGTGAACCTTGCCATAAGTTTGGTAGGGAGGTACCAAAGTGATCCCGGAATGGAACACTGGACAGCGGTCAAGAATATCCTTAAGTACCTGAAAAGGACTAAGGATATGTTTCTCGTTTATGGAGGTGCCGAAGAGCTCGTCGTAAAGGGTTACGTCGATGCTAGCTTCGACACAGATCCGGATAACTCCAAGTCACAAACCGGATACGTGTATATTTTGAATGGTGGGGCAGTCAGCTGGTGCAGTTGCAAGCAAAGCGTCGTGGCGGCATCTACATGTGAAGCGGAGTACATAGCTGCTTCGGAAGCAGCGTAGGAAGGAGTCTGGATGAAGGAGTTCATCACCGACCTAGGAGTGATTCCCAATGCGTCGGGCCCGATGACTCTCTTCTGTGACAACACTGGAGCTATTGCCATTGCCAAGGAGCCCAGGTTTCACAAGAAGACCAAGCACATCAAGCGCCGCTTCAACTCCATTCGTGGTTACATTCAGGATGGAGATATAGATATTTGTAAAGTACATGCGGATCTAAATGTCGCAGATCCGTTGACTAAACCTCTTCCACGAGCGAAACATGATCAGCACCAGAACTCTATGGGTGTTCGATTCATCCTGAATGTTATTGATTATCTCCCTGTTCATAATTAGGTTTATGTTCCATGCTATAACTGCTATGGTTCTCGAGTCTACAATAACCACGAGGCTCGGAGGAAGACTCATATGCACGTGTGGAATAATAAACGGTAAAATGTATTCCTAGTCTGGCCTCTAAGACTGGCTCAAGTATTGCATGATGATCCTGTTTTCCTGATCATGGGCATGGCTATGCCGGCAATTTTGAGGGCACAATGTTAGAAGAACATTTGTGTTGAATCGGCCCGAATTGATGTTATGCTATGAGATTCATTCGTCATAAGTTAATGGTTTATAACACAGAGATGGTTAACGTTTGCATGATTCCTTAGACCATGAGAGTATCGAGTTTCTTCATGCTTGCTTCATGAACTTTGGGGTTTGTTAAACGTCATCCGTAAATGGGTGGCTATTACGGCGGCTTACGGGTTCATGGAAAAGTGTGTCAAGTAACTTGATAGCTCAAGATTGGGATTTGCTCCTCCGATGATGGAGAGATATCTCTGGGCCCTCTCGGTGTTACGGTATCCATCATCGTCTGGCCAGACACTTTGTGATTTGATCACGGGGATGCCGGAACACGGGAACGAGAAAAGAGAACAATACCGGTAACGAGGTAACTGGCATAGTGGACAAGTTGTTGATCCACGGGGATGCCTACATGTCTCACCTCGGGTATTTGTAACATATCGCGAAGCAACAGGAATAGCACACGGCAACTGGAGGTTCACTCGAATATTCATTCGTGTGGGTATAGGGGTCAATATGGGTGTCCACGGCTCCGATGTTGATCATTGATCGGAAGGGGTTCCGGGTCATGTCTATGCTTCACCGAACCTATAGGGTCACACGCTTAAGGGTCATCTATCTGCTGAATACTAGACAGGGAGTCTGAGAGAAAATCACCGAAAAAGTTTTCGGACACCGGAAAAGTTTCGGACAGCGGAAAAGTTCCGCAGAGAGAACACCGGAACAGTTTCGGTAAAACTGAAAAGTTGTTTCAGGGGATACCATAAAGTCAAATTGGTTTTGGCACATGCCTGATAATTCTTGGAGGGTGCCAGAATCATTCTGGAAACTTTCTGGAATTTTCCGGGATGAAAACCGGAAATGTTCCGGAGCTGCCGAAACCGCTTCAGATGCTTTTCGCAGATGAAAATCACTAAACCGGAATTGTTCCGGATCGCATTGAAAATTATTTTAGTGGGTACTGGAAATGTTCTAAGCCCACATAAATATTTTCAGTTCGACCGGACGCTGAAAAATGTCGTCATGAATAGTGAAAGTGCTTTTTGGGATATTTATGGAAAAGTCGCCTTTTGGGATATTTTCCCAAAAGGTTTCTAGAAGGCTTGGGGGCCAAGAAACCCTACCCCTTGGATTTCCTATAAATAGAGGTGGAGGGGCTGCCTCCACACTCACTCCTTCTCACATACAAGTGCCATGACATTTCTGGCTTCTCTCTCCCTCCCAGCGAAATAGTTTCGTAGAGCCGAAAGGCTATCTGGGTTCCGGTGGGAACTAGTTCTGGACGGCGAAGCCCTGCCGGATAGATGACACCGTATGTGTGCAACCCCGTAGAGAGGTCGTAGGTTCGATCTTTTTGCCCAAGGGGCTGTTCGAGGGTCCTCCCGAAGGGCTGTCCGAGTTACTGTCCGAGTTTCGGGGGTCCTCCCGAAGGGCTGTCCGTGAGGCCTCCCGGAGGGCTGTCCGAGGATCCGTCCGGTGGGACTATCCGAAAGACTGTCCAGAGGCCTCCCGGAGGGCTGTCCGAGGATCTGTCCGGTGGGACTATCCGAAAGACTGTCCAGAGGCCTCCCGGAGGGCTGTCCGAGGATCCGTCCGGTGGGACTATCCGAGGGACTGTCCCGAGGCCTCTCGAAGGGCTGCCCGGAGATCCGTCCGGTGAGCTGACGAGGGAGTACATCCTCGCGGTTGGGAGGTTGTAAAATCCTAGCTGCGGGGATCTGCACCGCCGATCGTCATCGACTCTACTTCCGCTGCGCTACGAGTCGGTAACGAAAAGGATCAAACCTTGTATGCAGTCTCCATAGTGATCCTGGGCTGGTACGTAGGTCGGAAAATTTTTGTTTTCTGCTGCGTTGCCCTACAACGGGATCATGTGTTACGGAACGAGTAAAGAGACTTGCCGGTAACGAGATTGAACAAGGTATAGGGATACCGACGATCGAATCTCGGGCAAGTAACATACCGATGGACAAAGGGAATTGTATACGGGATTAATTGAATCCCCGACATCGTGGTTCATCCGATGAGATCATCGTGGAACATGTGGGAGCCAATATGGGTATCCAGATCCCGCTATTGGTTATTGGCCGGAGAGGTGTCTCGGTCATGTCTGCATGGTTCCCAAACCCGTAGGGTCTACACACTTAAGGTTCGGTGACGCTAGAGTTGTAATGGGAATTGTATGTGGTTACCGAAAGTTGTTCGGAGTCCCGGATGAGATCCCGGACGTCACGAGGAGTTCCAGAATGGTCCGGAGGTAAATATTTATATATGGGAAGTCCTATTTTGGCCACCGGAAAATGTTCGGGATTTTTCGGTATTGTACCGGGAAGGTTCTAGAAGGTTCCGGAGTGGGGCCCACCTGCATGGGGGGACCCACATGAACGTGGGTAGTGGGGGCAAGGCCCCACACCCCTGGTCAAGGCGCACCAAGATCCCCCCTTAGAAGGAATAAGATCATATCTCGAAGGGATAAGATCAAGATCCCTAAAAAGGGGGGATAACAATCGGTGGGGAAGGGAAAGGATGGGATTTCTTTCCTCCCACCTTTGCCAACGTCCCAATGGACTTGGAGGGCAAGAAACCAGCCCCCTCCACCCCTATATATAGTGGGGAGGTGCATGGGAGCTGCACCGCTTGCCCCTGGCGCAACCCTCCCCCCTCTTACACCTCCTCCTCCTCCGTAGTGCTTAGTGAAGCTCTGCCGGAGAACCACGAGCTCCACCGCCACCACGCCGTCGTGCTGCCGGAGCTCTCCCTCAACTTCTCCTCCCCCCTTGCTGGATCAAGAAGGAGGAGACGTCCCCGGGCTGTACGTGTGTTGAACGCGGAGGCGCCGTCCGTTCGGCGCTTGGATCGGATCTTCCGCGATTTGAATCGCCGCGAGTACGACTCCATCAACCGCGTTCTTTGCAACGCTTCCGCTTAGCGATCTTCAAGGGTATGAAGATGCACTCCCTCTCTCTCGTTGCTAGCATCTCCTAGATTGATCTTGGTGACACGTAGGAATTTTTTTGAATTATTACTACGTTTCCCAACAGAAAGGAAACATCTTCCGGAGTTGTTGAGTCGGCCTTGCTTGTAGCCCAAGTAAAGCTTCCACGTGTGTTTGAAATACGACCATTGGTATATGTGTCGGTTGGCCACTGACCCAGGGTCAGTTCGGTCATCTCATGTCGGGTTGCCTGTTGGCGTAACTAGCCCACCCCCTCCACCATAGGTTGGTGACTGCTCAGAGTTATTGCATGGATTTTGTCGTTGAGACCAACCCACCTCGAAGAATTTGAGAGAGAGAGATCCTGTGAGGATAAACCACAAACACCTAGAGCTAGTGTGTTTGAGCATCACTGAAGTCCTTCTGTTCTGGGTGAGCCGAAGACTTATTACACTTGAATACTATGATCTTCCAGACGATTAGGCGTCATGGTCTAGAGCATCTAAGAGTCATTGTGGATTGTCAGGTGACCAAGTTTGTGAATGTTTCAGAAGTCTACCTTGAAGAGTTACTAGAGTTATTGGGCGAGGTCTAAGTGATCTTAGCTCAAAGGGAATAAGCTGAAGACGCGGTCTTCTGAGTCAAATGTCAGCCTCCCTAACCAGACGTACATGTCTCGCAACAGTTGGAACTGGTCTAACAAATCCATTGTCTTCATCGAGCAACTGGTTCTATCCCTTCACTCCTTTACTTATTGTTTCGTACTGTGAAGCCATTGTTTGCTTGTCTGTGTGTGAAGACATCCCCCGAAGACATTCATTTTTTTACCTAATTGTGTTTGTGATGCTTGTGTTTATCTTTAATGCAACCTTGTATGCATGATGTCTATGCTTGCCACATCTGTTAACTGCATCCATACTGCTTGCCTTGCGTAATTCCTTGATTAGCTATCCCTATTGATCCTGATTCGCTTCCACATACTTTGAATACATTGACTGTTTTGAAGCTTTTCATAAAAGTTGCCTATTCACCCCCCCCCCCTCTACTCGATAACTAGCACTTTCAGGAACAACATGTTGGAAACCCGGCACACAAGGAGCAAACGGCTAGTGAGAATAGAGACCCCTGTTTCTTTTTCTCTCATTTTTGTGGTGGACTCTTTTTGGCCATTTTAATATCCTCACACGTAGGGGCGCACCCTAATAATGCATCACATTTTATTTTACTTACAACTCAAAATATGAACAATATGATGACTGCATATTGATACGTATCCAACCTATCTAGAATTTTTAGTGTTCGATGCTATTATATTACCATTCTAGGATACTTTTTAAGAATTTATTTGTTGTTTTATATTTTTTAAGCACTAACCTATTAACCAGTGCCAAGTGTTAGTTGTTGTTTTCTACATGTTTTTGGCCTTTCAGGAATACTGTACCAAACGAAGTCCAAATACCCCGAAAGTTTTTTATGATTTTTTCTAGACATAAATAAGACCTGGAAGCTTCAGAGGAATACCGGAGGGCACATGAGGTGTCGCAATCCAACAGGGCGCGCCCAGAGGGGGCGGTCGCGCCATGATGGCTTGGGGCCACCTCCCAGCTCCTCTGGCCCGGATCTCTTCGCTATAAATTCTCATATATCCCAAAACCCTAGGGAGCCTCCCAAAACACTTTTTCCACCGCCGCAAGTCTCTGTTCCGCCGTGTGCCCATCTAGAGCCCTATTTTGGTGCCCTGCCTGAGGGGGGGTCGATCACGGAGGGCCTCTACATCAACCTTGCTGCTCCTGTGGTGATGTGTGAGTAGTTCACCACAGACCTACGGGTTCGTAGTTAGTACCTAGATGGCTATCTCTCTCTCTCTATGTTCTTCATTGCCAAGATCACCGCGATTCCCGCGGTGATCACCGCGATTCCCGCGGTGATCTATCTTATGTAATCAATCTTTGTGGTGTGTTTGTTGGGATCCGATGAATTGTGGGTTTATGTTCAGATTATTCATGAAAATATATTGAATCCTTGCTGGTTATTTATATGCATGATTCTTATAGCTTCGTAATGCTCTCCGATCTATCGGTTTGGTTTGGCACACTAGATTGATTTATCTTCAAGTGGGAGTGGTGCGTTGTAGTGGGTTAAGTCTTGCGGTGCTCAATCCCAGTGACAGAAAGGGACATGACACGTATTGTATTGCTGCCACTAAGGGTAAAACGCTGGGGTTCATTCATATTAATTGGATTTACGTTGTCTACATCATGTCAACAACCTCCAAGCATTACTCTGTTTTTACTTAATACTCTAGATGCATGCTAGATAGCGGTCGATGGGCGGAGTAATAGTTGTAGATGCAGACAGGAGCCGGTCTACTTGTTTATGGACGTGATGCCTATATACATGATCCTTGCCGTGAATAAATATTGCATAACTATGCACTTTTCTATCAATTGGCCAACAGTAATTTGTTTACCCACCGTATGCTTTCTTCTTCGAGAGAAGCCTCTAGCGAAAACTATGGCCCCCGGGTCTCCTCACAAATATATTTAGAAAAACTCTAAATACCTTGCTGCCATAATTTACTTTCTATTTATTTTCAATTTATATTTATCAAATCATCTATCTATCACTACTTATCGCTTGCAAGTAACGAGTTCAAGGGGATTGACAACCCTCTTGCACGCGTTGGGTGCAAGTGTGTGCTCTTTTGTGTGTAGGTGCTGAAGACAGGAAATTGCGTGGTCCTCCTATTGGTTCGATAACCTTGGTTCTCAATGAGGGAAATACTTACCTCTACTATACTGCATCATCCCCTCCTCTTCGGGGAAAAATCCCAACGCAGTTCATAAGTATCAGGAAGGATTTCTGGGCCGTTTCCAGGGAGTATCACCAAATTCCTATCAAGTACTTTCTCACAAATTATTCATTCACTTGTTCTACTTTTTGATTTTCTGTCATATTTTGCTTGCTATAGAAATCAAATATGAAAATATTTATCTTTGATTGCTTGAATGAAGGTTCCCAACGGGCATGGAAATACTATACTGCATCATCCAAGGGCCTGGGGCTTCAACGAAACCACATCTTTTTTTATGCAAACGGGCGTGGAAATTCCTATTTGCCGCTCGCTGCAGCAAGTAGTCAATGCGACGACAGGGGCAGAATGACGACTGTTCGGATGGCCGGCCCTTTAAAACGTTTGAGCGATTCCGGTTTCGGGAATCTTCTAGGTGGTTCTCAGCTGGTTTTTTGTGGTTTTGTGAACCTTCTAGGAGGTTCCTGAACCGGTTTTTCTATTTTCCCCCTTTTTCCCCTTTTTGTTTCTTTAATTTTTCTTTTTCTTTTTCTTTTTCGTTTTAATTTTTTCATTATTTTTCTGTTTTATTTTCTTTTCTGTGCTCTTTCTTTATTTGTTTTTCATGTTTCTTTTCTTTCAAAATTTCAAATATTTATTTGGAATTTATAACATGTTCTTGTTTTAAAAATTTGCTCCCATTTTCAAAATATGTTCTCAATTTTTTTATCACAATTTGAAATGTTCGTTTTTTCAAAAGTCTTTCAGGAATTTAGAAACATGTTCTTGTTTTCAAATTTTGTACACAATTCCAAAAAATGTTCATGTTTAAAAAAAACATAAAAAAATGTTCTCGTTTCCAAAAAGTTTATGTTTCATGTTTTCACAAAATTGTTCAGAAATTTCAAAAAATTTCTATTTTTCAAAATCTGTTCAGAGTGTCATTCATAAAATGTCCTTGTTTCGGAAAATGTATAGGAATTTCGAAATGTGTTCTCATTTCCATAATTTGTTGACAATTTCAGGAAAATGTTCGTGTTTCAAAGAGTATTCAGGAATTTCAGAAAATGTTTCTTATTTTCACAAAAAATCACAACGTCAGAAAATGTTGAATTTTTCAAAAAATGTTCACATTTTAGAAAACTGTTAGGCTTTGCAAAAAATGTTCGTGTTTTTCTAAATTTGGATTACAAAATTTTTCATATTTTTCAGAAAAATATCTGGAAATAACAAAAATATTTGCGGCATTTCATATTGTTCGAAATTTTCAAGAAATGCTTCTAAAATGTTTTTTTTTAAATCTCATCCCAGCTTTGTGTTTTTATATAGTTTCATGCCTTAATGTTCAGCATCAGCTTTGTGGTGGAGTGGCTTACTGGTCGCGGTCTGCAGCCTGGTATGAGCGAGATCGAATCCTAGCGTCCCCTAATTGTTTTCATGTTTTTTTAGATCGTGCGATGCAGGAAACACAAGCAGCTTTCGCGCCAGTGGGCCGGCCCAGTCGTGCGTCGCGCGTGTGCGTCGAGCTCCTGTTTGACACAAAATGCGTCATATAGGAGGTCCCCTTAGGCGGCATGTAGGGAGTATCGCGATGAATTGCAGGTCACATCGCACAAATGCTATATCTTGCTTAAAGCGAGTATAGCATCCGTCTTGCTTGAACGAGCCCGCATATCAGGCTGGCTAACTAGCATTTAGGTCGCTCTTTCGCGCTCAAGTTTCTTTCATTTGCCCGTTCAAATGTTCAATGTACTAGTTTCTTTCTTTTTTTGCATTTTCATTTTCTTTTACTTTTTTTGTTTTCTTTGGGTTTCTGTTTTTTCGTATTTTTTGGTTGTTTTCTTCAATTCATTCATGGCTTTACTGGTCTTCTTTTCTGCATTTCTCTGGTTTATCTGTTTTGTCTTCGTGTTTAGCCAAATATTTTCTTTCTCGATTTTGTCTATTTTTCACTGTTTTCCTTTTTTTCATCATCACCTTCTTTCTTTTGTTTTGTCTTTTTTTTCTTGGTTATATCTTAGGTTTTTTTTGTTTTTCATCGAGTTTTTCCCACTTGTTTTTGTTTGTCCTTCTTTCATTGTTATACTTTAATTTTCCTTATTTCCTTTTTCCTTATTTTGGTTTTCTTCGCTTTTTTTCTTTGTTGGTTTTTATCAAAAAAAAAAAACTCATGTCTACTTTTCTTCGGTACACAATATACATTTTAAATGTGAACGTGAAACATTTTTTATGCACATTGAAAGGTTGTTTCAAAGACTTGATGCATATTTTTCACACACATTTTTTGAATACATTATTAAATTTTTTTTAAATAATTGTTTTGATGTCTATGGTTTTCATACACATTTTATTATTTATTCATCTAAAACACTTTTTAATACATTCTACCATTTATTAATATATTTGACTACCATTTTCTGAAATATATGTTTTGATATCTACCTTTTTTGTACACACTGTACATTTTTCTTATTCATACGATTTTTTTACACATGTTAATTTTTTATATATGCATGTTTAACATTTTGTAAATACATGGTTAATTGTTCTTTAAAATATATACTTTTTGCTATCTACTTTTTCCATACACATTTTACATTTTTCATATACATCAAAAACATTTTCTATATACAAGTTTAAAATTTTCCTAATACATGAATAACATTTCTGAAAACCTGTATTTTTTTATTTAGTTTTTTCCATACACAGTGTATATTTTCGGTATACTTCAGGAACACTTTTTATTCACATTTATCATTTATTAAATATATGATTCAAATTTTTCTGATACATGTTCAACATTTTTGCAAATTCTCGATTACTCTTTTAAAAATACATGATCAATTTTTTCATACACATTGTATATTTTTGTTTACATTTTTTGTAGATATAAGATTTTTTTTTTCTATACACATTTAACTTTTTTCAAATGCTAGGTTAACATTTTAAAAATGCTAGATTATCACTTTTCAAAATTTTATGGAGTTTTTTTGTAATATAGATATTTAGAATACTTGGAAGTATAAGCAAATTAAAAAAGCAAAAGGCAAAAGAAAACGTGAAAGAAAAAACAGAATGGAAAAACGAGGCTGTGACCTCCCGTGAGCTGGGCAGGACCAGTACGGCGTTCATTCTGGCGAGGCTAGCATCCATCATCTCGCGTGGAGCGAGGTATAGCCAGGCCCGTCTCATCGGGCGCCGGAATCGCTTCCGGTCTTGAGTTGGGCTGTTTCGCTTGTCTGGTGACTTTTGGCCCATGATAACATGGATTAGCCAAGGCATGAGAAAGGCCGTCCACTTTCATCCTACAGTGCTGCTAAAAAAACACAAACAAAAACTTCATCCTACAGTTCCAATCGTATTCAGAGTTTCAGACTGACTCGCCTACCATTCCGAATCCCGCCAGGAGCCGAGGTTCATATAGCACCGATCGCATCACCGCAAGTCCACAACCACTTTGCGAGATTTGATTGGAGACATAGATCCGTTTCGCCGGAGAGCCCGCACGCCGCCGCCGGGCGTTGCCGATCGGCCTTCCCTTGGTGCGTGCGCGCGGCCGATCGACGCCATGGGGTTCTTCAACGGCAAGACGAAGCAGACGACGGCGCAGAAGCAGGAGCGGCGCGTGAAGGTACGGGTGGAGCCCCCAGGGTACAGCCACCACGAGTTCGAGCTGCCGGCGTCGCACCTACGCAGCAGGCACTTCGCGTCGCTGATGGCCAAGGCCAAAAAGGAGCACGGCATCGAGGGGGAGGTGGTCTCCATCGCGTGCGGGCTCGAGGACTTCCTCAACGCCATGGTGAACACGGCGATCCGCGCGCCGTTTCCGCCGAGCCGGTGGCGGGGCCAGCCGTCCTCGCCGGGACGTCGCATCCTCGGCTGGTTCTTAGCTCGGTCACTTTGATGTCACCTCCAATTTACGTACCAGCCCTCAATACTGTATGCCCGGCATCTTGCCGAGAGATCAGATGTATTGCTCAGAGAAAAGTGTAAATATGTCTGCAACAAAGTGTAAAGATTGATAGCAATCTATGTTTAATGTTTCTTTCAGAAATTGCACGTATGTAAACTTGTATCTCTTTGGAAACAGACGAACACATCTCGTATATCAAACTTACATAATCTTACATGTTTGATCCCCCAGTGCAGTAGACAGGGTTTCCGAACGCATTACAATATCATACAGAAACACACTGAAGGGCCTATAAGCTACAACTAACAACGCTCCTATAATTCTATACCCACCAAGGCGAGGTGAGGTGGGGAGTGGGGTAGGACAAGGGAACAATGAAAACCTCATGTGTTCATTTGCGTCTCATAATCAGTCCAGAGAAGAACGGCCATATCTCCAGCTATTGTGGGATCGTCGGCTGAACTGCTGCGGCGCGAAGCTTAGCCCAAACATCTCCCTCAGCGCCTTTCCTGGCTCTAGGAGGCCGATCAATCGGGCAACAAGCGAAGCGCTCTCCCTAACATGCTCGAGGTTTTTGGTTTCAGTCCAAAGGCGACGAGCCACCTGAAGCCTTCTCCTCTTGGAGGACAACGAAACTCCCCACTTGGTGTACATGCTCTCTCTTTCCTCGATCGAGAGCCGCTTCTGCATTTGCCTGCAGAGCATCTCCCTCTCACGTTGCAACTTCCTGGCACTACATATCAGAGTAGTTGTTTCCTCAGGAGGAATTCGAGTGCCATAATGCAAAGAAGTGAGAAATGTGATGAGCATTGAATTACCTTGAAACCAGAGAAGTGTTCAGGCTACCAGCTACGACTTTGCTTTCCATACCACCATTGGCATAGGTGTCTTTAAGGAAAGATAGCCTCCTTATCTCCACTTCCATGTAAATGGAGTCGGCTGGATCTCCTTTAAACAACAAGAAAAAGTAGGTTCTGTGAACCAATGAAGCATAGCATGCATGCCAAAGGTCAATGATCTCTTGCTGTTTTCTCTCGAATTCCAGTGGCCATCGCGAAGGTGATTGCAAGGCATCCATGATTGGATCTAGTCCAACGCTCCTGACGGTTCCTTCTGCTATTTCTCCATTAACATACTGAAAAACATTTTTTTAAATGGTATTCAAAATTTGCACATCATATTACCCCAATATGCTGTGCTGATAGAATAATAATAACATTTTTTTTGCGGGATAGAATAATGATATTGCAAAGACAAGTAAATACTTACACACCTGACCACCGAGTTGCTTCTGATACTGAGCCATTTCTTTCAGTTCAGCAACAAATTCACCTATGCCAGTAAATTCCGTGTCACCTGCAACAGAACCATTTGCCTTGGGTCCACCCCTCGTAGTAGTAATTTCAGAAAGCATTGACCCTGCCCGTGACAGAGTTTCACTCTCTGCATCAAAGTTCAGCGCAGAGCCCCTTCTTTGACCACCTTCAGGTCTCCCGGGGAAGTCCATGAATCTTCTGCTTGGTGGTGTGCAATCCAGATCTTCAAACAGGGTAGAACCCATCAGAGACCTACAGCTCCTGCTTCTGACAATTCCTCTAGAGCCAGATGGATTTCGTGTTGAAGACCCTAGATCTTCGTCAAGATTGGCAAAAGGCTTTCTGACAGTCTCTAGATGTTGCTCCAGGGTGACAGGAGATACATCATCATGCCTAGAATCATCGTTTCCATGCATACTAGCACCCACATTCGAATCTTGCAAGATATTGCTCCCGATAGCTGACGAGTCCAGACCATTTTTTCCTTCTGTTTCATTGGTCTCTATGCACCGTACTTCTTTGCAAACGTCATCTGAACCCTCATTTGATATCTGAGAAACATCATCTCTGCTGGTAGTTGGTGGCATCCCACTGAATGGAGGACTGCTGACTGAATAACTCAATGGGGTAGCAAACGGCACCTTATTTTCAGACTGTTGAGACCCAACCTCCCTTTGTCCTGCTGCACGGCGTCCTTGGAACCTGAAACTTTGGACACTGTCAACTACTTCTGATGATTCGGTTGTTGATTTCTGATCTTCACATGGCTGGGGCACATCGAAGGTAAAGTTCCTCCCAGAAGCCTACATGTACATCAGCGAGAAAGCAAACACTTTAATAGTTTTGACACAACGGGAAAGACTAGTTAATTAGGAAGTAAGAAAGTGCATATACCAGGGGACGCTTTGAAACATGGTTATCTCCAACAACCTGGAGCAAATCCTGCAGCCTAGATTGAGCCAGGTCACGCTGTGCCTTCAATTCCTTGATTTCTTTCTCCATCTGCAAGGAAGGGTCTATTAAACTTCTACACCATCACAAGAAGGAAGGTGCATTTAGACATTTTAAGGTATTTGTCATAGTAAAAGATGCATGCAACATACATAGAAACAGTGCTTTACTAGGATATCTCATTCAAGGTTTTGCACCCGGGAGCACATGTTCCCAAGTGAAAAAAAATGTCAAAATATTTTGAAAAGGTTTACACATGTACATGTCCATCTTTTCTATATGAATTATAATTTTCATGGAAAAACACTAAGCTCTGCGACTTGCGTTTAAAACTATGGATCTGTTTCCTATAATGTACAGAAAGAAGAAACCCACACAGATGTCAGAAGTAGCATTTACCTTTCGGATGTGGTTATCTTTTTCCTTCACCAATGCTTCAAGACTTGAATAGGTAGCTGGAGATCGCAGTTCACTCTCTAACCTAGCAAGTTCTCTTTGTAAATGCTTAACTAGGGCTTTATCAGACATGACCACATTAACCTGCGCATTTGTAACTACTTCCTTTGCACAACTTGCAAATAGCAGGGTATTTCTTGATTGCTCCATGTAGCTTCGGGCTGGGCTCATTGTGCAAATGATTGCAGTCCTTGCATTACCTCCCAGAGAAGGTTGTAATATGCGTGTGAGCTTTGAATCCCGATAAGGTATGTGTCCATTTCTTACCTTGCTGCATAGGTGAAAACAAGTAAATAATACAAGTAAGCAAGACTTGTAACCAAGAGAAACTTTCCACTGAAACTCAACACTACAGAAAATATTGAATTAGGGATGTAACCTTAGTTTACGAATGACTGTTCCTAGGGTAAGTAAACTTCTATTAATATGGCAACCTTCCTTCAGCCTAGCACCAGCTGACAGTGCCTGAGATGCACGCTCACTTCCTGCCAAATCAACAAAGTTCTGCACATGACAACAAACGATGCTGTCACTTCTTCGTATGTAAAAAAGTAAATATGACCAAAATGTAAATCTCTGTTCTTAGTTCTTACCACACTAGCCGCAAGTGTCGTTGACTTGTCCTTACCCAAGAATTCACGAGCAGAACTTTCGATAGTCTGAAACAATCGATAAACAAATCAGGAATAGTGATCTTATGTAAAACAAAGTATACTGAAGCCTCCTTTTACATGCAACAAAGTAGTGGACAAACCAATTTAAGGATTTGATGCGATCTGGAGCTGTTTTCGTTTAAGTATGTCTCTCCAGTTCTCCTTTGAGCTGATACAAGCACACATCGCACAAATAAGATAAGGGTAATCACCACACATAAATTGATAAACAAAATCCAAACAACATCCCACCTTCACACACAGAAATAAGTTCCTTGAGGTGGTCCCAGTCCCTCAGTATCACCTCTTTAAGGTTCTCTACATAAGTCCCTTTCTGTAGAATATACAGTATCTAGCAATTAGTAATGCAGGGGAACAACAGGATTAGAGAACAAAAACAATTAGGAGTGTTCTGACCTCTGCGTCATCCCAAAGTCTAAGAGAAGTGTTTTCTGAACTAAGAAGATCCCTTACAACTTCGTTATATATTTCTATCGCTGAGAATTTCAACACAAATGCTCTCTCTTCGTGCTGCAAAAGATGTTGAGCATATTTCAGACCAATGGTTACATATTCGTACCAAAACCATGACCAGATGAAAGAAGGTGTTTAATTACCCGGCCAATGTAATCATAAATATCTGATACTGTACATTCGGTTATTCCAGTCATGGTGTATGTCTTTCCACTACTTGTTTGACCATATGCAAAAATACTAGCTGTTACAGACAAAAGCAAATTATTCAGTGAGTCCGGCGCTTTGATCTAAACAAATAGGAGAAAAATAGGCAGAATGTGTGCACTTAACAGTTAATGCCACTAACTACAGAGAGGGCAACCTCCTTGGCCCCTTCCTCGTACACTTCTCTGGTATCGCAGTCAGAACGGAATACCCTGTCTGTAATTGAATGTAGTTTTGTCAAATTCTGAAAGCAGATACACATAATATCACAAATGAAAGTGAGTATACTTTGTGCAGAGCCCTATTGTGGAAGAAACGAGCTAAAGTCCCAGTGATTATACGATGAAACTCATCACAAACTAAAATTAACCGGTTTGATTTGTACAAAATATGAACATTTCAGTTCCAGTTGAGTTTTTTTTAATGATAAGTAGCTCCGTTAACCTAAAGAATCATCCTCCAAGTTGCTCCTGTCAGAGCATGAGCAGTAATCAGCTTAATCGAGGTGTTTCAGTTGGCAGTAACAAAAATATATCCATTTACGGTAAAAAATTACCTATGATCTGTAATTGGTACTCCAGAGTCCAGACATGTATTTGACATTCTAATCGGTTTAAACATATAGACAAATGTACAGTTTCTGAAATGCTAGTGAGGTACAGTATAATAATTATGGGACCTATAATGATAACAGAAACAGCAGAAGTAATGAACTAGTACAAGACAAAAAAAAACATGCACAGCTTGGAATTGTCAGCAAAAAGGATGAGGGGCACGATGCACCAACCAAAGGAGTATGCAGTCGGAGCCGATGGCCGGTCGGGGAAGGCGCTCCGGGCGATGACGGTGGTGTCGTTGATGCACTCCCACTCCGACGGATCCCCGCACGCATTCTCCTTGTCGCTCAGCGGCCTCAGCCTCACCGAAACCAGTATCTTCTCCAGCTTCCCGGCGCCACCTCCGGCACCATTGACCACCTCGCCTCCGTCCACATTATCCCACTGCGCCATCTCATCGCCCCCAATTGCCCCCATTTCACTCACTCTCTGCTAACTCCCCCTCACTCCCCCCCGCCTCCCCTGCCCTACACCATCTGCAACCATGACACCATTATTACAACACAAGCCAAGAGAAAACAAAAGAACTGGAGCACATCATGAATGCAAAACAGGCGAAATCAATGGAAGCAGAGGGGGAACCCATCAAGGAACCTGTACTGCTCGTGCGAATTTGGGCGGGGAGCAGCCAGGCAGGAGCATTGAGTGGTTGGTCCAGTAGGTGGAGGAGAATGCAAGCATTCCCCGGCCGCGGGTCCCCGGGGGGCGTCGTCGCGGGTGATTCGGACGGATGGTGGTTAGGGCGTCGCCTAGCACAGTGAAACCGCACTAATAATCAGGCCAAATCCAGCACCGACCCGCAGCTACTCGCGCCGATGTTGACCCGCCCCGCGGTGCTTCCCTAGGACGCTCCTGGAGACATATTCTATCGTCCCACCGACGGAGATACCCACGCCACGCCGCGCCGCGCCGGGATCACATGGCAATTTGGCTCAACTACCCAGGGCCTCGTTAAGCTAGAATGCGAGATCGCGCCGCTGACGGAAGGAAATTAACTACAGTAGCGGCGACCTGCCGGCCTGTACTGTATGGAAATGTAAATATGGAATGCTCAGGCGACAGGGACAGGGAAGGAAGTAAATAATGGCGGGGGATTTACCGAGCCTAGAGGCAGATGCTCGCCGCGGAAGTGGCCAGGTGGCCCCAGGCGTCCGCCGGCACGGAGCAGGGTCCGGCCTCGGCCTCGGCGGCCGCCATGGGCTGGCGCAGTGGCAGTGGCGGGAGTTCGCCTGTGTCGCGAGGCAGAATCAGAGGCCACGCGAGGAGCGAGGTGGCTTCGCGAGAGCGGCGGCAGCGAACTGGACTGGCGGCCACCGCGGAACGGAACGGCAGTGAAGCACGGCACCACCTCCACAGCTCCACTCCACCTCCACCACGATCTGGCTGGGCTGGCCGTTTCGGGGGGTTATCGTGGACGACGGTTGCTTTCCATTTTGCCCCCTCCCTCCCTCTTTTTTTTTCTTTCTTTTTTCGCACACGGAGATCGACCCGACCCGACCCGACCCGCCAGAGGGGGAGGAGACCGCCGATTCCTTCCTGTGTCCCCACCTCACCTCCTTTTGGGCAGTCTTTTTCCTTTTAATTTTATTTTTACTTTCTCTGTGCCTCCATATTTGCGCCAAGGCCCTCCGCCTCTTTGGCTCTTTGCGCAGCCTTACAGCCTTAAAGAAGCACTGCTGCCGGATTAGATTAGGTAATCTAACCTTTTTTATATAATGGCATAGGGTGAAGATTCATCTTGATGCGACAGGGCAGGGAGCTAGCTACAATGCCTTGGTGCCAAAGCAATGTTGATTGTTAGGGCTATTCGGAAAGCTTACTTAACTTTTACTCGATCGGCCGATAGGGGAGTGAGTGTCACTTGTTTAGCCATGTATTGCAATCACTTGTGTCCGCTTCACTCATTCAGATGCACTTTCGTCTTGCCGACGATCGGCGAACCAAGGTATCAAAATCCACTGCTGTGAATTCGTGTGTGTCAGTCACCTTCTGGTGTGTCAGTCACTGCGCCTTCTGGTGTGTCAGTCACTGCGCCGTGTAAAGTCGCACTCACCGCTGGACAAACCCCTTTCCGATGGGGAGGAGGATGCTCCTGTCCCCCAGAGGCCGAGACCCGGTCGTCGTGCTGTCCTAGCACCGCTAGGTAACAGTTGGCACCACTGACAACTTGAAGTTTCAAGAAGAAAAATGATACGTAGTATTGTCATTCTCTAACTAGTAGGAAACAATTGGCAGCACTGATAAAAATAAATCCCAAAACATTCCTAACACGAAGGCTAGTACTAGGCGGCGGCGCACCGGCCGAAAAGTTTCGGCCGGTTCATACCTCGGACGTACGATATGAACAGTTGCAGCCACACGATGGGCCTCTTCCCAACTGCTTCGTTTGAAGAAAGAGAAGAAAAAGCCATGGCGGCCGTCATCACATGCAGCCGTGGTCCTTCCCGGACGCCGGCCGTCCTCGCCCGCCTGCCTCGTCGCCGGTCGCCGCCCTCGCCCGCCTGCCTCGTCGCCGGTCGCCGCCCTCGCCGCCGGTCGTCCTCGTCACCACCGGTCGCCGCCCTCGCCCTCGGTCGCCGGTCGCCGTCCTCATCGCCGTCGGTCGCCGCCCTCGCTCTCTTGCCTCACCAACGATCGCCGCCCTCGTCGCCGGCGGTCGCCCTCGCGGCACCAATCTCCCCAGTTCCAGCAAGGATATGTCGCCCCTGAAGCAAATCGTCGCTGTCTTCTAGCACGCCTGCCGTCGTTGTAGTTGCAGCACCTAGCCACCGTCGTCGGAGCACGTCCGTCGCCGCACCACCGTACTGCTGGCCGCAGCCGTCAACGTCGTCGTTCGCGCAAAAAATCAGAACGCCCGTTGAAGCTTTTTCTCATGTGGTGGAAGCTTTTTTTAATGCCGGTTGAAGCTTTTTACATAGAGTTGAAGCTTTTCCCTATGCCGAGTGAAGCTTTTTTCATAGCAGGTTGAAGCTTTTCCTAAGCCGGTTGAAACTTTTTTCAGCCATTGAAGCTTTTTTTTCACGTCCATCAGCGCCCGTCGCCCACCTGTTTGCAGCATCGCCGCGCACCGGTTGTATCATCTCTGTATGTCGCTTACAACATTGTAGGGGCGTCGGTTGAAGCTTTTTAGTTCGTGGTGGTTTGATTGAAACTTTTTCAAACTATGGTTGAAACTTTTCATATAAACGGTTGTAGCTCTTCAGTCACACGGTGGTCCGGTTGAAGCTTTGTATACTGCCGGTTGAAGATTTTGAATTCAACAGTGGAAGCTTTTCTCAAGAACGGTTGTAGCATCTTCTCAGCGATCGCACGCCATGGCTGGTCGTGAGTCATCGACGGTTACCAGCGCCATGCGCAAAACTCTTGCAGCTCCCCTCGTCGCAACTTCTCCGGCCCTCGCCGTCTTCTCCGCCCCGCCGTGGATCGCCCTAACAGCAAGGGCATGTCATGCCTGTGCGTGCGCGTGGGGCGCGGAGATGGAGGAAAAGAACGGTTGCAACAACCCGTCGTGAGGAAGAAGAAGTGCGAGAGAAGGAAAAAAATGATTCGAAGGAGTAGCGCTCGTGGCCTGCGCGACGCACGATCCCGGACGGATCGCAAGGCTCGGATGCGACCGGCCCAATCTTCGGCCGGCGCCCCGGCTCAAAACGTTTCCCTAACACGAAACGGTCAAATAGCTCTCACAAGACCTCTTCGCCATTCGGTTTCACACTGACGGCACCCAAGGTGTCTACCATTTGACGATACATCTGTCGCATAATTATCCCGTAAAAAAACATCAGTCGCATAATTACGCACCCCCAACCACAAGTACAGTGAGCAGTCAGGTCGAAGCGATCTCCGCTGCGTCTCCGGCGGCCACGCACGAGATCGGGCCTTCTGACTCGTGCACCACCACCATCGCGCCGGAGCCGCAGCTCTGCTCGGCGTCGGCGTCGCCTCCCTCCTGCTCCTGGGCCGACGACGGCAGCTTCCGCAGGGACTCGTCGGCCAGGTCCTGCATGCCGAAGAGGACGTGCCTGTGCTGCTGCTCCAGGTGGCCCGGCTTGCACACGTAGTCCACCAGATAGCTCGGGCTCACGCAGGGGATGCCGTGGCTCTTGAACTCCTGCACCCACGCGTTGCTGCTCGGCGTGCCCGCGGCCACCACCGCGAAGCTGATCGCGCCCAGCTTCAGGAACCGCGTGTAGGGCGGGGCGGTCGCCAGGACCGTGCCGTCGCCGGCTCTCACCGCGCGCCTCAGGGTGTCCTGCATGTAGGTTAAGACAAGGGGAGCACACGGGCTTACAGCTACAGACAATGTTGCACAAACATGCGGAGAAAAAACAATCAAATGTTATTGTTACTTACCAGTGATGGAGAAATGCAGTGTCCATATATGATGATCCGCATCCCGTGGAAGGCGCCGTGGCCGGTGCGCTGCTTCAGGTGCCGCCATTTCCTCGGAGCGTCCAGGCTTATTGTTTGGTTGTCGTTAAGGCCGTCACCATGCCACTCAAATGATTCTGCATCCACTAGCTTGCCAGCCTCGTCGCAAGCAAACAAGTAATCAGGCTTCAGTATCCACCTGTTTTTATTTTCCGAAAACCAACAAACATCCATTCAGGTTGGCGTTCCACGTGTGGAAACAACAATGCGAACTAATCCTGGATGGTAAATATTACTACTAGTGTACTACTGGAGTCTGGAGTGCATGAAAGATTTTACCTCCCCGCTGCAGCAGCTGCAAAGAATTTCTCAGTTCTGCGGAGCTCAGGGGTGATAAAATGTGTCGCTTGGAAAAACCAATGGTGTGAATGGCTGCAAACTCTTCCCTTCAGGCGCAGAAGTATCGACCTGCACTGCTTCCTCAATAGGCGATGCCCACTTAAAATAAACCATGTAGGTTCTGGTTCCCACACGGCCGAGGATCCATCATCATTTCCCCCTGTCATACTGTGGTCATCAGTCACATATTCGTTGTTCTCTACAGCTATTCTGACCCCTTCAGAACTCGCACGTTTTTTCCCACGTTTTGATTTAGGAGCGAGACGAGCATTGGCTGGTATGTTTTCCTTGTTATGGTCAGTTTTCTGCCTCTTTCTGCTTCTAGGTTTAGTGCTTTGCAAATCTTCTGATCTATCTTCCCAGGCTTCATCAGCATTACGGAGACCCTTGTACACTGTCACCATGCCAGCATTTGTAGAACTCTCTGCAGGCAACTTTGATGCTTCAGATAAGACACTAACTGTTCTGCAAGCCTCACTGCCAGATCTCCCTTCTTGGAAAGAAGATGCTCCCCTCCTCTTGGCAACTGCCTTGCGTCGGGGCTTCACGACACTGAGAGGTATGGGGCTACATGTTTCAGGGTTGTCTGCACTTGCACTGCTTGAAACCTTTGAAGTGGAACCTTCTGAATTCACCGTCTCACGAAAACTTAAGTCAAAAGATACTCTTTTGGTTTTAGCAGCAGTTGGGCATTCGCCGGTTGTAGGGTTTACCTCCATATTCATATTAGCAGGCTTCGTCTTGCAAACCATTATCGCATCATTCATCTCACTGTTGGAACTGAGTTGGCTCTTAGCAACTGTGTTCCTTTCTCTGCTCGAGATTTCTTCAGGCACGAATGTTGTGCTTTCAGCAACACTCAGGCTACAGATTTTTTCAAGATCTGCTTCGACACTGCCATTGGAAAGAACTTTACCATGCTTGGACTTGGACGCAGCAAAGTCACAGTTACTATGTGCAGATACAGCAGCCGTTTCATCCTCAGGAGTCCGCGACCTCTTGGCAGCAGGATTTCTCACGCTAGAAGTTGATACTTTCTGGGGAAATACTCCATATTCACCAGGGACTGCAGTAATTGGGATCTCCTTAGGGCCTGCTTGGAAGGTTGCACGAGAAATCAACTTGTCATGTTCTGAGTCTGCAGCTACAACTTCAACTCTATCAGCTTGTGATGCATGTGCATGGGCATCAGGATCAGCAGAAATTGTCACAACATTTGCGTTTGGAGTGCTTAGTCTATCAGCTCTGACATCAAGTGACCTTTTACTGACATCTTCTACTTCCCTAATCTGCTGTGAAGTCTCCAAGCGTCTTCCTGCAGGAACCACTGCATCTGCATTGCCAGTGAAGACAGTAGAACTGTGGATGGGTGCATGGGCATCAGGATCAGCAGAAAATGTCACAGAATTTGTGTTAGGAGTGCTCAGTATGTCAACCATGACGTCAAGTGACCTTTCACTTGCATCTTCCACTTCTTTAATCTGTTGCGAAGTTGATACTTCCTGGGGAAATACTCCAAATTCACCAGGGACTGCAGTAATTGGGATCTCCTTAGGGACGGCTTCAAAGGTTTTATGAGAAACCAACTTGTCATGTTCTGAGTCTGCAGCTACAACTTTAACTTTATCAACTTGTGGTGCATGTGCATGGGCATCAGGATCAGCAGAAATTGTCACAACATTTGTGTTTGGAGTGCTCAGTGTGTCAGCCATGACATCAACGGACCATTCACTTGCATCTTTCACTTCCCTAATCTGTTGCGAAGCACCCACGTGTGTTCCTGCAGGAACCTCTGCATTGCCAGAGAGGACAGAAGGACCATCAATGAGTATATGACCATACAGATCAGTAGGAGTTCTCGTTGCAATCTCCGTAGTAGGGATGCTTCTGGCAATGCCTCTGCTCTCAGATGAGCCTCTATCAGCACTTTGTGATTCATCTTCGGAATCTTTAGCTTCAGCCTCCATCATCTCCAATTCCCAATCGCTGAATATATGAATACACAAAATTAGATTTGATGCATTACATATTACATATTTACATAAACTGTAATGAGCAATCAACCAACCAGATCTGATGCATTACATATTACGTATTTACATAAACTATAATGAGCAATCAACCAGGCACAACATAATACCGGGATTGACTCGCTCGAGAAAAGGGTAGTGAGGTTGAGCGATTGGAACTATACACCCAAAAGCTAAAAGGTAATATCAAATGCAGGTGGTAGATAATTGTACCTTCTGGCAGTATAATTATCAACAGGAAGGATGTCCCATGCCTTTAAGCTGCAGCAAAAACAGATACAACATTTCAGCAAATACAATAATGAGAAGATGCAATAGCCTTTTAGGTACAGTGATTAAATACATACCAATCTTCCAACCACTGGTGATTAATAATATTAATCTTCACCATTTTAGCAAGCTCGTACTTCTCACCTGGCACAGTTTGGAAAAGGTAGCGAATGACATTAAAGGTATGAAGTAGTAGTGGAACAAACTGAATGCAGGCGCAGAAAAGAAAACAGGACCCTAATTTTCAAGAGAAAGGTGTGGTCAGAGGCATGATATGATATAGGCCCTGTTTGGAACCACTCAGATTATGATAATCCAGTTTTTATAATCTATATTGTCTCCAAACAGGACAGATTATGTTATAGATTATAAAAACTAGATGGATAGATTATTAAAAACTCACAATCTACTCTACCCCAGATAAAACCAGATTATGGATTGCTAATGACCCATTATCCTTGTAAAGTTGGAGGTAATTACTAATTTCTGCTACCGTCACCCTCCAAACAGGGGGCAGACAGGTCATTATGCAATGTAAAAACCTGGATTACAGTTTATATAATCTGGCCTCCAAACATGCCCACCTAGATTATTTTTATAAACCTGATTATATAATCTATCTTCATAATCCAGATTATCATAATCTATTGTGGTTCCAAACAGGGCCATAATATGATATGCATTATTGAACTCATATCTGAGACAGGCACAAGACTAACCCAAACTAAAGACAAAGGGAAATCAAAATCCTGAACTGCCTGTGCATTTAACTATCAATATCTCAGAAAAATCATTATGTTGACACCTCTATACAGAAATGGAGATAACTGCTAATGTTCCGACTTAGACAGCAATTCAAATTTCTGTAAAAGAAAACAACAAGATCAAATAAAAAAGTTATCAAAATGGAATGCATGCTAATACAACGTTAACAAAAAGATGAACGCTAGCATACCACAAGTTCAGTCAGTGCAATGCAAACTATTAAGTACTTGTATGCAACACTGTTAGGGAAACAACATGCCTTCGAATTGGTAGCAGATGAGATGGGTGACCCTTTTTGCTGTCAAAGGCTTGGAGAACCGCGCTCCCATCATATTAACCATTTTCTACATTTGACAGCGAAATGAGCAGTGAAGAGATTTGCGATGAGAAGTTGAGGACAAAATAAAATGAAGTCTTCAGATTGATTGTGAGATAAAGATGAACTATATTTGTACAGCAAAGGATTCAAAATGTATTAAACAACTGCTGCATGTGGATCAACTTGCATATCATACTGACTGAGTCTATGCCACTAGCAGAAACATTAACTTGGAACATGCTTTGTGTTAGTATGATTTAGCAGTAAAACTAGTCACAGAGCGAAAGAAGTGGATAAGTGGTGAAATCATAGCTACAAGCTCTCCAAACAAGGGGGAAAAACTTCAGCACACCTAAAAGTAATACGGTTCCACTGTCAACCAAAAACAGTCACAGCAAATGACCCAATCAGAACAAGCCCCTTGTTCATATTCACCGTGTAGTGTATAGTATGGCTGCATCTAGCAACAGTCAGTCTTGGACCTCTACACTAGGAAGCATGATAACTGAACTGATAGTGAGCATTACCATTATGGCTTCACGCCCGTTCTGTCTTTGGTAGCCCGTCAAGCAAATGCAGAGAGATTCAGCACCCGGTATGCCTTCCAAATCTTTCACTGGCCTGTACAGTACCTGTGAAATCGGAAACTCGCCAAGCTAATCAGCAGCGAAGTACTTGTACAGAGTCGGAAAAACATGACTCGCTAAGCTTGCTGAAAATAAGACAGAAAACTGGAAACGAGAACCGACATGATCGGCGTCAGCCATGGCTCCGAGATCCAAGCAGTCGTCCACCCACAGCCCAGTCACGACCTTCGTCCCGTGCTTCCGCGCCGCCACGCACACCGGGTCATCCTGCATTTCGAATCGGGTTTGGTTTAAACACAAAACAGTGAAGCACGGAGGAAGGGATCCGAGTTCCAAGTCAAGCACAACTCACATAGACGAGTCCGCTGACGACTAGGTGGGTGCATCCCTCTTGCGCGCCCCCCGCGTCGTCGCCGCCGTGCCGTACCATCTCCGACCGGTACTGCCGAGCCAGCATCCAAGCGCACGTGACGAGAAGGAGACGGGGCCAAGCCAAATCGATCGAACCGAGACGGAATCGAAACGAATCGGTGAGGGAGGTGGCGAAACCTGCGCGTCGGAGACGGGATCGAAGCCGAGGAGGGCGAAGCGGACGCCGGCGAAGAGGCGCATGGCGGCGAGGGGTTTGGTCGGACCGGAGGGAGGGGCTTCGGGAAGCGGTGATTGGGTTTGGGGGTAGGGGGAGGAGGAATGGGGCTTCGGGAAGCGGTGTGGTTCGACTCCACCGCTAAAATTGTTTGCCTTTGCACCTGTGGAGTGCCCCACTTGGCACTGACGAACAACATTTGAAATTTGAAATTTAAATGCCCTCGAGAATCGAGACCACATGCTCAAAGGCATTTTTATCTTTATTTTAACTTTTTTTTGGAGGGTGAAATGTAGGGCATTTTCTTTTTCCAAACCTGCTCCCATTACTATTTTTAACACGTTTTTTTAATAAAGAGAACTCCCTTTCTGATTTCTATTAACAGAGACCACATTGTCATGCTAGGCGCCGGTGGACGGGCCCAATTTCCGGCCGGTCGACCCGCAGTCGTTCGATCTGCCTCTTTTGCCCTTGCTGCTTCATCTAAAATCACAAAGAAGAAAATGGATCGTGTGACGCACTGCTCCGACCGATGCAGCTCCTCCCGTCGCAGCCATATTCAGCTCCACCCCGACAAGACGCAACTCCATCCCTAACTAGACGCAGCTCCGTCGTCAACATGGGTGAAGCTCCGTCATTTGCGCAGATTCTTTGTCACCCCCCTCTTGCAGCTCTGATGCGGGCGGGTTGTAGCTCCATCGATGACGGTTGCAGCATCCCGTCCCTGCTCCTTTTTTTTGAGAAACCAGTAGGAGTTCTGCCTTTGCATTAAGAAGAAGAGAATTGACCAGTTTATAAGGAAAACCGGCCAAAAACCGATACAACTAAGAACACACCAGCTTCGAGGTTGCGTACCCAACGAGCCGACTTCCATGTCGCCCAAACGACCATAGTTGCCACCTTACCACATGACCCGGAGCCGCCACTCCGGCCTACAAACCTCAGCAACTCACACACGTCGGCCCCGAGGCCGCACTCCACACGAGTCGACGACTCTGCCGCCCACGCGACCAGATCCGGCACTCCACAACACTGAGGTGTTCCTCGGAGCCGCCGCTCCGACTTACCCACCGACCCCCCGAGGTTGCGCTCCATCCAAGCCGACGACTCTGCCGCCCACACTACCAGAACCGACACTCCACATCACTGATCTCCGGAGTCGTTGCTCCGACTTCGTCACCGACCCCAAGGTCACGCACTCTCCTGGCCGACGAAGAAACTGCAAAGCCACCCGAGCCATCGCGAACTCATGAAGGACCAGACCTCCAAGGTGTCACCCCCAAGAGGGAAGCGACGAGTACACCGCCGACGTCCGCTCCGACCAAGGTCAAAACTTGGGTTTTCACCCGGAAAGCCTGAGACCGAGGCCACAATGGTGGTGAAGGGGCTCCACAACGCCGCCTCCAAGGAGGAAACGACATCCTAGGATGCCGTCGACACCGGCAACGACCAAGGTCGAGCTAGGCTTTCGCGCGGAGCTCACCAAATTCATCCTCACAACAGCCTGCCCAAAAAACTATCTCCGTACATGTCGACCGTCCTCGTCCAAGCCACATGACAAAGCACGCTAGATAGCTCGCCGCCGCCAACAACCATCGGCTTCGCAAACCACCGCAGCCCACCTCGCTCCATTGCAGCCCCACCCACGCAGATCCAGGCATGGAAGGCACATCTGCACCGCCGTAGACCACCGGCATTGCCATGCCGCCGCCCACGCAGCCATCACAGCAGCGCCACCGACGGGAGCCCCCCGGGGGGCCGCCGCGCCCGCCACGCACGAGATTCGGGCCGAGCATCCCCAGATATGCGCCTAGGACACCGCCAGCCGACCTCCCATCGCTGGAGCCGTCAGCCGCCCGCAGCCGAGGACGGACGCCGCTGCCTCGACCAGCACCCAAGCTGCTACCACCTTCTCATGAGGCGTGACGGCGAGCCTATCCCGGGGCCACCGCTCAAGCCTCCTCACGCTAGGCTACCAACCACCACCGCGCCGGCCGGCATGATCGACTCCCAGCGCTGCGGCAGACCGCCCTGCCACCCTGGTGACCGAAGTAGTCCGCCCCCAGCAGCCGACGCGCACCGCCCATCGGCAAGCTCGTCTCGGGGCCGCCGCCCCGGCATCCTCTTGCTGGCCCGGCGCCAGTTCCGCCGCCGCAACCACCTGCCCTGCTCGCGCACCACATGTAGGAAGAAGAGGAAGGGGAACGCCTAGCCACCGTCGTCCTCGGAAGCAACACAGGCTTTGCAACCGGCTTGCTCAGGCGACAGCGAGGTGCAGAGGATGGTGAGTGGGGGCGGCGGCTAGGGTTGTAGTCGCCACCCGAGTCGCCCACAGGAGCGAAGCAAGGGCCCCATCCCAACTCCTATCATCGCTGATAGTTGTCGCCATCGGTACCGTTCCAGCATTTGCGCAATACATGGGGTTGCAACTTTTTACTTCACGCTTGCAGCAAAAGAGAGAAGAAGAACACGACATGCGTGCGCTCGTCGTGGTCACCGTCGAGGAAGAAGCCGGTTCCAGCAACCTGTGACAACGGTTCCAGCAATTACCGTGGGTAGCTGCAACATACCATTGCTCCTGCGTCGCGGGTTCCAGCAAATTTCGACGCCGCTTCCAACAAATCGGGACGCCGCTTCCAACATAATCGTGGCAGCACCTAGCTCCCCGGGGATGTTGGTTCCAACAAATCGCACCACCGGTTGCAGCATTAATTGGGCTGCCGACCGCCGTTCAGCTTCACCAGCGTGCCGCTCGTCGCACCATCACAGGCACCGCGATTGCAGCTCCCCGGTCAATGATATGTCTCCAGCGTATTTATAATTTTTGATTGTTTCATGCCATTATTTTATCAATCTTAGATACTTTATATGCAATTTTGTATCATTTTTGGGACTAACCTATTAACTCAGTGCCCAGTGCCAGTTGCTGTTTTTTGGTTTTTTAGAAAATCAATACCAAACGGAGTCCAAACGTTACGAAACTTTTTGACGATTTTTTTTCTGGACCAGAAGACACCCTAGAAGCTTCGGGAGAGGACCAGAAGACCTACGAGGACACGACAAGGCAACAGGGCGCGCCTTGATGTCTTGTGGGCCCCTCGTGGTTATGTCTAACCTAATTCCAGTGCTATAAATTTCCAAATATTATGAAACCCCTGGATAGCAACCCGAAACAATTTTTTCGCTGCCGCCGCAAGTCTTTGTTCTTATTACAAAAACCAAAATTATCTTGTTGTAGTTTTATTTACTTTTATTTTACTTTGCTATTTATCAATCTATCACTATCAAATGACGGTTGTTTGCTTGGTTCTCCTATTTATTCGATAAACCTTGATTCTTAACTGAGGGAAATATTTTTTGCTACTTTACTACATCACCCTTCCTCTTCGAGGAAATCCCAACACCATCACAAGTAGCAAGAAGAATTTTATGACGCCGTTGCCGGAGAGACATCATCAAACAGGTAGATCAATAAAGCATGTTCCTCTCGCCATGTTAGTCATGTAATATGACCGTGGAGGGTTCCCCGTCTTGATTTGGTACCGGCAGGAGTTAAACAAATCATCAATACTTGCATGGTCCAAGCCCTGGTTTAAGTGTTTAACTACTCTGGCTGCCGTTGGCTTGTCTTTCTGATTAACTTTGGCTCTTGTAGCCCTACTTCAAATTCCTAAGACCTAATTAACTTTTGGCGGGGATCATTAATTCGTTAGAGATCGGTTCTTGCCTCCTTGGTTGAAGATCAGAGTATAGCAATTCATCCGGACATGGCACGAGGCTAGGTGAGTTAGACGGTTCGTCTAATTGGCAAACATTGACGCATAATCTTCAATTGATATCTGTTGATTGCTAACGTATCACTTCAGTTTTATTTTATTCATCTTTCATATCTTGTATTTCAATAATACATATTTGAGTCATCACGAAAAGAAGACTAATTACGAGAATATCATTGAAGATTTCATTCAAAGAATACTAAAATTGTGATGTTGTTCAAATAAATATTATGCAACCAGGAGTTGAATAGGTGTGATTTTCTATGTATTCAATTGTTATGTAAGACACTATATCATATACATTATAATTGCTCGTTAGTTCACTTTTTCTAGTGAGATAGGGCCTCATTTTCTAGTTTCGCACAGGGCCTCGGATTTTGCCGCCCCGGCCCTGCCTACGAGTCCATCATTTTGCCTATAAAAGAATCACAAAAATTGCTCGGATAATTTGTCAAACATATAGAGGTCAAGGTGTGGTTCGAGAATAGCCCAACATACCGCGACAACATCCAGGGTGGCAAGACGACGTGGCAGTGGCGGAGACAGGACCTAGGCCCCCGGGCCCGGGTCTAGGTCGTGGCAACGAGATTCGGCCTACCACTGCGGCTATAATAGCGGCATGTACCTACAGTACATGAAGAATGCCCAGAGCTTGATGCTGGGCTGGCTCCACCTTGGGTGCGGGGAGGACTTTTGCGGCAGTGTTGGCGGCGCTGAGGGGTTGGAATAGCGGAACTAGGGGAGGGCCAAGGCAGATGAGAGAGAAGAGAAGAGAGGAAAATAGTTGGTTTGACAAAGTCGAGGGAGGGGGATTTGGTTGAATTTGCGGTGGGTTATGTCTGTCGGATCTCATGTGACGAACGCGTCCATGTCTCTTCTTATCCGGCTAAATATGAAAGGTGCCGATAAACCCAGACGTATAGGACCAATTTGAAAAATCCGGCTGAATCATAATTTTATGAATTATCACTATCCGAGCCATCCACTTAAAAGAGCGTTTGAGGAGCTCGGTTGTAGATGCTTAAACTAGAAGTTTTCTAGGAAAGGATCCGAAAATCCGCGTCCCGTGCCTGCCTGCCTGTTAACCAGCAGTATCAGCTGAGTATTGATTTTGTCAATTTCGTGGATCTTATATGTCTGTAAACTTGCAGGAGAAGGTGACGTGCCTGCGTGTAAGATGCCCAGCATGGCAACAGGTCGATGGATACGAGTAAGGAGATCGGGATCGATCCCTCGTGGCGGTCAAGTCTCCTCCCCGAAAGCATCCTGAATCCGCGTTTGCTTGAAGACACACACTTTCTCGTGTATGCGTGTATATCCTAAACAAAATGTGGTAAGTTTGTGTATAAATACGGAGAGATGCCATCTCCTGTCTATTGGCCAGGACCGCAATCGCATTCACTGAAATTGTTTCACCAGCATACCATCCAAATACAATCGTCCCAGCTCCTACATGGGCCTCCCTGGTCAGGAGCAGCAGCGTGAGCCTGAGCCCGCCCTGCCGCTCGTCCGCCTGAACCACGTCGCCTTCTCGTGCGCGTCCGTCGAGGACTCCATCGACTTCTACCGACGCGTGCTCGGCTTCCAGCTGATCCAACGCCCGGCGTCCCTGGACTTCGGGGGAGCATGGTGAGCACGCGCATATTCAAATGCTTCTTGCCGCGTCGCATAAATGTATTTGCTGATGTGCAATGTTGCTCGTCGCAGGATGCATAGAGACGGCATGGGCGTACATCTGCTGCAGCGGAGCGCCGGCTGCGACGCGCCTCCGAGGTCGCCGGCGATCAACCCGAAGGGCAACCACATATCGTTTCAGGTCAGTGCAGATCAAACACGGGGAGAGTTGTGGGCACCCTCGTCGTTGATTAATCTCTGATCGGCCGTGCGCGATTTGGAAATGGCAGTGCTCGGACATGGCGCTGGCGAAGGCGAGGCTGCGCGACATGAACCTGGAGGTGGTCACCGCGAGGGTGTGGGACGGCGAGACGACGGTGGAGCAGCTCTTCTTCCACGACCCGGACGGGAACGTGATCGAGATCTGCAACTGCGAAGACCTTCCCGTGGTGCCCCTTGCTCCACCTGCTTGCCTTGCCAAGCCGACGGTGCAGATGAACGTGCATCTCTAGCTCTCCTGCTAGTACTTCGTAGGGATGGTCTTGCAAGAAATGGGGGGAAATTGCTGTTGTAGACGAGGCGGCAAGCATGATTTGATTCATTTCGATTTGTATGGCGTAGCAAAGAAAATGTACGTGATAACCTTCATTTGCACATTAATTGTTGGCCGCGGAGTGCTATCAGGTGCTCTCACACCTTAAATGCTCTCATACTTCAAACTTCTAAGAAATAAATTTGAATATTCCCAAAAAAATCTGAAGTTTTTCTTATGAATGTTCACAAGACATTTGTCAACAATCCCTAAAAATTTCAAACGCACATTCGAAAATGAGATGAAAAAAGGCAAATCTGCATGAATAGTGTCACAAAATGGACAAAAGCAAAAAAATGATACTATTCACAACCAGATTTATGGGTCTTCGACAACTCTTTCAAACCTCTACTACAAGGCTCTCCCCCTCCCTCCCTCGCGGCCGTGGCTCTCGCCCACCGTCGATGGCCACCTAGGCCACGCCACCGCCCGCCCCCACGGCCACCCTGGGTGCACCGCTTGAGTGCAGCCGCCACCTAAGCCAAAAACCACCCTCGGGACCGCTGAACTTGAGCTCGTCCGCCTCGGAGGAGCGGCTCTACCTGTCGGGTGGTTCGACCGCGTCGGACCGGTCAACCAGCCCACGCCGCTCTTACTCCCATGCGGTGGTCTTCAGCGTGCCCGGATCCTCGCCGTCTACCGCATCGGAGCGGGACACTGTTCATGCGGCAGCCCGTGCTGCTGCTTCCCCAGCCGCCATCAATGCCACTATGCCCATTCATGGCCTGGAGCAGGTGAGTTACTCCACGCAACCATGGCAGTTGGTCACCAAGAGGAGAGGCCAGGTGGCTCCCCCCAGTGCCGCGTCCTATAAAGAAGACCTCCATGGCCGCTGCTTTTGTTGCCTTCTCACCAATCACAAGATACACACTTGTCGCGAGGAAGTACGTTGCTTGCATCGTGTCCGGCCGGGGCACACTGCTAGGGACTGCCCCTTCAAGCACCTTCCGCCCAACCCACTCCCCCCGCTCCACGCTCAAACCCGCCGTCCGCAACGGCAGCCTTGCACCACCTCCTCCACCTCCATCATCATCGTTGCACCCCCTCAGCAACAGTCGGCGGCCAACCGAAAACCACTGCCCCATCAGCGCCTTGTTTTCCCAACCAATAGCATCCATTCGCGCATCAACCACCATCCTGAGCCAGCTATGAACTCTGCGGCGACTAGCCTCCCTGGTGACGCTGTCCGCAGACCCATGTCCTCCTATTTCTTCCTTGAGTTCACCCAGGAGATGGCGGACGAGGAGCTGCAACTGCGGGCCACGGCGCTGCTCATGGCAGTGGCGTCTGAGGACATGTACCTCGACAAAGTGAAGGCCGCCATCATGAAGGAGTACCCCACGCTTCCCCCTAGGTCCGTGTCCGTCTCCCTCTACCATGATGTTTTTCTGTTGCGCTTCTCTGACGCGCAGTGGAGAAACGTGGTTGCGGACGACGGCGTCTTCCACGACGGGCAGGGCACCCCCTACCTGCCCAAGGAGTGGTCTCGCCGTTCCTTTTCGGAGCTTCGGACCATGCGCTACAAGGTGCACCTCTTTCTTGAGGACTTGCTGGTGCAGGCATGGAACCTCGAAACGGTGAAGCGCATCCTCCCCATGATCAAGATTCACGCCGTCGAGGTGGAGACCTACAACAAGACCGACGTATCCTACTACCTCCTCTACGCCTGGGTGCTCTCACCGGACCTGCTGCCACGCTTCGTCCAGCTGGGACCGACGAGCCGCGCCGCCATGCCATGGCTGACCCCATCGGGCACCTGCAGCTGGCGGCAGGTTTCATGCAGATCATCGAGGCGAACTTGGCGCTGCCTGAGTGCCTGCGCGTCCATGACAGGCTGGTGCTGGTGCACCTCGACTACATGGAGGAGTGATGACCCACAAGTATAGGGGATCAATCATAGTCCTTTCGATAAATAAGAGTGTCGAACCCAACGAGAAGCAGAAGGAAATGATAAGCAGTTTTCAGCAAGGTATTCTCTGCAAGTGTTGTGAGTAACAATAGTAGATAGTTTTGTAGCAAGATAATTCGTAACAAGTGACAAATGACAATAGTAACAAAGGTGCAGCAAGGTAGCCCAATCCTTCTTATAGCAAAGGACATGCCTGAAAGTACTCTTATATCAAGCAAGTGCTCCCGAGGACACATGGATTTTTTTTGTCTAGTCATGTTCATCATGTTTAGTTGATTCGCGTTCGCTACTTTGATATGTGGCTGGACCGGTGCTAAGGCGTTTTTCTTACTTGAACAAACAACCTACTTATGATTAACCCCTCTCGCAAGCGCCCGCAACTACGAAAGAAGAATTAAGATAAATCTAACCATAGCATGAAACGTGGGGATTCAAATCAGCCCCTTATGAAGCAACGCATAAACTGGGGTTTAAGTTTCTGTCACTCTCGCAACACATCATCTACTTGATACTCCACAATGACTTCCCTTAGGCCCATAACATGGTGAAGCGTCATGTAGTGGACGTTCACATGACACCACTAAGAGAAGTAACAGCATACATATCATCAAAATATCGAACGAATACCAACTTCACAAGATTACTTATAACAAGACTTCTCCCATGTCCTCAGGAACAATAGTAACTACTCACACCTCATCAACATGTTCAAGATCAGAGGTATAATAATAATGATTAAAGATCTGAACATAATGTCTTCCACCAAATAATCCAACAAGCATCAACTACAAGATGTAATCAACACAACTAGTAACCCACAAGTACCAATCTGAGGTTTCGAGACAAAGATTGAATACAAGAGATGAACTAGGGTTGGAGATGAGATGGTGCTGGTGAAGATATTGATGAAGATTGGTCCTCCCACGAAGGAGGAAGCGTTGGTGATGACGATGGCTTCGATCTCCCCCTCTCGGAGAGGAATTCCCTTGGCAGAATCTGACCGTCGGAGTGCAAAAGGGCCTCTGCCAGGTTTCCACCTCGAGACAGCGGCGCTTCGTCTCGAGAGATGGCTTATGATTTTTCTAGGGTAAAACACACCATATAGGAGAAGAGGTGGGTCGGGAGGCCTGCAGGGGCCCCACAAGCCATCTGGGCGCGGCCGGGGGGCTGGCCGCACCCTGTTGGCTTGTGGCCAGAATTCGAGTGTCCAGATATTTCCCTCTTTGTGATGTACCTTGCATATTCAGAGAGAAAGGGCATAAGAATTGTATGATAATAGGGAATAATGGCCAAGAATAACATAAATATCAATAAGAAATCATGATGCAAAATGGACGTATCAACTCCCCCAAGCTTAGACATCGCTTGTCCTCAAGCGAAAGCCAAGCTCGACAATAATGGTCACATGATTTGAGAGAGAGAAGTCGATAAAAGAATACGGACGTGAGAGCATCATGAATATTAATATAGCAGCAAGTTTTCCATCGTATAGCTTCTCATAAACAAGTAACAATCTATTAACAAATGAAGTAGTATGAAGCATAAACTTTATTGGAAACTAACAAACAATGCCATTAGTCATTGAGATAATCATAATCCGCCATACTCAAGAGAAGATTCTATGTAAGAGCTTTTATTTCTAGCACGTTCACATACCCAACTATCATGTAGCCTGATAACCCACAAGTATAGGGGATCGCAACAGTTTTCAAGGGTAGAGTATCCAATCCAAATTTATAGATTCGACACAAGGGGAGCCAAAGAATATTTGCAAGTATTAGCAGTTGAGTTGTCAATTCAACCACACCTGGAGATTAAATATCTGCAGAAGAGTGATCAGTAGCACAGTAATATGATAGTTTGATAGTAGGGGTAACAGTAGCAGTAACGATAATAGTGATAGCAATGATTTTGTAGCAAGTGTAACAGTAGCAGTAGAAATAGTAACTTAGAAAGAACAATATGTGGAAAACTCGTAGGCATTGGATCGGTGAATTCGTTGGATGATATTCATCATATAACAGTCATAACCTAGGGCGACACAGAACTAGCTCCAGTTCATAAATGTAATGTAGGCATGTATTCCATAAATAGTCATACATGCTTATGGAAAAGAACTTGCATGACATCTTTTGTCCTACCCTCCCGTGGTAGCGGGGTCCATAAGGAAACTAAGGGATATTAAGGCCTCCTTTAATAGAGAAATGGAACAAAGCATTAACACATAGTGAATACATGAACTCCTCAAACTACGGTCATCACCGGAAAGTATCCCGGTTGTTGTCACCCCGGCGTTTACGGATAATAACACATAGCAGGTGCATATGACTAGCAAGATCGGATCAAGAACATAGATATAATGGTGATAACATAAACATTTCAGATATGAAATCATGGCACTCGGGCCCTAGTGACAAGCATTAAGCATGTCAAAGTCATAGCAACATCAATCTCAGAACATAGTGGATACTAGGGATCAAGCCTTAACAAAACTAACTCGATTACATGATGAATCTCATCCAAATCCTCACCGACCAGCGAGCCTATGAAGGAATTACTCACTCCCGGTGGGGAGCATCATGGAATTGGCGATGAAGGAGGGTTGATGATGACGAAGACCGAAGATTCCCCTCTCCGGAGCCCCAAACGGGCTCCAGATCTGGCCTCCCGATGAAGAACAGGAGGTGGTGGCGGCTCCGTCTCGTGAAACGCGATAAAACTTTCTCTCCTATTTTTTCTCCAAAAATAGGAATTTATAGTGCTGGAATTAGGGTCAGGGGGGCCACGAGGTGAGCACAACCCACCAGGGTGCGCCTGGAGGGGGTGGCGCGCCCTGGTGTATCGTGCCCAGCTAGGGCACCCCCTCCGGTGGTTCTTGGCTCCAGTACTTTTTATTTATTGTAAAATAATTCTCCGAAAAGTTTCGTCCAGTTCCGAGAACTTTTATCTCTGCACAAAAAACAACACCATGGTAGTTCTGCTGAAAACAACGTCAGTCCGGGTTAGTTTCAGTCAAATCATGCAAATTAGAGTCCAAAACAAGAGCAAAAGCGTTAGGAAAAGTAGATACGACGGAGACATATCAACTCCCCCAAGCTTAACCCATTGCTTGTCATCAAGCAATTCAGTTGACAAACTGAAAGTGATAAAGAAAAACTTTTACGAACTCTTTTGTTCTTGTTTACACACACACACACACACACACACACACACACACACACACACACACACACATATATATATATATATATATATATATATAATGACATAAGCAACTAGTGGGCAATAATAAAATATCTCAAGCGCCAGTACTTTGTCAAAACGTTCATGGTATAATATGACAAGAGTGGTATCTCGCTAGCCCTTTCTGAGACCGCAAAACATAAATGCAGAGAACCTCCAAAGTTCAAGCTGCGACTAAACATTGTAATTCATGGTAGAAAAGATCCAGTCATGCTGCATTCAACATTAACTATACACAATGCATGAGGATGACAATAGTGCTCTCAGATCTGGCGCTTACTTGAGAAGGTGATGACTCAACATAAAAGTAAATAGATAGTCCCTTCACAGAGGGAATCAGGGATTTGCAGAGGTGCCAGAGCTCAAAGCTTAAATCAGAGATAAATATAGTTTTGGGAGGTGCACCCTTCCTGTCAACGTTACGACCAAGAGTTATCAATATCTTCCATGCTAAACACATTAGCGGTGGTTCCCAAGCGGTAAAAGTAAAGGTTTACTCCCTCTCCACCAACAAACACACTCCACGGCTAGCCGGATCCACGGATACCGTCCATACCAACAACATTCCTGGGGGAGTTTTGTTTAATTATTTGTAATTTTTGATTTCGGGACTGGGAATCCCTATTACCGCCCTCTCGTGCAAGGATGAGTGAATAAACACTCATCATGAGAATAACCCGCTTAACATGGAAGATACTGACCGCCCCCTGTCGCTCCATGAGCGGTCCAGGCACACAAAACAGATGTTCATTTGAAATTTTAGAGGTGGCACATGCAAACTTACTTGGAACGGCAGGGTAATACCGCATATAGGTAGATATAGTGGACTCATTTGGAATAACTTTGGTTTAAGGATTTTGACGCACAAGCAGTATTCTCACTTAGTACAGGCGAAGGCTAGCAAATAGGTTGAGAAACGGCCAGCTAGAGAGCAAAAACGATCATGAACATGCATTATGCATAATCAACATTGAATACTAGCATGAGTAGGGTATGAACACCATGAACATAAATATCGTAGAGGCTATGTTGGTTTTGATTTAACTACATGCGTGAACATGTGCCAAGTCAAGCCACTTGAAACATTCAGAGGAGGATACCATATCATCATACTACATCACAACCATTTTAATGCATGTTGACATCCAAGATAAATCATTATCCACTCCGAGCTACTTAAGCATGGCATGAGCAATTATAATCTATAATTGTCATTGCAAATATGTTTGATCATAATATGCTGAATCGTGGATACTAGGTTAAACATATTTACAAAAACAAAAACAAGTTGAGTTCATAACCGCTTCTCTCTGCCACAGTCACTTCATCAAATATCGTCATTATTGCCTTTCACTTGCACAACCGAATGATATGAAAATAATAATAGTGTAAGAGTGCCATGGACTAAGCTGGAATCTGCAAGCATTTTATTCAAGAGGAGAATAAAAAGTAATATGGGCTCTTTGTTAGATTAACAATAATGCATATGAGAGCCACTCAACATTTTCATCGTGGTCTTCTCCTTGGTACGACTCAAATAGATGGAAAAGAATTTTAGAGAAACACACTGAAATATTTTTTAGAGTTTTTGGTTTTTCGTAGAAAAAGCAAATCAAAGAAGGAAAAACAAAGACGAGAAAAATTATTTACACGGGAAAACTCCCAACAAGTAAAAGAAGAAACGAGAAATCTTTTTGGGTTTTCTTTTGCTACTCCAATTAATTTAAACTAGAAAGAAAAACCGAAAAGAAGTAGGAAATATTTTTGGATTTTCTCAAAGTTTTTCAAACACGCAAGAAGTAAGAGAGATAATAAATCTAGCAAGGATAATACAATGAAAAAGTGTAGACACCGACAACTGGAATGAAGTGTGTAAACATGAATATAACGTCAGTGGAAATACGTACTTCCCCAAGCTTAGGCTTTTGGCCTAGCTTGGTAATCATCATACGTGTCCTGGATAATAGTCTGAATGATAGCCCACCGAGGCTCTTGGTGCAGCCTCCTCAGCCCGTCTGGCAGCTTCAACCTCCACATTGTACGCGCGGGCCTCACTCTCGAGAACGTAGTATCTTCTCTTACCATGATAATCAAAGGGAGCAGGAGCAGACAAGACAACAGGTACAATGGGGTCATTATTGAACTTCAAGTTGTAAGTATAATTAGTGACTGTGCCCTTAAGGAACTTGTGACGTTTAATGGCCTCAAAGTCTAAGTACTGAGTAGGTAAAATGGGACCGTTAGGCCAAGGTGACACACGTAGCTTCTTAGCTACACGGGAGGCATAGATCCCACCATAAAAGTGACCACTATTAGTGTTGTGTTGCAATCTCCGTGCAACGATTGCTCCAAGATTATAACGTTTAATTCCTGTTATAGCAGTGTGTATGAGACTCAAATCAGGGGCACACGGTGTGCTGCAATCTTCCTTGCCTACGATGCATTTGCCATTAAAGAGTGCAAACTAGTGTATAGATGGAAAATGGATACCTTTTATTCTACCTTGTGCCACTCCCCTATCTTCACCGTAGCAAAGATTAATCAAAAATGACTCATACTCAGATTTTGGTGGTTCGTCTAGCGAACCCCAATATGGAATTTTGCACACTTCACAGAACACATCTAAAGGCATGGTAAAGGGATGGTCATAAAGGTTAAATGAAACTCTAGACTCACGAGGAAAATATTTAAATTTCTTGGTGAATGTTTTTGTGAGGTCGAGATGTTGAATGCACTCATCTGCGATGAAGGGTGCAAGTTCCGCGTTGTCGATAAATTGCTCGAATTCCTCCTTGATACCCGCACCTACCATGAATTCGTCACATGGCCATAAGCATGATTTGGTAGCGGCATCCCGCATCGAGCTTGCACTTGGCTCAACATAAGACCGTCGTATTGAGCCACTACTCGATGATGCCTCCGAGGACTTTTTCCTCGAAGAACTCCTTCCAAAGAAATTCATTTTATTCGCGTACAAATTTCTAAAAAAATTTGGTCCCAAAATTTTTTCAACAAAACTTCGTAAGATTGATAGCAACTACTCCTAAGGATGCATAGAGGCCATATTAAGCATTCAAACTACTTAGAACTCTAAGAATTCAACATGCAAGCCCATCTACAGCAGCACCAAGAGTAGCTAATTATTCTAAAAATAAACCACTAAGTCAAAAACTAATTGGAGCAATGGAGTCATATACCAAGTAGCAATCCCCCAAAACAGTTTCGGTAATGGAGCTTCGAGCAAAGAGATCGAAATCCGCGGGTTTGAAAGCAAGAACACGAGAGAGAGAGAGAGAGAGAGAGCTATGGTGATTTTTTTGGAGGTAGGAGATGGAATGGGCTAAAGGGATAAGTGAGGGGACCCACGTGGGGACCACAACCCACCAGGGCGCGCCTGGGGTTGCTGGCGTGCCCTGGTGTCTTGTGGACACCAGGTGCACCCCCTCTGATGTTATTTGCACCAGAAATTCAGAAATATTCAGAAAAAAATCGAGTTAAATTTTTAGAACATTGTGAGAACTTTTATTTTTGGGTCATTTTTTTATTGCACGGAGAAATCAGAAAATAGGATAAACATGGCATTTTATTTTATTTAACTAAGAAAAATAGAAAACAAAAGGTGGGAGCAGAAGGTTGTGCCTACTAGATTCATCAAGTTCATACCTCTCAAAAATGATCCATTAATAAGGTTGATCAAGTCTTATTAACAACCACTTTCGATTAACATGAAACCGAAGAACTTTCGTAAAACACTAAGTTACCTCAACGGGGATATGCATATCCCCAACAATAAGTATGTCATATTTCTTTTTGCCAGTAGGTAGAAGTAGTTGAAAACTTCCAATACTGAGTGTCGGAGATTCTTCAATAACATTTATACCATTCACTTGGAATTATTTCTTCGGAAAGTGCACCGTATGCTCATTACCATTGATATGAAAAGTGACTTTGCTTTTATTGCAGTCAATAACAGTCCCTGTAGTATTCAAAAAGGGTCTACCAAGGATAATCGACATGTTGTCGTCCTCAGGCATCTCAAGAATAACAAAGTCTGTTAAGATAGTAACACTTGCAACAACAACGGGAACATCCTCACAAATACCGATAGGTATGGCAGTTGATTTGTCAGCCATTTGCGATGATATTTCAGTAGGTGTGAGTTTATTCAAATCAAGTCTTTTATATAAAGAGAAAAGCATAACACTAACACCAGCTCCCAAATCACACAAGGTAGTTTTGACATAATTGATTTTAATGGAGCAAGGTATAGTTGGTATTCCAGGATCTCCAAGTTTTTTAGGTACTCCATCCTTAAAAGAGTAATTAGCAAGCATGGTGGAGATTTCAGCTTCACGTATCTTTCTTTTATTAGTGATAATGTATTTCATGTATTTTGCATAAGGAGCCATCTTTAAGATATCAGTTAAACGGGTACGCAAAAAGACTGGCCTAATCATTTCAGCAAAGCGTTCAAATTCTTCATAATCCTTTTTCTTAGATGGTTTAGGTGGAAAAGGCATGTGTTTCTGAACCCATGGCTCTCTTTCTTTACCATGTTTTCTAGCCACAAAGTCTCTCTTATCATATCGTTATTTTTAGGTTGTGGGTTATCAAGATCAACAACAGGTTCTATTTCAACATCATTATCTGGTTCTTTATCATTGTTCGGTTGAGTATCTTCATGAACATCATCATTATTATTTTCATTATCACTAGGTGAATGTTCATTACCAGATTGAGTTTCAGCATCAGAAATAGAGACATCATTATCTTCAGGAGGTTTTTCTATCTCAGGTTCACTAGAGGTATGCAAAGTCCTATCATTTTTCTTTTTCCTTTTCTTTTCAGAAGGACTAGGTGCATCAGTGTTAATTATGTGAGAGTCTTGTTCAATTCTTTTAGGGTGTCCTTCAGGATAAAGTGGTTCCTGAGTCATTCTACCTCCTCTAGTCACTACTCTAATAACATGATCATTCATATTATTATTCATTTCATTAAGCAAGTCTCTTTGAGATTTAGCAACTTGTTCTAACTGGGTTTGAACCATAGAGGCATGTTTTCCTACACCTCTAACATCATTACTGATTCTAAATAACAAGTCACTCAAGCGAGCAATCATATCAGAATTATATTTCAATTGTTTCAGAACATTTGCATGGAAGTGATCTTGTTTCCTAATGTAGTTATCAAACTCATATAAGCATTGACTAGGATGTTTATTGTAAGGGATATCACTTTCATCAAACTTTAATAAAAAATTTACCTCTACCACCTGTTGAGGTGGTGGTGTGTCAAGGCCATGTATTTCTTCAATAGGTGGTAAATTCTTAACATCCTCAGCTTTAATACCTTTTTCCTTCATACATTTCTTTGCCGCTTGCATATCTTCAGGACTGAGAAATAAGATACCCCTCTTCTTCGGAGTGGGTTTAGATGGTGGTTCAGAGAGAGTCCAATCATCATAATTCTTCAATATATTGTTCAATAATTCCTCAGCTTGTTCAACAGCTCGTTCCCTGAAAAGACAACCAACACAACTATCTAGGAAGTCCCTAGAAGCATCAGTTAGTCCATTATAGAAGATATCAAGTATTTCATTTTTCTTAAGGGGGTGATCCGGCAAAGCATTAAGCAATTGGAGAAGCCTCCCCCAAGCTTGTGGGAGACTCTCTTCTTCAATTTGCACAAAGTTAAATATTTCCTGTAAGGCAGCTTGTTTCTTATGAGCAGGAAAATATTTTTCAGAGAAGTAGTAAATCATATCCTGGGGACTACACACACAACCAGGAGCAAGAGTATTGTACCATATCTTAGCATCACCCTTTAGTGAGAACGAAAATAATTTGAGAATATAGTAGTAGCGAATCTTCTCATCATGAGCAAAAAGGGTGGCTATATCATTCAACTTAGTAAGATGTGCCACTACAGTTTCAGTTTCATAGCCATGGAAAGGATCGGATTCAACCAATGTAATTAACTCTGGGTCAACAGAGAATTCATAATCCTTATCAGTAACAAAGATAGGTGAAGTAGCAAACTTAGGATCACATTTCATTCTAGCATTCAAAGTCTTTTCTTTATACTTGCATAATAATTTCTTAAGATCATCTCTATCCTTACAAGCAAGGATTTCTCTAGCTATTTCGCCATCCATAACATAACCCCCAAGTATCTTAGGCATTTCAAATCTAGGAGAGCTATGTCTAATAGGTGTTTCATAGTTCTCAGTTTCAAAGACTTCATCAGTTTCAGTAATTTCATTCTCTTTAGCTCTAGCAATTTGTTCATCAAGAAATTCACCTAGTGGCACATTATCATCAGGCATGGTACTAGCATCATCATAAGCATCATTCATATCAGAAGTAACATCATCAATAACTTACGACATATCAGAATTAATAGCATGTGGTGGTGTTGCAAGCTTACTCATAACCGAAGGTGAATCAAGTACAGAGCTAGATGGCAATTCCTTACCTCCCCTCGTTTTAGAGGGAAAAATCTTGGTTCTTGTATCCTTCAAATTCTTCATAGTGATCAATTTATATAAATCCCAAGTGACCCAACAAATATAGCTATGCTCCCCAGCAACGGCGCCAGAAAAAGGTCTTGATAACCCACAAGTATAGGGGATCACAACAGTTTTTGAGGGTAGAGTATTCAACCCAAATTTATAGATTTTACACAAGGGGAGCCAAAGAATATTTGCAAGTATTAGCGGTTGAGTTGTCAATTCAACCACACCTGCAGATTAAATATCTGTAGCAGAGTGATTAGTAGCACAGTAATATGATAGTTTGATAGCAGTGGTAACAGTAGCAGTAACGGTAATAGTGATAGCAATGATTTTGTAGCAAGTGTAATACTAGCAGTAGCAATAGTAACTTAGCAAGAACAATATGTGGAAAACTCGTAGGCATTGGATCGATGAATTCGTTGGATGATATTCATCATATAACAGTCATAACCTAGGGTGACATAGAACTAGCTCCAGTTCATAAATGTAATGTAGGCATGTATTCCGTAAATAGTCATACGTGCTTATGGAAAAGAACTTGCATGACATATTTTGTCCTACCCTCCCGTGGCAGCGGGGTCCATAAGGAAACTAAGGGATATTAAGGCCTCCTTTTAATAGAGAACTGGAACAAAGCATTAACACATAGTGAATACATGAACTCCTCAAACTACGGTCATCACCGGAAAGTATCCCGGTTGTTGTCACCCTGGGGTTTACGGATCATAACACATAGCAGGTGCATATGACTAGCAAGATCGGATCAAGAACATAGATATAATGGTGATAACATAAACGGTTTAGATCTGAAATCATGTC
The DNA here is from genome assembly GCA_039707655.1 of Elymus sibiricus. Classification (NCBI taxonomy): domain Eukaryota; kingdom Viridiplantae; phylum Streptophyta; class Magnoliopsida; order Poales; family Poaceae; genus Elymus; species Elymus sibiricus. The sequence continues at coordinate 420,579,572 of CM077665.1, forward strand.
ACTCGGGCCCTAGTGACAAGCATTAAGCATGGCAAAGTCATAGCAACATCAATCTCTGGATACTAGGGATCAAGCCCTAACAAAACTAACTTGATTACATGATGAATCTCATCCAACTCCTCACCGACCAGCGAGCCTACGAAGGAATTACTCACTCCCGGTGGGGAGCATCATGGAATTGGCGATGAAGGAGGGTTGATGATGACGAAGACCGAAGATTCCCCTCTCCGGAGCCCCAAACGGGCTCCAGATCTGGCCTCCCGATAAAGAACAGGACGTGGCGGTGGCTCCGTCTCGTGAAACGCGATAAAAATTCCTCTCCTATTTTTTCTCCAAAAATAGGATTTTATAGTGCTGGAATTAGGGTCGGGGGGCCACGAGGTGAGCACAACCCACCAGGGCGCGCTTGGAGGGGTGGCGCGCCCTGGTGTATCGTGCCCAGCCAGGGCACCCCCTCCGGTGGTTCTTGGCTCCAGTATTTTTTATTTATTGTAAAATAATTCTCTGAAAAATTTCGTCCAGTTCCGAGAACTTTTATTTCTGCACAAAAACAATACCATGGTAGTTCTGCTGAAAACAACGTCAGTCCGGGTTAGTTTCATTCAAATCATGCAAATTATAGTCCAAAACAAGAGCAAAAGCGTTAGGAAAAGTAGATACGACGAAGACGTATCATAGCCTTCTATGATTGTGCACACACATTGCATATTTTTGGAGCTAATGTTTCCGTTGGACACATAGGAAGATGGGGGCTTTATTATCTTTGCCTCCCAACTTATTTACCTCAAGGATAATGTCAACAATAATGAGTCAGGTTCACACACATTCAACTGGATATATTTGTATGGATATTTCCTCAACACATAATGCTTGCCGGCTAAACAGTTAATAGGTAGGAACAAAGGGTAAATAATATTGACTCTTTGCATGAAAATAAATTCTTGTAAGATGATAAAAGATAGCCCCTTCGCAGAGGGAAGCAGAGGTTGTCATGCGCTTTTATTTGTTTTGAATGTGCAAACTCTTAATGCAAAGGAACGTCACTTTGTATTTTCCCTTGTGATAGTGAACTTTATTATGCACTCTGTCGCTTTTATTTCTTCTCTATCACAAGATCGTACAAAGCTTATTTTCCCTTACAATAAAAGATCATACATATTTATAGGCATTTTTTATTGCTTTGTGCACTGATGACAACTTACTTGAAGGATCTTATTCAATCCATAGGTAGGTACGATGGACTCTCATGGAAATAAACTGGGTTTAAAGGGTTATGGATGCACAAGTAGTATCTCTACTTAGTGCGGAAAATTTTGGCTAGCAAAAGATCTAAAGCAAGCATCACATGTTAAGGGATCCATGACAATATAACTTCTATGCAAATGCAAACAATCATGGTCATTATGTTGTCTTCCATGTCCAACATCAACATTTGATCATTATATAATATTTGATGGGGGTTCACTCTCATAAAAGGTGTCCAAGATAGTATATTTATATGTCAATCTCCTCTTCTCTATCATAATCTTGCATGGATTATATCAATTACTAATGCTATGCTTGTCAATTCCCAACATCTTTTATCACTTATAATTTTTTCTATGTGAAGTCATTACTCCTCATGAGATAAGTATATGATCTTTTCTATTTATTCTATTGCCATGCTATGATGATGGGTGTATTAAAGTAAAGCACACAAACTCAACTAATATTTATTATATAACTCTCACACCCAATTACAAGGATAGGTATATCTCAAAGCAAAAATTCTAAACAAAGCAAATCTGAAATTTTATTTCTCTAAAATCACGAAATAGCTAAGGATCGAACTAAGATAGATGGTAATGGTAAAAATGTGAAGGTGATACGATACGGGGCACCTCCCCCAAGCTTGGAGCAAGCTAAGGGTGGTGCCCATACCCCTGTACTCAAGCGTCCTTCTTGGGTGATGGTGGTGATGATGCAGTGGCATTCTTCTTGTTCAGCCTACGCTTGAGGATAATTTTTTCCTCCCTTAATTCATCGTTTTCATGCTCAAGCTTCAATATCTTTTTGCATAATGCCTCCTTACTTTCCCGAAGAAAACGGGACGGGATAAATTGGATCTAAGATTTGTTTACTCCATTTGGGAGACTTGATACGTCTCCAACGTATCTATAATTTTTGCTTGTTCCATGCTGTTATATTATCATTCTTAGATGTTTTGCAATCATTTTATAACAACTTTATATCATTTTTTGGGACTAACCTATTGACATAGTGCCAAAGTGCCAGTTGTTGTTTTTTGCTTGTTTTTTACTTCGCACAATATAAGTACCAAACGGAGTCCAATCGCGATGAAACTTTTTGGAGATTTTTTCTGGACCAGAAGACACCCAGTGGGCCAAAAAAGAGCCAGGAAGGTGGGCTGTGGAGAGCACAACCCACCAGGGCATGCCAGGGGGCCCCCGGCGCGCCCTGATAGGTTGTGCCCTCCACGGGGCCCCTCTCCACCGCCCGTGATGCCTATAAATTCTCAAATATTCGGAAAACCCTAGGGGAGTCGACGAAACACAATTCTAGCCGCCGCAAGTTCCAGAACCTCGAGATCCAATCTAAACACCATCACGGAGGGGTTCATCTTCCTCATAGGTGCCTCTCTGATGATGCATGAGTAGTCCACCATAGACCTACGGGTCCGTAGGCAGTAGCTAGATGGCTTCCTCTCTCTCTATCTTATGATTCTCAATACAATGGTCTCTTGGAGATCTATTTGATGTAAACTTTTGCGATGTGTTTGTTGGGATCCGATGATTTTGAGTTCATGATCAGTTTCTATCCATGAATACTATTTGAGTCTTCTTTGATCTCTTATATGCATGATTACTTATAGCCTCGTATTTCTTCTTCGAATCTTTGGTTTAGTTAGGCCGACTAGATCGATTTTTCTTGCCATGGGAAGAGGTGCTTTGTGATGGGTTAGATCTTGCGGTGTCCTTTCCCAGTGACAGAAGGGGCAGCAAGGCATGCATGTATCGTTGCCATTAAGGATAACAAGATGGGGTCTACTCCTACATGAATATATCTTGTCTACATCATGTCATCGTTCTTATTGAATTACTCCGTTTTTCCATGAACTTAATACACTAGATGCATGCTGGATAGCGGTCGATGTGTGGAGTAATAGTGGTGGATGCAGGCAGGAGTCGGTCTACTTATCTTGGACGTGATGCCTATATAATGATCAACGCCTTGGATATCGTCATGACTATTCGATTTTCTATCGATTGCCCAACAGTAATTTGTTCACCCACCGTGCGCTATACTCATGCGAGAAGCCACTAGTGAATCCTACGGCCCCCGGGTCTACTTTTCCAACATATTGTTTTCTGATCTATCTTTTTGCTTCTTTGTTTTCAGATCTACAAAACCAAAAACCCAAAAATATATTGCTGCATATTTTATTTGCCTTTTCTATTTTTTGTTCTTGGGAGATCTATCTCTCCTATCTATCACTACCTAATCTATCTTTTTACCGTAGAGAGATTGACAACCTCTCTTTCGCGTCGGGTTGCAAGTATTTGTTGTTTGTGTGCAGGTGCTGCTTATTGGGTGGTGGTGATCCTCCTACTGGTTCGATAACCTTGGTTTCATAACTGAGGAAAATACTTACCGTCGCTGTGCTGCATCATCCCTTCCTCTTTTGGGAAATACCGACGTAGTCTGAAGCCACGTCAAAGGAATTTCTGGCGCCGTTGCCGGGGAGGAAGCGGTCTCTTCTACGTGCCTATCTCGGGCGCCGAGGAGACTCCATCATCATCTACCAGGTTACTAATCACAAATCTCATCTCCTTGCAATTACATTATTTGCCATTTGCCTCTCGTTTTCCTCTCCCCCACTTCACCAATTTGCCGTTTTATTCACCCTCTTTTTCGTTTGCCTTTTTCTCGCCGGATCTCTTCCTTGCTTGCAATCTTGTTTGCATAGTCACGATGACTCAAGAAAACACCAAGTTGTGTGATTTTTCCAATACTAATAACAATGATTTTATTAGTACTCCGATTGCTCCTCCCGCCACTAGTACGGAGTCTTGTGATATTAATGCTGCTTTGTTGAATCTTGTCATGAAAGATCAATTTGCCGGTACTCCTAATGAGGATGCCGCGTACCATCTAAACACGTTCGTAGAATTGTGTGACATGCAAAAGAAAAAAGATGTGGACAATGATATTGTGAAGTTGAAATTATTTCCTTTTTCCTTGCGAGATCGTGCAAAAATTTGGTTTTCTTCTTTGCCTCTCAATAGTATCGATTCTTGGAGTAAGTGCAAGGATGCTTTTATCACTAAGTATTTTCCGCCCGCGAAAATTATTTCCCTTAGGACGCAAATCATGAATTTTAAGCAACTTGAGCATGAACATGTTGCAAAATCTTGGGGAAGAATGAAGTTGATGCTAAGAAATTGTCCTACTCGTGGTTTAAATCTTTGGGTGATCATACACAACTTTTATGCGGGGTTGAATTTTGTCTCTAGAAATCTTTTAGATTCTGCCGCGGGTGATACTTTTATGGAGATTACTTTAGGTCAAGCTACTAAATTGCTAGATAATATCATGGCTAATTATTCTCAATGGCATACCGAAAGAGCACCTACTAGTAAAAAAGTTAATTCGGTTGAAGAAATTAGTACTTTGAGTGATAAAGTTGATGCTTTGATGAAATTGGTTGCTAGTAAAAATGCTCCTATTGATCTTAATGATGTGCCTTTGTCTACCTTGATTGAGCAAAATAGTGATTCCGTAGATGTGAACTTTGTCTCACGAAACAATTTCAATAACAATGCTTATAGAGGTAATTTTAATCCTAGGGCATTTCCTGGAAATTCTCTAATAATTATGGTAATTCCTATGGTAATTCCTCTTACAATAATAATAGGAACACCTCTGATCTTGAGAGTAATATTAAAGAATTTATCAATGCGCAAAAGGCTTTCAATACTACAATAGAAGAAAAGTTGAATAAGATTGATGATATGTCTAGAAGCATTGATAGAATTTCTCATGATGTTGAAAATCTCAAGTTGAAAGCTTTTTTGCCTAAGATTGATGAATCTATTAAAGCTTTATATGTCTCTATGGATGAAAGTAAGAAAAGAACCGCTATGCTTAGACCTAAAAGAGAAATCTTAGAAAAATCGTTTTCTTGTGATTGCCTTCATAAGAAAGATGAAGATCTTAAAGTGATTGGTGTTTCTTCTATTGATTCCTTGTTTAGTAATATTAAGATTGATGATAAAGGGACTAAAGTAGAGTCAACTTTAGCTAGAAGGCGTCCCAATAATTTGGAGGGTGAAAATCTTGATGACATTTTTGATAAAAGTGGGTTTGAAGAGGTCAAAACTTTAACTAGTGATGTGCCCACTATTTTGGATTGCAAAGACTTTAATTGCGATAGTTGCTCTTTGATTGAATGTATTTCTTTGGTGCAATCCATGTTGAATTCACCCCATGCTTATGAGCAAAATAAAGCTTTTACTAAACATATCGTTGATGCCATGATGAAATCTTTTGAAGAAAAGTTGGTGTTGAAAATTTCTATTCCTAGAAAATTACATGATGAGTGGGAACCCACCATTAAGATCAAGATTAAAAATTATGAGTGCTTTGCTTTGTGTGATTTGGGTGCTAGTGTTTCCACGATTCCGAAATCTCTATGTGATGTTGAAAGCACAACATGCTCCCTTGGTGGTTTTGATAATTCATGACAACATACATTGTCTCTTGGAATAATACTTTTACCTAGTGTATTTCAGATGAAGTCCACAGAGAGGGCTGGCAAAAGGATTGTGGAGATTGTGGATAACCCCAAGATGCAAGGAAATAGATTGGCAAAGCTTCAAGCAAGAGGACTCTACATTTTACTTTGTGAGAAATCACTTTGAGTCCATAGGAAAGCCAATACTATTAAAAGGGGGTAAGGTATTGTTGGTGAACAAAATGCTCATACGTGCACAAGTGATAGCCACCAAAAACACCCACAAGCTCTTCCACAAAAGTCTGTCCAAAGTCAAATATCCAAAATCGGTGCAACCAACACTTTCCACTCGGTGCCACCGATTCCCATACTCAGACATACCTAAGCCAAACCCTAGCCTTTCGGTGCAACCGATTCTGCTTCGGTGCCACCGAGTTCAGCTTGCCAACTTTCTGTTACCCAATTTCACAAAATCGGTCCGACCGAGTTTGTTAAATCGGCGTCACCGAGTTTGGCAATCTGACCGTTGGTCACCTTGTCGGTGCAACCGAGTTTTATATATCGGTCTCACCGAGATTCAAAAGTTGCTACCTTTGGAGCAACTCGGTACCACCGAGATTCACACATCGGTGTCACCGAGTTGGTCACTTTAGGTGTAACGGTTGGATTTTTGGAGATGCCTATATATACCCCTTCACCACCACCTACTCGAAAGAGAAGCACTCAGAACTATTCCATACTTGCCCCATCCAGTTTTCTGAGAGAGAGCCACCTACTCATGTGTTGAGATCATGCCATTCCATTCCAACCATATGAATCTTGATCTCTAGCCTCCCCAAGTTGCTTTCCACCAATCCCATCTCTTCCACCAAGCCAAATCTGTGAGAGAGTGATTGTGTGTTGAGGAGTCTATCATCTTGAAGCACAAGAACAAGGAGTTCATCGACATTGCCGAGCCTATTACCTTTTGGAGGGTGGTGCCTCCTAGATTGGTTAGGTCTCGCTTGGGAGCCTCCTACTTCGTGTTGTGGAGTTGAACCAAGAAGTTTGTACGGTCAAGGAGATCGCCTACTTCGTGAAGATCTACCCATAGTGAGGCTAGTCCTTCGTGGACGGAAGCCATTATGGAATAGTCAAGGTTGCTACTTCGTGGACCCTTATGGGTGGAGCCCTCCGTGGACTCTCGCGACCGTTACCCTCCCTGGGTTGAAGACTCCATAAACGTGGACGTACGATAGCACCACCTATCGGAACCACGGGAAAAATCTTTGCGTCTCCAATTGCATTTGATCTTCCTATCTCAACTCTTTACTTCATGTGCAATGTCCTTACTTTACGTTGCCATATTTGTTGACATGCATGTGTAGGGTGTGCTAGTCTTGCTATCTTGCTATAATTGTTAAAATCTGCCAACCAATTAACTTGGGAAAAGGTTAGGTTTTAAATTCCTGCTAGTAGTCTATTCACCCCCCCCCCCTCTAGACACTCTTCTAGTGATCCCACAATTGGTATCAGAGCATTGGTCTCCATTGCTTCAGTTTAATCACCGTGGAGGAAGATGGATGTGTCTAGTATAGGGAGTTTGAGTTGTAGAGTGCCTATTCTTGATGGAGAGTACTATAGTCAATGGAAAACCTTGATGCTTGAGCTGTTTAATGAATTTCAATTGAGCAAATATGTTAAGAGCCCCTATGTACCTCCCATTGATCCTTTACATCCCACACATGAAGAGGAAATTGATATGCTATGCAATCTTAGATCTGTTAATCTCATCGTTAGAGCATTGCCTAGAAATGTGCTTAATCAAATGAAGAATTTTGAATGTGCTTATACTTTGTGGAATGACTTGGAGAAACGATATCCAAGTTATTCATTGAGTAATCTTGATGAAATTCTTCATAAAACTATTGCCTATCACAAAATGACGCCTAGTAATTCCAAGTTTGATGACTATCTATTTGAGCTTAGAGACCTCATGCGTGCTAAAGGAGATGTCATAACCATTAGCAACATCATTGTAGAAGACATTCAAATTCACAAGTTTGAACATTGTCATGATCACAACCCTAACGAATCTCTTGTTCTTTGTGATGATGATTTCCCTCTTGATGATGACAATGTGGAACATGGCTACTATGATGAAGATGAGCCATTCAACATCGAGTATGAGAAGATCATGAAGAATCTAAGTCTCATGGCAAACTTCAAGGATTACATGTCCGGAGGAAAAGAGTGGATTCTCGATAGTGGATGCACCGATCATATGACCGGAGATAGAGAAATGTTTGAAGAGATCACACCTAACCATGGACCGTGAAGGTATGTAACATTTGGAGACAATTCCAAGGGTAAGGTACTTGGTCTTGGTAAGGTGGCCATATCCCATGATAGCTCTATTCAAAACGTCATGCTTGTTGAATCTCTTGGCTACAATCTTCTTTCCGTATCTAGACTTGCCGACTTTGGTTTTAATGTGCTATTCACGAAAGTAGATTGCCAAGTGTTTCGTCAAGATAATCATAAAATGGTCTTTACCGGTTTCCGTAGAGGTGATCTATACATTGTCGATTTCACTAAGAGATCCAAACCTCGTACTTGTCTTATTGCAAAATCTTCCAAAGGTTGGCTTTGGCATAGAAGACTAGGACATGTTGGCATGCATAACTTAGACAAGCTTATCAAAGGTGATCACATACTTGGTGTTAAAGATGTTATCTTTGACAAAGATAGACTTTGTAGTGCTTGTCAAGCTGGAAAACAAGTAGGTGGAAGTCATCCCGTTAAGAATATCATGACTACTAGGAGACCACTCGAGTTACTTCACATGGATCTTTTTGGTCCCAATGCTTACAAGAGCCTCGGTGGAAATTCCTATGGTCTAGTTATAGTTGATGATTTTTCCAGATTTACGTGGGTATTCTTTCTTGATGATAAGTCACAGGTACAAAAGATCTTCAAGATCTTCGTTCGCAACGCGCAAAATCAATTTGAAGTGAAGATCAAGAAGGTTCGGAGTGATAACGGATCGGAGCTCAAGAACACCCATGTGGATACCTTTCTTGACGAAGAAGGTGTTTCACATGAGTTCTCAGCTATGTACACGCCTGAACAAAATGGAGTTGTTGAGAGGAAGAACCGGACGCTTATTGAGATGGCAAGAACGATGCTTGACGAACACAAGACGCCAAGACACTTTTGGGCAGAAGCCGTGGAAACAGCATGTCATGCCACAAACCGACTGAGGGAGTCCTGGTTTAAGGGGTCCTCGGATAGCCGACCTATTCTCATGGGCTGGACTATGTGGGCCGCTGGATGAGCATTGGAAGATCAGGGGCCCCGTCGCCAAGGTGGTAGTTTAAAGGAACCATGGCGTGTCTTCCAAGATGTCGACAGTAGATAGGCATGTTTTTTCCCTTTGATGTGCAACCGACTATGTGTAAGCCCTAGGTACCATCGGCGTCTATATAAGCCGGAGAGTTTTAGGTTGTAGGCCAACAGAACTCATCTAGGGTTTAGCTATTTGATCTCGAGGTAGATCAACTCTGTAATCCTCATACTATCAATATAATCAAGCAGGACGTAGGGTATTACCTCCATAGGAGGGCCCGAACCTGGGTAAAATCTTGTCCCCTTCGTCTCTTGTTACCATCGATCCTAGTCTCACAGCTTGGGACCCCCTACCCGAGATCCGCCGGTTTTGACACCGACATTGGTGCTTTCATTGAGAGTTCCGATGTGGTCGCCGGAAGGAATCGATGGCTCGCCTAGTCACTAGCAATGAGATCTGCACTCAGGGGACTCTCGCCCCGAGTCAGATCCTCGCAAGCGGCGACGTCTTGACGCACGCTTGCCCGATCAGCCACCTAGGCCAGATCGGAAACTTTCCCCCGATCAAGGAATCAGGTTCGGAACCTTAGAATTCGTCGCTGATTCACTGGGAGACCTCGTCTTGGTGGAATCCTTGACTCCTACGGAGGAGCCCGCAGATCCCGACGCCTCGACGCCGAAGACATCGGGTCCCACCTCCGATAAGGAGGTTGTCATCCTCAGGCTGTCTGGACCACCCAGTTCGGTCGTTGTGACCGGATCTACCATGGTTGAACAGAATCCGGGATCGCTCTCGCGCGACTCCGGAACTGCGACGCCACGTACTGACCCCACTCGCTTCAGCGACACGCATCCTACCATCGCCTCGTTTCTCAATGAGTTATTTGATAGGATGGAGACCATGCGTATGGCCGATGACCAGATCCCGGTCTATGACCGGCTCGGGCTTAAACCCGATGATAGGGAGATTCACATCCCCACGGTCACCCACCTTGTCGCCACCGTCGAGTGTCCGGCTGAGGGCTCGTCCTCCCAACGACCGGAATTAAAAACGGTTTATACCCCAGTCTCCGATCACCGAGACCCCGCCTGTAACCCAGACTCTGGAGTCCGCTCTGGAGACAGACCGGAATTGGTCCCTGATCTATCACACAGTTCGGAGTCCGTGACTCCAAACTCCCACCGTGGCGTGGAATCAAATCTATCCCCACCCACCTCCCAAGCCGATCACTCAAGCATCGTAGCAGACCCCAAGTCTTCGGACTTACGGGACATTAAACAGTTACCAGGAGAGTCGGTTCATCATTACTGGGCCAGACTCCTCCTCGCCAAAAACAAAGTACGGGGCCTCAGTGATCAAGAGATAATGGCAACCTTCATTCGCAACTGCCATGACAAAGGAATTCTCAACGCCCTGTCGCGGCGGCACATTCGTGACTTCGCCGAGCTGACAGTTTTGGTACAAAAGTATTGTGCCATGGAAAGCGCTTGGCAAGCCGAGCGGCTGTTTTCGGAACCAACCTTTACCGAATACCCTAGAGGAGATCGGCAAAAAAGGATACCTCCGAAGCGGCCAGCCAAACTTGAGCCCGCCAAAAAGAGAAACAGGCCCCTTCCAGGGGACAGTACCGTCCTAGATGGACTACTGGATAGACCTTGCCCTATACATTCTGTATTGCTGAACACAGCTCCGACTCACAGCCTTAGAGCTTGCTGGGTCGTCAGGCAGATCGCGAAAAGCGGTGAATCCATTCTTGAGGCACCACCGCCGAACAGGCGCTCGACAGCGCCATCAGAATATAACGCCGAAGTCCTGACGATCTACGAAACGTTCCCTTCGAGGAACAGGAGGAAAAGAGCTCTTAAAGAACTCGAACAGGTATATCATGTGGCAGCAACAAGTGCATGGGCAGACATACCCATTACCTTCGGAGATGCTGACCGACCAGCCATTCTTCCCGGTCATTCACCGGCCGCACTAGTCCTGAACCCCATCATTGATGGCTTCAGGTTACACAAGGTGCTAATGGACGGCGGCAGTGGTTTAAACCTAATCTACGAAGATACTCTAGAAAAAAATGCAGTTCGACCGATCTCGCATCGAGCATAGCAACACAACTTTCCGGGGAATAATCCCGGGGAAAGAGGCGTGCTGTTCAGGACGTATCACCCTGGACGTAGTATTCGGCACGCCCGACAACTACCGCTCCGAAGAACTCCTCTTCCATATCGTGCCCTTCCCCAGCGGCTACCATGCCTTGTTGGGACGTGACGCCTTCACAAAATTCCAGGCTATACCACATTACGGGTATATGAAACTCAAGATGCCAGGACCACACGAAGTGATCACAACCACTAGTGATCCGAATATAGCCCTACGGGCCGAAAACAAAACAGCAGCGCTTGCCCTCGAGGCTCTAGCTGAGACCTTTGCTGCAGAAGAGCTGACCGCACTTCGGTCAACAGTAGACAGGGACGATGTGATCCTCAGTAAAAGGCCCAAGCCCACGTCCTTTAAACCAGCAAAGGAAGTTGTCAAATTTCAGGTGCACCCGACGGACCCCAACAAGACAGCGTCCATCGGAGCTCAGCTCGATCCCATAGTGGACGAAGCGCTGCGAACATTCTTATGAGAAAACTGGGACATCTTTGCCTGGCACCCCTCTGATATGCCTGGAATCCCACGGCGGCTGGCTGAACATAGCCTGAACATCATCAAAGGCTTTAAGCCCGTCAAGCAGACCCTGCGCCGCTTTTCAGAACCCAAATGACAGGCTATGGGTGAAGAACTAGCTAAATTGCTAGAGGCTGGATTCATTCGGGAGATTAAACACCCCGAATGGTTGGCAAACCTGGTTATGGTACCGAAGAAAGATAAATCCTGGCGGCTATGTGTCGACTTTAAAGACCTCAACAAGGCCTGCCCTAAGGACCCTTTCCCATTACCACGCATAGACCAGATTATTGATGCCACAGCCGGACACGACTCGTTGTGTTTCCTCGACGCTTATTCCGGATACCATCAGATTAAAATGAAGGAATCCGATCAAGCGGCAACAACATTCATCACCCCTTATGGGCCATTCTGCTTCAACACCATGCCCTTCGGGCTAAAAAACGCTGGGGCTATGTACCAGCGCATGATCCAGACTTGTCTCGCAAAACAAGTCAGTAAAATAGTCGAGGCATACGTAGACGATGTGGTAATCAAAACCAAACACGTCAGCCATCTGATCGACGACCTAAGGCAAACCTTTGCCAGCCTACGCGAGTATGACATACGACTCAATCCGGAGAAATGCGTATTTGGAGTTCCCGTTGGTAAATTGCTCGGATTCATCGTCTCTCATAGAGGAATAGAAGTGAATCCGGCTAAAATCCGCGCCCTATCAGAACTTGCAATTCCCACAGAGCTAAAGCACGTCCAGCGGTTGGCTGGTTGCGTGGCGGCGCTAAGCCGCTTTATTTCCCGTCTCGGTGAAAAGGCTTTACCTCTCTATAAATTGCTGAAACGGACCAATAATTTCGAATGGACCGATGAAGCAAAGGCCGCGTTAGAAGAAATTAAGACACTCCTGGCAAGTAACCCCATACGCACAGCACCAGGCGCGGGTGAGCCCATGTTATTATACATATCGGCCACCAACCAATTCGTTAGCGCAGTGCTCGTCGTCGAACGAGAGGAGGAGGGGCACAAATTCCGGATACATAAACCGGTCTATTATGTGTCAGAAGTACTAATGCAGTGCAAGTCCAGATACCCGCACTACCAGAAGATAGCCTACACAGTATTTATGGCATCACGGAAACTCATGCACTACTTTCAAGAGTGCTCGGTTATGGTTGCATCCGAAGTACCCCTGAATGATATAATCAACAACAGGGACGCCACCGGCCGAATAGCTAAATGGGCTATTGAGCTCCTTCCCTTTGAAATCGCTTACAAGCCAAGACAAGCTATCAAGTCTCAAGTATTGGCAGATTTCCTCGCCGAATGGACAGAGGCCGAGCTCCCAAGGGAATATAGTACATACTCCCACTGGACAATGTACTTCGATGGTTCTAAAACTTTGGCCGGACTGGGGGCTGGGGTTATCCTCACATCCCCCACAGGCGACAACGTCCGATACGTGTTGCAGATCATGTATGCTGATTCCAACAATGCAGCCGAATACGAAGCACTATTGCACGGTCTTCGGATGGCGGCATCAATGGGCATACGCCGGCTGGAGGTACGGGGAGACTCCAACTTGGCCATCTCCAAAATCAACGGCGAATTCGATGCCAAAAACCCGAAGATGGCGGCTTACAGAAACGTTGTCCTCAAGATATTCGCACGGTTCGAGGGGCTGGAATTTCATCACGTCGCTAGAGACAACAACCAAGCCGCCGACATATTGGCTTGCCTGGGGGCTAAACGCGACCCCGTCCCAAAAAACACTTTCCTGGAATGGCTCTTTAAGCCATCCGTGGTTTGGCAGGACGATGATAAGGGCGCCGATCTAACTAGTGCGGACGAGGTTGTTCCCCCTATAAATGAACCAGACGATCAAATCATTGGTGGCTCCGTAATGGACGAAACGCCTTCGTCTCACGAGGTCATGGCAGTAATCGCGCCATGGACCGAGCCCTTCCTCGCCTACCTTCTTCGCAAAGAACTCCCCGATGATCAGACGGAGGCGTGGCGCATAGTTCGGCGATCCAAAGCCTACAAAGTACATGAGGGTGAGCTATATAAGACAAGCACCACCGGAATACTACAGCGGTGCATATCTGAGGAAGAAGGTCGACAGCTTTTAGCCGAAGTCCACGCAGGGATGGGCGGTCATCACGCCGCAGCAAGAGCCTTAGTTAGCAAGGCATTTAGGGCTGGATTTTTCTGGCCCACAGCTCGGACGGACGCCCAGTCGCTTGTCAAACACTGCGTGGGGTGTCAACTTTTCGCAAATCAAAATCACATGCCCCCAACAGCTCTTCGGACTATTCCGATTACCTGGCCCTTTGCGGTCTGGGGGCTGGATATGGTCGGACCACTTAAAGGGGGGACCAAGAAGAATAAATACCTACTGGTCATGGTGGACAAGTTCACCAAATGGATAGAGGCAAAACCTGTCAAATCAGCCAAGTCCGGACCAGTAATCGATTTTATATCCGGTGTGGTACACTGTTATGGTGTTCCGCACAGTATAATAACGGACAATGGATCCAATTTCACGGCCCAGGAGGTCAAAGACTGGTGTGCAAACATGGGCATTAAGCTCGATTACGCATCAGTTTATCATCCGCAGACCAATGGATAAGTCGAACGAGTAAACGGCCTCATTATGAGCGGCATTAAGCCACGTTTGGTCCGGTCTCTTCACGAGTCCGACTGTCATTGGGTTGAGGAGCTTGACTCCATTCTATGGGGCTTGCGCACCACCCCGAACAGAACAACGGGATACACACCGTTGTTCATGGTCTATGGGGCAGAAGCGGTCCTCCCCTGTGACATTATTCACGACGCGCCAAGGGTGCGCATGTACGAGGAAAGGGAGGCCGAGTTAGATCGGCAGGACGACCTGGACGCCCTAGAAGGAGAGCGCGACATAGCTCGGGCTCGCTCCACTTTTTACCAACAGCAGGCTCGACATTACCAAAGTAGGGAGGTCAGGGCAAAGGTGTACAACGTGGGGGAGCTCGTCTTACGACTTCCGGAGAAGCAAAAGCATAAAATCAACCCCAAATGGGAGGGCCCCTTCATAATCGACGAAGTACTCGCGGGAGGGGCCTACCGTCTTCGAGACCCGTCGGATAATCGCCTTGAACCACACCCATGGAACGCAGCTCGTCTTCGGCGCTTCTACGGATAAACCGGTGTCGTCACACTCTTTCCCCTTTATTTCCCTTTTCTTTTCTTCTTCTTTATTTTCTACTTTCCCTCCCATCTTGATTTTTGGCAGGTTTGACTCTTTTCCTTCCCAGCTCTATGTTCGGCTCAACCGATCTTGTACTAAGATTTTCGGCCTACACCTTTAAGTGTTAAAACCGAACACAGCACCTGGGGGCTTCTTTACGAAGCCAATGCTTTTATATTATAAGCGCCTATTCACATTTATTGTGTACGCATACTTTTCTTGTCGTTTTTTATGCCTTCATATGCATCAATTCGAACTAAGAATTTGCCAAGCTGGGTTGCCTCGCTCCTGTGCTTACCCTCTACGTTCCCGATTGTTCGGCTAGAGGGTAAAGGGAGCACCTCTGCGATTGTTACGACCGGGTCATCCAGATACGTACCTCAGATGGGTGAAGCCAAAAGCTAGCTATCTTCAGTAGACAATTGATCGGCTACGACAGACTCAACTAATAAGACTATGGTCGTCATGACCATTACTCGGGCTTCTTCTCCCACACAAGCCCTTAGCCGCACACTAACAGTATACGGCCTTTTTCCTACGATTTACGTAGCACCCTGAAGAAAGGTATTGATAGGGGTACTATTTTCTTCGGAAGATGTTTCTTACGCTAAGCAGTAATATAACATATCTCCCTGTGTGCTTTCTGTCTGTTCGCACCACATGGCCGGATTGCCTGGTTCCCCGAACATAATTCCCTCCCTCTAGGGTGATAATTTACAAGGAACACTCCCAAGCTCTTAGCACGGGAGGCTGAAGCCGATGGCCGGTTAAGACAAAGTTCACAACACAGACGGAGCAATTCTTCGATTATTAAGTACATAGCTACATATAATCATACATCTGGCTGCCGATCGAGATTATCGATTATGGTGTCCAGGGAGCAATCTTCTTGTCAGAGACGGGCGGCAGGCATCACTTGGTCGTATACCAGGTGGAGCGGCACTTCTTGTCCATCTGACCCTACTGGCCCAACCTGAGCCATACGCTCGGGGTTAAGTCTAGTATAGCGGGTCTTGATCATCGCCCACGCCTCTCGTGCTCCCTCCCGACAAGCCGATGTCTTCCACAGCTCGAACCTAGTTCGGGCTCCCTTGAACCGATCGACCAGTTCGGTCATCCCCTCCGGAGGTTGCTCGGCGGGCCACAGTGCTTTCACCATGCTCTTCATGGCCTTCCAAGCCCGCTCATGAAGGGCGGACAGCTCCTTCAGAAGATTTCCCTGGTAGGATCCGATTTCTTCTTCGGGTCGCCCAGACAGGAGACCTGCACATGAGTCACGGCATGCGTATCACACCTCATTCATAGGAAATACCTTCCGGTGTTAGAATCACACTTACCGAACATGCCTCTCTGTAACTTCTGGTTTTCTCCTTGGGCCTGGGCCAATTGAGTCTTTAAGCTCTCAATATCTTCGGCTTGCTGTTTGTTCTCCTCCTTAAGGCGGTTCTTCTCTTCAAGGTGTCGTTGTAAGACACGACAGCCAGCCTCCTGCTGGGACTCGGCATATCTCTGAGATTCTCGGGCTACATCCAAATCTCTTTGTAATTGCCCTATTGATTCAGCTGCTACATAGTACCCTCGCGTAAGCATGGGAATATACTAAGATAAGCAGAACAGATATACTCACCATGTGCCTCCCGAGTAAAGCTCTTCACTTGCTCCAACTCGGCCTTCACAGATTCGACCTGTGTTCGGCTGGCTTCTAGTTCCTTGGCCAGTTGCTCGCACCGTTGCTTAGAGGCCTGCATTAGCAATAAAACAATACAGGGATCCTTAATTCGGTCGTGCCGACCAATTTAAGGCTCGGGGGCTACTGGGTTTACACGAGTGTTCGGACTTAATAATCGACTACTCACCTGCAGGCTGGACGATACCAATCTCATGGCCTCCCCGAACCCAGCTCGGGCGGCTCCGAGGTGTGCATCCGCCGTACGCAGAGCACCGAACTCTTGTTCGGAGAAGGCCGGATGACGCAGGGCTTCTCGTCGCCGCCGATGATGCATAGCGCTCCCAACCTCGGATTTGGTGACGGATATGGCGTCACCAGAATCGACTGAGGCTGGATTGACGGTGGGGGCCCCCGTAGCAGGATCAGCATGGGCGGAAGGCCTGGAATCTTGAGCACCGCCGGACGTCCTGGCGACGTCCTCGGCGGGGGACGGCCGAACTCTTTGCCTAAATATTTTGGCAAAGAGGTCTCTTGTGAGACTTTATCAATCATGATACTAAATCAAACGATCGAGCGAAATATCTTTGGGATGAACTCGTAGGTGGACTCGCCCCCACGACCGGCTCATTTGTCAGATCCTTGTTGCTTTCCGATCCAGGCACTGCCGCTGTTGCCGATGTATGACACGCGGATCTACGGCGCTTGGGTGTAGGAACCGGCGCGTTGGGGTCAGTGGAGGATGCTTGCCTCTTGCGGGACGACTTCTTCTTCTTCTTGCTTGTCGCGGGGGAAGGGAAGGATCCAGGGTAATCGGCAATGATGGCCACCTTGGAGCCGTCAAGGCCCTCCTGGTAGAAAACCCCGTCTTCGAGCTTGATTGACAGATCTGGGTCTTCATGATAGCCCGGATCATCATCGCGGGAATAGTCCTCGGGCTGAGGGGCTGGACAGTTAACTGTCTCAATAAAGCTCCTCCATTCCTGTAAAGATAAAAGACTTCGGTCAAAAAGGGAACAAATTGAGAACCCGAATTGTGGTCACAGGGTTGAAAGGCTCACCCATTCGATGGCATTGTGGCTTGAGTATCCCTCCTTGGTCGATCGCCGAATAAAATCTTCTTGCTCCCCTTTGTATAGGTCGGCAAGTGCGGCAGCTAACGCTGTTTGATCAGTGGGACCCAGTCTTCAGGAGCGAGTAGTGTTGCTTGTCCTGTTGTAACACCACAGAGGGTGTATCCTCTGTTGGAGAGGTTGGACGCACCGGGTGATGGCGGCGGCCATGACGTCTATCATGGTCAGCTTATGATGGGCTAGTACCCTCACACGGGCTGCTACGCGCTGCACCTCAACGTTGTCCTCTTGGGACAGGCTCTTCGGGCGCCAGTTGTACCTTTTCTTCAAAGGGGCGTCGGAGTATTCGGGCAGACCCCTCCGAGCTGGATCGAATAAAGGGACGTCCTCGATATAAAACCATTCCGAAGTCCATACTCCGGACTCCTTCGGCGTCCCCACGGGATATCCCGTCCCCGCTATGCGGCATACCTCGGCTCCACCGACCTAAAAAATTGTCTTGTCTCGAGTGCGGGGGACGAGGCAGAAGTATTTCCTCCACAGTTTGAAGTGTGCCTCGCAGCCTAGGAACATCTCGCAGAGGTGACGAAGCCCGAGATGTGCAGAATAGACCCTGGGGTGAGGTGGTGGAGCTGGATTCCATAAAACGCCAGTAATCCTCTCAGGAACGCATGAATGGGAAACCCGAGACCTCGCAGGAGGAATGGCACAAAACATATATGCTCCCCCTTTTGTGGATGGGGGAAATTCTCCGCAAGGGCCTCGCCGTTAAATGAAGACAAACCGGCGCGGACGGCTGTCAGATCCGAGGAGGGAATGTAGCCTTGGGTCTCGAGGTCGCGAAGTCGAAGGAGCGACACGGAGCAGCTTTTCCAGTCCCCGGGACGGGATCCGTAAGGATTCGAGGAGGAACTGGGGGCGCTCGCCATCTTTGTTGGAGATCTTTCGCTGGAGGATTTTTCCGATGGGGAAGGAGAAGATGTGGCTTGGACAACGATTCGGTTTGTTTAAATGGGTGGTGCCTCCTTTGTGGGAGGGGTAGTTTTGTAAAAAGTTACTATACCGCTCGTCTCCCCACGATGCGCGAAGACCAAGAAACACTATTACTGTGGACCCAGCAATCCCGTGACGTTTGGGATTTCACCGATGATAGGATGGCTGCCGAACAAGAAGGGATGGAGGGACTCGCCTCGCAAGCCGAAGACTTCAGTGTACAAGATTGTCCGAATATACCTCGGCGTTGGAGGCTAGTCCGGGGGCAACTGAGGGAGTCCTGGTTTAAGGGGTCCTCGGATAGCTGACCTATTCTCATGGGCCAGACTATGTGGGCCGCTGGATGAGCATTGGAAGATCAGGGGCCCCGTCGCCAAGGTGGTAGTTTCAAGGAACCATGGCGTGTCTTCCAAGATGTCGAATATAGATAGGCATGTTTTTTCCCTTTGATGTGCAACCGACTATGTGTAAGCCCTAGGTACCCTCGGCGTCTATATAAGCCGGAGGGTTTTAGGTTGTAGGCCAACAGAACTCATCTAGGGTTTAGCTACTTGATCTCGAGGTAGATCAACTCTGTAATCCTCATACTATCAATATAATCAAGCAGGACGTAGGGTATTACCTCCATAGGAGGGCCCGAACCTGGGTAAAACCTTGTCCCCTTCGTCTCTTGTTACCATCGATCTTAGTCTCATAGCTCGGGACCCCCTACCCGAGATCCACCGGTTTTGACACCGACACTGACTTTACTTGCACAAGCTTCTCGGTAAAACGGCATACGAGCTACTCACCGGTAACAAACCCCAAGTTGGATACTTTCGGGTATTCGGCTCAAAGTGCTACATTCTTGATAAGCATCATCGTACTAAATTTGCTCCTAAATCTCATGAAGGATTCCTACTTGGTTACGGATCGAACTCTCACACTTACCGTGTCTACAACAACTTCACTCGAAAAGTTGAAGAGACGGTAGATGTGAAGTTTGATGAATCTAATGGTTCACAAGTCGAACAATTGCCAAATGATGTAGGTGATAAGGATCCTTCGGAAGCTATCCAAGACTTGTCCATCGGCAAGATTCGTCCCATGGAGGTGAAGGAAAGTACTTCGTCAACTCAAGTGGAAGCTCCTACTTCACGTCAAGGTGAACCTCAACACGACATGGAGGCATCCACAAGCAGTACACGACAAGATGATGAAGAGGAGGAAGTACATCATGAAGATCCACCACAACCTCCTTCACCACCACCTCAAGGGAACGACACCTTCAACAACAACGAAGATGAAGGAGATGATGATGAAGAAGAAGCTCCACCATCCAACAAGCCTAAGCTACCCCGAGTTCGAGCAAGAGTGACCAAGAACCATCCTCTAAACCAAATCTTTGGTGACATGCAAACCGGGAGAATCACTCTCTCTAAAACTCGTCTAGCTAACTTTTGTGAGCATTATTCTTTCATCTCTAGCATTGAACCCTTGAAGGTAGAACAAGCTCTTGAAGACCCGGATTGGGTGAACGCGATGCATGAAGAGCTTCACAACTTCGAAAGGAACGAAGTGTGGATACTCGTGGAGAAGCCCGAGGATGAGCACAACATCATCGGAACCAAATGGGTGTTTCGGAACAAGCAAGATGAAGAAGGTCAAGTCGTACGCAACAAGGCACGTCTCGTAGCCCAAGGATATACGCAAGTCGAAGGTATGGACTACGGTGAGACCTACGCCCCCGTCACTAGACTTGAAGCTATTCGCATTCTTCCTGCTTATGCTAATCACCATGATATCACGCTTTATCAAATGGACATTAAAAGTGCCTTTTTAAATGGTGAGATTGAAGAAGAAGTCTATGTTAAGCAACCACCTGGATTTGTGAATCCTAAGAAACCTAATCATGTTTACAAGCTTCGTAAAGCTCTTTATGGTCTTAAGCAAGCCCCTCGTGCTTGGTACAAATGCTTAACGAAGTTTCTCATTGAAAAGGGTTTTGAAATTGGTAAAATTGACGCAACCTTATTCACTAAGAGAGTTAATGGTGAATTATTTGTGTGCCAAATCTATGTGGATGATATTATCTTTGGATCTACTAACCCACAATTTAGTGAAAGATTTGGAAGGTTGATGTCCGAGAAGTATGAGATGTCCATGATGTGTGAGCTGAAATTCTTTCTTGGTTTGCAAATCAAGCAAACGAGAGAAGGAACTTTCATCTCTCAAACTAAGTATACCAAGGACTTGATCAAGAAGTTCAACATGCAAGAGTGCAAAGGTATGAAAACTCCTATGCCTACTAGTGGACATGTTGATCTTACCAAGGAGGACGAACCCGTTGATCAAAAGGTTTATCGATCTATGATTGGTTCATTGCTATATCTATGTGCCTCTTGTCCCGATATTATGCTTAGTGTTTGCATGTGTGCTAGATATCAAGCTGCACCTAAAGAGTGTCATCTTTTGGCCGTGAAACGTATTGTGAGATATTTGATACAAACACCAAACTTTGGCATTTGGTATCCCAAGGGATCTTCATTTAACCTTGTTGGCTATTCCGATTCGGACTATGCCGGTGACAAGGTTGATAGAAAATCCACCTCGGGTACTTGTCAATTTTTGGGTAGATCTCTTGTGTCTTGGTCCTCCAAGAAACAAAACTCAGTATCTTTATCTACTACCGAAGCTGAGTATATTGCTGCTGGATCTTGTTGTGCACAATTACTATGGATGACACAAACGCTTAAGGATTATGGAATTCATGTTAAAAATGTTCCATTACTTTGTGACAATGAAAGTGCTATTAAAATTGGTCATAATCCTGTGCAACATTCTCGAACTAAGCATATTCAAGTTAGACATCATTTCATTCGTGATCATGTTGCCAAAGGAGATATTGATCTTAAGCATGTTCGCACTAACAAGCAATTGGCCGATATCTTTACTAAGCCACTTGATGAGAAAACTTTTTGTTATTTGAGGAGTGAGTTGAACATCATTGATGCTTCAAACTTGAGCTAGACTCACTTGATTGCATGCAAGGGCATGAGCCTTCTTGATATTTCCATGATCTTGTGACATGTTATCTTATACCATGGAATTATATGCTCCCTTGTATTGCATCTAACCTTTTGTAGGTACTTGGAAGAACTTCATTCCACAAGATTGACATCAACTCCAATCATAAGCAATCTTGTCATGACCAAGTATCCACAACCTCTCTTGTTGATGGAAGGAAGAAGACAACTCAACCATATCCTTGACATATACTTGATGTGATCATATTTGCTAAATCTCAATTGGTATCATGTCAAATGGATACATATTGTTCTTCCTTGCTTGACTAACCTATGTAGGTGACAAGTGTACTAAAACGAGAAGGATAGCTCCCAACTCAAGATGATCTTCATCAATCTCGAGCATCCTCAACAAGTTCACCTACAAGCCACGTCATCAACATCACTCAAAGGTATGTAATCATATCCTTGAAAAAGGCTTTACTCCAAGAAATGAGCAAAATCAACTCAAGTGATATGAAGACATTAAAATGCTTAATCGAAAAATGGTAACCCCATTTTGAGCTTAACATTGAGTATGACCTATGATCAAGTATTCTTGCTTGGCTCCTAAGTCAATATACTCTAATATAGGTGACCTAGTCACCGCCCATCATCTAGTTAAGTATTTTGAGTTGGTTAATTCTCTATTTGCAAGATTTCTTGGAACCACTCAAATCTTCTCTAGTTGATATCCTTTTGTAAAAACATTTGCATTCCCTCTGAAAAATTCTTTTGACACTTTGTTATTGGCAATGTTTGAGAAATCTCTATCTATTTCGGAGTCTCCGGTTTCAAAATCACTTTGCCAAGTTTCTGTTTTAACCTCGGAGCCGCCGATACAAATAACTCGGTTCTACCGAATTAGCAGATGAGCTGCACCACAAAATCTCGGTACCACCGATTTGTTTGTCTCGGAGCCACCGATTTGATTTTCTTCTCTTATTTGTGATCATAATTGCAAAACTGTGTTTCTTATTTGTGATCCTATTGAGATATTTATCAATTCTTCGATGATCCCTTATATAGGGTGAGAAACTTTATTCAAGGATCCCTAACTCAAAGGAGGAGAAGTCTTACAAGATCTCAGATCAGCCAAAGGGAGAGAAATTATTTTCCATGATTCCCTCAGCCTTTCATATGATTCTTATTTCTATGAACCCTACATTCAATGACCCTTGTTCTCAAGGATCCATTCTTAATCAATGATCCCTGTATCTATTCCTGTTTATGACCTTTTTGGAAATTAATGCCAAAGGGGGAGAAATACCCAAGCTTCAATGCTAAAAGGGGAGATACATGCTTATGCAAAGGGGGAGATATAATCAAGGGGGAGAGGAGAATATCAAAGCTTACACTTATATAGACAAGGTGAGAATACCAAAGTAGGGGGAGAAAAATATGTTTGGAAGAAAAAAATGTATTTATTTCATTTGATTGACTTTTCTCACCCTATCCAATCCCAATATCTACATGCTAAGATTCAGGGGGAGAGGATGATCTACTGTTTTCATATCTAAGGGGAGAAAACTCTAAATGATCTTGGAGACATATTAATCTTAAAGGAATACCATCTTCTATATGTTCTCCATATCTTGGTAATTTTGAGTTCTATTGCCTTTGATTATTAGAATACTCTTGTGTTTCCTAACATTGTTTTCTCAAGTGTGTCTCTATTACTAGAATGCTCAAGAACTCAAGGTAAGTATATGCATCATATCTTTGATCAAGATGATCTCTTGCTTCTTGCACATATTGTTTGCAAGAGTGAAGTCTTGAACAAGGATACATCTCATTCATATATATTTGATGCATATAGCCAAGATACACATGACTCATTGTATATCTTCTACTATATGTGTGTCCATGCATTCCAAGCAACTATCCTTTAAAGGGATTGCACACATTTAGGGGGAGCAAGTTTAAGTCATGTGTCTCTCAAAGTCTTCATAATATCTATGCATATCTTTATTTGAAGCTTTGATTGTATGTTGTCATCAATTACCAAAAAGGGGGAGATTGAAAGCACATCATGCTCCCTTGGTGGTTTTGATAATTCATGACAACATACATTGTCTCTTGGACTAATACTTTTACCTAGTGTATTTCAGATGAAGTCCACAGAGAGGGCTGGCAAAAGGATTGTGGAGATTGTGGGTAACCCCAAGATGCAAGGAAAGACATTGGCAAAGCTTCAAGCAAGAGGACTCTACATTTTACTTTGTGAGAAATCACTTTGAGTCCATAGGAAAGCCAATACTATTAAAAGGGGGTAAGGTATTGTTGGTGAACAAAATGCTCATACGTGCACAAGTGATAGTCACCAAAAACACCCACAAGCTCTTCCACAAAAGTCTGTCCAAAGTCAAATATCCAAAATTGGTGCAACCAACACTTTCCACTCGGTGCCACCGATTCCCATACTCAGACAGACCTAAGCCAAACCCTAGCCTTTCGGTGCAACCGATTCTACTTCGGTGCAACCGAGTTCAGCTTGCCAACTTTCTGTTACCCAATTTCACAAAATCGGTTCGACCGAGTTTGTTGAATCGGCGTCACCGAGTTTGGCAATCTGACCGTTGGTCACCTTATCGGTGCAACTGAGTTTTATATATCGGTCTCACCGAGATTCAAAAGTTGCTACCTTTGGAGCAACTCGGTACCACCGAGATTCACACATCGGTGTCACCGAGTTGGTCACTTTAGGTGTAACGGTTGGATTTTTGGAGATGCCTATATATACCCCTTCACCACCACCTACTCGAAAGAGAAGCACTCAGAACTATTCCATACTTGCCCCATCCAGTTTTCTGAGAGCGAGCCACCTACTCATGTGTTGAGATCATGCCATTCCATTCCAACCATATGAATCTTGATCTCTAGCCTCCCCAAGTTGCTTTCCACCAATCCCATCTCTTCCACCAAGCCAAATCTGTGAGAGAGTGATTGTGTGTTGAGGAGTCTATCATCTTGAAGCACAAGAGCAAGGAGTTCATCGACATTGCCGAGCCTATTACCTTTTGGAGGGTGGTGCCTCCTAGATTGGTTAGGTGTCGCTTGGGAGCCTCCTACTTCATGTTGTGGAGTTGAACCAAGAAGTTTGTACGGGCAAGGAGATCGCCTACTTCGTGAAGATCTACCCATAGTGAGGCTAGTCCTTCGTGGACGGAAGCCGTTATGGAATAGTCAAGGTTGCTACTTCGTGGACCCTTATGGGTGGAGCCCTCCGTGGACTCTCGCGACCGTTACCCTCCATGGGTTGAAGACTCCATAAACATGAACGTATGATAGCAACACCTATCGGAACCACGGGAAAAATCTTTGCGTCTCCAATTGCGTTTGATCTTCCTATCTCAACTCTGTACTTCATGTGCAATGTCCTTACTTTCCGCTGCCATATTTGTTGACATGCATGTGTAGGGTGTGTTAGTCTTGCTATCTTGCTATAATTGTTAAAATCTGCCAACCAATTAACTTGGGAAAAGGTTAGGTTTTAAATTCCTGCTAGTAGTCTATTCACCCCCCCTCTAGACACTCTTCTAGTGATCCCACAGATGTGCTTGGTCTTACCAATATTGAAGAATGCTCTCTTAATTTGCACTTGGCGGATTCTACTATTAAAAAGCCTTTGGGAAGAATTAATGATGTTCTTATTCTTGCAAATAGGAATTATGTGCCCATTGATTTTATTGTGCTTGATATTGATTGCAATCCGTCTTGTCCCATTATACTTGGTAGACCGTTTTTACGCACTATAGGTGCCGTGATTGATATGAAAGAAGGCAATATTCGTTTTCAATTTCCCTTGAGAAAGGGTATGGAACACTTCCCTAGAACAAGAGTTAAGCCACCATATGAATTAATCATGAGGGCATCCTATGGATCCAAAACCAAAGATGACAATACTTGAATCTATGTGTTATGCCTAGCTAGGGGCGTAAAACGATAGCGCTTGTTGGGAGGCAACCCAATGAATAAATAATTTTTTGCTTTTTCCTTTCTGTTTTTGAGTGTTGACACAATTATGCCTCTGTTATGATTGTATTTTTATGGTTTATTTAGTGTTTGTGCCAAGTAGAGCCTTTAGGATGATTCATGAGATGAGTTGAAGCGATGCTGAATCTGAAACAGAAACTTTGCGTCCAGTATATGAATTTTTATTTTTGGCTGGAACGTGATCTTGAGCTGAAATTTTAAAACAGTGTTTCTATACAAATTCCTTACGTTTTCCTAATATTTCAGATTTTTTAGAGTTACAGAAGTATGGTTAGAGTACAGATTACTACAGACTGTTCTGTTTAAGACAGATTCCGTTTTCATTGCATTGTGTGCTTGTTTTGATGAATCTATGGGTTATATTGAAGGGTATGAGCCATGGTAAAGTTAAAATACAGTAGGTATAATGCAATAATAAAATATGAATGGGTTTTCAACAGCACCTAAAGTAGTTATTTGCTTTATTATACTAATGGATCTCACGAAGATTTGGTTGAGTTTTGTGTGATTGAAGTTTTCAAGTTTTGGGTGAGATCACGATGGATGAAGGAATAAGGAGTGACAAGAGCCTAAGCTTGGGGATGCTACCGCACCCCCAAGATATATCCAAAGAGTAACAAGCAACTAAGCTTGGGGATGCCCCCGAGTGGCATCCCCTCTTTCTTCTAACGACCATCGGTATTTTACTTGGAGCTGTATTTTTATTCGTCACATATCATGAGTTTTGCTTGGAGCGTCTTGTATCTTTGCTTGCTTTGCTTATTTGTTTTTCCTTTGTATCCTTGCTGTACACACCTGTTTGGGAGAGCCAAAATTATGCTATGATTTTTTAGAATTGCTCTATGTGCTTCACTTAAACTTTTTGAGCTATAGAATTGCTCTAGTGCTTCACTTATATCTTGTTGAGCATGGTGTGCTTGGAAATTTTTGTAGAAATACTCTCATGCTTCACTTAGATTAAATTGAGAGTTAGTAAATTTTGAAAAAATTCTCTCATGCTTCACTTATACCTTTTTGAGAGAAGAAATCTTTATGCTCATGTGCTTCACTTAGATTTGTTTGAGCTTGTCAAAAACAAGCAATGGCAATATATGAAACTAGTCCCAAAGTGATAGATATCCAAGGAGGATATAATAAAAACTTTCATGAAGATCATTGGTAAATTAAACTTGATTCCTTGTAATAGTTTTGAAACATGATGATAGTAATATGTGAGTCATGTTAGTGAGTAATTATGCTTTAGTAGGAATATTGGTGTTAAGGTTTGTGATTCCCTATCCAAGCACGAAAGTCAATAGTTATGAAATGAAGTTACATCCTACTTGTGGTGCATTATTTGGTGTTAGTTATGCTCAATGCTCACTTATGTGAATTTTCGTTTCTTGCTTTGGTTGTTTCTCAATCTATTTGCTAGCCTCCATTTGTACTAAGTAGAAATACTACTTGTGCATCCAAAATCCTTAAGCCAAGTTTTGCCTTATGAGTCCACCATACCTACCTATGCGGTATTTCCATGCCGTTCCAAGCAAATTTGTATGTGCCATCTCTAAATTTTCAAAATAAATTTTCTCTTTTGTGTGCTCGTACCGCTCATGAAACGGTGGGGAGTGTCCAATATTTTTCCATGCTAGATGTGTTATTCTCAAGATGAGTGTTTATTCACTTGTCATAGCACGAGAGTGCGGCGGTAATAGGGATGCCCATTCCCGAAATGAAAAAGAAAAAAATATATTCATTTTATGATGTCAAATAATAAATTCCTTGGAAAGTGTTGGTATGGAAGGCAACCGTGGATACGACCCGCCATGGAAAGTAAAAGTTTGGTGGAAAAAGGAATAAACTTTATTTTCTGTTTGGGAACCGCCTATGATGTATCTAGCAAGGAAAGTATTGTGAGCTACTTTGTCATTTTTGTTGACAGGAAAAGCATGCCACCCAAAATATTTTTCTCTCTCAATTTAAAACTTTGAGCTGTGGCACCTCCACAAATCCCTACTTCCCTATGCGAAGGGCCTATCTATTTACTTTATGCAATTTTTGTTTTTACTTTGAGTCTCCATCTTCTCTTATAAAGCACCAACTAGGGGGCACTATGATCGTACTTGAGCATTGGGCATAGCTAATATTTGAGTGTGTTTCATGAATGGATCAATGATTGAGCATGATGGGCTAGGGATAACTTTCGTTAGTGTTGATATTTTGAAAGACATGGTTGCTTGTTTACATGCTTGAGTATTGAAGTCATTATGTTAAAACTAGACTATTGCTTTGAATCATTTACAAGTCCAAATGTCCATGCTATACAAAATAAAAGAATATGATGAACATGTTAGGAAGCATTCCACATCAAAAATTCGGTTTTTATCATTTACCTACTCGAGGACGAGTAGGAATTAAGCTTGGGGATGCTGATACGTCTCCAACGCATCTATAATTTTTGCTTGTTCCATGCGGTTATATTATCATTCTTGGATGTTTTAAAATCATTTTATAACAACTTTATATCATTTTTTGGGACTAACCTATTGACATAGTGCCAAAGTGCCTGTTGCTGTTTTTCTTGTTTTTTATTTCGCACAATATCAGTACCAAACAGAGTCCAATCGCGACGAAACTATTTGGAGATTTTTTTTGAACCAGAAGACACCCAGTGGGCCAAAAAAGAGCCAGGAAGGTGGGTTGTGGAGAGCACAACCCACCAGGGCGCGCCAGGGGGCCCCCGGCGTGCCCTGATGGGTTGTGCCCTCCACGGGGCCCCTCTCCACCGCCTCTGATGCCAATAAATTCTCAAATATTCGGAAAATCCTAGGGGAGTCGACAAAACACAATTCCAGCCGCCGCAAGTTCCAAAACCTCGAGATCTAATCTAAACACCATCACGGAGGGGTTCATCTTCCTCATAGGTGCCTCTCCGATGATGCGTGAGTAGTCCACCATATACCTACGGGTCTGTAGGCAGTAGCTAGATGGCTTTCTCTCTCTCTCTTATGATTCTCAATACAATGGTCTCTTGGAGATCTATTTGATGTAAACTTTTGCGGTGTGTTTGTTGGGATCCGATGAATTTTGAGCTCATGACCAGTTTCTATCCATGAATATTATTTGAGTCTTCTTTGATCTCTTATATGCATGATTACTTATAGCCTCGTATTTCTTCTTCGAATCTTTGGTTTAGTTAGGCTGACTAGATCGATTTTTCTTGCCATGGGAAGAGGTGCTTTGTGATGGGTTCGATCTTGCGGTGTCCTTTCCCAGTGACAGAAGGGGTAGCAAGGCACGCATGTATCGTTGCCATTAAGGATAACAAGATGGGGTCTATTCCTACATGAATAGATCTTGTCTACATCATGTCATCGTTCTTATTGCATTACTCCGTTTTTCCATGAACTTAATACACTAGATGCATGCTGGATAGCGGTCGATGTGTGGAGTAATAGTGGTAGATGCTGGCAAGAGTCGGTCAACTTATCTTGGACGTGATGCCTATATAATGATCATCGCCTTGGATATCGTCATGACTATTCGATTTTCGATCAATTGCCCAACAGTAATTTGTTCACCCACCGTGCGCTATACTCATGAGAGAAGCCACTAGTGAATCCTACGGCCCCCGGGTCTACTTTTCCAACATATTGCTTTCCGATCTATCTTCTTGCTTCTTTGTTTTCAGATCTACAAAACCAAAAACCCAAAAATATATTGCTGCATATTTTATTTGCCTTTTCTATTTTGTGTTCTTGAGAGATCTAGCTCTCCTATCTATCACTACCTAATCTATCTTTTTACCGTAGAGAGATTGACAACCTCTCTTTCGCGTCGGGTTGCAAGTATTTGTTGTTTGTGTGCAGGTGCTGCTTATTGGGTGGTGGTGATCTTCCTACTGGTTCGATAACCTTGATTTCATAACTGAGGGGAATACTTACCGTCGCTGTGCTGCATCATCCCTTCCTCTTTGGGGAAATACCGACGCAGTCTCAAGCCACGTCAAGACTTGACCTCTTGAATTCCACGTGCATATCTCCAGGCTGAGGAAGTGGAACTTCATCTTCATCTGAACCGGCATCCCTCGTCTCCTCCAAATCGGTATCTTCCTCCTCATCTGTGGACCATAGGTAGGGGTAAATATCCCCAAAGATCTTTGGATCTGCAACATAGTGGGAAACATAGCTCTCTCCATCTGAATCCTGTGACAATATATTTTCAGATCTGCCAAAAAAATAGCACAAAACAAGAACAGAGTAGCAACTCGCGATGCGGTGGTCAAAACATACGGGAGTATATATAATGATTTTTTCTAGGTCAAAATACGTGCTCGGGAAGAAAACGGAGTCTGGGAGGCACACGAGGACCCCACAAGCCATCAGGGCACGGCCAGGGGATGCCGCGCCCTGTTGGCTTGTGCCTCCCTCGTGGGTCCCCCTGACTCCCTTTTTTGGAATTTCTCTAAAATACCAAAACCAACAGAACATATTTTTTTGGAATTTTTGGAGTCGGTTTACTTACCGTATCACGTACCTACTCCCGTTTTAGGTTTCTGAAGTGTTCCGGAAGGTCTCTCTTATGTTCTCTTCCGGTGTTATCACTTGAATAATATTAGTTTCATCATTAATGGGCGTACCTGAAATGTAGTGCTTAATTCTTTGCCCATTTACCACTCTCGGGTTTTTGCCTTTGAAGTTATTAATTTTTATAGCACCGGAGCGATAGACCTCCTCGACAACATATGGGCCTTCCCATTTGGAGAGGAGTTTACCTTCAAAAAATCTGAAACGAGAATTGTACAAAAGTACTTGGTCTCCTACATTGAATTTCATTTTTGAATCCTCTTGTCCCATCTTTTAACCTTTTCTTTAAATAACTTGGCATTTTCATAAGCTTGTGTCCTCCATTCATCTAATGAGCTAATATCAAATACCTCTTTTCACCGGCAAGTTTAAAGTCGTAGTTAAGTTCTTTAATTGCCCAATAAGCTTTATGTTCTAACTCAAGTGGTAAATGACATGCTTTTCCGTAGACCATTTTATATGGAGACATCCCCAAGGGATTCTTATAAGCAGTCCTATAAGCCCATAAAGCGGCATCTAGTTTCTTAGACCAATTCTTTCTAGATCTATTGACAGTCTTTTGCAAAATTAATTTTATTTCTCGGTTGCTCAATTCAACTTGGCCACTAGACTGAGGATGATAAGGTGATGCAATTCTATGGTTAACATCATATTTAGCTAGAAGTTTACGGAAAGCATGATGAATAAAATGTGAACCACCATCAGTCATTAAGTATCTAGGGACTCCAAACCTCGGGAAAATGATGTGTTTAAGCATTTTAATAGAAGTGTTATGATCAGCACTACTAGTTGGAATAGCTTCTACCCACTTAGTAACATAATCAACATAAACTTTTATATGAGTATACCCATTAGAGGAAGGAAAAGGTCCCATAAAATCAAAGACCCAAACATCAAATGGTTCAATAGCAAGTGAATAATTCATAGGCATTTCCTGACGTCTACTAATGTTACCAACTCTTTGACATTCATCACATGAAAGGACATACTTACGAGCGTCTTTAAAGAGTAGGCCAATAAAAGCCGGATTGTAATACCTTGTGTGCAGTTCTGTCACCGGCATGGTGTCCTCCGTAGGCCTTGGAGTGACACTTCCTTAGAATCTATCCCTGTTGATGCTCAGGTATACAACGTCTAATAATACCATCTATTCCTTCTTTATAAAGATGTGGTTCATCCCAAAAGTAATGTCGTAAATCATAAAAGAATTTTTTTCATTTACTGATAGGTAAAGCTATGTGGAATATATTTAGCAACAATGTAATTAGCATAATCAGCATACCAAGGAGTGCTACATGAAGTATTTATAACAGCAAGTTGCTCATCAGGAAAATTATCATCAATAGGCAGTGGGTCATCAATAACATTTTCCATCCTAGACAAGTTATCTGCTATAGGGTTTTCAGCTCCCTTTCTATCAATGATATGCAAATCAAACTCTTGAAGTAAAAGCACCCACCTAATAATTCTAGGTTTAGCATCTTTCTTTTCCATAAGGTATTTAATAGGAGCATGATCAGTGCGAATAATTACTTTGGAATCAACGATGTAAGGTCTAAACTTATCACATGCAAACACAGCTGCTAAAAATTCCTTCTCAGTAGTAGTATAATTTATTTGAGCAGTGTCTAGGGTCTTACTAGCATAATGAATAACATTCAATTTCTTATGGACTCTTTGCCCTAGAACAGCACCAACAGCATAATCACTAGCATCACACATAATTTCAAATGGTAGGTTCCAATCAGGTGGTTGGACAATAGGTGCAGAGATCAAAGCTTTCTTAAGTATTTCAAAGGCCTCTACGCAATCATCATAAAAAACAAAAGGAATATCTTTTTGGAGGAGATTAGTTAATGGCCTAGAAATCTTTGAGAAATCTTTAATGAAACGCCTATAGAAACCAGCATGACCAAGGAAACTTCTTATACCTTTGATATCTTTTGGGCATGGCATTTTCTCTATTGCATCAACTTTGGCTTTGTCCACCTCAATGCCTCGTTCAGAAATTTTATGCCCAAGTACTATACCTTCGTTCACCATAAAGTGGCACTTCTCCCAATTCAAGACAAGATTGGTTTCTTCACATCTCTACAAAACTCGATCAAGGTTGCTCAAGCAATCATCAAAAGAAGTTCCGTAAACGGAAAAATCATCCATGAAAACTTCAACAATCTTTTCACAAAAGTCAGAGAATATAGCAGTCATACATCTTTGACAGGTAGCAGGTGCATTGCATAAACCAAAAGGCATATGCCTATAAGCATAAGTTCCAAAAGGACAAGTAAAGGTAGTTTTCTCTTGGTCTTCTTTTGACACAGGTATTTGAGAAAAACCAGAATATCCATCAAGAACAAAAGTGTGTGTGCTTAGATAGTCTTTCTAACATTTGATCAATAAAAGGCAAGGGATGATGATCTTTCCTAGTAGCTTTATTTAATTTCCTAAAATCAATCACCATCCTATAGCCAGTTACGATTCTTTGTGGAATGAGCTCATTTTTATCATTAGGCACAACAGTTATACCTCCTTTCTTAGGAACACAATGAACAAGAATTACCTATCTACTATCAGCAATAGGATAAATTATACCTGCTTCCAGAAGTTTTAATATCTCTATTCTTACCACCTCCTTCATCTTAGGATTGAGATGGCGTTGATGGTCAACGACATGTTTAGCATCTGGTTCTGTATTAATCTTGTGCTGACATAGAGTGGGGCTTATGCCCTTAGGGTCATCAAGAGTATATCCAATACCAGCCCTGTGCTTCTTTAGAGTTTTAAGTAATCTTCTTTCTTCATGTTCTGAATGGTTAGCACTGATAATAACAGGATATATCTTCTTTTCATCAAGATAAGCATATTTCAACGTATTAGGCAATGTCTTTAACTCAAACACGAGATCTCCCTTGGGTGGAGGAGGATCCCCTAAAATATCAACTGGTAAGTTGTGTTTAAGAATAGGTGTTTGTCTAAGAAATATACCATCTATTTCATTTCTTTCATTCATATGCATATCATTTTCATGGTCTAGCAAATATTGTTCTAGCGGATCAGTAGGAGATACGGCAATAGAAGCAAGACCAATTATTTCATCCTTATTAGGCAATTCTTTTTCATGTGGTTGTCTATTAAACTTAGAGAAATTAAATTCGTGAGACATATCACTGAAGCTTATTTTGACCTTCTTAGTAGCACAATTAATTTCAGCATTAACAGTATTCAAGAAAGGTCTACCAAATATAATGGGACAAAAGTTATCTTGTTCCGAACCAAGTACTAGGAAATCAGTCGGGTACTCGACTTTTCCACACAAGACTTCAACATCTCTAACAATCCCAAGTGGTGAAATAGTATCACGATTTGCAAGTTTAATAGTGATATCAATATCTTTAATCTCAGAGGGTTCTATGTCATGCATAATTTCTTGATATAATGTAATAGGTATAGCACTAACACTAGCACCAATGTCACACAAATCATGGTAACAATGATCTCCAATTTTAACAGAACAACAGGCATGCCTACAACTGGTTTGTTTTTATCGAGCTCATCCCTCTCGTTTCTAACAGGTTTTGCAATTCTAGCAGCTTCATCACAAAAGTAAATAACCTGGCCATCAATATTCTCAACTAGGAGATCTTTAACCATACCAACTTTAGGCTCAACATTTATTTGTTCAGAAGGTTTAGGTGTCCTAACATGACTTTTATTAACCACAGTTGTAGCCTTAGCATGTTCCCTAATTATATCAGGAAAAGGAGGTTTCTCAATATAAGCAGTAGGAACAATTGGAACAACATGGTTAACAATTACTTCTTACTTCTTAATTTTAACAGGTTCCACTAATGGTTTTTCAATGGGAGGATGATATTTAAACCACCTTTCTTTGGGAAGATCAACATGAGTACCAAATGATTCACAGAAATTAGCTACTATCTCAAAGTCAAGACCATATTTATTGCTAAACTCATGGAAAACATTAGTTTCCATAAAAGATTTAACGCAATCACAATTAAGCTTTATACCTGACTCTTTACCTTCGTCGAGTTCCCAATCTTCAGAGTTGCGTTTAATTCTTTCCAGAAGACCTTGATACGTCTCCAAGGTGTCGATAATTTATGAAGTATTCATGCCATGATTGCCTATGTTTACAATACTTTTATATGGTTTTGATGCACTTTACATGATTTATTTAGAACTAACCCGGACTGACGCTGTTTTCAGCAGAACTACCATGGTGTTGTTTTTTGTGCAGAAATCAAAGTTCTCCAAATGCAACGAAACTTTTTGACGATTTTTTTGGGACAAAAGAGGCACTAGAAGCATCGTTGGAGGGCCAAGAGAGCCACGAGGTGGGCACAACCCACCAGGGCGAGCCAGGCCCCTCTAGCGTGCCCTGGTGGGTTGTGGTCCACTTGTGGCCCATCTCCGCGCGAAACTGACGCTCAAAAATCCTATATATTCAGAAACCCCCAGAAATAACCCTAGACGAGAAGTTCCGCCGCCACAACTCTCTGTATCAACGAAAACCAATCTGGAAGCATTCTAGTACCCTGCCAGAGAGGGTAGATCATCTTCGGTGGCCATCTTCAACATCCCGGCGGAGGCCATGACGAGGAGGGAGTAGTCCACCCTCGGGGCTGAGGGTATGTACCAGTAGCTATGTGTTCAATCTCTCTCTCTCTCGTGTTCTTGAGATGTCACAATCTTGATGTATCACAGGCTTTGTTAATATAGTCGGATCATATGATGTTATTCCCTTGCTATCATGTTGTGATGAATTGAATCTTTCCCTTTGAGATGTCGTTATGTTGGATTGGATATTTTGGTTGAGAACACTTGATGTACGTCTTGCATGGGATACCCGTAGTGATATTGGGGTATTCTATTGATTCACTTGATATATGTTGAGGCATCAACTTGCGGATTCCGGTGACCTAGGGGATCTATGCATAGGGGTTGATTGCACGTTTTCATACATGTTCTCCAATAGAAATCTTGGGGCACTCTTTGAGGTTCTTTGTTTTGGATTGAGCATTTTGAATCTGAAATTGTTTGATGCGTATCGTATAATTAACTCATGGATACTTGTGGTGACATTGGAGTATCTAGGTGACATTAGCGTTGGTTGATACGTATCATATGGTGTTATTTTAGTAAGAACTCTAGATAGATTGATCGGAAAGGATAACTTGGTGTTATTTTAGTACGAACTCTTGGATAGATCGATCGGAAAGGATAACTTTAAGGTGGTTTCGTACCCTACAAACAATTTCTTCTTATGTTCTCCGCTAGATAAGAACTTTGGAGTGATTCTTCGCACGTTGAGGGATGGTTATGTGATCTAATTATATTAGCATTGTTGAGAGATTGCACTAGCGAAAGTACGGACCCTAGGCCTTGTTTCCAAGCATTAATATATTGTTTTGCTTGCTGTTTTACACTTGCTACCTTGCTGTTTTTATATTTTCAGATTACAAAAAACCTATTTCTACCATCCATATTGCACTTGTATCACCATCTCTTCGCCGAACTAGTGCACCTATACAATTTTCCATTGTATTGGGTGTGTTGGGGACACGAGAGATTTCTTGTATTTGATTGCAAGGTTGCTTGAGAGAGACCATCTTCATCCTACACCTCCCACGCATTGATAAACCTTAGGTCATCCACTTGAGGGAAAATTGCTACTGTCCTACAAAACTCCGCGCTTGGAGGCCCAACACAAGTCTACAAGAATAAAGTTGCGTAGTAGACATCAAGCTCTTTTCTGGCGTCGTTGCCGGGGAGGTGAGTACTTGAAGGTATATCTTTAGATCTTGCAATTAAATCTTTTAGTTTCTTGTTTTTCACTAGCTTGGTTTTTATAAAAGAAAACTACAAAAAATGGAGTTTAGGTTGCCTCAATTGCTTCATCTTTTTAATGTCTTTCGTGAAAATGATGGTTCGGAAAATTGTGCTCAATTGGTAAAGGAAGAATTTATGAAAATACTTAATGAGAATTCCTTGAATGATGAGCATGATTGCAATCTTGCTAGTATGAATTCTCTGAATATCCATGATGCTAATGATATGCAAAGCCACAAGCTTGGGGATGCTATGTTTGATGAAGATGATATCTTTTGTCCCCCAAGTTTTGATGAGCAAATTTATTGTGATGATGGCATGCCTCCTATCTATGATGATTATGATGATGACATGTATGCTATAAAGAGTAATGACAACCATGAAACTTGTTATCATGATTTTAATATTCAATGTGGTTATGTCAATCAAGTGTCACGTGATAGTTATTTTGTTAAGTTTGCTCCCACTATTATGAATGAGAAGAAATTTGCTTATGTGGAGAGTGAAAAAATTTCTATGCTTGTAGATCATGAAAACAATGCTTTATGTGATAGTTATATTTTTGAATTCCTTCATGATGCTACTGAAAATTATTATGAGGGAGGAACATATGCTTGTAGGAATTGCAATAATATCAAGTTTCCTCTCTATGTGCTCAAAGTTTTGAAGTTACGCTTGTTTTGCCTTCCTATGCTAGTTGATTCTTGCTCCCATAAATTGTTTGCTCACAAAATCCCTATGCATAGGAAGTGGGTTAGACTTAAATGTGCTTTCCATGTGATTCATGGTGCTCTCTTTATGTTTCCATTCTTAACTTTTATGCGAGCATCATTGAAATCATCATGCCTAGCTAAAAAGGCATTAAAGAAAAGCGCTTGTTGGGAGACAACCCAACACTTTTACTTTCTGTTTTTAAGTGTTCACATGATTAAGCTACTATATTAATCATGTTTTGTGTCTTTTATTTCAATAAAGTGCCAAGTAAAGCCTTTGGGATGACTCACAAGATGAGTAGAATTCATATTGAACCAAAACAGAAACATTTGACTCCAGTACAGGAATTTCATTTTTTACTAGAGCGTGATAATGATCTAAATTTTTTACACAGTGTTGATATACAAATTCTTCAGGTTGTCCTAATTTTTCAGAATTTTAAGAGACAGGGAAGTATGGTTATACTACAGATTTTCACAGACTGTTCTGTTTTTGACAGATTCTGTTTTGCATGCATAGTTTCCTTGTTTTAGTGTTCCCGTAGCTTATATTCAGTGATATAAATTATGGGAATGATATAATATAGTAGGTATTATGTGAGAACAATTATGAATCTTGTCTTGACAGTACCTAAGTGAATGATCTTTATTTATTATATAACCCATCTCACGAAGTTCCGTTAAGTTTTATGTGATTGAAGTTTTCAAGTTTTGGGTGAGACACCGATATGAGGAGAATAAGGAGTGAAACGAACCTAAGCTTGGGGATGCCCAAGGCACCCCAAGGTAATATCCAAGGAAGACTCAAGTGTCTAATCTTGGGGATGCCCCGGAAGGCATCCCCTCTTTCGTCTTCAACACTATCGGTATATCTTACTTGGAGCTATATTTTTATTAATCACATAATATGAGTTTTGCTTGGAGCGTCATTTTATTTTGTTGTTCTCGGTTAGGTGTTATTTATAATCTTGTTTTTCAATAAAAAGTTCCTAGAATTGCCTTAGGATGCTTGCATTGCATGTTTGATGTGTGCTGTGTAAAAACAAAAACTTTCTCTGTAGTGTTTGAATTTTCATATTTTACTAGAACGTGGAAAGTTTTGGAAATTTTTACACAGTGTTTAGGTAAATTATTTATCACCTCCTAAATTTTCATAATTTTTTGAGTTACAGAAGTATACTGTTTTCATAAATTGCTACAGACTATTCTGTTTGGACAGATTGCTGTCATAGTTTTGTTATCTACTTATCCTATAGTTTCCATAGCCTATATTGGTAGATATAAATTGTGGAAACGATAGTAAACAGTAGATGATGTTTGGAAATTATCATGCAACTTGTCTTGGCAGTACATGAAGTGTTGATTTATTCTTATGTGTACTAACCTATCTCACAAGTTCTTTTCGAGTTTTGTGTGGATGAAGTTTTTGAGAATAGATGAAACCATGATATGAGAGGATTGAATGAGATACAAAAGCTCAAGCTTGGGGATGCCCAAGGCACCCCAAGTAAATATTTCAATAAGTCTCAATCATCTAAGCTTGGGGATGCTACGCATCCCACCTCTCTTCGTCAACTATCGGTTATACTATGTTGAGCCTAAATTTTTATTCATTTACATGATGCGTGCTATTCTTGGATTCTATTTTGGGTTAGTTTGTTGTTTGAATAAAATACTCAGATCTGAAAATCTTCATTGAGAGAGAGAGTCCTCACATAGCTACTTAATTGTTTGACTACTCATTGATCTTCATTTATATCTTTTGAGAGTAGCTTGTCATTTACTCTTGTGCTTCACTTATATCCTATGAGTAATTTGTTGAATGAATTGAATACCATGAAGTTGAAATTATATGTTCATATCATGCCTAGTAGTAGCTTCACATTGGGTTTAGAAAGTGAAATCTTTTGAAGCTTGACAGGCACAATATTGGTCATCCAAGCAATTCGTGAATGATTAGTATAAGGAAGAGAACTTTCACATACAAATTTATTATCTTGGACATCTTCTATGATTGTGAATACTCATTAATTATTTTCAAACTTGAGCAAATTAGTTGAAGTTGGACAAGGAAGACAACGGAATGAGTTATGGTTGTGTATATTTGCATAGAAGTTATATTGTTATGGATCCTCCAACATGTGGTGCTTGTTTAGAACCTTTTGCTAGCCAACACTTCGTACTAAGTAGAGATACTACTTGTGCATCCAAATCCTTGAGCCAAGTTTCTTCCATAAGAGTCCACCATACCTACCTACATATGGTATTTCACTGCCATTCCAAGTAAATTTGCATCTGCCACCTCTAAACATTCAAATAAACATCTGTTTTGTGTGTCTGGACCGCTCATGGAGAGACGGGGGGTGGTCAGTATCTTCCATGTTAAGTGGGTCATTCTCATGATGAGTGTTTATTCACTCGTCCTTGCACGAGAGGGGCGGTAATAGGGATTCCCAGTCCCGAAATCAGAAAAAAATGCAAATAATTAAACAAAACTCCCCCAGGAACGTTGTTGGTATGGATGGTACCCGTGGATTCGGCTAGCCGTGGAGTGTGTTTGTTGGTGGAGGGGGAGTAAAGCTTTACTTTTACCGCTTGGGAACCACCACTAATGTGTTTAACATGGAAGGTATTGATAACTCTTGGTCGTAACGTTGACAAGAAGGGTGCACCTCCCAAAATTATATTTATCTCTGATTTAAGCTTTGAGCTCTGGCACCTCTGCAAATCCCTGCTTCCCTCTGCGAAGGGCCTATCTTTTACCTTTCAGTATTTACTTTTATGCAAGAGTCGATTGTATGCATTCTCATTTCAACCTCAATTATTCTCTAGTTGGCAAGCATCATGTGGTGGGGAAAGATCTAGGCACATATGGCCAGTCAAATATATTTGATCATGCCTTATTATTGTTGACAATTATCTCTATGATAAATGAGTTGGGAGGCGAAACATTAAGCCCCTATCTTTCTCTGTGTTCGATGGATGCCATTTGTTCTAAAAATATGCTTTGAGTACTAGCAATCATAGAAGACTATATAATGATTGAGTATGTGGAGCTCTTACTTAGACTTTGTTGAGAATAAGTTGAATTGCAATTGTTTGGTGACTAAGAACATAGGTTATTAAGTTTCAAGAGAATTCATTATTTGAACCATGACATGTGAATTGATTGCTCTATCATGATGATTTTTATGAGAAAAAGTTGCTGGTTATGATTCTAGAAAATTGACTAAAATTATCAATGATCAAACTTATATATTATGCTAGCATTCACCCTTCATAAATTAGTTCTTTTATCATTTACCTACTCGAGGACGAGAAGGAATTAAGCTTGGGGATGCTGATACGTCTCCAACGTATCGATAATTTATGAAGTATTCATGCCATGATTTCCTATGTTTACAATACTTTTATATGGTTTTGATGCACTTTACATGATTTATTTAGAACTAACCCGAACTGACGATATTTTCAGCAGAACTACCGTGGTGTTGTTTTTTGTGCAGAAATCAAAGTTCTCCAAATGCAACGAAACTTTTTGACGATTTTTTTGGGACAAAAGAGGCACTAGAAGCTTCGTTGGAGGGCCAGGAGAGCCACGAGGTGGGCACAACTCACCAGGGCGAGCCAGGCCCCTCTAGCATGCCCTGGTGGGTTGTGATCCACTCGTGGCCCATCTCCGTGTGAAACCGACGCTCAAAAATCCTATATATTCATAAACCCCTAGAAATAACCCTAGACAAGAAGTTCCATGGCCGCAACTCTCTGTATCGACAAAAAACCAATCTGGAGGCATTCTAGTACCCTGCCGGAGAGGGTAGATCATCTTTGGTGGCCATCTTCATCATCCCGACGGAGGCCATGACGAGGAGGGAGTAGTTCACCCTCGGGGCTGAGGGTATGTACCAGTAGCTATGTGTTCAATCTCTCTCTCTCTCTCTCTCTCTCGTGTTCTTGAGATGTCACGATCTTGATGTATCACGGGCTTTGTTAATATAGTCGGATCATATGATGTTATTCCCTTGCTATCATGTTGTGATGAATTGAATCTTTCCCTTTGAGATGTCGTTATGTTGGATTGAATAGTTTGGTTTAGAACACTTGATGTACGTCTTGCGTGGGATACCCATAGTGACATTAGGGTATTCTATTGATTCACTTGATATATGTTGAGGCATCAACTTGCGGATTCCGGTGACCTAGGGGATCTATGCATGGGGGTTGATTGCACATTTTCATACCATGTTCTCCGATAGAAATTTTGGGGCACTCTTTGAGGTTCTTTGTGTTGGCTTGAGTATTATGAATCTGAAATTGTTTGATGCGTATCGTATAATTAACTCATGGATACTTGTGGTGACATTGGAGTATCGAGGTGACATTAGAGTTGGTTGATGCGTATCATATTGTGTTATTTTAGTACGAACTCTAGATAGATTGATCACAAAGGATAACTTGGTGTTATTTTAGTATGAACTCTTGGATAGATCGATCGGAAAGGATAACTTTAAGGTGGTTTTGTACCCTACAAACAATTTCTTCTTATGTTCTCCGCTAGATAAGAACTTTGGAGTGATTCTTCGTTGCACGTTGAGGGATGGTTATGTGATCTAATTATATTAGCATTGTTGAGAGATTGCACTAGCGAAAGTACGGACCCTAGGCCTTGTTTCCAAGCATTAATATATTGTTTTGCTCGCTGTTTTACACTTGCTACCTTGCTATTTTTATATTTTCAGATTACAAAAACCTATTTCTCCCATCCATATTGCACATGTATCACCATCTCTTTGCCGAACTAGTGCACCTATACAATTTTCCATTGTATTGGGTGTGTTGGGGACACAAGAGATTTCTTGTATTTGATTGCAGGGTTGCTTGAGAGAGACCATCTTCATCCTACACCTCCCACGGATTGATAAACCTTAGGTCATCCACTTG
Source organism: Elymus sibiricus (assembly GCA_039707655.1). Taxonomy (NCBI): domain Eukaryota; kingdom Viridiplantae; phylum Streptophyta; class Magnoliopsida; order Poales; family Poaceae; genus Elymus; species Elymus sibiricus. Next base: position 420,621,371 of record CM077665.1, read on the forward strand.
AGGGAAAATTGCTACGGTCCTACAAAACTCTACGCTTGGAGGCCGAACACAAGTCTACAACAATAAAGTTGCGTAGTAGACATCAGATCCCATTTGAATTCATTCATATAGGAACCAGTAGCACAATAATCGAGTAATACTTGATCATCATGAGAAAGCCGAGCTTAAATTTTTTGTATAATCATTTCTCTCGAGATCTCATGGTTGGGGCAAGTGTGCATCATAGATTTAAGCCTCCCCAAGCTTGAGCAATACTTTCTCCTTCATGAGGCCAGCAATTATAAATAAAGTTCCGATCACGATGGAGATGCATAGCATAAAACTTCTGATGAAATTCCAGCTGCAAGCGATTCTAGTCCCTTGATCCAATATCATCCAATAACCTCTACCACATTAATGTTTTTCCCTCCAAATATAAAGGGAAAATTTTATTTTTAAATTTGTCTCCGGGTAGACCTGAAAGCTTAAACAATCCACAAATCTCATCAACATATATCAAATGGTAATCAGGATGAGTTGAACCGTCATAAGGGTTAGCCAACAGTTTCTCTACCATACCCGAAGGAATCTCATAATAAATATTTTCAGTAGGTTCAGTAGGTTGAGGAACAACTTCTTCAACTTCCGTTCGAGGTGAAGATGCCTCAAACAAGCCACTCAAAGGGTGACCGTTCATAGTGACAAGCAACAGTAAATTTCAGCATGTATAGAAAATGTTTCCTTACCAATTTCCACTTACCAAAGGCGCTTCACTCCTCGGCAACGGTGCCAGAAAAGAGTCTTGATGACCCACAAGTAGAGGGGATCAATCGTAGTACTTTCGATAAATAAGAGTGTCGAACCCAACGAGGAGCAGAAGGAAATGATAAGCAGTTTTCAGCAAGGTATTCTCTGCAAGTGCTGTGAGTAACAATAGTAGATAGTTTTGTAGCAAGATAATTCATAACAAGTGACAAGTGACAATAGTAACAAAGGTGCAGCAAAGTAGCCCAATCCTTTTTATAGCAAAGGATAGGCCTGAAAGTACTCTTATATCAAGCAAGTGCTCCCGAGGACACATGGGAATTTTTTGTCTAGTCATGTTCATCATGTTGAGTTGATTCACGTTCGCTACTTTGATAATTTGATATGTGGGTGGACCGGTGCTGAGGTGCTATTCTTACTTAAACAAACATCCTACTTATGATTAACCCATCTCGCAAGCGTCCGCAACTATGAAAGAAGAATTAAGATAAATCTAACCATAGTATGAAATGTGGGGATCCAAATCAACCCCTTAGGAAGCAACACATAAACTGGGGTTTAAGTTTATGTCACTCTCGCAACCCATCATCTACTTGTTACTCCACAATGACTTCCCTTAGGCCCATAACATGGTGAAGTGTCATGTAGTCGACGTTAACATGACACCACTAAGATAAGTAACAACATACATATCATCAAAATATCGAACGAATACCAACTTCACAAGATTACTTATAACAAGACTTCTCCCATGTCCTCAAGAACAATAGTAACTACTCACACCTCATCAACATGTTCAAAATCAAAGGTATAATAATAATGATTAAAGATCTGAACATAATGTATTCCACCAAGTAATCCAACAAGCATCAACTACAAGATGTAATCAACACAACTATTAACCCACAGGTACCAATCTGAGGTTTCGAGACAAAGATTGAATACAAGAGATGAACTAGAGTTGGAGATGAGATGGTGCTGGTGAAGATGTTGATGAAGGTTGGTCCTCCCACGAAGGAGGAAGCGTTGGTGATGACGGTGGCTTCGATCTCCCCCTCCCCGAGAGGAATTCCCCCGGCAGAATCTGACTGTCGGAGTGCAAAAGGGGCTCTGCCCAGGTTTCCGCCTTGAGACGGCGGCACTTCATCCCGAGAGATTGCTTATGATTTTTTCTAGGGTAAAACACACCATATAGGAGAAGAGGGGGGTCAAGAGGCCTGCAGGAGCCCCACAAGCCATCTGGGCGCGGCCAGGGGGTGGCTGGGCCCTGTTGGCTTATGGACAGCAGGTGCCCCCCTGTGGTATATTTTTGGCTTAATAATTCTTAAATATTCCATAAAAAATTTCTATGAAGTTTCAGGTCATTTGGAGTCTGGTGATTTTTCTGCCTTTTTCTGGGTTTCCCGGTCCATAATTCCAGTTTCCAGATATTTCCCTCTTTGTTATGTACCTTGCATATTCAGAGAGAAAGGGCATCAAAATTGTATGATAATAGGGAATAATGTCCAAGAATAACACAAATATCAATAAGAAATCATGATGCAAAATGGACGTATCAAGGAGTACGCCTAGGCGGTGGGTGATACTTGTGATTTGCGTTGGGTTTTCCATGAAGAGGAACGGGTTATTGCCGCACAAAGTGGGTAAGTATTTTCCTTAGTTATGAAACCAAGGTTTATCGAACCAAAAGGAATATCATTCCTCAACCATCTTCAGCGGCTGCACACAAATGAACAAACAACTTGCACCCAACGCGGGCAAGAGGGTTGTCAATCCCCTTGATCTCGTTATTTGAAAGCAAATGAGTTGTGTAGATAATTGTAAATTGCAAAATAAAATAAAAAGTAAATAAAGGCAGCAAGGTAATAGTAGCGTTTGTAAATATATAAGTGAATAGACCCGGGGGCCATAGTTTTCCCTAGCGGCATCTCTCATGTAGGCAGCATACGGTGGGTAACAAATTATTGTTGGGCAATTGATAGAAAAGCGGATAGTTATGCGATTTTCACGGCAATGATCATGTATATATAGGCGTCACGTCCATAAACAAATAGGTCAACTCCTAGCTGCACCTATTACTATTACTCCACTTCAAGAGCGCTTCTATGCTTGCCTCTCTACGTATTAAGTTCATGACAAACAGAGTAATGCATGGAGAACGATGACGTGATGTAGACAAAGTAAACTCAAGCAATATGAATAAACCCCATCGTGTTATCCTTAGTAGCAACAACACAAAGACGCATCTTGTCCCTTACTTTGTCACTGGGATATAGAAACTCGTCAGGTTGAACCTACCACAACGCACCACTCCCACTGAAGATAGATCAATCTACTTGGCCAAAGTACATCAATAAATCAAAGAGCATTACGAAGCTATAATGATCATGCAAATAAGAATCTTAATATTCAGAGGTGACTCAAATACTTTTCATGAATAATCTGAACATAAACCCACAATTCATCGGATCCCAACAAACACACCGCATAATAGGATTACATCAGCTAGATCAAACCGAAGATGCGATGATCATTATATTGAAGATCAAGAGATAGAGAGATTGCCATCTAGACTAGCTATGGACCTGTAGGTCTGTGGTGAACTACTCACACATCATCATGAGGGCAGCAAGGTTGATGTAGGGGCCCTCCGTGATCGATCCCCCCTCCGGCAGGGTGCCGGAACGGAGCTCCAGATGGCCTAGCGATGGAACAGAGACTTGCGGCGGCGGAAAAAGGGTTTCGGGGCTGCCTCCAGGGTTTTTAGGATATATTAGAATTTATAGGCCAGAGAGGGGCGTGAGGAGACACCCGAGGGAGGCACAAGCCATCAGGGCACGCCCCCCCTAGGGCGCGCCCTGTTGGCTTGTGCAGCCCTCGTGGGGCCCCCGGCCTCCTTCCGAAGCTTCCAGGGTCTTCTTTTGATCTAGAAAAAATCATCAAAAAGTTTCGTGGCAACTGGACTTCGTTTGGTACTGTAAACCTGAAAAGTGAAAAACATGCAGAAAATAGCAACTGGCACTGGGCACTGGGTCAATAGATTAGTGCTCAAAAATATTATAAATTGGTAAATAAAGACCCAAAAAGTATCCTAGAATGGTAATATATCGGCATGGAACAATCAAAAATTATAGATACGTTGGAGACGTATCAAGCATCCCCAAGCTTAATTCCTGCTCGTCCTCGAGTAGGTAAATGATAAAAACAGAATTTTTGATGTGACATGCTATCCATTATGTAATCCTATGCATGTATTCTCATTGAGAAATGATGAATGAACAAATATTAATATAGCAATACTTATAAGTATAAGAAACAAAATCATCAATCTTTCAAAGTATACGATCCTCAAGGAACGTTTACCCCCCATTCATCTTATTATATTAGCAAGGAATGGCTCCATCTTCACCACATTAATACAAATGTTAAGCACCACGGTGTCCAAGTCAGGCAATTGGATTGTACTTTTTCAATATGCATCAACTTTTTATTCTTCACGCAATACATGAGTGTGAGCCATTGGACATAGCATTTAGGTGGAATAGAATATGATGATAGATATCAAAGGGGCAAAAAGTGAGAAGATAGTCTCGCATCAACTAGGCATACCAACGGGCTATGGAGATGCCCGTCGATAGATGTCAATGCAAGGAGTAGGAATTACCATGCAAATGATGCACTAGATCTATAAGTGTATGAAAGCTCAAATGAAGCTAAATGGGGTGTGCATCCAACTTGCGAGCTCATGAAGACCTCGGGCATTTGAGGAAGCCCGTCATATGAATATACAAGCCAAGTTTGTAATAATGAATAGGCAATTCCCACTAGCATATGAAAGTGACATATCATGAGACTCTCTACATGAGGAGCATAGTGCCACTTTGAGGCACAAGTGTGGTAAAAGATAGTAGCAAAGTCCCTTCTCTCATTTTCTCTCATCATTTTTTTCATGAATGGTGGGCCCATCTGGCCTCCCCATTTTTATTTTTCGTCCGGAGTCTCATCCCGACTTGTGGGGGAATCATAGTCTCCATCATCCTTTCCTCACTGGGACAATGCTCTAATAATGATGATCATCACACTTTTATTTACTTATAGCTCGATATGGAGAACTAATATGAAGATATGACTCTGTATGAATGCCTCCGGCAGTGTACCAGGATGTACAATGATCTAGTGTGACACGTATCAAAAATATGATGAACGGTGGCTTTGCCACAAATACTATGTCAGCTCTATATGATCATGCAAAGCAATATGATGATGAACGAACTAGTCATGTGAAGTGACGATGCAATTTGCATGGAAATATATCTCGGAATGGCTATGGAAATTTCATGATAGGTAGGAATGGTGGCTGTTTTGAGGACGATATAATGAGGCTTATGTGCAATAGAGCGTATCATGTCACGGGGTTTGGATGCACCGGCGAAGGTTGCACCGATCCTTGAGGTGAGAATGGGATATGCACGCCACCGAAGAGGCTAGCAAATATGAGAAGGTGAGATTGCGTATGTCCATGGTTTCACATTAGTCATAAAGAACTCATATACTTATTGCAAAGTTTCATTAGTTTTATCATAAATCAAAGTACTACTCGCATGCCCCGAGGGAAGAGGTTGGTAGGAGTAAACCATCGCGCGCTTCCGACCCGAAACAACACTAGGATTTCAACGAGGAATAGAAATGCCCACACATCATCACCATGCCTCTTTAATTTTTAGATGAACAAAAATTTAATATTTCTTAATATCGACACTTCTATGAATCAACAATTATGAACTTGCACCTTTTTCATATTATCACATCAATATCATTAACCCACAATTTCTCTATATGTGCTACATGATGGTTTTGATTATCACTCATTGAATACCTAATATTTTTGGACTAGTATTATGACCCATGCAAATTACCATCACTATTTATTAACTCTCAAACAAATATAAGTGAAGAACGAGAGTGAAATTATTTCTATAAAATCTACACGCCACCGTGCTCAAAAAGATATAAGTGAAGTACTAGAGCAACTGCTAAGCTAAAAAGATATAAGTGAAGCACTTAGAGTATTCTAACAAATTATGATGAAGGTGTGTCTCTCTTAAATAGGTGTGTCCAGCAAACAATGATTGTGGCAAACTGAAAATAAACACAAAACAAAAACAAACGACGCTCCAAGCAAAACTCATATCATGCGACGACTAAAAATATAGCTTCAAGTGACATACCGATGGATTGAGACGAAAGAAGGGATGCCTTCCGGGGCATCCCCAAGCTTAGACGCTTGAGTCTCCTTAAAATATTACCTTGGGGACCCTTGGGCATCCCCAAGCTTAGGCTCTTTCTACTCCTTATTCCTTTGTCCATCGTGATAACACCGAAAATTTGAAAACTTCAATCACACAAAACTCAACAAAACTCCGTGAGATCCGTTAGTATAAGAAACATATTGCATACTTCAGGTACTGTTATAAATTTATTATTATTTCATAATTGCATAATAGGTACTGTATTCTAACTTCTCCATGGCTTATACCCCCCGATACAATTCATAGCATAATCAAAAGAAGCAACTATGCAAGCAAAAACAGAATCTGTCTAAAACAGAACAGTCTATAGAAATATGTAGAGAACCTATACTTCTGTATATCTAAAAATTCTTAAAAATTAGGAAAACCTCGAAAATTTGTATATAAATACTGTGTAAAAATTTCAGATAATTATCAAGCTCCAATATAAAATGAAAATTCCTGTACTGGAGTCAAAAGTTTCTGTTTTGTTTCAGCATCGATTCTACTCATCTTGTGAGTCATCCCAAAGGCTTTACTTGGCACAAACACTAATTTAAACACAAAAACATAATTATTACAGAGTAAATAATCATGTTATCAAAAACAAACAGAAAGTATAAAGCAAAAAATTAAAGATAACTATTGGGTTGCCTCCCAACAAGCGCTATTGTTTTATGCCCCTAGCTAGGCATAATGCATAGTTTCAAGTGTTGTAGTAGCCACGGAAACGATCCGTCATGCTATAATCATATAACCTTCTTTCAGCAGCAAGTGTTCTAATATGTAGGCAAAAATAATTGAAGGGAGTAAACTTCACAACACAAGGATCCGAGAGATCTATTTCAGGAGGCATAGGAGGCTCCTCTTTAGGTTTCTCATAGGTGATAACTATCTCCTCATTGTATAAGTTTCGATGAAGATATTTCATTAATTCTCGCTCAAGCTCATAAACCATTCCAAGTTTTGGTATAGCAAATTGATCATTATGTTCAGAGATTTTATCAACTAGGACATTAGGTGGAACCTTCTTTCTAAGGTTTTCATCATAAGCAACGTAGTCCGTGGATCTTAGTTTTCTTATACCTTCCAACTCATAAAGAATTCCTTCTATAGGTGGGAACTCACAATTAATCCTATAATTCTGAATATTAGAGAACTCTAGAAATAACCATTGTATGAAAGGATGCATATGGACAAATTGTCTTTCCAATTGTGCTATAAGCAAAGATATAGCATCCGCATAACTTGTAGTTCTAGTAACAATGGAACCTCCTATCAATGGTAATGATCCCGCACAAGTGAAAAAAATCTTGAATCACACTTTTGCCAATAATATTTCCACTACCTATATGGAATTTCTTTGTTTTCATAGTGGGTTCACTTTTAGAAGCATCATCATCCGCAAGATTATCAAGTTTTTCATTAGCAACTTCATCAAATTTCTTTTAGCATTATTAGCACGAGGTGAAGTTGGATGTTCAAGGGCTTCCGCACTAGCGGTGGAAACACCACTAATTTCAAAATCAGACATGATAGCAGCTTCAAGCAAGCAAAGGAGTAAACTAGTAACAAGCAAAGATAAATATTTTTGTGTTTTTTATTTTTATGAAACAAACTAAATATAACGGCAAATAAAAAGATAAACAAGTGAATGAAAATGTGTGTGGCGTTACTTGATAGTTGATGATGATACTTGTGACGCCCGGATAGTTAAGCTACAGTAACCCTCTGTTAATGGTGCTATGTCATCACTTTTACTGTTGTTAACCTCGCGTTAATCCAAATCTTATTCAAATTCAAATTCAAATTAAAGTCAAAATTCAATTTTGTCAGACATGAAATCAAAAATGTTCAAGGTGTGGCAAATATTCTCTGGATATTTGTCATGTTGAAACCGCAATTTTTATAAAGTGTTTAAATACACTAATTTAAAATAAAACTAAAACAGAAAACTAATAAAAGAAAAACCTAAAACAAAAAGAAAAAGAAAAAGAAAAAAAACAGAACCCCCCCCGGCCCTACTGGGCTGTGGCCCAGCGGGCCGGCCCACCCCACCTCCCCTGGGGGGATAACCCCCCCTCCCCCGCAACCCTAGCGCCCCACCCGGTCGCCCCCGTCGCCACCCCCCCCTCGCATCCCCTCTCCCCTCCCCTCCCGATCCGATCTGGATCGGGCGCCGACGCCGCCGCCCCGCGCCGCCCCCGGCGTTCCTCCCCGTCGTCGCCACCGCCGCCGACGGACCCCGCCGGCCTCCTCCTCGTCGCCGCCCCGCCGTCCGCCTCGCCCCTCCCCGGCCTCCTCCCCGCCCCGAGTCCGCTGCCCTCCCGTCGCCCGCTCCCGGTGAGCCCTCCCGGGCTCCTCCCCTTCTCCCCTCTCCCTCCGGCCGCCGCGGCCAACGCCCGGGTGCTCGCCGCCGCACCGCCCCGTGCCCTTGCCGCGCCGCTCATACCCCGCTTGCTCGTGCCGCGCACCGCCGCGGTCGGGCCGCTCCGCTCGCCCCCCTGGCCGCTCGCCGCACCCTGTGCCGCCCGTCGCCGCGCCCCCCCCCCCCCGACCTCGCTAGCCCCCACCTACCTGCCGGCCCGCGCGTCGCTGCCGTGCGCTTCCCCCGCCCTGGCCGCCGGCGCCCCTGGCCGGGCCTCGCGCCGCTGCTGCCGGTCGTGTGTGTGTGTGTGTGTGTGTGTGTATGTGTGTGTGTGTATGGCCATTGGGCCATTGACAGGTGGGGCCCGCCCCTGTTAAACGAAAATTAAAAAAATAATATTAATAAAAGATAAAATAATAAATAAATAATAATAAAATTAATTAATAATTAATTAGTTAATTAGTTAACTTAATTAAGACTAATTAAGTAGTTGTTTAATCTGTTAATTAACTTAATGAAAATCATTAGGTTAATTAATAATTCTACTAATTAATTAGGTTTAACAGACAATGACAGGTGGGTCCCACCCCCTCTAATTAAACATGTTTAAAATTAATTAAACTAAAATTAAACTATGTGTATGACATGTGGGGCCCACTGGTCAGGTTTGACCAGTCAACTGTGACTGTTGACTGCTGATGTCAGCATGACATCATGCTGATGTCATAATTCATTATTGAATTGAAATAATCTATTTTAATTCCAGAATATGATTAAAAACTTTAAAAATTAATATAAATTAATCCGTAACTCGGATGAAAAAGTTTTATACATGAAAGTTGATCAGAAAAATCCCACGAATCTGAATACGATGTCCGTTCATCTGTCACATGCTCCTAGCATGATGAACATGGAACATTTCCCCTCCGGATCATCTATCCGATAAATCCAAAGACCCAGGAATTATCGTCAGATATTCTCCCGCTCCGTCGGATACGTATAGTACTGCGTTAGACTACCCCTAGCACTGCATATTGCCATGTCATGCATCGTGTTGCATTTGTGCTTTATATTTATTGTTTCTTCCCCCCTCTTCTCTCCGGTAGACCCCTAGACTGGCGGCGCTGCCGGGTAGGACTACACCGTTGACGATCAGCCCTTTCCCGCAGAGCAGCAAGGCAAGCAACCCCCCCTTGAGCATTCCGATATCGCCCATTCTTCCCTCTTATTCTTGCATTAGATTTTGCTACTGTATTAGTTAGCTCCTATTCTGATGCATAGCCTGTTTTTGATAAACTGTTACTATACCTGCAACAATATCAACTGTTTAGTATAGGTTGATCAGTGAAACCCCAGTGACCCCTTAGTCCCAGTTGCCCCTGCTCCTTCATCGACGTCCTGACGACCCGAAGACTCAAAGACTCGGTCAACCGACCGACAAGCCAGGCCCCTCACATCACCGCACCCCCCCTTAGCTGTACGACTCTGCAGCGCTACTATCGAGTACCGAGGGTGACACCTCGTGAAGTACTCATGATGCTAGCTCTGTAGTGCAGCTAGTCGATCGTGGTTATCGAGGGTGATTCCTCCTTCACCACTCCCGACGATGACTCTGTCGTGCAACCCCTCAAGTGTGGGACCCTCGAGGGTGATTCCTCTAAGTCCACCTTGACGGTTTCATCGAGCGGGGCCCCTTCAGGGTGATTCCTCAGGTTCCGCCTTGATGTTTTATACACACAGTTACTATGACCGGGTTAATGAAACATGTTGGTGATGGGTCGGCCCTGAGGGGTACCCACGGTTTGATGATGATGAGGCGTGGACTGGCGAGAGAGGTCTTTGCCACACATCCTCGAGACAGGGCGACGGACCGCAATTCATGGGTCGCGCTTTCCCCGCATTAATAAAATGCTAATGGGTTGGGTACTGGATCTGAGTTAGGTCGTTGGCCTTAATACACACTAACCTTCACGTGGGAGAAGTTATGGGTACTCAGCGTCGTTGTATCAGCCGAAGCTCTTCGGACGTCAGCAATGGAGCGGCGCGCGCCGGATTGGACTGGACGGTACAGCTCTTGGACTGGAGTGTGCTAGGTCTGCTTCCGGTCGCCTTCGCATCGTGCAGGAGTGCAAGGGCAAGTGGGCCCACGAACCTGCGCGCTTAGGATTTAGACCGGCGGGCTGGCCTCTTCATTGAGCCTAGGTGGGGCGACGACGTGCTGATATCCCGAGGCCGGGCATGACCCAGGAAAGTGTGTCCGGCCGGAGGTGACTCAGGCGTGTTGGGGAATATGTGGTGCACCCCTGCAGGGATGAATAATCTATTCGAATAGCCGTGTCCACGGTAACAGGACGACTTGGAGTTGTGCCTTGACCTTATACAACTATAACTGTGATTTAAATTTGAAATGAATTGTGGCTCCGAGATTGCTTCCTCGCAGGGAGTCGAGGAAGAATCTCTGGGCGTGGTTACTTAATAAAATTGCTACAATAATATGACTATATATGAGTTACAGGTCTACTCTTTTCTAATGCTGCAAGATGCTGAAGATGCTAGTCTTCGATGGGACTAGGCCTTCCCCTTATTCTTGCTTTCTGCAGTCAGCCCAGATATAACCCCTTCATTGATACTGATGCATACTTAGCATAGTTCTGATGTCAGTCTTGCGAGTACTTTGGATGAGTACTCACCGCTGCTTTGCTTTCTCTTTCCCCCTCGATACGATTACCGCGTTCAGACGATGGAGCCCAGGAGATGGAGTACGCCGGAGACGACTACTACACCACCGCGGGAGCCTACTACTACGTGGAGGCTGCCCCCGACGCTCAGGAGTAGTTAGGAGGTTCCCAGGCAGGAGGCCTCGCCTCTTTCGATCCGCTGCTTATGTCTGTGCTAGCCTTCTTAAGGCAAAACTTGTCTAACTTATGTCTGTACTCAGATATTATTTGCTTCCGCTGACTCGTGCTTGTCGAGCTTTATATTCGAGCCCTCGAGGCCCCTGGCTTGTAATATAAAGCTGTATGACTTTAATTTGTGTCTAGTGTTTTGTTGTGATATCGATCAGTGAGTCCCTAATCTTGGTCGTACGCATTGCGTGTATGTTTAGCGTACGGTCGAGAATGGGGGCGTCACAAGTTGGTATCAGAGCCGACTGCCTGTAGGTAGCCCCCTTTCCAACTCCTTGGCCGAAGTTGAGTCTAGTACTTGAAAAACTTTTACTAACAATGTTGTGTGGCTTACGGGCCCACATCTCAATCGGGTGGTATTAGGATCTTTTATTCCTCATCTATACTCTGGGTTCTGATCTCTCTTCTCTTTCGGGTTAAAGATTTTATTAACTCTAACTCTAGATTCTCGTAACTACTTCCCCCGGAGAGCCCCTCATTCCAGATGATGGCTTGATGCATCAGAAGACTCCGAAGATACTCTCCGATGTTCTCCCGAGAACTTGTGCTCATTGCATTTGAGATTCCCTTACACCGTCAACCCCTATGGATGATTACATACAATTGTCGCTCTTACTTTCATATCTAGTTGTACTTGTTGTTACAAGGTACATCGAATTGTCTTATCGAGAATTCGTTCGTCCTCAATTATCTTGGGTTTCGCAAGTCCGTCGAGTTGCTATTCGATCTCCCGAAATCCTCAGTGGCCTTTTGCTCTTGACCTTTCTCACCGGCTTGCATTATGGTTAATTCCATGTGTCTAGCAATATTTAGTAAATCCTTTGTGGTTTTCATTTGATTTTATTAATTCAACCTGTGTGTGAATGCACGCAGTCATCAGTTGTTTCTCATAAATTATCTTTTCGGCTCAGACGTCTTTCCAAACATGAATTGGCTCTCGACAAATCAACCTTGATTGATTGCCCATCCAAGTCCTTTCATCTTACTTGTATTTGATCGGAGCATCTATTTTCCGATACACCAATTTGGAAATCTTAATTCCTTTGGTTATTTAAGCATCAAATTATTTGGATGTTCTATGATCTCTTGCCTTGCATTCTTTCTCCCTCTGATTGGGTACCGATACTCACATCAGGTCCTTTGGGGACCGCCAGACCCATTGTTGGGTTATTATCCGTTAGCATCCTTCACATTCTAAATTCTTGTGGTGTTCTTCCCCTGATACATGATGCCATTGGTAAACCGTGTCTTCTCCCTCTGATAAGTTGTATCCTATGCTTTTGTCAGCCATGCTCTGTTGTCGAGCATGTGTTAAATACTCTTGAAGCTTGTGGTATATATCCCTAAGATGCCCCGATGGGTTGGACCTATGCCTTCCCTAATTCGTGTGGACCCGACAGTTTTCATGAGTCATACTCTTCTGGTGTTTTGCCAGTTAAACTTTCAAAACTACAGCTGTATAAAAGGTGAGGTGTAAATGGAAGGTGATGCATTGATGAAGTGGGAGTCGACCTTGAACCTTGTATTCATGCCCATGGAAACGATGTTGATCTTATCATACAAGCTTCTCCTTTCATATAATCATTCATTGTATGATTTGATATTGTATCTTTTATCTTGTCCTTTGCAATCGTGGTTTCGACCATGGTGTTCTACTTTGTTTTCGTTCTTGGACAAGTAAAGTGCTTGTCCTCCACAGATCAATACGCTAGTCTAACCTCTATGCTGATCTACCTCCGAGTATTATCCCTGGTATCTTGATAAATATCACGGAGCTATATAGCTTCTTATGAGCTCCTAATCAACTATGATGTTTCACTGATTCTAGTTTTCTCGTGTTCTGAGTTGCTGGACAATAAAGGACACTGATATCTGAATCGAGTACGCATTGCAAATCAAAAACTCTTGGTAATCTTCTTTGGTTATGAGTTGTACTCGATCATGTCATTCCAAGCTGTTAAATGCTGAAGCCCGGTTATATACCTTGAATGCATTAAATCAGTCACCTCCTGAGGGGAGTGAAAACATTCCAGTTGTCCGGGATTTCCAAGATGTTTTTCCGGAAGAACTTCTAAGGATTCCCCCTGTAAGAACTGTCGAGTTTGTCATTGACTTGGTACCTAGTACCACTCCAATAGCCAAGCGTCCGTATAAGATACCACCGCATGAACTCCTTGAACTTAAGCAAGAAATTGACAATTCGCTTCGTCTGGGTTTCATTCGTCCAAGTTCCTCTGCTTGGGGAGCACCTTCTCTCTTTGTCAAGAAGAAAGATGGTACGAATCGATTGGTCCAAGATTACCGTCCCATCAACCAAGCAACGATTCAAAACAAGTATCCGCTTCCTCGTGTCAACGATCTGTATGATCAACTTGCCGGGTCGTCGGTGTTTTCGAAACTCGACTTGAGGTTGGGTTACCATCAGATCCGGGTTCGTGAAGAGGATATTCCCAAGACTGCATTTGTTACTCGTTATGGTTCGTACGAGTACACCGTCATGTCCTTCGACTTAACCAATGCTCCAGCAACTTTCTCTCGTCTGATGAACTATATATTCATGGATTACCTCGATAAATTCGTCGTGGTTTATCTGGATGATATCCTGGTTTACTCCAATAATAAAGAAGAGCATGCTGAACATCTTCGTCTTATACTGGAGACGGCATACAGATACATCCCGTATGTTCCTGCTGGAGTTGATACTGCAACCGACGCTGAGATCTTGACCCCTTTCGCGCGTAGCAGTGTTCCGTCTTGCAGAGACCTCCATCCATGGCCACGTGCCATATGTCCTGGTCAATCGGTGGTCAGTCCCAGGTCTATCGTCCACGGTGGCCTCTCAGCTGTTCTTATCTAAAGTGGAGAGGCACCACTGTTAAACACAGCCTGGTCGGTCTGTCCATGCATGCGTCGGTACGGTAAGTGTCACCCGTGTCCCTCCGTGCCATGCATGCAACAATGGCGCGCATAGTGAAACTCTTTACCTAGCTCGTGGGTTGGTGGATGGGTGGTGTTTACCGTCTCGTCCTCACGCAGATAAGGATCAATTATCTCCACTCCCCACCTCCCCGCAATAAAAAGTAACCGCGCCCACATCCACACTTCCGTGGATCTCGCATCCCCATTGTTGTAGTACCAAGCATCTGAAGTACCTGTTTACTCAGCCAGACCTGAATCTCAGTCAGATATGATGGTTGGTACTTTTTCCAAGGATTATAATTTTGGTCCCTATATACTCGGTAAGGTGATGTCATGGCTAGCATGCCTTGCAGGAGGACCTATGGTTATAGTATCTTGTTCAGCTAGATTAGCCATTCTTCCATGAGAAAAATTGTATGACTTAATTTTATAAGTCGTTCCTAATAGATCATTTTTGTTCCCAAACTCCGGCCCTTACCTGATGACCATGTTGATGCTACCTCGAAGCATGACTGTGGTATTCTGAAATTCATCAAGGACATTGGGGGCATAGTGCTAAAATGTTTCTTGATCAATTTTCCTAACACCGTTGTATGGGTAAACTTCATAAATTCATTGCCCTATGTCTTAATGGTTACCTACACGGAGCCTTGCCATGATTATCTCGCTCTGCTTGCTCTTGGAAAGGATATACACTTAATGCTCGTGTGTACACATTTTCCTTTCCATTGGTCTGTTTAAAGTGATAATCACATTTCCTTTCCATTGGTCTGTTTAACCTTTCTTGAGATTTGTTTGATCTGAGCAGTGATAATTCCCTGCTTAGGTAAACACCCCGGTGTACGACTCTGTCAGTAAGACCCTGTTACTATTGTTGTTAGCATTCGGGTAATCACCGGTGGACGAGAACTTTGCCTATTGGTCCGCCTCGTTGCAACGATCAGGAAGATGGTTCTCTTCGTCCCCCGCCCTTGGTACCGAAGTTGTTGCCGACATAATTGACAGATTTTCCTCCGACATGTCTTGCTACCATGACCGTGCAAGATGTCAGCACTCTCCATATTTTAACCCACATGATGGGCCCTTAACCCACAGTTCCACAGGATCGAAACCTGACTCTCCTGTACATATTTAATTCCAAAGTATCCTTTGCACTTGGCTTCGTACGTAATTTCCGAGCCACCGACCAAGAGATGATCTATTCTGGTATCAGACGCAATAATTATTCTCGTTGCTCTGAGCCCCTTTTACCTTCTGATCAGGCATCGAATGATTGCCTACCCTTTTGGAACTTTGGTACCATCGCAATTTGCTCTCAATAAATTCCCTGAGTAACAACTCGAGAAATAATTCTTGTAATCTTCCTGAGTTCACTGTAAGGTGCCCAACTTTGTGGAGATACGTTCTTCCAGAGTTTTCCCTCTCATCGCATTCGTAGGACGATGAAGATCCCGAAGAAAGGATGACGACTTCACCATGATGCCCTGATACAGCAAGTTAAAGACATCAATGCCATGGATAAACCTCTTCGAGAAGAGCAACCAAGAACGAGAAGATCCGTTAGAGTTTCGTAACCTAAACCTTGCCCTATTACCTCTACCTCTTAATTCTCGGGACGAGAATTCTTGTTAGTAGGGGAGAATTGTGACGCCCGGATAGTTAAGCTACAGTAACCCTCTGCTAATGGTGCCATGTCATCACTTTTACTGTTGTTAACCTCGCGTTAATCCAAATCCTATTCAAATTCAAATTAAAGTCAAAATTCAATTTTGTCAGACATGAAATCAAAAATGTTCAAGGTGTGGCAAATATTCTCTGGATATTTGTCATGTTGAAACCGCAATTTTTATAAAGTGTTTAAATACACTAATTTAAAATAAAACTAAAACAGAAAACTAATAAAAGAAAAACCTAAAACAAAAAGAAAAAGAAAAAGAAAAAAAACAGAACCCCCCCCGGCCCAACTGGGCTGTGGCCCAGCGGGCCGGCCCACCCCACCTCCCCTGGGGGGATAACCCCCCCTCCCCCGCAACCGTAGCACCCCACCCGGTCGCCCCCGTCGCCACCCCCCCCCCTCGCATCCCCTCTCCCCTCCCCCTCCCGATCCGATCTAGATCGGGTGCCGACGCCGCCGGCCCGCGCCGCCCCCGGCGTTCCTCCCCGCCGTCGCCACCGCCGCCGACGGACCCCGCCGGCCTCCTCCTCGTCGCCGCCCCGCCGTCCGCCTCGCCCCTCCCTGGCCTCCTCCCCGCCCCGAGCCTGCTGCCCTCCCGTCGCCCGCTCCCGGTGAGCCCTCCCGGGCACCTCCCCTTCTCCCCTCTCCCTCCGGCCGCCGCGGCCAACGCGCCACCGTGCCGCGCCTGACCACCCCCCCCGCTCGTCGTGGCTGGCCGTCGGCTGCAGCCCCTGGCCGCGCCCGGGTGCTCGCCGCCGCACCGCCCCGCGCCCTTGCCGCGCCGCTCATACCCCCCCCCCCCCGCTCGCTCGTGCCGCGCACCGCCGCGGTCGGGCCGCTCCGCTCGCCCCCCTGGCCGCTCACTGATGCCGCACGCTCGCGCCCACCCGCGGCCCCGCTCGCCGCACCCTGTGCCGCCCGTCGTCACGCCCCCCCGACCCCGCTAGCCCTCACCACCGCCGCTAGCCCCCACCTACCTGCCGGCCCGCGCGCCGCTGCCGTGCGCTTCCCCCGCCCTGGCCGCCGGCGCCCCTGGCCAGGGCCTCGCGCCGCCGCTGCCGGTCGTGCGTGTGTGTGTGTGTGTATGGCCATTGGGCCATTGACAGGTGGGGCCCGCCCCTGTTAAACAAAAATTAAAAATAATAATAATAATAATAATAAGATAAAATAATAAATAAATAATAATAAAATTAATTAATTAATTAATTAATTAATTAATTAATTAATTAGTTAACTTAATTAAGACTAATTAAGTAGTTGTTTAATCTGTTAATTAACTTAATGAAATTAATTAGGTTAATTAATAATTCTACTAATTAATTAGGTTTAACAGAGAATGACAGGTGGGTCCCACCCCCTCTAATTAAACCTGTTTAAAATTAATTAAACTAAAATTAAACTATGTGTATGACATGTGGGGCCCAATGGTCAGGTTTGACCAGTCAACTGTGACTGTTGACTGCTGATGTCAGCATGACATCATGCTGATGTCATAATTCATTATTGAATTAAAATAATCTATTTTAATTCCAGAATATGATTAAAAACTTTGAAAATTAATATAAATTAATCCGTAACTCGGATGAAAAAGTTTTATACATGAAAGTTGATCAGAAAAATCCCACGAATTCGAATACGTTGTCCGTTCATCTGTCACATGCTCCTAGCATGATGAACATGGAACATTTCCCGTCCGGATCATCTATCCGATAAATCCAAAGACCCGGGAATTATCGTCAGATATTCTCCCGCTCCGTCGGATACGTATAGTACTGCGTTAGACTACCCCTAGCACTGCATATTGCCATGTCATGCATCGTGTTGCATCTGTGCTTTATATTTATTGTTTCTTCCCCCCTCTTCTCTCCGGTAGACCCCGAGGCTGGCGGCGCTGCCGGGTACAACTACCCCGTTGACGATCAGCCCTTTGCCGCAAAGCAGCAAGGCAAGCAACCCCCCTTGAGCATTCCGATATCGCCCATTCTTCCCTCTTATTCTTGCATTAGATTTTGCTACTGTATTAGTTAGCTCCTATTCTGATGCATAGCCTGTTTTTGATAAACTGTTATTATACCTGCAACAATATCAACTGTTTAGTATAGGTTGATCAGTGAAACCCCAGTGACCCCTTAGTCCCAGTTACCCCTGCTCCTTCATTGACGACCCGACGACCCGAAGACTCGAAGACTCGGTCAACCGACCGACAAGCCAGGCCCCTCACATCACCGCACCCCCCCTTAGTTGTACGACTCTGCAGCGCTACTATCGAGTACCGAGGGTGACACCTCGTGAAGTACTCATGATGCTAGCTATGTAGTGCAGCTAGTCGGTCGTGGTTATCGAGGGTGATTGCTCCTTCACCACTCCTGACGATGACTCTGTCGTGCAACCCCTCAAGTGTGGGACCCTCGAGGGTGATTCCTCTAAGTCCACCTTGACGGTTTCATCGAGCGGGGCCCCTTCAGGGTGATTCCTCAGGTTCCGCCTTGATGTTTTATACACACAGTTACTATGACCGGGTTAATGAAACATGTTGGTGATGGGTCGGCCCTGAGGGGTACCCACGGTTTGATGATGATGAGGCGTGGACTGGCGAGAGAGGCCTTTGCCACACATCCTCGGGACGGGGCGACGGACCGCAATTCATGGGTCGCGCTTTCCCCGCATTAATAAAATGCTAATGGGTTGGGTACTGGATCTGAGTTAGGTCGTTGGCCTTAATACGCACTAACCTTCACGTGGGAGAAGTTATGGGTACTCAGCGTCGTTGTATCAGCCGAAGCTCTTCGGACGTCAGCAATGGAGCGGTGCGCGCCGGATTGGACTGGACGGTACAGCTCTTAGACTGGAGTGTGCTAGGTCTGCTTCCGGCCGCCTTCGCATCGTGCAGGAGTGCAAGGGCAAGTGGGCCCACGAACCTGCGCGCTTAGGATTTAGACCGGCGGGCTGGCCTCTTCGTTGAGCCTAGGTGGGGTGACGACGTGTTGATATCCCGAGGCCGGGCATGACCCAGGAAAGTGTGTCCGGCCGGAGGTGACTCAGGCGTGTTGGGGAATATGTGGTGCACCCCTGTAGGGATGAATAATCTATTCGAATAGCCGTGTCCACGGTAACAGGACGACTTGGAGTTGTGCCTTGACCTTATACAACTATAACTGTGATTTAAATTTGAAATGAATTGTGGCTCCGAGATTGCTTCCTCGCAGGGAGTCGAGGAAGAATCTCTGGGCGTGGTTACTTAATAAAATTGCTACAATAATATGACTATATATGAGTTACAGGTCTACTCTCTTCTAATGCTGCAAGATGCTGAAGATGCTAGTCTTCGATAGGACTAGGCCTTCCCCTTATTCTTGCTTTCTGCAGTCAGCCCAGATATAACCCCTTCATTGATACTGATGCATACTTAGCATAGTTCTGATGTCAGTCTTGCGAGTACTTTGGATGAGTACTCACCGCTGCTTTGCTTTCTCTTTCCCCCTCGATACGATTACCGCGTTCAGACGATGGAGCCCAGGAGATGGAGTACGCCGGAGACTACTACTACACCACCGCGGGAGCCTACTACTACGTGGAGGCTGCCCCCGACGCTCGGGAGTAGTTAGGAGGTTCCCAGGCAGGAGGCCTCGCCTCTTTCGATCCGCTGCTTATGTTTGTGCTAGCCTTCTTAAGGCAAAACTTGTCTAACTTATGTCTGTACTCAGATATTATTTGCTTTCGCTGACTCGTGCTTGTCGAGCTTTGTATTCGAGCCCTCGAGGCCTCTGGCTTGTAATATAAAGCTGTATGACTTTAATTTGTGTCTAGTGTTGTGTTGTGATATCGATCAGTGAGTCCCTAATCTTGGTCGTACGCATTGCATGTATGTTTAGCATACGGTCGAGAATGGGGGCGTCACAATACTCTCCGGCAACGGCGCCCGAAATCCTTCCTGATACTTGTGATCTGCGTTGGGTTTTCCGTGAAGAGGAACAGGTTATTGCAGCACAAAGTGGGTAAGTATTTTCCTCAGTTATGAAACCAAGGTTTATCGAACCAATAGTAATATCAATCCTCAACCGTCTTCAGTGGCTGCACTCAAATGAACAAACAACTTGCACCCAACGTGGGCAAGAGGGTTGTCAATCCCCTTGATCTCGTTATTTGCAAGCAAATGAGTTGTGTTGATAATTGTAAATTGCAAAATAAAATAAAAAGTAAATAAAGTCAGCAAGGTAATAGTAGCGTTTGTAAATATATAAGTGAATAGACCCGAGGGCCATAGTTTTCCCTAGCGGCATCTCTCATGTAGGCAGCATGCGGTGGGTAACAAATTACTATTGGGCAATTGATAGAAAAGCGTATAGTTATGTGATTTTCACGGCAATGATCATGTATATATAGGCATCACGTCCATAAACAAATAGGCCAACTCATGCCTGCACCTATTACAATTACTCCACTTCAAGAGCGCTTCTATGCTTGCCTCTCTACGTATTAAGTTCATGACAAACTGAGTAATGCATGGAGAACGATGACATGATGTAGACAAAGTAAAGTCAAGCAATATGAATAAACCCCATCGTGTTATCCTTAGTACCAACAACACAAAGACGCATCTTGTCCCCTACTTTGTCACTGGGATATAGAAACTCGTCAGGTTGAACCTACCACAACGCACCACTCCCACTGAAGATAGATCAATCTACTTGGCCAAAGCACATAAATAAATCGAAGAGCATTACGAAGCTATAATGATCATGCAAATAAGAATCTTCATATTCAGAGGTGACCCGAATACTTTTCATGAATAATTTGAACATAAACCCACAATTCATTGGATCCCAACAAACACACCGCACAATAGGATTACATTGGATAGATCAAAGCGAAGATGCAATGATCATTGTATTGAAGATCAAGAGATGGAGAGATTGCCATCTAGGTACTAGCTATGGACCCGTAGGTCTGTGGTGAACTACTCACACATCAACATGAGGGCAGCAAGGTTGATGTAGAGGCCCTCCGTGATCGATCCCCCCTCCGGTAGGGTGCCGGAACGGAGCTCCAGATGGCCTCGCGACAGAACGGATACTTGCGGCGGCGGAAAAAGGGTTTCGGGACTGCCTCCAGGGTTTTTAGGATATATTAGAATTTATAGGCCAGAGAGGGGTGTCGGGAGACGCCCGAGGGAGGCACAAGCCATCAGGCCGTGACCCCCCCAGGGCTCACCCTTTTGGCTTGTGCGGCCCTCGTGCGGCCCCGAACTTCTTCCGAAGCTTCCAGGTCTTCTTTTGGTCTAGAAAAATCATCAAAAAGTTTCGTGGCAATTGAACTTCGTTTGGTACTGTAAACCTGAAAAGTGAAAAACATGCAGAAAACAGCATCTGGCACTGGGCACTGGGTCAATAGGTTAGTGCTCAAAAATATTATAAATTGGTAAATAAAGACCCAAGAAGTATCCTAGAATGATTATATATCAGCATGGAACAATCAAAAATTATAGAGACGTTGGAGACGTATCAGTGGGGGTTCAGGCACCTCGGCGGATCAAGACGACATAGGCGTCTCACTCCACGCTGCACACCCCCTCCCCTGTGCGAGGGGAGCCATCGCTGGCACCTGCTTCGCTCCGGTGCCGTCGGGGAGGCCATCCATCTTCTCCAGGCTCGGAGCCCACATGGGAGTGGAGGGCCGCGACAACATCTTCATAGTGGACGACGATGACTTCGTCATCAACGGCAGGAAGCTGGACCCCAGATCTGACGAGGCGCATCTGCCCTATGGCGCCCGTCCACCCTGCCGGTGGCTGGCCGCGTGCAGCCAAGAGTCAACGATGCTGGTGAGGGGGGGCTATCCAGACGATTGGGGAAAGCTCTCCTACGTCGATTGGAGCCATGCAGTCTGAAGCCTTTCACTTCCTTGTTCTTGTCGAGTCAGCACTATAGACAAAGCAGCTGTCGTAGCCCACGCCTGCCAGGATCAGGAAGCGGACCAAGCGCAAGAGGCAACCCAGGAGCAGGTGACGGATGGTTGGGGCACTGCCTCGGGGGTCATGGTGGACAAGCCCGTGACACGGTTTCCCCTTCACTTGGGTCAACGCCCAACGTCACCGACCCTGCTGCAGGGTCGCCCCACGGTGGAGGAGGTGGCACCTGCGCCCATGGGACAGACAACAACTGACATGGGCATGGGCAATGCCAACATGGAGCCTGTTGGTTGGCTTCCAATCAATGGGCCGGTAGGTGCCATTAGCAACATGCTTGCCAATGTGGAGGAGCCAATCACGCCCGCGGTGCTGCCCAGACCGGTAGCTACACGCCCCAGAGTGCCTCGCCGGGGACGCCACTGTTGGGGAACGTCACATGGGAAACAATTTTTTCCTACGCACACGCAAGATCTATCCATGGAGATGCATAGCTACGAGAGTGGGAGTGTATTTACATACCCTTGTAGATCGCTAAGCGGAAGCGTTAAGAAACACGGTTGATGTAGTCGAACGTCTTCGCGATCCAATCATGATCCGTCCCGAACTAGCACTGAACGGACGGCACCTCCGCGTTCAGCACACGTACAGCTCGATGACGTTCTCCACCTCCTTGATCCAGCAAGCAAGGGCGGAGAGGTAGATGAGTTCTCCGGCAGCACGACGGTGTGGTGGCGGTGGTGGTGGAGCTGATCCGGCAGGGCTTCGCCTAGCACTACCGAACCGATCTAGAGGAGACAGCAATCTAGAGGGAGGGAGAGGGGGCTGCGCCGTGGATTAGGGTGCCGCTGCCCCCCCTCTCTCATATATATAGGGGCAAGGGGAGGGGCCGGCCACCCTAGGGTTTCCCTAGGGTTGGGCGTGGCGGCCTGGGGGGCTGCCTTGGCCCCCAAGGCAAGGGGACGACAGCCACCCCAGGGCTAGCCTTTGCCTTCGACCGCATGGGCCCTTGGGAGGCGGGGCGCCTAGCCCACCAAGGGCTGGTGCGCCTCCCTCTCAGCCCATGGGGCCTTCCAGGGCAGGTGACCCTCCCCGGTGGACCCCTGGAACTCCTTCCGACACTCCCGATAGAATTCGGCAAACCCCGAAACCATTCCGATGCCCGAATAACACTTTCATATATATCAATCTTTACCTCCGGACCATTCCGGAACTCCTCGTGATGTCCGGGATCTCATCCGGGACTCCGAACAACTTTCGGTCACCAACATATATAACTCAACAATACCTAATCGTCACTGAACGTTAAGTGTGCAGACCCTGCGGGTTCGAGAACTATGCAGACATGACCGGGACACCTCTACGGTCAATAACCAATAGCGGAACCTGGATGCCCATATAGGTTCCCACACATTCTACGAAGATCTTTATCGGTCAAACCACGATGTCAAGGATTCAGTTAATCCCGTACTCCGTTCCCTTTGCTCATCGGTATGTTACTTGCCCGAGATTCGATTGTCGGTATCTCCATACCTAGTTCAATCTCGTTACCGGCAAGTCTCTTTAATCGTTCCGTAATACAAGATCCCGTGGCTAACTCTTTAGTCACTTTGCTTGCAAGCTCATTATGATGTTGTATTACTGAGTGGGCCCTGAGATACCTCTCCGTCAGACGGAGTAACAAATCCCAGTCTTGATCCATGCCAACTCAACACACACCCTCGGAGATACCTGTAGAGCATCTTTATAGTCACCCAGTTATTTTGCGACGTTTGATACACACAAGGTATTCCTCCGGTGTCAGTGAGTTGCATGACCTCATGGTCATGGGAACAGATACTTGACATGCAGAAAACAATAGCAATAAACTTGACACGATCATATGCTACGTTCATAGTTTGGGTCTTGTCCATCACATCATTCTCCCAATGATGTGATCCCCTTATGAAATGACAACTCATGTCTATGGTCAGGAAACCTTGACCATCTTTGATCAACGAGATAGTCATGTAGAGGCTCACTAGGGACATGGTGTTGTCTATGTATCCACACATATATCTGAGTTTCCGATAAATACAATTATAGCATGGATAATAAACGATTTATCATGAACAAGGAAATATGATGATAACCAATTTATTATTGCCTCTAGGGCATATTTCCAACAGTCTCCCACTTGCACTAGAGTCAATAATCTAGTTCACATCACCATGTGATTAACTCCCAATGAGTTCTGGGGTTTGATCATGTTTTGCTTGTGAGAGAGGTTTTAGTCAACGGGTCTGCAACATTCTGATCCGTGTATACTTTGCAAATCTCTATGTCATATTATAGATGCTGCTACTATGCCCCACTTGGAGCTATTCCAAATGTCTGCTCCACTATATGTATCCGGTTTGCTACTCAGTGTCATCCGGATCGGTGTCAAAGCTTGCATCGACGTAACCCTTTACGACGAACTCTTTATCACCTCCATAATCGAGAAACATTTCCTTAGTCCTCCAGTTACTTAGGATAATTTTGACCGATGTCCAGTGATCCACTCCTGGATCACTCTTGTACCCTCTTGCCAAACACGCGGCAAGGCACACATCAGGTGCGGTAAACAGCATGGCATACCGTATAGAGCCTATGGCTAAGGCATATGGGACGACCTTCGTCCTTTCTCTTTCTTCTACCATGGTCGAGCTTTGAGTCTTACTCAACTTCACACCTTACAAATCAGGCAAGAACTCCTTCTTTGACTGATCCATTTTGAACTCTTTCAAAATCTTGTTAAGGTATGTACTCATTGAAAGTCTTATCAGGCGTCTTGATCTATCTCTATAGATCTTGATGCCCAATATTTAAGTAGCTTTATCCAGGTCTTCCTTTGAAAAACTCCTTTCAAACAACCCTTTATGCCTTCTAGAAATTCTACATTATTTCCGATCAACAATATGTCATCCACATATACTTATCAGAAATTCTATAGTGCTCCCACTCACTTTCTTGTAAATACAAGTTTCTTATAAACTTTGTATAAACCCAAAAGCTTTGATTACCTCATCAAAGCGTATATTCTAACTCCGAGATGCTTGCTCCAGTCCATAGAAGGATCACTCGAGCTTGCATACCTTTTAGCATCCTTAGGATCGACAAAACCTTCTGGTTGTATCACATACAACCTTTCCTCACGGAAACCGTTAAGGAAACTCTGTTTTGACATCCATCTGCCAGATTTCATAATCGAAAAATGCAGCAACTGCTAACACAATTCCAATAGACTTTAGCGTCGCTATGGGTGAGAGAGTCTCTTCGTAGTCAACTCCTTGAACTTGTCGGAAACCACTTTGCGACAAGTCGAGCTTTATAAATGGTGACAATTACCATCAGTGTCCGTCTTCTTCTTAAAGGTCCATTTGTACTTAACAGCCTGCCGTTCAACGGGCAAGTCTACCAAAGTCCATACTTGGTTTTCATACATGGATCCTATCTCGGATTTCATGGCTCCTAGCCATTTGTTGGAATCCAGGCCCACCATCGCTTCTTCATAGCTCGTAGGTTCAGTGTTGTCTAACAACATGACCTGTAAGACAGGACTGTCCTACCACTCAGGAGCGATACGATTCCTTGTCGACCTACGAGGCTCAGTAGTAACTTGATCTGAAGTTTCATGATCATCATCATTAGCTTCCTCTTCATTTGGTGTAGGCGCCACAGAAACATCTTTCTGCGTCGTGCTATCATCCAACTGAAGTGACGGTTCAATAACCTCATCAAGCTCTACCTTCCTCCCACTCAATTCTTTCGAGAGAAACTCTTTCTCGAGAAAGGACCCATTTTTAGCAACAAACACTTTGCCCTCGGATCTAAGATAGAAGGTATACCCAACTGTTTCCTTAGGGTATCCTATGAAGACGCATTTTTCCGCTTTGGGTTCGAGCTTATGAGGTTGAAGTCTTTTCACATAAGCATCGCATTCCCAAACTCTAAGAAATGACAGGTTAGGTTTCCGGACTTTAGATGGTGCCCTATTTTAAAGTGAATGTAGTTGTCTCTAATGTATAACCCAAAAATGATAGTGGCAAATCGGTAAGAGACATCATAGTACGTACTATATCCAATAGAGCACAGCTACGACGTAAGGACACACCATCACACTATGGTGTTACAGGCGGCGTGAGTTGTGAAACAATTTCCACATTGTCTTAAGTTGCATACCAAACTCGTAACTCGGATATTCACCTCCATGATCATATCATAGACATTTTATCTACTTGTCACGATGATCTTCAACTTCACTCTGAAATTGCTTGAAGTTTTCAAACGTTGCAGACTTGTGTTTCATTAAGTAAATATACCCATATCTACTCAAATCACCAGTGAAGGTAAGAAAATAACGATATCCACCACACGCTACAACACTCATTGGACCGCATACATCAACATGTATCATTTCCAATAAGTCACTTGCCCGCTCCATCAAACCGGAAAACGGGGTCTTAGTCATCTTGCCCATGAGGAATGGTCCGCATGTCTCAAGCGATTCGAAATCGAGGAGTCCAAAGATCCATCAGCATGGAGTTTCTTCATGCGCTTTACACCAATATGACCTTAGCGGCAGTGCCACAAGTATGTGGTACTATCATAACTAACTTTGCATCTTTTGGCATCAATACTATGAACATGTGTATCACTACGATCGAGATTTAATAAACCATTCACATTTAGTGTATGACCATTGAAGGTATTATTCATGTAAACAGAATAACTATTATTCTCTGACTTAAATGAACAACCGTGTTGCAATAAACACGATCTAATCATGTTCATGCTCAACGCAAACACCAAATAACATTTATTTAGGTTCAACACTAATCCCGAAGGTAGAAGGAGCGTGTGATGGTGATCACATCAACCTTGGAAACACTTCCAACACACATCGTCACCTCACCCTTAGCTAGTCTCCGTTTATTCCGTAGCTTTCACTTCTAGTTACCAATATTAGCAATTGAACCGGTATCTAATACCCAGGTGCTACTAGGAGTACTAGTAAGGTACACATCAATAACATGTATATCAAAAATACTTTTGTTGACGTTGCCAGCCTTCTTATCTGCCAAGTATGTGGGGCAGTTCCGCTTCAGTGACCGTTCCCCTCATAACGGAAGCACTCAGTCTCGGGTTTGGGTCCAACCTTGGGTTTCTTCACTGGAGCGACAACTGGCTTACCATTCTCGAAGTTTCCCTTCTTGCCCTTGCCCTTCTTGAAACTAGTGGCCTTACCATCAACACTTGATGCTCCTTCTTGATTTCTATGTTTCGTGGTGTAAAACATCGCGAATTGCTCAGGGATCATCATCTCCATCCCTGGCATGTTATAGTTCATCACGAAGCTCTAGCAGCTTGGTGGCAGTGACTTGGAGAATTGTGTCAATCACTATCTTATCAGGAAGATCAACTCCCACTTGATTCAAGCGATTGTAGCACCCAAACAATCTGAGCACATGCTCACCGATTGAGCTATTCTCTTTCATCTTGCAGGTAAAGAATCTTGTTGTAGGTCTCATACCTCTCAACACGGGCACGAGCCTGAAATCCCAATTTCAGCTCTTAGAACATCTCATATGATCCGTGACGTTCAAAACATCTTTAGAGCCTTAATTCTAAGCCATAAAGAATGACGCACTGAACTATCAAGTAGTCATAAAAAACGTGCATGTCTGATGTTCTCAACACCCATAGACGATGCTTGAGGGGGTGGCGCACCGAGCAGGGCATCAAGGACATAAGCCTTTTGTGCAGCAACTGAGGACAATCCTCACATCACGGACCTAGTCCGCGTAATTGCTACTACCATCTTTCAACTTAGTTTTTCTCTAGGAACGTATCAAAATATAGGGGAGCTACAGCGTGAGCTTTCGATCTACAACATAATTTGCAAAGATATTTTGACTATGTTCATGATAATGAGTTCAATTAATCATATTACTAAAGAACTCCCACTCAAATCAACATCCCTCAGGTTGTCTAAGTGTGACATGATCCAAATCCACCAACCCAAGTCCGATCATCATGTGAGATGAGGTGGTTTCAATGGTGAACATCTCCATGTTGATCATATCAACTATATGACTAATGTTCGACCTTTCGGTCTCCTGTGTTCCGAGGCCATGTCTGTACATGCTAGGCTCGTCAAGTTTAACCCAAGTATTCCGCGTGTGTAAATCTGGCTTACACCCGTTGTATGCGAACTTAGAGTCTATCACACCCGATCATCACGAGGTGCTTCGAAACGACGAACCTTCGCAACAGTGCATACTCAGGGAGAACACAATTTATCTTGAAATTTTAGTGAGGGATCATCTTATAATGCTACCATCGTTCTAAGCAAAATAAGATGCATAAATAGGATAAACATCACATGCAAATCATATAAGTGACATGATATGGCCATCATCATCTTGTGCTTTTGATCTCCATCTCCAAAGCACTGGCATGATCTCCATCGTCACCCGCATCACACCATGATCTCCATCATCGTGTTGTCATGAGGTTGTCGCGCCAACTATTGCTTCTACAACTATTGCTAACTCATAGCGATAAAGTAAAGCAAAAATGGCGAAAATAATTAAAGATAACCCTATGGCTCCTGCCGGTTGCCGTACTCATCGACATGGAAGTCGTGATGATCTATACAAAAACATGATCATCTCATACATCACATATATCACATCATGTCTTTGGCCATATCACATCACAACATGCCCTGTAAAAACAAGTTAGACGTCCTCTACTTTGTTGTTGCACGTTTTACGTGGCTGCTATGGGCAACTAGTAAGAACCGTTCTTACCTATGCAAAGCCACATCAGTGATATTCAAGTTGCTATTTAACCTTCTACAAGGACCGCCTCTGTCGAATCCGATTTAACTAAAGTGGGAGAGACAGACACCCGCCAGCCACCTTTATGCAACTAGGTTACATGTCAGTCGGTGGAACCGGTCTTTCGTACGTGGACGATTAAGGTTGGTCCGGGCCACTTCATCCCACAATACCGCCGAATCAAGATAAGACTAAGGAAGTAAGCAATCTGAACATCAACGCCCACAAACTCTGTTGTGTTCTACTCGTGCATGTTATCTACGCATAGACCTAACTCTGATACCACTGTTGGGGAACGTCGCATGGGAAACAAATTTTTTCCTACGCAAACGCAAGATCTATCCATGGAGATGCATAGCTACGAGAGTGGGAGTGTATTTACATACCCTTGTAGATCGCTAAGCGGAAGCGTTAAGAAACGCGTTTGATGTAGTCGAACGTCTTCGCGATCCAATCACGATCCGTCCCGATCTAGCGCCAAACGGACGGCACCTCCGCGTTCAGCACACATACAACTCGATGATGTTCTCCGCCTCATTGATCCAACAAGCGAGGGCGGAGAGGTAAATTAGTTCTCCGGCAGCACAACGGCGTGGTGGCGGTGGTGGTGGAGCTGATCCGGCAGGGCTTCGCCAAGCACTACCGACCCGATCTAGAGGAGAAAGCAATCTAGAGGGAGGGAGAGAGGGCTGTGCCGTGGATTAGGGTCCGGATGCCCTCCTCCCTCTCTCATATACATAGGGGCAAGGGGAGGGGCCGGCCGCCCTAGGGTTTCCCTAGGGTTGGGCGTGGCGGCCTGGGGGGCTGCCTTGGCCCCCAAGGCAAGGGGGCGGCGGCCACCCTAGGGCCAGCCTTTGCCTTCGGCCGCATGGGCCCTTGGGAGGCGGGGTTCCTAGCCCACCAGGGGCTGGTGCGCCTCCCTCTCAGCCCATGGGGCCCTCCGGGGCAGGTGACCCTCCCCTGTGGACCCCCGGAACTCCTTCCGGCACTCCCGATAGAATCCGGCAAACCCCGAAACCATTCTGGTGCCCGAATATCACTTTCCTATATATCAATCTTTACCCCAAGACCATTTCGGAACTCCTCGTGACGTCCGGGATCTCATCCGGGACTCCAAACAACTTTCGGTCGCCAACATATATAAGTCAACAATACCTAATCGTCACCGAACGTTAAGTGTGCAGACCCTGCGGGTTCGAGAACTATGCAGACATGACCGAGACACCTCTACGGTCAATAACCAATAGCGGGACCTGGATGCCCATATTGGTTCCCACACATTCTACGAAGATCTTTATCGGTCGAACCACGATGTCAAGGATTCAGTTAATCCCGTACTCCGTTCCCTTTGTTCATCGGTATGTTACTTGCCCGAGATTCGATCGTTGGTATCTCCATACCTAGTTCAATCTCGTTATCGGCAAGTCTCTTTACTCGTTCCGTAAAACAAGATCCCGTGGCTAACTCTTTAGTCACTTTGCTTGCAGGCTCATTATGATGGTGTATTACTGAGTGGGCCCTGAGATACCTCTCCGTCAGACGGAGTAACAAATCCCAGTCTTGATCCATGCCAACTCAACAGGCACCCTCGGAGATACCTGTAGAGCATCTTTATAGTCACCGAGTTACGTTGCAACGTTTGATACACACAAGGTACTCCTCCGGTGTCAGTGAGTTGCATGACCTCATGGTCATGGGAACAGATACTTGACATGCAGAAAACAATAGAAATAAACTTGACACGATCATATGCTACGTTCATAGTTTGGGTCTTGTCCATCACATCATTCTCCCAATGATGTGATCCCGTTATCAAATGAAAACTCATGTCTATGGTCAGGAAACCTTGACCATCTTTGATCAACGAGCTAGTCCTGTAGAGGCTCACTAGGGACATGGTGTTGTCTATGTATCCACACATGTATCTGAGTTTCTGATCAATACAATTATAGCACGGATAATAAACGATTTATCATGAACAAGGAAATATGATAATAACCAATTTATTACTGCCTCTAGGGCATATTTCCAACAGCCACTCACCGGTGTCGAACCCATGCAGGAGCCGCCGCCTTGCTTCCTCCACCGCGGTCGCACTAGAGGCAGTGGCTAGGGCGTAGAAGTTGATCATGCAGAAGCTTGGAATCAAGACGAACAATGATAATGCGATGACCATATACACCAAAACCTTTGATGAGCCTCTTTCCGAGCAGACCGCCCTCACTGCACTGGCCGAGGCGAAGGGTGGAAAGAAGCGCGTCACCAAGAGGGGTCAAGGAAGCGGGGTTGAAGCGTAGGAGGCGGCCTAGCTGTGTTTTGCTATAGTCTGATGATTAGTGTGCTTTATGGATAGTTGTCCCATCTTGTTCTAGAATATCCGGGGGCTTAACACCCCGGTGCAGAGAGGAGTGTCTAGGAGTTGTATGCTTTCCAGAGTCAAAGTTGAGTGTCGTGGCCAGGATCTGATCAAGCAATGTTGTGGAGCTGCGTTTGATTCCTTTGTCTTCCAACCGGTTGCGGGAACCAGGGGCGGCATTATCTTTGCTTGGAAAGGTGCAGAGATTTAGATGACCTATAGTCACTGCACCACTAGTTGGATTGAGTTGCACTGCTTGCATTGTCAGTCTGGTAAATGTTGGAGGATGTTTGGTGTATATGCCCCCCAAAGAGATGATGAGAAGATTACCCTTCTAGCTGACCTCGAAGCCTCCATGACTAGCACTGCCATGCCCACTATTTGTGCAGGAGATTTTAACATGATCAGTGCAACATCTGTAAGTCTAATAACAAAATTAATCGTGCATGCTTAATGCCTTTTGCTGTTTCATCAGTGACATGACACTCAAAGATATGTACCTACACGGAAGGACCTACACTTGGTCCAATGAGCAAGAAGGTACCACATTGGTCAAGCTCGACGGGGTCCTGTACAACGAGGCATGGCATGACTCTTTCCCGGCCTGCCTGCTGCAAGGCATCACCACGACGATGAGCAACCACTGCCCTCTGTTGTTCAGTTGTGATGTGGAGTTCAAGCCCTGCAGAAGATTCCGGTTCGAAAATCACTCGTGCAAAATGGAGGGGTTTGAGGAGGTGGTTGGGGCTGCCTGGGCCTCTCCGGTGAACTCACGTGACCTCTTTCTCATCCTGCAACAACGGCTGATGAACACTGGCAAAGCACTAAAAAGATGGCACTCTCAGCATTGCTCTCACCTGACGAAGACACTTGATGTTGTCAATGAATTAATATTCAGACTTGATGCCGCAAGGGATTTCAGACAGTTAACACTACAGGAACACCATTTCCGAAACTTCCTGAAGGTCCGGTGCCTTGGGATTGCAGCGTTGGAAAGAGCGATGTGGATGCAACGGTCTAGGGTGATTTGGATCAGGCTTGGTGACATTGGTACAAAATTCTTCCACATCAAGGTGTCGGCTAGAAGAAGAAAGAATTATATTCAGGTGATTGAACACAATGACTGCATAATCACAGGGCATGAGGACAAACTGAAAATAACGTGGGACTTCTTCAACACCCTAATTGGAACTCCTAAAGAGCGGGCCGCAACCATCAATCTTCAAGCACTCGGCTACACACCTATGCTACAACACATGGACGACCTTGACACCCTAATTACCGAACATGAGGTGTTTGCAACCATTAATGATATGGACATGGAGAAAGCACCTAGACCCGATGGATACAGCATGTTGTTCTTCAGAACATGTTGGTCTATCATCAAAGGGGATGTGATCGTTGCCATCAACAAGCTGCAGAACCTCAACTTTAACAATTTCCAACATCTAACTCAGCTTGCATGATCCTACTGCCAAAAAATTAAGGTGCTAAGAAGATGACTGAGTTCAGGCCAATTAGTTTGATACACACCATTGCAAAAAATTCACCAAATTGCTTGCACGACGGCTGCAACCCAAGATGGATAAGTTGGTCGCCAAAGTGCCTTCATCAAGCAGAGATCAATCCTAGACAATTTTGTGTTTGTTCGTGGTCAAATAAAGTGCCTGAAAATGTCTAAAACACCATCAGTACTGCTCAAAGTGGATACTGCAAAGGCCTTTGATATTATTTCTTGGGAATTCTTGCTGCAATTTCTCCAACAAGGAGGGTTCAGTAGTCGGTGGACTAGTTTGGATTGCAGGGCATTTGAGGACATCCACTACCAGAGTATTTATCAATGGAGAGCTAACCGAGGTCATACAAAATGTGAAAGGGTTGCGCCAAGGAGACCCCTTGTCGCCACTCCTCTTCGTCATTACTATGGACACCATGGCATCAATGGTGAACTATGCAACGCAAACCGGCGTCCTCAGTCCACTTGGCAAGAGCTGCTAAACCCTAAGGGCTTCACTGTACGCATACGACGTCATCTTCTTCCTAAACGTTTGAGAAACTGAATCCTGGGCCATCATGGAACTTCTCTGACTGTTCGGTGAGGCAACGGGATTGCATGCCAACTGGAGCAAGAGTGTCGCCATCCCAATAGGAGGTGCATATACCCACACCATCACAAACCTGGTGCAGGACTCCGGCTGTGTCGTGGGAACGTGTCTGACAGTAGATGGTAGGGGTATGAAAGGAGAGGGCAGAGTCCTAGCTACGGCGGGGGTGTACACACAGATGTATGAGTTCAGGCCTCACTCGGAAGTGATAACAGCCCTACGTCTCAGGTGCTCCGGGGAGCTTACTCTGTCGAGTGATACGTGTGTTGTGTTTACAAAGGATTGCCAACCCTTGTGCCAGTGGGGAGGGGTGGCTTATATAGAGTGTGCTGCCCCTCATGAACGTCCGGCATCTAAGGGATTGATTGTGGGGAGTAAAGAGGGACGTTACTGGTAACGTATACAATAAATGCCAGTTAAGGCGGCGAGCGTAACGCCTGCCCGTTGGCGTCCCTGGGGAGACTCCCGGTCTTCTACAGTAGAGTGATTGGCGACCGCTCCGAGTGAGGGTTTACTGTCGAGTGTAGGGGGGGTCTTCCGAGTGAACATATGTCGAGTGACTCATATGCCATGGCTAGTTCAGTCGGAATCTCTCTTGTAGTCTTGTAGTTCTCCAATGTGGTGTCCTTAGGTGGGGTATGTAAGACAGGCCTAATACCCTACCCTAGGTACATATCCTCGTCATTAGCCCCCGAATGGATCAAGGCTCGAGTGGAGAAGGGACAGTGCAGGTTCTGCCGAACTTAGCGTTCCGAATGAGCTTCGAGATTTTTCCGATACCTGTGACGACTGGGCCTTCCAACTTCTGCCTTGATCTATTCAGCTTGTCAGCTCTTCCGAGTGAATTCAGATGCAGGTTCGAGTCCGAATGGTCAACAGGATCTTCAGATGTGAAAGGACGTTCTGTCCGGCCCGGATTTCGCGGGATTCGAAATTTCGGGGAACGCGCGCCGAGCAGGGATGACGCAACCGACGGGGAAGCGGCTCCTCGATCCTCGCGCCACCGTTATCTCCACATATCGCGGCTCCTCCGTTAGTGGGATACACAGGGATTTGGCGGGCCCACGAGTCAGTGACTCGGGTCGACGGACATAAAAAACGAGAAGGGAGGGGAATTTGCGACAGTGCGCTCATTTTCCCCTCGTCTCCTCCGCTTCTTCTGCTCCGCCGCCGCACTGCTCAGATCGAATCCGCTCGCTGCCGCGACAATGGCGCCCAAGAAGACGACGAAGGGGAAGAAACCCTCGAGCGCCCGGGCTGCAGCGCCACCCGGATGGATGCAGGGCGATTTCCTGCCGTCAACCGTGACGGCGTTGGACGTGGAGAAGCTCGTCGCTGACGGCCTGATTGCGGTCGGGTCGTGGAGGTTGCCGGGGACGGAAGCGGAGCCGGAGCCGCGCGAGGGCGAGCGGGTCCTCCTGACCACCCATTTGGAGAGAGGTTTTGCTCTGCCCCCGCATCCCTTCTTCCGCGGTTTTCTGAATTTCTTCGGGGCTCAGTTGCATCATTTTCCTCCCAACGCAATTGCGTATCTCGCCGCGTTCGTGACGATGTGTGAATGTTTCTTGGGTTGTCCCGCCCACTGGGGTCTGTTCAAGCACATCTTTACCATCCGTTCTCAGTCGGTAAAGAAGGCCCACGCTAGTGATAATAGAACCAACGTCATCCAGCTATGCGGGGGTTTGGGTCTTCAGAAGAGGATGGGGAGAGCCTTCCCAGTGCTCACCCTTCCGGAGTCGGTGCGGGGCTGGCAGTCGACCTGGTTCTACTGCCACGACGTCGCGTCCCCAAACATGTCGACTGGCCTTCCTCCCTTCACGCTGGATCGACCCACTGCGCCCCCATCTCTGACCGTGGCCGAGGAAGAGAAGGCCAATGTGGGGATCTTGATGAACAGTGTTGTGAATCTGATTCGTGATGGAGTGACCGGCTTGGATCTGTTGGAGGTGTTCCTGGGTCGACGGATCCAGCCGCTCCAGGCGCGGGACCATCTGATGTGGCATTACTCAAGAGTCGACGATACCACTCGTACCCACCCGGAAGATGTCTCAGGGGAAACCATCACGCTTTGGCTGCGCGGCATCACTGGT
Organism: Elymus sibiricus; assembly: GCA_039707655.1. NCBI lineage: Eukaryota > Viridiplantae > Streptophyta > Magnoliopsida > Poales > Poaceae > Elymus > Elymus sibiricus. Next base: position 420,656,593 of record CM077665.1, read on the forward strand.
GCGCGAGACAACCCCTGGGGTTCCAAAAGAGTATCGCCTTTCTCAGCTGCAAATCCGCCGAATGTGGTGAGTCATGTCATTGTCGATTGCTTTTGTATCTTGTCGAGTGAATATGTCTTCAGCTGACTGACTTGAATCTTTGCAGGAGCTCACGAACATGTATTCACCCGTGCCGAATGGCGGTCAGAACCTTGAAGGAGCGGGGAGCGAGAGCGACAGTGACAGCATCAGCTACGCCGAGGACAGCGAAGGCAACGGTGACGACTCGTCGGGGAGTGATGAAGTTGAAGTCGTGTCTCCTCCGCGTACTGAAGGGCGTTCCAAGCAGCGTCACGACCCAACACTCGACCGGAGTCGGGTCGGGGGGTCGACCACCAGGAGCTCCAAGCGCAGTCGGACGTCGACGCCGGAGCCGATTGAAAAGGTTGCCAAGCAGCCCAAGGTCACCACCACCAAGCCCCGGAAGGCTCTCCCCAGAATCAAGGTTGACGTGCCGATTGCTTCAACGTAAGAATCCTTGCTCTTCGCTTAACTTGTTGCTGAGCTTCATATTTTTGCTGACCGAGTGGATCTTGATCGTCAGGGCCGCTACCTCGGTGACATCACCGGGGCGAGGAGAGGAAAACGCGAAGAAGGACGCAGCTACTTCTCGCCAAGGTATGGCATATTGTCATTTGACATTCTTTTCAAACCATTCGACAGTCATGTGATATGTCGACTGGTGACATGCAGAGCCAATGGATACTGACCCCGCAGCCCCATCTCCGACTGTACCGATTACAGCACCGACCCAGATGGCCGTGGAGCTCGCCAGTCCGCCACAAGCGCCTGTCTCCCAAGCGCCAGCCTCGCAAGCGCCAGTCCTTCCGACTACATCGCCGCTCCCTTCACAGACCATCTTCTCTCTGCACCGTGTTCCAGAAGACCAGACTGGAGCTGCTAAGAAGGCGATGATGCAGGCTGAACATATGATGCAGCGTACGAAGGAGGCGTACGAGGCCAGCAAGCTGGCTTACGACGCTAGCTCAGCGCTTCGGGCGAACGTCCAAGTAAGTGCACTTGTAAGTGCGCTTTTTGATTGTGTCGTTTTCCGTCTACCATGACTTGACTTCTGCACCCACTGGGAGTTTTCTGTCTGTCGACTGGTAATCGCTTGTCACGCACTCGGCTAGGGCTGACCTGGTCGAGTGGACAATCTCTTTTTTTTTGTTCGGCCGTCACTCGGATCGGGCAGACCGTTCCGAGTGGATACCGTCCCGGTGGGGGCACGCTGAGTGCACCCACTGGGTGTAGTCCCCGAGACTGTCGTCGACTGCGGGCAGTCGGCGGGAGTCTTAGAACTTGGACTCGAAGCCCATATTTCTGTCCACTGAAATGTTTTTGTCGTTGATCTCAGAAGGCCTGTGAGCTCGGTACTCGATATGCTGACTTGGAGAAGGAGAAGACTCAGCTTCAGCTCGACTTGGAACTGACGAGGAGAGACCTGGAGCGTGCGCAAGCTGATCTGAAGGCTTCAGGAGGTAAACTTTGTTGATCGAGTACTTCATTATTTGTTTCTTCTATCTTTGAACCGAGTGACTCCACTCGAGCAGACGTGCGTGCTGAAAACCGTCGACTCCGAGCGCGACTCAACAATGCTATTGCTTTAGATATCATGAAGAAGGCGCTGGAAGACAAAGACAGATCACTGGCCGATGCTCAGAAGATGGCGAGGGAGAAGACTGAAGCTGCCGAGAAGAAGCTCGCCGCGGCCAGCAAGCTTGAGGAAGAGAACACGAAGCTGAAGCAGGAGCGAGCTGACTGGAGCAAAAGGCTTGACCATGCAACCAAGGGAGCAAAGGGCTTGGAGACCTATCTGGGGGATTACGCCCAGAAGATGTATGTTTTACTTGAAGGTAATTTTCTCCAGTTGAGTGAATTCCATTAATCCCAACTTCATCCAGTCGAGTGAATTCCGTTGATTTTCAGGGAACAGTATCATGACTAATTCTTTCCATCTTCTTCATGTAGAATTCTGCAAGGATTTCGAGAAGGAGACCGAGGCGGTCGAGCCCAATCTGGACCCTTCCAAGTCACCTGTCAGAGATGCTGTGGCTATGAACATGTTCCGGCTTGAAGCTCGAGTCGCAGGCGTCCGGGAGTACGTCGCTCGACTGCGAGGTGCAATGGAGAAGGTCGACAAGGAGCTGTGGCTGGAAGACTCACTTCAGGCTGACCTCGAGTCAATGATGACTCGGCTTGACGAGCTCCCTGGTCGAGTGCAGGCATGGAAGAAATCTGCTGCACGCTGCGGAGCCGACATAGCGCTCTCACTCGTCAGGGTCCATTGCAAGGAGGTCAAGGAGGACAAACTGAAAGCACTTCAGGTGGCCAACACAAAGAAGCTCCAGTTCCAGGACTTCATGGAGACCTTCATCGAAGCGGCCACTCGGATCGCTGACGGGATCGACCTGGACACCTTCGTCGAACCTGCAAGTCCCACTGGAGCTTGAGAAAGCTTTGCTGGTGATCAAAAACTTCAATTTGCCTCGGTATGCCGAGTGGTGGTGTATCGTTAAAACTTCTTTCAGGTCTTGGGCCCGAGTACTTTCGTCATTTGCATGGGCAACTTTTATCCATGCTGAATGCTCTGGATTTATCTGAATTTGTTTTTTAGTCCTTTGCTTGATTTCCTCTCGAGTAGATCAGGTCTTGTCGAGTGGTTTCTGGTCCAGTGGGGGCACGCGGAGTGCACCCACTGGGTGTACTCTCCGAGACCGCTGTCGAGTGGCGGCGACATCGGCAGGGGTCTTAAATTTGTTTGATTGATTTTGGACTTAGGCGAGGACTGACTCGCAGCTAAGCCCCCCGAGTGAGAGGACCGTTCGTCATTCGGGAGTGAGTATCAGAACTTAGGCGAAGACTGGTTCGCAGATAGCCTCCGAGTGAGAGGATTGCTCGTCACTCGGAGTAGTTTATAACTTAGGTGATGCGGAATCACGGCTAAGCCCCCGAGTGTGAGGAGCGCTCATCACTCAGAGTAGTTTATAACTTAGGTGATGCGGAATCACGGCTAAGCCCCCGAGTGTGAGGATCGCTCATCACTCGGAGTAGTTTATAACTTAGGTGATGCGGAATCACGGCTAAGCCCCCGAGTGTGAGGATCGCTCATCACTCGGAGTAGTTTATAACTTAGGTGATGCGGAATCACGGCTAAGCCCCCGAGTGTGAGGATCGCTCATCACTCGGAGTAGCGTTTTAACTTGGGCGAAGCGGATTCGCAGCCAAGCCCCCGAGTGGGAGGATCGCTCGTCACTCGGAGTATGTTTTTAATTTGGGCGAAGCGGATTCACAGCCAAGCCCCCGAGTGAGAGGATCGCTCGTCACTCGGAGTATGTTTTTAACTTGGGCGAAGCGGATTCGCAGCCAAGCTCCCGAGTGTGAGGATCGCTCATCACTTGGAGTAACGTTTTAAACTTAGGCGACACGGAGTCGCAGCTAAGCCCCAGAGTGTGAGGATCGCCCATCACTCGGAGTAGATTTAAACTTAGGCGATGCGGAATCGCGGCTAAGCTTTCGAGTGAAGCTATTCACTCGACGAGGTTCTGAACTTAGGCGACATGGAGTCGCGGCTAAGCCCCCGAGTGTGAGGATCGCCCATCACTCGGAGTAGATTTAAACTTAGGCGATGCGGAATCGCGGCTAAGCTTTCGAGTGAAGCTATTCACTCGACGAGGTTCTGAACTTAGGCGACACGGAGTCGCAGCTAAGCCCCCGAGTGCGAGGATCGCCCATCACTCGGAATAGATTTAAACTTAGGCGATGCGGAATCGCGGCTAAGCTTTCGAGTGAATGCGATGCTTTTCACTCGACTAGGTTCTGAACTTAGGCGACACGGAGTCGCAGCTAAGCCCCCGAGTGTGAGGATCGCCCATCACTCGGAGTAGATTTAAACTTAGGCGATGCGGAATCGCGGCTAAGCTTTCGAGTGAATGCGATGCTTTTCACTCGACTAGGTTCTGAACTTAGGCGACACGGAGTCGCAGCTAAGCCCCCGAGTGTGAGGATCGCCCATCACTCGGAGTAGACTAAACTTAGGCGATGCGGAATCGCGGCTAAGCTTTCGAGTGAAGCTATTCACTCGACGAGGTTCTGAACTTAGGCGACACGGAGTCGCAGCTAAGCCCCCGAGTGCAAGGATCGCCCATCACTCGGAGTAGATTTAAACTTAGGCGATGCGGAATCGCGGCTAAGCCCCCCGAGTGGAAAATCGCTCGCACTCGGAGTATTCTTGAACTCAGAATTGTGCGATCGGAATCGACAAACGACTGCAGGAGTCGTATCCTTGATAATCAAAACAGTTTACTCTTATTACATCAGACAGATCAATCTTCAGGTGTAGAACCGACGAAGCAAATCCGCGTTCCAGGCCCGTGGCTCGTCAGCGTTCTTCTTGAGATTGAAGAGGTGGTAGGCTCCATTGTTCAGCACCTTGGTGAAGACGAAAGGGCCTTCCCACGCGGGGGCTAGCTTGTGAGGCCGCTGCTGATCCACTCGGAGCACGAGGTCACCTTCGTGGAAGGTCCGACTCCTGACGTGCCTTGCATGGAAGCGACGCAGATCTTGCTGGTATGCAGTCGACCGGATCAAAGCCATTTCCCGCTCTTCCTCAAGGAGATCCACAGCATCCTGGCGTGCTTGCTCAGCTTCAACCTCCGAGTAAAGGTCCACCCGAGGAGAATTGTGAAGAACATCACTCGGCAGGACAGCTTCAGCCCCATACACCATGAAGAAAGGAGTGCGATCAGTTGACCGATTTGGAGTTGTCCTCAAGCCCCACAGAACAGACGGTAATTCTGTAACCCAAGCTCCAGCTGCGTGATCGAGTTCGCGCATGAGTCGAGGCTTCAACCCTTGAAGGATAAGGCCATTTGCTCGCTCGGCCTGACCGTTTGACTGGGGGTGCGCAACGGATGCGTAATCCACCCGAGTGCCTTGAGAGGAGCAAAAGGCTCTGAACTCTTCCGAATCAAAATTAGAACCATTGTCCGTGATGATACTATGGGGAACTCCGTATCTGAATATTATTTCCCTCATGAATTTGATGGTTGTGCGAGAATTCAGCTTCCTGATAGGCTTGGCCTCAATCCGTTTAGTGAACTTGTCGACTGCTACCAGAAGGTGCGTGAAACCACTCTGGCCCGTGCGGAGAGGTCCGATCATATCCAATCCCCATACAGCAAATGGCCAGACGAGTGGAATGGTCTTCAAGGCAGACGCAGGCTTGTGCGACAAGTTTGCATAGAATTGGCATCCTTCACAGTGCTGCACAATATCCTTAGCCATCTCATTGGCGCGCGGCCAGAAGAAACCAGCTCGGTAGGCCTTGGCAACAATCGTCCGAGAGGACGCATGATGGCCGCAAGTTCCCGAGTGAATTTCCTCCAGAATCAGTCGACCTTCTTCGGGAGAAATGCATCGCTGAGCCACGCCGGTTACGCTCTTTCTGTAGAGCTGCCCATTCATAACAGTGAAAGCTTTGGACCTGCGGACAATCTGTCGAGCTTCAACTTCGTCTTCTGGAAGTTCTCGCCTGAGGATGTACGCGATGTAGGGCACCGTCCAATCGGGAGTTATCACCAGAATCTCATTGACCAGATCTATGACTGTTGGGACATCAACTTCAGTCGGATTGGAGGCGCTTATAGGCTGCGGGGGTTCTTCGGTGAAGGGGTCCTCTTGTACTGAAGGAGAGTGCAAATGCTCCAGGAACACATTGCTGGGCACAGGCTTCCGAGTGGAACCGATTTTTGCCAGTTCGTCAGCTGCCTGGTTCTTCACTCGGGGAACGTGATGGAGTTCCAAACCCTCAAACTTCTTCTCAAGCTTTCTTACTGCATTGCAATATCCGGTCATGGAGGGGTTTCTGACATCCCACTCCTTCATCACTTGATTGACCACCAAATCCGAGTCACCGTATACCATCAGGCGACGGACGCCGAGCGAGATGGCCATACGCAACCCGTAAAGGAGTGCTTCGTACTCAGCTTCATTATTGGAGGAATCAAAGTGAATCTGGAGGACATAGCTGAGTTTATCGCCCTTGGGAGACACCAATACCACACCAGCACCAGAACCGTTCAGCATCTTCGAGCCGTCAAAGAACATGGTCCAGTGTTCCGAGTGGATCCGGACTGGCTGCTGCTGTTCTATCCACTCGGCCATGAAGTCAGCAAGTGCTTGAGATTTAATGGCTTTCTTCGCTTCAAACTTGATATCAAAATAAAGAAGTTCAATGGCCCATTTGGCTACTCGACCAGTCGCGTCTCGATTGTTGAGGATTTCATTCAAAGGTGCATCACTGACGACTGAGACTGAGTGATCTTGAAAATAGTGCGCCACTTTCTTCACTGATAGATATATACCATAGACAAGCTTCTGGTAATGTGGGTACCTTTGCTTAGAAAGAGTCAACACTTCAGAGATGTAATAAACTGGGCGCTGGACTTTGTAGGCCTTGCCCTCTTCTTCTCGCTCGACAGTAAGAACTGTACTGACGACCTGATTGGTGGCTGCAATGTACAGGAGCAGGGGTTCTTTGCTGTGTGGAGCGGCAAGCACCGGCTGGGTGGAGAGCAGGGCTTTGAGCTGGACAAACGCTGCTTCTGCCTCTGAATTCCACTCGAACGTATCGGATTTCTTCATCAGTCGGTACAAAGGGAGTGCCTTCTCTCCGAGACGAGAAATGAACCTGCTTAGCGTTGCCAGGCAACCAGTAAGCTTCTGGACATCGTGAATACGCTCGGGGCGTTTCATTCGGACGATGGCACCGATCTTCTCGGGGTTGATGTCGATTCCTCGTTCGGAAACGAGATAACCGAGCAACTTTCCACCCGGAACTCCAAAAGTACACTTGGTTGGATTCAGCTTGAGGTCATATTTTCTTAAGTTGGCGAATGTTTCCGCCAAGTCAGTCAGCAGGTCGGAACCTTTGCGAGACTTGACTACGATATCATCCATGTAGGCCTCGACATTCCGACTGATCTGGTCGAGGAGACACTTCTGAATCATGCGCATGAAAGTAGCGCCAGCATTCTTCAGACCAAAAGGCATGGTGATGTAACAGAAACACCCGAAAGGGGTGATGAAGGCCGTTTTTATTTCATCTGGACCAAACAGACGGATCTGATGATAGCCAGAATATGCATCGAGAAAAGACAAACGCTCGCACCCCGCAGTCGAGTCTACAATCTGGTCGATGCGGGGGAGCGGGAAATGATCTTTCGGGCAGGCCCGATTGATATGCTTGAAGTCTATACACATTCGGAGCGACTTGTCCTTCTTGGGGACCATGACGACATTCGCAAGCCACTCGGAGTGGTAGACCTCGCGAATGAACTTGGCCTCCAAGAGTCGAGCCACCTCCTCGCCGATTGCCTTCCGCTTCTCTGTTGCCGACCGGCGTAAGTGTTCTTTTACAGGCTTGGCCTTCGGATCAACTCTCAAACGGTGCTCAGCCAGTCCCCTGGGTACACCAGGCATGTCAGCGGGCTTCCATGCAAAGATGTCCCAGTTCTCACGGAGGAACTGGATGAGCTCGGCTTCCTATTTGCTGTCGAGTGTGGTTGAGATGTTGGTCGGAGCAGCAGTAGGATCTGTCGGGTGAATGTGCACTTGCTTCAAGTCTCCTGCCGACTGAAAAGCTGACTCGGTGGTGGGCTTCTTGGAATGCAACAGATCAGCGGGATTAGCAGTCTTCTTGTACTCTTCTAACTCAACTACAGCCATCTGCATGTCGGCGATCTTGGAGCCCTGTTGGAGGCACTCCTCAGCCCTCTGTCGATTGCCTGTGACTGTGATCACACCCTTGAGCCCGGGCATCTTCAGCTTGAGATACACGTAACACGGGCGGGCCATGAAACGTGCATACGCTGGACGGCCAAGGATGGCATGATATGCACTCTTGAAGTCTACAACCTCAAATGTCAGCTTCTCTTTGCGAAAGTTCTTGTCAGTGCCGAACACCACATCCAGTGCAATCTGTCCGAGTGACTTGGCCTTCTTCCCAGGGATGACCCCGTGGAATTGCATATTGCTTTCGCTGAGCCTGGACATCGGAATGCCCATCCCTTTGAGGGTATCAGCGTACAGAATATTCAGGCCACTTCCTCCATCCATGAGAACTTTGCGGAGACGAGTGCCTCCTACCACTGGATCCACCACCAGCGCCTGTCGACCTGGGGTAGGGACATGAGCGGGATGGTCCGACTGATCGAAGGTGATAGCTGTCTGGGACCACTTGAGGTACTCGGGGGTAGCTGGAGCAGCCATGTTGACCTCCCTGTTGATGACCTTCAAACGACTCTTGCTTTCTACATCGACAAAAATTACCAATGTGGCATTGATCTCAGGAAAGTCTTCTTTATCTTCGTCCTCTTCTTTCTCAGGATCTTTGTCACTCGACTGCTCTCCCTTGAACCCTTGGATCAGCAATCGGCACTGTCGAGTGGTATGCTTTGACAGGATCAAGTTGCCTTCTTCATCCTTCCGTGAGTGAATGGGACATGGCATATCCAGGACATCTGTCAACTGGTTCTTGGACTTCTTCTGAACAAACTGCCCTTTGGCTTCACTTTCCCTTTCGCCGCCAGAGCGGCTACTTCTGCCTGGACAGAGCCGTCAGCTTTACGCTTTTGCTTCCGACTGGAATTTCCGCCGCCGGGATTACTGTCGACTGCTTTACCCTTGCCACTGCGGAGGCGATCCTCCTCCTCGCCGTTGGCGTATCGGGTGGCAATCTCCATCATCTTGCTCAGGGACACATCTCCTGTCCGACCAAACTTCAAATAGAGCTCTCTGTATCTAACTCCGGCCTTGAAGGCGCAAACAGCCTGGTGCTCGGAAACACCTTCCACCGTGTGATGAAGAGTGGTCCACCGCTAAATGTAATCCCTCAAGGTCTCATTCGGCTTCTGGACACAGTGCTGCAACTCGAGCAAACCGGCAGGGCGCTTGCAGGTGCCTTCGAAGGTCTTGACGAACACTCGGGCAAGATCTTCCCAGCAATAGATGCTAGAAGGAGCCAACTGATTAAGCCATGCCCGGGCCGGACCATCCAACATCAGGGGCAGATGCTTCATAGCCACGTTGTCGTTGCCTCCGCCGATCTGAACAGCCACTCGGTAATCGTCTAGCCATGTTTTCGGCTTCGACTCGCCAGTGAATTTGCTAATCCCAGCCGCCAACCTGAAGTTGGGGGGGATCTCAGCAGATCGGATGGCTCTGCTGAAACACTCTGGACCAGAAACAGCTGTAGCACTGCCACTCGGAAAATCTCTGTCATAGCCACCTCTATTGTATCTGCCTCTGTCGACCCGGTTCTGAACGAGAACGGATCTCGCGTCAAACCCAGGGTCCCGCTCATCACCGTACGGGCGCCTGTCATCATAGTGCCGGGGCACGTATGGACCACTCCGCGGAGGAGTAGGCACTCGACTGTGGTCATCACGGTGATGCCGAGGAGCAAACTGATCTCGCCTCTGATCTCTGTACTGATCGTTGCGGTAATCTCTGCCTCCGCGACGCTAAGGTGATCCTGGACTGTGGGTCGATTGGACTCTGTCTGCTCTAACTGATTCGCTGTGAATCCTGTTGCGCGACTGAGAGACAGCGGAGTTCTGCTGTCGAGCCGCCCCAAGCAGGGTTCGGATCTGCTCGAGTCCTCTGCCGGCCTATGAATCGGACGGCTGTATAGAATCTGCAATCCTAGCCGCCGCCGCAACATTCTGAATCGGAGTACGGTATACCCGACGATTGTCGTCGACTGGAGGGAACAACTGACGCTCGCGGCACTGTCGAGTGCGCTCGTCGAGTGACCTCTGCATCTCCTCGAGGCGAGTGCGCTCTGCCAAGGTGGCGAGAAGCGCAGCCTCCAGAGCCTGGGCTTCTGCAGTCGTGCCGACGATGGGGGTTTGGAGGACCCCCTCATCCCTGTGCTGCTGATCATTCGACGGGCCGCCACGCTCACGGCCGCCACGCTCACGGCCGGGTGGGCTCTGATGAGAACCCGCCATGAAAACTTCTGCTGCAGGATCGCAGCTCTCGCACTCGGAAGAGTGCTCGGATGAATCTGATGCCGAGTCGAACGCGCCATGAAGTGGCTCGGCGGGCTCGATAGCCGCGATCTGCGGAGTCGACGCCTGGTGTGCCGCCACGTGCCTCACCCATCGCTGGAGCCGCGAACGACCGGATCGCTTGCGGCGACGAACAGCGGGGAGAGTGGACGACGCTGGAGCCGACATGTACGGAGTCGACGGCTGACGAAGGAGAACGCCGCATGAACTCGCGCTGAAGTGCGTCGCCCCGCGGACGGGGAGAGCCTCAACGTCGAGAGGGGCCTCCTGGAGCCATGCGGAGTCGTCGGCGATGAAGGTGAACGCACCGAGACGGATCTCGCAGCCCCGGATCAAACTGCCGTCGGGAGACATGGTGAAGATGAAAAACTGCAACCTCGCCAGAAGTCGCTTAGACGCCTGCCCCACGGTGGGCGCCAACTGTCGTGGGAACGTGTCTGACAGTAGATGGTAGGGGTACGAAAGGAGAGGGCAGAGTCCTAGCTACGGCGAGGGTGTACACACAGATGTATGAGTTCAGGCCTCACTCGGAAGTGATAACAGCCCTACGTCTCAGGTGCTCCGGGGAGCTTACTCTGTCGAGTGATACGTGTGTTGTGTTTACAAAGGATTTCCAACCCTTGTGCCAGTGGGGAGGGGTGGCTTATATAGAGTGCGCTGCCCCTCATAAACGTCCGGCATCTAAGGGATTGATTGTGGGGAGTAAAGAGGGACGTTACTGGTAACGTATACAATAAATGCCAGTTAAGGCGGCGAGCGTAACGCCTGCCTGTTGGCGTCCCTGGGGAGACTCCCGGTCTTCTACAGTCGAGTGATTGGCGACCGCTCCGAGTGAGGGTTTACTGTCGAGTGTAGGGGGGGTCTTCCGAGTGAACATATGTCGAGTGACTCATATGCCATGGCTAGTTCAGTCGGAATCTCTCTTGTAGTCTTGTAGTTCTCCAATGTGGTGTCCTTAGGTGGGGTATGTAAGACAGGCCTAATACCCTACCCTAGGTACATATCCTCGTCAGGCTGCCCGGTGGCCGCTTTCCCGATAACTTACCTCGGGATGCCGCTATCGGACTCCAGGGTGCATCGTGTTGGTCAGTAACCTGCCATTGATAAGCTGGCCAAACACATGGGAGGGTGGAAGGCCAGGCATATAGTGTTTCCCAGTCATGTCGAGCTTGTGTGTGTCACCTTATCGGCCATGATCATTTTTCAGCTTATGGTGCTGGATCCCTCAATGTGGCTGCTTAAAAAGGTGAACAAGCTATTCCGCGGCTTCTTTTGGCTTCAAGACAAGGAGGCCACGACCGGTAAATGCTTGGTGAACTGGTTTGTTGTCTCCCGCCCGCACGAGTTCGATGGTCTTGGCGTCCCGGACATTCAAAAGTAAGGAAGAGCTCTGCATTGCCGCTGGCAATGGTATTACTGGACGAATCATACTAGGTTGTGGCATGTTCTGCCCTTGCCCATGGACCTTTCTGTCGACGAGCTCTTTCGCGCATCAACGACTATCGTTGTCGGGGACTGCAGGCTTACATCATTCTGGGAGTCCCACTGGGCAAACGGGCTGCGCCCCGTGGATCGATGGCCGAAGCTGCTGCACCACTACACTAAGCGCCGCCTCTCTCTTCGGGAGACTATCACTGGCAATCGATGGATGCGACTTCTGAATCCAAATGCTTCCGCTTTGGTGCTTAGACAATTGTGCAGCCTAACGGAGTTGGCCACCGGAATCAACTTCAATGACAATGTCACATACCAAGTCATCTAGCGTTGGTCGGCGGATGGTACCTACACTGCCAAATCGACATATTTATGCCAATTCGAAGGAGCTCTGCGATCGGATGACAAGACGCCAATTTGGTCTGCTAAGGTGGCGCCATGGGCGAAGACGTTCCTCTAGCTCGCCGCCCATGGATGGTGCCTCAAAACAGATAATCTGGCTGTTTGAAGCATTGCACACAGCCCAGTCTGCCTGCTCTACTTAGCTGCACCAGAGACGGCCAAACACCTGCTGGCAGAGTGCACTTACACCAAGCGCATGTTGACGGTTATCATTGAAAATTTTGGAAGCTCCTTCCTACAGCTCACGTCAATGGTGGCTACACCACTGCCAAGCCAAACCCTGAAAGACAATTGGAGCGCACAGGTGAGCTTGCTCCAGGGTGATGAAAATAAGACCTAGAAGTCGGCCATCTGCTTGGCTTCCTGGATGCTTTGGAAATAACACAACAACTGCATCTTCAACGCCACCGAGTGCATTGTTCCACATCTCATGGGACGCATCAAGGACGAGGCGAGAAGCTGGTCGGCGGCTGGTATAAACCTGTTAGACAGACTCTTTGAGCCATCTTGAGTGCTGAAGACCATCTTCTTGTTGTTTTTGTTGTATACTGGTCGTACCGGCTGGAAACCTCCCTAACTGTAGCTCTAATGCACTTTGTGTTTCTCCCTCTAATTAATCAATGAAATATGGCTCTAGGGCTATCTTTTTGTCAAAAAAAAAACAACTAGATTTATCTTGTTTGTCTCTCCATTTGCATTTCAAATTTAGATTTGATTTTTTATGGAATGTAAACACATGTTTTATGAACATGCACAATTGTTTTGAAATGCTAAAATATATTTTTTGGAAGATGGTAGCATGCGAGCACTTGAGAGACGGGAGCACTGGGTATGAAGACGTGTTACCCTCTTGAGAAGGTTAGAGCATCTACAACCCCTCACCCCCAGTATGTTCTGACGGACGACCTAGTTAGTTACGGTTGTGAAAATGTAACCCAGTCGCCCCCCTCAAACCGGCTCTATACAGCCGGGTTGTCCGGTACTCCTCAAACCCAACACATATCCGAGGAGGATATGGGGAGGCCTGGGCACGCCCGGATGTGTCAGAGCCTTCGCCCCCGTCCAACCTCGTTGCCCGTCTGCGCTGCTGCCTGCGTTGAAGCCGTCATAGATGTTGTCTCCGAGTACCTCCCCCCCCCCCCCCCCGTCCCCTCCCGACGACATAGATTGAAAGCACATTTGCTCCCTTGGTGGTTTTGGTAATTAATAACAACATATATGTCCTTGAACTAATGTTTCCACTAAGCATATTTCACGAAAAGTTCAATGATAGGGATGGCAAAAGGATTGTGGAGATACCCCAAGATGCAAGGAAATGGATTGGCAAAGCTTCAAGCAAGAGAACTCTACATTTTACTTTGTGAGAAATCACTTTGAGTCCATAGGAAAGCCAATACTATTAAAAGGGGGTAAGGTATTGTTGGTGAACAAGATGCTCCACGTGCACAAGTGATAGTCACCAAAAACACCCACAAACTCTTCCACAAAAGTCTGTCCAAGCTATTCATGAAACTCAGTGCAACCAACAATTCCCACTCGGTCCCACCGATTCCCAAACTCAGACAGACCCATGCCAAACCCTAGCCATTCGGTGCAACAGATTCTGCATCGGTGCCACCGAGTTCAGTTGCCAACTTTCTGTTTAGCTATTTTCAAGCCTCGGTACCACCGAGTTTTGCTAGTCGGTCTCACCAAGACTTGGACCAACTTCCTGGTTAGCTATTCACAAGAATCGGTACCACCGAGTTTTGTGAATCGGTCTCACCGAGTTTTTGGACCAACTCTCTGGTTAGCCATTGTCAAGAATTGGTACCACCGAGATTTGAGAATCGGCGTCACCGAGTTGTGCAATCTGACCATTGGTCACCTAATCGGTACCACCAAGAGTTATGTATCGGTCTCACCGAGATTCAAAAGTTACTGCCTTTTGGTCACTTCGGTACCACCGAGTTTTATACTTCGGTGTCACCGAGTTTGTCACTTTAGGTGTAACGGTTGGATTTTTGGGGATGCCTATATATACCCCTTCACCACCACCCACTCGAAAGAGAAGCACTCAGAACTATTCCATACTTGCCACATCCAATTTTCTGAGAGAGAGCCACCTACTCATGTGTTGAGATCAAGCTATTCCATTCCTACCATATGAATCTTGATCTCTAGCCTCCCCAAGTTGCTTTCCACCAAATCAATCTCTTCCACCATAGCCAAATCTGTGAGAGAGTGATTGTGTGTTGAGGAATCTATCATCTTGAAGCACAAGAGCAAGGAGTTCATCGACATTACCGAGCCTATTACCTTTTGGAGGGTGGTGCCTCCTAGATTGGTTAGGTGTCGCTTAGGAGCCTCCTACTTCGTGTTGTGGAGTTGAACCAAGAAGTTTGTACGGGCAAGGAGATCGCCTACTTCGTGAAGATCTACCCATAGTGAGGCTAGTCCTTCGTGGACGGGAGCCGTTATGGAATATTCAAGGTTGCTACTTCGTGGACCCTTATGGGTGGAGCCCTCCGTGGACTCTCGCGACCGTTACCCTCCGTGGGTTGAAGACTCCATAAACGTGAACGTACGATGGCACCACCTATCGGAACCACGGGAAAAACCTTCGTGTCTACAAATTGCGTTTGATCTTCCTTCCTACCCTCTACTACATATGCTTGTTGTTACTTTCCGCTGCTATACTCTTAGACATGCATGTGTAGGGTGTACTTGACTTGTTAGCATTGCTAAAATCTGCCAACACTTAAAATTGGGAAAAGGTAGAATTTTTATTTGGTCAAGTAGTCTAATCACCCCCCCCCCTTCTAGACATACTTTCGATCCTACAAGTGGTATCAGAGCTTTGGTCTCCATTGCATTGGTCTCACAACCTAGGAGAGTATGGCGTCTAGTGAGGGAAATTATCACCGTAGAGGTCCGTAATTTGATGGCACAAATTTTGCTAGTTGGAAGCACAAAATGAAAATGCATATTCTTGGTCATAACCCCACCGTTTGGGCTGTTGTTCGTGTTGGCTTGCAAGGTGAATTCTTTGGTGATGGAAAGGAACCGGATCATGAAGCGACCGCGGATGAATTGAAGATATTGCAATACAACGCTCAAGCATGTGACATCCTTTTCAACTGCCTATGCCCCGAAGAATTCAACAAAATCAGCCGTCTTGAGAATGCAAAAGAGATTTGGGATACTTTGGTTGATATGCATGAAGGTACAGAATCCGTGAGAGAATCCAAGTTGGACATTCTTCAAAGTCAGCTTGACAAGTTCAAGATGAAGGATGGTGAAGGAGTCGCAGAGATGTACTCTAGGCTAGCTCTCATCACAAATGAGATTGCCGGCTTAGGAAGCGAAGAAATGACCGACAAATTCATCATCAAGAAGATACTTAGAGCTTTGGATGAGAGATACGATACCGTGTGCTCATTGATCCAAATGATGCCCAACTACAAAGATCTCAAGCCTACGGAAGTCATTGGAAGGATTGTTTCTCATGAGATGACACTCAAGGACAAAGAAGAGCTTCACAACAAGTCTAGCGGTGCTTACAAACCCACAAGTGATGCTCCCACAACTTCAAGCGACAACCTTGTCACCAATGAAGACATAAGCCTTATGGTCAAGAAATTCAACAAGTTCTACAAGAATAGAGGCAAAGAACGAAGCTCCAACTCAAGATATGAAGAGAAACGTTCGTCAAGTCGTGACCGAAACTGCTACAATTGTGGGAAGCCCGGACACTACTCTAATGAGTGCACGGCTCCCTACAAACGAAGAGAAGAGTCACCTAGAAGACGAAGCTCAAGGAATGAATCACCTCAAAGAGAGATAAGGAGTAGAGATGATCGTTATGAACGAAGACCCTCAAGGAGAAGTAGGGACTCGGAGAAGAAGTACAAGTACACCAAAAGCTACACAAGAAGAAGACATCAAGCTCATGTTGGTGAATGGGTTTCTGGCTCCGAATCTGACAACAACTCCGAGAGAAGCTATCACTCCAACTCCGACTATAGTCAAGATGAAGGTGTTGCCGGACTTGCACTAGTGACTACCAACTCCTATGATCTATTTGATTCACCAAATGAAGGGAGTGGAAGTTGCTTCATGGCTAAAGGCCCCAAGGTATCACACCCCGAGTATCTTCATTTTAATAGTGATGAAGATGGTTTACTTGGTGATGATGACTTGCTCTTTGATAAAACTAGTGATGTTAGTCAAAATGAACTTGATAATTTTCATGGTAGTCAAGATAAGTCGTGTGATGATGATAAGATGGAAATAGAACGACTAACTAAAGAATTAAACACTCTTAAGATAGCCCATGAATCTACTCTCGAAGATCATAGAGAGCTTGTAAGGACTCATGAGAAGCTACGCTTCGAGAAGCTCACCTTGGAGCAAGAACATGAGTTTCTTAAAGCTATCAATGATGATCTCCGAAAGAAGACTTCATCTTATCTAGCCAAACGATTACTCTTGTCTACATTCATGCCACAAGTTAAACCTAGACAAACTAGTAACAAAGGCAAGAAAGGTTCTTCATCTAGTATCAACAATAAAAATGTTAAATCCAATGATGTTGCTTCTACTAGTTCTATTGATTCCACTAATGATGATTCTCTTAGCCAAGTTACACTTGAGCAAGAAAACGATTTATTGAAAGGAACTATAGAGAAAGGTATCTACAAGAGTCTTGTCGGGTGTAAGCAATTTGAGAAGATTGTACGCAAGCATGGAGGATATCGGAAGAACCATGGCATTGGCTACTTCAACGCTAATGGAGTTGAATGGGAAGAAGGTCAATACCCCAAGCCCAAGTTTGTTCCTCAAAGGGAGAAGTATGAACATACTCTTCCCAAGGGAACAAACACTCAAGATGACCTTCCACCACAAGACCACAAGCTCAAGGGCAAGGACAAGCTTCAAGAGGACATTGACTCATATGAAGATGAATCCCAAGCTTTGGTGGAGAGGGTTCCCAAGGCTACTTCACGCTCAACTTCTACAAGTGCCACTTCAACACAAAGGATCCCCATCAAGTTGATGTGGGTCCCCAAGAAGAAGAACTAGAGAAGTTCTTGAGGGGTGACTCCGCCAATGAAATTCACTCACATTCATTATTGGCAAGAACTAGTTGCAATAACGTCAACATCATGCAATAGTTCAAGGAGTCACATATTCCCTCAAAGGTAAGCAAGGGACAAGGTAATCAACAAATCCATGGACATCATCATGTATGCTTTGCACTCCATGTCCATAGATATCCTTGTATTTGTCTCTTGTGTGTTGGGACTAACCCATGTAGGTGAGAAGAGTAAGGAAACAACAAGGATGCTCCCAACTCTTGGTGATCTTCATCAACCTTGAGCATCCATCACTACCTCACCAACATGAAGTCTTCATCGACAAAACCCAAGGTTAGTTTATCCCTCCTATTGGGGGATGTCACATCAAGGGGGAGCTTTACTCTGAGACTTGAGTTAAAGCATCTCATAGTATGTGACAACATTAAATGCTTTATGTAAAAGTGGTAACCCCACTTGTGCTTAAACGATGAGTATGACCTATGATCAACTATTCTTACTTGGCTCCTAAGTCAATATACTCACATATAGATGACTCAGTCATCGCCAAAATGCTTGATAGATGCTAGTATGTACGTGCATGTTTGCCATGATTTCATTTGACATCTTATTGTGTGAGCATGTTGGTCTGCATTTATTTATCCATTCGAGGACATCCAATTGTTGCTATTTGGCTTTTGATTTTTCTTTTGCCAATTGGATGGACAAGAATGCCTAGGACCACTCTCTAGCTATCTATGCTTTCTTGTCTCATATTCTATTCTTGCTGCATCACAAAATTTGAACAAGTACTTTTTGATCCCTCTGTGTGAGGAGCACTCGGAGTTCCGTACCGACAAAGGACTGACCATTAAAACCTCCCAAGTGCATCTCGGTGGAACCAACACTAAAATCTCGGTCTCACCGAATGCCTAGGGTTGATCTGGATTTTCATCTCGGTAACACCGATTCCTTATTCTCGGTTACACTGAGTTTCCCTATCAGCTGACAGTTGAGAAACTCGGTGGCACCGATAATTTCGAACCGATGTCACCGACAGCAAAGGGTATATAATCTGGCGAACCCGACTTTTGAAATTCAACCACAAAAGTTTGTTTTCCTCCAACCCTAAGCTGCCACTCCGGACCCCCTAGTCGTCGCCCTTGTCTCCCCGTGCGTCTCCGCCATTGGGAATCGCCGCCGCCGACGGAATCTTCACCGTCGTCGTCGCCTTAGCGGGTCCTTCACCGAATTAGGGTATGGATCCGGCCCTCCTTGCGCTCCCCGTCCGATTCACGTGCATTGGAGTTATTTTTATCGATAATCCACCGATTGCAATCCTCCAAATCCCCTAGAAATCTCAATAGCTTAGCGAACGGAATTTTTTTAGGTCTAGTCGTCCGCAAAATTGAATCTCGGTGATACCGAGTCAGAAAAATCGGCCCTACCGATTTTGTTTTGTACTGCTGAGGACAGTCTCGGTGAAACCGAGTGGTAATTTTCGGTGTGACCGAAGTTGCTGCCAAGTTTCTGTAGAGAGTTCTGTGTGTCTCGGTGGTACCGAAACTTTTGACTCGGTGACACCGAAATCCATTTTTGCTGAAAATTATATTTAAGGATTTCTCTGTTCAAACCTTTGAAAAACATCTGCATTTTATGATGACTCATCCCTTCCACTCTTCTATACTCTATTTCACAGGGTCAGAGATGTCAGGCTCAGATGACAGTGAGAACAACTTCAGAGAGCAAAGTGTTGACATGAGTTCAGGCACTAGTCCTGAGGGGAGCTATGATGATGTTCCTAGCTCTCCTGATCTGCCCAAAGCTGCAACCAGGGCAAGAAGGAAGCTCAACTCAGATGAGGAAGATGAGGATTTCATACCTGAGGAGCTGTCCAAGAAGGATGATACTGCCAAGACCACTGCTGCTGCTTCTTCATCCAAGAAGAGGAAGGGTATCAGGAAAGAGTATGCAAGCTCAGGGTCAGCAAGAGCACCAGAGAGTGCTAGGGCAACAATGACTCTTCACCTTGAGTCACCCCCAAGGAAGTCTATGCCTAAGAAGGCTGGGGAGAAGAAGAGAGAAAGGACAAGATTTGTCAAAGCTAAAGTTCTTCCATCTACTCCAGAGTATCTAGATGAGGAAGAAGAGGAGGAAGAGCCAGTTGCCAAGGCTCCTCCTAAGAAGAAGAAGAAGCTCATGGCAGATGCTATGCCTAAGGCCACCTCATCCAAGGGCACCAAGACTGCCCCCAAGAAGGCTGCTGCAGAAAAACCCAAGAGCTTCTCCAGAGAGATACCAGCTTCCAGCAAGAACAAGACCTCCACCTTTAGGGAAGCTGAGGATGATGCTATGTCAGCTTTGATGAAGCTGAGACCACACCTTCCAGAGCACAATGCCAGCCATCTGCTTGCTGAGGACATGAAGAAGAGGAAGGACTCTGGTTTAAGAGAATGGAGAGCCATTGATCCATATTCTCAGAGAAGGAAAACAACTGTGGACTACAGATTCTATACCAAGGAGCAACAAGATTTCTATGAAACAATCTTGCTTGATAAGAGCCCTGCTGTAAGTGACATGAGGTATGTAGATTGGAAGTACATCAAGGAGAATGAGGACTACTTCCCAAGTATGCAAGACAACTTTCACTGCATTGGTCTGGATGAATTTGTTGGCAAGAAATTTACTGCATGGAACGATGAGATGATCATGCAATTCTACTCCACTGCTCACTTATATGGAGATGGTAGAATTGTATGGATGACTGAAGGAGCAAGGTATGAATCAACTGTTGAGGAATGGGCTACCATCTTAGGAGTCCCACGGGTGGAAGATGGTGACATTAATGTCTACAATGAGTCCAAGGCTAGCCATGATGCTATGAAGAACATGTACAATGAGATCCCTGCTGCACATCTGAAATCTCACAAGCTTGGATCCATTTACTTCCTCCAGGCTGGTCTGCGTACTATCAACACCATCTTGAGGCATACCTTGATGCCAAAGTCTGGAGATGAGAAGATGATCAGAGGATATTCCATCAACATGCTACTCCACCTAGATCAACATACAAGATTTAGAGTGATGGATTTGATAGTAGAGACTGTGAAGAGGGTTGCTGCTGATCAGAAGCGCTCATGCTGCAATGCACCCTACATCCATATGCTTATTAAGTCCAAGCTGGAGAAGCACATCTTTGCTCTTGACAGACCACATTTGCCACTATTGCCAGATCTAGAAGATAATGTTGTGGTGATGGACCCAGATCATCCCACATCAGCTACATCACAGGCACATGCAGAGGCTGCCAGAGACTCTAGTTCTCAGATGCCCAAGTCTAGGAGTGAACAGATGGATCTCCTACTCAGTACTATGCTCAGCATGCAGAAGGACATCATCGAGATATTGAAGAACCAGGCAAGTCTCTCGAGGATTGTTGACAACAAATTTCACACTCTCAACAACAAGGTGGATGAGCTCACAGTGACTGTGAATGAGCTCAAGAAGGAAGTTGATGCAGTGCCTAGCCCTCATTCTACCGATGATGATGATGATGAGGATTGTGCACCTCTCAGGCCTAGCACTCAGTTCACCACTCAGGCTAGATCAGCTACAGTGCCAGCTCCAGAGTTGCGACCTTCTTCATCAGCACCTGCTACAGCTTCTTCAGCTCCATGAGCTCCTCTAGTTCCTCCAGTTGCTACACCGACTCCATCCATGACGTCTGCCGAAGTCTTCGCTGATGTCGTTCTCTCGACTCCTTCATCGGCCACCGGAGGAGATCATCCCCGGAAGAACGATTAGCTATATACCTTTGAACTTTTTGGTAACTTGTTGCCAAAGGGGGAGAAGATGTATATAGATCTTTAGGCTTCGAGAGAGAGAGCATTGTTATTTTTTTCGCTTTTTGAAAACATTTGATATCTTTTGGTTTGGTTGTGTTAAACTTTGTTGGTGTTTGATCATACACTTGATGTGTATGTGCTACTACTTCCTATCATTATGATGCTTATGACATGATCATTCACCTTTGCTTGATTGTGTTGTGCTATGATACTCATTCTTATTATTCTCGCACACCACCAAGTTGTATGTGACATGAAAGAGTGCCCCATGTACCTAATCGATTGTGCATTTGCATTCAAACGCAAATTCAAAATAATGCACAAATTTAGGGGGAGCTCTTGCTTATCACATACTTCTCAAAGCGACGATTATATTCATTGATTATATCATATGTCGAAGCTTTGATCTATATGTTGTCATCGATTACCAAAAAGGGGGAGATTGAAAGCACATTTGCTCCCTTGGTGGTTTTGGTAATTAATAACAACATATATGTCATTGAACTAATGTTTCCACTAAGCATATTTCAGGAAAAGTTCAATGATAGGGATGGCAAAAGGATTGTGGAGATACCCCAAGATGCAAGGAAATGGATTGGCAAAGCTTCAAGCAAGAGGACTCTACATTTTACTTTGTGAGAAATCACTTTGAGTCCATAGGAAAGCCAATACTATTAAAAGGGGGTAAGGTACTGTTGGTGAACAAGATGCTCCACATGCACAAGTGATAGTCACCAAAAACACCCACAAACTCTTCCACAAAAGTCTGTCCAAGCTATTCATGAAAATCGGTGCAACCAACAATTCCCACTCGGTCCCACCGATTCCAAACTCAGACAGACCCATGCCAAACCCTAGCCATTCGGTGCAACCGATTCTACATCGGTGCCACCGAGTTCAGTAGCCAACTTTCTGTTTAGCTATTTTCAAGCCTCGGTACCACCGAGTTTTGCCAGTCGGTCTCACCGTGACTTGGACCAACTTCCTGGTTAGCTATTCACAAGAATCGGTACCACCGAGTTTTGTGAATCGGTCTCACCGAGTTTTTGGACCAACTCTCTGGTTAGCCATTTGTCAAGAATTGGTACCACCGAGATTTGAGAATCGGCGTCACCGAGTTGTGCAATCTGACCGTTGGTCACCTAATCGGTACCACCGAGAGTTATGTATCGGCCTCACCAAGATTCAAAAGTTACTGCCTTTTGGTCACTTCGGTACCACCGATTTTTATACTTCGGTGTCATCGAGTTGGTCACTTTAGGTGTAACGGTTGGATTTTTGGGGATGCCTATATATACCCCTTCACCACCACCCACTCGAAAGAGAAGCACTCAGAACTATTCCATACTTGCCCCATCCAATTTTCTGAGAGAGAGCCACCTACTCATGTGTTGAGATCAAGCTATTCCATTCCTACCATATGAATCTTGATCTCTGGCCTCCCCAAGTTGCTTTCCACCAAATCAATCTCTTCCACCATAGCCAAATATGTGAGAGAGTGATTGTGTGTTGAGGAGTCTATCATCTTGAAGCACAAGAGCAAGGAGTCATTACCGAGCCTATTACGTTTTGGAGGGTGGTGCCTCCTAGATTGGTTAGGTGTCACTTGGGAGCCTCCTACTTCGTGATGTGGAGTTGAACCAAGAAGTTTGTACGGGCAAGGAGATCGCCTACTTCGTGAAGATCTACCCATAGTGAGGCTAGTCCTTCGTGGACGGAAGCCGTTATGGAATAGTCAAGGTTGCTACTTCGTGGACCCTTATGGGTGGAGCCCTCCATGGACTCTCGCGACCGTTACCCTCCGTGGGTTGAAGACTCCATAAACGTGGACGTACGATAGCACCACCTATCGGAACCACGGGAAAAACCTTCGTGTCTACAAATTGCGTTTGATCTTCCTTCCTACCCTCTACTACATATGCTTGTTGTTACTTTCCGCTGCTATACTCTTAGACATGCATGTGTAGGGTGTACTTGACTTGTTATCATTGCTAAAATCTGCCAACACTTAAAATTGGGAAAAGGTAGAATTTTTATTTGGTCAAGTAGTCTAATCACCCCCCCCCCCCTCTAGACATACTTTCGATCCTACATAGATTCCATGGGGTGAGCTGCAAGGCGGAGAACGTTGACCGAAGGGAGTGGTGAATGAATCAGCGCGAGCGGGAAGCTACGACGAAGTATGTTGTTGCCAAGGAGGTGGTCGACGTCGACATGGACACGTCTGCTTCGGTCGCGATCGAGTCTGTGTCCTTTGCGCTGCCTAGAAGTAAGGTGCCATCTGCCCCGGTCGCGACCGAATCCGTTCGACCCGATGATTGCTCGGGTTTTTTGGATGGCTGGACTCAACTAGAGGCGTCGGAGATGGTGTACAACTCGCGCAACTCCAACATGTGCGGTTAGCTCCGTGAACCGTCGGCCTCGGGTCTGCCTAGGTCTTGTTCGATGAAATGGCGGAGCAGTACATGGTACAATTTTCGCCCCTCTTTGTATGTATTCACGTGTTTGTTCGGAATGCCATTTAATCAATTTAGGGATGCATATTGAAATCAATTGTATTGATGCATATGCCATTGAATCCTTTTGTTGCATACATCATTAGTGGTCATGATCATTTCAGGAGGCTATCATTACAGACATGATCAACGACTGTTAAGAGCCTATGCATTATGACTTGGGGGATATAAACTCTCCTATGTATGATGTTGGGCAAACATCGGCCACTCCTAACAAAAAAAGAACATGCCCAAGAGAAGATCTACGCCATTCTCATCCAAGGAGGATGTTGGTTGTGTGAAGCTTGGTTTGCAACGAGCATTGACCCTATATGTGAAATCGAACACAAGGACAACAAGTTTCGGGAAAAGATCTACAAGCATTACCATGAACACAAGGAATATGTGGAGTCGAACCCTATCCATAGCACCCAGAATGAGTACTCTCGGCAACATAGATGGTCCATCATCCAAGAGAGCGTGAGCAAGTTTTGCATCCACTACTCTTCCGTTTTTGCCGGAACCAAAGTGGTGTTGGAATCAAGAGTCATGTAAGTTGACTTGCTTCGTTTTGTTATCATTTGCATCGCTAACTTTATTTGTTGCATTCTCACGATTGATTCTTGTTTGCTAGATGGGGTTGATGGCCATTTTGCACGAACAAACCAAAGGCGAGGGCATTCACTGTGTGCCATTGTTGGTTGAAATTGAATGGGAAGCCAAAGTGACAACAACTTATCGATGACCTCAAGAACAACAACAATAAGTTGAAGAGAAACGACGCTCAAACTCACCAACAATGTATTGGATGATGACAAAAATGATGAAGGTGGATGGGAGGAGGGACAAGCCACCGTGCCAAAGATGAACCACCAAGTGTCGCGCATGACGCCACGACAAGCAAAATGTTCACCGCATGGATTGGGAGCAAGAGAGGATGAAAAACAAGTTGTAGCCTTGGAAGAAGAGGATTGACTTGGAGAAGCATGAGGTCTTGTCAAATGGGATCTCGAGAAGGCGAAGAAATTTGGATCAATTGAGCTTGAGAAAAAAGAGGTTACAATTAGCTCAGGACATAAAGGATTCCAGGATCATGTTGACCGACGCTTTGTTCTTTGATCCAGAAGGCAGGAAGTGGCTTGAGCCGAAGAAGAAGGAGAGCAACGCTTGCAATGCGAGCGTCAAATGATTCATTCTTGTATCGCCTATTTATGTACTGTTATCTCTCTTTTGGCATGTGTTAAATTGCTGAATTTTGCTTTCTTTTTCCTTGTTGAAATTTTTTAATTATCGAATTGACCTGAATTTGTGCTATATGATAGACATGCACAAATTTGCATAGAGAGGGTTTAAATATGCAGGTTGTGGTTGTTCGAGAGGACAAAACGAGGAGTCCTTCAGCATTGTCCAATGATGCGCCCAGACGCGCCCGTTGACGTTTGGTGGGCCAGATTTGTCCAGTCCGTTGTAGATGCTCTTAAGGCCCATCACCGGCTTTGCTTCGCCTTCCATACAAAGTGACGCGTCCGTCACATATGGAAACATTGTTTTGTATTAGTTATTTTTGGTGCACTAAAAAGGCATTTGTTTCTTTTATTATACCCCACAAGTGAAGTTAACATCATTAGCTCACATGGTGTTTGAAATGCATGTCTACATCGACGGTTTTTCAGCCACTGATTCTAGAAACTTCTGGGTTTAAACAAACCTGCTCCACTCAGACACAAGGGCCTAAAAATGGGAACAAGTTTTGCTCATGGCTCGTCATTGATGAACCCAGGAAAAAAAGACTTCGGCACCCCAAAAAATTCAAATGTATATTTCAATTTTTGTAAATGTGCTTTGTAGATATTTGTGGTGTTTAATATCTAATCTTTGGCCTTTTTGCAAAAGAAAATGCAAATTTCGAGATTGCTCTTAGAGTTGTGTCACGGGAGTGTTAGTTTTTTTCAGATCCAGAGTGGTAGTCTAGTATCTGCACGGCACAATTTTTTTTGAGTAAACCGCATGACACAACAATAGAGCCCCTAGCTGGCGCTTGCGAGCTTCAACCGGCAGCGCTAAAATTTCTACTCCCTCCGTTCCTAAATATAAGTCTTTTAAGAGATTCCACTAGGGACTACATACGGAGCAAAATGAGTGGATCTACACTCTAAAGTATGTCTATATACATCCGTATGTAATTTGTAGTGGAATCTCTTAAAAGACCTATATTTAAGAACGGAGGGAGTACAAAAATTGCGTTGTTTTAGGAATGGAACTCATAACCCGCTCCGCTGGAGATCTAGTGTTTGTTACCATGTGAGGTGCTAATTCTAAGTAATTAATAGGCCGCTCAAACATTTAAGCTAAATGCAGTGGCAGAATGCCAGACATTTGTTTTTGACCATTTCTTGGAAAATTGTGGACATTTTTTAATTGAAAAAATATGAATATTTTTTTAAATCACGATTTTTTCTAAATTAGAAAAAATGTTAAAACATGAACACTTTTTGAAAAGATGAGCAATTTTTTTCTAAAAATGTAAACAGTTTCAAAAGATTGTGACCAATTTCAAATTTCGAACAATTTTTTTGAACAATGATTTTGTTTTTGTAAAAGAGCAAATTTAAAATACACACTGAACATTTTCTTAGTAAATTCTGAACATTATTCAAATACACACTGATGTTTTTTAAAAATACGGTAAATTGTTTTTCAAATGCACGCTGAACAATTTTCCTATACGTGATGAACATGTTTATATGCCGGGACATTTTTCAATGTATGGTGAACATTTTTTATTAATTTTCTTTTCCAACTTGATATTTTCTGGAAAAAACATGATTTTTTTTGAAATGGTGAACAATATTTGGAATTTAGAACATTTTTTGAAAATTTTAAGCAATTTTGAATTCTGAACAAATGTTGAAATTTTAACATAAAACATAATATAAAAGCAAAAAAGAAGCAGAAAAATGATAAAGAAAAGAACAAAAACAAAAGAGTGCAGAAAACCGGAAACGTGTAAAAGAAAACAAAATAGGAAAAAACTGGTAAACTTGTAGCTTGCTTCAAAATGGACGGCACATGTCGCGTTGCTTCCTCGTTTCGGCTTCAGCGAAGCTGTGACAGTTTGAAGTTCACGAGCGGCAAATAGGATCCACTGGAGCATATCTCCCCTCTTCCGAAGCTTTCCGCAGCACTGTACGTTCATTTTTCTTTATCGTTTCTTTTACTTTTTAACCAGTTTTCTTAGGATTTTATTTTTTATTCTTTATACTTCTATTTTTTTATGTTTTTCGCACTGGATTTTCTCCAATTTTCACATTTTTTTCACCCGGTTTCTTTGGTAATTTATCTGTAATTCTCCGTTTTTGTTTCTTTTTTGGTTTTCTCCATTTTTTATTTTCTTCTTATTTTTCTTTGTTTCTTTCTGTCTATCTTTCTTGTTTCTCAGTGTTTTTATTTGTTTTTTCTTTCTATCTTTGTTGGAATTTTTTCCCTTCTGTTTGCAAGGTTTTCTATGTTTTTTTTTCTTTTGTACTTTCTTTTGACTTCTTTGTTTCTTGTTTGGTTTTTGTTGTTTCTTTCCTTTTTCTTCATATGTTAAAAGTGTATATAAAAATATTGATCCTGCACACAAAAAATGTAAAATATATATTAAAAACATATAAGAAAGAAAAAAACATACTGAAAAAATATATTCAATATTTGGAAATGTTGACCATAAATATATAATTTTTTGGGATATATAAAAAAAATGTACATTGTGTGTATATATGTTTATTGCCACTAATTTTTTTATACATGTTTAACATTTTTTTATATATGTGATCAACATTTTTATACATGATCGACATCTTTTAATACTAGATTAGCATTTTACATATAGTGATTAATATTTGTTTCAAATGCATGTTTGATGTCTACTTTTTTCATAAACATTGTACATTTTTCATATACATCAGAAATATTTGTTTGATATAACTATAATTTTTTCTACATACACAATTCACATATTTTTATGATGACACTTACATTTTTTGTAATATCTGAACATTTTTAAAATGTGACATTTTATCCGATATCAACATTTTTCATATACATTTGAAACATTTATTTATATACGTTTAAATTTTTGTGATATATGACTAACATTTTTTATAATATCACATTATAAATTTGGAAACACATGATTTTTTTAAATGTCACAAACATTTTTCTAATATGCTATCAACAATGTTTTTTTATTAAGCTATATTTGTTTTACATTGGGTTAATAGTTTTACATTGTTTTTAATATATATATATATATATATATATATATATATATATATATATATATATATATATATATATATTAAAAAATATGAATAATCTATTCTTAAATAGTTGCAACCCGCTACCTATTTTTCCTCCTCATGCAACCATGCCACATCATCAAGTCATGCATTTAGTCATAAGTACTTATTTTTCCTCAGGTAGCCATGCCACATCATCAAGTCATGCATGTGATCATAAGTTATAATGTGTGCACTAATCTACACATTGTTTCACTAATTTTTGTCGTGGGCATAAGCGGTATATACTTTAGAGAAAATATATGTAGAACATGTTACTCTTATTTTACACATCATTTTGTCAAATGCTTCATATGAGTTATTGTTTTTAAAATATAAAACGAGAGCAGTCCTAATATTTATTTTGCAATAGTTTTGATTTTTTAACACCTATTTATGCATCTGTTTATCATGTTTCCCGCAGCAACGTGCGGGGCATCATCTAGTAAAGTAAAAAAATAGAAGAAAGAGGAACTTGCCAGGAGCCTACCTGAGTCAGCCTGTTCGCGACGCCCTGACGGGAGTTGTTGCTCCAGGTCACGTTAGGCGTCAGGCGATGTATAGCCGCGCCCAATATGATCCAGGACACGATAACGCGTGCCTAATGCGCATCGTGCCAATTATACAGGGAGCTTCTATTAGGCGCTTAAGGCGTCCGAACTCCTCCCTGGCGCTCACTACAACGGCCAGTTGCGACCCAGGAAACAAGCACATCAGCGAAATCACAACGCAGAAAAACCGCAAAAAATCAACTTTGTACAGGTTTTGAACTCACGGAGTTCCACGAACGTACAAGTTCTGATAACCACTCGTGCTACTTGGCCTTAGTGATTGGTAACAGCGCCAATTACATAATGACAATGTCACCGTGCTATTTTATTGCACAGAACTATACCATTTTTTAAAAAAAAAATTTGGAAAAAATCATGAATTTGAAAATGTCCATGGATTTCGGAATTTTTTTATCAATTTTGAAGAAAAGTTCACAAACTTGAAAATGTTCATTGATTTTCAAACAAAAGTTCATCAACTTTGAAAAATGTCCGTGTATTTAAAAAACATAGAATTCAAAAAACGTTCGTAGAATTTGAAAAAATGTTCATTGTTTTTTTTAAATCGTTGAATTTGAAAAAAATTCATCAAAATTGAAAAAAGTTCATCATTTTAGAAAAAACGGTTCATCAATTTAAAAAAAAACATTTTTTTAATTTCAACGATTTTGAAAAAAATCATCTAGTTTGAAAACAATTTCATCATTTCTTAAAAGTTCACGAATTGAAATATGGTTCATTGATTTTGAAAAAATGTTGATCGCTTGAAAAAAATATACGGATTCTGAAAAAACTGGTTCACTAGTTTAAGAAAAGAAAAAAAAGAAAGAGAAAAAGAAATGAAAAGGAAAAATAAAAAATAAAAAGGAAAGAAAAAGGAAAGAAAGAACAAAAGGAGTAAAGTGGAGTCGAGTAATCACAAGAGGCATCGTGCCTCGAAATGGACGCGCAAGTTTATGTGAACCCGCGACCTCTAGTTCTAGAGGAACTGGAGCAACCACTCGGGACAAACTTCTCCCGAACTAGAGGTCGCGTTGAATTTGAAGCGCCAAATATACAGGACTCAATATGTTTGTTAACCCGGAAGGCCCAATGTACGAGCCGTTCTCCTAGCCCAAAGGCCGTCCTAGAGAGCAATTCGCTCCTCGAACCGAACGGCAGCGAGTGGCGAAAATAGCCCTTATCCACAAACTAGCACGACGGTCTCGTGGCTCCCGGGCGCGGCAGCGGCAAATACACAGCCAGCAATCGCGAACCAGAAGATCACTACCCAGCCAAGCAAAAAACGGAGGCCACCACATATCATGGCGACCGCGGCGGCCTCGTCGTTCCTCTCCCCGGCGGCAAAGTTCGCGCTCCAGAGCCGGCGCTCAAGCGCCAAAACTGCACCACGTAGCGTCCGGTTCTTCCCGGTGCGAGCCCAGCAGCAGGTGAAAGAGGAGGAGCCCGCGGCTACCGTGCCGCCGCCGCAGGAGGAGCAGGCGACGCCGGCGGCGGCAAAGGGACCCGCGCACTCGCTGCCGCGGCAGCCGCTGGCGGAGAGCAAGAACATGGGGCGGGAGTACGGCAGCCAGTGGCTGAGCTGCACGACGCGGCACGTCCGCATCTACGCCGCGTACATCGACCCCGAGACCAACGCCTTCGATCAGACGCAGACGGACAAGCTCACGCTCATCCTCGACCCCACCGAGGAGTTCGTCTGGACGGACGAGACATGCCAGATGGTCTACAACGAGTTCCAGGACCTCGTCGACCACTACGAGGTAAACTCGCCATCCCATTCCTGCACACTGCTCCCGTGAGAAATCACAGTGAGTAAGTACTCCCTTACAGAGGTAGTACTAACCATGTGGCAAAACTGAACACTTTCATGTTCATACAGTAGAATTATCTAGCGTCGTAGCGAGAAATGCTGGGTATGCATAGTCATGCCGCGTTGATAGGAGTGTCGGGCTGACCTGGGTACAATTCTGCTGCTGTTTCACAGGGAGCTCCACTGTCAGAGTACACGCTTCGTCTCATCGGCTCTGATCTCGAGCACTACATCCGCAAGCTGCTCTATGACGGGGAGATCAAGTACAACATGAGGTCCAGAGTGCTCAACTTCAGCATGGGCAAACCCCGCGTCAAATTCAACAGCAGCCAGATCCCAGATGTAAAATAGATATATACAACTCGGCGAGCTGACGAGTTGTACACACTTGCTGTTCCATAAAGAAGCATTTACCAGAGTATTCCAAAGTTATAACTGCAGTTGCATATATACAAAACAATGCATTGTCGTACTCATTGGGCTCTTCGTGAGCTTATTAGAGAACACCCAACTCTTATAGATTGTGATGTTTAATAGTCGGGGCTTATATAGCTAGATGTGTTCTTTTAGAAAATGCTCCGTGGGACAACATCTTTACTACATATAGCTAACAGAAAGACATTAAGACATGTTACCAACCTGCCTTTAGTTCTCTTACTGAGAGTTTTTAATCTTCGCCTAGAGAGGATTATAGCTTACTCTTCTCCATTAACCGATAGTCTGTTCTCCTAAGTCCTAATTTACAGGATCTTCGATCAAAGGTTAGGTTAGTACTATGGTGTAACAGATATGTATTTCATACCCTTCACCATCGATGCATTATCTATCACTTCATGTAGTCCCTTTGTAAAGGGATTTGACAGCTACATACATAACAGTTATTACTATAGAGTTTCTCAATTTTCCGACAGACTTCAAACGTCCCTTCATGTGCCTTGAGAATTTCACATTATCCTTAGATTGTTCACTTTGACAATAACAACTAGATGATGCCCCGCGCGTTGCTGCGGAATTTTTTGGTAATTTATTTGAGGAAAGTCAGGATCCAAATTAAAGTAACAAAATGCCTTGCCCATTCGATCTACATTGAGGTAAGGTCAATAGGCCAACACATACCTCACCATGGAGGTTTGCAGAAAATACACGGATGATATCATATATCAACAATTGACACAAATACATGTACTCCAGTATGATGATATTTGTAGTCTTGTACCGCTGAAAAACATCTAAAATTATGAGAATATTTCCTGCACGTTGCTACGGGATTGTACACTTTTTTTGATACAATGTTGATGTATAAGCGGGTCGAACATTAAGATCCAATTCCATGTGAAATATACTATAGAATATAGATTGTTGTGCCAAAAAATTAAAGAACATATTGGATATTCATAATAGCTGAAAGTAGTCTCCCACTTATAATAACATCAAAGTATTATGGTACGTGTATGTGGACAGATTGGCCAATTGTTTGTTGAGCTAGCAATATATGAAGAGGCTGATATTAAATCCATGAAATTTTCCATATGGAAAATACTATACATTTGTGCACTGGAAATTTGAGAACATACTGGATATTCATAATGCGGGAAAGTAGTGTTCCCCTAAAATAACATGAAAGTACTATGGTCATGTATGCGTATGAAGAGGCTGATCTCAAATCCATGGCAATTTTACTGATTCAATATTGATAAGAATGACATTCAAAAAAATCTTGATAAGAATATACTACTAAACCCGCAAGAAAGTAAGAACATATACTAAGAATATGGTATCTGAATGAACTAAAAAGAGGTGTGTGCTCTTAGCTGACACATATGAGAAAAGAACGCAGGTCATTTACACCAAATAGTTTCCTTCCAAAAGCAAGCATGTTGTTTGCAAATCTGTTATGCTAATCATCTCACTCATAGTCTCCCCGTCATGTCCTGGAACATGAATGCATCCAATCCAAACTCCTGGGCACCCGTCGACGGCATCCCCAAGGGACATCCCATTGTTGGATTCGACTTCAAGTGTTCCCAGCTTGAGTGCCGCTGCCAAATCGTCTTGCCGTCGGCCGTCGCCAGTCCTAGCCTGGAGCAAACCCAATGTTTATTACTCCCAACCATTAATTAAGGAAAAAAAGATGAATCATGAACTTCTAAGGCAGATGAGTAAGATCTAGGGGCTGATGGGCTCACACTGGAGGCTGTAACTGTATAACATCCGGGGAGTCAGATCCTGTAACACGTTAAGTAGGGAAGGTAGAGCCGCCCCTTCACAAAAACGAACGCTGGCATCATGAAAAAAAAAGGGAAAACAAAACAGACTTGCCCGTGATCAGCCCTCAAGCGGACCATCTACCCCGCCATTGATTGGCCAACTTCGTCGGCGCCGCCGGTGATCTGTCAGTATGCCCGCGTGTCCGTCGGATCTTCATCATGCATCTCTCTGGTTGTTCTACGGGAAGATGTAAGCTGCTGGAAGGGAGGAAAGTAGTACGGTCACCGGTGACTGGTGACGATAGTGACGGGCGACCAGATCAGTAGAGCGCCAAGAATTCCATACCAGTGGCATCTGTAGCTGCACATATTCAGTTCCTTTGATCGGTGCAGTACAAATATAGAATTAACATCTGCCTGGCGTAGGAGAAACTCGCTGGCATGGCCTATGGTTGGTAGAACGTTGCGTTGAGGAGAAAAACGTATGAGGATGTAGCGCTATAAAGTACCGGCGCTGTCAATCCGGCCGGCCGCTCGACTGCCTTGTGAATTAATTTTTAGACTAAATGTGTGGTACGGTGGAAGATGAAACGGGATGATCAATGCGTCGCGAACGTAAAGCAAAAGCGGGGAGAAAAAAAATGCCATGACGTTGATAGGTTGCATGCTTAGTTAGTGCTCACATGGAGTGATTAGCCGAGTGGAGGGTTAGTGCTGACGTGGTTGTAGGAGAATGGATGCTGATGTGGATAGGCTGCATGCTTAGTTAAATAGGTTAGTGGGGATGAACTATTTAGGTATTATAGATTTGATTATCAAAATTCATAAGAATAGTCGGCACTGGAAGTACATCAAAAGCTCACATAGCCAGTCTGCTTCAACCGTGGTTGTGTCTAAAACGACGAGTTCTGCTTTCATGGCTGACCTTGTCAAAATTGTCCGCTTACAAAACCTCCACGACACTACATCGCTTCAATGAGTGAAAACATGGCATAGAGCACATAGCCATCAGAAATCTAGTTCGAATCACTATATCCTTCAAGCACGACAAATGTCCTGAATAGTGAATTACATAACTCATTGTACCTCTCAGATAGCACAAGGGCCTATCAAGTGCATGCCAATGATCATCACCCGTGTTTTACATGAACCTGCTCCATTTGATCACAACAAAAGAGATATCGACTCTTTTTGCGCTAGCTAAGTACATGTGTGAACTGATAATTTCTGAGTATCTTAATTGATATGGCATTTCATTTGTGTTCTTTTAGAGTGCCACACCGGGATCATAAGGTGTTGGAGAAAGCGTGTTGTCTATACAGCCAAACTGGTTCAAGATCTTCTCAACATAGTGAGATGGTGTTAAAATAACCCCACTCTCATCCTTAATCAGCTTCATGTTTAGAATCACATCAGCTTCTCCCAAATCTTTCATATCAAAACTTTTTGATAGAAAAAACTTGACCACATTGATCACATCAATGTTTGTACAAAAAATTAGTATGTCATCCACACATAATACCTTCGCCCCACCATGCCGATAATAAACACACTCATCAATCTCATTAATGGACAAGCCTGCAGAAGTTAGAGCTATGTCGAACTTCTTGTGTCACTACTTGGGTGCTTGTTTCAAGCCATACAAAGAATTTAACAACTTGCACACCTTTCTCCCTTCATCCTTTACCACAAACCCATCAGGCTGGTCCATATAAATTTACTCTTCCAACTCTGCATTTTAAAAAGTTGTCTTCATGTCCATTTGATGAACAATAAGACCATAAGTGGTAGCCAGGAAAAGTAGTCTTGAATGGTGGTCTGTCTAGCGACTAGTGAATACTCCCTCCATCCTTTAAAGAGTGTATGGAAAGGCAATTTTTTTTATGTTTGTCTGTATTTATATAAAAATACATCAACATTTATGCCATCAAATTAGTAGCATTAGATTCATGATAAAATATATTTTCATCATATACCTATTTGCTTTCACAAACAATGCTATATTTTTGCATAAATTCGGTCAAACTTTGAGATAGTTTGACCCTCCAATAAAGTTGGAAGTACATTCTTTGAAAGACGGAGGGAGTAGGTCTAAAAATAGTCTTTGGCTTTTATGTGAGTATAGCACTTGGTCACAAGACGTGCCTTATACTTTTCAATAGTACCATCAAGCCTAACCTTTTTTTTGAACACCCACTTACAACCCACAGGTTTACAACCACATGATCGTCCAGTTAGCTCCCAAGTGTCATCTGAAAGGATTGAGTCAATTTCATTATGGACATCTTCTTTTCAATCATATACACCTAGAGATGCATTAAATTTCCCCCTCTCCCGTTAGGTTCCTTCACAGAAATGCTCTTTTGTACCGTTTCCATCCGGTCAAAGGCCTTTGACCGTCAACATGACATTTTTGGATATATTTATCCTTCTATGCATGTGCCACTTACACGTGGGTCCTACCTTAAAAAAATAAAAGAAAAAATAAACTCTCTCTCATCCTATCTCTCTCACTTACACATGGACCTACCCTACAAAAAAGAAAAAAAACTCGTTGTCTCATCCCCTCTCTCTAACTTACAAGTGGACACCAACAAACATAAAAAATAAAACTCTCTACATATGTCCTTAGGACCCACTGTCAGGGTCAACACTAGTTCACGCGTGTCCGAAACACATGCCTGGTCGTGAGTGGTTGCGCTCGCCCGCGGCTCACCGTGGGTGGCTAGGCGACCGCAAGAGGAGAGCGTGAGGTGGCGGTATAGCTGCGCGAGGCGCTCCTGGCTCACCAATTTACCTTCATGGGCATTGACGGGTAGGTAGGTGGGCGCGTGCACGACCGAGGCACCCGAGGTCGTTCTTGGTGACCGGCTTCTGGCAGGGGGCTCCGGCAATAGAATCGAGCACGGGAAGAGGGAAGTATGGTCGCGAGATTTCCGTGATGATGACACGGAGGTCAGGGAGGCGAACGGTGGCTCGTGGTGGCCGAATTAGGACGTCATGAGCGACATCCATGGCGGAGATCGGAGTCCCGACCGTTGTCTACGGGTGGCACTAATCCCGATTCACCGCACAGGGCGGAGGAGAGGCGGCTGGCGCGGCACATGGCCATGCTCTTTGGTCTCGATCTAGCCCCCGGCCGCGACGTCTAGTGACGACGTCCTCCGCAGAATGTCTCAGGCGCTCCTAGTGCATTGTGTCGCACTGCGCTGCCACCCGCCTCGACCACCACCTCCACATCCTTCGACATACCATCCCAAGCCCGCCCCCTTGGTCTTCACCTGCAGGAGCGCCACCCCCTTGATGGCGACGCCACAGGGTGAACCACGCGAGCCTCGCCTCACATTGGACCGCGTGGACTGGCCTTGACCCTGAAAATGGGTCCCTGGCCCACATGTCAAGGAGAGAGAGAGGTTATGATAGAGGGAGAGAGTTTTTTTTGTTTTTTTATGTTTATGTAAGTGAGAGATAGGGGATAAGAAAAAGGTTTTTTAATTTCTCCTAGG
Source organism: Elymus sibiricus (assembly GCA_039707655.1). Taxonomy (NCBI): domain Eukaryota; kingdom Viridiplantae; phylum Streptophyta; class Magnoliopsida; order Poales; family Poaceae; genus Elymus; species Elymus sibiricus. Next base: position 420,692,337 of record CM077665.1, read on the forward strand.
GTAGGACCTACGTGTAAGTGACAAGTGAATAGAGGGGAAAATATGTCCATGAAACGCCCCATAGCCAGTCAAAGGCCTTTGACCGGACGTAAACGACACGAAAGGGCATTTCTATAAGGGCACATAACGACAACGGGGTAAATTTGAGCATGATTCAAAATTAAGGGTAAATCTGAGTAGGAGGCACAAATGTAAATGTCCTTTTTTAAATTACTTCAACGAGGGATAATCCAATCATCCATCAATCGTTGAAAAAAGAGAGGAAGTGCAAGCGCCATGGCATCGACTTTCGTTGGGACGAGTTTCCTAGCTAGTTTATTTTCCTTTTCTACCTTGAATTTGTTCACTTCGTTATCTTTTTTATCTATAGAATTTTTTAATAATAATATTTTTAAAAATATAAATATTTTTTAAATGTCGTGTAATTACAAATTTGTTTACTATGGATTCTAGAAAAATGGTAACCGTGTGTTCAAAAAATGATAGCCGCATATTTGAAAAATAAATACCTTGCAGTAAAAAAATTACATGTTATATAAAAAGTTTTCACTTATTTATAAAAAATTATTTGTATAGTTTTATAATTTTTGTAAAAAGTTCAATGCATGTAAAAAAATCATAATTGAAATGATTATAAAACATGGTAACAAAAAATGTACATAAGTAAACAAATATAATTTATTTAAGAAATATTCACCATGCATTAAAATAGTAAGCATTATTTAGAATCATTCCTCATGTATTATTTTTTTAAGTTTTTTGAAAATCTTTTAATGTGTGTTAAAAATATTTGGCTCTATTGGTAATAGATTAAGCTATATTGGAAATTAATTCACGTATAGAAAATTACATTTGTAGAAAAATATCATCTAATTGGCACAAAAATGGTTTACGTTTATTTTAGCAAAACAATATACATGGATAACACAAAATAAAGAAAACAGAAGATGAAAATAGAAAAAAAGGAAATGGAAATAGAAAAGTAAAAAAGAGATAAAAAAGAATAGGCAAAATGTTATCCTCAGCCGGGTTCATCTTTCTCTTAGGCCAGGCCGAGATATTGAGAGCCCAATACAGCCTGTAATACTTTTCTATTTTACGAATGTGAGCCTGCAATCAATGAGCTAGCTTGCTGAAACACAAATCAGCCCATTGAACTTTCCTGTCATAATAAAATTAAGGGTGCCCCTTTAACATCTCCATGCTTGGAACTTGACGTTCCATGTAAAATTTCTTTTTTAAATGAAAGATTACCTCGGCCTCTGCATCAAATGATGCACACAAACATTTTATTAAACAACGTATCACTGAAGTACGAAGCTCAACAAAGGTTCGCAAGCAAACTCAAACAAAAGGAATAAAATGCCACAACCGATAGAGCTATATGACTAAACACTAATCCTATTATTAGACAACCATCCAAACCGTTGTATGTATCCCGTGCTACGGTCTCTCACCGGTTGTACCGATAGGCCATATGCTCCTTTACTTCAATACTGTTGAGTAACGACCACATATGTATCCATCCAGACGCTCTGAAGATGACCTGCAAAAAAATTGTGATGTTGTTTTGGTTAAATATAATGTCATTCCGACAGTTCTAAATAGCCCAAAATAATGCACACACTCTGACTTGAATATGTGCCGCTGTCTTGGGCTCTAGCTATCCCATTTAACCATGTCTCAAATAAACTAGAGATGATGTTAGGAGCATAGACATTAAAGGACACATGCATTGTACGCTACAATAACTTGGCTAGTGGGCATTTGAGAAAAATTGTTGAATTATTTCGCCCAGATCACAAAAACGACACCGTTTACTACCCTTCCATCTATATTTTGCCAAGTTGTACTTAGTCAATATCACATCCTTGTGCATAAACCACATAAAGACCTTTATTTTTAATGACACCTAAAATTTTCAAATATGAAGCGGTTTTGGGATTGGACTAGTGTTTATCAAATTTGAGAATATTATTCCTGACACCAAAAGTTTCCGGTGCAGGGTATCTGGCTCATTAAAGAGGTTGACCTCCATCAACCTGCGAACAAGATGTAGCCATCTATCCCACTGTTCCGCCACCGGTGCCCTCCTGAACTGAATGTTTAAGGGGACATAACTATGTATTGTACTTACGAAATCGTCTTTACGTTGTACAATGTTATGTAGTGTTGGATACTGCAATGCTAAACCTGTCTCTCCTAGTCAGGTATCTTCCTAGAATCTAGTAGTGTGTCCGTTCCTACAATGAATTTACACCAATTCAAGAAGGCGACCTTTGTCCTCATCTGCCTCTTCCAAAAAGGAGAGTCAGTCGGCTGCGCCACGACTTGTGCCAGGGTTTTAGATTGTAAATACTTGTTACACAATAATTGTATCCAGACACCACCCCCTCTAAAGACAACCTATATAACCATTCACTGAGAAAGCACATGTTCTTTACTTCAATGTTTTCGATACCTAAGCCTCCTTGGTCTTTTGACCTAAAAAGTATGTCCCACTTAGCTGGTTTGTACTTTGATTTATTCTCACAACTTTGCCAAAAAGTCGTGATCGATGTAAATCAAACATTTTCTGTACCCCCATGGGTACCTCAAAGAAGGATAATAGGAACATTGGCATGCTTGTAAGCATGCAATTTATTAGAAGCAACCAACACCCATAAGCTTGCTCTATCAACAACGATCTTCTTTGCAAATTGATCTGCAATGCATTTCCATTCTTTGTTGGTTAATGTACGGTGATGAATTGGGATTCAGTGGTAACTTAATTGTAGGGATCCCAACTCAAAACCAAACAACTGCCTATAATTATCATGTTCCTCTTTGGAGCACCCAAAGCAGAATAGTTCACTCTTATTGAAGTTTATTTTCAAACCTACATTTTTCTAGCTTTTTTCCATATCATGTTCCATGAAAATGATTGTATCATTCACGTATTGTAATATGGGCACCCCACCATCCACAAGACACGGGATGAGACCACCTACATGCTCATCCTCCTTGGCTCTACCGATAAACAACGAGATTAAACATGATAGGAGACATCGGGTCCCCCTATCCGCGTCCTTTTTGCGTCCTTCATACGTAAGTCTTGCTGCAAAAATGACCACTTAACTTTGTCATAAGCCTTCTTGAAATGCATTTTGAAGACAACTCCATCAAGTTTCTTCGAGTGAATTTCATGTAAGGCTTCATGTAATACGACCACACCCTCAAGGATATGTCGTCCACGCATTAAAGCCATTCAGTTGGCTGCACCACAATATGCGCAATATATGTGAGATGATTAGTACAAACTTTTGTAAAAATCTTAAAGCTAACATTCAGCAGACAGATCAGTCTGAATTGCTCAATGCGAACCTCCTCCTTCTTATTTGGCAACAAAGTAATTGTCCCAAAGTTAAGTTTGAATAATTGAAGTTGGCCATTAGAAAGATCATGGAACATAGGCATCAGGCCCCGTTTAATGATATCCCAACACCTCCTATAAAATTATGCTCGATAGCCATTCAGGCCAGTTGATTATTATTCTTCATTTGTGCTATTGTCTTAAAAACCTCCTTTTCTGAGACAGGGGCAATTAGCAGCTCATTCCAGCGGCCCCATTTGAGATATCCCCAACCACACTCTCATCGAGGGAGACAAACTTCACTCTCTTTTATTGGCTTAATAGCCGCAATATTTTTAAGCATTTCTATCGTTATGTCTGCCTCAAGATCAAGCAAATCATTTACAGACCTAGCAACCTCATGACTATTCACCACAAGAGATACCCTAATCCTATTAGCATTGCTAACAATACCATCCTTAGAAAAATGTAATACTGAAACACTGGTATTCACCAACATACCTGTAGTGGCTTCGATGTCTGGAAGCTTCGCTACCCGCATAGCACACCCCATCTGCAAGTCATCCGTGTTCAGCTGAGCCTGAATCTGTCGACTCACCTGCCTGTCACCAGACGTCGGGTCCGGGATCCCTCCAAAGGCCACCACCTCCTCCACAGTGTCTAGTCGTGGAACGTCCTCCCGCTGGAGTCCCGACCAGCGCCGCACAGACCCCCTACAAGCGGGCAGCCCTCCATGGCTGGACGCCACCGTCCGCACACATTTCATGTAAAGTATATGAAGACGGCTGAACTAAAATAATAATAATATAAAGACGGCTAAAAAAATGTAAAGTATATGAAGGGGCAAGAGTTAACGCAAATTTGAAAAGGGAAATTGAAGGAGCGCTGCATCGAAACATGGAGAAACATGATGTGTTGTGTGATCGATGGATTCTATGGATCAAGATCAGCTCACATGTTAATTTTGTTAGTCTTTGGGGTAGTATCAAATATCTGGATTGACATCCTGTATGTCTCAACGAGGCGAGTATTTTTACATTTCAGTGTGAGGAGTCTGCAAGGATCATTATTCCAGTGGTGATTGTTGAAACACGTTCACACCGCTTCGTGCCTAACCACCCAGCCCCGCTTCCTCAGGCACTCCAACGGCTGCGGGCACTACGTGCGCACTCCGCCCATGCATGCAGGACGTGATCAGGCTCACCGTTGCAACCTCTCACACGATCTCTCGGCTCTCTCTCTCTCTGCCGATGTATCTATTTATGTAACTGTCTTCGAGTTAATACAGCAGTGTGAGCTTTGCATCCTCTATCTTGGTATCAGACACCGAGTTCTCTCGTTCCTCTTCCCAGCCTTCCGCCATGTACCGTCTCCTCCGCCGCACCCTTTCGGCGGACCTCGACGCGCCGGCGTCCGACCCCTTCGCCCCGATCCCACTCGCCGCCGCCGCACCGGCCGTGTCCGCGCCGCGGCCACCTGCTCCCGCCGCGGCTCCTGCACCCCACCGCGCGCCCCTGGCCGACCGCGGCAAGGCGCCCGTCCCCGAGGGGGCACCGGCTGCTTCCTCGTCTACCTCGACACGCGGCGGCGTCCCCACGGGCATCCTTCGAACCGCCGGCAGCGTCCCCGTCCCTCACCTCGCGCTGGGCGGCCCCGGCCGCGCCCTCGTCCCGTCCCTCGGCCTCGGCGCTGCCGACGCCGGACCTTCCTCCTCCCCGGGCCTGCCGCACTCCATCGCGCACTACTTCGCGTAAAAACTGCAGCTCGAGTCCGGTAACTACTCCCGTTGGCGCCACCTGTTTTACCTCATCTCTTGCAAGCATGAGGTGCAGCACCACCTTGACGACGCCACCGAGCCTCTCGCCCAGAGCGCCGCATGGCGCAACGACGACCTGACCGTGGTGCTCTGGCTGCACGGCGTGGTCGACGAGGACCTCCTGGCCGCCGTGGCGCACCCGGACAGCTCCGCCCACGACATCTGGTCGCAGCTCCACCTCCTCTTCATGGACAATCAAGCCGGGCGCGCCGTCATCCTCGGCGCGGAGTTCCGCAACCTCGTCCAAGGGGACCTCTCCATCGCCGAGTACAGCCGGCGGCTCAAGTCTCTCGCCGACGCACTCGAGGACGTCGGCGAGCACGTCTCCGACCAGTCCCTCACGCTTCAACTTATCCGCGGACTGAGCCGTAAGTTCCATGTCATGGCGACTCTCCTGCCCATGCAGTCGCCGTTTCCTACCTTCGTGCAGGCGCGCTCCCGGCTGCTCATGGAGGAGATCACGGCCAACGAGCGGGCGCGCCTGGACGGGCGTCCCGAAGCCACAGCCACCGCACTCGCCGTCGGACAGGGTTCCGGCGGCTCCTCCACCGAGCGCGCGCCTTCTTCCAACGACCGGGGCAAAGGCCCGGCTGCCTCGCCACCCGCCGACCGCGACAGAGGTGCTCGTGGACGGGGCCGTGGGCGTGGCCGGGGCCGCGGTACTCCAACTGGGCGCGGTGCCTCCTCGACCGGCCACGGCCCGCAAGCGCCCCCCGCTGCTGGCTTCTTCGCCCCGTACGAGGCGCTTCTCCCGCACCTGCCGGCGCCACGCGCTCCCTGGGCCGCCCCGAATGCTGCGGGGGTCCTAGGCCCACGACCACCTCCCTCGCATCAGGCCTATCCAGTGGCCGCCGCCGCACCGTCCTCCAGCGGGCCGACATGGGAGCAGTACCACCAACTCTACGCCGCGCTGCAGAACCTCTCCCTCCAACAGCACCATGCCGGTGGCGCGCCGGACTGGTTCCTCAACACGGGCGCTACGTCGCACGTCGCAGGTAACGCGAACACTCTCACCTCGTATGATTCCCCCTCTTTGTGTCATTCCTCTGGCATCTTAGTAGGAGACGGGTCTCGCTTACCCATAACAGCCGTAGGATCAACCACTCTCTCTAAATTCTCTCTAAACGATGTCCTCATCTCTCCCACAATCATCAAGAACTTAATTTCCGTACGCCGTTTCACTCAAGATAATTTTTGTTCTATCGAATTTGACCCTTTCGGTTTTTCCGTGAAGGACCTAGCCACGGGGAGAGTGATCATGAGATCAAATAGCCATGGGGACTTGTACCCCTTCTTCAACAACTCCGGCGTGCAAGCAGCTCTCTCCGTCGTCTCCGATGATCTATGGCATCTTCGTTTGGGCCACGCTAGCAATAAAACAGTTGCCATCTTAGCTCGTGATTTTCTTCCCAATTGTAATAATGACATGCCTAGCAATACTGTTTGTGCTTCATGTAAACTAGGCAAGCAGCCACGGCTGCCTTTTTCTCATTCAACTACTAAGACTAGTGCACCTTTTCAGTTAATTCATTGTGACTTATGGACCGCACCCGTCTATAGTTTCTCTGGCTTCCAATACTATCTTGTGATACTTGACGATTATACTCACTACTCGTGGACATTCCCGCTACGCAACAAGTCCGACACCGCTGACACCGTTTCTCGCTTTTTTGCGTACGTCCTCACACAATTTCACGTGCCCATTCAGTGCATGCAATGCGACAACGGCGGCGAGTTCCTCACCTCCTCCTTGCGTGACCTCTTCTCCCGCCACGGCTCCTCCTTCCGTCTCTCATGCCCTCACACCTCGCCACAAAACGGCAAAGCCGAGCGCCTCATCCGGACCACCAACGATATTCTTCGTGTTCTTCTCATTCATGCGAACCTACCACCTCCGTTTTGGGTCGAAGCTCTCCACACCGCCACCTACATTCTCAACCGGCGACCATCCTCGGCCACCAACTTTGTGACGCCCTACTTTCTTCTCCTTGGCCAGCACCCCACGTATGATCACATGCGCGCCTTTGGCTGCCTATGCTTTCCCAACACCATTGCCACCAGCCCACACAAGCTCTCCCCACGGTCCTCACGATGCGTTTTTCTTGGCTACCCTTTGGAACACAAGGGATATCGCTGCCTAGACTTAACCTCTCGCAAAGTGATAGTCTCCAGGCACGCCACGTTTGACGAACGTACTTTTCCCTATTTTTTTGCCAATCCCCCCAACCCCTCCTCCCTTCCGCCAGCCGCAGAAAATCCAGTCGCCCCGATCTGCCCACAAAATCTCGCCCAAATCCCCTCGTTTCCACGGCGCAGGACTCGATCCACGGGATCCGCGCCTGTCGCCCCTGCCGCACTCCCGGCCGACCCCACCACCAACTCCCCACTGCCCACTCCCCTCACGCCCAGCCCACCCGATCCCGCGCCAATCACCTCCCCTGGCCCACCTGCCACCTCGCCCCGTGCGCACCACTCGCCCGACCGGCTCGCTCCCTCGCCAATCGCCAGCGCGCCCAGCTTCCCACCAACCACCAGCCCGCTGCATGCCCCGTCCACTTCCGACGTCTCCCATGCAGCCAGTCCATGCGCGCCACTTGTCCCTCATCTTCCCCCGCGTGTTGTTCCTGTCGCTGCTCCCACTAACCTTCACACCATGCGCACACGCAGTAAGTCTGGGTTTGCCCAGCAGAAGGCTCTGCACACCACCGCCCCCGCCATCAGTCCCATTCCCTCGTCTTATCATGTCGCCCTTAGAGACCCCAACTGGTACACTGCGATGCTAGAGGAATATAACGCACTGATGCGGAATAATACTTGGTGTTTAGTGTCTCGTCCTGCAGGTGCGAATGTCGTTACGGGCAAGTGGATCTTCCGGCACAAGTTCCATCCAGACGGCACGCTCGCTCGGTACAAGGCGCGGTGGGTCCTCCGTGGCTTCACACAGCAGGCCGGCGTCGACTACGCTGAGACATTCAGCCCCGTGGTCAAGCCGGCCACCATCCGGACGGTTCTGAGCATTGCCGCCGGCAAGTCGTGGCCCATTCATCAGCTGGACGTCAAGAACGCCTTCCTCCACGGTCACCTCGCCGAGACGGTCTACAGCCATCAACCGTCTGGCTTCGTCGACACTGCCTCGCCGTCCCATGTGTGCCGGCTGAACCGTTCCCTGTACGGTCTCAAGCAGGCGCCTCGGGCGTGGTTCACTCGGTTCACCTCCTACCTCCGGACACTTGGATTTGTCGCGTCCCGTTCGGACTCGTCGCTCTTCATCCTCCGACGCGGTGACCACCTCGCCTACCTGCTACTGTACGTCGACGACATCATCCTCACCGCCAGCTCCGCCGCGGTCCTCGACTCCGTCATCCAGTCGCTGCACCGCGAGTTCGCGATGACCGACCTCGGCGCGCTCCACCACTTCCTCGGCATCAACATCACCACCACCGCGCGCGGATTGTTTCTCTCCCAGGAACAGTACGCACTGGAGATCCTTGATCGAGCGGGCATGCTCAACTGCAGGCCGATCTCCACCCCCGTCGACACGCTGGCCAAGCTCTCCATCGACACCGGGCCGCTCTTCCACGACCCGTCGCTCTACCGCAGTTTGGTCGGTGCCCTTCAGTACATCACGCTGACGCGCCCTGACCTCTCCTACGCCGTCCAGCAGTGTTGCATGTTCATGCATGCCCCTCGCGACTGTCACTACCAGCTCGTGAAGCGCATTCTCCGATACTTGCGCGGCACGACACACTTGGGGCTTCGCATTCATCGCGACACCAGCACCGAGCTTATTGCCTACTCCGACGCCGACTGGGCCGGCTGTCCTGACACACGCCGGTCCACCTCGGGCTATTGTGTGTACCTCGGCTCCAACCTGCTCTCTTGGTCGTCGAAGCGGCAGACCACTGTCTCGCGGTCGAGTGCCGAGGCGGAGTACCGGACGGTGGCCAATGCTGTTGCCGAGTCGGTGTGGCTACGCCAACTTCTTGGAGAGCTTCATCAACCACCGTCGCGTGCCACGGTGGTCTACTGCGACAACATCAGTGCGGTCTACATGTCAAGCAACCCCGTGCAACACCAACGCACAAAGCACATCGAGATCGACTTGCACTTCGTCCGTGAGCGTGTGGCACTTGGAGAGATCCGCGTTCTTCATGTGCCCACCAGCTCACAGTTCGCGGACATCTTCACCAAGGGTCTGCCGACGAGTCTCTTCCTCGACTTTCGGTCCAGTCTCAACGTTGACGAGTCCCACGTTTTGACTGCGGGGGGTGTTGAAACACGTTCACACCGCTTCGTGCCTAACCACGCAGCCCCGCTTCCTCAGGCACTCCAACGGCTGCGGGCACTACGTGCGCACTCCGCCCATGCATGCAGGACGTGATCAGGCTCACCGTTGCAACCTCTCACACGATCTCTTGGCTCTCTCTCTCTGCCGATGTATCTATTTATGTAACTGTCTTCGAGTTAATACAGTAGTGTGAGCTTTGCATCCTCTATCTGTGATGTGCCTGTAGTGATATCAACAATCTTACGCCCTATATTATTGAGAGCTACAGCTACTAGTGTGTAATGCAACCGCATCTGCCTTGGCAAATTAGAGAACCATCCAAAATACTTTTATTTTCTGTCAACGGAAGGTATTCGCTTAGATGTCAACATTCTCTACATGGGAATCGGAATAATGCCTCTCATCAACCCGAAGTTCCCGATCTAGCCATACTGTAGGTGCAGAAGTAAAAGGTATTAGATCCCCTGTTCCACTCCATGAATTAGTTCCGGGTAAAAGTGGAAAAAACTGAATTAATACGTTCCATCGATCGCGTCGTTAATTAGCTGTCAGAATCACCTTTTTACCCGGCATTTTATCCCCATCACGAAAAGTGCCGCCAATCCATGTCTGTTGCCAAACAGCCAAAAGTGATCAAATCTTCTCTAGATCACGATGGCATCAACAACGATCGCATGCTACTCAACACCGGCCGGTCGATCGTGAACTATTATTGGCGCATCACACACGACCGGGATCCAACAGGAGCTGGGTGGCTGGCCGTCCTTCTTGTTCAGCAAATCCGGATTTACATGGATGGATCCCTAGGGCGAAGTCCTAGACAAATGCACAGTGGCTACGAGCCTGCGCATTCCCATGTGCGTGGAGTACTCCATACAAATGTCCCATGCCCATCAAATTTATTGTCACAACGCTGCTAGGTCACATGCACCGATAATTTGCAACAGAAAATATCCATCCATCTGCATGAATCCTAAAACAAGATTCGCGAGCAGCACCGCGCCTCCTCAGCGCTCAGGGATTCTCGGCCGTCGGATCTTTTGCTTGATGCGTTTCCGGCCGTTGGATCCTGAGATGGATGGACGCCGGCCGTTCGATCGCTACCCCATGAGCAGTGCAGTCTCGTTCGTGCCACCGCGTGTAAATAGGCTGCCCCGCCGAGGGCATTTTCGTCTTTTCGCGTGTTGGCGTATAAAAGAGCGGCGCGTCCTTGGAGGTGCCCGTCCCGCACTCGCGCCGCGCCCCTCTTCCTCTTCCTCCCGCCTCACCTGTCTCTCTCCTTCCAAACCCTAGATCGCCTCCCTGCCCCTTCTCCACCCCTCTCGCCGACGAGGAGGAGCTGGCCCTCGGGGAGGACGAGGAGGTGGCCGCCTTTGGGGAGGAGCAACAGAAGGAGGAGGGGCACGCGAGGAGGCGGACGCAAGGGCTCAGACGAGGAGAGCGACGGGTGCCTCTCGTGCTTCCCGAGGAGCCGGAGGCGCGGGTGGCCGGGGCTCGCCAGGTTCGCGCCGCCGCTCGTCTTACTTCTCCTCTCGCCGTGCCGCTCGTCCTCTCGTCCCCGTTCCTCTCCAGCGTCCGAGTTCGCTGCCGCCGCTGCCCTCCCCGGCGAGCTCGCCCCTTGCTATTGCCGGGAGGTAGCCGCGCTGCTCTGGGTCGCGCGCCGCGTCCGCCGCCGGCAGGAGGGAGCCGGCCTGCCGAATCCCCGCCATTCACCACCGGCAGGAGGGGGACGACCTGCCTGAATCCCGCCGTCCGCTTCCCCGGCGTCGCCGTCGTCCTCGCGTGCACACAACAGGAGCAACGCGGGAGACGTGGAGCATCTGCAGGTTCATTTTTGTCTCTCTTTCTCTCACGTTCATCTTCTTTGATCCCCTCCTGCTGCCAGCTCCTGACTGCGTTCCCCTCTCCTCTAGGTCGGTCAGCCCTGCCGGCCTCATGTACCTAGCACGAGATGAAAGAGGGATTTAGAGAAGGGAGGGAGCATGAGGGGAAGAGGAAGGAGAAACCCTGCCACCTGGATTTAGAGAAGGGAGGGAGCAGGAGAAGAGGAAGGAGAAACCGTGTCACCTCCATGCCCATCCAGTGCTTTGTGCTGCTCTGCACCCCAATCTCCAATTTCTTTGTCCCTTTCTTACAGGTACCTGCACTTCTCTCTTCCTCCCGATTAGCCTGATCTCTTATCTCATGCACTCCTCTTCTCATCTTTGTTTGTGTAGAATCTTTTATATACGTGTCTACAAGTTGTTTGATGAAAATCCAAGCAAGCTATGTTATTGTCTGTTCTTTGCAGAATGAGGATGGAGAATTGGTCAATATACTGAACGGATACATTCACCGGAAAGGAGGGGATGCTAATGTTGTGGGCTTGATTGGCTTTGTGAGTTCCAACCAGATTGTCCTTTGCAGGTATTATGCAAGAGTTGTTTTATTTATTATGAGAAAGCTCAATATTTTTTGCTGTGGATTACATATGTAAGTGTTCTGTTGGATCATTAGATTGTTGCAGCGATATTATATAGAGTGTATCGATTGTTCAGTTTGCTTGCTTGCCGCTTATCTGCACAGTGATGCGTTGCTTTTAGTTTTTCTGCTTTCTTAGTTGTACATGATTGCTGCACTGCATGATATCTTATAGTATTGCTGTTCAGTGATATTAATCACAATTTGCAAGAACAAAGATAGATGTGGTGCACCGTTTTTTGCTAATAATAGGGACACACTAATTACAAGCAAAGAACAGGATCAAGTGCATGCTGGGATGAGGCCTCAATTATTATTCTTTTCTTACAATTATTGTGTGTAGCATGTTCGTTATTCTCATCCAATCTGATTGTTGAACTACAATTCATCATGTTTGTTCATGTCCGTCGTGCGAAGGCAGAGGTGAGTGCCCTTTGCACTTACCCCATTTCCTCCCTCCCTCTCTCTCTGTTCTGATCTTTTTTTTTCTCCAGCTCGACATATAGGTTAGTGTGTGTGTGCAGCAGCTCCAGAGGGATGAACGTCGAGGTCGCGACTGCTCTGGTTGAGGCTAGCCTCCCGTAGGTATGAATCAGGTCACAACTTGCTGCTTTTGTTTTGGTAAACAGGAATCCCCTATTGTTATGTTGGTAGCCTCTTTGCAAGTTTATTCTGCCCTTTTTGACATTTTTTGTTCTATCTTGCCATGCATTGTATCATATTACAGTTTTGTGCTCAAACCAACTGAGCTTAATTCATGTATATAAATATTTAAGAATGCGGGGATGATGCCCAATTGGCAAGGTTTGCAATATTGTAGGAATCATTTGGAGATGGGTTGTAGATGTTAAGCTATGTAGGAGATGATTTTGAGGTGACAAGCCTTCAGCTTGCTTTCTGTTAACCTTTTTATGTGTGGGTTCGGTTTGATGCAATCTAGGCATTGTTTGTTGTCAAATGGATTTTTTTTCCTTCTAGGTAAGATCTGATCCTTAGAATGCATTATTTTTTATGACCCAGAAAAAACTCTCTATACATATTGTTTTGTTTATATGCATACGAGATGCATGTTTATGGCCCATACCTGATTTACAGGAACTCTCTTTCTTCCTAGATTTTCCCATATGCTCTTCATTGATATAGCATCTCCTTATTTGTATATTATTCACATATAGCATCTCATTTCTTGGTTTATTCCTTATATATATTCGACTTCTGTTTCTTGACATTCACATATTACTAACTAAATAAAGTTGTCATTCCTTTTGGCTACTTACAAATGTAACTAGAAGCATGGATGATCTTTGATGCTGGCAATTGTCAGATTGCACCCATTTAATTACAGCACAATATATCACATTTGTGGTAAATTTATCAAAGCTTGTGCCGACCCTTTTAGTAGTCAATATGGTTCAGATGCAATATTTTTCGTCAGATTGCACCCATTTAATTGTCAGATTGCATCCATTTAATTATAGCACAATAATGAATGGATCTGTGTGTGTGTGTGTGTGTGTGAGAGAGAGAGAGAGAGAGAGAGAGAGAGAGAGAGAGAGAGAGAGAGAGAGAGAGGGAGGACCTGGAACACTGAAACAGAGCACAAGTGCAACGCGCGGACGTTGGCTCGGGGTGGTTCCTTAATGGGAGAACAGAAAAACCAAGCTATCATCAACCAATATTTAAGGGCCTTCAGATCTTTTGAAGAGAAAAAAATAGTAATACGGAAGTATTTAGTATCTTGCATACGTAAGAACACACTTAAGAAGACCCATCCCGCACTGTTACACTTGCGCAACCTGAACTGGTTCTGGGTATATAGCTGCCTCCTGGTGCTGGGTAATTATATTAGGGTTGGAGACAGAAGGGTCGGAGACAGAATCGTATCTATGTTGATCAGCCAACTAGGACTGGGTTCACCTACAACTCTGATTTGTGTGATACCCACCATAACGAAGCGATCGTCAGCAACGACCTATATGACTTCCTGCAGGTAATAATTGTTCCTGTTGTGATAGGATGCATAAATGAAATGAAGGCACCAATTCATTATTATGGACTTGAAATATTATGTTTTTCTTCATAAGTTTTTTGTCGTTTTAATCCACTCTTTCTGTTAATTTTTCAGGGTTTTGTTGCAATTGGTAATGGACTTACCGATCCAGCGATACAGTATAAGGCATACACCGATTATGCATTGGATATGGGTTCGATCACACAATCAGAATTTATCAAGATCAATAAAATAGTTCCTGCGCAGCTCGCACCCGAGTGTCGTATCGAGCTCCAGCAGCTCCCAGGAGACCGTAGTCACCACCAGATCGCCCCCTCTCCTGTCCTTATGCTCCTTCTGTCGTGCACGCCTGCTGCTGCCGCTGGCTGTTGCTTTTTGCCTTGCCTGCCGCTGCCTCCCGCTTCGCCCGGCGCTACCACCGCTGCTTGCTGCTGCTGCTCTGGTAGGCGCTGCTACTGATGTTTACTGCTGCCACTAGCTGCTGCTCCTACCGCTGTTGGTTGCGCTGCTGCTGCTGCTCCATGCATTGCTGGCCCGCCTGCCGCCGCCGCTGCTACTGCTGGGTGCTGGCCATGGCCATGGCCATGACCGAGCGGCTGTGTGTGTGTGCAGTGTGTGCGTGTGTGTGGCCAGTTGTGCCCCTCGCAAATGGGGCCAGCCCTATTAGTTTAAATCTAATTAGGTTTCACAATTAAGATGCCCATTTATCATGTATGTGTATCTGTGTAGTTGTTTATGTTTTTATGGGTTTATACATTAATTCTATTGGTTTTAGTGCTTCTGATATGTTCTTCATTATGCGTTTCATTTAGGAAATTATCTCATGGCCCTAGAGCAAGAAACCGAGGCATGTTGTATCTTACTAGGCGTTGAACAAGGTGCATTGCTGTCATAGATAGCAGTATATAGTACAATTTAGGTTCTTTGTCCTCCTGTGGCCGCTAACTAAATCTTTTGTGTTTTCTTATTTTTTTGCTCAGGGCCCTATGCTCCTATCGCTTGAATTAGAGTAGTGCCAGTGATTCACAAGGTAATTTCACCTCCTTTGAAAATAAAGTATCTCCGTGCTTCACTTTTGGCTACTTTGATTCTAATGCACATACGTGCATTCCTTTTTTGTCATTCATGCAAATTATGTACTTTTACAATGATAACTCGGTATATCTTAGTTTCATGTTGTTGAGTCATTTAAAATGGATGCAGTTGCTGGTACTTTAGAATATATTGGATCCAATTGATTGCTTTCATATTTCCATTTTTTCAACTCTCGTAGCATGAAATTTTGAATGTCGTATATAAATAAGATTGGCAAGTATCAATGGGCAAAATTATGGACTTATTCTCACCGTGGTTGATGCTTGATGCAGCGGAGGTGTATTGAGACATAGGATATGGAGTCTCAGTTCTGATATGTACATGAATCTCCTTTTATTTTGCCATGCTATTGGTAGTTCTGATATGGGACTATTTGTTTTGTTTATGTCTTATAAATAATGAAATGGCTTATATGTTAAGTTCTCATATTAGATTAGAAATAGTTAAGAAATAAGCAGATGTTGATTTAGCGTTGGCTGCACCTTCAGCTTTGGATTGTTGATTTATCAGCACCAATCATTAATTGTTCTAAACATATATAGCAGAACAGAAGGATGCAATTAAGAACATATGTAGCAGAACAACATGCCAGACCTCGCTTCACTCTTTTTTCCTTTTGATTTGTTCGTTTATGAGCTCAATAGATCCAAGAAGGTCGAGGATTTGATTTTGAATGGAATACTGATCTTCTAATCTACGTAGAGGGCTAACAAAATGGCTCATGCTTCAAGTACCAAGAATATCATCTCTTGCAAGATAAAAAGGCATAGGGGTAAGCTTCTCCATTTGTATATCTATGTTTTTCTTTTCTTAGAAATGATGGCTCCATGTTTATGTTGTCCAATGTATAAGATAACTATAGATTACTTAGACTCCATGACTATGGTTCCATTGCTCAGGTTGCCGCCGTCGCGGAGCTGGACGAGGTCATGGCGTCCCCAGACTTTTTAGGCTGCTGCTCCTCTGTCCATGGCGTCCCGGAGAAGCAAGGTGTGTTCCTGCTACAACCTACTAATTGCTCCCTACACTGCTTGATGTATAAGATAACTATAGATTACTTAGACTCCATGACTATGGTTCCATTGCTCAGGTTGCCGCCGTCGCGGAGCTGGACGAGGTCATGGCGTCCCCAGACTTTTTAGGCTGCTGCTCCTCTGTCCATGGCGTCCCGGAGAAGCAAGGTGTGTTCCTGCTACAACCTACTAATTGCTCCCTACACTGCTTGATGTATAAGATAACTATAGATTACTTAGACTCCATGACTATGGTTCCATTGCTCAGGTTGCCGCCGTCGCGGAGCTGGACGAGGTCATGGCGTCCCCAGACTTTTTAGGGTGCTGCTCCTCTGTCCATGGCGTCCCGGAGAAGCAAGGTGTGTTCCTGCTACAACCTACTAATTGCTCCCTACACTGCTTGATGTTACTATTCCTCCATCCATAGCAAGAGATGTGCTGCGGCTGATGTAGATTGACATATTTGTACGCTCTTGCTGCTGTAGGTTTGATTATCTGTAGCT
This sequence comes from Elymus sibiricus, assembly GCA_039707655.1. NCBI lineage: Eukaryota > Viridiplantae > Streptophyta > Magnoliopsida > Poales > Poaceae > Elymus > Elymus sibiricus. The sequence continues at coordinate 420,708,875 of CM077665.1, forward strand.
TTTTAGGCTGCTGCTGTTGCTGCTGCCATGTACGGATCAATACTCTAGGAGGTTCCGTTGAGGCCCAGTCTATCCGGGTAGTTTGTTATACTACTGACATAGATACACTCTATTTATCAATGATTTTTGTATATCATATTATCAAGGGAAAATGATCTATGTATGCACTTCTTATGGTCATGTACAGTTCGGAGACACTGCTATTCATCAATCACATGATTTAACTAAAGCTTGTGAAAAAAATTGCCCGTAGAAATAATCACTTTGGATTGGTAGTGTCAAAAGGATGCAGAACATTTGTAACTTGGTTTTGCAATGGTCAGGTCATCAAATGACCAAGTTGTATTGCGTGATTTTTAATTGATAGTTGGTTTTGGGGTACAAATATAATTTCAGTGATGTGTGATTTTGATGCTTTGTACTGAACCACATCATTTCCTGAGAAATACACTTTGTCAGACAGCCACCGCAACCCAATGCGCGTTTCCTGTTAGGGTCTGGCTGGTGCTCCCTTGGGCTGGCTGGCCATTGCTTCTTTGGTTGCTCCTCCGACTTTGATAGCTGTGGTCTTGCAAAATTGTCGTGTATCGTGTAAATTGATAGCTGCGATCTTGCAAAATGATCTGCATTTAGTGCTTGGGCAGCCTTAAATTTTACTACTAGATCTTGCTTGCTGTTTTTTTTGCCATAGTAGCTGTCCAAGGACTTCTTAAATGTCCGTGAACACATAAATCTTATGTTTTTGCTGCTATAGCTGATGGGCACCAATTTATTTGATGCAGGTAGACCGCGGTTTGATAATAAGTTGGATACTTTTACCGTGCTTTCTAAAATAAGCATCCAGAAATAAGATTCGTGGGAGAACCCCTGGCTCCTCAGCGATTTGGAACTCTCGGCCGTCGGATCCTTTGCTTGATGCGTTCCTGGCCATTGGATCTCGGTCCCAGACGACCTCGACCGTCGGATCGAACTACCGTGAGCAGTTAACATTATAAGTTGGCGATGGCATCTCGGTGAAGAAGAGGACGACAATGGATTGGGGAGGAAGATGATAATGGCAACTTGCAGTGTAAGATTATAAGTTGTTGTATACCAACATATATTTATCATGCGGAAAAAGAGCTTTTGCTAATCGTCCCTAGAGGTGGTACTGATACACAGCTTATCTGCATTAATGAAGATGTAGACCCATAGATAACTGTATTATAGAAACATGGATCATTTGTTTTGCCCAAATAAACCTATAGATTGTCTTTCCTTATGTTCTTGCTTACCCTAAATTATTTATATACTGTTCTGACTATCTAAATTATGAGCATATACCAACATACATTTGTCATGCTGGACATGAGCTTTTCCTAACCTTCACTATAGGTGGTACTGATGCATATCTTATCTATATTAATGAAGATGTACAGATAAGCACAAAAACATGGATCTTTTTTGTTTGCCTACAGTCTAATTCCTGATTTATGAACCCTCTACCCAGAAGTTGACTTTGCATCTTCGTTGTAGATCTGTTTGCTGAGGCAAATGCTGAGGACTCCGGCGCTGGTGCTGGATGAAAGAATTATGTACATGTGCCTGTCCAGCAGCGCAACGGAAGAAAGAGTCTGACAACTGTTCCGGTGAAAGGACTACTGCCCCATGGTGTTCAGGTACTTGCTTGACATTCCTTCTAAGCAATGTTCCGTGGATTTCTTTGTTTTCTTGCTACTGTATTATTGACTGGGATTTTGGATTATACAGACATTTGAGGAAGTTGTGTGCTGTTGATCTGGCGGATTACATGCTCGCTATCTGTGGATGATGCCCCGAAGGAGCTGTCTTCACCTGGGAAGAGCGGAAGTTTCTTTTACCTCACCCAAGACGATCGTTTCATGATTAAAACAGTGAGAAAATCAGAAGTCTTGGTACAGAGATCTCCATGAGTAAGTCCAACCCCTTATGATATTTGTGGTGTCAAAATTACTTCCAACAAAATAACTGATCGGTAATACTAACTTGATGTCTGGATTTATTCAGGCAACTCCAGAGAGATTGTGAGTTTTTGGAGTCTGGAGGTATTATGGACTACAACTTCTTGGTGGGAATTCACTTTTGTGATGATATCTCCACTTCCCCATTTCCTGTGTGTGTGTGTGTGTTATGCCTCTCTACTTTCATATACCTATAATTGTTTTTTTGCTCGGTCAAATATATATCAGATAGTATACATAAGGGAATGTTAGTGATTTTTTAACATCTGGTTATCAATTTGTTTGCATATGTTATAATATAGACAATTAGATCATTTGTTCCTCGAATATAGGCCAAAACAAAGCATGGACGCTGGGAACCTTGCCGCCTTTACACATGCTAGGTATAGTGTGTTTGCAAAGCTCTTTCTTCAATATGTTTCTTTATTTGCTTACTGCACTTTCCAACTTTTCGTTTGGGAAATACTTTATACGAACTGAACCTTCCTTTGGAATAGATTTTTGTTATAGTGTTGTGCTAGGTGGATTTGTCTTGATTATATGGATTCACTTTTCCTACAATGTCATGCTAGGTGGGTTTGTCTCCTTTATTATATTGTATTGTGAGTCTCTTACCAACATATGTGGACCTAGGTTATAAACGATTGCAGCGTATAGTGAGGACAAACAATGAATTCAAGACGTGTGATCAAGCTACACATGTGTTTAGATCGTCTCATTATATACACATTTCTAGGATCTGCTACTGTTAGATCTCTTTCATATATATTTCACTACTCCCACTTGCTACTGTTATATAGTTTGTACTCCCTTTTCGACTTGCTAAGGCTGATAAATGTTGACCTGGTATAATAGATGTATTAAGATGTTAGCCAAAGAAATTTTATATCTCTTCTGATTTATTATATATATGACTTACTGATGCTCTTATTCTCGAGATTAAAGAGTGAGGGTCAGTGTTCAGTAAATAATAAGAATAACGTGTCAGGGTGAGTTTCCAAGATTGAGAAAGTTTAGGTCCAAATGACGAGAAATAAAATATCGAAACCATATGTTTTTTAAGGATTTTTGTATGTTCATTGAATGGTCCACTTCTAAACTGTTCAATTTTAAATGGTTGTTTTGTTGTTCACATAGTGGGTTTGTTCATGATACATATGGGGAATAACATGATTTTTGTGGTGAATATGTGGGAACTGTCATGATTGTAAGGATTTCCCTTCTTTCTTCCTCTTGCTGATATAAATTTTGTTTTTTTAGCATTCCTTCCCAAGCTAGCATGTGCAAAAGGTTTCTTATTTCATTTTCCAGCTTCTGACCTTAAGTTGACCAAATGCAGAGATGTGATGCTTGCTCTGTTGCCAGTGCACCTTACTCTCCTGGCAACCATATAGTGCCCTCGCCATAACATCAGTGACAAGCTGGTGATGGACGAGATCATGGCCATGGCCCAGTCTTCTTCATCTGCTTTCAATCGTGTCTCCCTTGGCTGGGTGGCTTTCGCCCTCTCTTTGAGCAAATCTTCATGAAAAGAGAACGGCGGCGGCGAGACTCTGGGCGGAGCCTCTGGTCAGCGGTGCCGTTTCTGGCGGTCTACTACTTCGGTTACTCCTGGGATCTCACGGCCATGCGGCGCCGGCAGTGGCCGCTCCTGCTCCGGCTCAGACTTCAGGTGAGTCCCTCTGTTCCTTCACCCGTACCATCTCTTGTGCTCTGAGTGAAACTTCCATCCAACCATTGTGAATTTTGGGGTCTACATGATGCTTCCAGGCCGTACTTTATGTATCAAATATTTCAGGTAGATGATGTAACATATGCCTGTTATTAGATGGTTTTTTCTGCCATTTAAAATGTCAAATAGAATTTATCATTTTTTTGTTCTATGATGGATGGTGAACAGAGAATACATGTTCGCTGAGCCCTGATACAGGCCGTACTTTAAAATGTCAAATTCAGCATGAACCGACCGCGAACCAGTGTTATCTACTTAAGAGCATTCTTGCATTTATTGCACTATCATCTTGACTTTAGGCAGTCATACATGTCAATGGTCATGACCATGCTCTATGGTTCCTTCTTTAGTGTGTTATTCTGTGCTCACAACCCATTAACCAACTCAACAATGCTACTTTGTTGTCTATTATGAGGAAACAACTTTATTTGACCATTGTTTAACACCATATTAGCATATATTAATCTTACTAAACATATATTAATTTATTAAAAAAACAGACGATGAACCGGTGAACCGCCATTCCAACCGGTAAAAACCTGAATCGACAGGCTCACGTGTTTGATCTCCAGTTTGGTTTTTTAAACTATGTGTACAGGTTGTCCTTGGGATTTTCTTTGTAGCAAACTCGATGGATTGTTGATACGGTTTCCTAGGCCATTGTTCTTTGTACAATACATGAAGCGATTTGCTCGTGTGTGTGACTTTGTCTGATTATTAGGCTTTAGATTTTCTGCTGGTTTATGTTATAATTCATTGTAGCATTCAGTTTTTTATCGATTACTATGTCTCAATTTTCGAACAGGACAGTAAGAGTCTAATAAAACTGTTGCACAACAAAGATTGCTATCCTTTAGTTACCCAGACTTATGTTTTCATGGTATAAAATCAACTGCTGTCAACTTTGGTACTCTGGAAAATCATATAACTATTCTGAAATTTCTTATGAAACAGGCCGAGACAAGCATCGTAAAGATCCCAGTTAGAATGATGATTGATCTCCTGTTAGAGCATCTTGAGCTTCACAAGGCCATCTGAGACTCGGCGTCAATGAGAACATGATATTTTGCATTACCAGCTTTTAACTTTTGTGGTTTTATAACCCGATTATTCAACATATTAACTTACACATGTACTATAACATGAGTAAATCATTTGCTGTGTCAGTTTGTATAATCATGACTTTGGGTCGTTTGTATAATCATGACTTTGGGAGTCTGGGTGGTAGAAATGTGGTCTTATGAACACACTGTACTCGATATTGCCTTATAATCTCATGCTGATATTGTGCACCGCTATGTCTTGCTTCTATTGTAATTGACTCTTTCTTCTTCGCTTTATATTCTTGTGTTAATACATATACTAAATTTGGACCTGCTTGACAAAACGTTGGGACCGGCACCCTCGCGCCTTGGCGCGATCCCGATCTAGTCTAGTAAGAAGCCAGCTGACCTCACATGGTTCCGCTCTGCTGAATCACGCTAGTGGTGTACCACGCATACCATAATCAGCAGCTCTCCCCGTTCATTGCACAAGTGCCATTTGAGTTGATAAGATGCAAAGTGCCAAGCAGTGCATGTGCGTGCGTGTCACTGTTTCCACTCGCCTACGTACCATTCGGTCTCGGTGTGAGGTGAGAGATCGACGCTTGATCAACTCGCGTGCGCGTCTATCTGATGAGATATGACATGAGTTGAGTTGGATGTGGTGTGCATGCTTGAGGACAAGCCATGGACGGAGCGGTGGGCCGTTGATCTCTTGTTGGTCCGGCGAGCTAGGGCTGAAGCCTCCCGTGGGTGGGGGCAAGCCGTCGACAGCTCGCACTGTTGGGATAGTAGATCATAGATGCATTTAGGTCTCGGAAAGAAAAAGGCGCGGTTTGGTTCGTCTCGTAACCTGAGCGGAACCCTAGATGTCGTCACGTGCTGAACGCAGCAGGAGCCAGGAGGCGCATGCTGGGGGGGCCCCCGCCACCGCGCCGAGGGTTCCGGGGCTCGACACTTGGCACCGGGGCCCTCCCCTCGGCCTCTGCCACCCGTTGCGAGCCTAGGCTCCTACCTAGGATGCCGCAGTAGGTAGTAGGGGTACTTCGACGGCTTCTGGCGCGCGGGAGCAGGCTTTCGTTCGCCCGCCCCGCTTTGTGTCTCGTCGCGTAGTAGGGCGAACCCCCCCGGCCGGCTGGCCCATGATGGCCGGTCCAGTCTGGCGGGCGTACACCGTAGTACTACACCGACTGAGGTGGCGATCTCATCGGAAGTGGGTTTGCCGAATGGCGATTCCAGGAGGAGGCAGCAGTACTACCAAGCCGGCCGGCTTTGCCCTGTACTCGCGCTCCCGCTCCCGGCGTGCCCGTGTTGCCCCGTCTTTCGGGCGTGCGCGAGGGACACGGTTTTACCACCGCGAAGCGCGCACCACCGATTGATTATGCAACGGCGACAGGCGACAGCAATAAGTACGTACACGACGGTGCTAGTGGGCGATGACGATACGTACATGTACGTGTGTCTTGGCGCGCGCGACCACCAACGGCCGGTGGTACGATATGATGGATGCAAACCGGTTGGCAGGCCCGGTTGGCAATTTCAAACCCTGATTATATTGTGATGATAAGAAAAGATAGGAGTATGATGGATGCATGTCACCTCGGCCAAAGGCGGGCGGTGCCGTGGCAGTTCCTGGTTCGCCCGTAAGCGTTTCTGGCGTATCTTTGCCGGCCTCGTCAATCGGCTGTGATTGATTTTAGTTAGTTCCGTGCTGCGTGCGTCGATCGCCCGGCCCGCTCCTTTTGTTGATGCTGTTGCACGTGTTTAGACAAAGCTTTGTGCGGCGGTCAACCGCGCGTCTTCTGACCCTTTATTTCGGCAGAAAGCTACTCCCTTCATAAATAAATATAAGAGCTGTTAGATTACTATAATAGTAGTCTAAACGCTCGTTCGAGAGTACATCGCAGTGAAAAAAATGTTGTTGGGAGGGGGTGGGGGAAAAATCGTTTCAATATAATGTCTTTTCTTTTGAAAAAAAGATGGAACTATTTTAAAAGTTCAATGAAACTACAAAGCACCTCAGACATAATATGATTGCATCAAGGACCATGCATAATCGGGCGATCATTACCGCTGTCAGAATGAACCAACGGCACATCACTACCACTGCTTTCATACTAGAGCCGTTCTGACCTTGTCGATGACAGCGGAGATGTCTTCATGCAAGCGCTACTAAGAATCAACGGCCTGGAGCCGCAGTCCTCACCGTTAGACCCTTGAATCGATGTGAAGTTCATGGCATCAGATCTCGCCATCACACACATACGACACGAACCTTGTCGCACCAATGACACGGAAGAAATCTACATTGAAGCTTCGTCGAGTCCATTCCGACGGACAAACTCGAGGAGGATCGAAGGTTAGCATCCCAACTCGAAGATGAAGCATCCTAAGTGTCGCCCCTGTAAGGATTAGAAAACCCTAACCTAAACTACTAGTACCCTAACCTAAACTACTAGTGAGAACCAAGGAACCAGGATCCCCCACTCACCCCGCCACCAACCACCGGAGTGGGTGGGAGAGGGGAGGTGAATTCAAGGACTAGCCGATGGAGCTTGAAAAGTAAGAGAACATTGCCTTAGCCACGGGTGTGAGGAAAAGGAAATATGTGTTCTGCCGCAATATATTTTATCCGGAGGTTATATACATGGGTGTCATAGGTAGCTCAGCCGACTTAACTTATTTCATGGTCGACATTAATGGTCAGCTAATGAATAGCTACTCACTAGTTTTATACTTCCACGAATTTTGATGTTCAAGCTGGATGATTCTTACGGTGACTTGGAAAGCATCGTTTCTTATTCTCATGGGAAATAGCTAAGCAAATACGTTTTGCTAAAACTTAATCGACTGAAACTTAACCAAGCCTCAAATTTCTCAGTTCACTGCTTAGTCATTGGACCTTTGCGTGGAGATTCATGATAGGATGAGCAACGTCCAACGTCCATCGCAAGACTTCGTCCCGTTAACCACATCGTCCATCGGTGTTGGTTGCAGCATGCCGTCTTACTAGTCACAGTGTGCATCCTCACGGCCTGCAATACGTCGTCCCATCATTCACATCATCCAGCATTGCCATTCGCAGTATGAATTCCCACCGTTTGCAGCGCCCGTCATCGTTGCTTGCATCATATCTCACGACGCCCGTCATTGTCGTTTGCAGCATGTCGTGCCATCGATTGTGGCCCCTTCTCTATAGCTGCCCGCCCAAAATAACCGGCTCGACCCTGAACTATGTACGAGCCAAAGACCGCAACTTGAGCCCATTGGAAGACACAAACCGCTCGATAGAACTGTACAGAATGGGTGGACGACACCCCTGCAGTGTGATGGGATGGACAACCATCTCCCTACGTATTCGAGCATGTCTGCACAGACCGACTAGGCCCAACATCTCACCTCTCTCCTTCCCTTTGCCGACCCGATATAAACCAAAGGACTGTCGGGTACAACCTATATTCTGTGCTATTCTTGCAGATCAGGCTCTACCCCGGCCTGTCACTCATCTGGTTGGTTTACCTGGCTTCCTTCTGGTCCTTTGCTTGCCAGGCTCCCATGAGATGGGACGAGTAACTTCCACCGTGCTTGCCCGTGCCAGTGCCTTGATGATGCCCATGGTTCATCTAGTACCAGGCCTGTATAATCTCATCCATCGCCTCATTCCACACATGTCAGCCAGGGCATCAAGTGATAACCCAAAAGTATAGGGGATCACGACAGTCTTCGAGGGTAGTATTTCACCCAATCTATTGATTCTACACAAGGGGAGCCAAAGGATATTTATGAGCCTTAGCAGTTGAGTTGTCAATTCAACCACACCTGGAATGATATTTTATTTGCAGCAAAGTGCTTAGTAGCACAGTAGTTTGATAGTAGTGGTACCAGTAACAACAACTGTTTGGTAATAATTATAATGGAAACAAAGTCCAAAACTTGAAAACTATTTTCTTGCACTGTTGCCAGCGAGTGTAGCGCTCTTGGTAAGTGGAATTTGGTAAGGAAAACTTCTACCATACCTGTTGCTTATTTATTTTTGTTTGTTCTTCTGCTTCATTATGGAAACCACTATTGAAAAATTGTTTGGAGGGGTTTCCCTTACTGCACTAGTGGTTTGGAGAGAACCCTCACATAATTCAAATGTTTTTTTTTACCAAATACCTCTTGCCATACTTGAGCAAGTCAAAGGTAACCATTATGTAAGAGATGGAACAGTTCATACTGATTTACACACGCTTGTTATAAAGGAATTATGTGGTCTATTTAAGCTTTCAGGTTTGCCAAGAGTGAAGTTAAAAAGAAGCCATTCCTATCTTTGAAGGGAAATGAATTTACATGGTTTAGGCTATTGGATAATCCATACGCATGGGATTGGAAGCAACTGAAATTTGTTTTTCATTCAAAAAATTATCCGTTGCACTTGATTCATCGTGATCAGAATTATGATATAATTTTTGGTCTTGTGGCGGAGAAAGTACCAGTCATGCTTGGGGAAGGATCAAGTCATTAATGCTCAAATGCCCCAATTATAATCTCTCTAAATAAATTATCGTTAATAAATTTTATGCAAGACTTTCTCTTCACGAGAAGGACATGCTTGATGCTTCTTCCACGGGCTCATTCACAAGCCCACACATTGATTGTAAATGGGATCTTATAGAGAGAATTCAAAGCAACACTGAAGATTGTGAGGTTGATAAAGGTAAAGAATCAGGTATCAATCTTGAGTATGATTATGTTAAGCCTTTTGTTGAAACCAATGTTTTTCAAGAGCTTAGTGCTAATTTTGATTTGGTACTGAATTAATTGTCAACTTTTGTATATCTTTATCTGCTCATATTGATCTCACAAAGGAGAAGTGGTTTAAATATCATGAACCCATTAATGATGCTTGTAAAGAAACTATAATTGCTAATATGGTATAGAAAGTTCACACTGTTGATCTTGTTTTACCTGCTGGTTATATTGAGAAGCCACTTTTCTGAGTTAGGATTGAGGAAAAAAACTCTATGGTGTCAATAGTGGTAACAAGTGTCATAAAAGAGCACCTGAAAATTGTGATCGAATTAAAGTTCAACCTCAAATAGTTATGATAAATGTCTTGTAGATGAAAATGTTGAAAGGCATGCTATTCAGTTTTGTGAAAAGTTTCTCATATTGTTAGGTCTGATAAATCTGCTAAGAATGTTGACATGCCTATTATTTCTTTTAAGATTGGTGGTCGTTTCAATCATAGTTTATGTGATATGGGTGCTAGTATAAGTGATATTCCCTTTATTCTTTATCAAGAAGTAATGCAAGACATTTCACCTTGTAAATATAAGAGATTGATGTTACTATTAAGGGGTTTCTATTCTGTGCTCCTTCTTACTTAGTTGTGCTCAGTTTTGCCCAAGCATATAACTTTCCTCACTTTTTCACTCCACCAATCTACCATTCTCACAAGAGCCCAAACGAAGCCTTGCCGCAAGGCAAAGCAGTTGACCGTTATCTGCTCAGTTATTGATGTGTGGGGTCAGGTATCTTTGGATAGGTAGGCTGTGTATGACAGGTGGGTCGTGGCCGCTTTTGATGAGTGGGACGTGGGATAGGTGCCATAGCCCTACTCGCCGCATCCCCATCCAGCCCGACGCCATCGCCGCTTCCACCGCCGTTCCCCTAGTAGCCCTGCTGCCCACTCCGGCCGTTTGCCTGAGCTCAGATGGCGCACTAAAGTGGTTCTACCGACGGCCAGCCCTTCCTCCCATACACAGGAACAAAAGGTGATCGTTGGCCGCCCGATACGTTTCTAAAACCCTAACAATTAGGATTCGTCTATAGGTCGACTGAATGGGCGATTGAGCGATTGAATTGTCGCGCATTGAGGCTGTTCAGTTTGCAATCATTATGGATATTTATTTAGGATTGGATCCGAATAATCGAGTTCATTTTTAGTTCTTGGATTTGCAAATCTGGTCTTTGATTGATGGCAAGCAGGTCCGAGCTGGAAGAGGGTGATGGATTTTTTTTGCGTCGGGGATGAGCTCTTGCTCGACAAGCAAGGAGATATTCTCCTGGTTTCCGAGCGCGAAATCTCTCATGATGCACTCACTTGGCCTGTCTTAGGAAGTGATGACGTAAGAGCGGAAGCGGTTACTTCCTAAAGGCAAGGGGGAAATCCCAATTGAGATTCCTTTGTGGGTGATGGCAGAGGCGATGGCGTCTCTGGATCGTCGACAATGATCCCGCTGGTACGAGTATCGCTCCCGCGTCTCCTCGCCGTATCCTAAGGCGGAAGGGCTGGTGAATTTGCAATGTTGACCATCCATACCTATTGGCTTGGAATTTCAAATTTGGTGATCCCAAGTGGATGAACCACCAATATTAGAGCATAAAATGTTTTTTTTCCAATTTTCTAGACCAAACTACATCAAACTTGTATTTCAAATTTGAGCAAGTTGTAATTTTGACTGGAAATCCAGTAAATCTTTGAAATATAGCGATAATACTCTGAAATTCATGAAACTTGGTCAGTGGGATTCCAATGTGGTATAATTTCTATGAAAAATGAAAATACCAAATTTTCTAACTTATTTCAGGTACTTCCTTCACAAAAGCCATTTTCCGGCACTTGCAAAATGTTAATAATATTTTTTATTATAGGAAAAATTATTTTTCCTATGGCAGCATTGTTCACAACTGTACCACCCATGGTTGTGTCAAATTTGAACATGTTATCATGGACTATGCCATGGAAGTGGCTAGGACCATGAGCATATGCCTTGAAATTCATACAACTTCATACGAGATAGGCCATTTTGTGAAGTTTTATCTTCAAAACTGGTGGTATTGCAAGTTTATTATTTTTCCCACTTACTAGTACACGCAAGAGGACATCTTGCATAAGGATTTGAATTTTCGAGGCTTTTTTTCATTTTCTTTGATTTTTCCCAAAATGTGGTCAAACTTACAATGTTAACCATCCATACCGAATGGCTTCGAATTTAAAATTTGGTGATCCCAAGTGGATGCACCACCAAAATTAGAGCATAAAATGATTTTTTTTAATTTTCTAAACCAAACTACATCACACTTGTAGTTCAAATTTGAGCAAGTTCTGATAATTCACTGGAAATCTAGTAAATCTTTGAAATATAGCAATAATACTCTAAAATTCATGAAACTTGGTCAGTGGGCTTCCAATGTGGTCTAATTTCTATGGAAAATATAAAGACCAAATTTCTAACTTATTTCAGGTACTTCCTTCACAAAAAAGCCGTTTGCTCGCACTTGGAAAATGAAAATAATTTTTTATTATAGGAAAAATTATTTTTCCTATGGCAACATTTTTCACAATGGTAACACCCATGGTTATGCCAAATTGGAACATGTTATCATGGAATATGCCATGGAAGTGGCTAGGGCCATGGGCATATGCCTTGAAATCCATGCAACTACATACTAGATAGCCATTTTGTGAAGTTTTTTTTTCAAAAGTGGTGGTATTGCAAGTTTACGATTTTCCCTGTTACTAGTGCACACAAGAGGGATTCATGCACAAGGATTTGAATTTTTGATGCTTTTTTATTTTCTTTTATTTTTCGCAAATTAGGGTCAAACTTGCAATGTTGACCATCCATACCAAATGGCTTGGTATTTTAAATTTGGTGACCCCAAGTAGATGCACGACAAATGTTAGAGCATAAAATGATTTTTTTTTCAATTTTCTAGACCAAACTACATCACACTTATTCAAATTTGAGCAAGTTCTCATAATTCACTAGAAATCCAATAAATATTCGAAATATAGCAGAAATACTCCGAAATTCATGAAACTTGGTCAATAGGCTTCCAATGTGGTCTAATTTCTATGAAAAATGAAAACACCAAATTTTCTAACTTATTTTTGGTACTTCCTTCACAAAAAAGCCATTTCTCGCACTTGCAAAATAAAAAAAATATTTTCTATTGTAAAAAATATATTTTTCCGACAACATTGTATCGGCTGGTAACTGATACGTCTCCAACATATCGATAATTTTTGAGTTTTCCATCCTATTACATTATCAATCTTGGATACTTTCTATGCAATTATATGCTATTTATATCATTTGTGGGAACTAACCTATTAACCAGTGCCTAATGCTAGTTGCTGTTTTTGCCTGTTTTTGGTTTTCAAGGAAATCAGTTCGAAACAAAGTCCAAAGGCTATGAAACTTTTTGACGATTTTTTTCTAGACAAAAAAGACCCTAGAAGCTTTGGGAGGAGACCAGACGCGAAGCGAGGAGACGACAAGGCAACAGGTCGCGCCTAGGGGGGTAGGCGCGCCCTGATGCCTTGTGGGCCCCTCGTGGCTCTTTCTGACCTAATTCCACCTCCATAAATTCTCTAAAATCGGGAAACCAACAAAGAGCCACCCAAAATATTTTTTCTGCCGCCGCAAGGCACTGTTCCGTCGTGATCCCATCTGGAGACCTTTTCCGTTACTCTGCCAGAGGGGGAATCGATCACGGAGGCCGTCTACATCAACGTTGATGCCTCCATGATGATATGTGAGTAGTCCACCACAGACCTACGGGTCCATAGTTAGTACCTAGATGAGTTTCTCTCTCTCTCTCTATCTCTCTCTCTCTCTCTCTCTCTCTCTGATCTTCAATACCATGTTCACCACGATTCTTGGGGTGATCTATCCGATGTAATCCTCTTTTGCGGTGTGTTTGTCGGGATCTGATGAATCGTGGATTTATGATCAGATTATTCATTAAAAGTAATTGAGTCTTTTCTGAATTCTATTATGCATGATTGTTACAACTTCGTATTTCACTTTGATCTATCTGTTTGGTTTGGCCAACTAGATTGATTCATCTTCTGTGGAAGTGGTGCATTGTAATGGGTTCAATCTTGCAGTGTTTTATATCCAAGTGACAGAAGGGGACAAAACACGTATTTGTATTGTTGCCATTAAGGATAAAATGACGGGATCTGAACATATTGCTTGTGTTACTTTGTCTACATCATGTGACCTTCCTCCAAGCATTACTCCGTTTGTCATGAACCTAATACCTAGAGAGGCAAGCATAGAAGCGCTCTCGAAGTGGAATAATAGTAGTAGATGCATGATCGTTTCGGTCTACTTGTTTATGGACGTGATGCCTATATACATGATCATTGCCGTGAATAACATGTCATAATTATGCGCTATTCTGTCAATTGCCCAATAGTAATTTGTTTACCCACCGTATGCTATGTTCAAGAGAGAAGCCTCTAGCAAAAACTATGGCTCCTGGGTCTACTTAATCATAAATTCTAAAACCCAAAAAATACCTTGCTGAAATTTACTTATTATTTTTACTTTTATTATTTGTATCATATATCTCTATCAAGATTTAATCCTTGCAAGTAACGAGTTCAAGGGGCTTGACAACCCTCTTGCCCGCGTTGGGTGCAATCGTTTGGTTTCGTGTGTGTAGGTATTGTTGAAAGGGGTTTGCTAGGTTCTCCTATTGGTTCGATAACCTTGGTTCTCACTGAGGGAAATACTTATCTCTAATGTACTGCATCTCCCCTCCTCTTTGGGGAAAACCCAACGCAGCTCACAAGTAGCAGGAATAATGTCTAGCGCCGCTGCAGGGGAGACATCATCAAACTCTCGTCAGAACCCTTCACACAAATTGTCATTCACTTTTTCTACTTTTTATTTGCTTGCTAAATAAATAAAAAATACAAAAATATTTCTATTTGCTTGTTTGCTTGTTAGTTTCCTTGCTTGTCGTTATGGCTAGTTCTTCTCTTGTTCCGTGTACTCCCAAGAATGAAGTGCTTAATTTTAAACAAAGGGGAGGAGAAAATTTAAAAGATGCGTGGTATAGGATTTGCAATGGTCAAAATAGATCAACTCGTAAGCAATCTACCACTATGTTGCTTTGTAATTTTTATGCGGGTGTTACTACTTGGTATAGATTTGTGCTTGATACTATAACCAGTGGTAATTTCTTAATGAGTCACACTTTGGACGCTTTCAATTCCATGGAAAATCTAGTAGGATCACCCCCTAATATTGTTAATGGAACCATATTGACATTGGAAGATGTTATGCGTAGGCTAGATGCTATAGAAAATAAAATGCCTACCATGGAGCACATTGAAAATCTAGACAAGAAGGTCCAGAATCAAATTACTCAATTTGGTTCAAAAGTAGGAACTATTATAAAGATGCTAAAAGATAGCGAGCCAAAGATTAGTGAACGACTTGGACAAAGTCCATCCAGAATTGATAAGTTGAGGAAATCCTTAATAAAATGGGCTCCACTTTTGCTTCCACTAAAACTATTGATAAGGCTCCCCTCAATAAGAGCCGCAAGTGTCATACCTAGTAAAAGGAACGAATATCTTAAAATGATTATATGCACCCCAATTTCATAGATGTAATAAAGGAACCTCTCATCAAGACTCCTATCTTTGTCCGTAGGAGTGTGGTCATGAATAACTTATGTGCTAAATATCCTTAGAAGCATGGTTGCATAATTTAGGAGTTGGAGGATGACAACACTTGATACTTTGCATTATGCCTAGCTAGGGGCATAAAACAATATCGCTTGTTGGGAGGCAACCCAATAGTTATCTTTAAATTTTTGTTTTACTTTCTATTTTGGTGTGCTGACATGATTACTTATACTATAATGATTGTGTTTTTATGTTTTAATTACTGTTTGTGCCAAGTAAAGCCTTTGGAATGATTTGGAAGATAGTAGAATTGATGCTGTGCAGAAATAGAAACTTATACGTCCAGTGCAGAATTTCTCTGATTTTACCGGAACGTCTTTTTGATCTGAACTCTCTACACAATATTGGTATAAAAATTTCCCAGATTGTCCTAGTTTTTCAGATTTTTCGGAGTTATAGAAGTATGGTTCTAGTACAGATCATTACAGACTATTCTGTTTTAGACATATTCTGTTTTTGCTTGCATAGTTTGCTTGTTTTGATGATGCTATGGATTGTATAGTGGGGTATAAGCCATGGAGAAGTTGTAATACAATAAATATTATGTAATAATAAAATATGAATCAATTTATAACAGTACCTAAAGTATATGATATGTCTATTATACTAACGGATCTCACGAGGTTTTGTTGAGTTTTGTGTGCTGAAGTTTCAAATTTTGGGTGTGATAACGATGGATGAGGGAATAAGGAGCGGCAAGACCCTAAGCTTGGGTATTCCCAGGGCACCCCAAGGTAATATTCAAGGAATACCAAGCGTCTAAGCTTGGGGATGCCCCGGAAGGCATCCCCTCTTTCGTCTGCATTCTAACGGTATGTCACTTGGAGCTATACTTTTATTCATCATGATATGTGTTTTGCTTGGAGCGTGTGTATTATAGTTTGCTTTTATTTTAGTTTGCCACAATTATTTTTTGCTGGACACAAATATTTGAGAGAGACACATGGTCATCATAAATTTTTAGAATACTCTATATGGTTCACTTATATCTTTTGAGCTAGGCAGTTGCTGTAGTGCGTCACTTATATCTTTTAGAGCACAACGGTGTTCAGATTTTATGGAAATAATTGAACTCGCATGCTTCACTTAAATCTTTTTTAGAGTCTAAGAAATAGGAATGGTAATGTGCACGTGTTATAAGATTAGTCCAAAAAGGATAGATATTCAAGGGGGATATAATAAAAACTTTCATGTAGCTCACTAAAGAAGAAACATGGGTTAAATATATTGATGCAGTAATATGAAAGGGCATGAGTACATGATAAATGGTTAGTAAAAATATTGGTATTAAAGCTTTCCATTTCTGTTCATCTAAATATTGGTTACGGCATGGTGATGATGTGTGAGCATTTTTATGTCTGAAATGAAATCCTATCTGTTGGAAATATGCCCTAGAGGCAATAATAAATTGGTTATTATTATATTTCCTTGTTCGTGATAATCGTTTATTATCCATGCTATAATTGTATTGATTGGAAACTCAAATACATGTGTGGGTACATAGACAACACTCTGTCCCTAGTATGCCTCTAGTAAACTAGCTCGTTGATCAAGGTTTCCTGGCCATAGACATGAGATGTCATTTGATAACGGGATCACATCATTAGGAGAATGATGTGATGGACAAGACCCAAACTATGAACGTAGCATATGATCGTGTTAGTTTATTGCTATTGTTTTCTGCATGTCAAAGTATCTGTTCCTATGACCATGAGATCATGCAACTCACTGACACCGGAGGAGTACCTTGTGTGTATCAAACGTCGCAACATAACTGGGTGACTATAAAGATGCATGATCGTTTCGGTCTACTTGTTTATGGACGTGATGCCTATATACATGATCATTGCCGTGAGTTGGCATGGATCGAGACTGGGATTTGTTACTCCGTGTGACGGAGAGGTATCTCGGGGCCCACTCGGTAATACATCATCACAATGAGCCTTGCAAGCAAAGTGACTAAAGAGTTAGCCACGGGATCTTGTATTACGGAACGACTAAAGAGACTTGCTGGTAACGAGATTGAACTAGGTATAGAGATACCGACGATCGAATCTCGGGCAAGTAACATACCGAAGAACAAAAGGAACAACATACGGGATTAACTAAATCCTTGACATAGAGGTTCAACCGATAAAAATCTTCGTAGAATATGTAGGAACCAATATGGGCATCCAGGTCCCGCTATTGGTTATTGACCGTGGACGTGTCTCGGTCATGTCTGCATAGTTCTCGAACCCGCAGGGTCTGCACACTTAAGGTTCGGTGACGTTTCGGTATAGTTGAGTTATGTATGTTGGTGACCGAAGGTTGTTCGGAGTCCCGGATGAGACCCCGGACGTCACGAGGAGCTCTGGAATGGTCCGGAGGTAAATATTGATATATAGGAAAGTGGTGTTTGAACTCCGGAAAAGTTTCGGGCATTTCCGGTAGAGTACCGGGAGTGACGAATGGGTTCCGGGGGACCACCAAGTGGGGTCCACACACCCCAAGGGGCCACATGGACCTTAGTGGTGGCACACCTGTCCTTAGTGGGCTGGGCAGCCAGCCCAAGAGGGCCTATGCACAGGAGAAAGAGGAGAAGGGGAGGAATCCTAGTCGGAGTAGGATTCCCCCACGCCCACCTCCTAGTTGGAGGTGGACTCCTCCACCTCTGGTTCGGCCGACCATAGGGGAGGATCCCTAGGGTGCCAACCCCTCTCCCTTCCTCCTATATATACTAGAGGATTTGAGGGCAGCCTCAACCCTAATTGTCACGTGCTGCCCTCTTCTTCCTCTAGTTCGTTTCTCCTCTAGTCTAGTTTCAGCGGTGCTTAGGCGAAGCCCTGCCGGAATAGTTCCACCACCACCGCCGCCGCGCCGTCGCGCTGCCGGAGAACTCATCTACCTCTCTGCTCCCTCTTGCTGGATCAAGACGGCGGAGATCGTCATCGAGCTGTACGTGTGCTGAACGCGGAGGTGCCATCCGTTCGGCACTAGATTGGAAGGACCATGATTGGATCGCGGGACGGATCGTGATTGGATCGCGAGACGGATCATGATGGGATCGCGGGACGGCTTGCGATTTGGATCGCGAAGACGTTCGACTACATCAACCGCGTTTCTTAACGCTTCCGCTTAGCGATCTACAAGGGTATGTAGATTCACTCTCCCTCTCGTAGATGCTCATCACCATGGATAGATCTTGCGTGTGCGTAGGAAATTTTTTGTTTCCCATGCAACGTTCCCCAACACTATCGTGTTGTTCGAATCGGGGACGTGCGATGGTTAACTCCTACCAACCTCCGCCCTAGGGTCATGTAGTAGTAATTTGCTTCGAGATAGATAATAAGGTTTTACAATAAGTATGTGAGTTCTTTATGACTAATGTGAATCCATGGATATACGCACTCTCACCTTTCCGTAATTTGCTAGCCTCTTTGGTATAGTGCATTGCCCATTCTCACCTCGAGAGGTGGTGCATCCAAACTCCATGATATGATACGCTCTATTACACATAAGCCTCCTTATATCTTCCTCAAAACAGCCACCATAGCTACCTATTGTGGCATTTCCATAGCCATTCGAAGATATATTACCATGCAACTTTCACCATTTTGTCACATGACTTGTGTGTTCATCATCATATTGCTTTGCATGATCATGTAGCTGACATAGTATTCGTGGCAAAGCCACCGTTCATCATTATCTACATGTTATGCTAGATCATTGCACATCCTGGTACACTACCAGAGGCATTCATATAGAGTCATTTTTGTATATCTTCATTGAGTTGTCATATCGAGTTGTAAGTAAATAAAAGTGTGATGATCATCATTATTAGAGCACTCTCCTAGTCAGGAAAGGATGATGTAGACTATGGTTCCCCCACAAGTCGGGATGAGACTCATGATGAAAAATAAAATAAAATAAATAAATGAGGGAGGCGAAAAAAGGAGAAAAGCCCACCAACAAAAAAATGAGAGAAAAGAGAGAAAGGACAGTGTTATTATCAATTTACCACACTTGTGCCTCAAAGTGGCACTATGTTCTTCATATAGAGAGTCTCGTGAGTTGTCATTTTTATATACTAGTGGGAATTTTTCATTACAGAACTTGGCTTGTATATTACGATGACGGGCTTCCTCAAATGTCCGAGGTCTTCATAAGCAAGCAAGTTGGATGCACACCCACTTAGCTTCCTTTGAGCTTTCATACACTTATATCTCTAGTGCATCCGTTGCATGGCAATCCCTACTCCTCGCATTGATATCCATTGATGGGCATCTCCATATAGCCCGTTGATCCGCCTAGTTGATGCGAGACTTTCTTTCCACTTTGACTCCTTTTGATCTCTACCAGCATAATCTATTTCACCCATATGCTATATCCATGGTTCATGCTCATGTATTGCATGGAGTTGAAAATGCTGAAGCGCGTTAGAAGCACGTACCAATTGCCCTGTTTGACACCAGGGTGCTCATGATTTATACTTATGCGGGGAAGACAGAGTCATGCCGTGCTAATATGAGAAAATGAGTAGGGAATAACATTCTTTAAGGATCGTATATTTTGAAAAGTAATGATTATGCTATTTACGTTTATGGATATTATTATGTTGATATAAATTAGTGCGTCGTTTATCAAAGATCATACCTAAAAGATATTACATGTTGAGTAGCATGTTGCAGCAAAAATTATGTTTGTATCATTTACCTACTCGTGGAAGAGCAGGAATTAAGCTTGGGGATGATGATATGTCTCCAATGTATCGACAATTTTTGATTGTTTCATGCTATTATATTATCAATCTCGGATACTTCCTATGCAATTATATGCTATTTTATATCATTTTTTAGGAACTAACCTATTAACCCAGTGCCAAGTGCGAGTTGCAGTTTTCAGCATGTTTTTGGTTTTCCTGTAAATTAGTACCAAACAAAGTCCAAACGCTACAATTTTTTTTGACCTTTTTTCTGGAAAAAAGAGACCCTGGAAGCTTCGGGAGGAGACCAAGCGCGAAGCTAGGAGACAACAAGGCAACAGGGCGCCGAGGAGGGGTAGGCGCGCCCTGATGCCTTGTGGGCCCCTCGAGGCTCAGTATGACCTAATTCCACCTCAGAAGTGGTTGTGTTTGTTTGTTGGACCAAGTAAACTTTCTGACTTTGAGAGGAATATCAACTAAACCCAAGTTACTGATGACAACATTAAAGGTCAAAATTTCATTTACATTCCCACCAGGCTTATTTCTATCATCAAAGCTCCGGAGTAGATTAATGTCTCCCACAATTAACCAATCTGCATCTTCACGGATCTGAATACCATCAAGCCAATTCAAGAATTCAAATTTCTTGTCATCTTGACATGGTGCATAGATATTTGTTAAGGTTCAACAACTGCCACATTTGGTCGATTGAAGCATCACAGAGACTGCATAATTATTTTGCAGAAGAAGTTCGCCCTTGAAGTGAGCACAACACGATACTGTTAAAATACCACCTGATCGGCCAGTTGAAGGGGTATAGGCAAAAGAATCAAACCTTGCAGGGCAAAACTTCCTGATAAACAAATGATCAATTAAGTCCTTCTTGATCTCTTGAAAGCAAACAATAGTACATCCACTTTCCTCAATCTTATTCTGAATATGCAACCACTTATCTAGTGAATTCAGACCTCTAATGTTCCAGTTTAAAACTTTCCAAGTTTGTGACTGCATTGACTTAAAAACCTATTAGGAAGATCTGAACAGAAAACCAATGGCTTCTGTGATAGGTTAGGAAACCCAACTCTATTAGAACAGCCATGGAAAGCAAAGTCCAAATGAATCTCAACATTAGGGTGCACCAAACAGGAGATAATTTTGGGTCTGGATAGAACCAGACCCACACAAGATAGCACAAAACACAGCACAACTGCAGAAAGTCCCAGTTTATAAAGGAACATAACCATAGTGATCATAGGTCTTGGACATATCATAAAAACATGATCCCAAACAGGACTACTAAACATGGAACAAAGATTAAGGAGCAAAAGCCGGGGAACAAACTGCAGACTATGCTC
The DNA here is from genome assembly GCA_039707655.1 of Elymus sibiricus. Taxonomy (NCBI): domain Eukaryota; kingdom Viridiplantae; phylum Streptophyta; class Magnoliopsida; order Poales; family Poaceae; genus Elymus; species Elymus sibiricus. The sequence continues at coordinate 420,730,148 of CM077665.1, forward strand.
GACCACTTCACTTGTTGGGTTTCTTGTTGTTTGTTGGACCCACATCCTTCTTGACTGGCTTCTTTGCTTTCTTGGGACTTGGTGGCTGATTAGTAGATATACCAAACTTGTCATACAAATTGGTGACAATTTTCTTGTTCAGAGGAGGAGCTTCAGCAGAGCATGCAAGATAGTTCTTGTCAAAACAAGTTTTGCCCTTATAACCCTTGTGCAGCATCTTGATCGTGTCACTCCTCCTGACTTCAGAGATTACTAGAGGAGTTTTCCTATTTCTAGGCCTGATGTGAACCACAGATGTGCTGAGTAAAACTCTATTATGATCAGAAGAGCCCTTCTTTGCCTGTGGGGTGGAGAAACCATTGCTAAAAACTTGAGTAGCTTCAGTGAGATAACACTTTGGTTGCCCGGGCATAGGGCAAGTATGTGGGAGAACAAACAACCTGAAGATACCATCCTGGCAACCCCGTTGAATGATTTTCCAAAGCTTGGATTGTAAGATGGACTTGGCCCACTCAAAATCAGCAGAAGATAAAAGTTTGGCAGTCCTGAAATCGGCCCAGGTGGCAGGAACAGATATAGCTTCTTGACCCTCAGAAGCAGGTTTGAAAAAAGTGTTCCAAGACAACTCTCCTTCCCTTGAGAAAACTGTGGTCAGAGCAAGGTCCTCAGCTGCATGGAAGGTTGGAACAGTATGGGCCTGAATACCTGATTGACTCACATCTTGTGCTGGCTCCAGCATGAGAAGATCATGATCAGACTGCAGGCAATCCTCATAGTGAAGCATATCAAAATTTGTCCTCTGGAAACATGAGGAAACAAGGAGGGCCTCATAATCCACATGCTATTGAATGAGGACCATGCCTATGTTAATATTCTGATGTATTTGATTGTTATGCTGCATAACTGGGCATCCACCAATTGGGCCTCATTGAGATTAGGCACAAGAGCAAACACATTTTGCACTGAATCACTGGAAGAGCCTCCATCCTCGGAACTGAAAGTTACAGTAAGCTCACTGTCAGAATCAGTAACTGGTTGGTTCAAATCTAAGACAACAACTCCTTCCATTGGGCCATTGTTAATCACATGGTTTAGCATCTCCTGCAGCTCCTCAAATTCTATATCATTAAGCTGATGATTATTGAGGTCATTGAGCTCTAGGAAATCTCCTTGCTGAACTGCATGATGAACTGGAGGAATAGGAGCATTATTACCCAAAATCTGCATCAAATTCTGACCCCATGGATTAACAGGCAGATGCAAATCTTGAGGTTGAGGGGCCAACTCCTCCTCCTGAGCTGGGGCCTGCATGTTAAGATCACCCCATGCAGGCCAATGTGCAATGTTGGGCTCCTGAGCAGGAGGAATATCCATAGGCATAAGGTGTGGGTTACCTCCATCAGGTAGGATTTCATCTTCATCAGCCGGCAGACCTCCAAGCAGAGTGTGCCCAAGAATAATGATGGTTACAGACCAGGATTCAACCTGAAATCCGTTGCCTGCTGAAACAATGCAGCTATGAGGGATGAGGCAACATCTGCAACCCAGACTTTGATCACCACACGAGAATAATCACTAGCAACTTTATCCCAGGTCTCAACACGCGCAAAATCTTCAACCGCTCCCTGAATGTGTTGCAGTTCCCAAAGATCTACAGGAAAAGCTAACAGAGCAAGCCAAACTTCTTGATTATAAGTAAAGTTGCGATGGTTTATGCCCTCATTGTGCCTGGTAAATCTAATATGATGATTCTGAAACATGTGGGGACTGTGCGTGACAAGCCAGTCACGATCGGCAACAGAATCCACTTGGATGTAAGCCTGATCCAAAGGGCAGCGCTGAATCATCTCAATCGAGAACTAAAGATGATCTTCGACAAAAGATCGCAAGAAGGCTCGAACCTGACTGAATGGGACCTGCGCATTGGGAGCCGGTGGGATAGAGACGATGGCAACATCTTCATGCTTCCGAGGCACGCTGGAGCTGACATGGTAGCGGCAAGTTGCCGGACGGCCATCCACCGCCACGGCTTCATACCTCCCAGGGAGAAAGGGGTCGGGTCTACTGGGTATGCCGCCATGGGAGTGGGCGAGGGTGACAGAGCCGGGGTTATGGAACGACCAAGCTCCAGAGAGGGAAGAGATGAATCGACAAAGAGCACATGCCCAGGCTGGTGGTAAGGTAAATGAGACACTTCGTTTTGTGCAGCAGTCGTATCCGTCAAAACGGTAGAGGAGCTTGAGTTGCCCAAAAAAGGGATAAAAAATTGCCGATTTGGTTGCCCTTTGTTGGAAAGCTCATAAAGGTCTGATCGGGTACTTGATTGAGATCAATAGCTTCCATTGTGTTGTCTTGTCCAGATACAATATTCCGATGCCCTTCCAAAAAATTAATAAGTGTGAAATCTGCCAGATCATTGCGAAATTGTAGGCGCGGAGGAGATTGAAAACCCAATTGTAAATCCAAAGCAGAATCATCCAAGCCATGGGAAGCCGGGGAGCAATGGTGGATCACCAATATCTGAGCCGACATTGTGGCAGAATTATTTGCCGGAGATTTAATCTTCCACTGTTGTTTAGGCATGGTTTCCTGTGGAACTGACAGCCCAAAACAGTTTTTTCTAACATGCCCCTACAATGTAAACAACGAATTTTATTCATGCAAAAGCGTCTAGAGTGACCAGAGAGCGGGCAACGCGGGCACGGGCCACTGTCCATGGGCCTTTGGGCTGTTGGGAGCTCCGAGTGCTCAGAAGCGGCCCATTCTAGCCTATCAAAAGCAGATCGCCTTGGCTCCTGAATGCGCTGGAAAACTGAAATACGTTCTGGGCCTAGCCTAGTAGTGGCATGCGAATTCTGTTTATCAACCACCGGCCGATTATCCAATAGATCAGCCCTCAAACGGTTGAACACCTGGGAAGAATTAACAACCTTGACCGACGTTTGATCACTAAACAATTGTGCAATCCTGTCTTTGGTCAAAGCTGTTGCTATAATATGTTTGAGGTCTTGTTGGTCTTCAACACTGAATTTATCCAAAGAGGAACGACGGTAGTTGAGCCTGAAGAATTCCAGAATGCCATAAAAAGTGCGCCCCTCAGAGAGTAGTCGTTGTAAATCAGTTGCTTCAGCTCCAGAAAGCTTGTGCAGGAAAACGGGACGATGATGAGTGGAGGAAGCCATTGAATTAGCCAGTGTAGCTTTGTTGTCCTTTCTCCGATTAACCCGAGGCCCCATAGCTGTAAGGTTGGCTCCTGTCAGAGTTCCTTGGACAGCCTGCGCATATGATTTTTTTCTGTCCAACAACAGTCCATGACTGCATCTCTTTAGACTCCCAATCACGAAATTCATGAATATAATCTGGCCCGCCATGGCTCCACAACTTAAAGAAGACCTTGAAAATTGCACACTCAAAACTCTTGAGAGCAACAATAAGAAATCCAACACGCACCGAGAAGACTGAAAATCGAAAAGTCTGATCCCTCAAAAAAGCCACATGGAAATCCGCAGCGATCCCTCCCAAACAAGCATTGAGATAAGCACTTACTGTCTCAACATCCAATCTGTGTTTGTGATGACTGAAAGAAGAATTCCCGGGCCTCTGGGCTTGGTGTAAAAGCCACCGGCCGGCTAGTTGAATCTTTGCCAAACCCTTCGCTGAATGTCCATGCCAGGGCGAAGATCAAGGTTCAAGGATGGGAGAGCCTTCAGTGTGGCCACCTCCGTCGATCGTGACCGGCGAAGTTTCCATCGCCGCAGGAATGGCAGGTGAAGGTTTGTTAACGGGCAAAGATTTGCAGTTGATTGGGTGATCGGATGTGCCCAGATCCAGATCGAGCCTGCCACCAATGATAGCCAAATAACAAGCAAAGGAAACCACGTCGCCGATCGCCACGGAGTCCCCATCCCGCTGAAGACGAACGTCGATGATCACCCCGTCCTCATCGATTAGAGCCAGACGACCATTGGAGGAGAGCGAGAGCGATCCATGATGCGTGGGAATGTTGGGGGAATGCAGCCGCGTACGAAAACTCGCCGCCCAGCGAGCGGAGATGCGACCATGGCCGAAATCAGCGCGCACTTGTGCACGCTCCTCAGAGGACATACCCACGAGAGGGGAGAAGGGAGGGAGGAACGTACCGTAGGAGAGGGAGGCGCCCCGGCCAGACTGGCCGGCGGCTATGCTCTCGCCAGCGTTAGATGGCCGGCGAGATCCGTGATCTGCCCATTTCGCTGCTCATTTCGCCCCCCCAAATCAGTCTTGCCTCTCTCCAGAGGTCATTGATAGTTCTGTGAGAGCTCTTAGAATATTTGTCAAAGTTTGCCACAAAAAAATTCAGAATTATTTGAACATTTACAAAATATTTTTCGAATTTACTGTTCACCCAAGTTTCACTTGAGCTCGGGTGCATAAACACCACGTCCATTTCATGAAACTCAAACTAATCAAATAAATGTGTGTTGCAATGTGCATTTGTGTAATAAAACTGTTCTTAATGAAATGTTACGCAATTCAATTTGGTCAAAATGAAGTATATGTTGTGCAATACATTTATCTGAAAAAACATTAATTATTTCCACACTTACAACTAAGCATAGCAACCGTCACCGGTGACGAGCTTGCACTAGGTGTTGATCACTGGCGAGGCTCACCATCGACGGGTAGCCATGTTGTGCCCGTTATTACTACGTGATCTGTACTGAAGACACCACAAATGATATGTTACTAAATAGTGTTGTAGCCGTCAATGGAGAGTCTTAGGCGCCCATCAGCAAGAACATTTCCTCCGTCCGGAATTACTTGTCGCAGAAATGGATGATATCTAGAACTAAAATATATCTAGATACATCCATTTCTTCGACGGGTATTTTCGGACGGAGGGAGTAGTAAATTAGCACAGGGGATGATCACAGTCAGAAACCATGGTAAAAGTACACCATTCAATCCTTTGGCCGGATTTGTCCCTAAAATGTGCATCTCAAGACCGGCATCTACATAAATTATTACTTATTACCAAAAATTTGATGCATAAACTTTTCAAATTCAGTAAGATGCAACTTAATTACTCATTCGGTGTTGGGTTAGAAGAGTATTTTATGACAGTCATTGTCTAATATTCTCCATCTAGGGTTAAAGTCGTAATAGTGCGACTTTCACATATTTTACGACCAGTTCTTACTTCTTAATTACACTTGAATTTTTTGAAGTTACTTCATGCACGCTTGCAGTCGTACTTAACTTTACCAAACAGTTGGAGCAGTATATAAGTTCATAGGAGCGAAAGTACCATGTAGCCCGTTAGTTTAAGGATATGAACTGATATAAACAAAGCTCATGATTTATAAAGTTATATTAGTACACACTAACATACAAAACTTAACCATCGTTGGCCGTGAATAATGTCATTCTTTTGGATTTTACATTCATTTTACCAAAACCAGCGTATAATCATCATTTTTAATTTGTTATTACTGGACATATTGAAATTGTATATTGTACTCACCAGTCAACAGCAACATCATCATCATCAATATTTAGAGCTTCGTTTGGAAAGATGATTGCCAACTACTAGCACATACACAGTGCTTCCCTAAGAAGACTATTTACGGCTGAAGTAAAATATATATCATCAAATGATAACACACATCATATCTGATCTTCAAGAGAGCTGCCAATACTACACTTAGCTTGCAAGCTTTAGCCATTAATCAAGACTATCTACATAAACACGCACGCCTAGAGTTCATCCCAACTTAACTAACACTATGCCAAACTAGAATAGTAATAGATCTGCCTGCAGTTGATGCGCAGCTCGTCTCAATTTCCAATCACAGCCCATATATACAGGCTAAAAACCAAAGATTAAAATCGCTGGAGAAACGATTTAGGGGCGGACTCTCTCAGCAGCTATACCGTCCGGCTGCATCGTGGGCAATCGAGGCAAATAGCGGCACCTTTTCCGGAGGGGAGAGATGATTTCTAGAGGGTTTTGCTGACATTGAAGCCCTATAGAGGATTTGTGGAGGATTTCGCGGCGGCAGCTACCTCGGCTATTTTGTGGGGGATGGAGATCTAATTTCATGCAACCACTCGACCACGCTGCTGTCGGCGTAGCCAGCATAAACTCTAATTCATGCTAAAAACCACTCGGGGACGCACATCATCAGGTCATCGTCCGGCCCCAGCACGTCTGCCCCGCTGAAACCCGGATGCTGCTGGCAGGTTTCCGTCGAGAAGGACGAGCTCGGGCTCCCGTCGCACACACCAACGGCGCCAGCGGCGTCTCCGCCATCGCCGGATGCCCCGTGGCTCCCAGCTGCCGACCTGAGGCGCCGCACCTCCTGCTCAGTCGCTCCCAGCCTCTCCTTCAGCCTCAGCACCTGCCATATGTTTGTCAGTCAGCTTGTTCAAGAATGAAGAGGAACTGAAGATGTACGGTGCCCTATGTATGCAAGTATGAGTGTATGCGAGCAAGCATACTTCGTTCTCGAGGTGGCATTTGTGGAGGATGGCGGCGTCGTGGGCGTGCTTGAGCCTCGCGAACTCCTCCTCGAGCATCTTGCACTTGTGACGCGCGCGGCGGTTCTGGAACCACACGGCCACCTGCTTGGGGTCGAGCCCGAGCTCGGCGGCCAGATACACCTTCCGGGCGGTCTCCAGCTTGCGGTCCTCCCGGAAGCTCAGCTCCAGCATCTCCGCCTGCTCGTCGCTGAGCCGCCGCTTCTTGGGGTCCCCTCCTCCGTCCATCTCCCCACCGTCACCATCCCCTCCGCCGCATCTCGCCGCCCTCTGCCGCCTGCGCCGCGCCCTCTGCCTGATCTCCCCCTGCGCCGTGCCTGCACATACAAACACGGAATGGAAAAAACGGCATCACATGCGTGGCCTGGTCGGTGAAACTGAAGCTAGTGCAGCTGCATCATCGCATGCGCAAACACCGGGCGCGCGCGGCGTCGTATGTACCATTGGCCGCGAAGAAAGTCGTGTCCACGTTGGAGGAACCAAAGAGCTGCTGCTTCTCCATGCTTGCTGTTGGGAGCTGAGGGGAAAGAAGGGATGGTGGGGAGATTGGAGGGGAGACACGGTTTGTAGTTCTGTTGGTGTGGAGGAACTGGATCGAGAGGAGGACTACCGGCCGCAAAGCACTAGTTGAAGGAGGGGAGCGCGTGTCTCGAGGGAGAGACCTAGGGGTAATATAAATATAGGTGACAGAGGTAGCCAACGGCAAGCGCCGGCGGGGCTCCGGCTAGATGCTTTCCGATCGAGAGCCAGGCCGTCCGGCCGGGGAGATGTGAAGGTGTTCGGGGGCAAACATATGATGCAGCCAAGTACTCCGGCCCTCCATTTTTTATTTACTGTCCATATTAGCAATGACCTAAGTGAAATTTTGTTAAGTTTGACCAAATTTATAGAAAACAACCTAAACTTCCACAGACTATTAGAATCTGGTTTTGTGCAGAGTTCTGATCTTTTGCCGGGTTCATTTCATCAGGAGCTCGGCAAACTTGTGTATTTGCCGAGTTTGGTCCAAACTTGCACTCGGCAGTGAGCCGAAACTCGCAAACTGGATGTGTTTGCCTAGTACCCACAAAAAAGGACTCTGCGAAAGGAAGAAACTCGGAAGTGCCAAGTTCACCGAGTTCCTCCAGATAAAAACTTGGCAAATTCTGGCTGGTCTACGTTTGCCGAGTTTCGACTAACGGAAAATCGGCAATATTTTTCTTTTTTCCTTTTTTGTAGGCAATTCCAGGGCCATTGCTTTGTCCTCCTCCTTTCACTACAACAACCACTCCGCTGCTCAGATCCACGATCGCACGACTCTCGTCTAGCCTTCTCACTACTTAAAATTTCGCCGTTACAGAGTTCTTTCCCTTTTGCCGGGTAAAGTATCACGGGATCACGACAAAAGCAATGTAAGCCAAGTGTGGATCTCGGCAAATAGAAGGACATGTCACATTGGAAGCTCTACCGATCTCCGTCAGGTACATACTCGGCAAATATAAAGGAACTCGTCTTATGCATAGTCTGCCGAGAACCCTTCGGAAGGCACCCGAAAATATGAGCCATGTGCCACGACCGTAGTTGATGGCACCGTGACGGTGGACAACGTTTGCCGAGACCCCGATGAAAGGTACTCAGCATTCCCTCACAGTATTGTATGCCTTAATTTGAGGGTCCAACTTGTGGACTAGTATACGCATGAAGTTGATTTCATGGTTGTGACTTGTTAATTATGATGCTTTTGTTAGGTCATTCAATACTTGAAGATTTAAATAACTTGTGAAACCCTACTTGTGACTTGTATATATGTGCATTGCCTATGTTGTGGTGTTGTTTGCTATACATACATGCACATATGTATGTATTTTTGTTGAATGGGCTGATGTAGGAACTGAAGTAAACAAAACAATTGAAATGATATTTGCCGAGTACATCACTCGGGAAATGGTTATTGCCAAGAGCGGCACCCGGGAAAACTTCCACGTGTCAAGCTATGGTGAAGTCCCACAGCCTTTGCCGAGCTGGGTACTCGGCAAACACGATAACTACTAGCTTGGTAATTCTACCTTTTAAAAATGTTATTAATGTTTTTCCATGAGTGCTCCTTTTGCTTATGCATTTCCAACAATTTATTAGGACAGAAAATCAATATCCGAGCTGCCGGCGCCCGTCTTGTTGATGTTTAAAACCCCGGAAAATCACGGGAATCCGGAAATTGACGGGACCTGGCGCGACGTCTTCCCACGTCCCGTGGAGGCAGTGGTAAAAATCCAAGGCCGTTTCGGATACGCCTTCAGAGAGGCTTAGTGCAAACGGGACCTTGTCCGGCGAAGGATCTAGCTTTCGAGCGGGGATGCGTCCGATTTGTGAAGGGGGTGCAGGCCCGTTCCTCCGTTGGCCTCAAAACTTTTTTTTGCGCCCGTGAGGTTCTGTTCGGTTCGAAGGCACGTGCCAGGTCCTGGGTATTGTCGCTGGCCGCCAGCCATAATCCGCGCATTTTCCACCTTTACAGGGGTTTATGCAGGAAATTAAAGAGCGGGGCAACGACCACATGAAATCATGGACGGAAAGGGCTGGTAGTCCTCGCTCGCGGTCTTCTGTCCATGCCCAGGCCCTGCGCACACAACTGGGAGGGTTGGCCCGGCGCGGGGGCACGGGAGGGGGGGGGGGGGGGGCGTCTTGGTGTTGTTTAAATCCCGGAGCCGCAAAATTGAGAGGACCACGCACGACGTCTCCCACAGCCGCTGGAGGCAGTGGTTAAAATCCGAGGCCATCTCAGATACGCCTTCACGGAGGCTTAGTGCAAACAAGATCTTTTCCGGCGAAGGGTCTAGCATTGGAGCGGGGATGCATCCGGTTTGTGAAGGGGGTCTGGGGCCCATTTCTCCGTTGGCCTCTAAACTTTTTCTATGCTCGTGAGATTCTGTTCGAAGGCACGTGCCAGGTCCTGGGCTTTTTCGCGAAACTCCAGCCATATTCCGTGCATTTCCTGCATTTCTAGGGGTTTATGTGGGAAATTCAAGAGCGGGGCAGAGGCCACATGAAATCATGGACAGAAAGGGCTGGGATTCCCGCGCGCGGTTTTCTGTCCATGCCCAGGCCCTGCGCACACAACCGGGAGGGTGGGCCCGACGCAGGGGGGCTTTGACGATAGTTTAAATCCCAAGAAAATCACGGGAGGCCGAAAATTGATTGGGACCTTGCGCAACGTCTTCCCACGGCCCCTAGAGGCAGAGGTAAAAATTCGAGGCTGTTTCGGATATGCCTTCACGGAGGCTTAGTACAAACGGGACCTTGTCTGACGAAGGATCTAGCTTTCGTGCGGGGATGGGTCCGGTTTGTGAAGGGTGTGCGGGGTCCGTTCCTTCATTGGCCTTGAAAAATTGTGTACGCCCGTGAAGTTCTGTTCGAAGGCACTTGCTAGGTCCTATGCTTTTTCGGTGGCCGCCATTCATATTCCGTGCATTTCTCGCATTTCCAGTGGTTTATGCGGGAAATTCATGAGCAGGGCAGCAGCCACATGAAATCATGGACGGAAAGGGCTGGCAGTCCCTGCTCGCAGTCTTCTGTCCATGTCCAGGCCGTGTGCACACAACCGGGAGAGTGGAGCCAACACGACGGGTGCACGGGGCCAGGATGGTCATACACATTGAATTTGGTATGTATGTAGTTGTTTTAACCTGTACAAATAATGTTTGAGAAAAAAATATAAATCATTGAGAAACAAATCCTAGGAAATGCAAACAATTATTTTTTGAGATGGTATTTTCGATATCTCGGTAAAAGTGAGTTGACCTAGATCTAGACTCTTTGCTCGGATCCTTCCTGCAGGATCTTGGGAAACGTTTGGTGGGAAAAACATTTCATTGAAAGTGCATGCGCGCGCTCATGGTGACACCCTTTACCAAGTGACGAACTCGACAAAGGCCCTGTGGCCAATATTTATAGCCCCCCTGTCGGTGTCAAAACCGGCGGATCACGGGTAGGGGGTCCCGAACTATGAATCTAGGATCGATGGGTAATAGGGGACAAAGGAGACAGTGTTTACCCAGGTTCAGGCCCTCGTGAAGAGGTAAAACCCTACGTCCTGCTTGATTGTATTGATGAATGTGATGGTTACAGAGTGGATCTACCTCGAGATCAAAAGAGCTAAACCCTAGATTAGTTGACTTGTCCCACTACGAACTAAGTCCCCTGGTTTATATAGACACCAGGGGTACCTAGGGTTACACATGGTTGGTTTCCATCCAGGCGTAGATACGACCATTCTTTCTTGGAGGGCACACCAAGTCTTCGGGACTCCTCCTTCCAAACACGGGATTGTCTTCTAGTAATTGCCCCTGAGTGGCCCATCGTACTGGCCCACCGGAGATCAACCAACAACCCGAGGACCCCTTAGTCCCGGACTCCCTCAGTAGCCCCCGAACTTGCCTCCAACACCGAGTCACTCCATGTTTGGCAGCTTTATTCACCAAGGATCTTCGGCTTGCGAGGCGAGTTCTCCTGTGCCCTGATTCGCTGGACGATAACCCGGCCATGCTAAGATTCTTCAACTGCCGGAAACGACACGGGCCCACAACATTGATTTTCCTGCCCGAGATTCGATGAAACCCCTCGATTCCTATGCTTCAATAGGAGGCACACATCCCAACAGTCCCTTTACGGAAATATCCTCAACAAACCGTGGGATAAACGCCTATTTATAGCAAGTCGAACTTGTCGTAGGCAACGCTTCTTTCCCCTCCGTCTCCAAGAAACTCCAGCATCAACGAACTTGGAGGTATGGCAAGTGCCCCAGGTTCTTCCTCGCGCCCTCATGGCCCCCTTCCCGGCGATTGGGCAAGCCATTCCGTTTCCCTCCTCCGGCTACGCAGTCTTGAGACGCAGGGATATCTCCCCGCTTCGGATCTGGCACCCACTCGCGCGGGGTTGACCTCCACGAACGGCGAGGCTTTCACGGAGAACTTCCCCGCTCCCCGCCAAGACGAGAGGGTATGCTTCACCTCCTTCCTCCTACGAGGCTTGGACTTCCTCATTCACCCCTTCTTGAGGGGTCTATTGGAGTTCTACGGGATCCAACTCCACAACCTCACCCCCGGGTCCATCCTGCACATCTCGGGCTTCGTCGCCCTGTGCGAGATGTTCCTCGGTTGTGAGCCCCACTTCGATCTATGGAGAAAGTACTTCTGCCTCGTCCCCCGAACTCGGGGAGGATCAATCCGGGAAGTGGGCGGAGCTGAAGTGTGGCGTATAGCCGGGACGGGGTACCTCATCGGGTTCCCAAAGAAGGAATCCGAAGAGTGGGCTTCCGAGTGGTTTTATATCAAAGACGTCCCCTTATTCGACCCAGCTCGAAGGGGTCTGCCCGAATACTCCGAGGCTCCTTTAAATAAGTGATTCAACTGGCGTCCGTGGAGTGCTTCTCAAGAGGAAAGCGCCGAGGTAAAGTGCCTAGCCGCCCAAGTGAAGCTGCTAGGTCACAACAAACTGACCATTATCTATGTGATGGCTGTCGCTTTCACCCGTTGCATTCAACCCCTGCAACAGAGGATCCATCCCCTGTGGTGCTACAATGGGACGAGTGACACGCCCCGTTCCCGAAGACAAGGGCCTGCCGACCAAGCGGCGTTGCCGGTCATGTTAGCCGACCTCTTCAAAGGAGAAAAGGAAGATTGCATTCTCCTGAAGATCAGGGAAGGCTACTCGACTCATAACCCCATCGAATGGGTAAGTCCATTCATACTCCCCTCCCTTAGATAGTAAATTCTTGATTTTACTGACCGAAAGTAAGCGTTTCTCTGAACCGCAATGGAGGTGTTGGGTCGAGACAATTAAATGTCCCGCCCCACAACCGGAGGATTATTCCCGCAGCGACGACCCCGGATTTCACGATGATCCGGAGATTTCAATTGAGTTCGAGGACGGGACCTTTTATCAGAGGAGCGTTGACGAATCCAAGGTGGCCCTTCAAGCCGATCACCCCGGATCGCTCCCTTCCTCTACGACCAGCAAGAAGAAGGCTTCTTCTCGAAAAAGACGTTCGTCTCCCGTAATTCCGATCTCATCGACCTCTGTCCCCAAGGGCCGCCGGTCTATGCGCCGGTCATCCTTGGAAACTACTCCAGCAAGGTCCGCGCCTAACAATGGCCGGGCTCCCGAGCCAGAGACTACAGAGGGAGTTTTGCCGACCGCTCCCCGTACCAAAAGGTACTCAATCTTGCAGCTTGGTCTTCGTTTTTGCCCGTTTCGAATACTCACGATTTTTAACTGACATACTCAGGAGGCGAGTAGAACCACCTTCATCCGAAGACGCTGAGAAGGTGCCGGGCAATCCTCGACCAAGGTCTCCGGTACACGCCGAAGTGAATGCCGGAGCTCCTGTCACGGGCCAACCTCCCGAGGACTTAGGGGATGTCTCGGCTGCCAACTCCGAGGTTGAGAGTGCGATGAATCACCAACGACGGAGGGAGGCACTGCATCACCTCAATTCCGTGGACTCATACCTCGGGGCCGCTCGAGCGGGACTTGATGGAGCCGCTAAAATAATATCCGCCAGCCTGCAGGTAAATGGTCGGCTCGGAAGGCCGATCATAATTCGTAACCTACTAGCCCCCGAGCCTTAATTTGGACGGAACGGCCGAATTCAAGGGTCTGACAACTATGTTCATGCGTGTGTAGGTTTCAAAGCAACAGAACGAGAAGCTGTCTGCAGACCTCGAGTCAAGTCGACCAGAGCTGCAGGATGTTAGGACCGAGCTTGAACAGGTGAAGAAATTCACTAGGGAGGCGCACGGTGAGTACAAAGTATTGCTTTTTGTGCTGAAGTTACTTAAAGGACATCTCTTCCGACGAAAGATTGTTTCGTAGCAGCCGAGTCCATAGGGCAATTGCAGAGGGATTTGGATGCTTCCCGAAAATCCCAAAGGTATGCTGAATCCCAGCTAGAGACCGGGCACCGCGTATTGACTCGAAGTCTGGAGGATAAGAACCAGCTCAAAGCAGAAAATCAGCGATAGGCCGAAGAAATTAAGAGCTTGAGAGCTCAATTGGCACAATCCTGCGAAGAGAACCAAAGATTGAAGGGTGGCATGTTCTGTAAGTGAAAATCTAACCTTTAACTCCACCAAGTGCTTTGTATTGTATCGAGTGTAAGGAGCATCGTTTATTTCCTGCCTAGGTCTCCTGACCGGGCGTCCCGAGGAAGAAGCCAACTCGTACGTAGGAGATCTGTTAAAGGAACTTTCCGTTGTGCACGAGCGGGCTCGGAAGGCTATGAAGAGCATGATTAAAGCCCTCTGGTCAGCTCAGACGCCTCCGGAAGGGATGGCAGAACTGGCCGAGAAGTTTAGGGGAGCCCGGAGTCGTTTTGAGCTATGGAAGACTTCAGCTTGCCAAGAGGGAGCCCGGGAGGTGTGGGCCATGGTCAAGACCCGCTTTACCAAACTCAACCCGGAGCATATGGCTCGGGTTGGGCCTGTAGGGTCAGATGGTAAAGAGGTGCATGTGAGTTTGGTTTATGACCAAGTGATGCCCGCTGCTCGAATGTCATAGGAAGATTGTGTCCTGGACACCATAATAGACCATCTTGAGTGACAACCTTGAGTTTTGAATCTATGTAACTATGTACTTTTTATCAAAACCCTCTCTATCCATGCTGTAAACGTTGTCTTAACCGCTCATTGGCCTCTGCCTCCATCACCGATAGCTAAGGAGTGTTCCGTACTATGCATCCTGCGATAACAGGGAATTGTCTCGGGGAACTAGGCAATCCGACCTTGTTGTACGAACAGACAAAACATGCACGGGGAGGTATGTTATATTACTATTTAACGTAAGAAACATCTTCCAAATAAAATAGTTCCTCTATGGGTTCCTTTCTTTAGGTTACTACGTGAACCGTAGATTTTATAGTCGTGTATCCGTATTATGCGGATAATTTTGCTATTTGGGGGAATAGCCCCCATGTATGGTGAGAAGCGCCAACCCTACCTTTTTCCTTCCTGGCCGACCAATTTGTATCATAAGAATGCTAGCCTTCGGCTTCGCCCGTCTGAGGTACGTGTCCGGGTAATCCGGTCGTAGCAATCGCAGAGGTGCTCCCTTTACCCCCTAGCCGAACAATCGGGAACGTAGGGGGTAAGCACAGGAGCAAGGCAACCCGTCTTGGCTAAATCTTAAGCCTAATTGGTGCATAAGTGGCGCGAAAGTGATGTTGGAAGAGTGCATATAAGACAAATAGCCAGAGAAAGTAAGATGGCTTCATTACTGAGCCCCCAGGTGGTTATCGGGTAAAACATTTACTGATGAAATCATAGTTCGGTTAAGCCGAACATAAGTTTAGAGAAAGTCTAGCCACTCCGACAAAGGTAGATAAAAAAAGGGAAAGAAGGAAAATACAAGGGTTGGTAGGGAACGAGGCGACACCGGTCTAGCCATAGAAGCATCGGAGGCGAGCTGTGTTCCATGGGTTTGGTTCGAGACCATTGTCCTGCGGGTTGCGAAGACGGTAAGCTCCTCCTGTCAGTACTTCATCAATTTTGAAAGGGCCCTCCCACTTGGGTTTGAGCTTATGTTTCCGTTTCTCTGGGAGGCGTAAGACCAACTCGCCCACATTATAAACTTTAGCTCGAACCTCCCTGCTTTGGTACCGCCGAGCCTGCTGTTGATAGAAAGTAGATCGGGCCCGTGCTATGTCGCGCTCCCCTTCCAAGGCGTCTAAGCCGTCCTGCCGATCTAGCTCGGCTTCTTTTTCCTCGTACATGCACACTCTTGGTGCGTCGTGGATGATGTCACAAGGGAGGACCGCTTCCGCCCCGTACACCATAAAGAATGGTGTGTACCCCGTTGATCGGTTCGGGGTTGTACGCAAACCCCATAGTACGAAATCAAGTTCCTCAACCCAATGCCAGTCAGATTCTTGAAGTGATCAGACCAGACGAGGTTTAAGACCACTCATAATGAGACCGTTGGCCGTTCAACTTGTCCATTGGTCTGTGGATGATACACCGAGGCATAATCAAGTTTGATGCCTAGGTTCGTGCATCAGTCCTTTACCTCCTAGGCGGTAAAGTTGGATCCATTGTCGGTTATTATACTATGTGGGACACCGTAACGGTGCACCATGCCGGATATGAAGTCGATGACCGGTCCTGGTTTTGCCAAACTTACTGGTTTCGCTTCGATCCATTTAGTGAACTTGTCGACCATGACCAGTAGGTATTTCTTTTTCTTGGTCCCCCCATTAAGTGGTCCGACCATATCTAACCCCCACACCGCAAAAGGCCTTGTAATCGGTATCGTCCTAAGAGCCATAGGAGGCATGTGGATTTGATTTTGCAAAGAGCTGACAGCCGACACAATGTTGAACAAGTGTGTGGGCGGCGGTTCGGGCGGTGGGCCAGAAGAACCCGGCTCGAAAGGCCTTGCTTACCAGGGCCCGTGCTGCCGCGTGGTGGTCGCCCATGCCTGCATGTATCTCTGCCAAGAGCTGCCTTCCTTCTTCTTCAGATATGCACCATTGGAGGACCCCCGTAGTGCTCTTTTTGTATAATTCTCCTTCATGGACCTTGTAAGCTTTTGATCGCTGTATTATGCGCCTCACCTCCGTCTGGTCGTCAGGGAGTTCTTTGCATAGAAGGTAGGCAAGGAAGGGTTCTGTCCACGGTGCGATTACGGCCATCACTTCGTGGGCCGAGGGGGTTTCTTCAATCGTGGAACCGCCGATGGTTTCCTCATCTGGTTCGACTGTGGGGGGGGGGGATGACCTGCTCTTCTCCATTAGTTATAGCGTCCCTGCCGTACTCCTGCCATACCACAGAGGGCTTGAAGAGCCTCTCTAGGAAGGTGTTCTTAGGGACTGGGTCGCGTTTGGCACCCATGCGGGCGAGGATGTCGACAGCTTGATTGCTGTCTCTGGAGACATGGTGGAACTCTAGTCCTTCGAATCGTGCGGATATCTTGAGGACGACGTTTCTGTAAGCTGCCATTTTGGGGGTTTTAGCATCGAATTCGCCGTTGATTTTGAGAGATGGCGAGATTAGAGTCTCCCCGTACTTCGAGCCGTTGTACACCCATCGAAGTAGCCATCCGGAGTCCATGCAACAGAGTCTCATACTCGCCGCATTATTTGAGTTGGCGTACATGATCTGGAGGACATATCGGATGTTGTCGCCGGTGAGGGATGTGAGGATGACTCCAGCCCCCAGTCCGGCGAGTGTCTTGGATCCGTCGAAGTACATTGTCCAATGTGAGTATGTGTTATATTCTCTAGGGAGCTCGGCCTCCGTCCATTCGGCGATAAAATCGGCCAACACCTGAGATTTAATAGCTCGGCGTGGTTTGTAGTTGATGTCGAACGGGAGGAGTTCGATGGCCCACTTGGCTATGTGGCCGGTGGCGTCCCTGTTATTGATTAAATCGTTCAGGGGTGCTTCGGAGGCCACCGTGACCGAACACTCTTGGAAATAATGTCTGAGCTTTCGTGAAGCCATGAACACCGTGTAGGCTATCTTCTGATAATGTGGGTATCTGGTTTTGCACGGAGTAAGTACTTCCGATACGTAGTATACTAGTTTCTGTACCCGGTATTTATGGTCCTCGGCCTCCCGTTCTACCACGAGTGCCACGCTGACGACCTGGTTGGTGGCTGAGATGTATAGCAACATCGGTTCACCCGTACCGGGTGTTGTCCGTATGGGGTTGCTGGCTAGCAGTGTCTTGATTTCTTCCAGTGCGGCTGCGGCCTCATCGGTTCATTCGAAGTGTTTTGTTCGCTTCAATAGCCTATAGATTGGCAGAGCCTTTTCACTGAGGTGAGAGATGAAGCGGCTTAACGCCGCCACACAGCCTGCTAGTCTTTGGACGTGTTTTAGCTCCGTGGGGACTGCTAGTTACGATAGAGCTCTGATCTTGGCCGGATTTGCTTCTATGCCCCTGTGGGAGACGATGAATCTGAGCAATTTGCCTGCGGGGACTCCGAAGACACACTTGTCCAGGTTTAGCCGTATATCGTACTCCCGCAGGCTAGCAAATGTTTGGCCTAGGTCTTCTACCAGCTGGCTGACGTGTTTAGTATTGATGAGCATGTCATCTACGTACGCCTCGACTGTTTTGCCAATTTATTTTTCCAGACATGTTTGAATCAAGCGCTGATACGTGGCGCGTGCGTTTTTTAGCCCGAAAGACATTGTATTGAAGCAGAATGGCCCGTAGGGGGTGATAAAGGCGGTTGCGGCTTCATCGGACTCCTTCATTTTGATCTGATGATATCCGGAATAAGCGTCGAGGAAGCAAAGTGAGTCATGTTTGGCAGTGGCGTCAATGATCTGGTCGATGCGGGGTAAAGGGAAAGGATCTTTAGGGCAGGCTTTGTTAAGGTCTTTGAAGTCGACACAAAGCCGCCAGGATTTGTCTTTCTTCGGCACCATGACCAGGTTTGCCAACCATTTGGGGTGTTTGATTTCTCTGATGAATCCGGCTTCAAGTAATTTGGCGAGTTCTTCGCCCATAACTTGACGCTTGGGTTCGGAAAATCGACATAGGGTCTATTTAACCGGCTTGAAGCCTGCAATTATATTCAGACTGTGTTCGGCCAGCCTTCGGGGGATTCCATGCATATGTGATGGGTTCCACGCGAATATGTCCCAGTTTTCGCACAAGAACGTGCGTAGTGCTTTAGCGACCATAGGGTCCAGCTGAGCTCTGATGGACGCCATTTTATTGGGGTCCGTTGGGTGTACCTGAAATTTTATGATTTCGTCTGCAGGTTTGAACGATGTGGACTTTGGCCTTTTGCTGAGGATCATGTCATCCTTATCTACGATAGAACGGAGCATGGTCAGTTCCTCTGCGGCTAGCGTCTTGATACGTCTCCAATGTATCTATAATTTTTGCTTGTTCCATGATGTTATATTATCATTCTTGGATGTTTTACAATCATTTTATTACAACTTTATATCATTTTTTGGGACTAACCTATTGACATAGTGCCAAAGTGCCAGTTGTTGTTTTTTGCTTGTTTTTTACTTCGCAGAAAATCAATACCAAATGGAGTCTAATCGCGACGAAACTTTTTGGAGATTTTTTCTGGACCAGAAGACACCCAGTGGGCCAAACAACTGCCGGAGAGGTGGGCTTTGGAGAGCACAACCCACCAGGGCGCGCCAGGGGGGCCCGACACGCCCTGATGGGTTGTGCCCTCCTCGGCCCCCTTCCGCACCGCCTCCGATGCCTATAAATTCTCAAATATTCAGAAAACCCTAGGGGAGTCGACGAAACACAATTCCAGCCGCCGCAAGTTCCAGAACCGCGAGATCCAATCTAAACACCATCACGGAGGGGTTCATCTTCCTCATAGGTGCCTCTCCGATGATGCGTGAGTAGTCCACAATGGACCTACGGGTCCGTAGGCAGCAGCTAGATGGCTTCTTCTCTCTCTCTCTCTCTTATAATTCTCAATACAATGGTCTCTTGGAGATCTATTTGATGTAAACTTTTGCGGTGTGTTTGTTGGGATCCGATGATCATCGCCTTGGATATCGTCATGACTATTCAATTTTCTGTCATTTACCCAACAGTAATTTGTTCACCCACCGTGCGCTATACTCATGAGAGAAGCCACTAGCGAACCCTACGCCCCCGGGTCTACTTTTCCATCATATTGCTTTCCGATCTACTTTTTTGCAATCTTTGTTTTCAGATCTACAAAACCAAAAAACCAAAAATATATTGCTGCATATTTGCTCTTTTTATTTGTGTTCTTGAGAGATCTATCACTACCTAATCTATCTTATTACCGTAGAGAGATTGACAACCTCTCTTTCGCGTCGGGTTGCAAGTATTTGTTGTTTGTGTGCAAGTGCTGCTTATTGGGTGGTGGTGATCCTCCTATTCGTTCGATAACCCTGGTTTCATAACTGAGGGAAATACTTACCGTCGCTGTGCTGCATCATCCCTTCCTCTTTGGGGAAATACCGACGCAGTCTCAAGCCACGTCAAAGGAATTTCTGGCGCCTTTGCCGGGGAGGAAGCGGTCTCTTCTACGTGCCTATCGTAGGCACCGAGGGGACTCCATCATCATCTACTAGGTTCCTAATCACAAATCTCATCTCCTTGCAATTACATTATTTGCCATTTGCCTCTCGTTTTCCTCTCCCCCACTTCACCAATTTGCCATTTTATTCGCCCTCTTTTTCGTTTGCCCTTTTTCTTGTCTGATCTCTTCCTTGCTTGCAATCTTGTTTGTGTAGTCATGACGCCTCAACGAAAGTACTATGAAGTTCCTTATCCCAATATCTTGCTTGAAATTGAGAAAAGTACTAAAGAGTATATGACTACACAATTTGAGCATAATAAGTATTTTACCGATGAGCTTAGAGAACACTCTACCGTGCTAGATGCCATAACGAAACAACTTGATGATATCAGTAGAGAAGTTTGCAATCTTCAATCTAAATATGCTCATGCTGAAAATTTTCTTGGTAAAATCTCCGATGCGCAAGCTACTTTGATAAATCAAATGGCAGCCAAACCAATCTCTCTAGAGGATAAAAATGATGAAGATCTTAAAGTGATTGGTGTTTTTTCTATTGATTCCTTGTTTAGTAATATTAAAATTGAAAAATTGATAATGAAGGGACTTTAGCTAGAAGGCGTCCCAATAATTTGGAGGGTGAAAATCTTGATGATTTTTTTGATAAAAGTGGGTTTGAAGAGGTCAAAACTTTAACTAGTGATGTGCCCACTATCTTGGATTGCAAAGATTTTCAATATGATAGTTGCTCTTTGATTGAATGTATTTCTTTGTTGCAATCTATGTTGAATTCACCCCATGTTTATGAGCAAAATAAAGCTTTTACTAAACATATCGTTGATGCCATGATGAAATCTTTTGAAGAAAAGTTGGAGTTGGAGATTTCTATTCCTAGAAAATGGCATGATGAGTGGGAACCTACCATTAAGGTCAAGATTAAAATTATGAATGCTTTGCTTTGTGTGATTTGGGTGCTAGTGTTTCCACGATTCCGAAATCTCTATGTGATGTGCTTGGTCTTACCAACATTGAAGAATGCTCTCTTAATTTGCACTTGGCAGATTCTACTATTAAAAAGCCTTTGGGAAGAATTAATGATGTTCTTATTCTTGTAAATAGGAACTATGTGCCTATTGATTTTATTGTGCTTGATATTGATTGCAATCCGTCTTGTCCCATTATACTTGGTAGACCGTTTTTACGCACTATAGGTGCCGTGATTGATATGAAAGAAGGCAATATTCGTTTTCAATTTCCCTTGAGAAAGGGTATGGAACACTTCCCTAGAACAAGAATTAATCCACCATATGAATTAATCACGAGCGCATCCTATGGATCCAAAACCAAAGATGACAATACTTGAATCTATCCATTATGCCTAGCTAGGGGCGTAAAACGATTGCGCTTGTTGGGAGGCAACCCAATGAATAAATAAATTTTTGCTTTTTTCTTTTTGTTTTTGAGTGTTGACACAATTATGCCTCTGTTATGATTGTGTTTTTATGGTTTATTTAGTGTTTGTGCCAAGTAAAGCCGTTAGGATGATTCATAGGATAAGTAGAAGTGATGCTGAATCTGAAACAGAAACTTTGCGTCCAGTATATGAATTTTAATTTTTAGCTGGAACGTGATATTGAGCTGAAATTTTAACACAGTGTTGCTATACAAATTCCTTACGTTTTTATAATTTTTCAGAATTTTTAGAGTTACAGAAGTATGGCTAGAGTACAGATTACTACAGACTGTTCTGTTTAAGACAGATTCTGTTTTCGTTGCATTGTGTGCTTGTTTTGATGAATCTATGGTTTGTATTGGGGGGGGGGGGGGTATAAGCCATGGTAAAGTTATAATACAGTAGGTATAATGCAATTATAAAATTTGAATGGGTTTGCAACAGTACCTAAAGTAGTGATTTGCTTTGTTATACTAACGGATCTCACGAAGATTTTGTTCAGTTTTGTGTGATTGAAGTTTTCAAGTTTTGGGTGAGATCACGATGGATGAAGGAATAAGGAGTAGCAAAAGCCTAAGCTTGGGGATGCTACCGCACCCCCAAGATATATCCAAAGAGAAACAAGCAACTAAGCTTGCGGATGCCCCCGAGTGGCATCCCCTCTTTCTTCTAACGACCATCGGTATTTTACTTGGAGCTATATTTTTATTCGTCACATATCATGTGTTTTGCTTGGAGCATCTTGTATCTTTGCTTGCTTTGTTTGTTAGTTTTTCCTTTGTATCCTTGCTGTACACACCTATTTGAGAGAGCCACAATCATGCTATGATTTCAAACTTGTTGGTGAGAAGAGGCTATTCGATATTAGCTCACTAGATGAATGGAGAACCCAAGCCTATGAAAATGCCAAACTATTCAAAGAAAAAGTAAAAAGATGGCATGACAAAAGAATCCAAAAGCGGGAATTCAAAATAGGAGACTATGTTCTTTTGTTCAACTTTCGTTTAAGATTTTTTTGTAGGTAAGCTTCTCTCCAAATGGGAAGGACCATATATTATCGAAGAGGTTTATCGTTCTGGAGCTATCAAGATTAATAATGCCGAAGGTACTAACCCGAAGGTGGTCAATGGACAAAGAATTAAGCACTATATCTCAGGTATGCCTATTAACGTTGAAAGCAATATTATCCAAACCATGACACCGGAGGAACACATAAAATAAACCTTCCGGAACACTTCAGAATTCTGAAAAATAGGAGGTACGTGATACGGTAAGTAAACGGACTCCGAAAAATACTTTTTGTCAGTTTTGGAATATTAGAAAATTTTGGAAATTAAGAAATAAACCGGAAGGCGATGGAGGTGAGCACGATAAACCAGGGCGCGCCCTGCTGGGTTGTGCCCACCTCAGACACCTTCCCGACCCTGTTTTCCTTCTATATGCTTGTTTTCCAAGAAGAAAAATTCTCTATATATACCCCCGACAGTTTTGACGACCGCATCGCAGAAAAATCCACTGTTCTTGTTTCGTGCTATTTTTCCTGGCAGATCTGAAAATATGTCGTCTCAAGATTCAGAGGGGGATCATTATGTAGCAGACCCAAAGATCTTTAGGGAAATTTACCCCTACCTATGGACCTCAGATCAGGAGGAAGACACTACCATGAAGGAAACAAAGGATGATAGCTTTGAGGAAGAGGATGATCCATTACTTCAACCC
This sequence comes from Elymus sibiricus, assembly GCA_039707655.1. Lineage (NCBI taxonomy): Eukaryota > Viridiplantae > Streptophyta > Magnoliopsida > Poales > Poaceae > Elymus > Elymus sibiricus. The sequence goes on from CM077665.1 coordinate 420,752,848, forward strand.
GGAGACATGCATGTGGAATTCAAGAAGTCAAGCCTCCCTAGAAGATACAAACCTAAGGTCCAATTTATCCCATCTCGTTTTTTTGCAGGAGAGCAAGGCGGCATTATGCAAAAAGATATTAAAGCTCGAGTTGGAGAATGATGATCTAAGGGAGGAAAATTTTATGCTTAAATATAAGTTGAAGAAGAAGGCTGCATCATCACTACCACCTTCTTTATCACCACCACCGAAGGAGACTTGAGCACACGGGTATGGGCACTCCCCTCGGTTTGAGCCAAGCTTGGGGGAGGTGCCCCGGTATCGTATCACCATCACTTTTTTTCACCTTTACCTATTTTAGTTCGATCTTTAGTTTCCCTTTGCTTTAGTTGAATAAAAGTTTAGCATGATCTATTTTCGTGTGTTAGTTTTGTGGCCTATCTATCTATGTAATCGAGTGAGAGTTATATAATAAAGTTTAGTTTGAGTTTTTGCCTCTCTACTTTCTTGTTGCAATCAAATAAAGGAAAAGAAACAAATTAAAAAAATCATATGTTAATCTTATGGTGAGTAATGACATCACATAAGACAAAGTATAAGTAGTAAAATTTATTGGAGATTGACAAACATATCATTGGTCAATGATGCAATTCATGAAAGAATTAATAAGGGAAGAGAATATTCACATGCAAATACACTATCTTGGACATCTTTTATGATTGTGACCCCCATTAAATATTATATGTCAAAATTGTTGACGTTGGATAAGGAAGACAACATAATGATTTATGCTTATTCATATCCACATAGAAGTTATATTGTCATAGATCCTTCAACATGTGGTGCTTTCTCAATATCTTTGCTAGCCAAAAATTCCGCACTAAGTAGAGATACTACTTGTGCATCCAAAAACCCAAAGCCAAATTAATTCTTTGAGAGTCCACCATACCTACCTACAGATCGAGTAAGATCCTTCAAGTAAGTTGTCATCGGTGCAATAAGGCAATAAAAAATGCTTCTAAAAGTGTTTTGATCAATTAGTGTAAGAGAAAATTGAGCGATATACGAACTTATGATGGCAAAGTAATAAAAGCGACAGAGTGCATAATAAAGGTTGCTATCATAGGGGGCAATATAGCGTGACGTTCTTTTACATTAAGGGATTAGGCATACAAATCAAAAAACGCATGACAACGTCAGCTTCCCTCTACGAAGGGACTATCTTTTACTTTTATGCAAGAGTCAAAGTATTCTTCCCTATTCATTTTTACTTTTTCTTTTGCAAGCATCATGTGGTGATGAAAGATCTAGGCACATATATCCAGTTGGATATGGGTGGGCATGACTTATTATTGTTGACATCACCCTTGAGGTGAATACGTTGGGAGGCGAAACTATAAGCCCCTATCTTCCTATGTGTCCGGTTGAAACTTTTTGCTCATGGGTACGCTGTGAGTGTTCTTGAGGGTACACGGGAATTCCGTCTAGTCACTTTTATCATGTTGGTTTGATTCGTGTTCGCTACTTTGATAATTTGATATGTGGGTGGACCGGTGCTAAGGTGTTGTTCTTACTTGAACTAACAACCTACTTATGATTAACCCCCTCGCAAACATCCGCAACTATGAGAAAAGTATTAAGACAAAGTCTAACCATAGCATTAAACATGTGGATCCAAATCAGCCCCTTACGAAGTAGCGCATAAACTAGGGTTTAAGCTTCTGTCACTCTAGCAACCCATCATCTAATAACTACTACACAATGCATTCCCTTAGGCCCATGAATGGTGAAGTGTCATGTAGTCGACGTTCACATGACACCACTAAGGGAATCACAACATACATATCATCAAAATATCGAACACATATCAAATTCACATGATTACTCGCAACATGACTTCTCCCGTGACCTCAAGAACAAAGGTAACTACTCACAAATAATAATCATTCTCAAGATTAGAGGATTATTGAATAGCATAATGGATCTGAACATATAATGTTCCACCAAAAAAACCATATAGTAATCAACTACGCAAGGTAATCAACACTACTAGTCACCCACAGGTACCAATCTGAGGTTCCGGTACAAAGATTGAACACAAGAGATGAACTAAGGTTTGAGAGGAGATGGTGCTGTTGAAGATGTTGATGAAGATTGGCCTCCCAAAGATGAGAGGGGTGTTGGTGATGACGATGGCTTCGATTTCCCCCTCCGGGAGGGAAGTTCCCCCGGCGGAATCGCTCCGCCGGAGGGCAAAAGTGCTCCTGCCCAAGTTCCGCATCGAGGCGGCGGCAGTTCGTCCCGAAAGTCCTCCTCTTATTTTTTCTAGGTCAAGAGAGAACTTATACCAGAATATGGGCACCGGAGGTGGGCCTGGGTGAGCACAACCCATCAGGGCGCGCCCAGGGGGGCCTCACACGCCCTGGTGGGTTCTGCCCACCTGGTGGGCCTCCCCCGGTAGTTTTCAGCTCCAGTATTTTTTATTAAATGCAAAAATAATCTCCGTAAATTTTCAGCTTCATTGGAGTTGTGCAGAATAGGTATCTCTGACGTGCTTTTCTTGGGTCTAGAATTCCAGCTGTCGGTATTCTCCCTCTTTGTGTAAACCTTGCATATTATGAGAGAAAAGGCATTAGAACCACTCCCCAAAGCATTATTATTCAACAAAACAAAGTAAATAATAGTAGGAAATCATGATGCAAAATGGACGTATCAACTCCCCCAAGCTTAGACCTCGCTTGTCCACAAGCGAAAGCCGATATTGAAAAGCATGTCCACATGGTTTGAGAGAGAGGTGTCGATAAAACAAAATACGGACATAGAAGCATCATGCTTATTAACATAACAGCAACAAACTCAATCATAAGAACTTATTTCAATACATTTCTATCATATAGTTTCTCATGAACAAGTAACAATTCATCACAACATAGAAGTATGAAGCATAAACCTTATTGGGAACCAACAAACTATGTTCTTAGTCAACTTTGCAACTACAATTCATCATCTTTTCAGGAAGGGTCTCATGTCGGAGCCTTTTGGCAAGTCCACATACTCAATCATCATTTAGTCTTCTATGATTGCTAACGCTCACGGCATACCCATGAACAAAAAGTTTCAACCGGACACATAGGAAGATAGGGGCTTATATTTTCGCCTCCCAACTTACTCACCTCAAGGGTGATGTCAACAATAATAACTCATGCTCACCCATATCCATGATAAAAGTGACTAGACGGAATTCCCGTGTACCCTCAAGAACACTCACAGCGTACCCATGAGCAAAAAGTTTCAACCGGACACATAGGAAGATAGGGGCTTATAGTTTCGCCTCCCAACGTATTCACCTCAAGGGTGATGTCAACAATAATAAGTCATGCCCACCCATATCCAACTGGATATATGTGCCTAGATCTTTCATCACCACATGATGCTTGCAAAAGAAAAAGTAAAAATGAATAGGGAAGAATACTTCGACTCTTGCATAAAAGTAAATACATAAAAGTAAAAGATAGTCCCTTCGCAGAGGGAAGCTGAGGTTGTCATGCGTTTTTTGATTTGTATGCCTAATCCCTTAATGTAAAAGAACGTCACGCTATATTGCCCCCTATGATAGCAACCTTTATTATGCACTCTGTCGCTTTTATTACTTTGCCATCATAAGTTCGTATATCGCTCAATTTTCTCTTACACTAATTGATCAAAACACTTTTAGAAGCATTTTTTATTGCCTTATTGCACTGATGACAACTTACTTGAAGGATCTTACTCGATCCGTAGGTAGGTATGGTGGACTCTCAAAGAATTAATTTGGCTTTGGGTTTTTGGATGCACAAGTAGTATCTCTACTTAGTGCGGAATTTTTGGCTAGCAAAGATATTGAGCAAGCACCACATGTTGAAGGATCTATGACAATATAACTTCTATGTGGATATGAATAAGCATAAATCATTACGTTGTCTTCCTTGTCCAACGTCAACAATTTTGACATAAAATATTTAATGGGGGTCACAATCATAAAAGATGTCCAAGATAGTGTATTTGCATGTGAATATTCTCTTCCCTTATTAATTCTTTCATGAATTGCATCATTGACCAATGCTATGTTTGTCAATCTCCAATAAATTTTACTACTTATACTTTGTCTTATGTGATGTCATTACTCACCATAAGATTAACATATGATTTTTTAATTTGTTTCTTTTCCTTTATTTGATTGCAACAAGAAAGTAGAGAGGCAAAAACTCAAACTAAACTTTATTATATAACTCTCACTCGATTACATAGATAGATAGGCCACGAAACTAACACACGAAAATAGATCATGCTAAACTTTTATTCAACTAAAGCAAAGGGAAACTAAAGATCGAACTAAAATAGGTAAAGGTGAAAAAAAGTGATGGTGATACGATACCGGGGCACCTCCCACAAGCTTGGCTCAAGCCAAGGGGAGTGCCCATTCCTGTGTGCTCAAGTCTCCTTTGGTGGTGGTGGTGAAGAAGGTGGAGGTGTTGATGAAGCCTTCTTCTTCAACTTATATTTAAGCATAAAGTTTTGCTCCCTTAGATCGTTATTCTCCAACTCAAGCTTTAATATCCTTTGGCATAGGGCATTCTTGCTTTCCTGCTGAAAACGAGACGGGATAAATTGGACCTTAGGTTTATATTTTCTAGGGAGGCTTGATTTCTTGAAATCCACATGCATATCTCCAGGTTGAGGTAATGGATCATCCTCTTCCTCAGAGTTGTCATCTTTTGTTTCCTGCATGGTAGCATCTTCTTCCTCCTCCGAGGTCCATAGGTAGGGGTAAATTTCCCTAAAGATCTTCGGGTCTGGAACATAGGGATCAACATGGCTCTTGCCTTCCGAATCTTGAGACGACATATTTTCAGATCTGTCAGGGAAACAACAAGAAACAAGAAGAGAAGATTTTTCTGCGATGCGGTCGTCAAAACAGTCGGGGGTATATATAGAGAATTTTTATTCTTGGGAAACAAGTATTTGGAAGGAAAACGGAGTCGGGAAGGCATCCGAGGTGGGCACAACCCACCAGGGTGCGCCCAGGGGTGCCTGGCGCGCCCTGGTGTATCATGCTCACCTCGATCGCCTTCCGGTTTATTTTTTTATTTCCAAAATTCTAAAATATTCCAAAACTAACAAAAAATATTTTTGCGGATTTTTCGGAGTCTGTTTACTTACCGTATCACGTACCTCCTATTTTTAAATAATCTAGAGTATTCCGGAAGGTTTCTTTTATGTGTTCCTCCGGTGTCATGGTTTGGATAACATTGCTTTCAACGTTAATAGGCGTACCTGAGATATAATGCTTAATTCTTTGTCCATTGACTACCTTCGGGTTAGTACCTCTGGCGTTATTAATCTTGATAGCTCCAGAATGATAAACCTCTTCGATAATATATGGTCCTTCCCATTTTGAGAGAAGCTTTCCTACAAAAAATCTTAAACGAGAGTTGAACAAAAGAACATAGTCTCCTATTTTGAATTCCCGATTTTGGATTCTTTTGTCATGCCATCTTTTTACTTTTTATTTGAATAGCTTGGCATTTTCATAGGCTTGGGTTCTCCATTCTTCTAGTGAGCTAATATCAAATAACCTCTTTTCATCGGCAAGTTTGAAATCATAGTTGAGTTCTTTAATTGCCCAAAATGCTTTGTGTTCTAGTTCTAGAGGCAAATGACAAGCTTTCCCATACACCATTTTATATGGAGACATACCCATAGGATTTTTATAAGCTGTTCTATAGGCCCAAAGCACATCATCTAATTTCTTAGACCAATTCTTACGAGACCTATTGACCGTTTTTTGTACTATTAATTTTATTTATCTATTGCCTAGTTCAACTTCACCACTAGATTGAGGATGATAGGGTGATGCAATTCTATGGTTACATCATATTTAGCAAGCATCTTATGGAAGGCACCATGAATAAAATGTGAACCACTATCGGTCATTAAATATCTAGGGACTCCAAACCTCGGGAAGATAACCTCTTTAAGCATTTTAATGGAGGTGTGGTGATCAGCACTACTAGTTGGAATAGCTTCTACCCATTTAGTGACATAATCAACCGCAACTAAAATATGAGTGTACCCGTTGGAGGAAGGAAAAGGCCCCATATAATCAAAACCCCAAACGTCAAATGGTTCAACAACAAGTGAATAATTCATAGGCATCTCCTGACGCTTACTGATATTACCAATTCTTTGACATTCATCACAAGACAAGACAAACTTACGGGCATCCTTGAAGAGAGTAGGCCAATAAAAACCAGATTGCAATACCTTATGAGCAGTTCTATCTCCCGCATGATGTCCTCCATAAGCTTCAGAATGACATTTCTGTAGGATTTGTTCCTGTTCATGCTCAGGTACACAACGTCTAATAATACCATCTACTCCTTCTTTATAAAGATGTGGGTCATCCCAAAAGTAATGTCTCAAGTCATATAATTTTTTTTCTCTTTTGCTGATAAGTAAAGCTAGGTGGTATATATTTAACGACAATGTAGTTAGCATAATCGGCATACCAAGGTGTGCGTTGTGAGACACTTATTGCAGCTAGCTGTTCGTCAGGGAAACTATCATCAATAGGAAGTGGGTCATCAAGAATATTTTCTAACCTAGACAAGTTGTCAGCTACAGGGTTCTCGGCTCCTTTCCTATCAACGATGTGCAAGTCAAATTCTTGGAGCAAGAGAACCCACCTAATGAGTCTAGGTTTAGCATCTTTTTTTCCATAAGGTATTTTATACCAGCATGATCGGAGTAAACAATGACTTTGGAATCAACAATATAGGATCTAAATTTATCACAAGCAAACACAACTGCTAAAAATACTTTTTCAGTAGTAGCATAGTTTCGTTGGGCACTGTCTAGAGTTTTACTAGCATAATGGATAACATTCAATTTCTTATCAACTCTTTGTCCTAGAACAGCACCCACAACATAATCACTAGCATCACACATAATTTCAAAAGGCAAGTTCCAATCAGGTGGTTGAACGATAGGTGCAGAGGTTAAGGCTTTCTTGAGTGTTTCAAAGGCTTCCACACAATCATCATCAAAAACAAAAGGAATATCCTTTTGCAAAAGAATAGTAAGAGGCCTAGAAATTTTAGGGAAGTCTTTAATGAACCTCCTATAAAAACTAGCATGAGCAAGAAAACTTCGAATACCTTTAACGTCTTTAGGATATGGCATTTTCTCAATTGCATCAACTTTAGCTTTGTCCACCTCAATACCTCGTTCAGATATTTTATGCCCCAAGACAATGCCTTCATTAACCATAAAGTGGCACTTCTCCCAATTCAAGACAAGATTAGTTTGTTCACATCTCTGCAAAACTCGATCAAGGTTGCTTAAGCAATCATCAAAAGAAGTTCCGTAAACGGAAAAATCATCCATGAAAACCTCCACAATTGTTTCACAAAAATCAGAGAATATAGCAGTCATACATCTTTGAAAGGTAGCAGGTGCATTGCATAAACCAAAAGGCATACGTCTATAAGCATAGGTTCCAAAAGGGCAAGTAAAGGTAGTTTTCTCTTGATCAGATTGTGACACAGGTATTTGAGAGAAACCAGAATATCCATCTAAAAAGCAAAAGTGTGTGTGCTTAGATAGTCTCTCTAACATTTGATTAATGAACGGTAGAGGGTAATGATCTTTTCTAGTAGCTTTATTTAATTTTCTAAAATCAATTACCATTCTATAGCCAGTAACAATTCTTTGTGGAATGAGTTCATTCTTATCATTAGGAACAACGGTAATACCTCCTTTCTTAGGGACACAATGAACAGGACTTACCCATCTACTATCAGCAATAGGATAGATTATACCTGCTTCCAGAAGCTTTAATATTTCAGTTCTTACTACTTCCTTCATCTTGGGATTCAATCGCCGTTGGTGATCAACAATGGGTTTAGCATCAGGTTCCATATTGATCTTGTGCTGACATAGAGTGGGACTAATGCCCTTAAGATCATCAAGAGTGTATCCAATAGCAGCCCGGTGGTTCCTTCGAACTTTTAATAATCTTTCTTCTTCATGTTTTAAAAGGTTAGCACTAATAATAACAGGATATATCTTTTTCTCATCAAGATAAGCATACTTCAAAGTGTCAGGCAATTGTTTCAATTCAAACACAGGATCACCTTTAGGTGGAGGAGGACCTCCAAGAGTTTCAATAGGCAAATTGTGTTTCAAGAGAGGCTGTTGTTCGAACAAAATTTGATCTATTTCATTTCTTTCACGCAAATGCATATCATTTTCATGGTCGAGCAAATATTGTTCTAATGGATCAGTAGGAGGCACAACAATAGAAGCAAGACCAGTTATTTCATCCTTATTAGGTAACGCTTTATCACGAGGTTGTCTACTAAACTTGGAAAAATTAAACTCATGAGACACATTACCAAAACTGACACCGACAGTTTGTTTTTCACAATCTATCTTAGCATTGACGGTGCTCAAGAAAGGTCTAGCAAAGATAATGGGACAAAAGTCATCTTGTGGGGAACCAAGGACTAGAAAATCAGTAGGATACTTCACTTTCCCACACAAGACTTCAACATCTCTAACAATCCCAAGTGGTGTGATAGTGTCTCTATTAGCAAGTTTAATAGTGACATCAATGTCTTCCATTTCAGCAGGTGCTATTTCATCCATAATTTCTTGGTATAAGGTAAAAGGGATAGCACTCACACTAGCACCTATATCACATAAACCATGATAGCAATGCTCTCCTATTTTTACTGAGACAATAGGCAAGCCTTCTATGGGTCTATGTTTATCCTTTTCATCAGGTTTAGCAATTCTAGCAGCTTCATCACAGAAGTAGATAACATGCCCATCAATATTTTCTACCAAGAGATCTTTAACCATAGGAACACTAGGTTCTACTTTAGTTTGCTCAGGGGGTTTAGGGGTTCTTATATTACTCTTACGAACCACAGTTGATACCTTAGCATGTTCCTTTATCCTAACAGGGAAAGGTGGATTTTCAATATAAGCAGTAGGCACAACTGGATAAACATTGTAAAAGATGGTTTCTTCTTTAGCTATGACCGCTTCTTTAATTTCTTCCTTAATAGGGGGATGATATTTAAACCACTTCTCCTTAGGGAGATCAACGTGAGTAGCAAATGCTTCACAGAAAGAGGCTACTATCTCAGAGTCAAGTCCATATTTAGTGCTAAACTTGTGAAAAGTATCGATATTCATAAAAGATTTACCACAATCAAATTCAAGCTTTATACCTGAATCATTACCTTCGTTGAGTTTCCAATCTTCAGAGTTGCATTTAATTCTTTCTAAGAGATCCCACTTGAATTCAATAGTCTTCATCATATAAGAACCAACATAAGAAGTATCGAGCATGGATTGATCATTATGAGAAAGCCGGGCATAAAAATTCTGAATGATAACTTCCCTCGGAATGTCATGATTGGGGCATGAATATAACATTGACTTAAACCTCCCCCAAGCTAGAGCGATAATTTCTCCTTCACGAGGCCAAAAATTATATATATATAATTCCGATCACGATGAACTAGATGCATGGGATAAAACTTTCGGTGAAATTCCAATTGCAAATTATTCCAGTTCCACGATCCAAGATAATCACATAGCCTATACTATGTCAATGCTTTTCCCTCCAAAGATAAAGGGACAACCTTCTTCTTAACTTCATCTTTGGGTAAACCTGCAAGCTTAAGTAATCCACAAATCTCGTTCACATATAAAAGGTGCATATCAGGATGTTCAGTTCCATCTCCTGCATAAGGTTTAGCAAGTAGTTGTTCTAGCATACCTGAAGGAATTTCATAAGTAACATTTTTAGTAGGTGCTGTAGGTTGAGGGGCAACTAATTGTGGTTTCGGTCGAGGTGAAGATACCCCGAACAAACCCCTCAAAGGATTGTTCTCCATAGTAGCAAGTCGCAATAAATTTCAGCACGTAGTATAAGTTTTTCCTTACCGATTTCCACTTACCAAGAGCGCTTCACTCCCCGGCAACGGCGCCAGAAAAGAGTCTTGATGACCCACAAGTATAGGGGATCAATCGTAGTCCTTTTGATAAGTAAGAGTGTCGAACCCAACAAGGAGCAGAAGGAAATGACAAGCGGTTTTCAGCAAGGTAATTTCTGCAAGCACTGAAATTGTAGGTAACAGATAGTTTGATAGAAAGATAATTTGTAACGAGAAATTAACGGTAACGGTAAACAAGGTGCAGCAAGGTAGCCCAATCCTTTTGAGGCAAAGGACAGGCCAGAACAATCACTAGTAATAGGCAAAGTGTTCTTGAGGGTACACGGGCCGGAATTCCGTCTAGTCACTTTTATCATGTTGGTTTGATTTGTGTTCGCTACTTTGATAATTTGATATGTGGGTGGACCGGTGCTAAGGTGCTGTTCTTACTTGAACTAACAACCTACTTATGATTAAACCCCTCGCAAGCATCCGCAACTACGAGAAAAGTATTAGGATAAAATATAACCATAGCATTAAACGTTTGGATCCAAATCAGCCCCTTACGAAGTAGCGCATAAACTAGGGTTTAAGCTTCTGTCACTTTAATACTTTTCTCGTAGTTGCGGATGCTTGTGAGGGGGTTAATCATAAGTGGGAGGTTGTTCAAGTAAGAACAGCACCCAAGCACCGGTCCACCCATATATCAAATTATCAAAGCAGCGAACACGAATCAAACCAACATGATAAAAGTGACTAGATGAAATTCTCGTGTACCCTCAAGAACACTTTGCCTATTACTAGAGACTGTTCTAGCCTGTCCTTTGCCACCAAAGGATTGGGCTACCTTGCTGCACCTTATTTACCGTTACTGTTACTTGCTCGTTACCAATTACCTTGCTATCAAACTATCTGTTACCTACAATTTCAATGCTTGCAGAAATTACCTTGTCGAAAACCGCTTGTCATTTCCTTCTGCTCCTCGTTGGGTTCGACACTCTTACTTATCGAAAGGACTACGATTGATCCCCTATACTTGTGGGTCATAAGTGGACATGTTGGGCGATTCAACTTTCCGTTGATCGCATGCTTTTGTTGAAAAATTTCGGGGAATACAAATGAGTGACAAATCTCGTCCAAATGTTGAACATCCCAGACATTCCAAAACATACGGGTAGCTCAAGAAAAGACCTAGAATCACTTCAAATTAGGCCAGATTTGTGGGCTGACGTGGATGAAAGCGACATTGGTAAGGCTAAGAAAACGGTGTCAAAATTCAGCCCCGCTTGCTACTGTCTGTCTCCAGAGGAGCTTGACAAGATATTCAACTGCCTTGCTAATGTTCGGGTAATTTCCGGGCACTCGTCAAACATACACAGATATTTGTCACATGAGAAGAAAACTTTATCTGGGATGAAGTCGCATGATTGTCATGTGATGATTACACAAATACTGCTGGTTGCACTTAGAGGAATATTGGAACCGCATGTCAGAAAGACACTGCAAGATATTTGTAACTAGTTTAACGTCATCTCTCATAAATCGACCAGCCTAGAGCATTGCAAGAAACTGCAAGAAGAGATAGTTGTCATACTATGTGAGCTTGAGGTATACTTCCCGTCCTCATTTTTTGACATCATGGTGCATGTGCTTGTCCACGTTATCAGAGACATCACAGACCTGGGCCCAATATTCGTCCACAATTCCCTTTCGAAAGGTTAAATGGGATACTCAAACGATACATTCATAACAGGTCACATCCAGACAGAAGCATCATCCAAGGATTTCTAATTGTGGAGGTTATCTCGTTTTTCACAGACTACCACTACTGCAGGATGGTCCAAAGATGACACATCAATCTGAGACCCTTCATGGAAACTGTGTGTGATCCATCAATCACAAACGGTATAGTTCAAGCTCCGTCGCTAATGACACGAACTGTGTGCGATGGTGGATCTCTCAAATACGATTCAGAAAATAGTTGCGTGTGTGATTCTGGGCATACAGTTGATGCTTATGAACTGTTTGCGATTAGACAAGATAACACAAACGGTTCTCAAAATACATATGTGTGTGAAGTACGGCATACAGTTCATTCAGACAAACTGTTTGCGTTGATCGAGCTAGAACACAAACGAGTTACCATAACAAGGTGTGTGTGATACCAGGCAGATAGTTCATTCTTCAGAATTGTGTGGGAAGACCAATAATAACCCAAACGATTCATACTGACAAGCTGTGTGGGTTGTAGGAAGAAGGTTGCTACCAAACAATTGTCAGCGATGGATGAAAACATTAACGACGCTTTGTTGGGAAGTGTCATTTGCATGTATTAATATCGCAGACGTTTTATTATTATGACCCGTGTGCCTGCGCATCACACCGTCCTCCTCTCTCGCGTCTTGTCACCGCGTTGCCGCTCGAGGATTCCAGTGCACACTTCGGTACCGCTTTTGGCCACGCGTCCGCTCGATGAACCCGTTCCCGCGCACAACCATGCAGGTTCCCGTGCACAAAACCGTCCTACGGCTCTAGCTTCCCGCCCGGCTCGGTGAAATCCCCAATGCTTGTCGGCCTGCTATATAAACCCTCACATCCGGCGACTCCACATTGCCTTCATCCCCTCCCTTCTCGTAGCTTGTCCAGTTTGATTCTCCCCCAATCGCCAATGGCACCGGCCGTTCGTCGTTGCCCAGCCACTCCACCAGACGACAGCTCTAGCTGGGAGGCTTCACCGCGTCGGCGCAGCAGTCTTCTGAAGCGTGTGGTGCACGTGCCCTCCCTGGTGGGTGTGCGCACGCCACCAACTACACGCTCCACCACCGCTGCTCGACGGCAGCTACTGCCGGTGGCCGTCGTGGCCGCCAACACGCCAGCAACCACCGGGACCGCCACCCCACCGTCGTCCGTCTTTGCCATGACCCTGCCGTCAGGCGGCGGGGTCATCACCCGCTCCGCCACCAAGGGCCGAATGCGGGAGGTGGAGGACACCAAAGGACCGCCGCCGGGCTTCTGCGTCGCAACCCTTGCGCGCTACATCTACTTACTAGAGAAGGAAGTGGAGCACCAGGTCGTGCATGCGAAGAAGCTCACCGACGCCGTGGCCACAGGAGAAGCCGTAGCGGTGGCGTGAAATGCGGTGATCTACGCCGAGTCCCGTCGCTTCGAGGAGGGGCATCTTGAGCGCCGGAGGGTGATACGTCCATTTTGCATCATGATTTCCTACTATTACTTATAATGTTTTGATTTATAATAATGCTTTAGGGAGTGATTCTAATCCCTTTTCTCTCATAATATGCAAGGTTTACACAAAGAGGGACAATACCGGCAGCTGGAATTCTGGACCTGAAAAAGCACATCAGAGATACCTATTCTGCACATCTCCAAATAAGCTGAAACTTTACAAAGAATTATTTTGGAATTTATGAAAAATATTAGAGCAAATAACTACCGGAGTATTGGGGAACGTTGCATGGGAAACAAACAAACAGGTGGACTTTCCACCTCTCCCAAGCCACATGGGCCTTGAGGGACTTGTGCGCCTGGCCCAATAAGGCCAGGGCGCCTCCCCTCAGCCCATGCAAACCCTTGGGACGTGGTGGAACCCTTGGTGGACTTACGGACTCCTCCGGATGTTTCCGGAACCTTCTAGAAGCTTCCTGGTACAATACTGGAAAAACCCGAAACTTTTCCGGTCGCCAAAATATGACTTCCCATATATAAATCTATACCCCCGGACCATTCTGGTGCTCCTCGTGACGTCCGGGATCTCATCCGGGACTCCGAACAACCTTCGTTCACCAACATACATAACTCAATAATACCGAAACGTCACCGAACGTTAAGTGTGCAGACCCTGCGGGTTCGAGAACTATGTAGACATGACCGAGACAACTCTACGGTCAATAACCAATAGCGGAACCTGGATGCCCATATTGGTTCCTACATATTCTACGAAGATCTTTATCGGTCGAACCACGATGTCAAGGATTCAGACAATCCCGTATGCAGTTCCCTTTGTCCATCGGTATGTTACTTGCCCGAGATTCGATCGTCGGTATCTCCATACCTAGTTCAATCTCGTTACCGGCAAGTCTCTTTACTTGTTCCGTAACACAAGATCCCATGACTAACTCCTTAGTCACATTGCTTGCAAGCTTCTTGTGATGTTATGTTACCGAGTGGGCCCAGAGATACCTCTCCGTCATACAGAGTGACAAAGGGAGTTGCGTGATCTCATGGTCGTAGGAACAGATACTTAACATTGATAAAGCAGTAGCAATAAACTGACACGATCATATGCTATGCTTACGGTTGGGTCTTGTCCATCACATCATTCTTCTAATGATGTGATCCCGTTATCAGATGACAACTCATGTCTATGGTCAGGAAACCTTGACCATCTCTGATCAACGAGCTAGTCTAGTAGAGGCTTACTAGGGATGTGGTGTTGTCTATGTCTCCACACATGTATCTCAGTTTCTAAGGGATCACTAGAAGTGTGTGTCTAGAGGGGGGGGGGGGGTGAATAGACTACTTGCAAGAAATAAAAACCTAACCTTTTCCCAAGTTAATTGGTTGGCAGATTTTAACAATTATAGCAAGTCTAGCACACCCTACACATGCATGTCAACAAGTATGCCAGCGGAAAGTAAAGACATTGCACATGGAAGTAAGGAGATGAGATATCGAGATCAAACGCATGAGGGACATGAAGATTTTTCCCGTGGTTCCGATAGGTGGTGCTATCGTACGTCCACGTTTATGGAGTCTTCAACCCACGGAGGGTAACGGTCGCGAGAGTCCACGGAGGGCTCCACCCATAAGGGTCCACGAAGTAGCAACCTTGACTATTCCATAACGGCTTCCGTCCACGAAGGACTAGCCTCACTATGGGTAGATCTTCACGAAGTAGGCGATCTCCTTGCCCGTACAAACTTCTTGGTTCAACTCCACAACACGAAGTAGGAGGCTCCCAAGCGACACCTAACCAATCTAGGAGGCACCACCCTCCAAAAGGTAATAGGCTCGGTAATGTCGATGAACTCCTTGCTCTTGTGCTTCAAGATGATAGACTCCTCAACACACAATCACTCTCTCACAGATTTGGCTTGGTAGAAGAGATTGATTTGGTGGAAAGCAACTTGGGGAGGCTAGAGATCAAGATTCATATGGATGGAGTGGAATAGCTTGATCTCAACACATGAGTAGGTGGCTCTCTCTCGGAAAATAAGATAGGGCAAGTATGGAATAGTTCTGAGTGCATCTTTCGAGTGGGTGGTGGTGAAGGGGTATATATAGGCATCCCCAAAAATCGAACCGTTACACCTAAAGTGACCAACTCGGTGACACCGATGTGTGAATCTCGGTGGTACCGAAGTGACCAAAAGGGAGTAACTTTTGAATCTCGGTGAGACCGATATATAATTCTCGGTGGTACCGATTAGGTGACCAACGGTCAGATTGCGCAACTCGGTGACGCCAATCCAGAAAACTCGGTGGTACTGATTTTGTGAATCGAGGTAACAGAAAGTTGGCAACCCAAACTCGGTGGCACCGAAGCGGAATCGGTTGCACCGATGTGCTAGGGTTTGGCATGGGTCTGTCTGAGTTTGGGAATCGGTGGCACCGAGTGGGAAGTGTTGGTTACACCGATCTTGGATATTTGACTTTGGACAGACTTTTGTGGAAGAGCTTGTGGGTGTTTTTGGTGACTATCTCTTGTGCATGTGGAGCATCTTGTTCACCAACAGTACCTTACCCCCTTTTAATAGTATTGGCTTTCCTATGGACTCAAAGTGATTTCTCACAAAGTAAAATGTAGAGTCCTCTTGCTTGAAGCTTTGCCAATCCATTTCCTTGCATCTTGGGGTATCTCCACAATCCTTTTGCCAACCCATCTCTCTTTATGGACTTTCACCTGAAATACACTAGGTAGAAATATTAGTCCAAGAGACAATGTATGTTGTCATGAATTATCAAAACCACCAAGGGAGCATGTTGTGCTTTCAATCTCCCCCTTTTTGGTAATTGATGACAACATACAATCAAAGCTTCAAATAAAGATATGCATGGATATAATGAAGACTTTGAAAGACACATGACTTAGATTTGCTCCCCCTAAATGTGTGCAATTCCTTTAAAGGATAGTTGCTTTGGAATGCATGGACATGCATATAGTAGAAGGGATATAATGAGTCATGTGTATCTTGGCTATATGCATCAAATACATATATGAGTGAGATGTATCCTTATTCAAGACATCACTCTTGCAAACAATATGTGCAAGAAGCAAGAGATCATCTTGATCAAAGATATGATGCATATACTTACCTTGAGTTCTTGAGCATTCTTGTAATAGAAATACACTTGAGAAAACAATGTTAGGAAACACAAGAGTATTCTACCAATCAAAAAGCAATAGTGCTCAATAGTACCAAGATATGGAGAACATATAGAAGATAGTATTCCTTAAGATGGATATGTCTCCAAGAACATTTAGAACTTTCTCCCCTAGATATGAAATAGTAGGTCATCCTCTCCCCCTGAATCTTAGCACGTAGATATTGGGATTGGATAGGGTGAGAAAAGTCTAACATGAGTAGTCAAATGAAATAGTCATATTTTTTCTCCCAATCATATTTTTCTCCCCCTACTTTGGTATTCTCCCCTTGTCTATATAAGTATAAGCTTTCATATTCTCCCCCTTGATTGTATCTCCCCCTTTAGCTTTGAAGCTTTGGTATTTTTCCCCCTTTGGCATTAATTTCCAAAAAGGTCCATACACAGGGTTAGAAATAGGGATCATGGAGTAGGAAGGGATCCTTGAGAACAAGGGTCATGGAATGTAGGGATCATGGAGAGCATTAAAAACTGAGGGAATCATTTAAGATAATTTCTCCTCCTTGGCTGATCGGAGAGCTTGAAAGACTTCTCCTCCTTTGAGTTAGGGATCCTAGAATAAACTTTCTCCCCCCCTTTTTTTAAATAAATAAGGGATCATTGAAGAAACAAAGACATCACTTGTAGGATCACTAAAGAAACAAAGGTTTGCAATTATGAACATAAATGAGAGAAGAAATCAATCGGAGACTCCGAGGGATAAGCAGAAACTTGCAAAAGAATTTGGAAAACTTGTAACAAAGTGTCAAAAAGGTTCTTCAAAGGAAATACAAAAGACTTTACAGTAAGACATCAACTAGAAAAGGTTTGAGTGGTTCCAAGAAATCTTGCAAAATAGAGAATGAACCAATCAAGATACCTAACTAGATGATGGGCGGTGACTAGGTCACCTATATTAGAGTATATTGACTTAGGAGCCACGCAAGAATGCTTGATCATAGGTCATACTCATTGTTAAGCTCAAAATGGGGTTACCATTTTTTGATTAAGCATTTTAATGTTTTCATATCACTTGAGTTGCTTTAGCTCATGACTTGGAGTAAAGCCTTTTCAAGGATATGAGTACATACCTTTGAGTGATGTTGATGACGTAGCTTGTAGGTGAACTTGTTGAGGATGCTCGAGGTTGATGAAGATCATCTTGAGTTGGGAGCAATCCTCCTCGTTTTAGTACACTTGTCACCTACTTAGGTTAGTCAAGCAAGGAAGAGCATGATATGACACGATACCAATTGTGAAATTCAAATATGTGTCAAGGATATGTTTGAGTAGTCATCTTCCTTCCATCAACAAGAGAGGTTGTGGATACTTGGTCATGACAAGATTGCTTATGATTGGAGTTGATGGCAATCTTGTGGAATGAAGTTCTTCCAAGTACCTACAAAAGGTTAGATGCAATACAAGGGAGCATAGAATTCCATGGTATAAGATAACATGTCAAGTGCGTCATGGAAGTATCATGTAAGCTCATGCCCTTGCATGCAATCGAGTGAGTCTAGCTAAAGTTTGAAGAATCAAGGATGTTCAACTCACTCCTCAAGTGACAAAACATTTTCTCATCAAGTGGCTTAGTAAAGATATCGACCAATTGCTTGTTAGTGCGAACATGCTTAAGATTAATATCTCCTTTGGCAACATGATCACGAATGAAATGATGTCGAACTTGAATATGCTTAGTTCGAGAATGTTGCACAGGATTATGACCAATAATAGCACTTTCATTGTCACAAAGTAATGGAACATTTTTCACATGGATTCCATAATCCTTAAGCGTTTGTGTCATCCATAGTAATTGTGCACAACATGATCCGGTAGCAATATACTCAGCTTCGGCAGTAGATAGAGATACCGAGTTTTGTTTCTTGGAGGACCAAGACACAAGAGATCTACCAAGAAATTGACAAGTACCCGAGGTGGATTTTCTATCAACCTTGTCACCGGCATATTCCGAATCGGAATAGCCAACAAGGTTAAAGTAAGATCCCTTGGGATACCAAATGCCAAAGTTTGGTGTTTGTATCAAATATCTCACAATACGTTTTACGGCCAAAAGATGACACTCTTTAGGTGCAGCTTGATATCTAGCGCACATGCAAACACTAAGCATAATATCGGGACGGGAGGCACATAGATATAGTAATGAACCAATCATAGACCGATAAACTTTTTGATCAACCGGTTCATCCTCCTTGGTAAGATCAACATGTCCACTAGTAGGCATAGGAGTTTTCATACTTTTACACTCTTGCATGTTGAACTTCTTGATCAAGTCCTTGGTATACTTGGTTTGAGAGATGAAAGTTCCTTCTCTTGTTTGCTTGATTTGCAAACCAAGAAAGAATTTCAGCTCACACATCATGGACATCTCATACTTCTCGGACATCAACCTTCCAAATCTTTCACTAAATTGTGGGTTAGTAGATCCAAAGATAATATCATCCACATAGATTTGGCACACAAATAATTCACCATTAACTCTTTTAGTGAATAAGGTTGCGTCAATTTTACCAATTTCAAAACCTTTTTCAATGAGAAACTTCATTAAGCATTTATACCAAGCACGTGGAGCTTGCTTAAGATCATAAAGGGCTTTACGAAGCTTGTAAACATGATTAGGTTTCTTAGGATTCACAAAACCAGGGGGTTGTTTGACATAGACCTCTTCTTCAATCTCACCATTTAAAAAGGCACTTTTAATGTCCATTTGATAAAGCGTGATATCATGGTGATTAGCATAAGCAAGAAGAATGCGAATAGCTTCAAGTCTAGCGACGGGGGCATAGGTCTCACCGTAGTCCATACCTTCGACTTGCGTATATCCTTGGGCTACGAGACGCGCCTTGTTGCGTACAACTTGACCGTCTTCATCTTGCTTGTTCCGAAACACCCATTTGGTTCCGATGATGTTGTGCTCGTCCTTGGGCTTCTCCACGAGTGTCCACACTTCATTCCTCTCGAAGTTGTGAAGCTCTTCATGCATGGCGTTCACCCAATCCGGGTCTTCAAGAGCTTGTTCTACCTTCAAGGGTTCAATGCTAGAGATGAAAGAATAATGCTCACAAAAGTTAGCTAAGCGAGTTTTAGAGCGAGTGATTCTCCCGGTTTGTATGTCACCAAAGATTTGGTTTAGAGGATGGTTCTTGGTCACTCTTGCTCGAACTCGGGGTAGCTTCGGCTTGTTGGATGGTGGAGCTTCTTCATCATCATCTCCTTCATCTTCGTTGTTGTTGAAGGTGTCGTTTCCTTGAGGTGGTGGTGAAGGAGGTTGTGGTGGATCTTCATGATGTACTTCCTCCTCCTCATCTTCTTGTCGTGTGCCGCTTGTGGATGCCTCCATGTCATGTTGAGGTTCACCTTGACGTGAAGTAGGGGCTTCCACTTGAGTTGACAAAGTACTTTCCTTCACCTCCGTGGGACGAATCTTGCCGATGGACAAGTCTTGGATAGCTTCCGAAGGGTCCTTATCTCCTACATCATTTGGCAATTGTTCGACTTGCGAACCATTAGATTCATCAAACTTCACATCTACCATTTCTTCAACTTTTCATGTGAAGTTGTTGTAGACACGGTAAGTGTGAGAGTTGGATCCATAACCAAGTAGGAATCCTTCATGAGATTTAGGAGCAAATTTAGTGCGACGATGCTTATCGAGAATGTAGCACTATGAGTCGAATACCCGAAAGTATCCAACTTGGGGTTTGCAACCGGTGAGTAGCTCATATGCCGTTTTACCGAGAAGCTTGTGCAAGTAGAGTCGGTTTGTGGCATGACATGCTATTTCCACGGCTTCTGCCCAAAAGTGTCTTGGCGTCTTGTATTCGTCAAGCATCGTTCTTGCCATCTCAATAAGAGTTCGGTTCTTCCTCTCAACAACTCCATTTTGTTGAGGCGTGTACGTAGCCGAGAACTCATGTGAAACACATTCTTCGTCAAGAAAGGTATCTACATGGGTGTTCTTGAACTCCGATCCATTATCGCTCTGAACCTTCTTGATCTTCACTTCAAACTGATTTTGCGCTTTGCGAGCGAAGTTCTTGAAGATCTTTTGTACCTGCGACTTATCATCAAGAAAGAATACCCAGGTAAATCTGGAAAAATCATCAACTATAACTAGACCATAGGAATTTCCACCGAGGCTCTTATAAGCATTGGGACCAAAAAGATCCATGTGAAGTAACTCGAGTGGTCTCCTAGTAGTCAGGATATTCTTTACTGGATGACTTCCACCTACTTGCTTTCCAGCTTGACAAGCACTACAAAGTCTATCTTTGTCAAAGATAACATCTTTAACACCAAGTATATGATCACCTTTGATAAGCTTGTCTAGATTACGCATGCCAACATGTCCTAGTCTTCTATGCCAAAGCCAACCTTTAGAAGATTTTGCAATAAGACAAGTACGAGGTTTGGATCTCTTAGTGAAATCGACAATATATAGATCACCTCTACGAAAACCAATAAAGACCATGTTATGATTATCTTGACGAAACACTTGGCAATCTACTTTCGTGAATAGCACATTAAAACCAAAGTCGGCAAGTCTAGATACGGAAAGAAGATTGTAAACAAGGGATTCAACAAGCATGCCGTTTTGAATAGAGCTATCATGGGAAATGGCCACCTTACCAAGACCAAGTACCTTACCCTTGGAGTTGTCTCCAAACGTTACGTACCTTCGCAGTCCATGGTTTGGTGTGATCTCTTCAAACATTTCTCTATCTCCGGTCATATGATCGGTGCATCCACTATCGAGAATCCACTCTTTTCCTCCGGACATGTAATCCTTGAAGTTTGCCATGAGACTTAGATTCTTCATGATCTTCTCATGCTCGATGTCGAACAACTCATCTTCATCATAGTAGCCGTGTTCCACATTGTCATCATCAAGTGGGAAATCCTCATCACAAAGAACAAGAGATTCATTAAGGTTGTAATCATGAGAATGTTCAAATTTATGAATTCGAATGGCTTCTACAATGATGTTGTTGATAGTTATGACATCTTCTTTAGAACGCATGAGGGCTCTAAGCTCAAATAGATAGTCATCAAACTTGGGATCACTAGGCGTCATTTTGAGAAAGGCAATAGTTTTATGAATAATTTCATCAAGATTACTCAATGAATAACTTGGATATCGTTTCTCCAATTCACTCCACAAAGTATAAGCACATTCAAAATTCTTCATTTGATTAAGCACTATCCTAGGCAACCCTCTAACGATAAGATTAACAGTTCTAAGATTGCATAGCATATCAATTTCCTCTTCGTGTGTGGGATGTAAAGGATCAATGGGAGGTACATAGGGGTTCTTAACATACTTGCTCAAATGAAATTCATTAAATAGCTCAAGCATCATATGTTTCCATCGATTATAGTACTCCCCATCAAGAATAGGCACTCTACAACTCAAACTTCCCGAACTAGACACATCCATCTTCCTCCATGGTGATGAAACCGAAGCAATGGAGACCAAAGCTCTGATACCAATTGAGGGATCACTAGAAGTGTGTGTCTAGAGGGGGGGGGGTGAATAGAGTACTTGCAAGAAATAAAAACCTAACCTTTCCCAAGTTAATTGGTTGGCAGATTTTAACAATTATAGCAAGTCTAGCACACCCTACACATGCATGTCAACAAGTATGGCAGCGGAAAGTAAAGACATTGCACATGGAAGTAAGGAGATGGGATAGGGAGATCAAACGCATGAGGGACATGAAGATTTTTCCCGTGGTTCCGATAGGTGGTGCTATCGTACGTCCATGTTTATGGAGTCTGCAACCCACGGAGGGTAACGGTCGCGAGAGTCCACGGAGGGCTCCACCCATAATGTTCCATGAAGTAGCAACCTTGACTATTCCATAACGGCTTCCGTCCACGAAGGACTAGCCTCACTATGGGTAGATCTTCACGAAGTAGGCGATCTCCTTGCCTGTACAAACTTCTTGGTTCAACTCCACAACACGAAGTAGGAGGCTCCCAAGCGACACCTAACCAATCTAGGAGGCACCACCCTCCAAAAGGTAATAGGCTCGGTAATGTCAATGAACTCCTTGCTCTTGTGCTTCAAGATGATAGACTCCTCAACACACAATCACTCTCTCACAGATTTGGCTTGGTAGAAGAGATTGATTTGGTGGAAAGCAACTTGGGGAGGCTAGAGATCAAGATTCATATGGATGGAGTGGAATAGCTTGATCTCAACACATGAGTAGGTGGCTCTCTCTTAGAAAATAAGATAGGGCAAGTATGGAATAGTTCTGAGTGCATCTTTCGAGTGGGTGGTGGTGAAGGGGTATATATAGGCATCCCCAAAAATCCAACCGTTACACCTAAAGTGACCAACTCGGTGACACCGATGTGTGAATCTCGGTGGTACCGAAGTGACCAAAAGGGAGTAACTTTTGAATCTCGGTGAGACCGATATATAATTATCGGTGGTACCGATTAGGTGACCAACGGTCAGATTGCGCAACTCGGTGACGCCGATCCAGAAAACTCGGTGGTACCGATTTTGTGAATCGAGGTAACAGAAAGTTGGCAACCCAAACTCAGTGGCACCGAAGTGGAATCGGTTGCACCGATGTGCTAGGGCTTGGCATGGGTCTGTCTGAGTTTGGGAATCGGTGGCACCGAGTGGGAAGTGTTGGTTACACCGATCTTGGATATTTGACTTTGGACAGACTTTTGTGGAAGAGCTTGTGGGTGTTTTTGGTGACTATCTCTTGTGCACGTGGATCATCTTGTTCACCAACAGTACCTTACCCCCTTTGAATAGTATTGGCTTTCCTATGGACTCAAAGTGATTTCTCACAAAGTAAAATGTAGAGTCCTCTTGCTTGAAGCTTTGCCAATCCATTTCCTTGCATCTTGGGGTATCTCCACAACCCTTTTGCCAACCCATCTCTCTCTATGGACTTTCACCTGAAATACACTAGGTAGAAATATTAGTCCAAGAGACAATGTATGTTGTCATGAATTATCAAAACCACCAAGGGAGCATGTTGTGCTTTCAGTTTCCGATCAATACAATTCTAGCATGGATAATAAACGATTATCATGAACAAGGAAATATAATAATAACCATTTTATTATTGCCTCTTGGGCATATTTCCAACAGTCTTCCACTCGCACTAGAGTCAATAATCTAGCTCACATCGCTATGTGATTTACATTGTTATGAATCTAACACCCAATGAGTTATGGGGTTCGATCATGTTTTGCATGTGAGAGAGGTTTTAGTCAACGGTCTGCAACATTCAGATCCGTGTGTTCTTTGCAAATCTATATGTCATACTATAGATGTTGCTACCACGCTCCACTTGGAGCTATTCCAAATGGCTGCTCCACTATACGTATCCGGATTACTTACTAAGAGCCATCCGGATTGGTGTCAAAGCTTGCATCGACGTAACTCTTTACGATGAACTCTTCATCACCTCCATAATAGAGAAACATTTCCTTAGTCCTCTAGTTACTAAGGATAATTTTGACCGCTGTCTAGTGATCCACTCCTGGATCACTCTTGTACCCCTTTGACAGACTCATGGCAAGGCACACACCAGGTGCGGTACACAACATGGCATACTATACAGAGCCTATGGATAAGGCATAGGGGACGACCTTCGTCCTTTCTCTTTCTTCTGCCGTGGTCGAGCTTTGAGTCTTACTCAACTTCACACCTTACAAATCAGTCAAGAACTCTTTCTTTGACTGATCCATTTTGAACTCTCTCAAAATCTTGTCAAGGTATGTACTCATTGAAAGTCTTATTAGGCCTCTTGATCTATCTCTATAGATCTTGATGCCCAATATTT
This sequence comes from Elymus sibiricus, assembly GCA_039707655.1. Taxonomy (NCBI): domain Eukaryota; kingdom Viridiplantae; phylum Streptophyta; class Magnoliopsida; order Poales; family Poaceae; genus Elymus; species Elymus sibiricus. The sequence goes on from CM077665.1 coordinate 420,777,032, forward strand.
AAGTAGCTTTATCCAGGTCTTCCTTTGAAAAACTCCTTTCAAACAACCCTTTATGCTTTCCAGAAATTCTACATCATTTCCGATCAACAATATGTCATCCACATATACTTTATCAGAAATGCTATAGTGCTCCCATTCACTTTCATGTAAATACAAGTTTCTTATAAACTTTGTATATACCCAAGAACTTTGATCTCCTTGTCAAAGCGTATATTCCAACTCCGAGATGCTTGCCCCAGTCCATAGAAGGATCACTGGAGTTTGCACACTTTTTAGCATCCTTAGGATCGACAAAACCTTGTGGTTGTATCACATACAACCTTTCCTCACGAAAACCGTTAAGGAAACTCTGTTTTGACATCCATCTGCCAGATTTCATAATCGAAAAATGCAGCAACTGCTAACATAATTCCAATAGACTTCAGCATCGCTACGGGTGAGAGAGTCTCATCGTAGTCAACTCCTTGAACTTGTCGGAAACTACTTTGCGACAAGTCGAGCCTTATAAATGGTGACAATTACCATCATTGCCTGTCTTGTTCTTAAAGGTCCATTTGTACTTAATGACCTGCCGTTCATCGGGCAAGTCTACCAAAGTCCATACTTGGTTTTCATACATGGATCCTATCTCAGATTTCACGGCTCATAGCCATTAGTTGGAATCCGGGCCCACCATCGCTTCTTCATAGCTCACAGGTTCACTATTGTCCAACAACATGACCTCTAAGACAGGATTCCGCACCACTTAGGGGCGATACGATTCCTTGTCGACCTACGAGGCTCAGTAGTAACTTGATATGAAGTTTCATGATCATCATCATTAGCTTCCTCTTCATTTGGTGTACGCACCGCAGAAACATCTTTCTGCGTTGTGCTACCATCCAACTGAAGTGACGGTTCAATAACCTCATCAAGTTCTACCTTCCTCTCACTCAATTCTTCCGAGAGAAACTCTTTCTCGAGAAAGGACCCATTTTTAGCAACAAACACTTTGCCCTTAGATCTGAGATAGAAGGTATACCCAACTGTTTCCTTAGGGTATCCTATGAAGACGCATTTGTCCGCTTTGGGTTCGAGCTTATCAGGTTGAAGTCTTTTCACATAAGTATCATATTCCCAAACTCTAAGAAATGACAGCTTAGGTTTCTGCCAAACCATAATTCATACGGTGTTATCTCAATGGATTTAGATGGTGCCCTATTTAAAGTGAATGTAGGTGTCTCTAATGCATAACCCCAAAACGATAGTGGCAAATTGGTAAGAGACATCATAGAATGCACCATATCCAATAGAGTACGGCTACGATATTCGGACACACCATTACACTGTGGTGTTCTGCTACTTCTCGAGCATGCGTTGGTTTTCCCTTGAAGAGGAAAGGGTGATGCAGCAAAGTAGATAAGTATTTCCCTCAGTTGTTGAGAACCAAGGTATCAATCCAGTAGGAGATACAAGCAAGTCCCCAATAGGTGTACCTACACAAATAATCAAACACTTGCACCCAACGCAATAAAGGGGTTGTCAATCCCTTCACGGTTACTTGCAAGGATGACATCTGATAGAGATAGATAGATATGATTGCTTGAAAGTAAAGTAAAACAAAAGTAAAAAGATTGCAGCAAGATATTTTTGGTATTTTTGGTTTTAGATCTGAAAGTATAATATGGAAAATAGACCCAGGGGCCATAGGTTTCACTAGAGGCTTCTCTCATGAAGGCAAATAATACGGTGGGTGAACAAATTACTGTCGAGCAATTGATAGAAAAGAGAATAATTATGAAGATATCCAAGGCAATGATTATGCATATAGGCATCACGTCCATGTCAAGTAGACCGAAACGATTCTGCATCTATTACTATTACTCCACACATCGACCGACTCCTGCCTGCATCTAGAGTATTAAGTTCATGAAGAACAGAGTAACGCATTAGGTAAGATGACATGATGTAGAGGGATAAACTCAAGCAATATGATGAAAACCCCATCTTTTTATCCTCGATGGCAACAATACAATACGTGCCTCGCTACCCCTACTTTGTCACTGGGTGAGGACACCGCAAGATTGAACCCAAAACTAAGCACTTCTCCCATTGCAAGAATTACCAATCTAGTTGGCCAAACCAAACCAATAACTCGAAGAGACTTGCAAAGATATGAAATCATGCATATAAGAATTCAGAAAAGATTCAAATAATATTCATAGATAATCTGAACATAAACCCACAATTCATCGGATCTCGACAAACACACCGCAAAAGAGTATTACATCGGATAGATCTCCATGAAGATCATGAAGAACATGGTATTGAAGAGCAAAGAGAGAGAAGAAGCCATCTAGCTACTAGCTATGGACCCGAAGGTCTGTGGTGAACTACTCACGCATCATCGGAGGGGCAATGGAGTTGATGTAGATGCCCTCCGTGATCGAATCCCCCTCCGGCAGATTACCGGAAAAGGCTCCAAGATTGGATCTCACGGGAACAGAGGGTTCTGGCGGCGGAAAAGTATTTTCGTGGCTCTTTTTGGTATCCAGGGAATATTTGTGAATTTATAGGCCGAAGAATAGGGTTAGAGGGGCTGCCGTGGGGCCACAAGCCAGGGGGCGCGCCCCTGTGGCTTGTCGCCACACGGCGGCTCCTCTGCCTTCATCTCCAAGTCTTCTAGGTTGCTTCTGGTCCAAGAAAAATTATTCCGAAGATTTTATTCCATTTGGACTCCGTTTAATATTCCTTATCTGCAATACTCAAAAACAAGGAAAAAACCAGAAACTGGCACTAGGCTCTAGATTAATAGGTTAGTCCCAAAAATAATATAAAATAGCATATTAATGCATATAAAACATCCAAAACAGATAATATAATAGCATGGAACAATAAAAAATTATAGATACGTTGGAGACGTATCAAGCATTCCCAAGCTTAATTCCTGCTCGTCCTCGAGTAGGTAAATGATAAAAACAGAATTTTTGATGTGGAATACTACCTAACATATTTATCCATGTAATATTCTTTATTGTGGCATGAATATTCAGATCCATAAGATTCAAAACAATAGTCTAATATTGACATAAAACAGTAATACTTCGAGCACACCAACAAGGCAATTGCGTCCTTTCAAAATAACATGGCCTTAGAAAGTTATCCCTACAAAATCATATGGTCTGGCTATGCTCCATCTTCCCCACACAAAGTATCTAAATCATGCACAACCCCGATGAACAAGCCAAGCAATTTTTTCACACTTTTAATGTTCTCAAACCTTTTCAACTCTCACGCAATACATGAGCGTGAGCCATGGATATAGCACTATAGGTGGAATAGAATATGGTGGAGGTTGCAAGGGAAAGGGAGAAGATAGTCTCACATCAACTAGGCGTATCAACGGGCTATGGAGATGCCCATCAATAGATATCAATGTGAGTGAGTAGGGATTGCCATGCAACAAATGCACTAGAGCTATAAGTGTATGAAAGCTCGAAAAGAAAACTAAGTGGTTGTGCATATGATGAAAAATTCCACTTAGCTATATGAAAGTGACAAAACAGGAGACTCTCTATTATGAAGATCATGGTGCTACTTTGAAGCACAAGTGTGGAAAAAGATAGTAGCAATTGTCCCTTCTCTCTTTCTCTCATTTTTTTTCTTTCTCTTTTTTTTTATTTTGGTGGGCATCTTTGGACTCTTTTTTTTATTTGGGCTTCGCTGGCCTCTTTTATTTTTTGTAAAGTCCGGATACTCATCCCAACTTGTGAGGGAGTCATAGCTTCCATCATCCTTTTCTCACACGAGACAATGCTCTAATAATGAAAATCATCACACTTTTATTTACTTACAACTCAAAAAGAAAATTACAACTCGATACCTATGACAAAATATGACTCTATATGCAATATGAAAGTGATGGTGCATGTCATGAAAAACGGAATGGTGGAAGTTGCATGGCAATATATCTCGGAATGGCTATGGAAATGCCATAATAGGTAGGTATGGTGGCTGTTTTGAGGAAAATATATGGTGGCTGTTTTGAGGAAGGTGGGTTTGATGCACCGGCGAAAGTTGCGCGGTACTAGAGAGGCTAGCAATGGTGGAAGGGTGAGAGTGCGTATAATCCATGGACTCAACATTAGTCATAAAGAACTCACATACTTATTGCAAAAGTCTATTAGTTATCAAACAAAGCATTAGACGCATGCTCCTAGGGGAGAGGTTGGTAGGAGTTAACCATCGCGCGCTCCCGACCCTCACACAAAGGTTGACAATCATTAAACAAATCATGCTCCGACTTCGTTACATAACGGTTCACCATACGTGCATGCTACGGGAATCACAAACTTCAACACAAGTATTCTTCCAATTCACAACTACTCACTAGCATGACTCTCATATTACCATCTTCATTATCTCAAAACTATATGCAAGGAATCAAACTTCTCATAGTATCCAATGCACTTAATATGAAAGTTTTTATTATATCCCTCTTGGATGCCCATTATATTAGGACTAAATTCATAACCTAAACAAATTACCATGCTGTTTTAAGAAACTCTCAAAATAATATAAGTGAGGTATGAGAGTTCAATAATTTCTATAAAATAAAACACCACCGTGCTCTAAAAAGATATAAGTGAAGTACTAGAGCAACATTGCCTAGCTCAAAACATATAAGTGAAGCACATAGAGTATTCTAATAAATTCACGATTCAGTGTGTCTCTCTCAAAAAGATGTGTGCAGCAAGGATGATTGTGGCAAACTAAAAAGCAAAGACTCATATCATACAAGACGCTCCAAGCAAAACACATATCATGTAGTGAATAAAAATATAGCCTCAAGTAAATTTACCGATGGATTGAAGACGAAAGAGGGGATGCCTTCCGGGGCATCCCCAAGCTTAGGCTTTTTGGTATCCTTGAATATGGCTTGGGGTGCCTTGGGCATCGCCAAGCTTAGGCTCTTGCCACTCCTTATTCCATAGTCCATCAAATCTTTACCCAAAACTTGAAAACTTCACAACACAAAACTCAACAGAAAACTCATGAGATCCGTTAGTATAAGAAAAATAAATCACCACTTTAGGTACTGTTGTGAACTCATTATTTATTTATATTGGTGTAATATCTACTTTATTCTAACTTCTCCATGGTTCATACCCCCCGATACAACCCATAGATACATCAAAATAAGCAAACAACACATAGAAAACAGAATCTGTCTAAAACAGAACAGTCTGTAGCAATCTATAGACTTCGAATACTTCTGTAACTCCAAAAAATTCTGAAACATTAGGACAATCAGGGAAATTTATATATCAATCTTGTGTAAAAATTTCAGATCAAAATCACGTTCCAGTGAATCTACAAAATTCCTGGACTGAGAGCAAAAGTTTCTGTTTTTTAGCAAAATCAAATTGCAAACACCGTAGACCATCCCAAAGGTCTTACTTGGCTCAAACACTAATTTAAACAAGAAAACACAATTATTACAGAGGTAATAATGTGTGGAAAACTCAAAAACAGAAGCAAAAACAAGAACATAAAAATAAAATTGGGTTGCCTCCCAACAAGCGCTATTGTTTAACGCCCCTAGCTAGGAATAACGCAATAGATCTAGGAATTGTCATCTTTGGTATGCAACTCCTCAATTGCACACTTATAAACCCTAGGAGATTCCTTGGTTTTATCAATAATCACACTCCTAGGCAAAAAATCAAGAAATTCACTTGTAGCAATAGGTTCCCTAACAATATTGATAAAGCTAGGGTGAACACTTATCATCTTAAGATCTTCATCCTATTTTCTAGAGGGTTCACCCTTATTTTTGGGAACATAAACAAACTTTGCAGTCTTAGAAGGAGAAATTTTTGGAGTGGTTTGAACAGAGGCAAAAGCGGAACCCAAGTTGGTAATAATGTCTTCTAGCTTTCCAATTCTAGAGGAATCTTGATCCAATTTTTCATTAACTATGGGTTCTTTTTCCCTAAGGCTTTTTAAAGTAACTCCTACCTTAGATCCATATTGAGTGATATGATTATGAATCTTTTTATCCAAGTTTTCAATGAGCTCAATAGTAGCAACTTTATTTTCAATAATATCAAGCCTTCGCATCACATGTTCCAAAGTTAAGATTGTTTCATTAACCATGAGAGGGGGTGAACCTACCAAATTTGTCATAGCATTATAAGAATCAAAGGTATGGCTACCCAAGAAATTTCCTCCCATAATGGTATCCAAAACATATCTATTCCAAGGAGAGACACCCACATAAAAATTGCGAAGGAGAATGGTAGTAGATTGCTTACGAGTAGATCTATTTTGAGCATTGCAAATTCTATACTAAGCATCTTTTAAGTTTTCTCCCTCCCTTTGCTTAAAATTAAGAACTTCACTCTCGGGAGTACTAGCGATAGTAGCAAGGCTAGCCATGAGTTTAAGCAATCTAACACACAAGCAAAACAAAAAGCAAACGGAAGAAGGGCGAATAAAAAGGCAAATCTTTTTGGGTTTTCTGAAAATCATTTTAGAAGTGGGGGAGAGGAAAACGAGAGGCAAATGGCAACTAAAGTAAATGCAAGAGATGAGTTTGTGATGGGTACTTGGATGGCTTGATGTAGATCTCCCCGGCAATGGCGCCAGAAATCCTTCTTGCTACTTCTCGAGCATGCGTTGGTTTTCCCTTGAAGAGGAAAGGGTGATGCAACAAAGTAGATAAGTATTTCCCTCAGCTGTTGAGAACCAAGGTATCAATCCAGTAGGAGATATAAGCAAGTCCCCAATAGGTGTACCTACACAAATAATCAAACACTTGCACCCAACGCAATAAAGGGGTTGTCAATCCCTTCACGGTTACTTGCAAGGATGAGATCTGATAGAGATAGATAGATATGATTGCTTGAAAGTAAAGTAAAACAAAAGTAAAAAGATTGCAGTAAGATATTTTTGGTATTTTTGGTTTTAGATCTGAAAGTATAATATGGAAAATAGACCCAGGGGCCATCGGTTTCACTAGAGGCTTCTCTCATGAAGGCAAATAATACGGTGGGTGAACAAATTACTGTCGAGCAATTGATAGAAAAGAGAATAATTATGAAGATATCCAAGGCAATGATTATGCATATAGGCATCACGTCCGTGTCAAGTAGACCGAAACGATTCTGCATCTACTACTATTACTCCACACATCGACCGACTCCTGCCTGCATCTAGAGTATTAAGTTCATGAAGAACAGAGTAACGCATTAGGTAAGATGACATGATGTAGAGGGATAAACTCAAGCAATATGATGAAAACCCCATCTTTTTATCCTCGATGGCAACAATACAATACGTGCCTCGCTACCCCTACTTTGTCACTGGGTGAGGACACCGCAAGATTGAACCCAAAACTAAGCACTTCTCCCATTGCAAGAATTACCAATCTAGTTGGCCAAACCAAACCAATAACTCGAAGAGACTTGCAAAGATATGAAATCATGCATATAAGAATTCAGAAAAGATTCAAATAATATTCATAGATAATCTGAACATAAACCCACAATTCATCGGATCTCGACAAACACACCGCAAAAGAGTATTACATCGGATAGATCTCCATGAAGATCATGAAGAACATGGTATTGAAGAGCAAAGAGAGAGAAGAAGCCATCTAGCTACTAGCTATGGACCCGAAGGTCTGTGGTGAACTACTCATGCATCATCGGAGGGGCAATGGAGTTGATGTAGATGCCCTCCGTGATCGAATCCCCCTCCGGCAGATTTTCGGAAAAGGCTCCAAGATTGGATCTCACGGGAACAGAGGGTTCTGGCGGCGGAAAAGTATTTTCGTGGCTCTTTTTGGTATCCAGGGAATATTTGTGAATTTATAGGCCGAAGAATAGGGTTAGAGGGGCTGCCGTGGGGCCACAAGCCAGGGGGGCGCCCCCCCTAGGGCGCGCCCCTGTGGCTTGTCGCCACACGGCGGCTCCTCTGCCTTCATCTCCAAGTCTTCTGGGTTGCTTCTGGTGCAAGAAAAATTATTCCGAAGATTTTATTCCGTTTGGACTCCGTTTAATATTCCTTATCTGCAATACTCAAAAACAAGGAAAAAACAGAAACTGGCACTAGGCTCTAGATTAATAGGTTAGTCCCAAAAATAATATAAAATAGCATATTAATGCATATAAAACATCCAAAACAGATAATATAATAGCGTGGAACAATCAAAATTATAGATACGTTGGAGACGTATCATGTTCCAGGTGGCATGTGTTGTGAAACAACTTCCACATTTTCTTAAATATATACCAAAACTTGTAACTCAGATGTTTACCTCCACGATCATATCGTAGACATTCAATCTTCTTGTCACGATGATCTTCAACTTCACTCTGAAATTTCTTGAACTTTTCAAAAGTTTCAGACTTGTGATTCATCAAGTAATCATACCAGTATCTACTCAAATCATTTGTGAAGGCAAGATAATAACGATATCCACCGCGTGCTTCAATGCTCGTTGGATAGCATACATCAATATGTATTGTTTCCAATAAGTCACTTGCCCGCTCCATCGAACCGGAAAACGGGGTCTTAGTCATCTTACCCAAGAGGCATGGTTCGCATGTCTCAAGCGATTCAAAATCGAGTGAGTCCAAAGATCCATCAACATGGAGCTTCTTCATGCAATCTACACCAATATGACCTTAGTGGCAGTGCCACAAGTATGTGGTACTATCATTATCAACTTTGCATCTTTTGGCATCAATATTATGAACATGTGTATCACAATGATCGAGATTCAGTAAACTATTCACATTGGATGCATGCCCATTGAAGGTATTATTCATGTAAACAGAATAACCATTATTCTCTGACTTAAATGAATGACCGTATTGCAATAAACACGATCTAATCATGTTCATGCTCAACGCAAACACCGAATAACATTTATTTAGGTTCAACACTAATCCCGAAGGTAGAGGGAGTGTGCGATGGTGATCATATCAACGTTGGAAACACTTCCAACACACATCGTCACCTCACCCTTGGCTAGTCTCCGTTTATTCCGTAGCTTTTACTTCGAGTTACCAATATCAGCAACTGAACCGGTATCTAATACCCAGGTTCTACTAGGAGTACTAGTACGGTACACATCAATAATATGTATATCAAATATACTTTTGTTGAAGTTGCCAGCCTTCTTATCTGACATGTATCTGGGGCAGTCCCGCTTCAGTGACCGTTCCCCTCATAACAGAAGCACTCAGTCTCGGGTTTGGGTCCAATCTTGGGTTTCTTCACTGGAGCGACAACTGGCTTGCCATTCTCGAAGTTTCCCGTCTTGCCCTTGCCCTTCTTGAAACTAGTGGTCTTACCATCAACACTTGATGCTCTTTCTTGATTTCTACCTTTCGCGGTGTAAAACATTGCGAATATCTCAGGGATCATCTTCTCCATCCCTGACATGTTATAGTTCATCACGAAGCTTTAGTAGCTTGGTGGCAGTGACTTGGAGAAGTATGTCAATCACTATCTTATCTGGAAGATCAACTCCCACTTGATTCAAGCGATTGTAGCACCCATACAATCTGAGCACATGCTCACCGATTGAGCTATTCTCCTTCATCTTGCAGGCAAAGAATCTTGTTGGAGGTCTCATACCTCTCAACATGGGAACGAGCCTGAAATCCCAATTTGAGCTCTTGGAACATCTCATATGATCCGTGACGTTCAAAACATCTTTGGAGACTCAATTCTAAGCCGTAAAGCATGGTGCACTGAACTATCAAGTAGTCATCAAAAACGTGTCTGTCTGATGTTCTCAACATCCACAGACGCCGCTTGAGGGGGGTGGCGCACCGAGCGGTGCATTAAGGACATAAGCCTTCTGTGCAGCAACTGAGGACAATCCTCAGATCACGGACCTAGTCCGCATAATTGCTACCAACATCTTTCAACTCTATTTTCTCTAGGAACGTATCAAAAACACAGGGGAGCTACAACGCGAGCTATTGATCTACAACATAATTTTGCAAAGACAACTTTAGACTATGTTCATGATAAAGAGTTCAATTAATTATATTACTTAAAGAACTCCCACTCAAATTGACATCCCTCCGGTCATTCGAGTGCTACATGATCGAAATTCACCAACCCAAGTCCGATCATCACGTGAGATGAGGTGGTTTCAGAGGTGAACATCTCCAGGTTGATCATATCTACTATATGACTTGTGTTCGACCTTTCGGTTTCTTGTGTTCCGAGGCCATGTCTGTACATGCTAGGCTCGTCAAGTTTAACACTGGCTTGCACCCGTTGTATGTGAACGTAGAGTCTATCACACCCGATCATCATGTGGTGCTTCGAAAGGACGAACTTTCGCAACGGTGCACACTCGGGGAGAACACAATTTTATCTTGAAATTTTAGTGAGGGCTCACCTTATGATGCTACCGTCGTCCTAAGCAATATAAGATGCATAAAAGGATTAACATCACATGCAAATCATAAGTGACATGATATGGCCATGATCTTGTGCTTTTGATCTCCATCTCCAAAGCACCGGCATGATCTCCATCGTCACCGGCCTGACACCATGATCTCCATCATCTTGATCTCCATCAACGTGTCGCCATGAGGTTGTCGCGCCAACTATTGCTTCTACAACTATTGCTAACTCATAGCGATAAAGTAAAGTAAAAGAAGGCGAAAATAATTAAAGACAACCCTATGGATCCTCCGGTTGCCGTACTCATCGACATGCAAGTCATGATAATCTATACAAAACATGATCATCTCATACATCACATATATCGCATCATGTGTTTGGCCATATCATATCACAACATACCCCGCAAAAACAAGTTAGACATCCTCTAATATGTTGTTGCATGTTTTACGTGGCTGCTATGGGTATCTAGCAAGAACGATTCTTACCTACGCAAAACCACAACGGTGATATACAAGTTGCTATTTCACCTTCTACAAGGACCGCCTCTGTCGAATCCGATTCAACTAAAGTGGGAGAGACAGACACCCGCCAGCCATCTTATGCAACAATGTTACATGTCAGTCGATGGAACCGGTCTCTCGTATGTGGATGAGTAAGGTTGGACCGAGCCGCTTCCTCCCACAATACCGCCGAATCAAGATAAGACTAAGGAGGGAAGCAATCTGAATATCAACGCCCACAAACTCCTTTGTGTTCTACTCGTGATCTCATCTACGCATAAACCAAGCTCATGATGCCACTATTGGGGAACGTTGCATGGGAAACAAAAAATTTCCGACGCACATACAAGATCTATCCATGGAGATGAGCATCTACGAGAGGGGAGATCGGATCCACATACCCTTGTAGATCGCTAAGCGGGAAGCATTAAGAAACGCGGTTGATGTAGTCGAACGTCTTCACGATCCAAATCGCAAGCCGTCCCGCGATCCAATCACGATCTAGCGCCGAACGGACGGCACCTCCGCGTTCAGCACACGTACAGCTCGATGACGTCTCCGCCTCCTCGATCCAGCGAGTGAGGTCGGAGTGGTAGATGAGTTCTCCGGCTACACGACGGCGTGGTGGTGGTGCTATCCCGGCAGGGCTACGCCTAGCGCTACCGAAACCGCGAACGGAGGAGAAAACGATCTAGGGAGAGAGAGGGGCGCCAAGGGCTTCGTGTGTGCTCTTGGGGCGCCCCCTCCGCTCCATATATAGGTGGAGGGGCGTGGAGATCACCCCCTCCAAGCCCTAGGGCGCAGCCAAGGGGGAGGAGTTGGACTCCTAGTCCAATTCCCTCCCTTTCCATAAACAGGTGGACTTTCCACCTCTCCCAAGCCACATGGGCCTTGAGGGACTTGTGCGCCTGGCCCAATAAGGCCAGGGCGCCTCCCCTCAGCCCATGCAAACCCTTGGGACGTGGTGGAACCCTTGGTGGACTTCCGGACTCCTCCAGAAGTTTCCGGAACCATCTAGAAGCTTCGCGGTACAATACCGGAAAAACCCGAAACTTTTCCGGTCGCCAAAATATGACTTCCCATATATAAATCTTTACCTCCGGACCATTCCGGAGCTCCTCGTGACGTCCGGGATCTCATCCGGGACTCCGAACAACCTTCGGTCACCAACATACATAAGTCAATAATACCGAAACGTCACCGAACGTTAAGTGTGCAGACCCTGCGGGTTCGAGAACTATGTAGACATGACCGAGACAACTCTACGGTCAATAACCAATAGCGTGACCTGGATGCCCATATTGTTTCCTACATATTCTACGAAGATCTTTATCGGTCGAACCACGATGTGAAGGATTCAGACAATCCCGTATGCAGTTCCCTTTGTCCATCAGTATGTTACTTGCCCGAGATTCGATCGTCGGTATCTCCATACCTAGTTCAATCTCGTTACCGGCAAGTCTCTTTACTCGTTCCGTAACACAATATCATGTGACTAACTCCATAGTCACATTGCTTGCAAGCTTCTTGTGATGCAGTGTTACCGAGTGGGCCCAGAGATACTTCTCCATCATACGGAGTGACAAATCCCAGTCTCGATCCACGCCAACCCAACAGACACCCTCAGAGATAGCTGTAGAGCACCTTTATAGTCACCCAGTTATGTTGTGACGTTTGATACACACAAGGTATTCCTACGGTGTCAGGGAGTTGCGTGATCTCATGGTCGTAGGAACAGATACTTGACATTGATAAAGCAGTAGCAATAAACTGACATGATCATATGCTATGCTTACGGTTGGGTCTTGTCCATCACATCATTCTCCTAATGATGTGATCCCGTTATCAGATGACAACTCATGTCTATGGTCAGGAAACCTTGACCATCTCTGATCAACGAGCTAGTCTAGTAGAGGCTTACTAGGGACATGGTGTTGTATATGTATCCACACATGTATCTGAGTTTCCGATCAATACAATTCAAGCATGGATAATATACGATTATCATGAACAAGGAAATATAATAATAACCATTTTATTATTGCCTCTAGGGCATATTTCCAACACGGAGACCCTTCGACGAAACACCAGGGCGCACCAGCCCCCCCAGGCGCGCCCTCGTGAGTTGTGCCCATCACGGCCCACGTCTGGTGCCCACCTTCTAGTATTTAAGGTCTTTTGACCTAGAAAAAAATAAGGAGAGGACTTTTGGAATGGAACGCCTCCGTCTCGAGGCAAAACTTGGGCACGGGCACTTTTGCCCTTCGGCGGAGCGATTCCGCCGGGGGAACTTCCCTCCCGGAGGGGAAAATCGAAGCCATCGTCATCACCAACACCCCTCTTGTCGGGGGGATTACCCCCGGGTAGGCTCAAGGAGACGACTCAACATTTTAAAACATCGGGGGAGCCACCCCCGGTATGCCAAGCCCCGCGAATCAACGAGACAAACGAAGAAGTGAAGACAGAAGACAAAACCGTGGCCCGGCTGGCTCCTCCCGGCTGGCTCCGCCCGGCTGGCTCCTCCCGGCTGGCTCCGCCCGGCTGGCTCCTCCTGGCTGGCTCCTCCTGGCCGGCTCCTCCTGGCCGGCTCCCCCTGGCTGGCTCCTCCCGGCTGGCTCCTCCCGGCAGGCTCCACCCGGCTGGCTCCTCCCGACAGGCTCCACCCGGCTGGCTCCTCCCGGCTGGCTCCGCCCGGCTGGCTCCGCCAGGCTGGCTCCTCCCGGCTGGCTCCGCCCGGCTGGCACCTCCCGGCTGGCTCCGCATCTATATCAGCAACTTTACTGTTTGCCCCGGCGCCAGCCTGTCTCGCCCGGGGCTGGCCGCTTGGCCCGATACGTTCGTTCCCACGAGACGGCTTAGTAGCGTATACGGTACCAAAGGCCCACTCTTTGTCTCAGCTACAGCTCGCACCGCGACTGTCCGGCTAGCAAGAGCACAAGCTGGAGGTCACCACACGTGAAAAGCGTCCGAGGAGTAAATGGCTTGGACGCTCCACTCCGCGGCCCACTCTTCGCCTCAGCTACAGACCGGCTCCCGGCTGCTCCGTTCGCGGTCCCCCGCAGCGCCGGGCCGTCGACTGGACCGCGCTCCGCGCTTCCCCGCGCGCCTTCCACGCCCGGGCTTCGCCTCGAGCTGGAGCCGGGTGCGCCCGCTCTCCGCTCGGGCCGGCCGCACCCGCGTGCGCCTCTGCGGCTCCAGCCCGGCGATGGCCGCCTGCGTGCCGCCCCGGCCACAGCTTCGCCCGCGCCTCCAGGCCCCGTCTCCACCACTTGCCGCCGTCCCCGGCCACGCCTCCGCGCGCCCGACGTTGCGCCGTGCCGCCAGCTCCCCGCCGCGGCCGGCCGGTGCCGCCCCCCCGTGTTCGCACCCCTGCGTGCTACCCCTTCCGCCCCCGCGCGCGCGGACTCCGCCTCGCCTCGGCTCCACGCGGACATGCCTGCTCGCGCCGGTTTCCGCCTCGACCCCGCACGCTGCCGCTCCCGCGGCCGCACCTCCGTCCGCGACCCCGCCTTCCGAGCTGCCTCCACGCCCGCGCGCTCGCCCCGTCGGCTCCGGCTGCGTACGTCCGCGCCCATGCTGCCGGCTCTGTCCCGCTCGCGCTCTTCCCGCCCCCTGGCTCCGGCCAGCTCCGGCCGGCTCTCGCACGCCCCGACCGGCTCCAGCGCTCAGTTGACAGTTCTTGTCGCGCCCATCAGCCGCCTCGTCGCGTCGCGCTTCTCCTCCCCGCGCTGGCTGCAATCTGCGCCCCTGCACCTCCGCTCGCCGCCTCGCCAAACCGGCTGCGCCACGCCGGCTCCGCGTGCGCCCGCGCCGGCTGCCGGCTCGCCGGTCCCCCGCGTCGGCTGCCGCCCCGCTGCCGCGTTTCCTCTGCCCCGCGCGCGGCCCTGGCTGGCTCCGGCGCTCCCCCGGCTTCTCCGCCCGCACAGGCCGCGGGTTGTCGCCCATCTGCCCACCTCCACGCGCCGGCCCCGCGCCGGCTCCGGGTCGCCGCCCCGTGCCCGGCTGGCTCCGCCCGCCCCGCGGTCCGGCTCCACCTGCCTCGCGCCTCCAGCTCCTCCAGCGCGCCTCGTCACCGCGCCCCGCTCAGCTCCTCCGCGCCCGGGGCCGCTGCCGGCCTCGCCCGCCCCGGCTCGGCTCGCCGCCGCCCCCGCGCGTCGCGCCACTTCGCCCGCGCTGGCTGCGACCTGCGCCCCCGCACCTCCGCGCCGGCTGCCGGCTCGCCGGTCCCCCGCGCTGGCTGCCGCCCCGCTGCCGTGTTTCCTCTGCTCTACGCCGGCTCCTACCCCGCGCCTCTCCCTCTCCGCCTTGTCGCGTCGCGTGCGCCGGTTCCGCCCGCCGGCCTGCCTCCCCACGCTGGCTGCTTTGTCTCCCGCCACGCCCGCGCGGGCTGAGCCCCGCACGCTCCGCTGCCGGTTGGAGAGAAAAAGAAGAAAACGTGGGCCGGCTGCTAGCAAAAAAAAACAAAAAACTGTGCGCCCGTCTGCCCACGGCAGCTGGTCCACCCGGAGGCTCGGACCCGCGTCCTCGGTCGGCTGGCCCGCATCGCCGCTCGGCCAGTTGGCACCCGCCCGCGTCGCCGCTCGGTCGGCCGGCGCGCCTGCCCGCGTCGCTGTCCGTCCGGCTTCCCGGCTGGCCTGCCCGCCTACTTTGACATCGGGCCGACTGGAGAGTCGACTCCGCTGCTAGTCCACTTCGGTGCCGGCCGGCACCTCCATCAACCGCCCCGGAGGCTACACCCAGCGGGTGCGCCCGGCATGCCCGTTGGTAAAAAACCGCGCTGTCTGCAAGCCGCGGCGGCTATCTTCAACAACACCCGCCTCGCCTACGCGAAAATCAATGAACCTCCTCGCTCGGAGGCCACTCCGGGTAGGGCCTCGCACCCATCAGCCGGCGGACTCCGCGTCCGCGCACGGCAGGGCCTCGCGCCCATCAGCCGGCGGACTCCACGACCGCGCACGGCAGCGCCTCGCGCTTATCAGCCGGCGGACCCCGCGTCCGCCCTCGGCAGCGCCTCGCGCTCATCAGCCGGCGGACCCCGCGTCCGCCCTCGCCAGCGCCTCGCGCTCATCAGCCGGAGGACCCTGCGTCCGCCCTCGGCGGCGCCTCGCGCTCATCAGCCGGCGGACTCCGCGTCCGCGCACGGCAGGGACTCGCGCCCATCAGCCGACGGACTCCACGACCGCGCACGGCAACGCCTCGCGCTTATCAGCCGGCGGACCCCGCGTCCGCCCTCGGCAGCGCCTCGCGCTCATCAGCCGGCGGACCCAGCGTCCGCCCTCGGCAGCGCCTCGCGCTCATCAGCCGGCGGACCCGCGTCAGCCCTCGGCAGCGCCTCGCGCTCATCAGCCGGCGGACCCCGCGTCCGCCCTTCGCGGTGCCTCGCACTCATCAGTCGGCAGACCTAGCGTCCGCCCTCGGCAGCGCCTCGCGCTCATCAGCCGGGGGACCCCGCGTCCGTCCTTGGCAGCGCCTCGCGCTCAATAGCGGGCAGACCCTGCGTCCGCCCTTGGCAGCGCCTCGCGCTCATCAGCCGGCGGACCCCGCGTCTACCCCCGGCAAGGCCCCGCGCCCATCGGTCGTTGGACCCCGCGTCCGCACCCGGCATCCCCAACGCCATTGTCTGCTTCAGCAACAGCAAAGACCCTCCGCCCGACTCTTCGAGTCGCCCGGAGGCTCGGAGGCTACACCCAGCGGGTGCGCTGGCGCCCCCCCGCTGGAAACAGCTAGTCGGTGGGCCCCGCGTCCGCGCCCGGCAGCGCCTCGCGCTCATCAGCCGGCGAACCCCGCGTCCGCGCCCGGTGACACCTCGCGCGCATCAGTCGGACCACGTCTGCTGCGAGCCGCGCTGGCCGACATCGACAAAAACTGCCTCGCCGGCACCAAAAAGCAATGTGAGCTCCCGATCGCCCATCGTCATGCCACTCGCAAACAGCGGATACCCCGAGCGTCCCTCGGAGGCAATCTCCGCATCTATTTCAGCAACTTTACTGTTCGCCCCGCGTGCCAGCCTGTCTCGCCCGGGGCTGGCCGCTTGGCCCGATACGTTCGTTCCCACGAGACGGCTTAGTAGCGTATACGGTACCAAGGGCCCACTCTTTGTCTCAGCTACAGCTCGCACCGCGACTGTCCGGCTAGCGAGAGCACAAGCTGGAGGTCACCACACGTGAAAAGCGTCCGAGGAGGAAACGGCTTGGGCGATCCGGTCGTTTCATTTGCGAGTATCTGCTCGGTCGAGTCTGCTCCCAGAGTCCGAGTACTGTACGCTCCACTCCGCGGCCCACTCTTCGCCTCTGCTACAGACCGGCTCCCGGCTGTCCGGCTAGCAAGAGCAAAAGCCAAAGATCAGAGAGAACATGAAAAAGACTGAAGGGGGCTCGGGCAAAAACCGAGTCGGCACCCTCTGCATAAAGCTTGCACTACCAAAATCAAATATTTGATATATCTGCATCGACTAAACTTGTATTTTGCACGATCATTTCCATGAGGAACCTCCTCGCTCGGAGGCTCGGAGGCCACTCCCGGCAAGGCCCCGCGCCCATCAGCCGGCGGACCCCGCGTCCGCCCTCGGCAGCGCCTCGCGCTCATCAGCCGGCGGACCCCGCGTCCGCCCTTCGCAGCGCCTCGCGCTCATCAGCCGGCGGACCCCGCGTCCGCCCTCGGCAGCGCCTCGCGCTCATCAGCCGGCGGACCCCGCATCCGCCCTCGGCAGCGCCTCGCGCTCATCAGCCGGCGGACCCCGCGTCCGCCCTAGGCAGCGCCTCGCGCTCATCAGCCGGCGAACCCCGCGTCCGCCCTAGGCGGCGCCTTGCGCTCATCAGCCGGCAGACCCCGCGTCCGCCCTCGGCAGCGCCTCGCGCTCATCAGCCGGCGGACCCCGCGTCTGCCCTTGGCAGCGCGTCGCGCGCATCAGCCGGCGGACCCCGCGTCCGCCCTCGGCAGCGCCTCGCGCGCATCAGCCAGCGGACCTCGCGTCCACCCTCGGCAGCGCCTCGCACCCAACAGCCGGCGGACCCTGCGTCTGCCTCCGGCAGGGCTCCGCGCCCATCAGCCGGTGGACCCCGCGTCCGCCTCTGGCAGGGCCCCGCGCCCATCAGTTGGCAGACTCCGCGTCCACGCCCGACGTCCTCGATGCCACCGTCTATTTCAGCAACAGCAAAGACCCTCCGCCCGACTCTTCGAGTCGCCCGGAGGCTCGGAGGCTACACCCAGCGGGTGCGCTGGCGCGCCCCCGCTGGAAGCAAGCCACGTCATCCCCGACCCGCAATCGACCGTCATCAACGACTTCTGCAACAACGACCCCAGCGGCAAAAACCCTCCGCCCGACTCTCCAAGTCGCCCGGAGGCTCGGAGGCTACTGTCGGGGGGATTACCCCTGGGTAGGATCAAGGAGACGACTCAACATTTTAAAACATCGGGGGAGCCACCCCCGGTATGCCAAGCCCCGCGAATCAACGAGACAAACGAAGAAGTGAAGACAGAAGACAAAACTGCGGCCCGGCTGGCTCCTCCCGGCTGGCTCCTCCTGGCCGGCTCCTCCCGGCTGGCTCCCCCTGGCTGGCTCCTCCCGGCTGGCTCCTCCCGGCAGGCTCCATCCGGCTAGCTCCTCCCGGCAGGCTCCGCCCGGCTGGCTCCTCCCGGCTGGCTCCGCCCGGCTGGCTCCTCCCGGCTGGCTCCGCCCGGCTGGCTCCTCCCGGCTGGCTCCTCCCGGCTGGCTCCACCCGGCTGGCTCCTCCCGGCTGGCTCCGCCCGGCTGGATCCTCCCGGCTGGCTCCTCCCGGCTGGCTCCTCCTGGCCGGCTCTGCCCGGCTGGCTCCTCCTGGCCGGCTCCTCCCGGCCGGCTCCGCCCGGCTGGCTCCTCCCGGCTGGCTCCTCCCGGCTGGCTCCGCCCGGTTGGCTCCTCCCGGCTGGCTCCTCCCGGCTGGCTCCGCCTGGCCGGCTCCTCCTAGCCGGCTCCTCCTGGCCGGCTCCGCCTGGCCGGCTGCGGCCCGATGAAGTCAGCTCCAGGCGGCCCGTCGGACACGAGCTGACGACACTGTAGCTGACGAACTGTAGAGCCTGCCACCCCGCTACAGTCGGGCACTATTGGCGAATAGTGCCCCGCTGTGCACCCGTCGCATGTCGCTTCACTGCGCTCCAATAGTGGCGCACTGTAGCCTGCATCACTTGTCCCCTCCAATAGTAGATAGTTGGCTGGTGGGCCTGCCCTTGTCCCCTGGGCCTCCCTATATAAGAGGCACCAGGGGAGCCTCCAAAAGGCGGCCAGACACACACTCACGGGGGGCCTCCTCTCATCCTCTCCCTCTCACTCATGCTCACGCATGCATACATACGAGGCCAAGGTAAGGAGCTCACAGCTCCCTCTTCCTCCTCAGACACAGCTCCAGGAGCAACCCTGTACTACATATACACCTCGAATACAGACATGCAGGAGTAGGGGTATTATCTCTCCGGAGAGCCCCGAACCTGGGTAAACCACCGCGTGCTATCCGCATACCCGTCCCGGATCTCCACTGCAGCCTTGCTCTCACCTCTCAAGCCATCCCATGGCATCTGCCGTCTCGGGGCACCCCCTGTGAGAAAACGACGACACCTCTCATCTTTGGGAAGCCAATCTTCATCAACATCTTCAACAACACCATCTCCTCTGAAACCCTAGTTCATCTCTTGTGTTCAATCTTTGTACCGAAACCTCAGATCTGTACCTGTGGGTGACTAGTAGTGTTGATTACATCTTGTAGTTGATTACTATATGGTTTATTTGGTGGAAGATTATATGTTCAGATCCATTATGCTATTCAATACCCCTTTGATCTTGAGCATGAATTTTATTTGTGAGTAGTTACCTTTGTTCTTGAGGTCACTGGAGAAGTCATGTTGCAAGTAACCATGTGAATTTGATATGTGTTCGATATTTTGATGATATGTATGTTGTGATTCCCTTAGTGGTGTCATGTGAACGTCGACTACATGTCACTTCACCATCCTTGGGCCTAAGCACTACTGCAGGATGCTGCTAACGCGACACTACAATCAGAGATCCTTCGACGAAACTGTGTGCGATGCATGAATCGCAAACGGTGTAGTTCAAGCTCCGTCTCCAATGACATGAACTGTGTGCGATGGAGGATCCATCAAATACGATTCGGAAAATATTTGCGTGTGCGATCTACGGCAGACAGTTGAATTTTAAGAACTGTTTGTGATGAGGCGAAATGGCACAAACGGTTAATCTGACATAGATGTGTGTGATGTACGGCATACATGCCCCTCAGATGAACTGTTTGCAATGATACGGAAGAACACAAACGGTTCGGCGTAACAAGGTGTGTGTGATAGGCTACAAACAGTTCAATAATCACAACTGTGTGCTATAATTTTGGACAACACATACGATTTGTTGTTCTGAATTGTGTGCTCTACAGGGCACACAATTCAAGAAACCAAATGTGTGTGCTATTGTGAACGATCACTGACGAATCTGTATTCTGAACCGTTTGTGATGAGATCGAGAGGGTAGACAGAGTTAAGGAATAAATATGAGTAAACAACAACAGATTTAAAGAGTACAATCTGTTTTACTTCTTCTTGTTGTTGTTAGATGGCCCCGCACCATTGTCTTGACGTGGACGCTTCTTGCCACTGGCCGTTGGATTTTCATCGCCATCGTCGTTGATGTCCTCGTCGTCGTCCTCCTTGTTCGGCCATTCCTCCTCCTCCTCATTGTCATCGTCATCTTCGTCCTTCGGCGGCTCCTCTTTGTCCTGCTCCTTGTCTAACCATTCCTCCTCCTCCTCCTCATCGTTGTGTGGTTGAACCTAGACTAGCGGAACTGTCGTCCTCGCTGTCGCTCAACATTGTTGCGCTACGTAATTAAACAACCGGCGAGAAAGCAAGATTGCAGAGTGTGTGGAAGTGTAGAGTGGCCGGACAGGACGATGAAGTTGGTGGCCACTGAAGCGTGGTGTGATGACAAGAGGAATGGAAATTGAAGCGGGGGATTGACGAATTATATTGGCGCCTTGGCAGGTGGTTAGAATTCCGATATAATCAATCACAATTGTGTGCACCCGGCCCGTCGCTCTAAATTCCCGCTGTTGTGCAGTTCTCCATATGCCAAATGTTTCACATGTGTACATTTTAGGAGTTCACACGGTTCGCTAGATGCTTTGTTTAACTACCCACACGCTTATATGAAACACAACAGGTGTGAAATAGTAAGCATTTAACATAGGACAATTGGTAAGCAATATATATAGATGAGCTCTGCTTATTCATGTAGCCATTAATAATCAAACAACACCCCTAATGATCATTGCAAACAGCGCATAGAAGATGGCTAATGCGGCAACTACAAATACACATAGTAGTTCCTTTTTGTCTCTTGCTTTCATCTGTTGCTTGTGATTGATTCTTTCTTGCTTCATCGTGGTGATTGTACACTCCAGATTAGTCAGTTTCTTCTTCATCTTTATGTTATCTTCTGCAAGCTTGGTGATAACACTCCGAGCCCTACCATGCCATTCATCATCCAACCAGTTAACAAAGGCACAAGCCTCATATCCCTGCGAATGTTAAATAATCAGGATCAGCGGGGGCATTAACTGAACTTAAGGGAAGAACTTATCACTAACCTCTAAGGGGCAACTGAGAAACCGTCTGCCAATGTCGAATCCCTCCGTGCATACACGTCGAGCGGGACAGTGTCCGTGCACACAACTCAGCTTATAGTACGTCTCGTTGGCGCAAAACTCGGAATCAAACTCATGTTGCGGGAGTCTACTGGAGTCATACTCTGGATCCGGCATTTGATCGCTTTCCAGTGTGTGTGTGTGGGGGGGTGGGGGTCCAATTCAAGACGAACTGAGTGAGCTGCTTGCTTTGGACATGGTAAAAGATGAGGAAAGATTGGGACCTGACAAGACGATTCGGACCCGTAGTACACCGGCCTCCTGGTGACCTTAGGCAAGTGCATGGCGGTGACCGCCGTCGTGGTGGCGCCGGCAATGGCGCTGCCAAGAGCGACTGTATGTACCGCTGCAGCCGCACTGAAACCATTAGCACCACTAGTCTGCATTCCCCCAATGTCAGCGCCACGCTAGGGAATTTGGGCGTTAGGGATTTGGAAGCTATTTAGGGATTTGGGGAAGACGGGGAAACTATGGGGATCTGATGATAACGGTTGGGGAACTATTTATCGCATTCTGTTGTATACGGCACACGGTTTCGTAACATTACCATTTGTGATGTGCTTCCCGGTACATATGGGTGCGGTAAACAGCCGCTCTCCGGAAACCCCCCAAAAAACGTTATGCTGATAAAGGTGTCGGCAGCGACCGAGGCAGCGGCTGTCGAATAGGAGGTCAATCCCCGGTCGGTCGGCGGTGTCGGCGTTATAGGAAGTCCATCCTCGGTCGGTTGGCGGTGGCGGCGTGATAGGAGGTCAATCCTCGGTCGGCGGCGGGAGATATAGGAGGAGCAAAATCCTCGTGGTCGCCGCCGGCGTGATTGGAGCACGTCCCTCGCGGTCGTAGGCGGGATAGTGCAGCCCGGACTTCAGTTAGGTGCCCCACTAAGCTCTGCTCCTCTACCGTGCTGTCTCGCCGTGCCGCTGCTAATCAATTAAGGTATTCTTTTCCTTAGTGGCATTATTAAGGTATTAAATTCATATAAGGGCACTACTACTGATGATGCGTGTAAATTGGCTGGTTGATTAGTGTCATTGCACGGTTGGATAACATTATGCAGCGCCCTTCATAAATTTTGAAAATAAAATATTTTGATTTATTGACCCATATCTTTGTTCATCCATTAAGGATGGAATGTGTGCAGATGGAACGATCTGAAAGGATGAGGGATCGGACAACCTCAAGGTATAGGGCTGGCATGGAGGAGTTCATGGTTTTAGCTGAACGGACAAAGAAGAGAATTGGCGAAGAAGATTACGTCCTATGTCCATGCAAGGATTGTACCAATACGGTGTCAATTGCAATTGATTTCATTGATTTACACTTATACAAGAGGGGATTCATGGGTGGATACACAATATGGACTAAACACGGTGAAGAGCTGGTTATGGATGAAGGTAATAACGTGCATGTCGGCGAGGTGCCAAACCCCGATCAGAGTCACATGGGTGTTGAATTTAACCATGGGGCTGAGACGTCAAGCTACAGACAGAAGACTGGCATGCCAAAAAAAACCAAAGAAAAACCATGAGTGTTAAGTAGACATCACCGACCTTGATGATATGCCAGATTTTGCTGCTCTGATTGCAGATTTCCAGGGCCAAGATAAAGAAATGGCCGGGTACAAGGAGCTTCCAAGCATTGATGCGGCCTCCAAGAAAGATTTGTATCCAGGTTGCAAAAAAAAATATTCCAAGTTGAGTGTCACACTGACGCTTCTCAGATTTAAAGCAGAAAGCGGTCTATCAAACAAGGCCTTCACACAGTTGTTGATTCTTTTCAAAGACATTCTTCCCGAAGATAATGTGCTCCCCAAAAGCACAAACGAAGCGAAGAAAGTTGTTTGTCCATTGGAACTTGAAGTCCAGAAGGTACACAGTTGTGTGAATGACTGTATGTTGTACCGCGGTGACTACAAAGATTTGCGTTCATGTCACATATGCAAGCACGCACGATACAAGCGCAGGAGAGCAAAGGACAAGTGCAAAATGGACGAAGAGATCGAGACAGGAATCCCATTCAAGTTTGTTTGGTACTTGCCTATAATTCCATGGTTGAAGCGTTTGTTTGCAAACCCTAGAGAGGCAAAGAGGTTGCGGTGGCATCATGATGAGCGAACTGCGGATAAATATATGAGGCACCCGAAAGATGGGGCTCAGTGGGAACAAATTGCGGACGGGTTTAAAGATTTTGCAAAGGATCCTAGAAATATATGGCTAGGGGAGTGTACTGATGGATTTAATCCATTTGGCGATATGAACACCAAACACAGCACTTGGCCGATGCTTCTGTGCATATATAACCTTCCTCCTTTGTTGTGTATGAAGAAAAAATACATCATGATGTCGATGATTATCCAAGGCCCGAAGCAACCTGGAAATCATATCGACATTTACTTTCAGTTGCCGGTAGAAGAACTGCAGACATTGTGGTTGCCTGGTGCGAACTGTTATGATGCCTACGCAAAGGAGTTTTTCTGGCTACTTGCGTTGCTATTGCAGACCATTCAAGATATGCCGACATTAGGCAACAGTTCGGGGTAGAAAACAAGGGGACCAGTAGGATGTGTCACATGCATGGATAGGATAGCAAGTAGATTTCTTTCCAACTCGCGCAAAACCGTGTATTTGCGTCATCGAAGGTTCTTAAGGAAAAGTCACCCTTACTGAAAAATGACAGCTGAATTTGATGGTACGGTAGAGAAAGGAACGGGCCCAAGACCCTATGATGGGAAAGTAGTCCATGTCATGGTTAAAAAAATTGAAGTTGTGCTTGGCAAGGGATCCGGTTCGACGTCAAAAATAACACCCAAGGACCAAGTGTTTAAGAAGAAATCAGTGTTCTGGGAATTACCTTACAGGGAGTTCCTAAGTGTACGTCACTGCATTGATGTCATGCACGTAGAGAAGAATGTATGTCAAAGCATCCTTGGTACTCTGCTAAAATTAAAGGCAAAAGAAAGGATGGTGACGGTGCACGACTCGATATGCTTGGTGACCAATCACAACGCATGAATGAAGCAGAAGACGATGACAAATTGCTCCAGCAACACCAGAGTTACAATTTCACTGTAGCAGAAGCAAAAGAGTTCTTCCAATTTTGGTTGTCAATTAAGACACCCTCTTCCTACTCTGCAAACATCAAAAGTCTCGTGGATGACAGCTTGGCTAGAAAGAAGTTGTCTCACATGAAGTCACATGATTGCCACGTAATGTTGACACAAATCCTCCCGGTGGCCATAAGGAATATGATGGACACAGACATAAGAAACACATTGATTGATCTCTGTGATTTTTTCAACAAACTATGGCAGAAGGTGCTAGATGTTTAAGAGCTGGATAATATGCAAGCTGATATTGCAAGGATATTGTCAAACTTAGAGATGTTCTTCCCACCGTCATTCTTTGATGTCATGGTCCATCTCACCGTGCACCTTGTGGACGAGATAAAGTATTGTGGTCCTGTGTTTCTTCGCAACATGCATCCCTTCGAGCGGTACATGGGAATATTGAAGCGCTATTGTCGGAACCGATGTCATCCAGAGGCAAGCATCCTACAAGGTTATACCGCGAAGGAGGTGGTTGAGTTTTGCACCGAATACATGAAACTTAGACCTATAGGTGTGCCCCTCTCTCGCCATGAGGGAAGGCTAGCTGGTAAACCGGTCCTTGCTAGCTCGCAGTTTTGTGCATCTAGAGATATTGCCGATCAAGCCCATTTGATGGTACTGCTTAACAGCCCGATACTCGACGCTTATGCTGCAGAACACATGGAGGAGATACGACGAAGCAACTTACCCAATGTGCTTTCACCAGCTGCCGAGACAAATGCACACAATAAGGACTATGTAAG
Organism: Elymus sibiricus; assembly: GCA_039707655.1. Lineage (NCBI taxonomy): Eukaryota > Viridiplantae > Streptophyta > Magnoliopsida > Poales > Poaceae > Elymus > Elymus sibiricus. The sequence goes on from CM077665.1 coordinate 420,802,488, forward strand.
ATGGCTAAAGGTTCGTTTGGCAAGCGGATCCGATCAAGACCTTGCAACGTGGTCGGCACAAAAGCCATCAACGATGATTATGAAGTACCAAGCGTACGACATAAATGGCAACACGTTCTACACTGAGGAACGTGATGCTAAGACCTCGTATCAGAACAGCTCTGTTCGAATAGAATGCCTAACTGTAGAGGGGGATGATAAACAGGTGTACTATGGAACCATTGAAGAGATTTGGGAGCTTTACTATGTGCCAACGAAGGTGGCATTCTTCAAGTGCAGATGGGTCCTTCTTAGTAGCGTAAAGGTTGATGCTTACATCAGGAAGAAATATGTTGACCGCAGAGTTATGGCATATCACAAGGACCCATTTATTCTTGCTAGCGATGCTACCCAGATTTTCTTTGTGAAAGACCTCTTGCATACGCACTGCCATGTAGTGATGTATAGGAATAGGAGGGTACTAGGCGTCGTGAATGATGGTGATGAGGAGGAGTACAATCAATATGATGAGTTGCCACCTGAGGGGCCACGCAACATAAAAGAGGAGAAGCGTAAAATCATCAGAAATCCTAAGTTCATTAGGGGTCAACCTAATGATCGCGATCACCCCATGTACATGGGAATTGATTCAAAAAACTAATCATTATGTCTACTGTACTGAATCGTGAGCGATGTGTACTGAGTTCATTTTGTTAGAAGTTTTCCCATGTACTGTATTGTGATTTGTGAGGTATGCCCAGCCTTATGTTGATCTAGATTAATATGTTGTCAACCATAGCAATGAATTTGAAATATTTATGATAATTTACCCTATAGCTAGAACACTCAGTTGATCTCACTCCGGTATATATGAACTGAACATGTGCAGTTTGGTTTAACGAATAGCACACGGTTGGTTCACTAAAACCGTGTGCGTTCTAAACTGTGGATGATGACACCTAATGCACGCAAAGTGAGTGGTGTATTCTGATTGGCCAAAACACAAACCACACGGATCATACGTCTGCACCGTAGGATTCACTCAGATCGAACGGCTATCCTTATACCTCTCGTCAACACACGTTGTTGAAGCTAGGATTTGATTTATATGCACTAAATGCCCCGTAAATGATAAAAATGCTGAAAAAATATCAACCGAGCCCATAAATGCGCCAGAAAATCAAACCTGGCGTATAATGATGATTGAGTACCGTGGGATAAAAGTTGGAGGAGAGGCGATGAAGACAGCGTCGATTGGAGTTCGATTTGCCACTTCTCCCTTTGGAACTATGATCCTTCTAGTGAGATGCTACGGTTTCCAAGGAGCGATCATTGTAACTTGTGCCAATAATATCCATTATTTTCCACGGTGTCTCGAGATCATGCCATGATGACACACCGATTTTTGTTATTTTCTTGAGTCCATTTGCATTTCCTGTAATTAAATTGCCGACATTTACGCATTTCCCATCATAAAATGCTTGAAAATTCTTCCCATTCGCTTGCACAATGACGAAAAACACGCAAGTGACACACAAATGATTGGGTAAGAGATTCTTTGCGAGCATCCACACGTAATTCATGTTGGGATATTTTATTTGTAAGAATTAATTAACATGGTAAATACAAAAGGATGACTTAGATATAACAAATGAGCCATGTAATCTAGCATAAGATCAATAATATGAGTACAATGATGTTTGCGTACCATGGGAAAAATGGAGGCGAAAGGATGAGGTTGACATAGATTGTAGAGTCCAAAATGCCAACTCTACATTTGGAAACTATGATCCTTTGTGTGAGGTGCCTTGGTTTTCAAAGGGCTATACATCACAACTTCCGCCAGACATTACCAATTTCTTTCCACGGGGTATTCACGTCATGCCACGGTGACGCGCCCATTTTCGTGATTTTCGGAATACATCTACATTTCCTCCAATTCAATTACTAACAAGCCCAATGTTGGTGGAAAAAATGTATTAAAACTAGCAAACAAGTCATGAAATGCGGCCAAAAATCAATGCAGGGGCGATCGTCTGCTGATGAAAATAATTCGAGGCGAAATGATGAAGTCACAAATTCATTTGAAATGAAAATATGATTGTTGTGCATAAACAAATCACACATGGTTGGTTCACTAAAACCGTGTGCTTTCTAAACCATGGACGATGACACCTAATCCGCGCAAAGTGAATGGTGCATTCTGATTGGCAAAAACCCAAACCACACGGATCATACGTCTGCACCGTAGGATTCACCCAGATCGAACGTCTGTCCTTATACCTCTCGTGAACACACGTTGTTTAAGCTGGGATTTGATTTGTATGCACTAAATGCCTCGTAAATGGTAAAAAACACTAAAAAATATCAACCGAGCCCATAAATGCGCCAGAAAATTAAACCTGGCGTATAATGATGATTGAGTACCGTGGGATAAAAGTTGGAGGAAAGGCGATGAAGACACCATCGATTGGAGTTCGATTTGCCAGTTCTCCCTTTGGAACTATGATCCTTCTAGTGAGATGCTACGGTTTCCAAGGAGCGATCATCGTAACTTGTGCCAATAATAACCATTTTTTCCCACAGTGTTTTGAGATCACGCCACGATGACACACCGATTTTCATGATTTTCTTGAGTCCATTTGCATTCCCTGTAATTAAATTACTGACATTTGCGCATCTCCCATCATAAAATGTTTGAAAATTCTTCCCATTCGCTTGCACAATGACGAAAAACACGCAAGTGACACACAAATGATTGTGTAAGAGATTCTTTGCGAGCATCCACACGTAATTCATGTTGGGATATTTTATTTGTAAGAATTAATTAACATGGTAAATACAAAAGGATGACTTAGATATAACAAATGAGCCATGTAATCTAGCATAAGATCAATAATATGAGTACAATGATGTTTGCGTACCATGGGAAAAATGGAGGCGAAAGGATGAGGTTGACATAGATTGTAGAGTCCAAAATGCCAACTCTACATTTGGAAACTATGATCCTTTGTGTGAGGTGCCTTGGTTTTCAAAGGGCTATACATCACAACTTCCGCCAGACATTACCAATTTCTTTCCACGGGGTATTCACGTCATGCCACGGTGACGCGCCCATTTTCGTGATTTTCGGAATACATCTACATTTCCTCCAATTCAATTACTAACAAGCCCAATGTTGGTGGAAAAAATGTATTAAAACTAGCGAACAATTCATGAAATACGGCCGAAAATCAATACAGGGGTTAATAGGTGATCGTCTGCCAATGGAAATAATTCGAGGCGAAATGATGAAGTCACAAATTCATTTGAAATGAAGATATGATTGTTCTGCATAAACAAATAGCACACGGTTGGTTCAGTAAAACCGTGTGCTTTCTAAACCGTGGACGATGGCACCTAATGCGCGCAAAGTGAGTGGTGCATTCTGATTGGCCAAAACCCAAACCACACGAATCGTACGTCTGCACCATAGGATTCACCTGGATCGAACGGCTGTTCTTATACCTCTCGTCAACACACGTTGTTGAAGCTGGGATTTAATTTATATGCACTAAATGCCCCGTAAATGGTAAAAAATGCTGAAAAAAATATCAACCGAGCCCATAAATGCGCCAGAAAATCATACCTGGCATATAATGATGATTGAGTACCGTGGGATAAAAGTTGGAGGAGAGGCGATGAAGACACGTCTACATTTCAAAGTTGTGAGGTTTTCGTTTCGAACAAATAAATGTTGCTTGTGCACACGGGTTACTATATGAAACCGTTTGCATAGGCCTTTCCGCGGGGCGCACGGCGATCTTTTTTCACCCTTTTTACCGAAGCCGCCAACATGCCCCCCACACAAACCCGCGCCCTCCCCCGTGTCGCTCAACTGTGCGCGGATTCTGCCCAAACTCCATCGAGAGCTAGCTCCCTCCCCCTCCCGCCCCCCAGATTCACACCAGAACCCTTTCCGGCGCCGTCATGCTCAACCCGGCCGTGTACCCGCTTCCCAGCTTCAAACCTACCCTTCACTGTCGCTCCGAACACGCGGCTGCCCACGCCTTGCCGTCTTCATTTTCTCTCCAGCCGCCCTCGAGCATATCGATCATGTAACCTCGCCTCTCCTGCCGGATTTGCGCAAAAAAAACGGTCAGTTGCTGCCCTCCATCGCGGTGAGGTCTATTATCTCGCTATCCCTTTTCCTATTTCGTTCGGTTTGTCCCCAAAACGATTATAAACTAATGGAGAGCGTATTTATGTTCATCATCTACCCTTTAACATATAAGTTGTATTTATTCCAATTAGTTATTGTCGAGTTACATATCATGTGCGCACGAGTCACACAAAATGAACAGATTAGCCATATCGTACATTTCCAAATTATCACATGTCATGTTTAGACAGCTTGCTTCCAAGCTGTTACATTTTATTTATGATTATCCCCCTTTTCTGAATTTCGCATGTGTCCTTTGTAGATGTCTATTAGCAGCGATGACAGTCATACTTCTGCCGAGGTATCTTCATCTGAGTCCGAAGCCAACATGTCTGCAACAGATGTTCGTGTATCAAGAAATGATGAACGGGATAAAGCTGCCACAATAACCCATCCGGCCAAGAGCTGAAAGAGTGCTCCAAGAAAGCCCACACACCAGCCTAAAGGTGTATACAAAGTAACTGACATCGATTTGATGTCTTGGGCTCCAACTAAACCAGATAAAGCACACACGAGGTTCAGGCGTGTGTGTGGATTTGTTGGCAGGGCAAGGCTAAACATTAATTTGCCGGGGTTTTGGAAGGCTGGTGCAGAAACACGGCAGAGGATAGTCCGGGAGAGAGCAGGTGCAATACGCTGCACTGAAGAAGGCCAGGGATGCTTGGATAAACTGGAAGCATGTGTTGTACAAGAAGTTCTTGAGTCAAGGCAAGGACCCAATCCCCTCATACCCTCAAATTACAAAGGAAGACTGGACAGAATTCAAAAGGGTCAGGGCCAGTGAAGAGTTTATTAAAAAGAGTGCCATGCAATTAGAACTTCAGAAGAAGAACATACACCCCCACCGTATGGGTGTGGCAGGATACTACGGCATGATACCGATATGGGAGCAGGAGGACAAAGAAGCAGTAGCTGCGGGTGGCAGCCCGGCCTTTAGTGAAATTAGGGGCACTCGTGCTAGGGACTACTTGTGGGCACGTGCAAAGAGGCATGGAGACGGTTCTTATTACTTTGAAAACTCAGCAGACCAAGAACTGTATGATGTGATGGCAAAGGCTTCCAAAAACACTGGAAGGTGCTACAGGAACGCAGGGCCATGTGACATTCTGTCCGAGGCTCTGACTACCAAAGAGCCCCCTGGCCGTGAAAGGGGTATTGGGGTCATTGTCCCACACAAGAGGGCTTTCTCACTAAGCAAAGAAGAGAGGCTCAGCATGAAAAAGCTAGGAGTGAGGGTAAGCATAAAGACTTGCGTGAAAGTATTAAGAGGGACCTGTATCCTGGAATTTGAAAGGAAGTTGAGGAGTCATATATGCAGCAGAAGACACTAATGATGAGAGAGAGCCAGGAGACGGAAGGGTATGTCGGCATGGATGATGCCACTTATAGTATGACAACACCACACAAGAGTAGTTGTGCATCAGCTGACCCCAGCGACAATGATGCTGTAGCTGGACATGATGGTGCTATATCTGATCTATATGGACAGGGGGGAGATTGAAGGCCGTGCTTACACATTATGAAGGTACTTTACAATGTGCAACAGCGTGGGTTTACTACCCTGACTTGGATGGGGGACTCTTGTTGGACAATGCGCCGTTGAAGCCGGATTGTGTGAAGTGCTACGTGACTGAAATAAAGCCTGGATTCAGAAATTTTGCCCCGAAGAATGTCCTTGGGGACCCTGATGAGCAGAGGACCTTGGAAGAAACAGTGTTAAATCATATCCAGTGGCCACGAAAAGAAATATACTTCCTGGATGAGATCCCTCCACCCCCCCCAAAAGCAGCCAATGTCGCCCTCGAACTGGTGACTCTCCTCTCGCCACAGCAGATCTTGTGTGATTCCCCCGATGAACATACTCTTGGGAATTCGATGCCCGAGGTATCAACCTGTGATCAGCCCGACCGACTTCCTGCCATAGAGGCCAGGTCATCGTCCGCTCCTGAGCAGCCTTTGGCAAGGCCTACACCTGCTTAAGACATATCATCAGTTCAGATGCCAGCCACTGAAGCAGAAAGTGCAGACACATCGGCACTGCATCCTCACCAGACAAACCCGACCGAACCGTGTTCTTAGGAGTCTAAAAGGCTGGAACCGCCTGCTAAGCACTCCAAAATTCCGGGACCGCCTGCTAAGCACTCCAAAAGTCAGGACCCACCTGCTCATCAGTCCAGCGGTTCGCAGCCGCCTTATAAGCATACCGATGTGTCGGCACTGCCTGCTCAGCAAACCAACACGTTGTCACAGCCGCATCAACACACCGACACGTTGGCACCAGCTGCTCAGAAGCTCGGAATAGCTTCAACGGCTGGTCAGCTATCCGTCGACTATGGCACTATAGCTCAGCAGTCCGTCACAGCGGCATCATCTTGGACCGGTCCATCATACCTTCACAAGCTTCTCAGCAGCATGTCGTTGATGAAACCAGACATCAAACAAGAAGTGCTTCAGCTAAGAAGACGGACGCGGCCACGGTTTCACACAGGAAGTTGGGCCTCCCAAAAGCGAGGAGGGATGGGACCAAGAGCTTCCTTCTACAAAGAATCATTGGCCGTACCCAAATTAACAACAAGGTTTTCGAAGGGCTGGGTAATCCCAGTTCTGACCACATGTCTGAAGCAGACCTTGAAAAGCAACTTTCTAGTAAGGAAATAGTCACATTTGAGAAACGCAAGTACAAGCATGGCCAGCCATTCCTTGTTGGCGATTTCTTGGAGGAGTGCAGTTCCAGTTCTCGCAAGTTACATAAATATTGCATGGACAAAATGTTGGAAGGAGAAGATACTAACATTCTGCAAGTGCACTACGACCGTCATCATTTCTCTCACGTTGCAGGTACCATCAGTGTGGAATTCGAGGACTTTCATCTCTTCTTCAACTTCAATGAGCTTGCTGCCACTCTTGTCAAATGATTGATGTTGTAAGTACTTCACAAACTCTGATCAACTTCTTCATACAAGGCTGTAAATGACAAAAAAGCTAACTGTATTGTATTCCTCTCAGGGGATTGACGACGCAGAGAACATCAAGGGTGCATGCGTATTTCATAGATCCTGATTTAGCAAACGGTGTTTTGTTACGAGATAATGTCTCACGCAAGGCTTCCATTGATTATGTCGCCAAGATCTTGTTCAACTTACAAATAGGAGAATTCTTCATGTGGCCATATCATGAATGGTAAGTTAAATATACAACCACGCATACATTGACCGTCTTTCAGTTTTAGACATAGTTCGTACATTCATGGTTTTCTTAAACTGTAGAGCTCACTGGATCTTGGTGGTCATTGTTCCAAAACGCAACACAGTTTACTACATGGATTCTCTCAGAGAGTCAAATGCGCCTCAAGATATGAGTGATCTTCAGGATTTCATGGATAGGTATTGAATTCTTTGATGTCAATGCGTTGTGTTCATATCTGTTTCCAGAATTGAGTGTGTGAAAATTCATCTTCATTTCCAGTGTATTGTCAAAGAACATAACTTTAGGAGGGAATCGGTTCGACCGCCAACTACCTCTGCAGCACGTGATCGTTTCTCCGGTAAGACAACGAAATCCTTTTTTTTCTTTAGAAAATGCTAGTCAGATGTTCGAGTTTCTAAGTAAACCTCTTTCTATTTCTCTCCATAGAAAAAAGAAGAAACAACTTACACCGGTTAGGTTGTTCCTAACCGGGCAAATGCATGACTAATATTGTACAAAAAATTTCAGTGTCCTCAGCAACAAGGTACCAGCCTATGTGGATACTACGTTTGTGCACACATGATGAACCTATGCAGACGTGTTGAATGTGGTGTCGAGGCTGACAGGATAAAACAAGTAAGTCTGATTCTTAATTACTATCTTCTACTCCACACGTATGTCACATTCTGATCTAAAATTCCTGCAGTTGGTCTTCGAACCGATAACCTCTTCACCGCTCGCCGCAGATGAATTGTTGTCTGTTAGGAAATTTATCAGCACCTTCTTTGTGAAACACTATATCAAGCCCAATGATGACGTCGAAGATTTTCGGGTTCATATCCCTAAATAATAAGTACGCATCCATATAGTGTTATCAGCTAAACATATACACATGGATGAATTATTTTCCATGTGATCATGTCTTCGTATTTTGTACACTATGATTATGTACTGCATATGTCGGTTTAACAACTATGGAATTTAGCTAGCATTTGTTCAATTGCATATTGTCGTGAATTATGATGAATCCTCTGCTTGTTGACACTATTCGTTGAATTGCATATTGTGGCGAATTATGATGAATGTTCTTCATGACGACACTATTTGTCGACTGCATATTGTGGCGAATTTTCTATTTGCAGGGTGAATTAAATGTGATATTTTACAATAACCTGGCAATTTTAGCGCACACGGTTCAAGAAACTAAGCATGTGCGGTCCAGAACGGAAAGCACACGCAACTCATAGCGCAACCGCCTGTGATCCATAGGAAAAGCGCACGAGATATATTCTAAAACGTTGGTGATACATAAGTAATCACAAACGGTTTGCAGCACTCGTACGTGTGCATAGGAGCTCCTCAATGTTTGCGATAGCACCATATCTCACACGTGAGCCAACAGGAAACCGTGCCCGATGCAAAGACGATCCCACGCGTACTTTTCTCAGGAAACGTGTCCGATGATGCCATGCATGGAAGACGGTGTCCAGAGAAATCTCGTGTGCGATGATGAACATATCACACACAGTTTATACAATGGCCCGTGTGGATTAGGTAACGTTTTGCAAACGGTAAAAGGTCAAAGTCCGTTTGTTTTCCATGAGCAATTAGACGCGTTTGACTGGTCTTGCACGTGTGTGATCCCAAATCCCACATGTAAGCCCAAAATATTATGTGTGCCATATGTTCCTGCACTGCACACGATTATATTTGCAGATCGTTTGCGTTCGTTGGTTACCATCGCCGACGGGTTTTCCGTGTCGTGTGGGATGGACCCCCCTATCGCCCACACATGCAAGGCGACGATTTAGAGCTACGTCGCGGAAAGGGGTTAAAAACCGTTTGTATAGCACATCGCTGCACCAGTGAAGGGAATGCATTGTTGAGTAGTTATTAGATGATGGGTTGCTAGAGTGACAGAAGCTTAAACCCTAGTTTATGCGCTACTTCGTAAGGGGCTGATTTGGATCCAAACGTTCATCTTAATACTTTTCTCGTAGTTGCGGATGCTTGCGAGGGGGTTAATCATAAGTGGGAGGTTTTTTCAAGTAAGAACAGCACCCAAGCACCGGTCCACCCACATATCAAATTATCAAAGTAGCGAACGCGAATCAAACCAACATGATAAAAGTGACCAGATGAAATTCCCGTGTACCGTCAAGAACACTTTGCCTATTATAAGAGATTGTTCTGGCCTGTCCTTTGCCACAAAAGGATAGGGCTACCTTGCTGCACTTTATTTGCCGTTAACGTTACTTGCTTGTTACTAATTATCTTGCTATCAAACTATTTGTTACCTACAATTTCAGTGCTTGCAGAAATTACCTTGCTGAAGTCAGCTTGTCATTTCCTTCTGCTCCTCGTTGGGTTCGACACTCTTACTTATCGAAAGGACTACGATTGACCCCCTATACTTGTGGGTCATCAAGACTCTTTTGTGGCGCCATTGCCGGGGAGTGAAGCGCTCTTGGTAAGTGGTAATTGGTAAGGAAAAACTTATACTACGTGCTGAAATTTATTGCCACTTGCTACTATGGAAAACAATCCTTTGAGGGGTTTGTTCGGGGTATCTTCACTTCGACCGAAACAACAATTAGTTGCCGCTCAGCCTACTGCACCTACTGAAAATATTGGCTATGAAATTCCTTCGGGTATGGTAGAACAACTGCTAGCTAATCCTTATGCAGGAGATGGAACTGAACATCCTGATATGCACCTAATACATGTGAATGAAGTTTGTGGATTATTTAAGCTTGCAGGTTTACCCGAAGATGAAGTTAAGAAGAAGGTTTTCCCTTTATCTTTGAAGGGAAAAGCATTGACATGGTATAGGCTATGTGATGATATTGGATCATGGAAGTGGAATCGATTGCAATTGGAATTCCATCAAAAGTTTTATCCTATGCATCTAGTTCATCGTGATCGGAATTATATATATAATTTTTGGCCTCGCAAAGGAGAAAGCATCGCTCTAGCTTGGGGGAGGCTTAAGTCAATGTTATATTCATGCCCCAATCATGATATCCCTAGAGAAGTTATTATTCAGAATTTTTATGCTCAGTTTTCTCATAATGATCAATCCATGCTCGATACTTCTTGTACTGGTTCTTTTATGAAGAAGACTATTGAATTCAAGTGGGATCTCTTAGAAAGAATTAAACACAACACTGAAGATTGGGAACTCGACGAAGGTAATGAGTCAGGTATAAAGCTTAAGTTTGATTGTGTTAAATCTTTTATGAATACCGATGCTTTTCACAAGTTTAGCACTAAATATGGACTTGACTCTGAGATAGTAGCCTCTTTCTGTGAATCATTTGCTACTCATGTTGATCTCCCTAAGGAGAAGTGGTTTAAATATCATCCCCCTGTTAAAGAAGAAATTAAAGAACCGGTAAAAGCCAAAGATGAAACCATCATTTACAATGTTGATCCAGTTGTGCCTACTGCTTATATTGAAAAACAACCTTTCCCTGTTAGGATAAAGGAACATGCTAAGGTATCAACTGTGGTTCGCAAAAGTAATATTAAAGCACCTAAGCCCTCTAAGCAAATTAAAATAGAACCTAGTGTTTCTATGGTTAAAGATATCTTGGTAGAAAATATGGATGGGCATGTTATTTACTTCTGTGATGAAGCTGCTAGAATTGCTAAACCCGATGAAAAAGATAAACATAGACCCGTAGTGGGCATGCCTGTTATTTCAGTCAAAATAGGAGATCATTGCTATCATGGTTTATGTGATTTGGGTGCTAGTGTGAGTGCTATCCCTTTTACCTTATTCCAAGAAATTATGAATAATATAGCACCTGCTGAAATAGAAGTCTTGGGATTGTTAGAGATGTTGAAGTCTTGTGTGGGAAAATAAAATACCATACTGATTTTCTAGTTCTTGGTTCCCCACAAGATGACTTTTGCCCCATTATTTTTGGTAGAGCTTTCTTGAACACCGTCAATGCTAAGATAGATTGTGAAAAACAAACTGTCGGTGTTAGTTTTGGTGATGTGTCTCATGAGTTTAATTTTTCCAAGTTTAGTAGACAACCTTGTAATAGAGAATTATCTAGTAAGGATGAAATAATTGGTGTTGCTCCTATTGCCGTACCTCCTACCGATCCATTAGAACAATATCTGCTAGAACATGAAAATGATATGCACTTGCGTGAAAGAAATGAAATAGATAAAATTTTCTTTGAACAACAACCTCTCCTAAAACACAATGTGCCTATTGAAACCCTTGGAGGTCCTCCTCCACCTAAAAAGGTGATCCTGTGTTTGAATTAAAGCAATTGCCTGACACTTTGAAGTATGCTTATCTTGATGAGAAAAATATATATCCTGTTATTATTAGTGCTAACCTTTCAGAACATGAAGAAGAAAGCTTATTAAAAATTCTGAGGAAGCACCGGGCAGCTATTGGATATACTCTTGATGATCTTAAGGGCATTAGTCCCACTCTATGTCAGCACAAGACTAATATGGAACCTGATGCTAAACCAGTTGTTGATCACCAACGGCGATTGAATCCTAAGATGAAAGAAGTGGTAAGAACTGAAATATTAAAGCTTCTAGAAGTAGGTATAATCTATCCCATAGCTAATAGTAGATGGGTAAGTCCCGTTCATTGTGTCCCTAAGAAGGTAGGTATTACCGTTGTTCCTAATGATAAAAATGAACTCATTCCACAAAGAATTGTCACTGGCTATAGAATGGTAATTGATTTTAGAAAATTAAATAAAGCTACTAGGAAAGATCATTACCCTCTGCCTTTCATTGATCAAATGCTAGAAAGATTATCTAAGCACACACAAATTTGTTTTCTGGATGGATATTCTGGTTTCTCTCAAATATCTATATCACAATCTGATAAAGAGAAAACCACCTTTACTTGTCCTTTTGGAACCTATGCTTATAGACGTATGCCTTTTGGTTTATGCTATGCACCTGCTACCTTTCAAAGATGTATGACTCCTATATTCTCTGATTTTTGTGAAAAGATTGTGGAGGTTTTCATGGATGATTTTTCCGTTTAAGGAACTTCTTTTGATGATTGCTTAAGCAACCTTGATCGAGTTTTGCAGAGATGTGAACAAACTAATCTCGTCTTGAATTTGGAGATGTGCCACTTTATGGTTAATGAAGGTATTGTCTTGGGGCATAAGATATCTGAACGAGGTATTGATGTGGATAAAGCTAAAGTTGATGCAATCGAGAAAATGCCATGTCCTAAAGATATTAAAGTTATTCGGAGTTTCCTTGGTCATGCTGGTTTCTATAGGAGGTTCATTAAAGACTTCTCTAAAATTTCTAGGCCTCTTACTAATCTTTGACAAAAGGATATTCCATTTGTTTTTGATGATGATTGTGTAGAAGCCTTTGAAACACTTAAGAAAGCCTTAACTTCTACACCTATTTGTTGGGGCACGGATGCTCACGATCACCTATGGGGCCAAAGGCCCCTTGTGGTTCTGCAAGGGGGGTCACATTGCACAAAGAGCGGAGAGTGTGAGACGGCGCGACGATCAGGACACAAGCATTTTACCCAGGTTCGGGCCGCTGCTAAGCGTAAAACCCTACTCCTGCTTTTGGTGGATTTGATTGGAAGAACACAAGTGGTGCCTCGCGCTCTATCCCGTCAAGGGTTGCCTTCGGGGAAAGAGCTGCTAGGTGAGTACAAATGTTCGGGGGTGCGAATCCTGAGCAAGGTAGCATTGGGCCTCCTTTTATAGTGCAAGGGGTTACCACAATGGCAAAACAGTCATTATCTATTGATTAGATAGCTATCACACCAAACTCTGGCATTTAGGACAAAATACCATGATTACTAGCCTAGGTGGCGCTCGGAGGTGCATCCCCAGCAAGCTCTCGCCACCGCTTGGCCGGTCGTTGCTTATGGCCTTGACACGCTGCAGGGCGGGTGTCAACTGAGCATAACTTGCATCCCGGTGTGTCGCCACGTGTTTAGCGAGAGCTGATTAGCCGCTTGAGGGCTCGACACCGCATTGATAAGTGACTGGCGTAGCAATGCGGTGGAGCGGTGGCTGGTTAGCTCGTGCCTGCCGGGGGATGGCTTGTCGGGTCTTCAGGAAGGCGCGCACCTCTTGGTCCCTGGCAAGCGCCGGGGACGTGCTTAGCGCGTTACAGCCCAAGTTTGGGCTGTCGCGTTGGGCATGTTGGAGTCTGGTCTTGAAGGGTTCAGCTACTACCGCCTGTGCATAAGTTAGGGGCACTGGGTACCCCTGTACTAGTGCACCGACAGGAGCCCCCAGGTCTGGCCCACATGCGCTCGTCAAGTGCCGTTGGGTAATGCCCAAAATCTATGCACAGGCGCGCAATGGGAGGGAGTAACTGCCAATTTATTGGTCAGCACTGACCCACCACCTCAGGCCATTTCCGCCACGCGCGCCGCATGCATAGCGGGGAGTTAGCGACGGGCGCGCGTGACTTAAAGTCCTGGTCGTGGCAGAAACCGCAGCACCATGGATTGGAGCAATGGGGCCGTTACCTATTTGCCCGTGATCGTGGGCGATGGAATTGGTGGAGATGGGTGGCGACCCTTGGAGCGGAGGAGAACCAGCCCCCGCGCTCTCCCCTATAAATTGGGGGTCGCGAGGGGCGATGCTCATCCATCCTTTCTTCCTTCCTTAGTCCGAATCCACAGAGCTCGCCCTTCTGCTTCCTTGTCTTGAGCTGCGCTCGCCGCTGGCATGCCCAGGGGACGAGGACGTCCTCTGGCCTCTGCCTCAATGGCGAGGGGTTCCCGTCGGGATCATACCACCGCTTCAGCCGCAGAGGTGGAGGGCGGTTCGAGTGTGCATGGTGGAGGAGCCGGAAGGGGCCGAAGTCGACGCGGGGCCCGTGGCCGGGGAAGACGGAGTGCTGCTTCTCTCCCTCCTCCGCCATCAGACCCTCCTCTTGAGGAGGCCCATGCCGAGGGAACGGCGCTGGAGTTCGTCATCAAGCTGCGTGGTCCTCCCCGAAGTCGCTTGCGCCTTCCTCACCCTTTCGCCAGGGTGATGGAGGTTGACAAGCCGCACGCCCTGTGGCTGCGGGCGCATGGTTGCTGTAACGGCACTGTGCGGGCGGATGTCGAGTACCCGGAGCGTCGTGTCATGCTTCTCAGGCGCAGGTGGAAATCCTTCACACGTGCCCACAATCTCACGGGTGGGAACGTCCTTCGCTTCAAGTTGATGGAGGCCGACCTGCTCTCCGTCAAGATTTATGGGCGTTCGGGCGCTCGTCTTGGCGACTGCGAGGAGAGCTCGAGTGATGTCGAAAGCTCCTCCTCAAGCGATAGCAATGAGGAGGACAGTGTCGGTTAAGACGACGACGACGAGTCCCAGGCCGTCAAGTCGGAGTACGATGACCTGGGCTCCAGCTGATCGTCGGCCGCACCATCACCGTCATCGCGCTCCTCCTCCTCCTCCTCCCGGCAGAGCGATTTGCCGGGGGTTCTCGACTCGGGCGCCGCCTCTTCTTCTTAGCTGGACCCCGGCACGCTCGTGGACTTCGGCTTCGTCCTTCTTGCCGGTGGTCTCGCCGAGCCGTCCCCCGACAGTTTTGACGGGGTCAGGCTAGGCTTCTGCTTGGATCCTCCCTCTGCTCTTTTTCTCTTTATAATCTACCCCTTGGGGAGAAAGCCAAATAAAGAGTTATTAAAAAGGGGTGCCCTTTTATGTAATCTTTATCCTGTTTCTATCGGAAATGAATGAGAAAAAGTGTTGTCTTCCTTTCGCAAGTACTATCCCTTTTCCTTCCTAGTTTACACTGCATTGGTATGTTTTGTCCTTGCTACATGGAGCTACTTGCCGGGTCATCATTCGAACGACGAGTGCCAAAAGAGGCAAAATGAGCCCCCGGCAACAGGCTGGCGTTGTTCCCTAGCAGAGCTCCTTGTTGGTGTCGGCGCCGCCATCCCCATAAACAAAGATAGGGGGATGGCTCGTCCCGACAAGGGTTTTCACCACATGGAATACTCCACAACCCGCAGTAAGGAAGATACTAAGAGTTTCCTTGACGAATCGAAAGGAACTGAACTTGGGATATGCGATATACTTATCTTTTCCAAGCAGTATCCTCTTTTAGAGTGTGATGGACTGCCATCCTCATTTCTTTGTTCCCCTTCCCTGTTTTCTCGATGGTCAAACATGTAGGGTGAGAACAGTAACAACGATTACGGGTTCATCAAGTATTCTAGCAAATCTTCATAACTTTAAAGCGATAACATTGCAGTCATAAAGAAAAATGCGTAGTGAGCATGTAAGAATGATGATATGATGCAATGCCTAGCTTTATTATTGTTGCACAGGGTCTACGCCTGGCTTTGTACAAAGGGTTACATGCGACATCGGCAAGGTTTGTACAAAAGGTGGCTGCCGGGGACTGGACCCGGCAGCCGCGCCTTACGGGTAGAACTTACGAAGATGCTCAATGTTCCATGAGTTAAGCACCTTGGTGCCATCTTCGGTCTCCAGACGGACTGCGCCAGGTCTGGTGACTCATAGTACCCGGTAAGGGCCTTCCCACTTTGGCGTCAACTTGTTTGCACCCTTGGCGGACTAAACATGCCTAAGGACAAGGTCGCCTTCCTCAAGGCTCCAGGCGTGGACCCTGCGGCTATGGTAGTGGCGCAGGGCTTGCTGGTAGCGTGCAGCACGCACCGCAGCCCGGAGACGGTCTTCCTCGAGGAGCATGGCATCGTCATGCCATAGCTGCTATTACTCTACTTCATCTTAGGCAAGCACTCGAGATGACCCGTATATGAGTTCCGTGGGGAGTACTGCTTCCGCCCAGTACACCAGGGAGAAGGGCGTCTGGCCAGTAGCTCGATTTGGTGTCGTTCTGAGGGACCAAAGAACCACCGGCAACTCATCTATCCAGTGCATGCCGCTCTTCCGCAGCTTATCAAAAGTTCTTGTCTTGAGTCCTCACAGCACTTCAGCATTCATCCTCTCGACTTGCACGTTGCTTCTTGGGTGAGCAACAGAGGCGAAGGAGACCTTTCTTCCAAGGTTTGGGATATACTGCATGAAGGCGCGACTCATGAACTGGGTGCCGTTGTCGGTGATTACTCTGTTGGGCACTCCAAAGCGGCACACCAGTCCATTCATGAACTTGATAGCCGACTGCGCGGTCACCTTTCTCATTGGTTCCACCTCAGTCCACTTTGTGAACTTGTCGGTTGCCACGAACAAGAACTCAAAGCCCCCGACAGCACGGGGAAGGGGCCCAGGATATCGAGCCCCCAGACCGAGAATGCCCAGGATAGAGGGATTGTTTGCAGGGCTTGTGCTGGTTGATGGATGTTCTTGGAATGGAACTGGCAGGCTTCAGACTTGGTGACCAGCTCAGTAGCGTCCTGGAGGGCAGTGGGTCAATAGAAACCCTGTCGGAAAGCTTTTCCGGCAAGGGCCCTTGATCCAATGTGGTAACCACGTACTCCTCCGTGAATCTCTACCAACAGCTTTAGCCCATCCTCCTAGCAGATACACCTTAATTTCACACCGTTCGGTCGTCTTCTGTATAGGGTGTCATCGACAAACTGGTACATACTTGACCGATGGGCTACTCTTTCGGCTTCCTCTTGCTCTTCGTGGAGTTCTCCTGTTTGAAGGAAATGGACTATATTTTGCACCCAGGTTGGAGCCTGCGGCTCGACAACAAGGACTAAAGGCGTCTCCTCGTCTCCAGGAGCGCTTGCCTCAACCGCGAGAACCTGAGGTCCTGCGGGAGGGAGCTGCTCGTCAACCAAAACGGGGTTTTTCCCAGCAGCTTCTCTACCAGCGGCTTCGGGAAGCTCCGCCGAGAAATGCTTGCCGGAGTTCAGCTTCCTTCTCTTCTTGGACATTGCTGATGGGGATACTGATGGTTGGGTGAGGCGGAGAACGAAAGTTCCTGGCTCCACAGGAAGCTTCTGCGCGGCGCACTTTGATAGATGGTCAGCAATGTAGTTTTCTGCTTGTGGCACGTGCTCTGTTTGTAGTCCATCAAAATGCTCCTCCAATTTCCTCACTTCTTCCACGTATGCTTCCATCAGTGGGCTCTGGTAATCCTTGTTGACTTGCTTCACCACAAGCTGAGAATCTCCTCGGACGATCAACCTCTTTATTCCCAACTCTACCGCGATCCTAAGTCCGGCAAAGAGCCCTTCGTACTCAGCGGTATTGTTGGTGGCTTCCTCCCGGGGGAAGTGCATTTGGACAACGTACTTGAGGTGCTCTCCGGTAGGGGCAATGAGGAGCACGCCTGTTCCAGCGCCCTGGAGTGAGAAAGCACCGTCAAAGTACATGATCCAATCCTTGGGTGCCTCTTTGCCGGGGAGGATTGTCTCTGGAATTTCATCATCTGGCATGGGTGTCCATTCTATAATAAACTCCGCCAACGCCCTACTCTGAATGGTGGAAGTGCTCTCATACTTCAATCCGAAACTTGACAACTCTAATGCCCACTCAACTATCCTGCCAGTGGTTTCGGGGTTCCTCAGGATGCGTTGCAACGGGAAACGGGTAACAACTGTTATCTCATGGGCTTGGAAGTAGTGGCGCAGCTTCCTCGAGGCCATGATGAGGCCGAAGATCAGGTTTTGTACTCCAGAGTACCTTGATCTAGCCCCTGTAGCAGGGAACTGACAAAGTACAGGGGCCGCTGCGCCATTTTCTTCCTTGCCACTCTTTGGTTCCGCTATCGGTCATTTCCTGAGGTCCCTCTTGATCTGTGTTGAGTCCTACCACGGATGCTTCTTTCTAGTTCTCGGTAGCATCAGCAGCAGCTGCTGAATCTCCATCCAGTTCCCGATGTGCCACCAGTGCTGCACTAAGCACTTGATTCGTCGCTGCCAAATATAGCAGCAATGGCTCATGCGGTTTAGGAGCGACCAAGGTGGGGGCAGAGGATAGGTAATTCTTCAGGTCTTGCAGCGCTGCATCTGCCTCCGGGGTCCACCTCATCGGGCCGGCCTTCTCCAAGATTTTGAAGAACGACAAGGCGCGCTCAGCAGACTTGGAGATGAACCTACTCAACGCGGCAACACATCCGGTCAAGCGTCTGATATCCTTGTTAGTCTTGGGTGCCTGTATCTGTTCGATCGCCTTGATCTTGTCGGGATTGGCTTCTATTCCTCGCTGAGATATAAAGAACCCAAGCAGCTTGCCGGATGGTACACCGAACACGCACTTTTCAGGGTTGAGCTTCAGGTTGATTTTGCGCAAGTTCGCAAAAGTTCCTTCTAGGTCTTGTATGAGAGTGGCTTCATCCTTGGTCTTGACCACGATGTCATCCATGTAGGCTTCCACATTTTTGTGCAGCTGAGGTCCAAAACCAATCTGAACAGCTCTGGCGAAGGTTGAACCAGCACTCTTTAACCCGAAGGGCATACACACAAAGCAGTACGTGCCGCAGGGAGTTATGAATGCAGTCTTCTCCTCATCTTCTTTAGTTATAAATATCTGGTGGTATCCAGAGTAGGCATCCAAAAAGGAGAGCAAGTCACATCCGGAGGTGGAATCAACAATCCGATCTATGCGCGGCTAGGAGAAAGGGTCCTTCGGGCAAGCTTTGTTCAAGTCAGTGAAGTCTATGCAAAGCCTCCATTTCCCATTTGCATTACGTACCACCACTGGGTTTGCCAGCCAAGATGGATGCAGCACCCCTCTGACCAAACCAGCGGCTTCAAGCTTCTTAATTTCCTCGGCAATGAACTGCTCCCGCTCCAGGGCTTGCTTCCTAACCTTTTGCTTGACGGGCCGGGCATGAGGACAGACAGCAAGGTGGTGCTCGATTACCTCCCTGGGAACTCCGGGGATGTCAGATGGTTGCCAGGCAAACACATCGACATTCTCCCGTGGGAAGGTAGCGAGCGTGCTTTCCTATTTGTCCGTAAGGGTAGCACTGATGGTGACCGTTCCACCAGTGCCATCCAGCCTTGCTGGGATTTTCTTCGTCTCGGGATAGGTGGCCTTGGTCTTCTTGCTAGCGAAACTCCCCGGGAGGTCATCGTCGGGTGCAGTGCAATCCGAAGAGGCGTGCTTCCCGGAGTCCTTGCCGGTGTTCCGGCTAGTCTTCTTCAATTTCTCTGTGTCCTTGGCGGGAGCTGGGATTTCAGTGGCTTCAGCTGCTACCGCATCACGATACATCTGGTCCACGCAGATAACTCTTTTCTTCTTGTCAGATGGGATGGAAATGACCCCAATGGGCCCTGACATCTTCAAGGTATTGTAGGCATAGTGAGATGCTGCCATGAACTTTGCCAGAGCTGGGCGACCGAGGATTCCATTGTAAGGCAGCGGGATCTCGGTGATGTCGAACACTATCCTCTCTGTCCGGTAGTTCAGTTCCTCGCCAAATGTCACGGGCAGAGTGATCTTTCCCTTGGGTCGGCTCCTGCCGGGGTTGATTCCTTGGAATGTACCTGTGGCTTCGAGCTCTTCATCAAGGATCTGCAGTTTCTCAGCCACTTTAGGGGAGATTAAGTTCAATCCCGCCCCGCCGCCAACTAACATCTTGGACAACTTGAGGTTGCGGATAGTCGGAGAAACCAACAATGGCAAACATCTGATCGTAGTGGTATGGTCAGGATGATCCTCTTCATCAAAGATGATAGGCGTGCGGGACCATTTGAATGGCTTCCTAGATTCAGCAGTTGGTTCCACGGTATTGACCTCGCGTACCCACTGCTTGAGCTGGCGGTGACAGGAATGCAAGGATGCACCCCCGTCAACGCACACGGCTTCCGTTGCTTTCTGAAACTCCCAGTCGCTGGAATCCTCATCATCATCCTCATCCTCACTCATATCGTCTGTTTCCTTCTTCTCTCGGCCTCTGGCGGGTTTTTCCTTTTGCTGCGGGGTTTTGCCGCGGCGACCTCCTCTGCCGCCACGGCCTTTCAAGGCAGCGCCGTCTTGGCCTTTTTCCTTGTCGCGCTTCTCGTACACAGCCCTATGCTTCTCAACAAGTTGCTCGACCTGTCGGCATTCTTGGAGATCATGGCCCTTGGTGCGGTGAATTTTGCAGTATGGCCCGTCGGACATCCCGGTCTTCTCAGCGGCAGCAGCCTGCCGGCAATCAATGCACGTGGCGGCTCCCTTGCCGGGGGTTTCGGATTTCGCCTTCTTGCCTGTACTGAGATCTCCGGAGCTCTCGACAGCCAATACTGCTTTTCCCTTACACTTCTTGTTGCGCTTCTTGCTTCTTCCCTTCGGGTTGGGGGCGTCGTCGTCATCATCGGTGTCCATTTTGACATTCGCCTCCTCCCCGGGAAGTCGCCTTCCTTCTTCAGCTCGAGCACATTTATCCGCCAAGGTGTAAAGCTCATTAACGGTCTTGGGGAGCTTGACGTTCATCTTGGCTCGCATCCTCCTGTTGCGCACGTTCGAATGGAATGCGGCAATCACTGCTGCGGGATGGATCTCTGGGATGTTGTGGTGCACTCTTCTGAATCTCTGGATATACATCCTCAAAGTTTCTCCCTCCTTTTGCGGGAGGACTTGGAGATCGCTGGGCTGGCCTGGTTCTTGATGATCACCGGTGAAGGCGCCAACAAACTCGTTGCACAGAACAGCCCAAGACGAAATAGAATTTTCCGGCAGGTGCATCAGCCATGACCTCACGTTCGGCTTTAGTGCCAAAGGGAAATAGTTGGTGAGCACCTTTTCATCTCTTCCCCCCGCAGCTTGAACAGCTATGGTGTATATGCCCAAGAACTCTGCCGGGTTCAGCTTCCCGTCGTATTTCTCAGGCAGCTCAGGTTTGAAGGCTCGGGTCGACGACCAGCGGACCCGTCGCAGCTCACTAGTGAAGGCAGGGCAACCAATCTCGTAGGGAAGGTACCCGCCAGCACTGGGCGCGGGGTCGCCGACGTCTGGACCGTTGCGCCTGTCGGATTGACGGTGGGCTTCCCGGCGTCGCTCGATGGTGATGCGCGCGTCTTCTTTCCGTCGGTCTTCAAGGACATGCCGTTGATCCCGGTGGTCGCGCGGGCCAGACGAGACTATGGACGCCTCATCGTGCTCATGAGCATGTGAGACTGCGGCGGCTGCCTCTGGGCTTGTTGTCGCGGAGGGGACTGCACTGTTGGGGTGGCCCCTTCGACGCACTCGCCGGCCCGGGCTGCCGCTGTTGTTCGCGTACGTCGCGACGGCTCTGCATGCTGGGGCTTGTTGGCTTCAACGAAAGAAATCAAACTCTGAATGGTGGCTCTCCATTCGTCCATCTTATCAGCTGCTGGCATGAAGTTGAGCAGCATCTGGACTCACGCCATTGCTTCCTCTGCGGTGCTCGGCATGGCGAAAGAGGCGGACCGCGACGTCGCTCGACTCCTGGTGGGGCCAAGAGAAGTGTCGTCACGCTCTTGATGTCGTGCGCCACTCGTCGGAGCTTTCTGGCGTGCAGGGGGGCGAACCTTAGGGCTGCGGCTCCGCTCGACGCTCCGTCTCGTTTCGCACGAGGTGCACGCCAGTAGTCTCGCCGGCGACGGGTGCTGCCGGAGGGTCATGGCTCGCACCGGACCGGGCGCCGCCGAGGCGGCCGCGGCCATCCGCGCGGAGGGGAGGTGATGAACGGTTGTTTTCCTCGCCCACGGCGTCGGGGCCGAGCTCGCCAAGTCGTTGTTGTGGTCGCTCCTCTCCGGCGCCTCCTGCTCCATCTCCGGCTGTGAAGGACTGGACGAGGGCGCCGCCTGCGCCGACCGCGTCATCCATGATGCCGACCTCACCCGCAGCCGCCGCGACGGCGACATGGCCGGCGACTGCGTGTGAGGGAGCCTTCGAAGTGGAGGGATGCGTGGCCGCACCGGATTTCTTCTTGGGAGCCATTATTGAAGAAGATGACGATGAAGATCGATTCGCCGTTCACGAACTCGGGTTCGCGCAAATGATGCACGCCCCCTACCTGGCGCGCCAAAGATGTCGGGGCACGGATGTTCACGATCACCTATGGGGCCAAAGGCCCCTTGTGGTTCGGCAAGGGGGGTCACGTTGCACGAAGAGCAGAGAGCGTGAGACGGTGCGACGATCAGGACACAAGCATTTTACCCAGGTTCGGGCCGCTGCTAAGCGTAAAATCCTACTCCTGCTTTTGGTGGATTTGATTGGAAGAACACAAGTGGTGCCTCGGGCTCTATCCCGGCAAGGGTTGCCTTCGGGGAAAGAGCTGCTAGGTGAGTACAAATGTTCGGGGGTGCGAATCCTGAGCTAGGTAGCCTTGGGCCTCCTTTTATTGTGCAAGGGGTTACCACAATGGCAAAACAGTCATTATCTATTGATTAGATAGCTTAGCAGAGCTATCATACCTAACTCTGGCATTTAGGACAAAATACCATGATTACTAGCCTAGGTGGCGCTCGGGGGTGCATCCCCGGCAAGCTCTCGCCACCGCTTGGCCGGTCGTTGCTTATGGTCTTGACACACTGTAGGGCCGGTGTCAACTGAGCATAACTTGCCTCCCGGTGTGTCGCCACTTGTTTAGCAAGAGCTGATTAGCCGCTTGAGGGCTCGATACCGCATTGATAAGTGACTGGCGTAGCGATGCGGTGGAGCGGTGGCTGGTTAGCTCGTGCCTGCCGGGGGATGGCTTGCCGGGTCTTCAGGAAGGTGCACACGTCTTGGTCCCCAGCAAGTGCCGGGGACGTGCTTGGCGCGTTGCAGCCCAAGCTTGGGCTGCCGCGTTGGGCTTGTTGGAGTCTGGTCTTGAAGGGTTCAGCTACTACCGCCTGTGCATAAGTCAAGGGCACTGGGTACCCCTGTAGTAGTGCACCGACACTATTGTTCAACCACCTGATTGGAACTTGCCTTTTGAAATTATGTGTGATGCTAGTGATTATGCTGTTGGTGTTGTTCTAGGACAAAGAGTTGATAAGAAAGTAAATGTTGTCCATTATGCTAGCAAAACTCTAGGCAGTGCCCAACGAAATTATGCTACTACTGAAAAAGAATTTCTAGCAGTTGTGTTTGCTTGTGATAAATTTAGATCCTACATTGTTGATTCCAAAGTCATTGTTCACACCGATAATGCTGCTATAAAATATCTTATGGAAAAGAAAGATGCTAAACCTAGACTCATTAGGTGGGTTCTTTTGCTTCAAGAATTTGATTTACATATAATTGATAGGAAGGGAGCTGAGAACCCCATAGTTGATAACTTGTCTAGGTATTAAAATATTCTTGATGACCCACTACCTATTGATGATAGCTTTCCCGATGAAAAGTTAGCTGCAATAAATGTTTCTCAAAACACTCCTTGGTATGCTAGTTATGCTAATAACATTGTTGCTAAATATATACCACCTAGTTTCACATACCAACAAAAGAAAAAATTCTTCTATGATTTGAGACTTTACTTTTGGGATGACCCACATCTTTATAAAGAAGGGGTAGACGGTATGATCAGACATTGTGTACCCAAGCATGAACATGAACAAATCCTATGGAAATGTCATTCCGAAGCTTATGGAGGACATCATGCGGGAGATAGGATTGCTCACAAGGTATTGCAATCTGGTTTTTTATTGGCCTACTCTCTTCAATGATGCCCGTAAGTTTGTCTTGTCTTGTGATGAAT
The DNA here is from genome assembly GCA_039707655.1 of Elymus sibiricus. Classification (NCBI taxonomy): domain Eukaryota; kingdom Viridiplantae; phylum Streptophyta; class Magnoliopsida; order Poales; family Poaceae; genus Elymus; species Elymus sibiricus. The sequence continues at coordinate 420,826,405 of CM077665.1, forward strand.
GTCACTAAGTGGGTAGAAGCTAACGAGTACACTCATATTTTGGTTGCTGTTGATTATGTCACTAAGTGGGTAGAAGCTATTCCAACTAGTAGTGCTTATCATAACACCTCAATTAAAATGCTTAAAGAAGTTATCTTCCCGAGGTTTGGAGTCCCTAGATATTTAATGACTGATGGTGGTTCACACTTTATTCATTGTTCTTTCCGTAAGATGCTTGCTAAATATGATGTTAACCATAGAATTGCATCACCCTATCGTCCTCAATCTAGTGGTCAAGTTGAACTTCGCAATAGAGAAATAAAATTAATATTATGAAAAACTGTCAATAGGTCTCGAAAGAATTGGTCTAAGAAACTAGATGATGCACTTTAGGCCAACAGAACATCTTATAAAAATCATATGGGTATGTCTCCATACAAAATGGTATATGGAAAAGCTTGTCATTTGCCTCTAGAGTTAGAACATAAAGCATTTTGGGCAATTAAAGAACTCAATTATGATTTCAAACTTGCCGGTGAGAAGAGGTTATTTGATATTAGCTTATTAGATAAATGGAGAACCCAAGCTTATGAAAATGCCAAACTATTCAAAGAAAAAGTAAAAAGATGGCATGACAAAAGAATCCAAAAGCGAGAATTCAAAGTAGGAGACTATTTTCTTTTGTACAACTCTCGCTTAAGATTTTTTGCTGGTAAGCTTCTCTCCAAATGGGAAGGACCATATATTATCGAAGAGGTTTATCGTTCTGGAGCTATCAAGATCAATAATGCCGAAGGTACTAACCCGAAGGTGGTTAATGGACAAAGAATTAAACACTATATCTCATGTACGCCTACTAATGTTGAAAGCAATGTTATCCAAACCATGACACCGGAGGAACACATAAAACCTTCCGAAACACTCCAGAATTCTGAAAAAGAGGAGGTACGTGATACGGTAAGTAAACGGACTCCGAAAAATCCGCAAAAATATTTTCTGTCAGTTTTGGAATATTACAAAAATTAGGAAAATAAGAAATAAACGAGAAAGCAACCGAGGTGAGCACGATGCACCAGGGCGCGCCAGCCTTGCCAGGCGTGCCCTGGTGGGTTGTGCCTACCTCGGATACCTTCCCGACTCCGTTTTCCTTCCATATTTTTGCTTCCCAAGATAAAAAATCTCTATATATACGCCTGATTGTTCTGACCACCGCATCGCAGAAAATTCCTTTGTTCTTGTTTCGTGTTGTTTTCTCGTCAGATCTAGATCTCCATGGCTCCACCAAGGTTCTCCAAGGACAAGTTCTTCGAGAAGGTCATCAACCCGTACTTGCCGGAGGTGATGAAGCACCCTCAAACCATTGAGATGCGTGAGGGGCGCTCCACATCCGCGATGGACCCAAGAGGACGGGAAGGATGGTGGAACATGGAATTAGTGCCAATCACCCCATGATCACGGAATTCACCCGTGATCAGATGGTGGATGGCCGGTCTATGAAGGATACCGTTTTCATCCTCAACGAGCAAATATTTTTTTTTGCAAAGTCGAATCTATGATCTTCAAAACGAGGTTTTTGAGTATGAAGCAAGATTTAAAGGTATGAGTTTAGCTGCCAGTTGCAGGACTCGGGGGACTCGTGCGTCAACCTTTGATGGTGAGCCCTTGCCCTGGAAGCCAGAGGACAAACCTACCACTTCATCACCACAACCTTCATCATCTTCACCACCAAAGGAGATTTGAGTACACGGGTATGGGCTCTCCCCTTGGCTTGAGCAGAGCATGTGGGAGGTGCCCCGGTATCGTATCACCATCACTTTTATTCACCTTTACCTATTTTAGTTTGATCTTTAGCTTTTTCGTGATTTAGTTGAATACAAGTTTAGCATGATCTATTTTCGAGTCTTAGTTTCGTGATCTATCTATCTATGTAATCGAGTGAGAGTTATACAATAAAGTTTAGTTTGAGCTTTTGCTTCTTTACTTTCTTGTTGCAATCAAAATAGAAAGGAAATAAATGAAAAGAATCATATGCTAATCTTATGGTAAGTAATGACATCACATAAGGAAAAGTATAAGTGGTAAAAATTATTGGTGATTGACAAACATAGCATAGGTCAATGATGCAATTCATGAAAGAATTAATAAGGGAAGAGAAGATTCACATGCAAATACACTATCTTGGACATCTTTTATGATTGTGAGCCCCCATTAAATATTATATGCACTACAGGAATCAGGCTCTTTGCCGTCTGCCATGGCAGACGACAAAGGGCACAACCACGGACGGCAAAGGCCTTTGCCGTCATCCAGCGGACGGCCAAATTTTGGGACAAATAAACTCCGGTAAAGGGGTTCTTTGCCGTCTGCCTTGGCACAACGGACGACAAAGTTTTTTTGCCATCAGCCTGCAGACGGTAACTCGGCTGGACGGCGTAGTACTGACGTTAGCACCGTTAGGTGGCTAATGGCCCCCACCAAGCCCTTTGCCGTCGGGGGTCGGGGGTCAGTGGCGTCGGGAGTCAGTGGCGTCAGGGGTTAGTGGCGTCGATCGAGGGTCGGGGGTCAGATGCGTCGGGGGTCGGGGGTCAGTGGCGTCGGGGGTCAATGGCGTCGGGGGTCGGGAGTTAGTGGCGTCCGGAGTCGGTGGCGTCGGGGGTCAGTGGCGTCGGGGGTCAATGGCGTCGGGGGTCGGGAGTCAGTGGCGTCGGGGGTCAGTGGCGTCTGGAGTCGGTGGCGTCGGGGGTCAGTGGCGTCGGGGGTCAATGGCGTCGGGGGTCGGGAGTCAGTGGCGTCGGGGGTCAGTGGCGTCCGGAGTCGGTGGCGTTGGGGGTCAGTGGCATCGGGGGTCGGGGGTCAGTGGCGTCGAGGGTCGGGGGTCAGTGGCGTCGGGGGTCAGTGGCTTCTTCTTCCTCTGCTTCTTTTTTTCTTTTTCTTTTTCTTCTTCTTCTTCTTCTTCTTCTTCTTCTTCTTCTTCTTCTTCTTCTTCTTCTTCTTCTTCTTCTTCTTCTTCCCCTCCTCCTCCTCTCTTCTTCTTCTTCTTCTTCTTCTTTTCTTATTCTTCTTTTTCCTTTTTCCTTTTTTTCCTTCTTCTTTTCTTCTTTTTTTCTTCTAACCTAACTAACTAACCTAAACTAACCTAACTAACTAACCTAAACTAACCTAACTAACTAACTAACCTAAACTAACCTAACTAACTAACTAACCTAAATTAACTAACTAACTAATTAACATAAATAAAAAACATAAAAAAAAACAAAAAAATCACCTTTGAAGGTGCCGGTGGAGGAGGGGGCCGGTGGAGTGGACTGGGAGGGAGGAGGTGAGGCGCCGCGGGGAGGGGGCGCTCTCCGCAGGGGGGGCGGGACGGCGGGGCGGCCGGTGGGCGGCGGGAAGGCGGGGCGGCCGGTGGGTGGGGGCGGCGGCCGGTGGGTGGGGGCCGCGGGAAGGGCGGCTCGCCGTGGGGCGGCGGGACGGCGTGGTGGCCGGTGGGTGGGGGCGGCGGCCGGTGGGCGTCGGGGAGCGGCGGGAGGGAGGGAGAGGGAGGGAGAGATAGGGGGGCAACGGGGAGGGGGCTCGCCGCGGGGCGGCGGGGCGGCCGGTGGGTGGGGCGGCCGGTGGGTGGGAGCGGCCGGTGGGTGGGGCGGCCGGTGGGTGGGAGCGGCCGGTGGGTGGGGGCGGCTGCTGGTGGGCATCGGGTTGGGGCGGGAGCGGCCGGAGGGAGAGAGAGGGTGGCGGCGCGGTGGTGGGGGGCGGGATGGAGATGCGGGAGAGTGAGGGGGGTGGAGGTGGATCCGGCCGTTATGGGGGGCGTCCTCTTTGCCGTCTGCTAGCAGACGGCAAAGAGGGGGGGAGACGGGGGGGGGGGGCCGTGACCGTTAGGAGGACATCCTCTTTGCCGTCCGCTAGCGGACGACAAAGAGAGGGAAGGTAGACGTCAAAGACGTACCCGACGGCAAAGATGTACCCACGGTGCGGTGGGGCCCGCCCGTGACCATTGCTGTTTGCCTGGCCCATCTTTGCCGTCCGCTAGCCGACGGCAAAGGGTAGGCTGATGGCAAAGGCTTTCTTTGCCGTCTGCCTTAGCTTTGCCGTCCGTTTTCTGCAAGCTGATGGCAAAGGCTTTCTTTGCCGTCTACCAGCAGATGGCAAAGACATGGCGGACAGCAAATGATCTGATTCCAGTAGTGATGTCAAAATTCTTGACGTTGGACAAGGAAGACAACGTAATGATTTATGTTTGTTCATATTCACATAGAAGTTATATTGTCATAGATCCTTAAACATGTGGTGCTTACTCAATATCTTTGCTAGCCAAAAAAATTCCGCACTAAGTAGAGATACTACTTGTGCATCCAAAAACCCAAATTCATGTTTTGAGAGTCCACCATACCTACCTACGGATCGAGTAAGATCCTTCAAGTAAGTTGTCATCGGTGCACTAAAGCAATAAAAATTGCTTCTAAATGTGTTTGATCAATTAGTGTAAGAGAAAATTGAGCGTTGTACGAACTTATGATGGCAAAGTAATAAAAGCGACGGACTGCATAATAAAGGTTGCCCTCATAGGGGGCAATATAGCGTGACGTTCTTTTACATTAACGGATTGGGCATACAAACCAAAAAGCGCATGACAACCTCTGCTTCCCTCTGCGAAGGGCCTATCTTTCACTTTTATGTATTTACTTTTATGCAAGATTCAAAGTATTCTTCCCTATTCCTTTTTGCTTTTTCTTTTTGCAAGCATCATGTGGTGAGGAAAGATCTAGGCACATATATCCATCTGGATATGAGTGAGCATGAGTTATTATTGTTGGCATCACCCTTGAGGTGAATACATTGGGAGGCGAAACTATAAGCCCCTATCTTTCTATGTGTACGGTTGAAACTTTTTGCTCATGGGTATGATGTGAGTGTTAGCAATCACAGAAGACTAAATGATGGCTGAGTATGTGGACTTGCCAAAAGGCTCCGACACGAGACCCTTCTTGAAAATATGATGAATTGTAGTTGCAAAGTTGACTGAGAACATAGTTTGTTGGCTTTCAATAAGGTTTATGCTTTATACTTCTATGTTGTGATGAATTGTTACTTGTTCATGAGAAGTTATATGATGAAGTTATATAATAAAAGTTATACGAATAAGGTCTACGATAAAGTTGTTGCTATTATGATAATAAGCATGATGCTACTATGTCAGTATTTTGTTTTTATCGACACCTCTCTCTCAAACCATGTGGACATGCTTTTCAATATCGGCTTTCGCTTAAGGACAAGCGAGGTCTAAGCTTGGGGGAGTTGATACGTCCATTTTGCATCATGATTTCCTACTGTTATTTATAATGTTTTGATGTATAATAATTCTTTAGGGAGTGATTCTAATGCCTTTTCTCTCATAATATGCAAGGTTTACACAAAGAGCGAGAATACCGGCAGTTGGAATTCTGGACCTAAAAAAGCACATCAGAGATACCAATTCTGCACATCTCCAAATAATCTGAAACTTTACGGAGAATTATTTTGGAATTTATGAAAAATACTGGAGGAAATAACTACCGGAGGGGGCCACCTGGTGAGCACAAGACACCGGGGCAGGCCAGGCCCCCCAGGCGCGCCCTGGTGGGTTGTGCCCAGCACGGCCCACCTCCGGTGCCCATCTTCTGGTATTGAAGGTCTTTTGACCTATAAAAAATAAGGAGAGGACTTTCGGGACGGAACGCCGCCGTCTCGAGGCGGAACTTGGGCAAGAGCACTTTTGCCCTCAGGTGGAGCGATTCCGTCGGGGCAACTTCCCTCCTGGAGGGGGAAATCGAAGCCATCGTCATCACCAACACCCCTCTCATCTTTGGGAGGCCAATCTTCATCAACGTCTTCACCAACACCATCTCCTCTCAAACCCTAGTTCATCTCTTGTGTTCAATCTTTGTACTAGAACCTCAGATTGGTACCTGTGGGTGACTAGTAGTGTTGATTACATCTTGTAGTTGATTACTATATGGTTTATTTGGTGGAAGATTATATGTTCAGATCCATTATGCTATTCAATACCTGTCGTGGTTTTGTCACGGCAGATGTCCGAAGACTTAGGTTCGAGGCCATCGCTAAGGCGGTGGACTCAAAGGGGTTGGTCGAGACGAGGGACACGAGTTTACCCAGGTTCGGCCCCTCAAGAAGAGGTAAAAGCCTACATCCTGCTTGTGCTGTATTGATTGGAGTATCGATTACAAGGGAGCGGATTTGCTTGACCTAGTTCTCGATTGGTTGGTTTCTGTCCAAGCCGCCCCAGGGTCTCGCCTTTATATAGGAGGTCGAAGCCCTAGGTTACACGAGTCCTAAACCGACTCATACAACGTAGTCAATCCTGTTTCTAAGTCGCCTTGCCTCCTTGAGCAAGCCATCTCCGGGCGGCTTACCGCCCGGGTTTCACACCATCTTCTGTCTCTAGGCCTTCGTCTTAGCCCGCCTGGTAAGCCGCCATGTGGCCTGGCCTTCATCTTCCGGCCCACCTTAAGGGTCTTGCTTATTAGCCGCCAGGTATGACCCGGCCCCTTCTAGGCGGGTCTTACCACGGGGTTATATCCCCAACATTAGGCCCCAGGTTGATTTGAGCCTGCTCATGTCAATCTTCAAACTCATTCAGCGGCGAGTCTCACATTTTATCACCTGAAAAAGAAAACTCATAACCCGCCGTGACGTCACGTCGAATATGCTAAAAAGATTCTGTGACGTTTGGAACGGATCCTCTCATTGAATGGTCGGCCCGAAAATCGAGGCGCCCTCTTTGGTCAATCATCACTGTGCTTCCTCGATTCTCGCGCGCACTGTTGCCATCCCATCTCTGAAATAGGGACACGGGGGGCCCCCTTTTCCTTCTCTGCCGCCACGTCTTCTTCTTCCTCCTTCAAACAGCCGCACCTCCGGAGCTCCGCCGCACCTGACCGGACCTCGCCGTCGTCCCCATCGCTGGCCGCTGCATCGACCTGACTTGGACCAGAACTTCGCCAGCCCATCCGCATCCGCGAGGTTCCATTCTCATCCCTCAGTGAATCTGGAGTCATCTCCATTAGGGTCCCCCGAGCTCATCGTTTTTTCCCTAGTGTTCTTCGCTGTTCGTCAAAGTGTTCTTCGTAGTGCAGACCACCAAGCATCCTCTTGAATCTCATAACGCTGTTTATCCATTGCGGTCGTCCTTTTGATGTCAATACCCGCTTGTCTCAGATCGGTATAGCACTCCTCTCCGCGTGCTGACCACATGTTCTTTCACTGTCGTTTTTAGGTCATGAATATATTTCATTTTTTCTTCGCCCGTAGATCTTGCAGCTATAATTGTAATATGCGAAACCTGTTTATCCGCACTTAGCTGTATTTTCCAGTATTGCCTTGTCCACCTAATCCGCCATTGCATTGGCGGCTCTCTGATAAAATATTTCGGCGGCTTAACACCTCACCATTATGCTGACCATAGCTGCCTTAACTATTTAATGTTTTTATAACCCTCCATACTCTGCGCCTTCTCGCAGTTTGACCCGCCATTATGTCAAGGGCACCCTCGTCCTGCGATTGGGTCAGCTACGGAGTCACCGAACAACTCTTACTTGATTTCGTAGAATCGGGTATCCTGCCGGCTCAGAATGTTATACATTGGCGGGTTCCAGGGCCAGAATTAAGACCTACTCCTCAGGAAGGAGAAATTGTCGTGTTCACTGATCACCTTCTTCGTGGATTTAGCCCGCCCGGGTCGAAATTTTTCCGGGACGTTCTTCATTTCTACAAGCTTCACCCTCAAGACATAGGTCAAAACTCGGTCACCAACATGTGTCAGTTCCAGGTGTTATGTGAAGTTTACCTGCAAGAAGAGCCATCTGTTGACCTCTTCCATGATTACCATTACGTCAATCGCCAAACTTAAGTGGCGGCTTGTCGGGGGGATGACCCCCGGGTAGGCAACGGAGCCCGAATCCCTTTCGGAAAATCATCAGAGCAAGACAAGTCCCTCTGGCCGGCTTGCCAAGCACGCCGCCCCCCCAGCGCGAGCCGGCTCGGCGTGGCGACCCGGCCTGGCCGGCTGGCCCATGCCGGCTGGCCGCGAGGCGGCGAAGCCTTAGCGACGAAGCAAGCGGTGCTACAGCGCTCCTCCCTTTACCCTGACAGAGCAGGTGAGGCTGCAGCTTTCCTTGCGCCCCCGCCCGAGGCGGGCGGTGTCAGTGAGGCGTGGTCCTGTAGAAACGGCGGCGCCGACCTCCCTCTGACGATGGACAAGACGCGCCACAGTGCCTCGAACCCAGACTGATGAGACAAGACCCGTCACGATGCCCGCACCAGGCAGGTGCGACGCACCTGGCGACCCGGCACCCGGCGACCCGGCATCCCGGCATCTGGCGACCCGGCGACCCGGCCACCGGATCCCGATCAATGACACCAGGGGCCCGCGCCTCTGGTACATTACCATTGTAACCCTGGGGGTCGGCCTATAAGACCCCCAGGGAGGCCTCCGTGCAGAGGGATCGGGTTTTGGTGGCTGAGAGTTCGAGTTAGTGCGATAAGATCAGTTCTCACCCTAGCTAGCTCTCTCCAGATCACGAACACTCGCACAGGAGAGGCAGAACGGTGGCTTAGCCCCTTCTCCCTCCTCCATCCAAACAGCTCCAGGAGCGACTCTGTAACCTCTGTGCTTATCAGCTCACACGGCAGGAGTAGGGGTGTTACCTCTCCGGAGGGCCCCGAACCTGGGTAGGTCTTGTGTCCCGCACTCGCTCGTGCCAACCTCGCCTCCAGAACCCACCGGCGTCCTATCGTAGCCCCACCTCATAAGCCATCTCATGGCATCTGCCGTGAATCACGCACCCCCAGCGAGAATACCACGACACGGCTGGACCAAGTTTGGAGCTTGGTGGCATTTCTATCCAGAGACGGAGAGACTTGCCCTATCCAGCAGCCATCTTACCAAGTCACCCCAAGGATTGGAACAAAACCTGGTTTTACTGCAAGGACACTTCTTCCAAAGAGGAGAATCCGCTGCCGGGTTACCGTCCAACCCGGCTTTGCAACACTGGAGAATTCCCAGACCGGATGTCCGCCGCAGAGCGAGCGAAGTATGCTCCGGCTTTCGCAAAGATCAGGGCCTTAATGGCCAACGGCTTGACGGGCGTCGACTTAACCCGCTGTTGGGTTAGCTGGAAGATCTTGCCACTGAGCCGGCGTGACCGGCTCATGCACCAGTTCACAGGTGAGCCCAATGACACTCTCTGCTTCAACACCACCCCTCTGACAGAACAAGACATCAACTCCTCCATCAAAACACTTCTTGGTGAAAAGCAAGCGGTTTGCAACAAAATTGGGCTGAAACCGTTTTGTGTCAAGAACCCGGCTCCAGCTGTAAGAAGTCTTTTTCCACAAAATTGGTCATTCTTGTCTTGACCTTTTACCTTGCTCCTTTTAACCTTTTTGGCGGCTTATGCGCAGGCCGGCTCTTCTTTCTGGAAGAAGAAGTATAATCCTCCTGTGAGGATGGCTACGGCGGGTAAGACCCGCGCCCAAAAGAAGAAAACTGCCGCTCAAGAACCGCCTGAGCTTGACGACTCAGAGGTAGAACTTGACTCCCTTGGCCGTCTCTTTATACAACTTATTGATGATAATTATTCACAGGAGGAAACAGAGAAAAGCCATGCAGATGCTCCTGAGGTAACTTACATTTCCTCTGACTCAGAAAACTTTCCACCAGAGCAAATACGGCGGGTCATCTGGAAAGTCCCATTTTCTCATCCTCTTGCTTATTTAGACCCCGATTTTCTTTTGAAAAAGAAACAGCACAACTCCACACGTCAGACCCGGAGCGCCGGCTGTGAAGAGCTCTTGGCCGGCTTATCAAACTCTCCGGCTCCGCGGAAACGACCGCCTGAGGTACTCTTTAGACTAAGTCCAGTTTTTTACAACCTTGCATTGTAACCTTACTCTGCTATCCTCGTCTTAACCTTTCTTTAGGAAACGCCTCCTTCATCTGGCGACTCTACTGCCTCCAAGCTGTATCCTCTGAAGATCAACCTGGAGTGCGTATCTTTACTCTTGCACCATATCTTTTAATACTATTGTCCTCTATGTGATCATCTTTTTGTTTTCCAGGGCTCAAGCAAAACGAAGGAAGACCGGCGGGTCTACCGCTGCTCCTACTGCCCAAGAGCCGGAAAATGCTAAACCGGATTCCCCTGCACTTCACGTTGAGCCCACTAAAACTAGAAAAGATGCATCTGATGACGCTCCTCAGCCCTCTGAGCCGGCTGATGATGACATGGCCACTCCGGAGAGTCCTCCAACGGCTGATCCTAAGCCGCCCAGCCCTTCAACAGCCGTCGAAGACACAGTTCTTCCAGACGTTATCATCACTGGGACGGGTTATCAATCTCCCGAACCTCATGTATTGACAAAACACACCGGCAAGGGTGAAGCTTCCTCACCTGAGAAACTTGATTTTGAATTCCCCGTGTTGGAGAAGCTGACTGCAGATGAGTTACATGCGGGTTATCTGAACCGCCTCTCCACAAGCCGTAACATGGAGCTGAAACTTGTTGGTCTAATGAAGAAAAAATACGAGGTACTCCTCCTACTTTTGCTTTTCCTTGTACCCTTATGTAGCCCCCAAGAGCGGGTTTAGTATTGCAAATAGTAGACCGGGTCTTGTCATAATTCAAATTGCCTAGCTTGTAGCCCCCAAGTATCGGGTTAATATATATATTAAGCTGGTACTTAGTTGAAGAGTAGATCAAGGGTAGCCCCCAAGTCCGGGTCAGTATAAAAATGATGAGCCGGAACTTCACTGCAAACTTGGAAAGCGCCGTGTGTAGCCCCCAAGTGCCGTCTTATCGTTACGAAGATGAGCCGGAACTTCATTGTAGACTTGGAGAGTGTCGTGTAGCCCCCAAGTGCCGGCTTAACTTTACGAAGATGAGCCGGAACTTCATTGTAGACTTGGAGAGCGCTGTGTAGCCCCCAAGTGACGGCTTATTGTTACGAAGATGAGCCGGAACTTCATTGTAGACTTGGAGAGAAAACACAGACATTAGCCCCCAAGTGTCAAGTATATTGCTTGCAATATGCTTGAGACTTGTAGCCTAACAGCTTCATCAATCATCTATGAATATCTTATCCTGGCGACTTAAACCTCCTGAACTGTTTTGTTTTTGTACAATATAGGAAGCCTTGGACACGGCCGAGTCTAATCTGACCGGCGTAAAAGAAAGCATTGCTTCGCAACAAACCGCCCGGTCTGAGGCGGAAGAGAAATGGCGGGTTGCCGTTAAGGAGCTTGAGAAGGTTCAAGCTGACTTTAATGCCTACAAAAAGAGTGCTAAGTCTACACAAGCCGCCCTGGCCAAACACGCAGATGATGCCGACCAGCATCTCAAGCTTGTGTCAGAAGAGCTACAGACCCTCAAGCGTCATATATCCCGGATGACTTCTGCTATCTTTGGTAAGTACTGAATACTTGACAAATTTCCTTGCCCTGTTGAAAAAAATTGTTCGGGCGGCTTATAATGCCTCACATCTTTGTAGGTCAAAGAAGCCGCCAATTATCTTCTGATAGCTTGCTGAAGCTGAAAGCAGTATACACCTTGACAGAACAGCTATACTGCGGGACCCTTTGCACCATCAAAGCGATGCTGAATGAAAAAAGCGTCCCAAAATTCATGAAGGGAGTAATTGAGCTCTTGTCACTCTGCCCAAGCAAATTGATGAGCTCAAATGATCAGCCGCCAGAAAGGGAGCAATGGCCACGCTAAGCCGGTCTCTGGCCTTTGCCCCTGAACTGACAGCAGAAGAGATGATGGATGGTTTTCCATCCAAGAAAGATGATGGCTCAGACTTTACCGAAGCTGATTATGCCAAGTGCATGAAGGCCTCTCGAGTACTCACATCAACACTCGCCAATGAAATTGATCTGACCTCGTACCAGGCGGCTTATGGCGAAGATAGCAGACGACTGCGCTGCCCAACCTTTGAAGCCAGGGACTTAGTTCTTGCACGCCGTAAGCCACTCTTTGCTCCTGAGATTGACCCGTCTCCCCTCTTTGACGAGGCCCAGTTTGAAGCTTTAACGAACTGCAACTAGGATGTGGACAACCTTCAGATCGAAGAGGTGGAAGACCCGGCGCAGGATGACCCGCCGATGAGCTGAACAAGTTAATTTTGAGGAAGGATAATCCGGCACGTTGACCCGCAGATGCTAGCAGTGTACAAAAACTTGAAGTCCGTGCATTTTGGGCTCTCTGGAGAGCTTTGTAATAGGCTTAGAAAAACTTGATTGTCTGAGCCGTGCCATCGTGCACGTATGAAACTTTGCACATCTTGATGCATCTTTAACTGCCTTGCAATCTGCCCAAGACATCTTTCGTCTCACTTTAACGGCGGCTCATCTTAGGAGATAAAACCTGCAAAAACAAACAAGACAGAATATGTTCTGTATTGCTGTGAGGGCAGCTTGAAAAATCACAACCCGGAGATGTTTAAATCTTTCATGACCTTGCTTTTTCGAAAACTCATATGCCGACTCTTATGGCATGAACTTGTTGTTTGAACTCTTAGCAGTACAGGGTCTCTAGTGAGAGTGACCGTCAACTCCTTTGAATAGCTCAGGGTCTCTAGGCGAGATTAACTGGTAAGAGCAACAACAAACCATAAAGAGGCGCAGCAGGGCATGAGTACCCCCAGGGCCCATAAGCTACTTCTCACGTGACATAAATCCGTCGTTTGAACCTTAAACAGTGCAGGGTCTTTAAAAGAGTAACTGTTTAAGAGTACGAATGGGCCACATAGCGGAGAGTATGCAGCAGATGGGTGAGTTTATCCTCGCTTTCCGTAAGCCGGCCCTCACGTGACAAGAGCCGCCGGTTTAACCTTGACCAGTACAGGGTCTCTAGCGAGAGTGACTGTCAAGTACTTTGAACAGCTCAGGGTCTCTAATCGAGATTAACTGGTAAGAGTTCGGCGGGTCACCTAGCGGAGCAGCAGCAGCATACAGGCAGGTTTAACTCGAACTTGCGGTGGCTGAAGAGCCGATCAAGAGGGTGTGTAAGCTAAACCCGGCGGGTTGGAAGCCCCCAAATGACCTTGTTGACGGAGTCAACTTTTGGGTATATAACCCGGCCTTACGGTGGCTGAAGAGCCGATCAAGAGGGTGTGTAAGCTGAACCCTGGCGGGTTAGAAGCCCCCAAGTAGCCTTATTGTTGTATCCACTTTTGCACAATCTGAGATACAGAAAACGGCAGAGGCCCCGGCTTGCAGGGATGCCAACTTTATTATATATATATATAAGTGATATATACAATGATGATGTACAATGGTGGGAGTCGATGACTCAAGTATAGTAAGGCCGCAGATGAGCGATATTCCACGGCCGGTGGGTCTCCTGCCCAGAAGTGCGTGACTCGTCTCGTACGTCAATGAGATAATATGACCCATTGTTGAGATTTCTACTGATCACAAAGGATCCTTCCCATGGAGGAGATAGCTTGTGCGCATCCGTCTGATCTTGAATCAGGCGCAACACCAAGTCGCCTTCCTGAAACGTCCGGGTCTTAACTCTGTGGCTATGATAGCGACGCAGGTATTGTTGATAAATCGCCGATAGAGCCGCCGCCAGATCACGCTCTTCATCCAAAGCATCTAACGCGTCCTGACATGCTGTCTCATTATCTGTCTCAACGTAAGCCACCACCCTTGGCGAGTCATGACGTATATCACTTGGTAACACGGCTTCTGCACCATAAACCATGAAGAAAGGCGTATAGCCTGTTAACCTGTTGGGAGTAGTTCTGATGCTCCATAAAACTGATGGTAACTCTTCTACACAACAACCCGGCGTTCGCTGTAGAGGAACCATAAGCCGGGGCTTGATGCCTCTCAAGATCTCCTGGTTAGCACGCTCCGCCTGACCATTGGATTGTGGATGAGCAACAGCGGAGACGTCAAGCCGGATGTGCTTACTTTCACAGAACGCTTGCATAGCCCCCTTGGATAGGTTTGTACCATTATCCGTGATGATACTGTGAGGGTATCCAAAACAGTAGATCAATTTTTTGAGAAATTGAACCGCTGTAGCCACGTCACACTTGCTGACCGGCTCAGCCTCAACCCACTTGGTAAACTTATCCACCGCCACCAAAAGGTGGGTCTTCTTGTCTTTAGATCTCTTGAAGGGTCCGACCATATCAAGCCCCCAAACCGCAAATGGCCAGGTAATTGGAATCATCCGCAATTCCTGAGCCGGCATGTGAGCACGTCGCCCAAACTTCTGACATCCATCGCACTTGACGACCAAGTCTTCTGCGTCCTTATGAGCCGTCAGCCAGAAGAAACCATGCCGGAAAGCCTTGGCCACCAAAGATTTTGAGCCGGCGTGGTGACCACAATCACCGGCGTGAATTTCATTTAAGATCTCCTTACCCTCTTCAGGAGAAACGCAACGCTGAAAAATGCCAGTGACGCTGCGCTTATGTAACTCGCCATTGATGATAGTCATTGATTTAGACCGCCTTATGATTTGTCTCGCCAAGGTCTCATCTTCGGGAAACTCGCCGCGAGTCAAGTACGCCAAGTAAGGCAACGTCCAGTCAGGGATAGCATGCAGAGCCGCCACCAGCTGCCCCTCCGGGTCAGGTATAGCCAGATCCTCCTCTGAAGGTAGCTTCACAGATGGGTGATATAACACATCCAAGAAAACGTTAGGCGGTACCGGCTTACGCTGAGAGCCTAGTCTTGACAATGCATCAGCCGCCTCGTTCTTGCGACGGTCAATATGATCCACCTGATAACCCTTGAAGTGTCCAGCAATGATATCCACCGCCTGACGATAAGCCGCCATCCGTGGGTCTTTGGAATCCCACGTGCCTGAAACCTGCTGAGCCACGAGGTCTGAGTCGCCAAGACATCTAACCCGGCTCAGGTTCATCTCCTTAGCCACACGGAGGCCATGAAGTAAAGCCTCATACTCAGCTGCATTGTTAGTACAGGGAAACGTCAACCTTAACACATAACAAAACTTGTCACCTCTAGGGGAAGTAAAGACAACTCCAGCCCCTGACCCTTCCAATTGTCTGGATCCATCAAAGTGAATTGTCCAGTATGTGTTATCCGGCTTCTCCTCGGGCGACTGACACTCTGTCCAGTCATTTACAGAGTCCACCAAGGCTTGAGACTTGACAGCCGTGCGAGGCACATATTTCAGATTAAGAGGCCCAAGCTCCAATGCCCACTTAGCAATCCTGCCAGTGGCTTCTCTATTTTGAATTATGTCACCCAACGGGGCAGAGCTAACCACGGTGATCTGGTGTCTCAAGAAGTAATGCTTCAACTTGCGATTCGCCATGAACACCCCATATATTAGTTTTTGCCAATGTGGGTACCTTTTCTTGGATTCTATCAGGACTTCACTGACGTAGTAAACCAGCCTCTGAACCGGGTATTCCTTCCCTACCTCCTTACGCTCCACAACAATCGCGGTGCTAACTGCCCTGTTGTTAGCCGCCACATAGAGGAGCAAAGGTTCCTTCTCAGCCGGAGCGGCCAAGACCGGCGGCTCAACCAGCTGCTTCTTGAGCGCCTCAAACGCTTCACCTGCCGCCTTACTCCAGACGAAATTGTTTGTTTTCTTCATCATCTGATACAGAGGAATAGCCTTCTCACCCAGGCGGCTTATGAACCGGCTTAATGCAGCGATTCGACCCGCCAGGCGCTGAACGTCGTTGATGCAAGCCGGCTCAGACAGGGAAGTGATAGCCTTTATCTTGTCCGGATTAGCTTCAATGCCACACTCAGAGACCAGGAATCCCAAGAGCTTTCCTGCAGGAACTCCAAAGACACACTTAGCTGGGTTAAGCATCATCTTGTAAACTCGTAAATTATCGAAAGTTTCCTTCAGGTCATCAAGTAGAGTCTCCTTCTTCCTTGACTTGACCACAATATCATCCACATAAGCATGAACATTGCGCCCAATTTGACCATGAAGATAGTTCTGCACACAACGCTGGTACGTCGCCTGGGCACTCTTAAGCCCGAAAGGCATAGACACATAGCAGAAAGCACCAAAAGGTGTGATGAAAGCCGTCTTCTCTTGGTCTTTAACCGCCATCTTTATCTGATGGTAACCTGAATAAGCGTCCAGGAAGCATAAACTCTCACAACCCGCCGTTGCATCAATAATCTGGTTGATACGGGGGAGAGCAAACGGGTCAACTGGACAGGCCTTGTTAAGATCCGTGTAATCTACACACATACGCCACGTGCCGTTCTTCTTAAGCACTAGCACCGGGTTGGCTAACCACTCCGGGTGAAAAACTTCAACGATGAACCCTGCTGCCAAGAGCCGGGCCACCTCTTCCCCAATAGCCTTGCGCCTCTCCTCATTAAACCGCCGGAGGAACTGCTTGACCGGCTTAAACTTAGGATCCACATTAAGGTGGTGCTCAACGAACTCTCTCGGTACACCCGGCATGTCAGAAGGTTTCCATGCAAAGATGTCCCGATTCTCTCGGTACGCCGGGCGACTCATCACATCAGTTCACTATTGGGGCCAATATGAACTTGGCGTAAGCCGGCCGTCCAAACAGAGCATGATATGGGCTCTTGATTTTGACCACTTCAAACCACAAAGACTCCACCCTGTAGTTGAATTCATCACCAAAAGCTACCTCCAAAGAAATCTTTCCCACTGGATAAGCCGATTTTCCGGGCACCACACCGTGAAAAACTGTTGAAGAGGGCTTAAGATCCTTATCAAGCAAACCCATCCGGCTGAAAGTGTCATAATACAGGATGTTGATGCTGCTTCCACCATCCATAAGCACTTTAGTGAACACATATCCTCCTACTTGGGGGGCAACTACTAAAGCCAGTTGCCCCGGGTTATCAACACGCGGCGGGTGATCCTCCCTACTCCAAGTTATGTCATACTCGGACCACTTCAAATACTGCGGGAGAGCCGACATGACTGCATTGACCGCCCGCTTGCGCACCTTCCGGTCTCGCTTGTCGAGGCTGGTTGTAAAAACATGATACTGACCCCCACTGAGCTGTTTCGGGTTAGTCTGGTACCCCGATTGGTTATTCTGCTGCTGGCCTCCACTGCCAGACTGTTGATGATGACCTACTTGATTGCCTTGACCCTGGTACCCAGATCCTAAGCCGCCAGAACCAAAGCCGGCTCTTGATCCGCCCGGCCCTGAGCCGCCTGATGGCCCATTACCGTTATTACGATGCTGTTGAAGGCTGTAATCCCGAAACTGCCGCATAATACTGCAATCCCTCCATGTATGGCCTGCCGGCTTATCAGGCCGGCTGTGCTCTGGACAAGGTTTATTGAGCATCTCTTCCAGGTTGAAAGGAGCTTTGCCCTTGTTAAAGGGTGGCCTGAAATTCCCATTGCCCTTAGCACGATTGTTCCCAGTGCTGGTGTTCACCACCAATTCTGACCCGCCGTCCGGGTTCTTCCGCTAGCCCGGGTTGCTATTTCCGGCCGCGTTTTGCTATTGACCCTTGCCATTGTTATTTTTCTTACCCTGACCCGATTTATCGTCATCGGAGCCAGGGTCCTTCGTGTTATCGGAGTCTGCATACTTGGTGAGAGCCGCCATGAGCTCCCCCATATCCTGGCACGTGCGCTTGAGCCGCCCAAGCTTCTGCTTCAAAGGTGTGAAGTGGTAATTCTTCTCTAGAATCAAAACTGATTGAGCCGCCGTAATCTGTTCAGAAGAGTGGATGATGGTTGAGACCCGCCGGACCCAGTGATGAGCCGACTCGTCCTCACGCTGCACGCAATGGTCCAGATCCACAATCGTCATGGGCTGCTTGCACGTTCCTTGGAATTTTTTGACGAATTTCGCCTTTAATTCGGACCAGGAGTTAATGGTGTTGGGTGGCAAGCCCTTCAACCACGTGCGAGCCGGCCCTTCCAGCATCATGATAAAATATTTGGCACATACTGCGTCACTGACGTCTAACATCTCCATGGCCAGCTCATAGCTTTCGATCCAAGCCTCTGGAGGTAGGTCAGCAGTATAATTGGGCACCTTGCGAGGACCCTTGAAATCCTTCGGCAGACGCTCGTTTCGCAGAGCCGGCGCTAAGATGGGCACTCCCACAGCCCTGGAGGTTACTCCTGCTCCTACTGAAACGGAAGGTGCAACTGTGGGTTCCTGATGAGCCGTCGTCGCCGCCAGAGCCGCCGCCTCTTGCTGTCCTCTTGCCCGATCCACCAGCGCCTGAGCATCCAGAGCCGCCCGATCGACTCGCGGTGGATTCCGATGTCGTTCACTACTAGAAACCGCCGGAGACTCATAACGCCGGCTGTAGCTGCGGCTGGGGATGGGGGTTGAATGCACGCGACTCCGGCTATAAGTGTATTTCTCCTGCTGGGCCACCGCCGTTCGCAGGTATCCAATAGCGTTCCGCACCTCCTCTGCAAAAGGCGCCTCGTCGGGGATGGGAATTGTATCGAGCCTGGTGGCCGCCGCCACCATGTTCTCCGCCGGGTTAGAATAATGACCCGGTGGCGTCAGAAAAAACTGTGGCGGGTTTTGGTTCCGTCGGGGCGGGTCTGGCTGCTGATGCTGAACCGCCGCCCGGCTTCCAGGTACTTCCGCCGTCCGGGTTACGGTCAAAGGCACATTCCGTCCCGTCCCTGGCGTGTTAAAAAGATTTCTGGCTTCATATTGATCCGGCAGGCGGGATTGATGCCTCATCCGATGAACCGCCGCTGCAGACTGCTGCTCTAGCTCAAGGCGGAAAGCATCCGCCCTAAGGCGCTCCGCCTCAGCATCCATCTGGGCCTTTAGCGCGTTGATTTCCTGTTGGACTCCGGCCATCTGGTTCTTCAACCTCATGATCTCCGCGTTGCGGGCCGCTTGGTTTTCAGTAGTGACCTCGGTTTCCATCAGGGTTGTAAGCTCGTTCATCAGATCCAAGAGAACCTGAGCCGGCGGCCTGCCAGCTCCTGACCCGGTTGCGCCGGCGGCTGTGCTGCTAGGGGCCGGCGCTGAACCCGCCATGAATACGGCAGCGCGGCTCGGCGGTTCGTAATCCTCCGGCTCATGATACTCTGACTCAGGGTAAGGCTCGATGTAGCCCCCGAGCCCACCATTATGAAGCTGATAGATCGATTCCGTCTCCCCGCTCGAGGAACCATCCTCTGAGCAGATGAGCGTTTCTTCCCGAGACATAGAGCCTTCAAGCTCCATGCCCTGGGTGAAGCCGACGAAGACATGCTTCCTGCCCGGGTTAGCACGGGCGGGTCACACGCGTCGGGCGGGTTGCTCGCGCCGGGCCGGCTCGACGATGTCGGTGCAGATGTCCGGCCCGGGCTCAGATCCGCCGATATTGCCGATGAAGACGTGGATTCCGCCGAAGGGGACCCGGAACCCGTACTCAATTGAGTCGTCCTCGGGGCCCCAGCCGGAGTCGTCGATGTAGAGCTGGCCGCGGCGCCAACTGTCGTGGTTTTGTCACGGCAGATGTCCGAAGACTTAGGTTCGAGGCCATCGCTAAGGCGGTGGACTCAAAGGGGTTGGTCGAGACGAGGGACACGAGTTTACCCAGGTTCGGCCCCTCAAGAAGAGGTAAAAGCCTATGTCCTGCTTGTGCTGTATTGATTGGAGTATAGATTACAAGGGAGCGGATTTGCTTGACCCAGTTCTCGATTGGTTGGTTTCTGTCCAAGCCACCCCAGGGTCTCGCCTTTATATAGGAGGTCGAAGCCCTGGGTTACACGAGTCCTAAACCGACTCATACAACGTAGTCAATCATGTTTCTAAGTCGCCTTGCCTCCTTGAGCAAGCCGTCTCCGGGCGGCTTACCGCCCGGGTTTCACACCATCTTCTGTCTCTGGGCCTTCGTCTTAGCCCGCCTGGTAAGCCGCCATGCGGCCTGGCCTTCATCTTCTGGCCCACCTTAAGGCTCTTGCTTATGAGCCGCCAGGTATGACCCGGCCCCTTCTAGGCGGGTCTTACCACGGGGTTATATCCCCAACAATACCCCTCTGATCTTGAGCATGAATATTATTTGTAAGTAGTTACCGTTGTTCTTGAGGTCACGGTAGAAGTCATGTTGCAAGTAATCATGTGAATTTGATATGTGTTCGATATTTTGATGATATGTATGTTGTGATTCCCTTACTGGTGTCATGTGAACATCGACTACATGACACTTCACCATCCTTGGGCCTAAGGGAATTCATTGTAGAGTAGTTATTAGATGATGGGTTGCTCGGGTCGATCTGCCTGGCGTGTTCGGAGTTAACCTCCGCCGCGTCGGCACGAGAAGTGTATTGTTCGGCCTTGGGCCTAAGGGAATACATTGTTGAGGGTGTCTTGTTCGGCCTTGAGTTGCCGCGCTTTTGTCTTTAGGCTTCGGGCAGTCGCTAAAAGCTATTGCCTGAACCGTTCATGATCCTCAATGGTTTCGGGGACGATGAGGTCCTCGTCGTCCGGGCTATCCTCCTCCTCTACAGGGGGGAGGTAGTTGTCATCCTCGGAGTCGTTCGGATCTTCGGGGTCGCGCTGGTCCTCCGGCCTTTCCTGGTCCTCCAACGGATACTCGGGGATATCGGGATCGCCGAGGTCTTCCGGGGTATCGTTTTCCCCGGTGCCAGCAATAGCTTCCCTTCCCTTTTTTGTCTTTGATTGCTTACGCGGTTTCCGGTGTCTTGATGGCGCCTCACTTGAGTCATCACCATTGTTTGCTGGTGTGTGCTCGCCGTTACCGGCTGGCGTATCCACCATGTAGACGTCATAGGTGGAGGTGGCGGTCCATCGCCCGGTGTTGACGGGGGTGGGAGCGCGATCCTCTTCCTCCATGTCCTCTGCCTCCTCGGAGGCGTAGTCCAACATATTGGTTAAGTCTTCGATAGTGGCTACTAAGTGGGTGGTGCGTGGGACGAAAAGTTCTTGTTGACCCACCTCTGGGCCGATCTGAGCGTGGATCGGGGTTGGGTCGTCAGTAGTTTTCATCGACAAGATCCGATCTAGAGCTTCGCCGAGTACCGAGAGCTCGATCGGGTTGATCTGCCTGGCGTGTTCGGAGTTAACCTCCGCCGCGTCGACACGAGAAGTGTATTCGGTAGGAGTTGGTGCCCGGCGATCTGGCGCTATAGCCGGATCCGGACTTAAGTCTAGATCGTCACCGGGATTGGCCCCGTGAGCGGATTGAAAACGACATCCGAGGTTAAGGCCTCGGAGTCCTCGGGCGCGTCAGATGAGACTACGAGCCCGGTGAGCAAGAGATCGCCCCGAGGGTCAACGGAGAACTCTAAGTTCCCAAATCTGACTTCTTGATCAGGGGCAAAACTCCCGACCCGGCCAAGGCGGCCGGTCGGGTCAGCGTGCAGCACAATGCTGCCGAAAGCGAAGATCTGTCCAGGGGCGAAGGAGTCCATGCCACGGACCTCTTCGCTTATGACAACACGAGCCATCGATTCCTTTGGGGATCACGGCATAACTCTCAATGAAAGCACCAATGTCGGTGTCAAAACCGGCGGATCTCGGGTAGGGGGTCCCGAGCTGTGAGACTAGGATCGATGGTAACAAAGGGACGAAGGAGACGATGTTTACCCAGGTTCGGGCCCTCCTATGGAGGTAAAACCCTACGTCTTGCTTGATTATATTGATGGTATGAAGGTTACAGAGTTGATCTACCTCAAGATCGACTAGCTAAAATCCTAGATGAGTTTCTGTGTCGTTCATTCTAAAACCCTCCCGGTTTATATAGACACCGGGGGGTGCCTAGGGTTTACACATGATGGGCCTCCTGCCGGGGATGGAAATGTTGATTTCCTCATCTTGACTTGGAGTGCACGACGCGCCTTCGGGGCTCCCTTCTGGAATGTGGAGTCTTAATGTGTCCGGCCCTTCTTCAGGGAACGGCCCATCAAGCCGGCCTATTGAGAGATGAGCCGGTGGCCCGAGGACCCCTTAGTCCGGGACTCCCTCACCCATGACCCCTGTGTGCTTAGTATTTAGACCGCCGGGCTGGCCTATCTGTTGAGCTTAGGTAGGGCGACGACGTGTTGATTTCCCGAGGCTGGGCATGACCCAGGAAAGTGTGTCCGGCCGAAGGTTATCAAGCGTGTTGGCGAATGTGGTGCACCCCTGCAGGGATGAATTCAACTATTCGAATAGCCATGTCCACGGTAACAGGACGACTTGGAATTATACCTTGATCTACTACAACTATAATTGGGACTTAAAATTGAAATGAATGTTGGCTTCGAGATTTCTTTCTCGCGGGGAGTCGAGGAAGAATCTCTGGGCGTGGTTATTTAATAAAATTTGCTACAACAATATTGTTATATATGAGATACTAGTCTACTCTCTTCTAATTCTGTAAGATGTTGAAGATGCTAGTCTTCGATAGGACTAGGCCTTCCCCCTATTCTTGCTTTTCTGCATTCGGTCCAGATATAACCCCATTCTTTGAAACTGATGCATAACTTAGCATAGTTCTGATGCCAGTCTTGCGAGTACTTTGGATGAGTACTCACCGCTGCTTTGCTTCCCTCTTTCCCCCTCGATACGATTGCCGCATTCAGATGACGGAGCCCAGGAGATAGAGTACGCCGGAGGCGACTACTACACCACCGCTGGAGCTTACTACTATGTGGAGGCTGCCCCCGACCAACAGTAGGATAGGAGGTTCCCAGGCAGGAGGCCTCGCCTCTTCCGATCCGTTGTTATGTTTGTGCTAGCCTTCTTAAGGAAAAACGTGTTTAACTTATGTATGTACTCAGATATTATTTGCTTCCGCTGACTCGTGCTTGTCGAGCTTTGTATTCGAGCCCTCGAGGCCCCTGGCTTGTAATATGAAGCTGTATGACTTTAATTTGTGTCTAGAGTTGTGTTGTGATATCGATCAGTGAGTCCCTAATCTTGGTCGTACGCATTTGCGTGTATGATTAGCGTACGGTCAAATTGGGGGCGTCACAGATGCACTCTAGGCTAGAGGCTTTTGGAGAAGCATTTTGCATTCGTTTGCAAAATACTTCACCACGGTATTGGCGTGCGCCTCATAGGGCATGTCTTGGACAATCTTCTTGGCAATCTCCTCCACAACCTCATTAGCTTCATCCTTCATACCCTCGGCGCAAGCAAAGAATTCCTACCAAAGTGCATAAGACGGTAAAACAGTTATTAGTTCAATGATTTTGAAGATTGGCAACAAAATAACTATGAAAATTGACAAAGAATTTTACCCAAAAATCATTGACCACCGGCTCAGCGGCACTATGGTA
This sequence comes from Elymus sibiricus, assembly GCA_039707655.1. NCBI lineage: Eukaryota > Viridiplantae > Streptophyta > Magnoliopsida > Poales > Poaceae > Elymus > Elymus sibiricus. The sequence continues at coordinate 420,849,648 of CM077665.1, forward strand.
CACCCTGCCCTACTTGTCTTTGGTATCCGGAGCGTGTTTCCAATGCTCCCAAGACCAAGTTGGCTCCTCCTCGCAATCTCCTATGGGGAGCAGGCCAGGGTAATGATGTCTGCAAAGACATCCAATGATGCTGCTTGGCTAGTGTGGCACTTTTATGTCTTCTTCAGGAACCAAGGCCCTGCATAATGAAAAGGCAAGTAAGTTAGCATCTGCAAAAAAATTGAATGTAAAGACGCAAGTAAGAGTCCACAGAAGCACTTACCTCACACCGGCTAGTTTGACAAAGAGACCCTTATGTGGATATGGTCGCGAAGGGAGCGTGGACACCCCACGCAACCAGATTTTTGTCTTCTTAGGAACTGTCCATTCCATGTGCTCTGCCATTCCTCCACCTCATACTCACCCTCCTCCAACTCCTCCTCCACAACTGACTCCTCCTCCCTCTCGTCCTCTGCATCCTCCCTCTCCTCCTCTGCCTCCTCACTCTCCTCCTCCTCCCTCTCCTCCTCCACCTCCTCCTCCGACTCCTCCTCGGAATGGACGGAGGGGATAGGGCTAGCAACACGGGTTACAGTGGCACAACATCGTCTACCCCAGGTACCATCCATCGTGTCTCGCTGTGAAGGTTTAGCCTTGCCTGCCTGTGTGGAAGTTGCCGCACCAGTGGCCTTCTTTATGACCCTCGTCATGTTGCCTAACCTTTCAATCACATTGCCAATGCTAACAACATTGTTCCTTTTGTTGTCTGTCATCTTTCAGTCACCTGCTATGAGAAAGAGTATTTAAATTAGTTCATGTTGAAAACTTCATATGCAAAACTGAAGAAGTTCAAAAAGGGATGTTTAAAAGTTCATATGCAGAAGTGGAGCAGTAAAAAGGGCGGGTTTAAAAATTCATATGCAAAAGTAGAGCAATTCAGAAGTCCATGTTTAAAAGTCCATATGCTATCATAAAAAAATCATATGCATAAGTTCAAAATTATAGGGCGGGAACTTGGCAAGAAGCACAAGTTGATAGTGCATGGAGTTGTCTTGCATCTAGAAGTACATCAACTTGTTAGCTTCGGAAAAGTTTACATTCAGGATTACAAGTTCATAGTACATAGAGTTGGTTCTCATCCAAAAGTACATCATCGCTATCGCACATGTCTCGTTGGTACAAGTTCATGGTACATAGAATTATTACAAGTTTCAAAAGGCATAGTCCTCGTCGTTTTGATCATTAGTTGGCCTGAGGGTTTCATCATCGCTGTCACGCATGTCGTCCCACCATTCTGGAGCTTAGTATGGAGGTGGACCATCTGGCTCATCGTATTCACCTAGACGGACTCGTTCAAGTAAATTCAAGTCCATCGGGTCTTCAATGATTTCATTAGAGTCTGGCTCATCGCCTGCTTCCAAGCCCTCATCTTCATCTTGCTCATCATCTACATCCATGTCATCGTCATCAATGGTCAAGTGCATACCAAATTCTCCTGTGAGCCCATCTTCCTGGTAGAACTCACCCTCATATGTGTTGGGGTTTATGCGTTGGTAATCTTCATCGATTGGAGGTTCACTATGTGTGGTACATTGATCACAACATCCCCGCCCTTTAGGTTCTTCACAGTTTGGCACGCGTATGGTAGATAGAATACCTGCTTGGCCTAGTTATCCAAAATATAGACATCATCTCCGTCATACTTGTATGCGCGCTGAATTTCAACCAACCCAATGTCTGGGTACCGCTTGACTCTAGTTGGGTCAAACCAGTGGCATCTGAATGCAGCAGGGTTCAGTCAGTCGACCAAACCGTAATCCAACTTGATCATTTCCTCGATTCTGCCATAGTAGTAAAGTCCATCTGCCCCTTGTGTTATGACCCCACTATTTATTGTCTTTCGACCGGGCTGACTCACATCGTAAGAATGGGTATGGAAGCGATACCCATTCACATCGTAAGCATTTAATTTCTTGGTGGAACATGTGAAGCCTGTGGCAAAATCTTTCAAATTGGCTCTCATAGGGTCCCTTTTTGCCTAGTAGTTTAATAAGAAAAGTTTGATGTATGAGTTGGAAGTAAGACCAACTTGAAATGTCGACACTAGAAGAAAGTTGGACTGGTTGGCATACTTTTGCCGCGAACCAAGGAATCAAGCAGCCATTTCCTTTACCGCCTTTTTTAAAGATATGTTCCCTCTCCTCCTCGGTAGGGGGCCTTTTTAGGTTCCAGCATTCAAGTGTGAATTCGCTATGGCAATGAGAAAGAAGTGAAGTCAACCACAAACTTAATTGTGATTATTTGTGAAAAATATAGGAAGCACTTACTCAATGTACGGTTGCACTTCTTGCATGTTTGTCAACACATACGACATAATAGTTATCCACTCTGGATGTTTGATGTGCCTGGGCCTTCTGCCACTTGCTCTGCCACCTACCCCTGCGAAGATGCTGAGTGGAGGTAGATCGGCCGGGGTGATGACATTGTAACGAAGGACTGGATTATGCCGAGTCACGATATTCCCTCCCAGTGACGCTAAGAACCAGGACTGTAGGTGTAGAACCTTCTAGGGGGGCTGTCATGTTTCTGAGGCAAGTGCCTCGTCGAACTTGTATATTGGGTATTTAAACATCAAACCACCCTTTTAATACATATATTTGGACCACATGCAGGTGGGTATGCTTGTCCTACCCTCCCTCACTTGGTTTTCGGTGATGTGCCGATCAGCAGGGCCCTCCCCATCTATGTCGTTGACCGGAGTCTAGAGTGGTTTGACCGGGGAAAACTCCTTTTGGTTTGTATTACGGTAGGCCATGGTGACATAACAGAGCAAGTTTGAGCACATGCCTTTGATACGTCTCCAACGTATCTATAATTTTTGATTGTTACATCCTATTATATTATCATTATAGGATACTTTTTGAGTAATAATTTATGAATTTATATTATTTTTGAGCACTAACCTATTGACCCAGTGCCAGTTGTTGTTTTCTACGTGTTTTTTACTTTTCAGGTTTACAGTACCAAACGAAGTCCAATTGCCCTGAAACTTTTTTATGATTTTTTTTGGACCAAAAGAAGACCTGGAAGCTTCGGGAGAAGACCGGAGGCCGCACGAGGGAGGCACAAGCCAACAGGGCGCGCCCAGGGCGTCGGCACGCCCTAATGGCTTGTCCCTCCCTGGTGGACCTCCTACCCCCGTTCTCTGGCCTATAAATTCACATATACTCCAAATACCCTAGGGGTCATCCCGAAACACTTTTTCCGTCGCCACAATTCTCTGTTCTGCCACAATCTCATCTAGAGCTCCGTTCCGACACCCTACCAGAACGGGGATCGATCACGGAGGGGCCCTTCATCAACCTTGTTGCCCTCATGATGATGTGTGAGTAGTTCACCACAGACCTACGGGTCCGTAGTTAGTACCTAGATGGCTATCTCTCTCTCTCTCTTTTGATCTTCAATACAATGATGATCGCATCTTCGCTTTGATTTATTCGATGTAATTCTTTTATATGGTGCGTTTGTTGGGATCCGATGAATTGTGGGTTTATGTTCAGGTAATTCATGAAAAGTATTTGAGTCACCTCTGATATATATTATGATTCTTAATTTTTTGATCATTATAGCTTCGTAAATCTCTCCGATCTATTGAAAAATTTGGCCAACTAGATTGATATTTCTTAAGTGGGAGGGGTGTGTTGTAGTGGGTTCAATCTGGCGGTGCTCTATATCCCAGTGACAGAAAGGGGCAAGACACGTCTTTGTATTGTTACCACTATGGACAAAACGATGGGGTTAGTTCATATTAATTGAATTCTCTTTATCTACATCATGTCATTGTTCTCCAAGCATTACTCTGTTTTACGTAATACTCTAGATGCATGTTGGATAGCGGTCGATGGGTGGAGTAATAGTAATAGATGCAGGCAGGAGTCGGCCTATTTGACGTGATGCCTATATATACATCATCATTGCCGTGAATATCACATAACTATGTGCTTTTCTATCAATTGCCCAACAGTAATTTGTTTACCCACAGTATGTTGCCTACATGAGAGACGCCGCTTGGGAAAACTATGGCCCCCGGGTCTATTCACTTATATATTTACAAATCCTATCATTACCTTGCTGCCATTATTTACTTTCTATTTTATTGTGCAATTTACAATTATCTACTATTATCTACACACTTCACTTGCTTGCAAATAACGAGATCAAGGGGATTGACAACCCTCTTGCCGGGTTGGGTGAAGTGTTTGCTCTTTTGTGTGCAACCATTGAAGACGGTTGTGGATTGATATTCCTATTGGTTCAATAAACCTTGGTTTCTTAACTGAGGGAAATACTTATCCTTATTGTGCTGCAATTACTCGTTCCTCTTCACGGAAAACCCAACGCAGATCAGAAGTATCAGGAAGGATTTCTGGCACCGTTGCCGGGGAATATTATCACCAACTATCAAGTAACTTCACACAAATTATCATTCACTTTTTCTTCTTTTTATTTGCTGTTATATTTAGTTTGCTTCATAAAAATCAAAAATACAAAAAAAATATCTTTGCTTGTTACTAGTTTGCTTGTTTTGCTTGCTTGAAAGTTGCTATCATGTCTGAGTTTGAAACTATCAAAACTTCCGCCTCTAGTGCGGAAGCCCTAAGATATTCAACTTCACCTCACAATGATAATGCTAAAAGAAATCTTGATGAAGTTGTTAAGGAAAAACTTGAAAACCTTGTGGATGATGATCCTTCTAAAGAGGAACCTATTATGCAAACTAACAAATTATGTATTGGCAGCGGCAATATCATTGGAAAAAGTGTGATCCAAGACTTTTTCACTTGTGCGGGTTCTCTACCCTTGATAGGAGGATCTATTCTTACTAGAACAACTAGTTATTCGGATGCTATATCTTTGCTCATAGTTGAATTAGAAAGACAATTCATTCATATGCATCCCTCCATACAATGGTTGTTTCTAGAGTTCTATATCATTGAACATGCTCCTACTAAATGATTGGCTACAATATTTCTTGCTCATGAATTTAGATATATTATGCAGCAAGCAAGATAAATATTTTCTTATTATAGGATCAATAGTGAGTGCCCACCAATGGAGGGAATTTTTATGAGTTGGAAGAAATAAGGAGATTAAGATCAACGGACTATGTTGCTTATAATGAAAACCTTAGGAAAAAGGTTCCACCTAATGTCTTGATTGATAAAATTTCCAAATTCAATGATAAAATTACTGTCACAAATCTTGAATTAGACTATCAGCTTGAGATGAAATTAAGGAAATATCTTTATCGGAACCTATACAATGAATAATTTATTATAACTTATGAAAAGTCTAAGGAGGAACCTCCATCCCCTCCGGAGATAGATCTCACGGATCCTTGTGTTGTGAAGTTTAGTCCCTTCAATTATTTTTGTTTTCCCATGATAAAACTTTCTTCTAAAAGAAGGGAATATGATTACAGCATGATGAATCGTTCTTATGATTATGACAACACTTGAAACTATGCATTATGCCTAGCTAGGGGCATAAAACGATAGCGCTTGTTGGGAGGCAACCCAAAAGTTATCTTTATTTTCACTTTTTACTTTATGTTTGTGTGTGATAACATGATTATTTCCTCTGTAATGATTGTGTTTTTATGTTTTAATTAGTGTGTGTGCCAAGTAAAGCCTTTGGGATGACTCACAAGATGAGTAGAATTGATATGGTGCAAAAACAGAAACTTTAGCGTCCAGTGCAGAATTTCTACGATTTTACTGGAACGTCTTTTTGATCTAAAATTTTTACACAGTATTTATAGACAATTCTTAAGGTTGTCCTAATGTTTAAGAATTTTTAGAGTTACGGAAGTATGCGTTCTCTACAGATCTTTACAGACTGTTCTGTTTTAGACAGATTCTGTTTTTGCTTTCATAGTTTGCTTGTTTTGATGATGCTATGGATTATATCGGAGGATATAAGCCATGGAGAAGTTACAATATAGTACCTATTATGCAATAATGAAATATGAATCAATTTATAACAGTACCTAAAGTATTTGATATGTTGCTTATACTAACGGATCTCACGAAGTTTTGTTGTGTTTTGTGTGATTGAAGTTTTTCAAGTTTTGGGTGTTATCACGATGGACAAAGGAATAAGGAGCGGCAAGAGACTAAGCTTATGTGACACCCTGAGTTTGGCAACTTTTCTTTTCAAAATATTTTTGGATTTATTTGCAAATTTGGTTGATTTTCAAATCTTTTCAGTTGATTTGGAACTATGAATCATTGAATCTTTTCCCAAGTAACCCAAAACCCTCATCACCTTGCCAAAACCTTTCCACACCTCTCTTGGATCAACTTCCAATATTTAATCTTTTCCAAGAAAACATTTTCTTCCTTTGGAAAAATATGACATCACTATGGGTTGTGAAGCAACCTATAGCTCTGATGATCAGAAAATTCCCAAACTTTTGTCACACCTTCTTATTATCATATGATCCCATAATCTTCAAAAATATTCCATTGCCCAATATAAAATTTTGGCCAGAATAATTATTTCTTCTCTGGCTAGAATTGGTCCATTGTGAAGCAACCCCTATTTTCTTAGCTCAGAAAATTCCCAATAAATTACCTGAGGTACTAGGGATCCTATCTAGCCACAATATCCAAAAATATCATCTTGTCCAGTACAAATTTTCAGCAGCAATATTCTGACAATTTTCTGCTCATTCCAAACCCTTGTGAAGGAAGTACCAGCTAGAGATGGCTACATGCCATGAAACTTTTATGGCATCTTCTATTTCCCAAATGACTTCCCTCCACCAAGTTTCATCATCAGGAGACCATTTATGCGAGTGCCACAAGCTCAACAAGTTTCTGGACCAGTATGGTAGTTTACACAGGAACTGCATTCAAATCTTTTTCAAACCTTCTCAAACTTGGCCAGTATGAAGTCCTTCCAACCTAGATCACACCAGACATCTCCACTAGCTTCAGCTCTATCTCATCTCTTCTCTGGAACCTCCTCAAGTCTGCTGTCAGAAGCTATAGCTGAAGCTACACTTCACAGCAGAGTGTAACTAGCCAAGTAAGTGGCACAAGGGGGCTAAGTGGTCGAGGGTCGACGCCGTGGACAAGGTGCGCCAGGCTTGCGTGGCCTCTTGCTGGCCGCACCCGTGGTGAGCACCGTGCTGGCATGCCAATGCGCGTGCTCTGCACCACGCCCGAGCCTGAAATGACGCATCCCTGCGGCCCCGCGTGGCCTAGCCTTGTCCCCGCGCGCCGACGTCTTCCCCTACTTCCACCTGGTCGTTCTGGAGTTATCTCCTCGCCGGAAACCTCCCCGGCGGCCGCCACGCACTCGGGCATTGTGGCGCCCGTGCGGCCACAGTAGCTGAGCCGCCGTCGTCTTCCTTCGCGTGCGGCCACTGCGCGCATTTAGTGCGCCTGCCCTCTCCCGTCTCGTTGCCCACAAGAGGCCAGCCAGCGCGGCGTCCTGGCGCCGGCGACGTGTCCCGAGCCTCGCCGCTTCGGGAGAGCTCGGCCGCGCTCGCCTCCGGCCTATAAATGGCCCTGCCCAGCCCCTCCAGAGCTCCTCACCCCACCTCACCATCTCTGAATCGCCCCAGAGCGCCCCAGCAAGAGCCAGGAGCTCGTCTCCCTCAACTCCGGCGAAGGCTCCGCCACCCGATTCTCTCCTGTCGCCAGCCATCTCCACCCCATCCCAGCCTCACCTGAGCCCTCCGTCGAGACCAGAAGGTCTCACTGGTCCCCCTCGAGCCCTTGGTCGACCAGATTGCTGCCGGAATCGCCGTCGCCGACGACCACTGTAGCCTCCATCCGCCGAAGAAGAAGGGGGCGACGCCGTCCGACCACCTCTGGAGGATCTGCGGGTATGTGCGTGATCGCCGTCGACTGCCCGATCCATTCCATCCCTCTCCCTACCTCGCCGTCGTCCCTGTCGCTGGCAAGCATCGCCGGTGAGCCACCCCGCCTCTGTCTCCCTTCCCTCTCTCTGTTTTAAACAGGGAGGCCCCACCTGTCAGCGGCTCAAGCCCGCGCCCGAAGCGGTATAAGTGGAGGCGCCCCTCCACTTTACGCCTTCGACGTGGCCCCTTGTCAGATTTTCTGATTTTCATTTAAATTCCAGATATGACCAGTGACTTTGACCTTGAATAACTTTTTATTTATAGGTCCAATTCAGTTGATTCTTTTTGCATTGAGTTGGTATTGAACCCCTTTATTTTCTGACAAATTTTGGTATTTTTCCAACATTCACAGAATTTTTGGTGAACAAAAAGGCTTTATGTGACATTTTCTTTTGCTATTTTAAAATACTTTCAGAAGGAAACTTTGGTGCATTTGAAGACCAGGAGTGCTTGGGCAACCCAACAGAGCAAGGCAAGCCAGGACACCCATTTCATGAAGCATTTCAATAGCATTGCATATTTTGATGCATTATGTTTATTTATTTACTATAGGATAATTCATAGTAATTAATTTAAATGCTTAGTTGCCTATTGTGATAACCACTACAATTGCTAAATGAACTTAGTGGTTGATCTTGAGTCACCTGTCCGGGCTTAACCGTGCAACCACATTTGCCGGTATGGGACGGCCTTGACTTGGTCTGATCGCGTGCTCTTTCACCGGTACCTCCAAAGAGGGAGGGTTATGCGTGCATGCTACTCTGATCAGGTAGGCGGCGATAACCTTGTGAGCTCAGTTGAGTTTTGTGCTGGCGTCCCCGTTTGGGACATTTTAGTTTGGCCACGACGGTGGCAGGTGTCATGAGGACACATGGGCCACCCAGGGCAGGACTCCGGGGGAGGATGAATGCCGGTGGTACGATGGGAGAGTCACGGGTCAGGCAGGTTTCGTTGGGGCAACGCTGGTCCACCCGAATGGGATCACGAGGCCAGGTGCTCCATGGTGTGGGTAAAGTGCACAACCTCTGCAGAGTGAAAAATCTATTCGAATAGCCGCGTCCACGGTATTGGATAGCCCGTCCAGACCTCACTAGGTGGTCAACCGTAACAATATTAGTAATGATGGAAGAACTCTTTGTATGATCGGAAGTACTCGATGGCTTATGAATATTCTGAGGGTTGTGGGACAACCCGGAAGAGAGTAAGTTGATAACCGGTACAGTAAGTGAATTGCTTAAGAATTTAACCTGTTGTTTGCTAAGCTATTGTTTGTTGCATTACTTGGTTGTCGTGAGCTTGCGAGTACATTCAAAGTACTCACCTGGCGTATCATGCCAGATGCAAGAGAAGCCGAGGATGGAGATCCCGAAGGTTCGTGCTACGCTAACTAGGATGTGTCCTCAGCAGTATCCCTGTGGATGGAGTTTCCGCTATGTTCCGCTACGCTGTAGAATTACTTAGTAGTTCCGAGGCCCTGCTATGCTTCATAAATAATGTGGATACTGTCATAGCACCGAGTGTGCCTTTGGCCTCACTATCTTTGTAAGATATGAGCTTGTACCCGAAATCTATCAATAAAGTTTAGTTCAGTTCTGTTCCAAGTTGTTGTGTGTTTCCAGAGGACATGATCTCTGGGCTAGAAACACTGGTAATCCGGTTCTCTGAGCCGGGGTGCCACAACGCTTGGTATCAGAGCCAGGCTGACTGCAGGACACCCTAGTTAACCCGTGCTAGAACCACGAGTAGTGTAGGACCTTGAGTGTGCATATTGCTTGTTGCATTTGATTGTTGCATAGCATGCATCATGATTCATTGTTTTACTAACCATTGGCATTGTGAGTGTAGATGGCACCAGTTCCATACCACTACCACCATGAGCCAGCACCGTTCACTTTTCCAGTACTGCTCCGTAACGTCTGGCTTCGACTGTACCCCCACGGCGAAGATCCAGTGTACCAGGTGTTCCGGGAGCAACTTGTCGTGTCAGTATACGAGTATCACGCAGAGGCTTTCCTGATCGCGAGCTCGGACCTTGGTAGCTATTCTCGCTCTTCCAAGGGCGGAACGGCTTCTACTCCGGAGCTGGCGATCCAGTTTGCTGCGATGGAGGCTCTCACTGACTTGCGCTTCCACGAGGTTGAGATGCAGACTCATCCAGGTTTCTTTCACTACCCCACCCTGTCACCTACGATAGGGCGAGTCATTTTCGCGCCAGTTGATCCGGCGAGTGATCGTGCGACTGGTGTTCTATCTCGCTATCTGAACGCCAGTTATCGTATGATCCTTTCCTTGGCTGAGGAGTTGTCTCGTGTCCAGGAGGCACTTGCAGCAGCGACTTCAGCACCACCTCCACCTCAGCCTACATTCCCACCTATGTATCCACCACCAGTTCCACCTCCGCGTATGTTTGATATTCCTTCTAGCTCTACTGCGCCACCAGGCTTTTCGTCTGGTAGGCGTCGTGAGACCCCGACAGAGTGGGCCTCACTTCTAGCCACTCCAGCTGCTCCGATGCTGAGGCGTCATGCTTCTTCTTCCTCGGAAGGGGAACCGTCCCAGCAGCGTCGTCGTGTTTCCTTTGATCTGGAGGATGTGGTCCATATCATCAGTTCCGATTCCGACTGAGGATCAGATGACGAGGAGTCTGCAGTCTGGCAGTGTTCGTGCCACCCGCACCACTAGAGTGGAGGCTTGAGTTGTTGTGCATGCATCTTTGCATATGTCATCTGCCGTATGAGCAGTCTAGCCATGATATCCCCTAATAGCTTGCCATGTATGATGTTGGGTTATCTTGTATAATTATGTTGTTTGCTTTATTCGCCTTTTTTGTGCATTTTCTTTCTGGTGTCACATTACTGTGTTTCCCTTATGGGTGATGCTCATCGATTCGGTATTTTACAATGGGAAAAAATTTAGGATGAAGAGAAGTTGTAGTCAAGGCGGCGATGGAACCCCCGTTCGTCGATCCGCCAGACAAGCAGGACAACCACCAGAAGATTTACCACCTCCACCACCTCAAGCACCGACCACTGATCAGATCATGAAGATGTTTGAGGAGAAAAGAAACCAGGATCTCATGGAATTTTTGAAAAGCATGCAGGCTATGGTGGGTCAGAATAACAACCACAATGAAACACACTCTAAGTTGTCTGACTTTCAGCGCACCAAGCCACCCAATTTCGGTCAAGTTGTGGACCCTATAGAAGCTGATGATTGGCTGAGGACCATGGAAAAGAAGCTAGACATAGCCCACTGTGAAGAATCAGATAAGGTTCCTTTTGCCACTCACTACCTAGAAGGGCCAGCAGCTATATGGTGGGACAACACAAAGGCAACGTGGCCTTCTGGAGAAGATATTTCCTGGGAGAAGTTCAAGGAACTATTCCGCAAGTATCATATCCCTACAGGCATAATGAAGGTGAAGCAAAGGGAGTTCCTTGCTCTGACACAAGGAAATATGTCTGTGGCGGAGTATCTGAACAAGTTCAACAATCTGGCACGGTACTCTACCCATGACGTGTCCACCGAAGAAAGGAAGATAGATCAATTCCTAGGAGGACTGAATCATCCTCTCCGTTGTCAGCTCTGTATGCTGGACTTTCCGGACTTCCAGACTTTGGTGAACAAGCCTTTCATAGCTGAACGAGAGCATAAGTCCGGATATGATGACCGCAAGCAGAAGTTTGAACCCAAGAAGGATAACCATGAGCAGTTTGCGTAGAAGCCACGCACCTGGCAGCCAGGCCCATCTGAATACAAGTCCACATGGAGCAATGGCAACAACAACAATAAGACGGTGAGCCAGAATAAGACCTTCGGCAAATAGCCAGTGATAGAGGACTGCCGCCGCAATAATACTTGCTTTACTTGCGGCCAAAGCGGACACTACTCCAAATAGTGCCCCGCCAACAACGGGAAGCCATCCTCCGACGTCAAGCCACAGGTCAACACCATTGGACGCCGCCCCAATCATAACTTCTGCCACGGACGCGTCCATCATATCTCTGCTGAGGAAGCATGCGAAGCTCCAGAAGTAGTCCTTGGTATGTTTTCTGTTAACGACATACCTGCAGTAATTTTATTTGATTCTGGGGCTTCCCACTCGTTTATTTCGCGGAGTTTTGCCACCTTGCACAAATTTTCTCCTTCGCTTTTGGATAAAATCATGGTGGTACAATCCCCTGGCTCCCTGCTCAGGACAAATCTGATATATAAAGATCTGGAAATTTCGATACATGGAGTCAAATTTCCAGCTACACTTGTTGCCATTGAATCCCCTGGATTGGATGTAATACTAGGGATGGACTGGTTGACACCACATCAGGTGTGCATCAACTGTGCCACCAGGACAGTAACGCTGGTTAACCCGGCAGGACAAACAGTCCAATTCCTTGCCAGCAAGATGATGACAAGAAAGGGAATGGCATACCAAACTACCGTCACAGATATGAACTTGATTCCGGTAGTTTGCGAATTTCTGAATGTATTTCCCGAGGAACTACCAGGGATGCCACCCGACCGGGAATTGGAGTTTGCAATCGAGGTGGTTCCCGATACTGCCCCGATCTACAAGAAATACTACCGTATGCCAGGTCCAGAGTTGGCGAAACTAAAGAAGCAGTTGGATGAATTGTTACAAAAAGGGTACATTCGCCCAAGCATCTCGCCATGGGGATCACCCGTACTGTTTGTCAAGAAGAAGGATGGAAGCCTACGAATGTGCGTAGACTATCGCCAGCTGAATGAGGTCACCATCAAGAATAAGTACCCGCTCCCTCGCATTGATGATTTGTTCGACCAGCTGAACGGAGCACAGGTATTCTCCAAGATTGACCTCCGAACCGGGTATCATCAGCTAAAAATCAGAAAAGAGGATATATGCAAAATAGCTTTCACCACCCGATATGGTCTGTATGAATTTATAGTCATGTCATTCGGACTAACGAATGCTCCAGCTTACTTCATGAGCATGATGAACAAGGTCTTCATGGATTTCCTGGATAAATTCGTGGTGGTGTTTATCGATGATATCCTAATATATTCCAAGGATGAAGAAGAGCATAAACAACACCTCCGTGCTGTCCTGGAAAGGTTAAGAACCCATCGTCTGTACGCCAAGTTCAGTAAGTGTGAATTTTGGCTAAAAGAGGTGGGATTTCTGGGGCACATTCTGTCAGAACAAGGAGTAGCCGTCGACCCCAGCAAGGTAACTGCAGTACTAAATTGGAAGACACCAGCCTCGGTGACCGAAGTCCGTAGCTTTCTGGGATTGGCAGGTTATTACCGTCGTTTCATAGAAGGCTTCTCTAAGATAGCTAAGCCACTGACGGAATTGCTAAAGAAAAATCAAAGGTTCGTCTGGACGGCGGAGGGTGACAGCAGCTTCCTAGAGCTAAAGACAAGGCTAACTACACACCTGTCTTAGTTCTTCCAGACATCCACAAGAGCTTTGATATATACTGCGATGCTTCCAGACGAGGAATCAGCTGCGTATTGATGCAAGAAGAAAAGGTTGTAGCGTATGCCTCCAGACAGCTACGACCTCATGAGGAGAACTACCCCACACATGATTTGGAATTAGCAGCCGTGGTTCATGCCTTAAAGATTTGGAGGCATTACCTCATTGGACAACGTTATGAAATATACACGGACCATAAGAGTCTCAAGTATATTTTCACCCAACCTGACCTGAATCTCAGGCAGCGAAGATGGCTTGAACTAGTCAAGGACTATGACATTGGAATAAACTATCATCCGGGAAAGGCTAATGTGGTTGCTGATGCTCTCAGCAGAAAACAAGGCACAGTGAATGCACTAATGGGAAGTATCCATCCAAGGTTACAAGAAGAGTTCGCTGAGCTCAATATGGTGCTATGCGGCCCAACTACCCCGGATACCTTGGAAATTTCTCCAACACTTATGGAAGAAATTAAAGAAGCTCAAAAACCAGATGAGGGAATAAAAGAAATCAAGGAGCTGATTCCGAAAGGGAAGGCCAAGTCCTTCCGCGTGGATGACCAAGGCACTTTATGGTTTGAGAAACGGATATGTGTGCCTGATCAGAATAACCTGAGGCAGCAAATACTCAGAGAAGCTCATGAGTCCGCATATTCTATCCACCCGGGAGGCACAAAAATGTATCAGGATCTGAGAGAAACCTTTTGGTGGCTAGGAATGCGAAGGGATATAGCATACTATGTCGCCTGCTGTGACATCTGCAACAAAGTCAAGGCTGAACACCAGAAACCCGCTGGGCTACTACAACCTTTACCAGTTCCCCAGTGGAAGTGGGATGACATATGCATGGATTTCATTGTTGGACTGCCCAGGTCAACAAGAGGCAATGATGCTATCTGGGTCATTGTAGATATACTCACGAAAGTGGCTCACTTTATTCCGGTAAAGACCACTTTCAATGCAAACCAGCTTGCACAACTCTACATGTCCCGGATAGTCGGCCTTCATGGAGTACCCAAGTCTATCACCTCAGATAGGGGCTCCCTATTCACCTCAGCATTCTGGCTGCGGTTGCATCAAGCTTTGGGAACCATGCTGAAGCATAGCATAGCATATCATCCACAAACAGATGGACAGACCGAACGAGTGAACCAGATACTGGAAGATATGCTTCGGTCTTGTGCCCTTACCCATGGACCCAAATGGGAAGATAGCCTACCATATGCAGAATTCTCCTATAACAACAGTTATCAGTCAAGTCTCAAGATGTCGCCATTTGAAGCGTTATATGGGCGGAAGTGCCGCACACCATTGAATTGGTCCCAGACAGGAGATAGCCGTATCTTTGGCACGGACTTGATGCTCGAGGCTGAGAAGCAGGTCAAGGATATTCAGGAGCGTCTTCGAGCAACCAAGTCCCGTCAAAAGAGCTACTATGATCCAAAACACCGGGAAGTGACTTTCGAGCCCGGAGAATATGCTTACCTTCGAGTAACCCCTATGAAGGGAGTGAAGAGATTCCATACCCGGGGAAAGCTTGCGCCAAGATACATCGGTCCCTTTCCAGTGATTGCTAAAAAAGGCAGGGTAGCATATCAGTTGGAATTACCACCGGAGTTATCTGATGTGCACGACGTCTTCCACATATCACAGTTAAGAAAGTGCATTGCACCACCAATCAAGCAGGCAGATATGAGTGAGCTAGAACTGGCTAAAGATCTGACCTATGAAGAGAAACCTGTCAGAATCTTGGATGAGATGGAAAGGACTACCAGGAGTAAGGTGATCAAGTTTTACAAGGTATTATGGGAGCACCATACTGAGGAAGAGGCAACCTGGGAAAGAGAAGATTTCCTAAGATCTGCATATCCGTACTTGTTCCCTGAGCAACCGAATCTCGAGGACAAGATTCATCCTAAGGGGGGTAGGTTTGTGACACCCTGAGTTTGGCAACTTTTCTTTTCAAAATCTTTTTGGATTTATTTGCAAATTTGGTTGATTTTCAAATCTTTTCAGTTGATTTGGAACTATGAATCATTGAATCTTTTCCAAAGTAACCCAAAACCCTCATCACCTTGCCAAAACCTTTCCACACCTCTCTTGGATCAACTTCCAATATTTAATCTTTTCCAAGAAATCATTTTCTTCCTTTGGAAAAATATGACATCACTATGGGTTGTGAAGCAACCTATAGCTCTGATGATCAGAAAATTCCCAAACTTTTGTCACACCTTCTTATTATCATATGATCCCATAATATTCAAAAATATTCCATTGCCCAATATAAAATTTTGGCCAGAATAATTATTTCTTCTCTGGCCATAATTGGTCCATTGTGAAGCAACCCCTATTTTCTTAGCTCGGAAAATTCCCAATAAATTCCCTGAGGTACTAGGGATCCTATCTAGCCACAATATCCAAAAATATCATCTTGTCCAGTACAAATTTTCAACAGCAATATTCTGACAACTTTCTGCTCATTCCAAACCCTTGTGAAGGAAGTACCAGCTAGAGATGGCTGCATGCCATGAAACTTTTATGGCATCTTCTATTTCCCAAATGACTTCCCTCCACCAAGTTTCATCATCAGGAGACCATTTATGCGAGTGCCACAAGCTCAACAAGTTTCTAGACCAGTATGGTAGTTTACACAGGAACTGCATTCAAATCTTTTTCAAACCTTCTCAAACTTGGCCAGTATGGAGTCCTTCCAACCTAGATCACACCAGACATCTCCACTAGCTTCAGCTCTATCTCATCTCTTCTCTGGAACCTCCTCAAGTCTGCTGTCAAAAGCTGTAGCTGAAGCTACACTTCACAACAGAGTGTAACTAGCCAAGTAAGTGGCACAAGGGGGCTAAGTGGTCGAGGGTCGACACCGTGGACAAGGTGCGCTAGGCTTTCGTGGCCTCTTGGTGGCCGCACCCGTGGTGAGCACGGTGCTGGCATGCCAATGCGTGCGCTCTGCACCGCGCCCGAGCCCGAAATGACGCATCGTGTGGCCCCGCATGGCCTAGCCTTGTCCCCGCGCGCCGACGTCTTCCCCTACTTCCACCTGGTCGTTCTGGAGTTCTCTCCTCGCCGGAAACCTCCCCGGAGGCCGCCACGCACTCGGGCACTGTGGCGCCCGTGCGGCCACAGTGGCTGAGCCGCCGTCGTCTTCCTCCGCGTGCGTCCACAGCGCGCATTTAGTGCGCCTGCCCTCTCCCGTCTCGTCGCCCGCAAGAGGCCAGCCAGCGCGGCGTCCTGGCGCCGGCGACGTGTCCCGAGCCTCGCCGCTTCGGGAGAGCTCGGCCGCGCTCGCCTCCGGCCTATAAAAGGCCCTGCCCAGCCCCTCCAGAGCTCCTCACCCCACCTCACCATCTCTGAATCGCCCCAGAGCGCCCCAGCAAGAGCCGGGAGCTCGTCTCCCTCAACTCCGGCGAAGGCTCCGCCACCCGATTCTCTCCTGTCGCCAGCCATATCCACCCCATCCCAGCCTCACCTGAGCCCTCCGTCGAGACCAGAAGGTCTCACTGGTCCCACTCGAGCCCTTGGTCGACCGGATTGCTGCTGGAATCGCCGTCGCCGACGACCACCATGGCCTCCATCCACCGGAGAAGAAGGGGGCGACGCCGTCCGACCACATCCGGAGGATCTGCGGGTACGTGCGTGATCGCCGTCGACTGCCCGATCCATTCCATCCCTCTCCCTACCTCGCCGCCGTCCCTGTCGCCGGCGAGCATCGCCGGTGAGATACCCCGCCTCTGTCTCCCTTCCATCTCTCTGTTTTAAACAGGGAGGCCCCACCGGTCAGCGGCTGAAGCCCGCGCCCGAAGCGGTATAAGTGGAGGCGCCCCTCCACTTTACGGCTTCGACGTGCCCCCTGTCAGATTTTCTGATTTTCATTTAAATTCCAGATTTGACCAGTGACTTTGACCTTGAATAACTTTTTATTTATAGGTCCAATTCAGTTGATTCTTTTTGCATTGAGTTGGTATTGAACCCCTTTATTTTCTGACAAATTTTGGTATTTTTCCAACATTCACAGAATTTTTGGTGAACAAAAAGGCTTTATGTGAAATTTTCTTTTGCTATTTTAAAATACTTTCAGAAGGAAACTTTGGTGCATTTGAAGACCAGGAGTGCTTGGGCAACCCAACAGAGCAAGGCAAGCCAGAACACCCATTTCATGAAGCATTTCAATAGCATTGCATATTTTGATGCATTATGTTTATTTATTTGCTATAGGATAATTCATAGTAATTAATTTAAATGCTTAGTTGCCTATTGTGATAACCACTATAATTGCTAAATGAACTTAGTGGTTGATCTTGAGTCACCTGTCCGGGCTTAACTGTGCAACCACATTTGCCGGTATGGGACGGCCTTGACTTGGTCTGATCACGTGCTCTTTCACCGGTACCTCCAAAGAGGGAGGGTTATGCGTGCGTGCTACCCTGATCAGGTAGGCGGCGATAACCCTGTGAGCCCAGTTGAGTTTTGTGCCGGCGTCCCCATTTGGGACAGTTTAGTTTGGCCACGACGGTGGCAGGTGTTATGAGGACACAGGGGCCACCCAGGGCAGGACTCCGGGGGAGGATGAATGTCGGTGGTACGATGGGAGAGTCACGGGTCAGGCAGGTTTTGTTGGGGCAACGCTGGTCCACCCGAATGGGATCACGAGGCCAGGTGCTCCATGGTGTGGGTAAAGTGCGCAACCTCTGCAGAGTGAAAAATCTATTCGAATAGCCGCGTCCACGGTATTGGATAGCCCGTCCAGACCTCACTAGGTGGTCAACCGTAACAATATTAGTAATGATGGAAGAACTCTTCGTATGATTGGAACTACTCGATGGCTTATGAGTATTCCGAGGGTTGTGGGACAACCCGGAAGAGAGTAAGTTGATAACCGGTACAGTAAGTGAATTGCTTAAGAATTTAACCTGTTGTTTGCTATGCTATTGTTTGTTGCATTACTTGGTTGTCGTGAGCTTGCGAGTACATTCAAAGTACTCACCTGGCGTATCATGCCAGATGCAGGAGAAGCCGAGGACGGAGATCCCGAAGGTTCGTGCTACGCTAACTAGGATGTGTCCTCAGCAGTGTCCCTGTGGATGGAGTTTCCGCTATGTTCCGCTACGCTGTAGAATTACTTAGTAGTTCCGAGGCCCTGCTATGTTTCATAAATAATGTGGATACTGTCATAGCACCGAGTGTGCCTTTGGCCTCGCTATATTTGTAAGATATGAGCTTGTACCCGAAATCTATCAATAAAGTTCAGTTCAGTTCTGTTCCAAGTTGTTGTGTGTTTCCAGAGGACATGATCTCTGGGCTGGAAACACTGGTAATCTGGTTCTCTGAGCCGGGGTGCCACGGCTTAGGGATGCCCAAGGAACCCCAAGGTAATATTGTAGGAAGACTCAAGTGTCTAAGCTTGGGTATGCCCCGGAAGGCATCCCCTCTTTCGTCTCAATCCATCGGTATGTCACTTGGAGCTATACTTTTATTCGTTACATGATATGAGTTTTGCTTGGAGCGTTGTTTGCTTTTATTTTTAGTATGCCACAATCATCATTTTTCTGGACACACCTATTTGAGAGAGACACACCTTCATCATAGTTTATTAGAATACTCTATGTGCTTCACTTATATCTTTTGAGCTTAGCAGTTGCTCTAGTACTTCACTTATACCTTTTTGAGCACGGTGGCGTATAGATTTTACAGAAATAATTGCACTCTCATGCTTCACTTATATTTGTTCGAGAGTTAATAAATAGTGACGGTAATTTGTATGGGTCATAATACTAGTCCAAAAATAATAGGTACTCAATGAGTGATAATCCAAACCATCATGTAGCACATTAAAGAGAAATTGTGGGTTAATGATATTGATGTGGTAATGTGAAAAAGGTGTGAGTGTGTCATTGTTGATTCGTGGAAGTATCAGTATTAAGAGGTGTTAATTTCCCATTTGTCTAAATATTAAAAAGGCATGGTGGGGATGTGTGAGCATTTCTATTCCTCGTTAAAATCCTAGTGTTGTTTCGGGTCGGAGGCGCGCGATGGTTAACTCCTCCCAACCTCCTCCCTCGAGGCATGCAAGTAGTACTTTGATTTGTGATAAAAATAATAAAACTTTGCAATAAGTATATGAGTTCTTTATGACTAATGTGAACCCGTGGACATACGCAGTCTCACCACCTCATATTTTGCTATCCCCTTCGGTACCGTGCATTGCCATTCTCACCTCGAGAATCGGTCAAACTTTGCCGGTGCATCTAAACCCCGTGACATGATACGCTCTATCACACATAAGCCTTCTTATATCTTCCTCAAAACAGCCACCATACCTACCTATTATGGCATTTCCATAGCCATTCCGAGATATATTGCCATGCAAATTCCACCGTTACATCATATGACTAGTTCGTTCATCATCATATTGCTTTGCATGATCATATAGAGCTGACATAGTATTTGTGGCAAAGCCACCGTTCATCACATTTTTGATACATGTCACCCTAGATCATTGCATATCCTGGTACCGTGCCAGAGGCATTCATATTGAGTCATATCGTTTCATAGTTCTTCATATTGAGTGTATGTAAATAAAAGTGTGATGATCAACATTATTAGTGCATTGTCCCAGTGAGGAAATAAAAATGGGGTAGGCCAAATGAGCCCACCATAATAAAAAAATGAAAATGACAGAAAAAGAGAGAAGGGACTTTGCTACTATCCTTTACCACACTTGTGCCTCAAAGTGGCACCTTGTTTTTCATATAGAGAGTCTCATGTTATGTCATTTTCGTATGCTAGTGGGAATTACTTTTTCATTATTATAAACTTGGCTTGTATATTCCGATGACGGGCTTCCTCAAATGCCCGAGGTCTTCATGAGCAAGCAAGTTGGATGCACACCCCACTTAGCTTCAGTTGAGCTTTCATACACTTATAGCTCTTGTGCATCATTTAAATGGCAATCCCTACTTCTTTCATTGACATCTATCGATGGGCATCTCCATAGCCCGTTGATACGCCTAGTCGATGCGAGACTTTCTTCTCCACTTTTTACCCCTTTGATATCCATCACCATATTCTATTCCACCTTTATGCTATGTCCATGGTTCACGCTCATGTATTGCGTGAAGAATAAAAAGTTGATGCACATTGAAAAGGTACGATCCAATTGCCTGACTTGGACATCGTGGTGCTTGACATTTGTATCAATGTGGTGAAGACGGAGCCATGCCATGCTAATATGATAAAATGAATGGGGGTAAACATTCTTTTAGGATCGTGTCTTTAAAAGATTGATGATATTGTTGCTTGTGCTTATAAATATTACTATGTTGATGTTTGGTAATTCATCGTTTCTCAATGAGCATACATGCAAAAGATTACATATTGGGTAGCATGTCATATCAAAAATTCTGATTTTATCATTTACCTACTCGAGGACAAGCAGGAATTAAGCTTGGGGATGCTGATACGTCTCCAACGTATCTATAATTTTTGTTTGTTCCATGCTATTATATTATGATTCTAGGATACTTTTGAGTAATAATTTACCAATTTATATTATTTTTGAGCAATAACCTAATGACCCAGCCCAGTGCCGGTTGTTGTTTTTTGCGTGTTTTTTACTTCTTAGGTTTACAGTACCAAACGAAGTCCAATCGCTCCGAAACTTTTTTATGATTTTTTCTGGACCAAAAGAAGACCTAGAAGACCATAGGCCGCATGAGGGAGGCACAAGCCAACAGGGCGCGCCCAGATGGGTCGGCACTCCCTGATGGCTTGTCCCTCCCTGGTGGATCTCCTACCCCCGTTCTCTGGCCTATAAATTCACATATATTCCAAAAACCCTAGGGGGCATCCCGAAACACTTTTTTTGTCGCCGCGAGTCTTTGTTCCGCCACGATATCATCTAGAGCTCCGTTCCGGCACCCTGCCGGAGGGGGGATCGATCACGGAGGGCCTCTTCATCAACCTTGCTGCCCTCATGATGATGTGTGAGTAGTTCACCACAGACCCACGGGTCGTAGTTAGTACCTAGATGGCTATATCTCTCTCTTTTGATCTTTAATATGATCATCGCATCTTCGCTTTGATCTATCTGATGTAATTCTTTTGTACGGTGTGTTTGTTGGGATCCGATGAATTGCGGGTTTATGTTCAGATTATTCATGACAAGTATTTGAGTCGCCTCTGATATATATTATAATTCTTAATTGCCTCATCATTATAGCTTCGTAAATCTCTCCGATCTATTGAAATAGTTTGGTCAACTAGATTGATATTTCTTCAGCGAGAGGGGTGCGTTTTAGTGGGTTCAATCTGGCGGTGCTCTATATCCCACTGACAGAAAGGGACAAGACACGTCTTTGTATTGTTTACTTCAT
Source organism: Elymus sibiricus (assembly GCA_039707655.1). NCBI lineage: Eukaryota > Viridiplantae > Streptophyta > Magnoliopsida > Poales > Poaceae > Elymus > Elymus sibiricus. The sequence goes on from CM077665.1 coordinate 420,871,404, forward strand.
GTTTTGTTTCTGTTTACTTTATGTTTTGTTTCCTTCAGTTTTCCTTTTTTTCGAACCTTATGTTTTCCTTTTTTGGTTTCACACCCCCACCCCCAATCGTGCACATATAATTGGAGATGTTCAAGTATGTATATCTAGAACGTTATTTTATTACTTTTTCTGGGTTTTTCTTTTGTTTTCTTTTCATTTTGTAAAATACATTCTCTTATGTGTATATGACCAAAGAGATAAATTGTGCATATTTTTAATTACATGACATTTTTTTGAAAAAATTCATGGAATTTTGAAAAAATCACGTATTTTCATAACGCTATCAATGTATTTTTTATAAAATGTTCACGTTTTAAAAAAAATGATAAAGAACACTTGAAAATGTTCTTGCTTTCAAGAAAAAAGAACACTTGAAAAGCACACAACCGAAAGAACAAATAGCTGGATCCCGGAGGGAGGCCGCCTGTGGTTGCTCTGTGTGTGTTTGCTCTCTCATTTATCTCGCAGAGTGGCAAATAGGAGCACTCGGGCATGCGAGCGACTGCACTCCCGCTTCGATGGCCCAGGGGCCATAGTCCCGCTCTGTTCCTGGGCAGCGCGATGCTCACAGTTGCGCCCTTTCGGCCAACTAGATGGATGGCTCTTTCGGGAGCCCCTATTTCATGCCTTCAGCGAGAGGGTAAGAACCCTCGCTAAAGGGGGACCTAGATGGGCCGGCCCAGGAGCGCGGGAGGCCACCTTTTTCCTTTTTCTTTTTATGTTTTCTGTTTCATTTTTTACTTTATTTTTTTAATTTTGTTTATACTTTAAATTATTTTACAAAACAATATCTATAAAAAATATTTGGTAAATGTTGACCAAGCATCTGGAAAATGTTAAATGTGTATAGAAAAAATATTTATCATTTATAAGAAAAATGTATAAAGAATGTGTATAAAAAATTGATCATGTATTTAAAAAATGTTAATCAAGCATTTGAAGTTTTTGGAACAAGTATTTTAAAAAGGTTGATAAAGCATTTGAAAAATGTTAAATGTGTATAGATAAAATGTTGACCATGTAGATAAAAAGGTTAATCAAATATTTTAAAAAATGTTAAATAAGTATTTGAAAAATGATGATCAAGCATTCGAAAAATGTTAAATGTGTATAATTTTTTTTGACCATGTATCAAAATAATAATAATAAATCATCATATATATAACAATGTTAATCAAACAATTAAACAAATATTAAACAAATATTTGTAAAATGTTGATCAAGCATTTGATAAATGTTAAATGTGTACAGAGAAATATTGCTCATGTATTAAAAAAATGATGATTTTTTTGATAATGCATATAAAACTATGTTCAGAAACGTATAGAAAAATATCAAACTTGTATTAGAAAATGTTCTTGACAGATACAAAAAAAAGTACAATGAAAAGCAAAATATATAAAGAAAACCAAAAAATATTGAAAACGATAAAAAAATGAAAGGTCAAAAGAAAAACCAAATGATAAACGAAAAGAAAAGTAAGAAGACCTGCAAAGAAAAAAAGAAAAGAAAACAAAAATAAAGAAAACCGGATAAAACAAAATAAAAAATGTTGACCTTGTATTAAAAATGTTAATCAATACTTTTATAAATGTGTGTAGACAAAGCGTTGACCATGTATTTAAAGAATGTTAATCTGGTATTCGAAGGAAACCGATAAATCAAGAAAGGCATAAACAAAACCGAAGAAAAACAAAGAAAAGAAAGAAAAGAAAAAACACAGTGAAAACCAAGAAAGTTATGAAGAAACCCGAAGAAAATTGATGACAAAAAAAAAACACCCCAATATAAACTGAGAAAAACTGGTGAAAAACGAAGGAAAAAAACAATAACATAAAAGCCCGGGAAAACCCAATGTAAAACCCAGAAAACCAGCTCTTTTCGCATCTAGGATGTGCCTAACATATTTAGCATGAACGTGAGGTTAGCCTAGTGGCTAGGAGCGCTGTGCATTACCGTTGAGAGCAGGATTCGATTCTTGGTTCCCCCATTTTCTCCAGCTCTTCCTACAAAATAACTAATTGAGGTATACCATTTTCAATGATCACTTCTATCTTTCAGGTTGCGACAAGTGACACACATGCAGCGTGCCACTTGTCGCAATATGGGAGTTTCCATTTTTTTGTAAATCTGTTTATTTAAAACATTTTATCTCTTAAACAGTGCGTTCAAATCTCGAATAGTTTTCACCGTTGGATTTTTCACATATCTTTAAAACTAGATCTCATGTTCTCCAAAAAAAAGCTAGGGTTCCTGCCTCTCGCCGGCGCTGCCGCAGGTCCGCCTCGTCTCCGGTGGCCCTAGGGCCATGGGGGCGCGGTGGATCCTGGCAAGGGCCGGCGGGAGGGCTCCGATTTTAGTCGTCCCTTTCCGTTTTGTTAGGGTTTGTGTCCTGCTCAGGAAGACGAGACGGCGGCGGCTCCCTGAAGATAGAATAAAGGTCTCCCCGCCTAGCCCCCGTTCCGGCGGTGCGTCTAGCATCGTTGGTGGGCGTGTGGAGGTGTGTCTCCGGCAGATCTATCTTTGGTGGATTTGCTCGGATCTCGTCGTTGTTCTTCTACGTTCGTGTGTCTTTGGATTGGATCCTTTCGATCTACGTTATTCTTCATCGGCGGCGGTTGCTGTTCTGGTGCGCTGGTCCTATGGGGCCTTAGCACGACGACTTCCCGACTGTCTACTACAACAAGTTGTGCCCGACTCTGGCGATGGAGGGGCGATGACGGCGGCGCGCCTTCGGCTCGCTTCAGTACTTGTAGTCGTCGCTAGGTGGTCTATGAATCTGGATGTAATTTTTATTATTTCTGGTGTTCGTTGTACTGCCATGATTGAAGATGAATAGATCGGAAGTTTTCTCGCAAAAAAAAAAAACTAGATCTCATGTTGATATGTTTTGACAAACGTTTTTTCACGACAAAGCCAAGATAGAAAAACCGGACAGAAAAACCAAACCGAGAGCACGTTTTTTTTCCTTTTTCGAAAGAGGCACAACCATACCTTTCGCAGAAGAAAATCCGTGCCTCTCGCGGAAGAAAAAAAAGAAAACACGTTTTCTTTTTCGTTTTCAAGAGGCACAGTCGTGTCTCTCGTGGAAACAAATCCGTGCCTTTCACAGAAGGAAAAAAAACAAAAACTGTTTTTTTTTTGTTTACGAGAGGCACAACCGTGCCTCTTGCGGAAGCAAATCCATGCCTCTCATGAAAGAAAAAAAGAAACGCATTTTTTTCTATTTCCGAGAGGCACGTGCCTCTCGCGGAATCAAATCTATGCCTCTCGTGGAAGGAAAAAACCCCTATTTTTTCGATTCTGAAAGGCATGGCCGTGCCTCTCGCGGAAGCATGGCCGTGCCTCTCGAGGAAACAAATCTATGCCTCTCGTGGAAGCAAAAATAAACGCGTTTTTCTTGCATTTTCTTTCAAAAATTGTTTTTTGTTCAAAAGTTACAAAAGACCGGTGGAAAACTGAAAAGCCAAAAAAACGCAGAAAAAACCCATCTAAAAAGCCGAAAACACGTGCAGAAAAAAAAACAAAATCTGAAGGAAGCGTACAAAACACGACACGTGACGAACGCTGAGACTGTGCCAAGTGACGCGCTCTCAGCGTGACCCTTGGGGGCTTCCGAAGGGGTGCTCCTCCACTAGTTGCTAAATGTGAAAAACTGTAGATCGGCCACCCCATGGGGCAAAACTTTAGAGCCAGGCATAGCGCGCACCCACTCGAAGTCATATAGGCTGAGAAGCCGAGGCAAGTGGACCAGAAGCCACAATTCCTCTATCGCTTGCTCAAAAAAAAAAGGCTACAGCCAGTTCTTCAGGATCGTCAGCTAATTTATACTGGGCTCGCACTTAAGTTACAGATAAGATGGCTAAAGATTTCACAACAACTCCATAATCTGAAAGAGAGGCTGAGCAAACAAGGGTATATACCCCTGTCTAAAGATAATTCATTTGAGGGGTCGTTAGACAGGCTACTAGACTTCTACGAATTGTGCTGACAAATCACAATACCACGGGAAAACCTCAGTTTCTCTAATTGAGAAAGGAGAAGTCTTCTGTAGGTAATCTCATTCCATGGGAGGAATAATCTTGTAAAGTTTGAAATCATCACTCCATGGCCGGAATTGGTCATCATTCGTAATATTCTGCAGAGGAAGAGAGTAAATTGTTAGGGACACAAGTTAGGGGGTAGTTATTATTGTTAGAGGCTTGATACTATGCAGGCATGGTAAAAAAGGTTATTACAAAAAAAAATCATAGAAATGGTATGAATGAGGTTACCTCCATCCAGAAGAAAAATCCACGCAACAGAGCTAACTGATTGGGTTTGCTGCTGCTTTCTACACGTACTTGTTTCGCAAGATCTGGAGTTAAATATTAAAAAACGTGTTAGAGAACATAAGCAGTGTTTCTTAAGCATCCATATAGCACATTACTTCAAACCAGGTACGAATATGATTTGCTACTACTTTCTCGTCTTATCGGGAAATATTACTTCTCAAGCAAAACAGACATTTATTATAGCAAATATAATAAATCTGTTGGGAATTTATCTTTGCACTCCCATCATGGCGCGGACCTTTGAACATGTGCTGATAGTTAAGTTACTCAATTGTTAAGTCAACACAGTACTCCACAACAAACTATTGCAGACATTTGTTTTTTTAGGTCGGCCCCAGAGAATCTCGATTCATTAAGAAAGAAGAAGAGTTGCCCGGTTAATATATGGAAAACAAGGCTAAAACCATCACAACAACCGACAAAGGGAACACCAGCCGACCTCGCCACCCACACGAAGACACACAAGAAGAAAAATATTGTCAAGGTTGTCACAGTGCCATCGTCATCGCTCCTCCACAAGCCATTTGTTAAGAATGCACCACATTCCTCGCATATCTTACGCAAAGATGAATAAAAAGGACACTCAGTCATAACATGGGTTGCTAGCATTGAAATAATTGTCAGAAAATATTTCAACAAAGAAAAGAAGAAGGGAAATATTACGAACACAAATCCAAAGAACCCCAAAAAAGTATGCAAATAGTATGAAAGCAAGCATACCTGGGTGACAATCAAAATATGATTGTACCCTTTCATGTGTAGAGTCGTAGTACTTCACACCGCTGCGCGTCTGCCTTTTCTTTGTCGCCGGAAGGTGAATAGTAGCATTGCCAAGCAGCTTATCATATTCTCCCTGGTTAAATGGTTTGCGGAGAACACGCATCAACCTTTCCTTAAATTCTGAATCTGGCCTCTCCATGATATGTGTAGGCCATACAACACCATGTAATCCCTGTGAAACAATGAATTTATCACGATTCACGAGTATGTAGAATATGAGAAATATGATTTAAAAAATTCATGATAATAAGAAATCTAACAAAATATTTGAATGATCTGTTTAAACCTAAATATTTTTAACTGGATCATATAGGCTTTCTGAGAAAACCTGCTATGAAATGTGGATAATTTTCCTTTATTTTGTTAGTGTGCTCATCTTTACCATTGTAAGAGCTTCTTTCCTTTTTGCCATATTCACCTAGGCTAGGCTACCCAAGGTTGCGCTGAATCTTGCAGGTATCTGGTGGTAATATATGTCCAGATTTCCTTATTTAACAGGTAACTTGCCTGGTGGTAATATGTTTATCCGCTGATAAATATATATTTTTTTTTGGAAAAGGAGGTTAAACCCCCGGCCTCTGCATCAATCGATGCATGCAGCCATCTTTATTAATTATTCCACAAAGGTCTAACAAGAACATACATCAATCCACCCAAAGCCACCACTCACACCTACAAACTCGATAATGTGGAGTGCTCTCACTCCACATATCTAAAACCGGTGTCGTCGCCAATCCATCCACATAACGTATCGGGAACAACAGCCGGTGCAGCACACCTAAAGCGCACACCACACGCACACGTTTTAGAAGCCGCCATCATCATCGGACCACTGACCCATCTTCAGGAGAGAGATCCGCATCATCCTTGCCAGTCCGAACATCCGTCGACGCCACCATGGCGCCCAACGGCGCCACCGCCCTGCGCTCATCCGTCCAGACGCGAAGACTCTGGAAGATCTGTCGTGCATAGCACCTGCCAACCAAGCATGACTCAGCGTAGCACCTGTCGGCCAGGCATGACTTGACAACTCCACCGAAACTCCGTGCAAGACGATGCCGCTCCACCTCCTGACTCTGTCTGCCAGCGCTGCTCCACAAACGATGCTCCCAAGAGAGAAACGGCACCGCAGTACCGCCATCGTCCGATCTGGAAGACCAGATCCTAGGGTTTCCCCGAAGCAGTGCCCACCACCTGCAACCGTCAAGGACCCACACAGTGCCCACCACCACTCAGCCCTCAAGGCGACGCCTTCAGGAAGGTCACGGCGTCAAGGACGCCGCCGCCGCCCACCGGAGTTAGGGTTTTCACCCGAGAGGCAAGGAGGGGGAGGGAGTAGAGGAGCAGATGTAGACCGACGTCTCCAAGAAGAAAAACGGCACCCTTGAGCATCGTCGTCGGCGCGGCCGGCCGGGGCCGACCAAGGGGTTTCCCCCAATCCGAATCTCCTCCACCAGCTTCACCCGCGGCCAAGGTCCCGGCAACCTCGCCGGCACTGCCAGGAACCCGCAGGAGAGAGGCCCACAGATCAGGGCCGGAGGACAGCGGCCAGATCTGGCGCTGCCGGCCGCCAGAGCAGCCACGCCAGGCCTTGGTCTACCGAAGATCCGTCGGCCGTCCGACCAGATCGCCGGCACCACGCCAGACCCATCGCTCGGCGCACCACGGAGGGACCTCGCCGGAAGGGCCACCGCCCCAGATCCAATCGCTCTCCACCATCGGGGGTGGAGCACCAAGTGCCCCGCCGCCGCAGTCCCCGGCTGCGCCACCAGCCTCATGCGGCGGCGAGGGAGGGAGGGAGCTCGCACCCCCGAGCCGTTGCCGCACAGATCCGCAGCCCTTCAGCACCGGATCCCGCGCCCCCGAGTCGTCGCGCGCAGCCACCCTCCTTGGAGCCGCCAGATCCGCGGCCTCCCCGACGCAGGCTTGCTGCGCCGCCGAACGCGCGCCTCCACGCGCTCGAGCACAGCCTCCCGGCCCGTGCGCGCACCGGCGCGTGAGGGGCGCCCTAGATCCCGTCGAGATGGGCAGCCCGCGCTGCCGGAGCTCCGACGGGAGGAGGAAGTGCCCCGCCGCAGCCGAGCCGTGCGGGCTTTGCCCGGTGACCTCCGCCGGCCGCGGCAGGGGAAGAGGACCGATGGATCTACGCTGGCGGCGGCTGGGTTTCGCCCCCCTGGCCGCCCGCGGGAGCGACCCGAGGGGTTCTTTTGTGATCTCCCGTCGGAAATGAAGCTGATAAATAGATGCATCGCCAAAAATTGTGCCATGGTGTATCCGAAGATAGGTTTATCAGATTGTCAAGCAAGAGTTTGTCACCAGGATATGCAAGATCAGTTTAATGCATTCTATGTGTTTCATATGGTTATGTAAGCATGGTTATCACTAGCAGACCCCTCCATGTCTGCATGCCAACAACCCATGTTATGACTGCATGTCAGAATGTTCTGCAGTTTTGGATTAAGAAACATACTTGTAATCATGTAGGAAGGCTGCATTGGACGTACATAACAAGAGACTTCCTTCTGTGAAGGGATTGGTTGCAAGTTGCTATGATTGTTTAGTTTAGGCCTACTATGCCATATTTAAAGTAGATGCAGTTGGTACTATCTTGCCAACGAATAATATCATATGGTTCTTACACAATGAAATCAAATACTTTACACTAGTGATGGTTGTGCGGCGGGACAGGGGCCTCTTTGATGCAAAGGGATTCCACAGGAACTTTGGAGGATGCTATTCCTCTTCGGAATTTTCCTATAGAGCTTCTGTGATTTGTAGGACTGGAAAACACAGTAATTTTCTATGAGGAACATCCAATTTTAACATTTATCTGTTCCTGCGTCTCTGGAATCATGCAAACCATAGAGGCCCTAGATGTGAGGGAGGCAGCAAGCAACACATTATTGAACAGATCATTGATGCCAATTTCTTTACTTTTTAAAAATATTAGGAGAGGGTTGTAATGTGTGCACAATATGCAAGAGAAAAAATACAAGTTGAGCCAAAGGAAGAAACAAAAATAGTTCAATTCTAGTATTTAGCAATGCATCTCTCTTCTGTAGTACAGTCATAAACCTTGACTCAAGTACTTATTGAGACAAGGTACGTGAACCACATAGGTGTCTATATTTTTTTAGGAATTGGTATCAGTAACCACCAGACTATTTGCTAATAGATACTACTCCGTTCCATAATGTAAGACGACTCCATGCTCCTAAATACTACTTTACTCTAAAATAAGTGTGTTCTGAATCTGAAAGAGAGGTGAGCGTTATATACTCCCTCCGTTTCTAAATACAAGTCTTTTTAGAGATTCCACTACGGAGTACATACGGAGCAAAATGAGTGAATCTACACTCTAAAGTATGTCTATATACATCCGTATGTAGTCCGTAGTGAAATCTATACAAAGAGATATATTTAGGAACGAAGGGAGTAGTTTATTAAGTTTATCAGGAAGTGCCATGCATTAACTAAGTGAAGGCATTTACTCAAACAGGTAAGTTGGGAGGAAATACAGTTGATCATATCCGTTCAAATTGAATGGTGACAGATGCAATGGATGCCCCTCCATATTTAACAAGTATTACCTCCGTCCTAAAAAGCTTGTCTTAGATTTATCTAGATACAGATGTATGTAACACTAAAACGTGGATGTATCTAGACAAATATAAGACAAGACTGTATCTAGATAAATCTAAGACAAGCTTTTTGGGACGGAGGAAGTATACAGCAAATTCATTTATTCAGAACTAATGTGATTTCAAATGTAGTACTCCCTCCAATCCATATTTAACAAGTATTCCCCCCGTTTCTAAATATAAGCCTTTTTAGAGATTTCGAATGGACTATACACGGATGTATATAGACTCTATTTTAAAGTGTCGATTCACTCATTTTGCTTCGTATATAGTCCGTATTGAAATCTTTAAATGTCTTATATTTAGAAACGGAGGGAGTATACAGCAAACCCATATCAGAGGGAGTATTGTAGTTTTCAGACATGTTCTAGGAAGCATCAACATCAGCTAGGCACATTGGTACACGACATACTACTTTTTTAGCATGCTGAAAGACTCTTATATGGAACCTATATAGGCATCCTCACTGCTGGAAACACATTTTTAATCGTTGTACTATATAAAACCAATAGTGCGGGCTGGGGACAAAAGATAAAAGGCATAGGAAATTCTCACCGAAGCAATGTGAGGCTCGGCATCATGTCCTGAATTAGTTTCTCTGTTCACAGTATTCAGTGTTTTCACAGGCAGCTCCCTCGACGGTTTTGCTTCATCATCCTCCACCTTGATCTTCTTAGCACCATTTTTTCCTCCTTTCTTCTCCTTCTGACCCTGCTCGCACAGATTCCCATACGCATTGGCAAAAGGCTTACTCTGCTATAGGCACGCGGCAGCATTTAACTGGAGGGGGGAAATGGAGACGATTTTTTTTACCTTTTGCCCATGCGCATGGGAATCGCGAACACGAGCCTTCAGCGCAGGCCGACCCGTGCTAATCGTCGCCACCTTCTCCTCTTCCTCCTCCACCTTGATCTTCTCAGCATCTGTTTCTCCTCCATCCTTCTCTCCCTGACTCTGTTCCACCGTTCGCACAAGTGTGACATATGCTTACTCTGCTTTAGGCAGGCACGCGGCAGCATCTAACTGAAGAGGGGAAATGCAAACGATTTTACCTTCTGCCGATGTGCAGGGGAATCACGCACACGATACTTGATCTTCTTAGCACGATTTTTAACTCCTCTGCCCTGATCTTCTTCCTCCTCCTCCACCTTGATCTTCTTACCACCATTTTTTGCTTCTTTCTTCTCCTTCCTACCCTGTTCACACAGGTGTAGGAAACACGCGCTTACTCTGGTTTAGGCACGCGGCAGCATTAATTTATTAACTGAAGGGGATAAATTGAAACGATTTTACCTTTTGCCAATGCGCAGAGGAATCGCGCACACGAGGCTTCAGCTCAGGCCTGCCCACCTTCCTCTTCCCCTTCTGCTTCTCCTTCTCCTTCCTAACGCCGCCGCCGTTCTCCCCCGAAGCAGCACGGGCAGCCGCTTCCTCCCCATCCTTCTTCTCTGCCCCATCAGCCTTGTCCCCCTGGTCGTAGGGAATAACCTTGCCGTCGATCTCGAGCACCATCCTGCCATTCACCATCCGCGTGTGCCTCAAGAATGTCCTGTACAGCTCATCCATGTCCGAGGTTTCGTACCCAGGGATCTCCGCGGGGGCTTTCTTCTCCTCCACCGGGCGGTCGCTTCCTTGCGGGGCTGGGGAGGGGAGGCGGGCGCTTGGGGCTTCGCCATTGTCGGGCTGCTCGCACTTGAAGGCGTGGAGAAGGGAGTCGGGAAGGCCGCGGACAGGGCGCTCGGGGGCGGAGGAATCGCTGCCGGGGTGGAGGTCCTGTAGGTGGCTGAGGTAGTCGGGGTCGACCTGATGGGCGCTGATTCCTTGGGCGGCGAGCTTGGCGGCGACGAAGTCGGCGGAGGAATCGCCGCCGATGTGGAGGTGCGGGAGGTCCTGGAGGTGGTTGAGGTAGTCGGGGTCGACCTGATGGGTGCTAATTCCTTGGGCGGCGAGCTTGGAGGCGACGAAGTTGGCGGCGGAAGCCGGAGCGCGTGGCCGCGGCGGCATGGTTGGGGTTTTTGGGTCTGGCTTGGTAGCTCTAGGCCGTGAATGCGAAGAGACGCCTAAGCTAGTGGGAACGCAATGGATTAATTGGAGGCTCGCTCGTGAGTCGTGACACAGTGGAGTGGAGTGCTCTGCGAAAGCGAAGAGACACCACAGGGACAGCTGGACAGGGGAGGGAAACATGCCGCTTTGGGAAACCCCATCCAACGGCGCCTGATTGGTTGATGAACAATGGAGGAGTGCACGATCTCCTTTGGAGCAACTCGTGATCTACAATATCCAAGTAGTAGTTCATCCTCATTATCATTTCATTTTCTACAGATTTGCTAATTCATTTCTGGATGAGATGTAGTTATCTCATATCTAAGTCCTTCAGCAATGGATTTGTTTTGTCTTTAAAATTCGTGCACGGGCTGATCTCACACTTGTTCGCATTCGAGCGTGTTACGTGCGCCCGCGCCGCGTGAAGCCCCGAAATCATAATTAAGGAGTGCTCCTTCCAAAGGTCACTACCATGTTAGCAGTCCTGGCAGTACCGCAACATACACTCAAGCGCCAGACGAGATCGACGAGGAAACGGCCCAAGGCCCAACAAGGAGAGCTCGGAAGCACAACAAACAAGCAACCGGCGACGAGTGGATTAACACCACCTAGGAAGTATAAAGCAAGAAATCGCTCTCTAGAGAGCCATCGAAGATCGATCAAGGCACGGGATGGCTGTCGGTGTGAAAACCGGCAGACCTCGGGGTAGGTGGTCCCGAGCTGTGGATCTCGGACATATAGTAACAAGAACAGGGAAGACAATGTTTACCCATGTTCGGGCCCTCTTGATGGAGGTAATATCCTATGTCCTGCTCTTGTTTATATTAATGGGGAAGTATCGAGTATAGAGTTGATCTACCTCGAGATCGTCAAATGTGTTCTAACTCTAAGGCTAGGTGAATGATATTGTCTTGGGATGCCTTCTACAGACTAAACCCTTCGGCTTATATACACGCCAGGTAGGGTATCTAGGGTTACAAGGTCGGTATCTTAGCATAGAGGCGGTAGGAGAAGTCTTGGAGTATACGCCAAGCCCTCGGCAGATGCAGTCTTCACTAGTAGAAAACAGACCTTTGGACCGGAGCATTAGTCCCGGTCGGGTTTTGGACCGGGACTAATGTGACCACTAGTCCCGGTTCATGAGGCTAGGCTTTAGTCCCGGTTCGTGAGGAACCTCTAGTCCCGGTTGGTGTTACCAACCGGGACTAAAGGGGTGGTGGCAGGCTGGCGTCAGGCTGGGGCCCCTGCGAGCCCCTTTAGTCCCGGTTGGTAGCACCAACCGAGACTAGAGATGGACCTTTAGTCCCGGTTGGTGTCACGAACCGGGACTAAAGGTATCACTATATATAGTGCTTCGTCCAGCCCGAGCCCAAGCTCTCCTTTCTCTCCTCTGTTCTTCCCCTTGCTCGAGCTCATCCTCCATTTTTGCCAAGATTTGTCAAGATTTGAGGCACCCCATCTATCCAAGTGTTCACAAAGGTTAGCAACTTTGTCCTTTCATCTCTCATTGCTAGATTAGCTCGTGCAATGCTCTATAAGTATAGTGATTTGTGGGTTTTAGTTTGGGAGTAATTATGTGGGAGTTTATTTGATTTATATGCAATTTGAGCTCAAATTAACTTCTTAGTTTGCATATGTATAGGTGTGGTTTACTTTGTGCCTTCCCGTCCCCGTCCTAACCACCGTCGATCGCCCGCACCGTCCCGTCACCGGCACCACCTTGGTGAGCCTCTTGTTCTTGTCCTTTTTATAATAAAAAATCTTATTTGTATGATTTAGATAGTTATTTGTATAATTTTCTTACTTGTATGATTGTTTGTTATACATAGTGCCATGGTTTTGATATCCGTGCCCGTCGGCCCTCGTCCGATTTATGATTCGGATGTGGTATATTCTCTTTTATAACTATTTGTTGCATTTTGTGTTTATGAAAATTAAGCCCATCAAGTTGACATAGATATTTTTATGCAGGAGGTATGTGAACCAGAAATTGCAACCGACCCTCTTGTCGAGAAGTTAAATTTAGTTGAAAAAGAAAACGAGTATTTGAAAGAAAAATTGAAAAGAATTGAAGAAGAGAAGATGAAATTGGAGTTGTATGTTGCCGATGTCATCGATGATCACAAGATCAAGATGGATGCAATGCGCTTGAAGATTAGAAAGATTAGAAAATATGCCGTTAATAAAGAGGCTTGGTATCATTATGCCGTTGGATCAATTATTACCTTAGTTGCGATTTTGATCGCATTTGTTGTTGCATTTAAATGCTTTAGGTAGATAGTTTTATGTCGTTTTTATGAGAATAAGTGTGTAGGAACTTTATGTATGAACTTGTATTAATTTGGTCTTTTCGGTGTTGTGTAATGAAGATGAGTCGGCAATGGATGTACGATGACCGACGCTCTCCCCAGTTCATTAATGGCATGCAGGATTTTCTGCGTGCGACTGAGGCAAACAAGCGGGATGGTTTTATGTGTTGTCCATGTGGTGTCTGTAAGAATGCTAAGAATTACTCTAGCTCAAAAGTCATTCACGTCCACCTGTTTACGTCCGGTTTCATGTCTGGCTATAACTGTTGGACCAAGCACGGAGAAAGAGGGGTTCTAATGGAAGAGAATGAAAAAGAAGAGGATGATGACAACTATCCTGGGTTCCCTGAATACGATGGTACTACAATGGGGGAAGAGAATGAAGAAGAAGAAGCTGAAGAAGAGGCATCAGATGAGCCCGCTGATGATCTTGGTCGGGCCATTGCTAATGCAAAGAGAAACTGCGAAAGTCAAAAGGAGAAGTTGAAGTTGCAGCGCGTGTTAGAGGATCACCAAAAATTGTTGTACCCAAATTGCGAAGATGACAAGAAAAAGCTGGGTACCACACTGGAATTGCTGCAATGGAAGGCAGAGAATGGTGTATCTGACAAGGGATTTGAAAATTTGCTGAAAATAATGAAGAATAAGCTTCCAAAGGACAACGAATTGCCCGACAGTACGTACGAAGCAAAGAAGGCTGTCTGCCCTCTAGGATTAGAGGTGCAGAAGATACATGCATGCCCTAATGACTGCATCCTCTACCGCGGCGAAGAGTATGATAATTTGAATGCATGCCCGGTATGCGGTGCATTGCGCTATAAGATCAGTCGCGATGACCCTGGTGATGATGTTGAGGGCGAGCGCCCCAGGAAGAGGATTCCTGCCAAGGTGATGTGGTATGCTCCTATAATACCACGGTTGAAACATTTGTTCCAAAATAAAGAGCATGTCAAGTTGTTGCGACGGCACAAAGAAGACCGTAAGAAAGACGGGAAGTTGAGAGTACCCGCTGATGGGTCGCAGTGGAGAAAAATTGAGAGAAAGTGGCCGGAGTTTGCAGGTGACGCAAGGAACTTATGGTTTGGTATAAGTGGAGATGGCATCATTCCTTTTGGGGAGCAGAGCAGCAATCATAGCACCTGGCCTGTGACTCTATGTATCTATAACCTTCCTCCTTGGTTGTGCATGAAGCGGAAGTTCATTATGATGCCAGTGCTCATCCAAGGCCCTAAGCAACCAGGCAACGACATTGATGTGTACCTAAGGCCATTAGTTGATGAACTTTTATAGCTGTGAGACATAAAAGGTGTACGTGTGTGGGATGAGCACAAACAGGCACTACAAGAAATACGGTCAATTATGACTCCCTATATTGGTCATTGATTCGTCATTGTTGTTGTTTATTGACCTTTTTTGACCAAATTTACAAGGTCAACAGTTGGCTGTCAAGAACGAACAAACGTGACCTTTTCTATAATTTTGGTCAAGACCGCCCATGACCAAAATTTTGGTCGTAAAATCTACGACCAAAATTATGGTCATTACTAATGAGCCTAAAACACGTAGGATCTGATGTGGCCAAGCCAACGTGGCAATATCCACGTGGAGCATGGGATGACGTGGCAAAAACGATGACGTGGACGCCATGTAGGATCAGTCAAAATCTGTTCTTTTAATGGGCCAAGCCCAATAATTTAGCCCCTTTTTTTATTTACTTTTGGGCCGCAACTATGGGCCAGCCCAATGATTCAGCCAGATCTACTATCGGGCCAGAAGCATGGGCCAAGCCCAACAGATCAGCATGTTAATGTTATTGTTGGGCTGAGGCAATGTGCAACCCAATTATTCATTCCATTATTAATTGAGCCAACCCTTTTATTCAGCCCAATATTTGTGTTAACAAAAGCTAAATGGGCCTCAAAAGGGTCCAGCCCATCACTGGACAATTTGGTTGTCAACCAAAAGCACATGAGAATATAATGATAACAATAATATAATTCTAAAATAACACATCATTATCATTACACCACAGGATCTCAAAATAACACAAACAACACAGGATTTCATCAACTTTGTCCCAATAGTATCATTACACATTTTTATAAGATAGTACCAACCAAAATAACACACCAATAACTTGGTATCATCACCATGTTCATAAGATGGCACCAACCAGTGCAACATCATCAAACCACACATCCAACCCCAGGTCCATATTGTAGTTCAGCCAAATGAACTCAATCAACCCAGCATAAAAAAATCCCAGGTCCAAACAACCCAGTAGCAAAATCCCCAGGTCCAAACAACCCAGCATCAAAATTCCCTAACATCACTTGCCTCAGGCCAACATCAAACACACCGTACTAAGCTATTTTACCTTCGAACAGATCCATGAGGCGAGCAAATCTAGCATCACTTGCTTCAGCCCTGGCATCGGTGGCCTCAACTCTTTTCAATAACAACTGATATTCTGCGGCGCGTGCAGCATCAGCCTCCTCAGATTTCTTCTTGACCTCAACAAGCTCCTCCCGCATCAACTCAGTGGCTTGCCTCTCCTTCTCAAGCTTGTACTCCAGTTCTTGTACATGAGCATCCAAAGCAGACGCGGATCTGTTGAATTTCTTCTTGCAGGTTGACTCAAGACCAACATTTTGAAGGAATGTGCTGGAGGGACATTCTTTAGTGAGAATGTCAGCAACAACAACAGCAGCAGCACTCTTTGGTTCTTCACTTTCTGGCACCTCTTGTTCCATAGCACTTTCCATGTCAGCCTGACATTTAAAGAAAGATGTACACATGAGCGGAGTACTAAGCCCATCAATATATTCAGCCATGAATTTTACTAATAATGAAGCCTACAAATTGCATATGATACTTATACCATAAGTTCATCTAATACTGAAGTCAAGAACACAACCAAAGTGATTTGAAAATAAAAAAGAGAATGGCATCCTCTTATTTAAAGCATGCACGAGACTGGCTACATAATACTGTAGTATTGAATATAGTAACTCAACTACAACCAGGATATTGATATTCAATTAAATATTTAGCAAAGACATGACAACAAGTGCTTATATCAATAGGATGTAACAACCAGGTTGAGAAGCTAGATCTCAAGTGAATATAACAATAGTAACAGTAACAAACATAAATTCAAGAATGCTACGGCCCGAGCAAAAAACAAAGTATTATGGAGTCATCATTTTAATCTCACTAGCACTTGTCCATGTAGCAGCAATTTAAGAAGCAAATTGGCTACTAATCCAACACGACTGCAGTACTAGCTGTTCACCAATGCAATCAAGTGTAACAAGGATGAGGTAAACAAGCCACATCAACATAGTAAAGAATACTAAGAACTTACTATCGCCTTCTTAACTGGCTCAGAGAAACCAGTCTTCTTGCCATTGTGGCACTCCTTAAATAGATCAATTGCAGTCAATTCTTCACCCTTACGAGCCTCTTTCTGAAATTGTTCACAAAACAATGGTACAATAAGAAAACAAAGGAATGAATCACTTCGGCAGCAAAGGAAAACATGAGAGATCCTTACCAAAGCATGCACATGGGAAATGTAGGGGCGAGAACCAGTTTTCTGATGGAACTTAACTTTGGAACGGTTCTCCTTGTTCGACTGGCAGGTTTCCTACCATGGAAAAACAAACATGAGAATTAATGGAGCAACCATAAAGGCTCCTAAGGATTATAATCCAATTTGCAGTTCCGAAGGATATGCAACGATAATATCATGCGAATCAATATTATCATCATTTCTCCAAGCAGCACAACTGATGTTTAGTAAAGAAAGGTAGAGATAAAGATTTAGTATATCTATCTTCGAACAACATGTGTTTTTCTAAGTCTGCTCAATGACCAAGTATGATGAAAATCAACGCATTAACATACCAGCTAAAGAGCTACCGTATGAACTTGGCAAGATAAAGCAAGCACAATGGTAAACATAGACACACTGAACTCCTTCTCAAGTTAGAACTACAGTATGAATACCTTGTGTCTTGGGGTAGACCACATCTTGACCAGCCTTTGCCACTCCTCATCTGACACATTCTTCTCAGGAGATTTGACACTCACTAGATTGGATGGTACATTGTCAAAATGCTTCTTCTTGAGATGGTGGCGCCTATTCTTCATTGCACTCTTGAGGATGTCAGTGCATGCATACTTCACGGCATCGAAACGGGTGTCCATATCAAAATTGATCTGAGCACACAACATACAATGCCCAGGAGTTTTTTTCCCCACACAAATGACCAGAGAATTAAAAAAGCTACAAATCCACACAAGTAAGCTTGTGTGCTCACCCGCAAAAAAAAGCAAGCTTGTGTGCTGAGCAACTCGCTTAGAGAGGGAGATTGGATCATCACCCACACTTTATTCCAGTGACTATGGCGACTAAATGGACTCCGGAGAGCGCGACACGGCAACTCCACCTCTAACTAACACAGGAACACAAGGATGGGAGATACTGAACTAAACTACTTAAGAATTACTATTGATTGATTGAACTAAACTCCACCTCTAACTAACACCAACACAGGAACTAAACTCCACCTCTAACTAACACATGAACACAAGGTTGTGATGGATTGATTGATCTGCTGTCATAGGCGCATAAAGGCCATTCCACGTCCATCTTCTGAACTAAACTACTTAAGAATTCATTAAAACAGGAACCTGGGCAAATGACCTTAGAACAGCAGCTTAAAGAAAAATGATCCAATGTCCCCGCTTAGAGAACAACAGCTTCAGAGCACTAACCTTAGAACAACAGCTTCCTTCGCCTGCAGCACTTTGAAACGGCAAGGATGCTGGCGCCGTCAGATGACGACGTCTGCTGCCGGCTGTACTCCACAGATGATGCTCTCTGCCGCTGGGCGCTGCCGGCCACCCGTTCGGTGCAGGTGATGGACGGCCACGGCGCCGCACTCCCCCCGCTCGGCGCAGATGATGGTCGGCCGTGGCGCCGCCCGCTGCCTGCCCGGGGCAGTTGATGGTCGGCCGCGACGCCACCCGCTGCCCGCCCGGCGCAGCCGCGCAGGTGATGGTCAGTCGCGCCGCCGCCCGCCATCTGCGCCGCGCCACCGGTTGAGATGGTCAGCCGCGCTGCCGGTTGGGATGGAATCGATTGGGGATTTTCGTTGCTAAGTCATGAACTTGACCTAGTTTTTTTTTGTTGAGAAAAAATGGACTTGGCCCAAGTGATTCTTGCGATTTTACCGTCCAGTTTTGGCCCAAAGGAGGCCCACTCATCACATATATGTCTGGTTAAAAGCATCCCAATCGATACGTAAACAAATGCATCATGCATGTCTAACTGGTAAGTTGTTGTTGGACACGAGCGTCTGGTCTTCGGTTCGAATCCCATGGAACCCAATTTTATCAGTTTTATTTTTTAGTGGTTACTTATAATTGCCAACTAGAAACGCCATGTATACAAAATTGCTGAGTTGTCATCCAGTCACCCTCATCTAGTTCTTTGATGATTCACAACTAGGCACGCCACATAGACAAAATTGCTGAGTTGTCATCCAGTCACCCTCATCTAGTTTTGCCATGTATACAAAATTGCTGAGTTGTCATCCAGTCACCCTCATCTAGTTCTTTGATGATTCACAACTAGGCACGCCACGTAGACAAAATTGCTGAGTTGTCATCCAGTCACCCTCATCTAGTTTCTATGACGATATATTTTGGTCAAGATGAAACTAAAATAAGGTAGTATGCACCATTCACATCTTTATGACCATTCTATGCATTCGGGTAACGACCTTATGGCCATGAATGGTCAGAAGATTATAGGGTTTGGACCCTTCCAGACTCTCCATGACTAATTTGCGAATTTTGGTCATGAATCTGTAACCAATTAAACCGCTGTCACTATTTTTTGTCATTAACGAGCGTATTTCTTGTAGTGAGGAGGAATTTGACCTATGAGCGTTGTTTTTTGTAACCATGAATGATTGGCCTGCTCTTAGTAACCTTTCAGGACTGACAAACAAGGGATACAATGCATGCACATACTATTTAGATGAGACCGGAGGTATATATTTGGATAAATGTAAGAAGGTTATGTACCTGGGTCATCGTCGATTTGTTTCGATCAAGCATCTCTTAAGAAAGAAAGGAAAGCATTTCAAAGGCGAGGCAGATAACCGGAAGAAGCCTGACCACCGTACTGGTGATCATATACTTGATATGGTCAAGGATTTAAAAGTAATCTTTGGAAAGGGTCATGGCGGACAATCAGTTCCGAATGACGCTGACGGACACGCACCCATGTGGAAGAAGAAATCTATATTTTGGGAGCTAGAGTATTGGAAAGCCCTACAGGTCTGCTCTGCAATCGACGTGATGCACGTGACGAAGAATCTTTGCGTGAACCTGCTAGGCTTCTTGGGCGTGTATGGGAAGACAAAAGATACACCAGAGGCACGGGAGGACCAGCAATGTATGCACGAAAAAGACGGCATGCATCCAAAGCAGTATTAAGGTCCTGCCAGCTACGCTGTTACCAAAGAAGAGAAGGAAATATTTTTTGAATGCCTGCTCAGTATGAAGGTCCCGTC
This sequence comes from Elymus sibiricus, assembly GCA_039707655.1. Taxonomy (NCBI): domain Eukaryota; kingdom Viridiplantae; phylum Streptophyta; class Magnoliopsida; order Poales; family Poaceae; genus Elymus; species Elymus sibiricus. The sequence continues at coordinate 420,891,131 of CM077665.1, forward strand.
TGACTTCTCGTCGAATATAAAGGGAATAATAAATATGGCACAAAAAATTTCCAAAACCTAAAGTCTCATGACTGCCACGTGATTATGACACAATTACTTCCGGATGCAATGAGGGGGCTTCTACCGGAAAATGTTCGATTAGCCATTGTGAAGCTATGTGCATTTCTCAATGCAATTTCTCAGAAGGTAATCGATCCAGAAATCCTACCAAGGTTACAGAATGATTTGGTGCAATGTCTTGTCAGATTCGAGTTGGTGTTCCCACCATCCTTCTTCCATATCATGACGCACGTCCTAGTTCACCTAGTTGAAGAGATTGCCATTCTGGGTCTTGTATTTCTACACAATATGTTCCCCTTAGAGAGGTTCATGGGAGTCTTAAAGAAATATGTTCATAACCGTGCTAGGCTAGGAGGAAGCATCTTCAAGGGCCATGAAACAGAGGAGATTATTGAGTTTTGTGTTGACTTTATTCCCGACCTTAAGCCGATTGGTGTTCCTGAATCGCAGCATGAGGGGAGACTGAGTGGAAAAGGCACGCTAGGAAAGGATCAGTAATATGTAGGGACAGGCATTCTTGGGCCCAAGCACACTACAGAGTTCTCCAAAATTCCACCTTGGTGGCCCCGTATATCAATGAACATAAGAATATTCTATGCTCCAAACACCCGGAGCAGTCTGACGACTGGATTACACGTGAACACATGGGGACTTTCGGCGGTTGGTTGCAAACACATCTCATGAATGACGACAGTGTTGGAGATGAGTTGTACTTGTTGTCCAAGTAACCATCTTCGACTATATTGACTTTCAAAGGGTACGAGATTAATGGGAATACATTTTACACGATCGCCCAAGATAAAAAGAGCACCAACCAAAACAGTGGTGTCCGCTTTGATGCAACAAACAACAATAGGGAAAAGGATACATATTATGGTTACATAGAGGAGATATGGGAACTTGACTATGGACGTGATTTTAAGATCCCTTTTTTTCGGTGCAAATGGGTCAATCTGACAGGGGTTAAGGTAGATCCGAAGTACGGAATGTAAACAGTGGATCTCAACAATCTTGGGTACACAGAGGAACCATTCGTCCTAGCCAATGATGTGGCGCAGGTTTTCTATGTGAAGGACATGTCTACCAAACCGAGAAAAGGGAAAGATAAGGAAGCGAATACATCATACGGTGAGCCAAAGTGCCACATAGTTCTTTCAGGGAAAAGAAACATCGTGGGAGTGGAGGACAAGACAGACCTGACAGAAGATTATGAAAAGTTTCATGAAATTCCTCCCTTCACAGTGAAGACTGACCCAAGCATCCTGTGAAATGATGAAGATTGTCCATGGTTACGGCGCAAGGGGACACACGCGAAGAAAAAGTTCTATACTCCAAGATTCCACTCTGGGATGTGATCGGCTTCATCGTCATCACTTTCTTCTCTAGTGAGTAGCCGAGATAGTCCAGTTTGTACACGAAGTGCATCTAGTTTTTGTCGTAACCCTCTCAACTTTTTAGCACATCCTATGTGTGTGAAATGATGATACCATGCCAAGTTTCAACCTTTTCAGAGTTAATTTGTACTGCTTTTCAATTTCAGGGTCATTCAGTGCAAAAAAATCATTAAATGCATGAAAAATAGCAAATGAAGTTAGAAAGGGTTGAAATTTGAGGATGTGGCTTTGAATGGTGCATATTGAATTCACAAAAAGTATGGAGTGGAAATAAGTTTAAAAAAATGAAATGCCTTTGTAACAGATGAGTTTTCATCCGAAACCCTCATACTTCGAAGGAGATGGTCCAGTTTGTACACGAAGTGCATCCAGTTTTTTCTGTAACCCTCTCAACTTTTTAGCACATGCTATGTGGGTGAAATTATGATACCATGCCAAGTTTCAACCTTTTCAGAGTTCATTTGTACTGCTTTTCAATTTCAGGGTCATTCGGCGCAAAAAAATCATTAAATGCAAGAAAAATAGCAAATGAAGTTAGAAATGGTTGAAATTTGAGGATGCGGCTTTGAATGGTGCATATTTAATGGACAAAAAAGTATGGAGTTGAAATAAGTTTAAAAAAATGAAATGCCTTTGTAACAGATGAGTTTTCGTCCGAAACCCTCATACTTCGAACGAGATGGTCCAGTTTGTACACGAAGTGCATCCAGTTTTTGTCGTAACCCTCTCAACTTTTTAGCATATTCTATGTGTGTGAAATGATGATACCATGCCAAGTTTCAACCTTTTTCGAGTTCATTTGTACAGCTTTTCAATTTCAGGGTCATTCGGCGCAAAACAAATCATTAAATGCATGAAAAATAGCAAATGAAGTTAGAAATGGTTGAATTTTGAGGATGTGGCTTTGAATGGTGCATATTGAATGCACAAAAATTATGGAGTTAAAATAAGTTAAAAAAATGAAATGCCTTTGTAACAGATGAGTTTTCGTCCGAAACCCTCATACTTCGAACGAGATGGTCCAGTTTGTACACGAAGTGTATCCAGTTTTTGCCGTAACCCTCTCAACTTTTTAGCACATGCTATGTGTGTGAAATTATGATACCATGCCAAGTTTAAACCTTTTCAGAGTTCATTTGTACTGCTTTTGATTAAAACTAACGAAGGTATAAAACTAAAAGAGTTGAACAGAATCTGGTTTTGATTAAAACACCTATTTAAAATATCCTAAAAATTCCCAAATTTAACATAATAATAAAACATACTAATATTAAATAACATGAAAAACAATCACTCAAAAATCTATTTTTAAACTAAAGTTATTCACAAACTAGTGATTCACACAAATTTCAAAAGAATTCAAATTTAAACTATTTAAATTTGAAAACTACTGGCACTAACAGAAAGTTTATATTTTTTTTGACCTAAAGCAAAAAGATTCATTCAAAAACTATAAATATTCTAATAGTTATTCCAAATCTAAAAACATAAACTGTCCTTTTTAGAAAAACAAAACAAAACAAACAAAGAGAAAATAGACCTTTAGTCCCGGTTGGTCTCACCAACCGGGACTAAAGGTCCCTTCCCGCGCGGAATTTGGGCCACCGAAAAGGAGACCTTTAGTCCCAGTTGGTGTTGGTGCCACCAACCGGGACTAAAGGTGCCGCCCTATTTAAACCCCCCTTCTTCCTCCCCAAATCATTCATCACGCCCGCTCGACGATGCCGCCAGGCTGCCCACGTGCGCCCTCGACATCGTCGTCCGGCTGCTCTGCTCCCAAGCGCCGCCCGAGCCCGCGCCGGTGCCGCCACACCGCACACCGCCGCCGTTCCTCCGCGCGCGCCCGCCTCGATCCCCGCCCGCTCCTCCAAGCGCCGCCGCGGCCCGAGCCCGCGCTGGCGCCGCTCCTCCCCGCCTCCGGCGTCCTCCTCCGTCTCCGGTGCCGCTCCTCCGTCTCCGCCCCGACGATCCCGGACGGTGAGCATCTCTTCCTCGAATTTTGTTCATTTTTTTGTATGTTAGAATGTTCTTCTTAGATGTTTAGATGTTTTTGTATGTTAGATGTTTAGATGTTTTTGTATGTTAGATGTTTAGATGTTTAAATCTTCTTGTTGAATTTTGTTCATTGAAATCAGTTCTTGATGTTTAGATCTTTAAATGTTTTTGTATGTTAGATGTTTAGATGTTTAAATGTTCTTGTTGAATTTTGTTCATTGAAATCAGTTCTTGATGTTTAGATGTTTAAATGTTTAGATGTTGCTGATTTGCTAATTGAGATATTGCAAATCCCATGTTTAGATGTTTAGAAATTTGAGTAGGAATTTGTTTATAAGTTTGAGTAGGAATTTGTTTATAAATATGAGTAGCATAATAAAATGATAATCATTGTTATGCAAATCCCATGTTTATAAGTTCTCGACGTCGACGATGCCCGGCCCGCATCCTCGTCGTCGACTCGACGGCGACAACCTACTTCAGAGGCGCCATGTCCGGGACTGGGCTCCGTCGGGCTGGCACTGGGAGGTGCTACCTTCCGGGGCGCACAGCTTGGTGAGGAATCAGACTCCCGTCGTCGACCCGGAGGTTCTTTGGTGGCGGTCGCGTGGACCACTATCGGTGCGGAGGGAGCCGACCCCCGCGGAGGTGGTACGTCGCCGTGTCAGGGAGGAGGATGAGCACGTCCGTCGCTACATGGCTGCGTTGGACGCCAGGTTCTCCAATACCTGGCGGGTTCTTCAGGTATCTCACCCGAGCTATGATCCTGTCATGGTTCCTTCTCTTTGGGTGTCCATTGCCCGCGCCTCAAGAACCGCGAGTCAACTGGATTATTCGATAGTATTCGAGCTGTATTAGTGATGTTATATGATAATATTTGAGATGTATTAGTGATAATATTCGATGATGCATTAACTGGATTATTCGAGATGTATTAGTGATATTATATGATGAATACTAAATTGTTTTATCTTTCATCTGGATTAGTTAAGCTATGGACGATAGCGGCAGAGACCGTGAAGATGATCTCTTCAGGATTATATGCTCCCAAGATTCAGAGATTGAACTAGATGACGGCTCATAATGGCTGAACGATTCCGGTGAGGGAATTGAGGAAGAACCAATAGATGAAGGGCACACAAACAATGATGGCGAAGGAAATATTCTTCAATTAACAAAGTCCGGCGAGGTATATATATATATATATATATATATATATATATATATATATATATATATATATATATATATATATATATATATTAACGAATCTTTCTTCTTTTAGCCCTCTGGATCGAGCAAATCTTCTACAAGGGTAGTACGAGGCCCGGCCAAAAAGTTGGACGCGGGCATAAAGTACAACATCGATGAAATCAGTTTGGGTGGCGAACCGATTGCTCCTAAAAAGAATGCGGACAAATTTATACGTCAATGCAAAGTTATTGTTAGGGACCAAATCCCGATCAGCGTTCAAGAATGGAATAAGCCAAAGGAAGATCGAGGAGTTAGTTTTGTCGACGAAAGAGCAAAAAATACGCTTTGGGATACGCTCATGTCACATTTCACCCTACCAGAGGGTTTGACAGATCGCCAACGGGAATTAGTCAAGAAGTGTGCTCTTAAGAAGATGGCCACACAATTCCAGACTTGGAAGAAAAGAGTATGGGCAAGGTACGTCAGCGCAGGAAAGAAGACTCCAGAATTCAAAGGAGAACTAGTGAAGGTAAAAGATCATTGGGACTTATTTGTGCAGCGCAAGGAATCGGAAGCAACTAAGGAATGGTCGAGAATGAACAAGATAAATGCTGATAAAAAAAGTTTCACCATGTTCTGGGGCCAGGTGGCTACAAGACTGGGTTGCCTAAGTGGGATGAATCTGAGAGAAAGATGATTCCTGCAGGGGTCCCTCCAAAAACAGTGGGTTGGCCCGAGAGGTGCAGGACTTGGTTTTATGCGCATGGGGGAAAGTTGGACCCACGGACAGGGGAGATTATTGAACTGGCAAGTCTTAAAGAAGCCTCAGACGCTTTACTTGAAGCAACAGCAGAGGCTCTAAGGGGGACGTTCGTTCCCGATAGAGAGAACGACGAGCTTACACGCGCCCTCAAGAATCCTGAACACCCGGGACGAACACGAGGCAAAGGACTTGTTCCGTGGGTTGAGGGGTTTGCGGGGTGGAACGACACTTACAGAAGCCGTGGAAGAAAGAAGAAGCATGATGCAAACCGGCTTCAAAATTTGGAACGCGCTGTCATGCGGCAGCAGGAGCAGATCGACACACTTAGCCAGCAAAGGGCGTCTCAGCGACAGGATGAGCAACCAGATCCGGCATTGGATAGTACCATCCCATCTATCCCGAAAAGCAGCATGGGTTCCACGGGGGTCCCGGCCGATGGTGCACTGCTGGCTCGCTACCCCGTGGATGATATCCAAGAGTCGACACCTTGTGAGCTACACATGAAAATGAAGAACATACACATGAAGGTGGCGGACGGCTTTGCTTTACCGAATCCACCTGAAGCAACCTTCCATGGCAATCCGATTCCAGCTGGCTATACTCGTGTTGGGGTGGACGAAGTTCTGTCGGGATATGACTCACTAGAGCTCGACTATCATGGAGGTCAAGGGGAGCAGACACTGGGAGAAGCCATACGTGGTCTCATTGTATGGAAAAAGGAATGCATCGTGTTTCCAAACTCGGTGCCAAGGCCACCGACTCCTCCTCCAAGTCCGCCGCGTGAGCCGACTCCAACCCACCTCGAGACGGAGTGCAGCGCGAGTCCGCCGCGTCAGCCGACTCCAACCCACCTCGAGACGGAGCGCAGCGCGAGTCCGCGGCGTCAGCCGAATCCATCCCACCCCGAGACGGAGCCTAGCGCGAGTACGCGATATCGATCTCCACCGCATCAGGCGCCGACTCCAAAGCGGAAGAGAGCAGCAAAGAAGAAACCCGAGCCTCCTGCCAAAAAGAAGCTAGCTTACGAGATGACTGAGGAGCAAACCGATGTCGAAGTGGCTTCCCAACCGCGGGCCCATTTTGGACCGAAACCGCCTCCGCCACCAAAGGAGAAAATACATGAGAAAGTCGTACAACACTTTGTGGATCTTGCTAAACCGGCTGTGGATAAAAAGCGATCAGACTATGAACGCTCTATTAGCAAGTCATATCATCAAAAAAAGCAGCAGCCGAGCCTTACAGGTAGTAATAAATGCGGGAAAACTGTTCCCCAGCTCGGAGAACAGGCAGTGCAATCGATACCCCTGCTGAAGGTGAGTACCGAGAAGGCGGTAACCGATGCTAATAGAAAGAAGGCTAGAGAGATGGGTATCATTGTTGAACAACTCCTAGGCATGGAGGAAGTCCCCACTGTCGATGAGAATGAATTCGCAAGGAAATATGTCCTCGGGAAACCTCTTGTCAGTAAAGACGAGGAGAAGCTTCTATCAACGCAAATGCGCCATTTGCATGAGTTGTACCTGAGAGAAATAAAGGTCGGGCGAGAGAGCCTCATGGTGAAAGTCAAGCGATAGCATTACTACCATGAAAAAGATTTGTGGATTGAAAATGAAGAATTATTTCAGTTATTCCAACAAGACACACTCGACAAATCTCTCGTCAGTTGCTATTGTCTCTAAGTGATTTCTTTCTGTAATTTATGTCTCTAGCTCAGCTCGTTCATTGCCTGTAATTATCCTCACTATATTCTTTTGTGTAGTATTATGCAGAATGAAGATTTTTGAAATGAAAAGTGATGGAGTCTATGGCATTGGGTTCATTGACCCAAATACCGTTAATGAAGAGGTGTTAAATAACTTCAAACAAGACACGGAGAAAAGCTTGCTAATGTTTTTGAAGGAACTAAATACCAAACCAGAAATACTACTTCCTTACAACTTCAGGTGAGTGTCACTGTCTTGTACTACAAATTCTATTTTTGCTTACTCGATGTTAAGTGTAGTTGATGAGTTATGCATGCTCGCTTATACAAACGTGTGCGCAGATACCACTGGATCCTGCTAATCATTAGAGTTGACGAAGGAACTATTGAAGTACTGGACTCACTAGGTAAAGACCCTAAAGAATACAGAAGCCTGGTTTTGATGCTCGACAGGTAATTTCAATCATTATCGCACCATGTCGGCCTCTTTAGTTCATTTCCTGATATATCAAGTAATCAATAACTCCTTTATTCATTTTCTTTGCCGGACAGGGTTTGCGAAAAGTTCATCAAAGAGGTTGTCGATGATTGGCAACCAGAGCGAAAATGGCGACGGACCAAGGTAATTAAGTAGTACTAGCTATGTCCGCCCATCTCTTTAATTCTAGTTTCAATACCATTATCATGCTTGATTATTATATGATTGAATTCTATTCTCGTAAAGTGTATGAAGCAGGAACAGGGGACCAATTTATGTGCATACTATGTTTGCGAGAACATTCGATTTATGACCGAAAGGAGCCGAGATGCAAGACATCTTTGGGTACGTAAACACTATTCACAATTTTTTTTATCATGTTCTAATATATATACACACACAACTAATATATTCATATTGATCTCCTTCTTTAAAGATGGTGGAGATTCGGGATAGTCTCCTACCAAGGGACCGCATACGAGCACTTCAAGAGGAAATGGCGGGATTTTTGCTTGAGCAGGTCATATCTCCCGACGGAGAATACCATTTCACATAATGCCTGCTTGTAATGATCTGCAAATTGTAGGAGAAATTGTATATACCAAATTGCATATATATATATATATATATATATATATGTGTGTGTGTATGCATGGTCGTACGAGAAATTCTATGATATATATATATATAAATATATATATATATATATATATATATATATATATATATATATATATATATATATATATGATCGGTTCTACGAGAAATTCTATTGTATATGCATAACGCGTACAATATGTTTGAAATGAAAAAGAATCAAATGGAAAACACAAAATGAAAAGGAAAAATAAACAATAAACCCTAAACTCCTAAACCCTAAACCTTTAGTCCCAGTTGGTGTCACCATCCGGGACTAAAGGTCCCCAGCCACCGGCGCGCGCTCCCGGCCACGTGGCCGGGATTTAGACCCGGGTCGTGTCCAACCGGGACTAAAGGGTGGGGGCCTTTAGTCCCAATGTATTAGTCCCAGTTCGGGAACCAGGACTAAAGGCCCTTCCCAACCGGGACTAAAGGCCGTTTCTGTACTAGTGCTTGTACAGCTTCCGGAGTCCATCTCGGGAAGAATGAGGGCCCATCGGTCCAGTCCGATGAGCATGGGCCGACTAGGCTAGTACCCCCTAGTCCAGGACATCGTCAGTAGCCCTCGAACTGGTCTTCTATGCCGAGGACGATTCCCTTGATGAAGATAACCTTAGATCTGAAGTCCTTGGCTTAACAGACGAGTTCCCCTTCATGACTTCCAAACTCCCGATCCGCTCTTCAAAAGAAGCACCATCTTATAAACAAGACCTGGCCAAGCTCATCCTTTGCCCGAAGAGGCGGGGTAACTTAGCCTCGAAGGCTGACCAAACAAGTGTGAATATGTAACAGCCCGGGACCGACGCTCCAGAAGATCCCCTTTTATTCCATTGTCGTCGTGTGTTTCGTTTGGTTGTCGCATTCATCATCGCACCATTCACATCATCTGCATAGCATCATCACTCGTTTTTGAAAACTTGCATCCGCGCGTAGTCGCCGGTTCTTTCCGTTCTCGTCGACGATCGTTTTGACACCAACCACACACGCACGCGCCCGCGGCATCGTTTAAAAAAACCGTTTTTAAAGCGCGCGAAAAATATTCTCGGATTGGGTCGAAAGTTGGCGTGCGGTCTTAATATAGTGTAGCTAGACCGTCTGTCAAATTTCGTCGCAATCAGAGTCCGTTTGATACTCGAACGGTCGACCGTAGCGGCACCGTCATCGATTTATTATCAGACGTTTTTCTGTTTTAAAAAAAACATGTCGCGGGCCGACATCCATTCCCTCTCATCCCCACCAATCCCCTCTACAAAGCCCATCGCAGCCCACCTAGCCCAGCCTAGCCCCTACCCGCGACCGGAACCGTCCGATCGCGATCGGAGGGCTCGAAAGCAGTGTCAAACCCCCCCTAAACATAACCCTAGACCCCCCTGCCTATTTAAACAGCCCCCCACATGCCTAATTTGGAATCCTAGCCCCCATGCCTCATTTTCCGTGTGCAGCCCCTCCACTGACGCCACTTGGCGCCGCCAGCCGCGCCTCCCACCTCCAGCCCGCCGGGCCCATCCGAGGCCCGACCAGGCCCGAACGGCCGCCGGCGCCCGTGCAGCCCGCCCGAGAGCCCTGAGCTCCTCCCATGGCGCACCCCTTCCTGGATCCCGCGCCTCGACCCCACCTCCACGTCGTCCTCCCAGCCGCCTCGTCCTCCCCGTCGCCCGTGCCGTCGACCACCGAAGCAGCGCCGCCCGCCGCCGTCGCCCGTGGACAGCGCCGCTGCCACGCGCGACCTCCCTGACCCTGCGTCATGGTGCCCCGAGCCGCCGCCGGCCCCGCAGCTCGCTGTCACCGGGAATGGGCCCCTCCGCCCCGGATCCGCCTTCCGACGCCTCTGGGCCTCGCCGGAGGACCCCACAGGATGCCGCCGTCGCCGTGCAGAACCGCCGCCGCTGCTCTGTTCGTGGGGAGAGGAACCCCAGCGCGTTGACCGAGCGCCAGGCGCTCGAGCACTCGATCCGCTTGGGCGGGCCTCTCCTCGCCAGATCGCCCAAGGCCCAGTAGCTGCCCGCGCCCCCAAGGCCCAGCCCATCGTCGATGCTCCAGCCACGCCCCCGTGGGCCGCCTCCCCGACCGGCCCGTTCGGCCTTAGGTGAGCGCCACCTAATCCCGCCCGTGCGTGAGTTTGCTATTTGTCGCCCGCCTGCTAGCCCGGTTCCAACAGATTTGACCCTATAGTGTTTTTTTCCTGTTATGAATTTATCTAATATCCAGAGGAATGTCAGTTTTACAGAAAAGACCCTCATGATCATGCATTTAATAGCTCCACAACCGTGCATCATATGTAAAAACTTTATACATGTAAAATGTTCAGAATTTTATGTAGATTCACAATTTCCAACTCTCACATGTGTTTATAATGTTTAACTTGCTGTTTTTGTTTAATTTGCATAAATGCCATGTAAAATGATTTATTTAATAACTATTGATCCATAACTCCGATGCAAATGTTTTATATATGTAACTTGACTAGAAAAACATGTAGAATCTCATGGCACACTTTATATTGTTGTTTAACAAATATAAAATATGCTTAGGACAGATCTGGACCAAATCCGTATTATGCACATGGGGTCGTTTCGGGAATGCTATATGTTGCTTCCGGACTCATTTAAAATGCCTAGATGATGTAGTTGTGCATGCTTCACCTCTTGCCATGTTTAACAACATTTAATATTGTTGAGTAGCTAAACGAGATCGAATATAATAATTGAACGTGGAGTTTCGTCAATATGCAACTCGTTGCATATTGAGCTTCACTTAATGTGTAGTATTGGTTGTTGTGATTGCCATGCCTTGCATATATTAAACTTGACATGCATCATACTTGGTTGCGCATCATGTCATGCATATGTTGTGGTGTTTATCATGTGTTGATTGTTTGTTCCGGATTGCTTCTTATCGATAGAGTTCCGAAAGCGTTCGGAGTCTGAGGATCGTTTGACTACGTTGGATCGTCTGCTTCATGGATTCGTTCTTCTTCCAAGCGGTATCTCAGGCAAGATGACCATTTCCCTGGATACCACTACTATCATTGCCATGCTAGTTGTCTCGTTTCTATCGCAATGTCTCGCTACCTACCACTTGTTAGACAAGCCTCCCAAATGCCATGATAAGCCTCTAACCCCTCCACATCCCAGCAAACCCTTGTTTGGCTATGTTACCGCTTGCTCATCCCTTCTTATGGCGTTGCTAGTTGCAGGTGCAATTTGATCCATGTGTCAACATGGATATCCTTTTGTTATATCACAATATTATTGCTATTTAATTTAATGCACATATATACTTGGTTAAGGGTGGAAGGCTTGGACTTTTGCTCGGTGTTTTGTTCCACTCTTGCCGCCCTAGTTACTTGTGTACCGGTGTTATGTTCCATATTGAGCGCTCCTAACATGCACGGGGTTGTTATGGGGGCCCCCTTGATTTTCGTTTTAGGATAAAACTTGTCTGGCAATGCCCAACTTTGGTACTACATTTGACCAACATAATAATTCTAATAATTAACTTGACGCATAGGGAGTTAGCGCTACCCGAGGTTCGTTATCCAACATAATACAGGGGGGCCAGTGCTGCTGGTGCTGGTCCAAAATAGAGCACTGTGTGTGGCCACCCCGGGGCAACTCAGGTGATGTCTATCAGGCCACTGTACACTAGTTCATCTGGTCGTGTCCTGAGAACAAGATACGCGGCTCCTATCGGGTTCGTCGACACGCTGGGCGGCCTTGCTGGATTTGTTTTACCTTTCTCGAACGTCTTGTGCACGGGATTTCGACGACACTTCGGGCTATCTCAAAGTTGAGATTTTCCATCGGGATTCCGCAAATACTACAGGTTATTCCGCGGTTGAGGAATTCCAACGCGGCGTGTGGTTAGTTTGTGATGGATGAGTTGGAGCACCCCTGCAGGGTTAAATCTTTCAGAAAGCCGTGCTCGCGGTTACGTGGCAACTTGGAAATTTTGTTTAACACCCGGTTATAGCAAACTTGAAGTAAACTCAAATAAAATACACCAACCGTGTGCGTAACCGTGACTGTCTCTTCTCGTGATTTCTGAACCGAGAGAGAACACAGTGGGTTATGTTTGTTCATAAGTAGGTGTTCAGGATTTCTTAGAGATCATTACTAGTTCACGTCTGTTTATGCGACGATCATCCCCCTTTATTCTTGTACTCGTAAGTTAGCCACTCAAATAAATGCTTAGTGCTTGTTGCAGCCTCACCACTTAACCATATCTCACCCATTAAGCTTTGCTAGTCTTGATACCCTTGGAAATAAGATTGCTGAGTCCCTGTGGCTCACAGATTACTACAACAACAGTTGCAGGTACAGGTAATGCAATGCTTTGACGTGAGAGCGATGCTTGTTTGATTTGGAGTTCTTCTTCTTCTTCTTCATCGATCTAGGATGGGTTCCAGGCGGCAGCCTGGGATAGCAAGGATGGATGTCATTTTATCATTTGTTTTTGTCCATAGTCCGACCCTGCTCTTCTGTATGATGATTGTATATGTTGTTGTATTGATGTGATTTTGATGCAGCTTGTGGCAAGTGTAAGCCAATTCCATATACTCATCTCTTCTTTACATGTACTTGTAATGATATCCATTCTTGCAAAACGACGAGATGCGCGTCAATCCCTGTCGAGGCTCTCGAGCCAAAATAAGGATAGGATCGCATCTTGGGCGTTACAAGTTGGTATCAGAGCCAGGTCTTGGTTGTGATTTGAAACTTGCTGTAGCTCTGGTTATATGTGCTACAAGATGACATGTTGCTGTTTGTGGACAGATTGTGTGTTTGAATGTTTTGTGAATTGTGGGAGCTATACTCCATTGTTTTGCTTGTTCTTTAGCTCTATTCTTGATAAATTTTCATTTCCTATCCTGTGGCATCCTTGGAATACCAAGGAATAGCCCAAGGCCTCCCTCATCTTGTGTTTTGTCTTCGTTAACGTTCGTACCTTGCCGTGAGTGTACCGTGAGCTACGTTACTCCGTTTGCAACGTTCTACATATGCATTTGCATCGATTTTGCATGAAGCGTTAATATTTGCCATGATCATGCATGTTCAAATAACTAAACTTGAGGTTCTGTCCACAATGCTAAAGAACTTAATAATTGCATGAGAAACATGACTAGCATAGGGTTGCCATGTTAAATACTTCAACTTGATCATGCATCATCTTGTTTGTGCATTGCACCATGTTTGTATGTTTATTTGGAGTTGTTTCTCTTTGGGTAGATGCGAGTGTCGAACCTGAGTACGAGGATCCAGGAGAGTACAACTACGAGGACCCAGCTCTGTGTCCCTCTGAAGACCCAACGGGCAAGATGTCCATACCCGGATCCCGACACTATTTTTGCTATGCTAGATGTCACGTTTATACTGTTATGTTTCCGTTACCTACCACTTAAACTGTCAGCCTCCTGAATTTCCATGAAAGCCTCTAACCCCTCCACTACCTAGCAAAACATTGATTGGCTACGTTACCGCTGCTCAGCCTTTATCTTATAGTGTTGCTAGTTGCAGGTGCAAGCTTTCCACGTGTCAACATGGATTTTGGTTATATCACTCTATTTATTGTTATTTAAATTAATGCACATATATATCTGGCAACGGTGGAAGGCTTGGCCTTTTGCCCGGTGTTTTGTTCCGCTTTTGCCGCACTAGTTCCGAGTACCGGTGTTATATTCCATATTTTGCGCTCCTAACATGCTCGGGGTTGTTATGGGGACCCCCTTGACCATTCGTTTTAGATTAAAACTTGCCTGGCAAGACCCAACATTGGTACTACATTTGCTAAACAACTTAATAAAATTGCATAGGGCATAGCTACCCCGTGGATAATTAATCAACAACCTGGGCCAGTGCTCCTCATGAGTGTTGGTCCAACCTGGGCTGCCTGCGGGGCCGCCTCGAGGAAACTCGGGGATTGGTTTTCCCCGTAGCTAGTCCCATCCAGTCGTGTCCTCAGAACGAGATACGCAGCTCCTATCGGGTTCGTCGACATGTCAGGCGGTCTTGCTGGACTTGTTTTACCTTTCTCGAATGTCTTGCGCGAGGAATTTCGATTTTTCTTCGGGCTATCTCGAGGTTGCGGTTTTCTAACTGAATTGCCTAGGAAGATCACGAGATTCGTGGTCGAGGTTATTCCCGCGGCGTGTGGTTAGTTTGTGATGGATGAGTTGGAGCACCCCTGCAAGGTTTAATCTTTCGGAAAGCCGTGCCCACGGTTACGTGGCAACTTGGAAATTTGTTTAACACCCGGTTATAGTTAACTTGAAGTAAACTCAAATAAAATACACCAACTGTGTGCGTAACCGTGACTGTCTCTGCTCGTGAACACGAACCGAGAGAGAACACGGTGGGGTTATGATTGACGTAAGTAGGTGTTCAGGATCACTTAGTGATCATGCTAGTTCACGTCCGTCTCACGTAGGCCACCATACTTACATTCATGGCTCGTAAGTTAGCCACCAAATACATGCTTAGGTGCTTGCTGCAGCCTCACCACTTAACCTTTCGTCATCCAATGGCTTACATAGTTTCAGGTACTCGGGTTATGAGATTGCTGAGTCCCTATGGCTCACAGATTACAACAATACAGGTACACGTGTTGACGAGTACGTGCCAGATGACTTGTCGGAGCTCAAGTGGGAGTATGATGAAGAATGTATGCGTATGTATGTTACGTATCCAAATGAGTAGGGAGCTTTGTGGTGGTGATCCCTGATGGGGGTATGTACCTAGGGCATGTGTATCGATTTCAAACATATCAATCGGGTCTGCCCGAAAGATCATTTTCCGCATCGACCAAATTGTCGACTCAACTGCGGGGTGCGAGCGTCTATCTTTTCTGGATGCTTACTCCGGTTACCATCAGATTCGTCTGTTTGGTCCGGATGAAATAAAGTCAGCCTTCATCACCCCATTCGGGTGTTTCTGTTATATCACCATGCCTTTTGGTTTGAAGAACGCTGGCGCTACTTTCATGCGCATGATTCAAAAATGTTTACTCGATCAGATTCCTCGGAATGTTGAAGCGTACATGGATGACATTGTCGTCAAGTCTCGCAAAGGTTCCGACCTGTTGTCTGACTTAGCTAAAACATTCGCCAATCTGAGGAGATATGATATCAAGCTAAATCCGACTAAGTGCACTTTCGGGGTTCCTGGCGGCAAATTACTCGGTTTTCTCGTTTCTGAAAAGGGAATCGACGTTAATCCTGAAAAGATCGGTGCCATCACCCGAATAAAAAGCCCTGTGCGTGTGCACGATGTCCAGAAGCTCACAGGTTGCTTGGCAGCATTGAGTTGATTCATTTCTCGTCTCGGTGAAAAGGCATTGCCTTTATACCGACTGATGAAGAAGTCTGATACATTTGAGTGGACTCCTGAAGCTGAAACAGCGTTTGTCGAGCTTAAAGCTCTGCTTTCCACCCAGCCGGTGCTTGCTGCTCCGCACAGTAAGGAGCCATTGCTATTGTACATAGCGGCTACTAATCAAGTCGTCAGTACAGTTCTCACTGTCGAGAGGGAAGAGGAAGGTAAAGCTTACAAAGTCCAGCGTCCTATTTATTACGTCTCTGAAGTGTTGACTCCTTCAAAGCAAAGATATCCACATTACCAGAAGCTCGTGTACGGTATATATCTGTCATCTAAGAAGGTGGCACATTATTTTCAAGATCACTCAATTTCAGTCGTCAGTGATGCTCCATTGTCTGAAATTCTCCACAATCGAGATGCGTCTGGTCGAGTGGCCAAATGGGCTATTGAGCTCCTCTATTTTGACATCAAGTTTGAAGCAAAGAAAGCAATCAAGTCTCAAGCCCTCGCTGATTTCCTGGCCGAGTGGACTGAACAGCAGCAGCCGGTCCAAGTTTACTCGGCACACTGGACCATGTTCTTTGATGGCTCGAAGATGCTGAATGGGTCTGGTGCTGGCGTAGTACTGGTGTCCCCAAAAGGCGACAAACTCAGTTACGTCTTGCAGATTCACTTTGATTCCTCCAACAATGAAGCTAAATATGAAGCACTCTTGTATGGGTTGCGTATGGCCATTTCACTCGGCGTCCGGCGCCTGATGGTATATGGCGACTCTGATTTGGTGGTCAATCAAGTGATGAAAGAGTGGGATGTCAGGAACCCCGCTATGACTAGATACTGCAATGCAGTAAGGAAACTCGAGAAGAAATTCGAAGGTTTGGAACTCCATCATGTTCCCCGAGTGAAGAATCAAGCAGCTGATGAGCTGGCAAAGATTGGATCCACTTGGAAGCCTGTCCCCAGCAATGTATTTCTCGAGTACCTTCATTCTCCTTCGGTGCAGGAAGATCCCTTCACCGAAGAGCCCCCGCAGGCAAAAAGCGCCTCTGATCCGACTGAAGTCGATGTCCCAGCTGTCATTGATCTGGTCATGGAGATTTTAGTGATCACGCCCGACTAGACTGTATCCTATATTGCGTACATTCTTAGGAGAGAACTCCTAGATGATGAAGATGAAGCTCGACAGATAGTCCGCAGATCCAAGGCTTTTACTGTTATGGATGGACAACTCTACAGAGAAAGTGTGACTGGCGTGATTCAGCGGTGTATTTCTCCTGAAGAAGGTCGATTGATTTTGGAGGAGATTCACTCGGGAACTTGTGGTCATCATGCGTCCTCTAGGACAATTGTTGCCAAAGCTTACCGAGCGGGTTTCTTTTGGCCACGCGCCAATGAGATGGCTAAAGATATAGTTGATCACTGCGAAGGATGCCAGTTCTATTCGAACCTGTCACACAAGCCTGCGTCTGCCCTGAAGACTATTCCACTCGTCTGGCCGTTTGCTGTATGGGGCTTGGATATGGTTGGACCCCTTAGAACAGGCCAGAGTGGATTCACTCACTTACTGGTTGCAGTCGACAAGTTCACTAAGTGGATTGAAGCTAAACCCATCAAGAAGCTGAACGCCCGCACTGCTATCAAATTCATGAAAGAGATAATATTCCGGTATGGAGTCCCCCACAGTATCATTACAGACAACGGCTCTAATTTTGACTCGGAAGAGTTCAGACACTTTTGCTCCTCTCAAGGCACTCGGGTGGACTATGCGTTCGTTGCACACCCCCAGTCAAACGGTCAAGCTGAGCGAGCGAACGGTCTTATCCTCCAAGGACTGAAGCCTCGGCTCATGCGAGATCTTGGTCATGCTGCTGGAGCTTGGGTCACTGAATTGCCGTCTGTTCTGTGGGGCTTGAGGACGACTCCAAACCGGTCGACTGGACGCACTCCTTTCTTCCTTGTGTATGGAGCTGAAGCCGTTTTGCCAAGTGACGTCCTTCACAATTCCCCCCGAGTGGATCTATACTCTGAAGACAAAGCTGAGCAAGCTAGACAAGATGGTGTGGATCTCCTAGAGGAAGAACGAGAGATGGCCCTAATCCGGTCGACTGTATATCAACAAGACCTTCGCCGCTTCCATGCGAGACACGTCAAGAGCCGTTCATTCCACGAAGGTGATCTGGTGCTCCGAGTGGATCAGCAGCGACCGCACAAGTTGGCCCCAGCGTGGGAAGGCCCATTCGTCGTCACCAAGGTGCTGAACAACGGAGCATACCATCTTTTCAACTTGAAGAAGAATATTGATGAGCCACGCGCCTGGAACGCGGATTTGCTTCGACGTTTTTATACTTGACGACTGAGTTGTTTAGATGTAATAAGAGTGCTCCAGACGATGTCGTTTGTTAAGTTATGACTTCCGCAGTCTATTGTCGATTCCGATGGCACAATTTCGCATTCAAAGACTTCTCCGAGTGAAGAGCAACCCTCTTGCTCGGGGGCTTAGCTGCGAATCCGTTTCGCCTAAGTTAAAAACCCTTCCGAGTGTATAACATTCAATACACTCGGAGACTTAGCCGCGAACCAGTCTTCGCCTAAGTTCAGAAAACTTCTCCGAGTGAAGAGCAACCCTCTTGCTCGGGGGCTTAGCTGCGAACCCGTTTTGCCTAAGTTAAAAACCCTTCCGAGTGTATGACATTCAATACACTCGGAGACTTAGCCGCGAACCAGTCTTCGCCTAAGTTTAGAAAACTTCTCCGAGTGAAGAGCAACCCTCTTGCTCGGGGGCTTATCTGCGAATCCGTTTCGCCTAAGTTAAAAACCCTTCCAAGTGTATAACATTCAATACACTCAGAGACTTAGCCGCGAACCAGTCTTCGCCTAAGTCCAGAAAACTTCTCCGAGTGAAGAGCAACCCTCTTGCTCGGGGGCTTAGCTGTGAATCCGTTTTGCCTAAGTTAAAAACCCTTCCAAGTGTATAACATTCAATACACTCAGAGACTTAGCCGCGAACCAGTCTTCGCCTAAGTTCAGAAAACTTCTCCGAGTGAAGAGCAACCCTCTTGCTCGGGGGCTTAGCTGCGAACCCGTTTCGCCTAAGTTAAAAACCCTTCCGAGTGTATGACATTCAATACACTCGGAGACTTAGCCGCGAACCAGTCTTCGCCTAAGTTCAGAAAACTTCTCCGAGTGAAGAGCAACCCTCTTGCTCGGGGGCTTAGCTGCGAACCCGTTTCGCCTAAGTTAAAAACCCTTCCGAGTGTATAACATTCAATACACTCGGAGACTTAGCCGCGAACCAGTCTTCGCCTAAGTTCAGAAAACTTCTCCGAGTGAAGAGCAACCCTCTTGCTCGGGGGCTTAGCTGCGAGCCCGTTTCGCCTAAGTTAAAAACCCTTCCGAGTGTATAACATTCAATACACTCGGAGACTTAGCCGCGAACCAGTCTTCGCCTAAGTTCAGAAAACTTCTCCGAGTGAAGAGCAACCCTCTTGCTCGGGGGCTTAGCTGCGAACCCATTTCGCCTAAGTTAAAAACCCTTCCGAGTGTATGACATTCAATACACTCGGAGACTTAGCCGCGAACCAGTCTTCGCCTAAGTTTAGAAAACTTCTCCGAGTGAAGAGCAACCCTCTTGCTCGGGGGCTTAGCTGCGAATCCGTTTCGCCTAAGTTAAAAACCTTTCCGAGTGTATAACATTCAATACACTCGGAGGCTTAGCTGCGAACCCGTTTCGCCTAAGTTAAAAACCTTTCCGAGTGTTTAACATTCAATACACTCGGAGACTTAGCCGCGAACCAGTCTTCGCCTAAGTTCAGAAAACTTCTCCGAGTGAAGAGCAACCCTCTTGCTCGGGGGCTTAGCTGCGAATCCGTTTCGCCTAAGTTAAAAAAAATTCCGAGTGTTTAACATTTAATACACTCGGAGATTTAGCCGCGAACCAGTCTTCGCCTAAGTTCAGAAAACTTCTCCGAGTGAAGAGCAACCCTCTTGCTCGGGGGCTTAGCTGCGAACCCGTTTCGCCTAAGTTAAAAACCTTTCCGAGTATTTAACATACAATACACTCGGAGACTTAGCCGCGAACCAGTCTTCGCCTAAGTTCAGAAAACTTCTCCGAGTGAAGAGCAACCCTCTTGCTCGGGGGCTTAGCTGTGAATCCGTTTCGCCTAAGTTAAAAAACCTTTCCGAGTGTATAACATTCAATACACTCGGAGACTTAGCTGCGAACCCGTTTCGCCTAAGTTAAAAACCCTTCCGAGTGTATAACATTCAATACACTCGGCGACTTAGCCGCGAACCAGTCTTTGCCTAAGTTCAGAAAACTTCTCCGAGTGAAGAGCAACCTTCTTGCTCGGGGGCTTAGCTGCGAACCCGTTTCGCCTAAGTTAAAAACCCTTCCGAGTGTATAACATTCAATACACTCGGAGACTTAGCCGCGAACCAGTCTTCGCCTAAGTTCAGAAAACTTCTCCGAGTGAAGAGCAACCCTCTTGCTCGGAGGCTTAGCTGTGAACCAGTTTTCACCTAAGTTAAAAAATCCTGCCGAGTGTAAGGTATTCCTAACACTCGGAACTTAGCTGTGAACCAGTCTTTGCCTAAGTCCTAAATTCAGCCAAGCAAAATGTCGGAAAGCAAAATGCGAGTAAGACTAGAATCTCTAGCGCAGCAAAAACTTGTTCGCGCAAAGGGAAGTTCTCAGGATTAAGGCCTGAACGAAGTTTTAATCGGTTATACCATCACTCGGCATACCGAGGCAAATAAAGTTTTAACTGAAAGCAAAGCACTTGTTCAAGCTCCAGTAGGGCTTGAGGGCTCGACAAAGGTGTCCAGGTCAATTCCGTCGGCGATCCGAGTGGCTGCTTCGATGAAAGTCTCCATGAAATCTTCAAACTGAAGTTTCTTTGTGTTGATCACTCGGAGAGCCTTCAGTTTGTCCTCCCTGGCCTCCTTGCAATGAACCCTGACGAGTGAAAGTGCCAAATCAGCACCACAACGAGCAGCGGATTTCTTCCACGCCTGCACTCGACTGGGGATTTCATTGAGGCGAGTCATCATAGACTCGAGGTCAGTCTGGAGAGAATCTTCAGGCCACAACTCCTTGTCGACCTTCTCGAACGCAGCCTTCAGCCGAGTGACATATCCTTGGACACTCTTAAGATGAGCTTCGAGTCGAAACATATCCATGGCCACGGCGTCTCCGACGAGTGACTTCGTGGGGTCCAGATTGGGCTCGATCTCTTCGGTTTCCTTCTCAAAGTCTTGACAGAATTCTGCGTGAAGAGAAAGGGAAAAGGTGATCAGATTGCCGTACTGAAGAAATCAAAGAAATTCATTCGACAGAAGAAAGTTACCTTCAAGCATGCTGAACATTTTCTTCGCGAAGTCTCCTAAGTGTTTCTCCAGAGCACTCTTTCCCTTGGTCTGCACTTCAAGTTTTTTGATCCAGTCGGATCGTTCCTGCTTGAGTTTGGCGTTCTCTTCTTCCAGTTTACTGGCTACAGCAAGTTTCTTCTCAGCAGCTTCAGTTTTTTCCTTCGCTTCCTTCTGAGCATCAGCAAGCGATTTATCCTTGTCCTCGAGCGCCTTCTTCATGGTATCTAAAGAAATAACATTGTTGAGTCGCGCTCGGAGACGACGGTTCTCATCACGTACGTCTGTTCGAGTGGATTCACTCGGTTCAAAGGACGGAAGATGAAAGTGATAATGCAATTGGTTGACAAGGATTACCTCCCAAAGTCTTCAATTCGGTCTGTGCACGGTCCAGGTTGTTGTTCGTCAGCTCCAGATCCAGCAGAAGTCGATTCTTTTCCTTCTCCAGCTCGACGTACTTGGTCCCGAGCCCACAGGCTTTCTGAAATCAGCAAAGAAGGGGTTCAGTCGACATGGATATTTCTCTACTCCCGAGTGGAAAAGTACAAGTGCAGTCGACTGAAAGGCGGCCCGCCGCCCCACCCCACAACCCTATATAGCGTCATGTCATGGTTGATGGAAATGATGTCCATGAAACTTGCAGAATGGTTCTTAAGACTACTGCCCATCGTCAACGATCGACAGTAGTCTCGGGGACTACACCCAGTGGGTGCACTCAGCGTGCCCCCACTGGATACAAAAACACTCGACCAGGTCTGGCCTGTCAGAGTATAAACAAAGAAGCAAGGAAGCGAACATTGTCTTTATCAGACCCCCGCCGATGCACGCACTCGACGGCGGTCTCGGGGACTATACCCAGTGGGTGCACTCAGCGTGCCCCCACTGGACCAGAGACTACCTGACCTACTTGCGAAGAAAACACCCAGTGGGTGTAAAATCAAGACGGACAGGAATTCAATTGGAGATGAACTTACAATAGCACTTACTCGGACGTTGGCTTGAAGCGCTGAGCTGGCATCATAGGCTAACTTGCTGGCTTCATACGCCTCCTTTGTTCGCAGCATCATCTGCCCAGCCTGAATCATGGCTTCCTTGGCAGCTCCAGTTTGGTCCTCCGGGACGTGATACAAAGGGTATGCGGGCGTCGAATGAGTTGGTGCTGTAACTGAGGCAGCAGGAGGTGCTTCAGATTGTCCAATGGGTGCTGAAGCCACCAGAATTGAAGTGGCTGGCGGAGCACTCGACAGCGGGGCCACAAGGGCTGGAGGTGTCGCAGCAGTCGACCCATGGGGCGTCTGTCCTGACAATGTTCTCCGAGTGCGTACGTGTGGAGCCTCCAGAGGCACAGCCTCATCTTGCGTTCCTCGCTGCAGCTCCTCGTCATCTTCCAGTTCGATGACTTCGTCAGCTATCAATCGGCAATTTTAATCAAGTCACTCGACGATTATTCTTCAAAAAACAGAGTAGAGTGTGGGTTTGTTATACCTCGTTGGGAGGTGGCCGCATCAGGAGTGTCCACTTCCATATGGTCCCCATCATTTCACTGGGGCGACGTCACAGAGGTAGCGGCTCTGGCGGATAAACTCCACTCGGTCAACAGAGACATGAAGTGCCACAATCACAATTGCGGGAAAATAAACACTCACGTTGAGGCAACAGGCACAGTAATCTTGATACGAGGCAGGGCCTTCCGAGGTTTTGGCGCGTCTGGCTTGAGTTGTGTCGCAGCTTTTTCAGTCGACCCTGATGTTGCGGCACGGTCACGCTTTGGGTTCCTTGTGCTCGACACCACAGTTTTGCTCGGAGCAACCTCTGGGTCTTCTTGCTGCTTGGTGCGACGCCCGGTGCGCAGAGGGACCTGAGATTTCACCTCGCCTTCCTCCAGGTCGTCATCGCCGCTCTCGCTGTCGTTGGCATAATCGCCGTCTGCGTTGTCATCTACGCTCCCTTCTTCTTCGTCGGACTGTTCTCCGTTGGGCACGGGCGAGTACATGTTTGTAAATTCCTGCAAGATACAAGCTTCAAAGTCAGTCGACTGAAGATCCAGTTACTCGACAAATATTGAAACAATCGACAGAGGTATAACTCACTAGGTTCTTTGGTGGGTTCAAAGCAGAAAAGGGTGGAATTCGCTTGGCTCCCTCAGGATTATCACAGGCTCCGGTGATGCTCCTGAGCCACTGAGAAACGGTCTCGTCGGAAACTTCTTCAGGATGAGTCCGAGTGGTATCCTCAGGGCCCGAGTAATGCCACATTGTGTGATCCCGGGCTTGGAGAGGCTAGATCCGTCGACTGAGAAACGTTTCAAGGAGATCCAAGCCAGTCACTCCGCCGCGGATGAGATCAGATACAGCATTCACTAGGATCCCTACCTGGATTATCACTACCTTTGTCACGTACAGTGGTTTGGGGGTGGTAGGTCGATCCAAGGTGAAAGGAGGAAGCCCAGTCGACATATTTGGTGATGCAACATCCTTGCAATAGAACCATGTCGACTGCCAACCCCGGACAGAATCAGGAAAGGTCATGGAGGGGAATGCACTCCTACCTCTCTTTTTGATCCCTAAGCCACCACACAGTTGGATTACGTGGGTTTTGCTATCACTGGGATTGGCTTTCTTGACGGATTGAGATCTAACAGAGAATATGTGTTTAAACAAACCCCAATGCGGAGGACAGCCCAGGAAGCATTCGCACAAAGTTATGAAACAGGAAAGATAGGCAATTGCATTCGGATGGAAATGGTGGAGCTGCGCCCCGAAATAGTTCATGAAACTACGGATGAACGGGTGGGGTGGCATGGAGAAACCTCGCTCGACGTGGGTGAGAAGCAGAACTCGCTCGCTGTCGCGTGGCTCCGGCTCGGTCTCCCCCTTCGGCAATCTCCAGGACCCCGCAGTTATCAACCCGTCGACGACGAGATTTTGCACATCCTCCGCCGTGACCGTCGATTGGAGGAAATCCCCCTGGATCCACCCCGGCGGCATCGTCGACCGGGCGCCCGACGGCTTCTTCGCCTTGGCTCCTCCCTTCTTGGTGCGCTCGAGCTTCTCCGTCTTGCCCTTCGTCATGGCGGCGGCGGTCGTGGGAGCGGAGCTGAGCAGAGGAGGAGGAGGAGAAGAGCAGATTTGGGGGAAGAATACTGTACCAGCACCGGCGTCGTCGCCCCTTATATCCGCACGTGTGGGTCTCTGACCTGCGGGCCCGCCAGATCTCTGAGCATCCCGAATTTAGAGGAGGCGCGCTGCGTGGCGATTTTGGCGGCGCGGTAATCAAGGCGTCGTGTGCCCACTTGCCTTTGCGGTTGCGTCATCTCCGCTCGGCGCATGTTTATCCAATTTTCGAATCCCGTAAAATCCGGACCCGATGGAGCGAACCGTCACATCAGAAGACTCTGCAGACCACTCGAACCTGATTTCGAGCTCAATTTCACTCGACCTGATTTCGAGCTCAGTTTCACTCGGATATACTTCAAGACAGAATCGATCAGGGCGAACGATAAAGGTTCCAATCGACGCAGATTTCTAAGAAGCCTCAAAATGCACTCGGAATTTTTGTGTCTTGTCAGAACCTGCATTGACACTTTTTACACTCGAACCCCAATCCATTCGGGGGCTAATGATGGGGGTATGTACCTAGGGTAGGGTCATAGGCCTGACCTACATGCCCTACCTAAGGACACTGCCCCAGAAAGCTTAAGAGCTACAAGGAAGTCTCCGACTGAAAATCGCCAAGACATACAAGTCACTCGACAATATACACTCGGAGGAACCTTTCACTCGATGCTTACCTTTCACTCGGAAGGACCAGAAGACAGTCGACCATAGTAGCCCAGAAGTCACCCCAGGGAGGCTAACGGGCAGGCGTTCATCAAGACCATTAATAGCATTTATGTTGTACGTTACCAGTAACGTACATCTTTATAACCACGATCTGACCCTTAAACGCCGGACACTGATGAGGGGCAGCGCACTCTATATAAGCCACCCCTCCCCTCTGGCATAAGGGTTGGTTCGCACCCCTTGTAACGATATTCCTATTACACTCGACAAAGAGCTCCCGAGCACCTGAGACGTAGGGCTTTTACCTCCACGAGAGGGGCCTGAACTCATACATCCGTGTGTACATCCTCGCCGTAGCTAGGACTCTGCCCTCTCCTTACGTACCCCTACCTTCTACTGTCAGACTCGTTCCCACGACAATCCTGGGATAGCAAGACAGTTTATCATTGCTTCTTTTATCGTTTGATTTCGTCCGTAGCCGGACCCTGTCTTCTGAATGATGTATGAATAATTTGTGTGAACTTGTAAGATAGCTTGTGGCGAGTGTAAGCCAACTCATATACTCATCTCTTCCTACATGTATGCAATGTTTACTGTACTTGTGAAACGACTAGATGCGCTTCTATCCCCGTTAAGGCCCTCGTGCCTTAATAGGGATAGGACCGCATCTTGGGCGTTACTAGTTGGTAATCAGAGTCGTACCGACCATAGGAGCCCCTTGCTTGATCGAACTTGGCCGAGTCGAGTCTAGTTAAAAAATATTTTGAGTCTAGTTATATCGGAGAGTAGGATTCTTTTACTCTTCTTCTATACTCTGGTGAGGAATTACGACTTAGGAATTTTAATTCTACTCCTCTTCTAGCTCAATTTTTTTTAGGATCACGCGAGTATTTTGGAGCCTCTATGATACCAATGTGATGGGAATTCTGTTCTTGGTGCCTCTTGTACGTTTGGATTGGACCTGGGGAGTAGAGCTCCAGGGGATTCTTGACACATCGTTATTGTTCAGTTTCCTTAGTACTTAAGAACGCGGATGTTCGAAATTGCTTCAATACTATTCGTGGTGCGAAGAGTGTGGCGGCACCCAGTACCGGGGAGTGGGATCACATGTACTGCCATCTTTAGTATCGTTGTGATTACGAAGATCTATGGTAGATGAGTTTTCGAGGTCTTTGGGTGTGTATTGAGGGATGTGATACACTGGAGAGTAGTATTACTACTAGGAGTTGAGTGATGGATAAAAACTCCATGTATCCGTATACCCGATTGCATAACCAAGATTTCAGAAGTTCCTAGGTGGGATTTCCAGTAGTTTCCTAGGATCTTCTTCTGACAAATGTATGATGGTTTATACATTTGTTCCGAGCAACCTTAGCTCAATACTTGTTGTGTTATTTCAAGTGGCTTCATGTTCTAATGATGTTATCAAGATCCTGCAGAAAGCGTTCTAACTATTTGCAGTTTGAATGCAATTGATGATATTCCGTTGCAATTTCTTTCAAGCCTTTGATTCAGCTTATTTCAATCATCTTATCAATGGTGTGTTGATAATCTTTTCCATCTTCAGGATGGCGCCAGCAACTCGTGGGAATCAGGGTCGTGATGGAGAGCAGTCTGATCCTCCTCCACCCCCACCTCCAGAAGCTTGGCAAGCTGTGATGGCCGCAACCAATGCAAACACTCAGATGTTGCTTAGGTTGCTGCAGGAGAGAGAGCAGGGACATCAAGGTCATTAAGGGAATTTCCATAATCAGCCGCAGTTCGCCACTCTAAACCAGTTCCTCGCAAATCAACCCAAGTCCTTCACCTGTTGTGAGCAGCCTCTCGATGCAGACGATTGGCTCCGTGACATGAACAAGCATTTTGAGTGCAGCAATGTCAGGCCAGATGACTATGTCAAGTTTGCAACTTTCTAGCTTAAGGGTCAGGCAGTAGATTGGTGGCAGCAGTACAAGGATTCCAGAGGTGATCGTGCAATTAGCTGGGATGATTTCTGCCGTGACTTCAGAGCTCATCATATCCCGATGAGCTTTGTCGAGGAGATGCGTGAGAAGTTCAGGAATTTGAAGCAAGGAAGCAAGTCTGTCTATCAGTATAACATCGAGTTCCAGAATCTAGCCCGCTATGCTAAGCAAGATGTTCCTGATGAGAAGTCCAAGATTTATCAGTCCAGAGGTGGTCTCAAGGATGAACTTCAGTTGGGTCTAGTCCTGCACGAGCCTTGTGAGTTTGATCAGTTCTACAACATGGCCCTAAAGTTCGAGGCAGTTCAGGTCAGGCTTGAGAATTCCAAGAAGCGGTTCAAAGACTCCAACCCTTCCTCGTCCAGCTCTCAGATTGTTCCTAAGCAGCAGAAGTATTGGGTTCCTCCTCCTCCGTTTCATCCTCCTCAACAGCAGAAGCAGCACGGTGGTCGTGGACCTTCCCACCCACCCAACCCAGGTTTTCAGCAGAGGCCTCAGGCACCCAAGTCAGCAAATGCTCCTCCTCCAGGCAACTTCCGTCCGCTCTCAGAGGTTACGTGTCACAAGTGTGGTCAGAAGGGCCATTACTCCAACAAGTCCACCAACCAGCGGCGTCTTCCGCCACCTCCTCCTATCAGGCCCCCAGGCAGTGCTATGGTGAAGCACAATCCAAAGTCAGCAAGAGTGAACATGGTCAATGTAGCTGAAGCAGAGGATTCTTCTCAAGTGATAATGGGTAATCTCTTGATTAATTATATTCCGACAAAACTTTTGTTTGACACTGGTGCATTGCATTCATTCATGTCATATCCTTTTGCATCAAATCATAGCTTTTCCACTGAGTATTTACCAAGAGCATTGCAAGTTGTGTCTCCGGGTAAACGTCTCAGCTCAAACATGGTGATTCCGGATGTTTCTATCAAGATGGGCAATTATTCTTTCCCGGCCTCTCCAATTGTGCTCAGCAATTCCGATATTGATCTTATTCTTGGCATGGATTTTCTGGCGATGAACAAGGCTTATGTTGATTGCAAAGCCAAAGAAGTTCAATTGACTCATCCTTCCAAAGATGTGATCATTTTCGCTGCTCGCGATTGAGGGAGTCCTGGATTAAGGGGTCCTCAGGAGGCCGACCTATTTCTCATGGGTCGGACTGTATGGGCTGTTCGCCGGACACTGGATGGATCGGGGATCTTGTCTCCCGGATGGAAGCTTCAAGGATCGTGGCGTGTCCTCCAAGTTTAAAGAAGAGAATAGGCATGTTTATCCCTTCGACGTGTAACCGGCCATGTGTAAACCCTAGGTACCCTCGGCGTCTATATAAGCCAGAGAGTTTTAGGTTGTAGGCCAACAGAACTCATCTAGGGTTTTAGCTACTTGATCTCGAGGTAGATCAACTCTATAATCCTCATACTATCAATATAATCAAGTGGGACTTAGGGTATTACCTCCATAGGAGGGCCCGAACCTGGGTAAAACCTTGTCCCCTTCGTCTCCTGTTACCCTCGATTCTAGTCTCACAGCTCGGGACCCCCTACCCGAGATCCGCCGGTTTTGACACCGACATTGGTGCTTTCATTGAGAGTTTTGCTGTGATCGCCAAAGGAGTCGATGGCTCGTCTTGTCATCAACGAAGAGGTCCACAACCCGGGCACTTTCGTCCCCGGACAGGTCTTCGCTTTCGGCAGCATTGTGCTGCACGCCAACCCGATCGGCCATCTGGGCTGTGTCGGAAGTTTCGCCCCTGATCAAGAGGTCAGATTCGGGAACTTAGATTTCTTCGTAGATTCTCGGGGCGATCTGTCGCTAACTGGGCTCGCAGTCTCGCCTGCTACGCCCAAAGACTCCGAGGCTTTAACCTCAGATCCATCTTTCGGCCCCGCCCATGGGATCTACCCCGGCGAGGGCCCGCCTCTTAGTCCGGATTCGGTCATAGTGCTAGACGTCCGGACATCTGTTCTTGCCGAACACTCTCCCTGCGCGAACGCATCGGAGGTTCACTCCGGAAGCTCTGGGCAGGCCGACCCGATCGAGCTCTCGATACTCAACGAGGCTCTAGATCGGATCTCGTCGATGAAGATTACCGATGACCCAACCCCGATCTATTCGCAGATCGGGCTTCATACGGGTCAGGACGAATTTTTTGTCCCACCCACCACCCACTTAGTAGCCACTGTTGAGGATTTAACCGACATGTTGGACTTCGCCTCCGAGGAGGCATATTACATGGATGAGGAGGATCACGCCCTCGCCCCTGTTAACACCGGGCGATGGACCGCCACCTCCACATACGACATCTACATGGTGGACACTCCGAAAAACGATGGCAACAAATTGGATGAAGCGCCGTCAAGACGCCGAAAGCCGCATAAATGGTCAAAAGGAAAAAAGGGACGAAAATCTATCGATGGCACCGGGGACGGAGACACCCCGGAAGACATCGGCGATCCCGAAATTCCTGAACACCCGTTAGAGGGTCAGGAGAGGCCCGAAGACCGGCGCAACCCCGATGATCCAGATGATCCCGAGGACGACGACTACCTCCGCTCTATCGAGGTGGAGGACAATGCGGAAGCCGCTGACTTCGCCATCCCAGATAATCCTGCAGATCAGGAGCTATTCAGGCAGCAGCTTAGATCCACGGCCCGCAGCCTGAAAGCAAAAGAACGGCAGCTTAAAGCCGAACAAGACAACCTCAACGATCGATGGACGAGAGTCCTCTCAGCTGAGGAGGGATACAGCACCGGTCTATCGGACCAGCCTAAGAGTTATCCACGCAGAAGGTTGCTGCCACAATTCGACGACGAGCTCTCTGATACGCCGTCCCCTAAACATACCCCATACAATAAGCCAGACCGCCCTCCTCGAGGACGAGACCGGACGGTTGACAACACTGGCTATAGGCCGACGATACCCCGTAGACGGGGAAAGGAGCCACTAGAGCCCGATGACAGGTTCGACCTGCGACATGACCTGGACGACCGGGCAGGTCGTACGCGATCCATCTACGGATCCAGAGCATACTCACCCGATAGACGGGAAGGGTACATGCCTTGGTTTGACCGCAACAATGAAGGTCGGGAACAAAACCGAGCTAGGACAGACGCCGATCACCGGCGCGACATAGCTCGGGTTAGAGGCGCTGCCCACCCACTGTGCTTCACGGACGAGGTGATGCGGCATCAGTTCCCGGAAGGGTTTAAACCCGTAAACATAGAGCAATACGATGGGACAACTGACCCAACCGTATGGATCGAGGATTTCCTCCTCCGCATCCACATGGCGCGAGGAGATGACCTCCACGCCATCAAGTACTTACCCCTGAAGCTCAAGGGGCCAGCTCGGCACTAGTTAAATAGCCTCCCCGAGAACTCCATTGGGTGCTGGGAAGACCTAGAAGAGGCATTTCGATCAAACTTCCAGGGCACTAATGTCCGGCCGCCGGACTCCTCCGATCTAAGCAACGTCGTCCAGAAGCCAGGAGAGTCTGCGCGGCTATTCTGGAATCGTTTCTTGACCAAGAAAAACCAGATCGTGGATGCCCGGACGCCGAAGCAATAGCCTCTTTTAGGCACAATATTCGGGATGAATGGCTGGCTCGTCAGCTCGGCCAGGACAAACCAAGGACAATGTCCGCCCTCACATCACTCATGACCCGCTTTTGCGCGGGCGAGGATAACTGGCTAGCTAGACGTAGCCACAACCCCGAAGACCCCGGAACCTCCGAAGTTCGGGATGGAAACGGGAAACCGAAGCGCAACAAGAACAAGCGCCGGCACAATAACAGTGATGCCGATGACACGGCCGTTAACGCCGGCTTCTGCAACTCTTGGCCTGGGCAGCGGAAGAAGCCTCCTAAAGGCAAACACGATGGACCCACCCCGCTGGACAAGATCCTGGAGAGGCCTTGCCAGATCCACGGCACTCAAGAGAAGCCCGCCAACCACACCAACCATAACTATTGGGTCTTCAAACAGGCCGGCAAGCTTGCATCTGAGGACCAAGGCAAGAGCCCACGCAGCGAGGATGAGGATGAACCCCGCGGTCCGATCGGTGGTGGACAAAAGAAATTCCCCCCAGAGGTGAAAACAATAAACATGATATATGCCACCCATAAACCCAAGAAGGAGAGGAAGCGCGCCCTTCGGGATGTCTACGCCATAGAGCCTGTAGCCCCGAAATATAACCCATGGTCGGCATACCCGATCACCTTTGACCGGCGTGACCACCCGACCAGTATCCGTCATGGGGGTTCCGCCGCCCTAGTCCTAGACCCGATCATAGACGAGTATCACCTCACTAAAGTCCTGATGGACGGAGGAAGTAGCCTCAATTTGATTTACTCAGATACGGTGAAAAAGATGGGCATAGATCCGTCAAGGATCAAGCCCAGCAACACTACCTTTAAAGGAGTGACCCCAGGCGTCGAAGCCCGGTGCACAGGCTCTGTAAGCCTGGAAGTAGTGTTCGGCTCGCCCGATAACTTTCGAAGCGAGGACTTGATCTTCGACATCGTACCTTTCCGCAACGGCTATCATGCCCTGCTCGGCCGTACAGCGTTCACTCGCTTTAACGCCGTCCCGCACTACGCATACCTCAAGCTCAAGATGCCCGGCCCCAAGGGGGTCATTACTGTCAACATCAACACGGAGCGCTCCCTCCGAACTGAGGAACATGCGTTGGCCCTGGAGGCCGAATTCCATTACACTGATGATCGGCAAGCGCCGACATCTGCCGTAAAGGCACCCAAGGCTGGGAAGCGAGCTCCGTCTCAATCCGAAGTACCAGAACCTTCTTCTCCCCATAAATAGGGACTCGCCCCCATCGCCCGGCCCTAGAACCGGCAAAGTATGTGCCGAGGAGGCACAACTTCGCGCTCAAAATTCCATGGGCGGCGGTGGGGAAAAATTATTCAAGGGTAAGTGTTCGGCTGGACCGAACTCTCACCATCAACATGTCTTCGGACACACTACAGGTACCATAAAGTACCTGCTATGGCATAAAGCTCATTCACATTTCGGCGACTTCTCAAGACTTTTTCTCCAAAGTCCGCTCGCCGAACATTACACCCAACACGGCATACATCCCCTTGGGAGACGCAGGAGCGGACAAGCGACGGGGCACATCGACGACGTCAGGTCACCTATCGAAGACCCTTGGCACAACCCCTCCTGTAAGGTTTATATTTCATTTTTAATACCTGTAAACAGTTGTATCGACAATTCGAATAGTAAGAGTTGATGGGTAAAATACAGATGTATCTTGCATGATCGTTTCGCTGTTTTTAGCGCACTCTCTATTTTCCCTCTCTTCTAGCGAACCTGTTGGTATACTATACGATGCAACCGGCTAATAGACCGGGGGCTCGAACTAAAAGAAAATCGCCTTAAGCACAACTGATTTTTGCGTTCGGCGTCTTGGAATTCCGCTTTATATGCATTGGTTCCGAACTATGTCTCGGGTCAATAGTTGGGTTGCCCGGCTCCTGTGTTTGCCCCTTTATGTTCCGCTCGTTCGGCTAAAAGGGCAAAGGGAGAACCGCTGCGATTGTGCTTCCGGCTAGCCTGGTCAAGCACCTCAGCGGAGAAAGCCGAAAACTGACTGTCATGGTATGCGAGAACTGGTCTGCGAATCCGAGCTTGACTCAATCTCGTTAGAGGTTATTCCATGTCATACGATGGGTTTGGTATTAGTACAAACCATGTGATATAGGCTTCGGCCACGGCTCATCCGAACATCACAAACACCTGGGGGCTAGTCATCAGCCCCCCACACTCCTTTCTCGCGCCCCTACGGCTAAGTGAAAGCAATAAAGCAGGTCCGATTGCCTTGTCCGCCCCACACTACCGCCTTCGGGTACCGATAGTTCGGCTAAGGGTCACAGTGCGTTGGCAGAGACACCCCGCGTAGTATCTACATGGGGGCTGAAGCCGACGACTTGCCGCTTTCAGTTTTAACGGCCACACAGGAGTTATAAAGGATGCAAAACATATAAGACATGATAAACCATGCATCTTAAATATAAACGCGTTAAAGAGTCTTCGGACATATTACAACGCCTTTACTCATACACATCCTCTCTCGAACATTGCGCCTCTATTTCCCGAGCACCCTCCATTACGCCGGAGAAGTACAGCTCGGGGCGCCTATGCTCTTTTCCAGTAGGCGGAGGAGCGGTGGCTATCTTCATTGGATCCAGCCCCAGCCAGTGCACCTTGGCCTTCGCAAAGGTCATCCGAGATCCCTCGATGCAGGAAGATCGCCTTAGCGCGTCGATCCGGGACGAGGCATCGCTCAGCTTCTGCACCAGGCCGAAGTAGCTGCCCGACAACGGCTCATTGGGCCATAGCCGGATGCAGAGATCCTTCATGGCCGGCTCCGCCATCCGATATAGCTCCATCAGCTGTTTAAGCTGCTCAACAAGGAGAGGAGAGCGCTCGGGGGTTTCAAACTGCGCCCAGAACAGCCGAGCTTCATCTCCTTCTCCCCGCGAACCATAGAACTGGTTCGCGTCCGCTGCGCTCTTCTAAAGGTCCAAGCAGGCGCCTGAGGAACGCCATACTTGGGTGAGCAATTTGAACTTGCTATCCCCGTAGATACACTGCAATAAATATGGCTTACCATCCATTATAGCCTTGGCCTGGCTAACTTCCTCTTCAAAAGATCGCCTATCCACCCGCTCCTTTTGGAGGTCGGTTTTCAGGGAGGATAGTTCGGTGGCCTGCTCCTTGCCTTTCCGCTCAAGGTCTTCGCACTTTTGGCCGGCGTCCTTGAGCTCCTGTTGGATGTCCTCCACCCGAGCCTCTTGCTTGTCGCTGGTGGCTCTAAGGGCAGAGAGCGCGGTAGCCGCTTCTTTGGCCGCCGCCTTCTCCACCGCAGCCTCCTGCTTTGCCTTCTCAAGTTCGGCCTTGAGCTTCTCAATCTCCTTCGCCGAGGCTGCGTAAGCATTAAAACACATCAAACTTACTGCTTTGACTGTACGGTGATGATGAATTTGGATATTCTAGTCCTGCTTACCTTGCGCCTCGTCGAATCTCTTATTCAGAGCTTCGAGCTCATCTTCGGAGCTCCTGAGCTTCAGATTCAGCTCGTCCAGCTCGGTTGCATTAACAGCCGCTGCCGATGACGAAGCCTGTACACAAACAACAATATCAAATTACGCGGGTTCACAACTTCCGAACTACCATAAAATTATCCTATGTCCGGTCCCCTTACAGACTGTTGGACCGTTCCGAACAAACACTGTTTTATACATAGTTCGGATAATGATCTATGCTTGACCACCAGGTAAGTTTTTCCAAACTTACCTAGGGCTCAGGGGTTGCCGTGTATATAACCATAACTCAAAGAAATTAATATTTCAAAGAACAGAGCATTACGTGGCTCACCTGAAAGCCCGTCAGGAGACCGTTGAAGGCCTCCTTCAGTCCGCTGTCCACGGACTGAATGCTCTGCAATACCGCACCCATAAGGGTGCGGTGCTCCCCGAAGATGGAGGCGCTTGACAGAGCCTCCCCCATTGCCGACCACCCATTGGACGGTGGCGCCGGTGGGGATCGGTTGGCCCGATCCCCAACTGGAGATTGAACTGGAGCCTCTGGAGGCACGGTGCGCTCCGGAGACAACCTTGGAGGTGACTGGACATCTCCTCGTCCGGTCTCCTCAGTATCCGGGAGGGGTTTCTCCCCCCGGTCTTCTGCGGCCGAGGTGTTAGCATCGACCATGACGTCGTCGCCCCCACCTCTAGTGTCCGGCTCCAAAGGAGCCTGCTGGGATGACACCTCCGCGGCATCCTTCGCGGCACCCGGAGGAGAGGGATGCGACGCGGTCCCGCTCTCCGCTAGCTCGGCGGGCAGGGTCTCCCCGTCCGAAACTTGATCGGTGGGGAGAACACGCGGTGGGCTGCAAGTCAATAAGGCGCTCACATGTTAATCATATTCAAAACTTAGCATTAATAGCTCAGAAGGTCTTCGGATCTTTACCTTCGAGGTGGGGGCTTGACCCTGAGGTTCCTTCGTGGAACCCTCTCGAAGTCCTCGGACTCGGTGTCCGAGTCCGAACTGTCATCGGACAGGACTACCTGAGTCCGACGCGGTTTCTTCTGGGCGGGAGGAGGTACATCCTCTGAGGCGTCCGATGACGCCGCTCTCTTTCCTGCAAGGGGGAATTGCCCTCCCCTCACCCTCTTGCTCCTCCTCTTGATTCGAGGAGGCGTGGGTCTCTTCGGACACAGCCCCTGGCTGGTCCCGGATGTGCAGGCCTGTCCGGCCTGGTTTCTTCTTCTCTCTCTTCTCTGGCGCCTTGTAAGGCACCACGACGAGCATCTCCAACAGCAGTGGAGACCTAGGGTCTTCGGGCTGTGGAGCCGGACACTTGATGCCCGTGGCCTTGCTCAACCATTCCTGCGGAAGTGATCGGAAAATGCTTAGGCTTTCTTTAGGAAAATAGAGCCGATCAAATAAAACTGTGTTATACCTCGGATGGGGGCTTGACGACGCTCAAGCCCTGGTCCTCCTTCTTGGCCGGCCACTTCTCCTGCGCTTTGAACAACGCCTTCCATAGCTTCTCCTGAGTGGTGCGGAAGAGTTGACGGATCGTGGGATCATCGTCAGTCCGGTAAGTCCACATAGGAGAGGCCCGGCGCTGGCAGGGGAGGATACGCCGCCGAAGCATAATCTGGACCACATTGGTCAGATCGATGTTATCTTTTATCATGGAGGCGATGCCCCTCTGCAGGTCGTCCACCTCGGTATCCGACCCCCAATCGAGGCCCTTTCGGACCCATGAGGTCAATCTGGTCGGGGGGCCGGACCTGAATTTGGCAGGAATAGTTCCGCCCTCCTCCTTTGGCTCGGTGATGTAAAACCACTCTTTTTGCCAAGTCTTGATAGTGTCGATGAAGGTACCAGATGGCCATACTGCGCGTGGGAGCTTGCTGATGACCGCCCCGCCGCAGTCTGCGTGTGCGCCTGCGACACACTTCGGCTTGATATTGAATATCTTGAGCCATAGTCCGAAGTGTGGTTCGACCCGCAAGAAGGCCTCGCAGATGATGATGAAGGCCGATATGTGCATGAAGGAGTTCGGCGGGAGGTCGTGGAAGTCAAGACCATAAAAGAACATGAGGCCCCTCACGAAAGGGTGGAGCGGGAAGCTCAATCCTCGGATGAAGTGAGGAATGAAGACCACCCTCTCACCTGGTTTGGGGTTGGGGATTACCTGGCCCTCCTCCGTAGCGCGGTGGAAGATATTGGCGGGGAGGTAGCCGGCGTCCTTGAGGTCCCGGATGTCCTGGTCTGCGACCGTGGAAGCCTCCCACTTGCCGTTGGAGCCGGAGCTGGCCATGGCTAAGCTCGGAGGAGGAAGAATGGAAGACCTAGATCTGGGCTCTGGAAGCTCGAAGGATTAGGGAAGCAGGGATGCGAATGGAAAGTGCGGCTACGTTTTGGGGTTTTCTTCCCCTTTTATTGGGCTTGTCGCCGGTTAGCCTCCCTTCACGGCGCCGTGAATCCCTCCGCTTCCCGAGACGTGCGTGCCGTTATACGCGCATGATTAAACATATCCCGTGTAAAATGGAGCACGATCTGTGCATTGATAGATCGTGCTAATAAAAACGGCCTCGAACCACGAATCGAGTCGTTACGACTGGTTCAGTGGTCGTGGTGGGCCGTGACCTTTCATCTGAAAGGTTGTCAGAGAGCACTATTGACTCCTTGACGTTTGGCCTTCAGGGCCGGGTTATACATGATGTTCGGACGATCTATGATCGGGAAAACTACACATTGTCGGAGGCCGAGCTAAACTCGACCGATCACTATTTGGAGAAAGGAACTCGCCTCGCAAGCCGAAGACTCTGATCGTTTGAAGCAGCTGGAGCCTGGACCCTTGGCGTTGGAGGCTAGTTCGGGGGCTACTTAGGGAGTCCTGGATTAAGGGGTCCTCGGGAGGCCGACCTATTTCTCATGGGCCGGACTGTATGGGCCGTTCGCCGGACATTGGATGGATCGGGGATCTTGTCTCCCGGATGGAAGCTTCAAGGATCGTGGCGTGTCCTCCAAGTTTAAAGTAGTGAATAGGCATGTTTATCCCTTCGACGTGTAACCGACCATGTGTAAACCCTAGGTACCCTCGGCGTCTATATAAGCCAGAGGGTTTTAGGTTGTAGGCCAACAGAACTCATCTAGGGTTTTAGCTACTTGATCTCGAGGTAGATCAACTCTGTAATCCTCATACTATCAATATAATCAAGCAGGACGTAGGGTATTACCTCCATAGGAGGGCCTGAACCTGGGTAAAACCTTGTCCCCTTCGTCTCTTGTTACCCTCGATTCTAGTCTCACAGCTCGGCACCCCCTACCCGAGATCCGCCGGTTTTGACACCGACAGCGATGACACGATTTGTCTATTTTCTCTCAATGAGAAGGGTGAGATTTCTGCCATTTCTCAAATTCACGTTGTCTTGGAGTATGAAGCTGTCTTTCCAAAAGAATTGCCAGGAATGCCT
Organism: Elymus sibiricus; assembly: GCA_039707655.1. Classification (NCBI taxonomy): domain Eukaryota; kingdom Viridiplantae; phylum Streptophyta; class Magnoliopsida; order Poales; family Poaceae; genus Elymus; species Elymus sibiricus. Next base: position 420,928,283 of record CM077665.1, read on the forward strand.
CCTCACAGGTCAGTGGAGTTTGTGATTGAACTCGAGCCTGGAACTGAACCGGTGTGCAAGCGTCCTTATAAGCTTGGCCCCGAAGAGCTGAAAGAATTGAAAAAGCAGCTAGATGAACAAGAGCGTCTGGGTCTGATCAGACCAAGTTCTTCACCTTGGGGATGTGGTGTTCTTTTTGTCAAGAAGAAGGGTGGCACGGACCGACTATGTGTCGATTACCGTCCATTGAATAAGAAGACAATCAGGAACAAGTATCCACTTCTCAACATCAATGAGTTGTTTGAGCAATTGAAAGGTGCCAAGGTTTTCTCGAAGTTAGATCTCCGTATGGGCTATCATAAAATTCGTATTCGTGAAGAAGATATTCCAAAGACTGCTTTCAGGACGAGTTTTGGCTCTTATGAGTACACCGTCATGTCCTTTGGTCTAGCAAATGCGCCTCCGAATTTCTCCAGAATGATGAACTTCATATTCTCTCCTTTCAAGAATGAGTTCGTATTGGTGTATTTGGATGACATTCTTGTTTTCTCGGAGACCGAAGAAGAGCATGCAGAGCATCTCCAGCTTGTGCTTGACAAGCTAAGAGAGCATCGGTTCTATGCTAAGTTCTCAAAGTGTGAGTTTTGGCTCAATGAAGTGGTGTACCTTGGGCATGTCATCTCTGCCGAGGGCATTAAAGTGCACCGTGAGAAAGTTGAGGCAATTGTGAAGTGGGAGCCTCCTCAGAATGTCAAGCAGCTTCGTAGCTTCCTCGGGCTTGCAAGTTACTGCAGAAGATTCGTGGAGAGCTTCTCTCAAATTGCTAAGCCTCTGTCTAACCTCCTTCAGAAGAGTGTCAAGTATGTGTGGACTCCTGAGTGTGATGTGGCGTTCAATACACTCAAGGAAAAGCTGACTTCAGCTCTAGTTCTCACTCCTCCAGATGAATCCAAGTCGTTCCAAGTGTTCTGTGATGCTTCCCTCCAAGGTCTTAGTGGTGTTCTGATGCAAGATAAGAAGGTTGTGGCTTATACCTTGAGGCAGCTGAAGCCTAGCAAGAAGAACTACCCCACTCATGATCTTGAGTTGGCGGCAATTGTTCATGCTCTCATGACGTGGAGACATCTATTGTTGGGAAGACCAGTTGAGGTGTTCACCGACCACAAGAGCTTGAAGTATATTTTCACTCAACCCAATCTCAATCTTTGGCAAACACGTTGGGTGGAAATAATTGAGGAGTACAATCCAAGCATTGAGTATACTCCTGGAAAAGCAAATGTCATTGCAGACGCGCTGAGCAGAAAGGCGTACTGCAACAGTCTCATCCTCAAGCCTCTCCAACCCAAGCTTTGTGAAGCATTCCGCAAGCTCAATCTCCAAGTTGTTCCTCAAGGATTTCTTGCCAATCTCCAAGTCTCTCCAACTTTGGAAGATTAGACTCACCAAGCTCAGCTTCTTGATGCTATGGTGAAGAAACTGAAGAAAGGTGTGGCTAAGAGCATTCCAAAGTATAAGTGCTTCCGTGTTGATGACAAAGATACCTTGTTCTTCGAGGACCGTCTGGTGGTCCCAAAAGGTGAACTAAGGAAGGTTATCATGGATGAAGCACATAATTCCCTCCTCTCAATTCATCCAGGAAGTTCCAAAATGTATCAGGACCTGAAGCAAACCTTCTGGTGGACTCGTATGAAACGCGAGATTGCTCAGTTCGTGAACGAGTGTGATGTTTGTCGCAGAGTGAAGGCGGAACATCAACGTCTAGCAGGCCTCCTTCAGCCTTTGCCCATCCCAGAGTGGAAACTCGATCATGTTGAAATGGATTTCGTCACTGGGTTTCCTAAGTCAAAGAGAGGAAACGATGCCATCTTCGTTGTCATCGACAAGCTCACCAAAGTTGCCCACTTCCTTTCGGTCAAAGAATCTATCTCGGCAGCTCAGCTAGCAGAGTTGTACACGTCAAGGATAGTTTCTTTGCACGGTATTCCTCAGCTCATATCCTCATATCGTGGAAGCATCTTCACTTCCAAGTTTTGGGATTCCTTCCAGACTGCAATGGGGACCAATCTCCGTTTCAGTACAGCTTTCCATCCTCAGACTAGTGGTCTAGTTGAGAGAGTCAATCAAATCCTCGAAGATATGCTCAGAGCTTGTGTGATTTCTTTTGGCATGAAGTGGGAAGATTGTCTCCCGTTTGCTGAGTTCTCATACAACAATAGCTTCCAAGCAAGTTCCGGCAAGGCTCCTTTTGAGATTCTCTATGGCAGGAAGTGCCGCACCCCGCTCAATTGGTCTGAAACCGGCAAGCGTCAAATCCTTGGTAATGACATGATCACTGAAGCAGAAGAAATGTGCCGCGTCATTCGTGAAAATCTCAAAGCAGCTCAATCCCGTCAGAAAAGCTATTATGATAGCAAGCATCGTGACATGACCATTCAGATCGATGATTTTGTCTATCTCAGAGTGTCTCCCATGAAGGGCACTCAACGCTTTGGCATCAAAGGGAAGCTTGCTCCACGCTTTGTGGGTCCATTCAAGATTGTTGGAAAAAGAGGCGACCTTGCCTACCAACTTGAGCTTCCTTCAAATTTCTCCAATGTGCATGATGTGTTTCACGTCTCTCAGCTCCGGAAGTGTTTCAAGACTCCCAAGAGCACCGTTGATCTCCAAGACATTGATCTCCAAGCGTACCTATCCTATCATGAGCATCCAGTTGCAATCCTTGAAGAAACTGAGCGTAAGACTCGCAACAAGTAAATCAAGTTTCTAAAGGTGAAGTGGTCACATCACTCCAACAAAGAAGCCACTTGGGAACGAGAGGACCTTCTCCTTTCCGAATTTCCCGAATTCTTCCGTTCCTAGATCTCGGGACGAGATCCTCATGTAGTGGGGGAGAGTTGTAACAGCCCAAGTGCATTCCTTCCAACCTTTGTAATATTTCATGTGTGAACCTTCCAAGTTTTGCCATCATGTGGTTTGAGTAATATTATTTTGCTTCATGTCATTTCTTGCATCATGGCATCATAGCATCATTCATGTTTTGCATCATACCTTGCTCATGTGGTGTTGTGTTGTGTGTATGTGTGTTGAGGTGTGGTGTGTTACTTGATAGGATTCCCCTCCTCTATTTCTCAAACTATGCCCACCTCTCCTATTTCAAATAAATGCAACATGTGTGTTTCACTTGCTTGATCTTCTCATACAAAAATGTTGATCTACTTCCAAATATTCTATTTAGAACTGTTAATAAACTCTCAAAAATGTTTGAAGATTTTTGTCTTTTGGATCTTTGCAAAACAGAGTCCTATAATAAATATATGTGTTTTATTTTGTTTGCTCTAAAAATGCCAAAGTCATTTTTAATAAATAGGGCATATTTTTGTGATTCCAAAACAGATTTTATTTCTCAAAGATTCACTTTTCTTCTTCCCTGGCATTTATTTTTGTTTTGCTGTTTATTTAAAAGAAAAGGGTTTTGTTTTGAGAGAGAGAGCATTCCCCAGTTGGGCCTTCTCCTTCCCGCGGCCCAACTAGCATTCCCGCAGCCCAGCAGAGCCCCCCGACGCGTTCGTCGTCCAGCTCCTGTACGGCACCGCATCCAGAGAGCCACGTCGGCGTTCCCCTTGATTTGACGGCCGTCCGGCGCCCATAGCCTCTTTATAAGGTGTCCCCGGTGCCCTAGGTTCTCCCCGCAACCCATTCCTTCCCTCTCCTCTACCCGCCGCCGCTCAGGTAAGGCGCCCACGCTAAAGCCGTCGCATGTACGCCATGACCCGGCCGAGCTCAAGCTCATGCTCGGGGTAGTGTCTCCGCCTCGTCTTCGACCTCCCCGACGACATGGATCGAACCCTGGGAGCCCCATCCGTCTGCTTCGGCTACGCGCGCGACGCCTCCGAGCTCGAAGCCCCTCTCCCTCGTGGTCTTCTTCCTCTTCGTCTCGGGCAGGAGATCGCCGAAGTTCGTTGCCTCATCGCCGTTGCCTCGGTGCCTCTGCGTAGACGCCGTCTCGCCACAGGTAGCTGGGTACCTTCGGCCTCCTCCCCGCCATTTTGATTTCGCCGGTAGCTAGCCGTAGGCCGCGCCGACCCCATGTCATCTTCGTGCTCCCGGAGCTCCGGCCAAGTCCGTTTTTTTGTGTGTTGTGTAGTTGTGTCGCGACGTGCCCGTGCTCCCACCCGCGCGTGTGTTGCTGCTGCACACCTCGCGCACGAGTCGTGCGCCTTGCCTCGCCTCGCCGCGCTCTCGTCGCCTGCCTGCATCGCCGTGCTTTGCCATGGTCGAGCGAGTTCCTCCTCGAGCTCAAACGCCACTCCGTACCCTGCGTAACCGCGTCCTACCACATGGAACGGGACCCTCGTGGGATTCCGCAGCCCCACCGTAGTCTCTCGGCCCCGGTGGTCGCCGGAAGCCTCGCCGGCGACGTCGTTGTTTTCGCTGGTGAGAGGTGGAAGAACCCCGCGCCTTTGCCTGTTCAAGAGTAAAAGAACCTCCCATATCAAGCCAAGCACCGTAGCGCAGTGGTAGCCCTGCCTCTCTCTCACCTGGGAGACCCAGGTTCGATTCCCCGCGCCCCATATTTTGTTTTGTTTTCTGATTTTATTCCTGCACACGCATGATCATACTTATGTCTTAGCGCCCTCCACTTAGACAGCAACTAGGCCCTATCCCAGTCTTCAGCGAGTTCGCTTGTGGGCAGGGGGTCTCGGGTTCGAATCCCCCTGGCTCCCCCCTTTTCCATTTTATTTCGACCCTGACAGTGGGCCCTAGGCCCACATGTCATACCCACAGGGCCCCTGGCTCACTGCCAGGTAGGCCCCTTTGTTTTTTTTCATTTGTTTTATTTCTTTTCTATGAATTGTGATTATTTCCTTTTAAGGAAATATTCTATTTTTTGTTTTATTCCAAATCTGTCAAGTTCCTAGTACATGCCAAATCTGGCATATGAGTGACTATAAGTGCATTGGTGATTTTGTGATTGTAATTTTGTGAGCTTTACCAACAGGATTATAGGCATGTGACATATGGTTTTGGGGTAGAAAAATCCAATGAATCCAATGGTGTGGTTGGTTTTGTCATTTGGACATGTTTGCAAAAATATTGTTTTGTGATAATGTCTCCTTTTGTCTTTTTCATGTCATTTAATCCTTGCAATATATGATGAACTTGTCAACATGTTATATGCTCATTTGTGCATGTGCTAGCCCCTGGTATTTTTGCATGCCATGATAGTTCATGCTAGGAGTGGGAAACTTGATGTAAACATGCCACTAAATTTCTGTTTTCACATGCCCAAAATATTCCAAGTGTTGGAAATCTGTTATTTTGTTGCCATGTTATCTAGATGGTTCCCATGCATATATTGTTCCTTTGGAGTTGGCACCATGGAATGAATTGTTGTGCTTGTCATCCTCTGTAGATGTGTGCCAAGGTCTTGTGGATTAGTCTATTGCATTCTATATAAAACTTGTTGTCAACATGCTATTCTGTTAACAAGTGCCATGTTTGTCCTTGCTAAATTTCACTAAGTCTGAGAATCTGTTATTTCCAATATGTCATCTTGTGAGGATGGTAGCCATTGATACATGCATTTTCTGATGTTGCCATAAAGTAATTAATTGAAGTACATGTTTCCCTCTATCACCATGTTAATTTTCATGCCATGAAAGTTCCTGTAGCATGTATAAAAGTTGCTGTCAAGTTGCTATCATGTTAACTCAGATTCTGTAAAATTGGAACTTTTACTAAGTCCCTAAAAACTGATTCAACATGCCATCTTGTGAGCTTCATTGCCATTGATCTATGCTTCGTTTCATGTTGCTGTAGATAGATGAATAGTTGTGCATGCTGTATACTTCATGCCCATGCCTTGGTTGTGATTTGAAACTTGTTGTAGCTCTGGTTATATGTGCTATAAGATGACATGTTGCTGTTTGTGGACAGATTGTGTGTTTGAATGTTTTGTGAATTGTGGGAGCTATACTCCATTGTTTTGCTTGTTATTTAGCTCTATTCTTGATAGATTTTCATTTCCTATTCAGTGGCATCCTTGGAATACCAAGGAATAGCCCAAGGCCTCCCTCATCTTGTGTTTTGTCTTCGTTAACGTTCGTACCTTGCCGTGAGTGTACCGTGAGCTACGTTACTCCGTTTGCAACGTTCTACATATGCATTTCCATCGATTTTGCATGAAGCATTCATATTTGCCATGATCATGCATGTTCAAATAACTAAACTTGAGGTTCTGCCCAGAATGCTAAAGAACTTAATAATTGCATGAGAAACATGACTAGCATAGGGTTGCCATGTTAAATACTTCAACTTGGTCATGCATCATCTTGTTTGTGCATTGCACCATGTTTGTATGTTTATTTGGAGCTGTTTCTCTTTGGGTAGACGCGAGTGTCGAACCTGAGTATGAGGATCCAGGAGAGTACAACTACGAGGACCCAGCTCTGTGTCCCTCTGAAGACCCAACAGGCAAGATGATCATACCCGGATCCCGACACTATTTTTGCTATGCTAGATGTCACGTTTATACCGTTATGTTTCCGTTACCTACCACTTAAACTATCAGCCTCCTGAATTTCCATGAAAGCCTCTAACCCCTCCACTACCTAGCAAAACATTGATTGGCTACGTTACCGCTGCTCAGCCTTTATCTTATAGTGTTGCTAGTTGCAGTTGCAAGTTTTCCATGTGTCAACATGGATTTTGGTTATATCACTCTATTTATTGTTATTTAAATTAATGCACATATATATATGGCAACGGTGGAAGGCTTGGCCTTTTGCCCGGTGTTTTGTTCCGCTTTTGCCGCACTAGTTCCGAGTACCGGTGTTATATTCCATATTTTGCGCTCCTAACATGCTCGGGGTTGTTATGGGGACCCCCTTGACCATTCGTTTTAGATTATAACTTGTCTGGCAAGACCCAACATTGGTACTACATTCGCTAAACAACTTAATAAAATTGCATAGGGCATAGCTACACCGTGGATAATTAATCAACAACCTGGGCCAGTGCTCCTCATGAGTGTTGGTCCAACCTGGGCTGCCTGCGGGGCCGCCTCAAGGAAACTCGGGGATTGGTTTTCCCCGTAGCTAGTCCCATCCGGTCGTGTCCTGAGAACGAGATGCACGGCTCCTATCGGGTTCGTCGACACGTCGGGCGGTCTGTCTGGACTTGTTTTACCTTTCTCGAATGTCTTGCGCGAGGAATTCCGATTTTTCTTCGGGCTATCTGGAGGTTGCGGTTTTCCAACGGAATTGCCTAGGAAGATCACGAGATTCGTGGTCAAGGTTATTCCCGCGGCATGTGGTTAGTTTGTGATGGATGAGTTGGAGCACCCCTGCAGGGTTTAATCTTTCAGAAAGCCGTGCCCACTGTTATGTGGCAACTTGGAAATTGGTTTAACACCCGGTAATAGTTAACTTGAAGTAAACTCAAATAAAATACACCAACTGTGTGCGTAACCGTGACAGTCTCTGCTCGTGAACATGAACCGAGAGAGAACACGGTGGGGTTATGATTGACGTAAGTAGGTGTTCAGGATCACTTAGTGATCATGCTAGTTCACGTCCGTCTCACGTAGGCCACCATACTTACATTCATGGCTCGTAAGTTAGCCACCAAATACATGCTTAGGTGCTTGCTGCAGCCTCACCACTTAACCTTTCCTCATCCAATGGCTTACATAGTTTCAGGTACCCGGGTTATGAGATTGCTGAGTCCCTATGGCTCACAGAAAACAACAATACAGGTACAGGTGTTGACGAGTACGTGCCAGATGACTTGTCGGAGCTCAAGTGGGAGTATGATGAAGAATGTATGCGTATGTATGTTACGTATCCAAATGAGTAGGGAGCTTCGTGGTGGTGATCCCGGGATAGTAAGACAGTTTATCATTGCTTCTTTTATTGTTTGATTTCGTCCGTAGCCGGACCTTGTCTTCTGAATGTAAGGTAACGCAGCAGAAAAGAAAAAAATTCCAACCTACGCACCAGCCCAGGACCACTATAGAGACTGCATACAAGGTTTGATCTCTTTCGTTACCGACTCGTAGCGCAGCGGAAGTAGAGTCGATGACGAACGGCGGTGCAGATCCCCACAGCTAGGATTTTACAACCTCCCAACCGCGAGGATGTATACCCTCATCTGCCCCGCGGACAGCCCTCCGGGAGGCGGTCGTACAGTCCCCCGGACGGTGTTGCGGACAGCCCTTCGGGAGGACCTCCGAAACTCGGACTGTCACTCGGACAGCCCTTCGGGAGGGCCACCAAAACTCGGACGGTCACACGGACAGCCCTTCGGGAGGCACTCTCAAACTAAGACCGAAACTACGATCTCTCTACAGAGTTGCACACATACGGTGTCATCTATCCGGCAGGGCTTCGCCGTCCAGAACTAGTTCCTGCCGGAACCCAGACAGCCTTTCGGCTCTACGAAACTATTTCGCTGGGAGGGAGAGAGAATGCCAGATCATGCATGGCTTGTGTATGAGAGTAAGGATGAAGAGATGGCAGCCCTCTCCACCTCTATTTATAGGAAAACCAAGGGCTAGGATGGGCATTTCAAAAATACCAAAACTTGCCCATGAAGGAAACACTTTCCAAGGGCAAAATGGGAAAGCAAGTGGGCAAGTGGGGCTCCAAGGTGGAGCCCACTTCTTGGCCGGCCACAACCCTTGTGGGGGCCCCCCAAGGTGGTCCCCATCCATCCATCCCTTCTAGAAGCCTTTTGGGAAAATATCCCAAAAGGTACTTTTCCAAAAATATCCCAAAAAGCACTTTCACTATTCACGATGACATATTTCAGCGTCTCATCGAACTGAAAATATTCATGTGGGCTTAGAACATTTCCAGTACCCACCAAAATAATTTTCAACGCGAGCCGAAACAATTCCGGTTTAGTGATTTTCATCTGCGAAAAGCATCTGAAGCGGTTTCGGCAGCTCCGGAACATTTCCGGTTTTCATCCCGGAAAATTCCAGAAAGTTTCCAGAATGATTCTGGCATCCTCCAAGAATTATTAGGCATGTGCCAAAACCAATTTGACTTTTTGGTATCCCCTGAAACAACTTTTCAGTTTCACCGGAACTCATCCGGTGACCTCCCTGCGGAACTTTTCCGCTGTCCGAAACTTTTCCGGCGTCCGAAACTTTTTCGGTGATTTTCTCTCAGACTCCCTGTCTAGTATTCAATAGATAGATGACCCTTAAGCGTGTGACCCTATAGGTTCGGTGAAGCATAGACATGACCCGGAACCCCTTCCGATCAATGATCAACATCGGAGCCGTGGACACCCATATTGACCCCTATACCCACACGAATGAATATTCGAGCGAACCTCCAGTTGCCGTGTGCTATTCCTGTTGCTTCGCGATATGTTACAATTACCCGAGGTGAGACATGTTGGCATCCCCGTGGATCAACACCTTTTCCACTATGCCAGTTACCTCGTTACCGGTATTGTTCTCTTTTCTCGTTTCTGTGTTCCGGCATCCCCGTGATCAAATCACAAAGTGTCTGGCCAGACGATGATGGATACCGTAACACCGAGAGGTCCTAGAGATATCTCTCCATCGTCGGAGGAGCAAATCCCAATCTTGAGCTATCAAGTTACTTGACATACTTTTCCATGAACCCGTAAGCCGCCGTAATAGCCACCCATTTACGGATGACGTTTAACAAACCCCAAAGTTCATGAAGCAAGCATGAAGAAACTCGATACTCTCATGGTCTAAGGAATTATGCAAACATTAACTTCTTTGTGTTATTAACCATTAACTTATGACGAATGTATCTCATAGCATAACATCAATTCGGGTCGATTCAACACAAGTGTTCTACCAACAATTGTGCCCTCAAAATTGCCGGCATAGCCATGCCCATGATCAGGAAAACAGGATCATCATGCAATACTTGAGCCAGTCATAGAGGCTTGACCAGGAATACATTTTACCGTTTATTATCCCACACGTGCACATGAGTTTCCCTCCAAGCCTCATTTTATTTGTAGACTCGAGAATCATTGCAGTTATAGCATGGAACATAAACTTAATTATGAACAGGGAGATAATCAATAACATTTATTATTGCCTCTAGGGCATATATCCTACAGACTCCCACTTGCACTAGAGTCAATAATCTAGTCAATGCTAATGCACTTTACACCTATGGCATACTGGTGTAAAATATGCTTTGCTTGTGGTATAGCCTGATGTCCAACGGATCTGACTACTTCAGCTCCGTGTGTAACTTTGCATATCCTCGCGTTTTCACGCTGTCACAAAATTCATATTTTGTGTGGACTTGGCTTTGCATATGTGTGAATCATTGGTCGAAACCTGATTCCTCAGACTAAGCTATGTAGCAACTATCTGCAATAGTGTCCCATAGACCAAAGCCATCTTGGAATCATACTAAGTTCATGAATGAACTATATGTTTCAACAACTTCTTTGTCGCTTCTCAAGCGTCAACATACTTAGCCTTTGTTATAGAATTCGCCACAGTATCTTGTTTGGAACAATTTCCAACTACCGTGCCACCATGTTGTGTTTTACACAAAACCCTTAACTTAAATCGAAAATCGCATGGAGCATTGATGAAGACTGTATCGATGTAATTACTTACAACGAGCACTTCATAATCTCTGCTTGCGAGAAAACATGTCATCAGTACTACTCTAGTACTCAGTGACATCTTTCACTGTTGTCCTATGATCAGTACTTTGATCACTTTGGTATCTATACTCGCAACAACTTTGGAGTATTGGACATATCTGGTTGTTTTACATACCATGGAATACATGATTAATCCAAACACAAGAGTGTGTGGAATCTCCATCATGTATTTTACCCATCCGTGTTTTGGGACACCGAGTCTTGCAAAAACTCTTTCCATGTGACTTCGGCAAGAATCACTCCTTGGCTTTTTAAATGCCAAAAAAATTTTAGCATCTTGTCAATATGTATTCATAGCTTAGCCCCATTAGGTAAATCTATCTCCATAGATCATCATGCCTAATATTGAGGCTATTTAGCCTAAGCACTTCATCAAAAAACTATTTTCAAATGAAGTCCTAATTCGTGTCAAGAAATTTATTTCCAATTAACAATGTGTCAAGTACACATGGTTTTTAGAAATATTATTATGCTCCCACTTACTTTCTTGAATCACAAGCATCTTCGATACCCATTTGATGAAGTCAAACCCCTTTGACCATTCCATCAAAACCGAAGATTCCAACTCCACTTTGCTCTCTTCTGTCCATCGCTGGAACTCTGAAGTTTGCATACTTACTAGCATCCTCTGGATCGACAAATTACTTTGGACTGTATCACATACAAGTCCTAGGTTTCATTTCCATCAGATGGAAATCCTTTCGTCATCCATGTTTCATATCTCATGATTGAAATATGTATTAATTGCTAGTTCAACCCGAACCGACTTTAAGCATCGCTACGGTGAGACAATCTCATCGTAGTCAACTCCTTAAACTTGTTATTGCAACAAGTCGAGCTTTATGGATAAAACATTTTTATCCGTATCAGTTTTTAGTTCCATAAATATTCGTTAGACTCTAAGTCTTTCGAAAGGTGTATCAAGATCTTAATCTTGAATCATTTATATGGAAACTATCTCGGATTGTATTGGCTTTTAGCCAATTCCGGAGTCAGGGCCCATCAACGCTTCCTTGTGTATTGTAGGTATACTGTTGTCCAACAACAATATCTCGTTTGCGCACCTGATAGGTTTGCACGAGCTTTGCCTACGTGGTTCAGCTGCAAGATCGACCGAAGTCCATACATCTCATGTATAGGCTTCCGTATCAGTCGCAGTAGGAAACTCCGGAATCACTTCCAAGGTTCCTTTCCTTTGACCTGATGACGAAGATACTGGTTATCTCGTCGAGTTGCACTATCCTCCCACTCACCTTTTGTAAGAACTATTCTCTTTAAAAGCATACCGTTTTGTGGCAAAATCGTTTGCCTCGGTATAGTGGTGGGGGAATACCCAATGACTTGGGATAACCTACAAAATAGCACTTGTCTGATTTGGAATAGGTTTGTAACCTTTTACACAAGCCCCATATTCCAAATGTTAAGAAAAGATATAACATGGTTGGGCGTACCATACCATGGCATCATTTCAACAGACCTGATGGATCTCTTTTCAGTGTAAAAGCCGCAGTCTCTAAAGCATCACTCTTTAAAAGTGATAATGGCAAATTTATTTATGTCATCTTTGATCTTACCATGTCATAAATGGTTCGATTACATCTTCACGGACTTTCCACTTGCAGTGGTGTTCCGGGAAGTGCAAGTTATGAAACCCCTTTCATAACTCATCAGACATTCGCTAAACTTGTAACTCAAAAATTCCCTTCTGCAATCGAATTGTAGAAACATATTTTTTTCTTGTTACAGCAACTTCTACTTCATTTTGAAAACCTTATGAATGAATTCAAAAGATCCAGACTTATGTCTCAACAAGTAAATATCCACATATCTACTTGAGTCATTTCTGAAGATAGATAAATCCACTACTTGCAATAACATTTATTGGACTACACACATCATAATGTATGATCACCAATATGTTCTATGCTCGTTCCTTATGGCCTGTGAACGGTATTTCAGTCACTTCACTTTTCAGAGGAAAGTTGCAAGTGTCAGATGATTCAAAATCAAACGACTTCAAAATCCATCATAATGGAATTTTCCATGCGGGTTTCTCCAATGTGACCAAATGCAGTGCCACACTTGTGTGGTATTCTTTTAGTCTTGTGACATTTAGCGTCAGTGTTATGGATGTATCATATTACCATCAATATTCATAGCATACATCCCATCCTGTATGGAAGCATGGCCCTTTATGTTATTCATAACACCGAACATCAAAAGTTCTCTTATGAATAACCTTCTTGCAAAATACCTTATGCAAAGGGCTAGAGTGTATGAAACTCTAAATGAATTATGAAAGTAAATACAGAGGCAATGTATTAATATCAATATTCATAACATACGTCTCATTCATAATGAAAGTATGGCCCTTATGTTATTCATAACACCGAACATCAAAAGTTCTCTTATGAACAACCTTCTTGCAAGATACCTTATGCAAAGGGCTAGAGTGTATGAAACTCTAAATGAATTATGAAAGTAAATACAGAGGCAATGTATTAATATCAATATTCATAACATACGTCTCATTCATAATGAAAGTATGACCCTTATGTTATTCATAACACCGAACATCAAAAGTTCTCTTATGAACAACCTTCTTGCAAGATACCTTATGCAAAGGGCTAGAGTGTGAAACTCTAAAATGAATTATGAAAGTAAATACATAGGGAATACACCGATGGAAGGCATAGTAACTTTTACTATGTTCCCTATGTGTATCTTAACCTCATTCCTGGCTAGTCTTTCAGGCCATAGTAGTTCTTACATCGAGTTGCAACAGAATGCAATCGAGCGGGTATCTTTGTGATTAACTCACAATACCCAAGAATTAGTGATTAACATGTTTAACCATAATTCCCAAGAACTATATCTTTGACCAGCCTTCTATACATCAAAAACTTGTATGAAATTCATACATGAGCTGGATATTCCAGTCTTCTTTCCTTTTGCCATTATACTTCTAACAGTTTAACTTTCAGTATTTCTCCTACTCTCAGAAGAAGCACCCAACTTAAGAGTGGCGATAGCCCCGGACTTCCTAGGCGTGAAAGTTTCACTAACACCCTTCGGATACTTCCTTTCTCTTTAAGTTGTTGTTTTATTCACCATCATCATATGACAGGCGTTCTTCTGGATCCCTCTCTTTATCAGTCTAATGCATAGTAAACTCCTTTACTAATAGTTTGCAAACAAACATTGCTTTGGATATCTCATATCTTTTAGCCTTTGTCTGTCTCTGAAAATGATTTTCAGATTCCATGAATATCACATAACTATCCAAACTTTCGAAGTTCGGGTCTCATGGAAGCAAACATATTGCACTTTGACTGAAAAGGAATTCTAGCTTTTGGATCGAACGACGAGAGTCACATGATCCATAGCTTTAGCGGGAGAATACCGAAAGCATGCGATAGGACAAAGTCCTTCTCGGCACTCTTGAGGACAATCCTCACATTACGTTACCAACCGTAAAGTTTTAACGAGATATTTAACAGCTTATTCAATTTTAATTGGGAAGGTGGAAACGCGAGCCATTATTCTACAACTATTATGCAAATAACACTTAGACAGTGTTCAAAATTAATTGCACTGAGAATTAAACAAGTTAATTCTATAGTGCGCTCCCACTCAAATCAATATCTCTCATAATTGATTGTGAGTGATACAAGATCCGCATATCCATTCAACGCCATTGAACGAGATGAACACTGATGGCGCGAACTTCAATCGGTAGGCAAACTTGCCAATCACATCTCTATGTGACTCTTGTTCATCTTTCGATGGGCGTGTTCCGAGCTCAGGGAGATCCTTCCAGAACGTCAAGACAACCAAGTGATCTCGCTGCGAGGTCTCAACTCACCCGCCTCACACATCCCTAATCGTTCGTACCCAGGGAGATCCTGTGATACCCCGAAAAGTTAGGTGCCGTGACGGTGCTACACTTGGGAGAACACTAACTACTTGATATTTTGTGAGAGATCACCCTAATAAAAGCGACTACCGCGCAATCAAAAGGGTGCAACATAAGGGATAAACATCTCAGGCAATTCATAATTAGCATGATATGGTATAGCCCTTTCTGACGGAGAAGTCTCGTATTTCTTCGTCTCCGGCATTCGCGTCGGTGTTCACCTTTGCGAAGATTGCCACCACCTTGTCGATGCACCAGATAATATTGCTATCTCTATAGCTAATAAAATAAGTGCATTACATAAGGTTGACACGCAGGTCATTAAAGTGCAATCATATGGCTCCAGCCATCATGCCGAATCATGACACGCAGGTCATGTTAATATTACATCATATTGTCATCTCATACATAATCAAATTAATATGAGCACTGCTATACCACATCATATGCACATGCAAACAATCCTGCAAAACCAAGTTAGACGCCTCTAATCGGTTCATGCAAAATTTTATTTTACGTGGCTTCTAAGGTTTCGAAACAAACCGAAGCTACCAACGTCCATCATCAAGCATGATAATCCAAGTCGCTAGATTAACATTGCGGGGTGTATGAAACACGAGATAATAAAATCTCGAGCCCCATACTGAACTTCGTCATACGCGTGACCCCCGTGCAGATCATATCTGTATTGCCCTTTCGTCTACGAAACATCCATCTTTCTCAACTATGGTGGAACCCAAAGAACTGTTAGCACTTCGTTGATCTGTCAATCAGCATACTCAGGAGCAGCATGAAAGGATCGCGGATTGCCAGAACTTTGTGAGATTCCACCATGCCGTCAAGATCAGGACTACGCAAATTCAGGGGAAGCAACAGGAACATCGGGTAACAGATTTCATCTGTTACCCGCACAAATAATTTTCAGCAATAGATCTCATCTACTACCTAATTATATTTTGCAATACCCATACATCTCTATGTATTCTAGATCGCAACCTGCATCTACGCATAGCACGGCTCTTGATGCCACTGTAAGGTAACGAAGCAGAAAACAAAAAATTTCCGACCTACGCACCAGCCCAGGACCACTATAGAGACTGCATACAAGGTTTGATCTCTTTCGTTACCGACTCGTAGCGCAGCGGAAGTAGAGTCGATGACGAACGGCGGTGCAGATCCCCGCAGCTAGGATTTTACAACCTCCCAACCGCGAGGATGTATACCCTCATCTGCCCCGCGGACAGCCCTCCGGGAGGCGGTCGCACAGTCCCCTGGACGGTGTCGCGGACAGCCCTTCGGGAGGACCTCCGAAACTCGGACTGTCACTCGGACAGCCCTTCGGGAGGACCTCCAAAACTCGGACGGTCACACGGACAGCCCTTCGGGAGGCACTCTCAAACTAAGACCGAAACTACGATCTCTCTACAGAGTTGCACACATACGGTGTCATCTATCCGGCAGGGCTTCGCCGTCCAGAACTAGTTCCTGCCGGAACCCAGACAGCCTTTCGGCTCTACGAAACTATTTCGCTGGGAGGGAGAGAGAATGCCAGATCATGCATGGCTTGTGTATGAGAGTAAGGATGAAGAGATGGCAGCCCTCTCCACCTCTATTTATAGGAAAACCAAGGGCTAGGATGGGCATTTCAAAAATACCAAAACTTGCCCATGAAGGAAACACTTTCCAAGGGCAAAATGGGAAAGCAAGTGGGCAAGTGGGGCTCCAAGGTGGAGCCCACTTCTTGGCCGGCCACAACCCTTGTGGGGGCCCCCCAAGGTGGTCCCCATCCATCCATCCCTTCTAGAAGCCTTTTGGGAAAATATCCCAAAAGGTACTTTTCCAAAAATATCCCAAAAAGCACTTTCACTATTCACGACGACATATTTCAGCGTCTGATCGAACTGAAAATATTCATGTGGGCTTAGAACATTTCTAGTACCCACCAAAATAATTTTCAACGCGAGCCGGAACAATTCCGGTTTAGTGATTTTCATCTGCGAATAGCATCTGAAGCGGTTTCGGCAGCTCCGAAACATTTCCGGTTTTCATCCCGGAAAATTCCAGAAAGTTTCCAGAATGATTCTGGCATCCTCCAAGAATTATCAAGCATGTGCCAAAACCAATTTGACTTTTTGGTATCCCTTGAAACAACTTTTCAGTTTCACCGGAACTCATCCGGTGACCTCTCTGCGGAACTTTTCCGCTGTCCGAAACTTTTCCGGCATCCGAAACTTTTTCAGTGATTTTCTCTCAGACTCCCTGTCTAGTATTCAACAGATAGATGACCCTTAAGCGTGTGACCCTATAGGTTCGGTGAAGCATAGACATGACCCGGAACCCCTTCCGATCAATGATCAACATCGGAGCCGTGGACACCCATATTGACCCCTATACCCACACGAATGAATATTCGAGCGAACCTCCAGTTGCCGTGTGCTATTCCTGTTGCTTCGCGATATGTTACAATTACCCGAGGTGAGACATGTTGGCATCCCCGTGGATCAACACCTTGTCCACTATGCCAGTTACCTCATTACCGGTATTGTTCTCTTTTCTCGTTTCTGTGTTCCGGCATCCCCGTGATCAAATCACAAAGTGTCTGGCCAGACGATGATGGATACCGTAACACCGAGAGGTCCCAGAGATATCTCTCCATCGTCGGAGGAGCAAATCCCAATCTTGAGCTATCAAGTTACTTGACATACTTTTCCATGAACCCGTAAGCCGCCGTAATAGCCACCCATTTACGGATGACGTTTAACAAACCCCAAAGTTCATGAAGCAAGCATGAAGAAACTCGATACTCTCATGGTCTAAGGAATTATGCAAACATTAACTTCTTTGTGTTATTAACCATTAACTTATGACGAATGTATCTCATAGCATAACATCAATTCGGGTCGATTCAACACAAGTGTTCTACCAACAATTGTGCCCTCAAAATTGCCGGCATAGCCATGCCCATGATCAGGAAAACAGGATCATCATGCAATACTTGAGCCAGTCATAGAGGCTTGACCAGGAATACATTTTACCGTTTATTATCCCACACGTGCACATGAGTTTCCCTCCAAGCCTCGTTTTATTTGTAGACTCGAGAATCATTGCAGTTATAGCATGGAACATAAACTTAATTATGAACAGGGAGATAATCAATAACATTTATTATTGCCTCTAGGGCATATCTCCTACACTGAATGATGTATGAATAATTTGTGTGAACTTCTAAGATAGCTTGTGGCGAGTGTAAGCCAACTCATATACTCATCTCTTCCTACATGTATGCAATGTTTACTATACTTGCGAAATGACTAGATGCGCTTCTATCCCCGTCAAGGCCCTCGTGCCTTAATAGGGATAGGACCGCATCTTGGGCATTCGCTTCATCCATTCTAAGTTTTCTTTGTTTTTTCCCCACCCTCCTGCCCTTTTTCGTCAATAATTAAATTCTCATTCAAGTGCCTTTTCTATTCATGTGATGCTTCTGCTATCTTCTCTTCTGTGATGCATCCGGTGATTCGTGGTGACGATGCTCAAGTGCTCAAGTTCATCATTTCTTAGTCTTCATCTTTGTTTTCTTTTCCGGTGGATTCAATTCAAGCTTTCGGTGCTCATCATATCCTTTTCATTCTTTACAGGTTCTCCCGTGTTGGAGTTCATGTCCAAGCCTTTCTCTTTTATTCATCCCTCTCTATTCTATCCGGAGTGCTGAAGATATCTCAAAAACTTCTTGTTTCTATTCAAAATCCTTATAGATTATTTAGGGGATCTCACCTCATCAAAGTTTTCATTTGTACCGGTGCAATATCTTTCTAAGCAATCATTTCAATGGTGTTTCCTTTAGTGGGCACATAACCCACAGGTTTTCCCCAGGATCTTACCTGGCTCTTCTAATCTTTCCTGGAGATCTTAAGTTCTTTTCAAATATGACGTAAGAATGAATTCCATCAGTCATATGCCTTCTCTAAGATAGCTTCAAATTATTTTCATCATTGGCTCAACCTTTCCATATTCATTGTTCCGGAGTGTCTCAGTAACCCTTGGTGGTGTTTCTTGTCATAATTCTCATCTTTGAAGACCGAAGGAGAGTTTCTCTTAATCTTTCTCCGTTCTTCCGAAGATTCATGGCTTTTGCTTGTTGCTATCTTCTCAAATTCTTCTCGATCATGAGTAATTCGTTCCATATCTATCCGGAGCATTCCAGAGTTGTTTTCTTTTCTCGATCCTACGAAGGCCATTATTTCAGAAGATTTCTTCGTTCTCAGCTTTCAGCTTTCATTCTCAAATTCTTCTCAATTGTTGTCTCTTCGTTCGTATCTCAATTATTCTGGTTCCTTGTTGAAGTTTTCTATTCGGCGGGTCATGCTCTGTTCGTTATCATGTATCTCCATTCGTTCGTGGTATCCTCATTCATTTGTGAATTCTTATCGGTGGTTCGTTTAAGAGTTCTTCAAGCTTTTGATATCTCTCTTCAATCTTATCAACAAGAATAAGTCGTATGCCAATCTGTTGCTTGTCATCAATTTAATTTGATGAAGGAGAAGCATAACATAAGTCGTATTCTTGTTTCATCAAGTGATTTCAATTCCTTCGTACGGAGTTTGTTCATGATATCAATTCTCTGTCCAAGTGCTTCATCTTTTCTATTTTCCGGAGTTTCAAATATCTCGTCGCGAAGCTTCATCCAAATCTTTGCAAGGCCTTAATCTTGTTCTTTTTCAACCTTCAACTTTTTTCTATCATCATTTCATTCCGGAGTTCTTCCCGATGGTTCTTCATGGTGGTTCATCAAAGATTTCTTACATTCTCGAAGTGTTCTTCAAGATTCTTGTTGGAGGAGCTCAAGTATTCTTTATCTTGAATTTCAAAGTGCAATTCATTCTCCCTTATCTTTGAGGTGGTGTTATAGCATTCTTGATTCATGAGGAGTCTCGAAGAGTAGTTGACAACAATGAGATATGTAAACCCATCATTTCTTTCTTGGAGCTATCTTGGATCGCATTTCACCTAAAGCGTTTCCTAAGGATTATTGCTATCATGGTGCTTATCAATGATCCTAGTTCTCAATGTTTCCTCTTGGGGTAAGAAGTTTTGCATGCCTTGTTGCTTCCAAGCAACCAATTGTTTCCGTTAGTGGCGGGTTGTCACCTCATAATTTTGAGATGTTTTCCATAAGCCCACAACAAATTCTTCTTTTTGTTGTTGATATTCCAACAACTCTGTTCAATCATTCCTTGTAACGATGCTTTTCTAATTCAATTGTGGTAGAATATGTCATTTTCTTCTCCGTTCTTTCCTTTCCTACGTTATAGCTTCTATTCTTTTGTTCCGTAGGCGTTGTGATGTTGCTCTCTTCATCCCATCGTCTCGGTTTGTCAAGATCATGTTCTTTCCATGTTTATCCATTTAACTGGAGTGTTGTGCCTCTTTTCAAGATCTTTCCATCTTATCAAGTTTTGCTTCTTTTCTACCGGAGTGCTGCCCAAATTTCTTTTGAATTCTTGCTTGTTCCTCATGCCATTCTTCATCTCTTTGCAACCTCTACGTTTTGTTGGTTTCACTCGTTTGTCAAAGAAGCAACTAAGTTTTACCTCTTCCTTTCCTCTTCCTCTTCCCCTTTTCATTCTAAGATCTCGGGTCGAGATCTCTTGTTAGTGGAGGAGAGTTGTAACAGCCCGGGACCGACGCTCCAGAAGATTCCCTTTTATTCCATTGTCGTCGTGTGTTTTGTTTGGTTGTCGCATTCATCATCGCATCATTCGCATCATCTGCATAGCATCATCACTCGTTTTTGAAAACTTGCATCCACGCGTAGTCGCTGGTTCTTTCCGTTCTCGTCGACGATCGTTTCGAGACCAACCACACACGCACGCGCCCGCGACATCGTTTAAAAAATACCGTTTTTAAAGCGCGCGAAAAATATTCTCGGATTGGGTCGAAAGTTGGCGTGCGGTCTTAATATAGTGTAGCTAGACCGCCTGTCAAATTTCGTTGCAATCAGAGTCCGTTTGATACCCGAACGGTCGACCGTAGCGGCACCGTCATCGATTTATTATCAGACGTTTTTCGGTTTACAAAAAACATGTCACGGGCCAACATCCATTCCCTCTCATCCCCACCAAGCCCCTCTACACAGCCCATCGCAGCCCACCTAGCCCAGCCTAGCCCCTACCCGCGACCGGAACCGTCCGATCGCGATCGGAGGGCTCGAAAGCGGTGTCAAACCCCCGCTAAACCTAACCCTAGACCCCCCTGCCAATTTAAGCAGCCCCCCACCTGCCTAATTTGGAACCCTAGCCCCACATGCCTCGTTTTCCATGCGCAGCCCCTCCACCGATGCCACTTGGCGCCGCCAGCCGCGCCTCCCACCTCCAGCCCGCCGGGCCCATCCGAGGCCCGACCAGGCCCGAACGGACGCCGCCGCCCCTGCAGCCCGCCCGAGAGCCCCGAGCTCCTCCCATGGTGCGCCCCTTCCTGGATCCCGCGCCTCGACCCCGTCTCCACGTCGTCCTCCCCGCCGCCTCGTCCTCCCCGTCGCCCGTGCCGTCGGCCACCGAAGCAGCGCCGCCCGCCGCCGTCGCCCATGGACAGCGCCGCTGCCGCGCGCGACCTCCCCGACCTTGCGTCATGGTGCCCCGAGCCGCCGCCGGCCCCACAGCTCGCCGTCGTCGGGAATGGCCCCCTCCGCCCTGTATCCACCTTCCGCCGCCCCTGGGCCTCGCCGGAGGACCCCGCAGGATGCCGCCGTCGCCGTGCAGAACCGCCGCTGCTGCTCTGTTCGTGGGGAGAGGAACCCCAGCGCGTTGACCTAGCGCCAGGCGCTCGAGCGTTCGATCCGCTTGGGCGGGCCTCTCCTCGCCAGATCGCCCAAGGCCCAGCAGCTGCCTGCGCCACCAAGGCCCAGCCCATCGTCGACGCTCCAGCCACGCCGCCGTGGGCCGCCTCCCCGACCGGCCCGTTCGGCCTTAGGTGAGCGCCACCTAATCCCGCCCGTGCATCAGTTTGCTATTTGTCGCCCGCCTGCTAGCCCAGTTCCAACAGATTCAGCCCTATAGTGTTTTTTTCCTGTTATGAATTTATCTAATATCCAGAGGAATGTCAGTTTTACAGAAAAGACCCTCATGATCATGCATTTAATAACTCCACAACCGTGCATCATATGTAAAAACGTTATACATGTAAAATGTTCAGAATTTTATGTAGATTCACAATTTCCAACTCTCACATGTGTTTATAATCTTTAACTTGCTGTTTTCGTTTAATTTGCATAAATGCCATGTAAAATGATTTATTTAATAACAATTGATCCGTAACTCCGATGCAAATGTTTTATATATGTAACTTGACTAGAAAAACGTGTAGAATTTCATGGAACACTTTATATTGCTGTTTAAAAAATATAAAATATGCTTAGGACAGATCTGGACCAAATCCTTATTATGCACATGGGGTCGTTTCGGGAATGCTATATGTTGCTTCCGGCCTCATTTAAAATGCCTAGATGATGTAGTTGTTCATGCTTCACCTCTTGCCATGTTTAACAACATTTAATATTGTTGAGTAGCTAAACGAGATCGAATATAATAATTGAACGTGGAGTTTCGTCAATATGCAATGCTTCACTTAATGTGTAGTATTGGTTGTGATTGCCATGCCTTGCATATATTAAACTTGACATGCATCATACTTGGTTGCACATCATGTCATGCATATGTTGTGGTGTTTATCATGTGTTGATTGTTTGTTCCGGATTGCTTCTTCTCGATAGAGTTACGAAAGCGTTCGGAGTGTGAGGATCGTTCGACTACGTTGGATCGTCTGCTTCATGGATTCGTTCTTCTTCCAAGCGGGATCTCAAGCAAGATGACCATTTCCCTGAATACCACTACTATCATTGCCATGCTAGTTGTCTCGTTTCTATCGCAATGTCTCGCTACCTACCACTTGTTTCACAAGCCTCCCAAATGCCATGATAAGCCTCTAACCCCTCCACATCCCAGCAAACCCTTGTTTGGCTATGTTATCGCTTGCTCAGCCCTTCTTATAGCGTTGCTAGTTGCAGGTGCAATTTGATCTATGTGTCAACATGGATATCCTTTTGTTATATCACAATATTATTGCTATTTAATTTAATGTACATATATACTTGGTTAAGGGTGGAAGGCATGGCCTTTTGCTCGGTGTTTTGTTCCACTCTTGCCGCCCTAGTTACTTGTGTACCGGTGTTATGTTCCATATTGAGCGCTCCTAACATGCTCGGGGTTGTTATGGGGACCCCCTTGATTTTCGTTTTAGGATAAAACTTGTCTGGCAAGGACCAACTTTGGTACT
Source organism: Elymus sibiricus (assembly GCA_039707655.1). Classification (NCBI taxonomy): domain Eukaryota; kingdom Viridiplantae; phylum Streptophyta; class Magnoliopsida; order Poales; family Poaceae; genus Elymus; species Elymus sibiricus. The sequence continues at coordinate 420,951,189 of CM077665.1, forward strand.
ACATTTGACCAACATAATAATTCTAATAATTAACTTGACGCATAGGGAGTTAGCGCTACCCAAGGTTCGTTATCCAACATAATACAAGGGGACAGTGCTGCTGGTGTTGGTCCAAAATAGAGCACTGTGCGGGGCCACCCCGGGGCAGCCCGGGTGATGTCTATCAGGCCACTGTACACTAGCTCATCTGGTCGTGTCCTGAGAACGAGATACGCGGCTCCTCTCGGGTTCGTCGACACGCCGGGCGGCCTTGCTGGATTTGTTTTACCTTTCTCGAACGTCTTGTGCGCGGGATTTGGACGACACTTCGGGCTATCTCGAAGTTGAGATTTTCCATCGGGATTCTGCAAATACTACGAGTTATTCCGTGGTTGAGGAATTCCAACGCGGCGTGTGGTTAGTTTGTGATGGATGAGTTGGAGCAACCTTGCAGGGTTAAATCTTTCGAAAAGCCATGCCCGCGGTTACGTGGCAACTTGGAAATTTTGTTTAACACCCGTTCATAGCAAACTTGAAGTAAACTCAAATAAAATACACCAACCGTGTGCGTAACCGTGACTGTCTCTTCTCGTGATTTCTGAACCGAGAGAGAACACTGTGGGGTTATGTTTGTTCATAAGTGGGTGTTCAGGATCTCTTAGAGATCATTACTAGTTCACGTCCGTTTATGCGACGATCATCCCCCTTTATTCTTGTACTCGTAAGTTAGCCACTCAAATAAATGCTTAGTGCTTGCTGCAGCCTCACCACTTAACCATATCTCACCCATTAAGCTTTGCTAGTCTTGATACCCTTGGAAATGAGATTGATGAGTCCCTGTGGCTCACAGATTACTACAACAACAGTTGCAGGTACAAGTAATGCGATGCTTTGATGTGAGAGCGATGCTTGTTTGATTTGGAGTTCTTCTTCTTCTTCTTCATCGATCTAGGATGGGTTCCAGGCGGCAGCCTGGGATAGCAAGGATGGATGTCATTTTATCGTTTGTTTTCGTCCGTAGTCGGTCCCTGCTCTTCTATATGATGATTGTATATGTTGTTGTATTGATGTGATTTTGATGCAGCTTGTGGCGAGTGTAAGCCAATTCCATATACTCATATCTTCTTTACATGTACTTGTAATGATATCCATTCTTGCAAAACGACGAGATGTGCTTCTATCCCCGTCGAGGCTCTCGAGCCAAAATAAGGATAGGATTGCATCTTGGGCGTTACAGAATAGTGCCACTTAACCTGACAACCTTACTGAAGTGGCACACCCCACGACAGGTCGAGCAGTTCCTGCCCACCCCGAATCGCGGCTTGAGGCAGCCTTTTTATTGGCATGTCCCATCGAGGTGGAGATCGTGCCCGTTTTCTTAGGGATATCATCAAGATTTTATTTCCCCCCATATGCACAACGACATCTTTTGCAGGAGCGGCGTTTTTATCGCCGTGGTTAGAGGGATGCCTGGCTTTTCAATAGCCTATAAGAGTAAAAAGAGAACAACGACAACAACCATGCTCTTATTCCCCCGGCCTGCTGCTTCGTCTAGCTCAAGCTCCCAGATCCAATATCGCACCCAAACTCTCTCGTCCAGCCATGGCCGATACCCTCAAGGGGCACTGGGGTGGTTCCTCCGTGACGGACGATACCATCCTGGAGCTGTGTGCTGCGAGGTACCTCTCCGCCACCATCGGCGCTCGCGCTCCCAATGCCAACCCGCAAGTTCCCGCTCGCAACGCAGGGGAGCGGGTAGTCTTCATTCCCCACCTCATCCGAGGCCTGGGGTTCCCGCTGCACCCCTTCGTGCGCGGGATGATGTTCTACTACGGGCTCGACTTCCACCATATGGCCTCGAACTCCATTCTGCACCTCGCCTCCTTCATCACGGTCTGCGAGGCCTTCCTCCGCTATGAGCCACACTCCGGCCGTTGGCTGAACACTTTCGGGGTTAAGCCGAAGTCAAGCGGCTCTGAGCTGGCAGAGTGTGGAGGGGCCATGGTCAGCAAAAACCAAAATGTTGACTAGTTCTAGGGCACCTCCGTCAAGACGGTGAAGCAATTGCAGCGGGAGTGGTTTTACATCACTGAACTGCTCATCCCCGGCCAAACCGAAGTCCCCGCCTTTTCGGCCGGGCCCCCAAGGAAGCTCAAGTCTTGGACGGAGAAACGCATTGCCTCGAGGGACGCTAACGAGGTGGAGGACTTGGTCAAGAAGATCAAGTGGTAGTCCATCGAGAAGGACCTCCAGCTCCCCGAGGCAATCAACGTCATGCTAAACCGCCGGGTCCTCCCGCTCCAACTTCGGGCCAAACCGATGTGGGAGTATAAACCTGAGGAAGCAGGGACCGTCCTCCACTTCTTCCACACCAACCTGGCTGACATGTGGACGCGGCTACACGAGCTGCCGAAGGACAAGATCCCCGAGGAGGGGCGAGACCTCGGTTTTGAGGCCGCCCATGGAGCCCCCTCAGTAAGTGCTCTAACACATGCATTTATACTCTTCTTCCTTCGCATAGTGAGGAAGATTTTAATGAATCGTTTTGCTCGATATGTACAGAAATGGTTAGCCAAGATGCAAGCCATGCAGTGCCCGACCCCACTGCAAGAGGAGGCAAAAACTCCTTTGCTCACGGCGCTCCTAGTCGAGGAGCTGCACGTGGTGGTCTCGAAGGGGCCAAAGTCCCATTGGGGCAGGGCGGGTCTTTGGAAGCGGGAGACCTCGGTAACCCGGTCTGAGGAGACCCACACCTCTACCATCAACGAAGATGCATAGGAGGACGAGGAGGAAGACCCTTCCCTTAAATAGAAGAGGGCAGCGTCAGAGGACGCCAAAGCTGGAGCACGGCCCAAGGGCCAAAAGAGGTTGAAGAGAACCTTGACCGGGGCCGCCAGCAAGCCGTCGGGCAAGATCATGCTCTCCGACGATTCCAAAGACGATCCCCTTGTTCTGGGGAGGAAAACTCCGACGCCCCGAGGGCACATTACTGTTTTCCATGTATTTCATCAGCTCTATATTTTAGTAGTAGTGAGCTCATCCGATCGTCATTCCGCAGTCCACCGAAGGTGCGCCCAAGCGACTCTTCAGGTGGGAGACCTTGGAACCCTCTAGTCCTCCGCCAGCTCATGATGGGTTGGGCGAGGCGACTTCTGCTCTGGCTCTCCAGGTTGACACAACGGGAGCCGGAGGATCGATCGACATGACCGAGGTTGATGCCTTGGTTCCACAGGGCCAAGGGGATAAGGTCCCCGAAGTCACCAAGGAGACGCTGGGCCACACGTTGGCCCAGCCGTAGTCCGCCCCGGCTCCAGCGCCGAGGCCGGAGACCACTCCACCCAGCATCGAAGTGCTTGGGTCCGAGGTTGTGCCGCCTCCACCTCCTTCCCAAGGGCGGGTTGGCGTGGGGTGGACCGAGGAGATGGAGGAGACTTTGAAGGGCTCCTCCCTCAAGGAAGAGCACCGTGCCTTGATAGTATACCTGGCCATGGGAAACCCGGCCCGGCTGGTCAGACCCGACCCTGCCGGCCTAACCCGACCCGGCCCAAAACCTTTTTACGCCTGTGTTGGACCGGGCTGTCGGGTCGGGCCGGGCTTTTTCATGCTCGGGTCGGGCTTGGGCCCAAAAGCGAGGCCTGACGGTCAGGTCGGGCCAGGCTTGGGCCCGATTTTTGCACCGTGGGCTTTTTTAGGCGTGGCCCGGCCCGAGTTTTGGCCAGGTATACTTGATAGGCACAACGCTGCAAGGCTTTCGGACCACGGGGGCCGGATTGCACGAGGTCTTCAAGGGCCTCGTTACGAGCTTCGAGGTATGCTTTTATCCGTGTGCAATAACTTTTGCTTTGCGTTTAATTTGCAAATCCATGTTTCTATCCAAGTACATGTTCTCATGGCCTTCTAAACGGCCTGGTAAGTGAGTAGCCCCCGATCCCAAGGCTGGCTTTGAGGAACCGGTGTTGGGATCGAATAGAAGTAGGAGCTTGATGCGTAGCCCCCAGGACGCAAGGCACGCGTCCGAGGTTAATAAAATGGCCGTGGGGCTTTATGTGAAAAAAAATCTTTGTTTGCAGGTTTCTACCTCGGCTCTAAGCTCCGTCTCTGAGGAGACAGCGGAGGTAAACCAGAAGCTTGAGAGGTCTGAGAAAAACCTCGACCTGATGAACCAACGGTGTGAGCAGTCTCAAGGTAAACGATCAGTACTTCTTGTTCTTTGAATGCTAGAAGCATACTATGTTTTTCATTGAGTTAGGAGTTGACGCCAAACTGTTTGAATGACAAAAGCTTTAGCCGAGCTTGAGGGGCTCAAGGCCGAGCTCAAGAAGGCTCCGCAGGAGCTGGAGCAGCAGAAGGCTGCGGCCGCAAAGGCGGAGAAGGACTGAGCTACCGAGAAGGTGGCTAGGGAGAAGGACCGGGCGCGGGTCGTGGAGGTCGAGGAGACCCTGAAGGGCGTGTTCGAAGCACGCAACAAACTTCAGGCCGAGGAGAAGCATGCCAAAGAAGAGCTCCAGAAGCTCCAACTTGCACACTCCAAGCTCCAGATGGCGGCCCGGACCGACCGCAAGGTGCTCCAGCAAGTGGAGCAGATAGCCACGGGTAAGCCGTACTTATTGCAGTGTGTGTTTGGCAGCGAAGAGTGCGTCGACCTCACCTAGCTATGGCATTCCTCAGAGGTCTTCCTGGATCTTCTGAAGAGTGTATCAGATGCCGTCCATCACTTCAGACAACCGGAGGGCCATCAGGATGAAAGCACAATGTGCTCCCTTGGTGGTTTTGATAATTCATGACAACATACATTGTCTCTTGGACTAATACTTTTACCTAGTGTATTTTAGATAAAGTCCACAGAGAGGGTTGGCAAAAGGATTATGGAGAATGTGGAGATAACCCCAAGATGCAAGGAAATGGATTGGTAAAGCTTCAAGCAAAACGACTCTACATTTTACTTTGTGAGAAATCACTTTGAGTCCATAGGAAAGCCAATACTATTAAAAGGGGGTAAGGTACTGTTGGTGAACAAGATGATCCACGTGCACAAGTGATAGTCACCAAAAACACCCACAAGCTCTTCCACAAAAGTCTGTCCAAAGTCAAATATCCAAAATTGGTGCAACCAACACTTTCCACTCGGTGCCACCGATTCCCAAACTCAGACAGACCCATGCCAAACCCTAGCACATCGGTGCAACCGATTCCACTTCGGTGCCACCGAGTTTGGGTTGCCAACTTTCTGTTACCTCGATTCACAAAATCGGTACCACCGAGTTTGTTGGATCGGCGTCACCGAGTTGCGCAATCTGACCGTTGGTAGCCTAATCGGTACCACCGAGATTTATATATTGGTCTCACCGAGATTCAAAAGTTGTCACCTTTTGGTCACTTCGGTACCACCGAGATTCACACATCGGTGTCACCGAGTTGGTCACTTAAGGTGTAACGTTTGGATTTTTGGAGATGCCTATATATACCCCTTCACCACCACCCACTCGAAAGAGAAGCACTCAGAACTATTCCATACTTGCCCCATCATATTTTCTGAGAGAGAGCCACCTAGCCTTGTGTTGAGATCAAGCTATTCCACTACATCCATATGAATCTTGATCTCTAGCCTCCCCAAGTTGCTTTCCACAAAATCAATCTCTTCCACCATAGCCAAATCTGTGAGAGAGTGATTGTGTGTTGAGGAGTCTATCACCTTAAAGCACAAGAGCAAGGAGTTCATCGACATTGCCAAGCCTATTACCTTTTGGAGGGTGGTGCCTCCTAGATTGGTTAGGTGTCGCTTGGGAGCCTCCTACTTCGTGTTGTGGAGTTGAACCAAGAAGTTTGTATGGGCAAGGAGATTGCCTACTTCGTGAAGATCTACCCATAGTGAGGCTAGTCCTTCGTGGACGGAAGCCGTTATGGAATAGTCAAGGTTGCTACTTCGTGGACCCTTATGGGTGGAGCCCTCTGTGGACTCTCGCGACCGTTACCCTCCGTGGGTTGAAGACTCCATAAACGTGGACGTACGATAGCACCACCTATCGGAACCACGGGAAAAATCTTCGTGTCCCTCATGCGTTTGATCTCCCTATCTCAACTTTTTTACTTCCATGTGCAATGTCTTTACTTTCTGCTGCCATACTTGTTGACATGCATGTGTAGGGTGTGCTAGACTTGCTATAATTGTTAAAATCTGCCAACCAATTAACTTGGGAAAAGGTTAGGTTTTAAATTACTGCTAGTAGTCTATTCACCCCCCCCTCTAGACACTCTTCTAGTGATCCTACAAGTGGTATCAGAGCTTTGGTCTCCATTGCTTCGGTTTAATCACCGTGGAGGAAGATGGATGTGTCTAGTATATGGAGTTTGAGTTGTTGAGTGCCTATTCTTGATGGAGAGTACTATAGTCAATGGAAAACTTTGATGCTTGAGCTATTTAATGAATTTCATTTGAGCAAGTATGTTAAGAACCCCTATGTACCTCCCATTGATCCTTTACATCCCACACACGAAGAGGAAATTGATATGCTATGCAATCTTAGAACTGTTAATCTCATCGTTAGAGGATTGCCTAGAAATGTGCTTAATCAAATGAAGAATTTTGAATGTGCCTATACTTTGTGGAATGACTTGGAGAAACGATATCCAAGTTATTCATTGAGTAATCTTGATGAAATTCTTCATAAAACTATTGCCTTTCACAAAATGACGCCTAGTGATCCCAAGTTTGATGACTATCTATTTGAGCTTAGAGACCTCATGCGTGCTAAAGGAGATGTCATAACCATCAGCAACATCATTGTAGAAGCCATTCGAATTCACAAGTTTGAAAATTGTCATGATCACAATCCTAACGAATCTCTTGTTCTTTGTGACAAGGATTTCCCACTTGATGATGACAATGTGGAACATGGCTACTATGATGAAGATGAGTTGTTTGACATCAAGTATGAGAAGATCATGAAGAATCTAAGTCTCATGGCAAACTTCAAGGATTACATGTCCGGAGGAAAATAGTGGATTCTCGATAGCGGATGCACCGATCACATGACCGGAGATAGAGAAATGTTTGAAGAGATCATACCAAACCATGGACCGCGAAGGTACGTAACGTTTGGAGACAACTCCAGGGTAAGGTACTCGGTCTTGGTAAGGTGGCCATATCCCATGATAGCTCTATTCAAAATGTCATGCTTGTTGAATCCCTTGGCTACAATCTTCTTTCCGTATCTAGACTTACCGACTTCGGTTTTAATGTGCTATTCACGAAAGTAGATTGCCAAGTGTTTCGTCAAGATAATCATAAAATGGTCTTTACCGGTTTCCGTAGAGGTGATCTATACATTGTCGATTTCACTAAGAGATCCAAACCTCGTACTTGTCTTATTGCAAAATCTTCTAAAGGTTGGCTTTGGCATAGAAGACTAGGACATGTTGGCATGCGTAATCTAGACAAGCTTATCAAAGGTGATCATATACTTGGTGTCAAAGATGTTATCATTGACAAAGATAGACTTTGTAGTGCTTGTCAAGCTGGAAAGCAAGTAGGTGGAAGTCATCCCGTAAAGAATATCATGACTACTAGGAGACCACTCGAGTTACTTCACATGGATCTTTTTGGTCCCAATGCTTACAAGAGCCTCGGTGGAAATTCCTATGGTCTAGTTATAGTTGATGATTTTTCCAGATTTACGTGGGTATACTTTCTTGATGATAAGTCACAGGTACAAAAGATCTTCAAGAACTTCGTTCGCAAAGCGCAAAATCAGTTTGAAGTGAAGATCAAGAAAGTTTGGAGCGATAACGGATCGGAGTTCAAGAACACCCATGTGGATACCTTTCTTGACGAAGAAGGTGTCTCACATGAGTTCTCAGCTACGTACATGCCTCAACAAAATGGAGTTGTTGAGAGGAAGAACCGGGCGCTTATTGAGATGGCAAGAACGATGCTTGACGAATACAAGACGCCAAGACACTTTTGGGCAGAAGCCGTGGAAACAGCATGTCATGCCACAAACCGACTCTACTTGCACAAGCTTCTCGGTAAAACGGCATACGAGCTACTCACCGGTAACAAACCCCAAGTTGGATACTTTCGGGTATTCGGCTCAAAGTGCTACATTCTTGATAAGCATCGTCGTACTAAATTTGCTCCTAAATCTCATGAAGGATTCCTACTCAGTTACAGATCGAACTCTCACACTTACCGTGTCTACAACAACTTCACTCGAAAAGTTGAAGAGACGGTAGATGTGAAGTTTAATGAATCTAATGGTTCGCAAGTTGAACAATTGCCAAATGATGTAGGTGATAAGGATCCTTCGGAAGCTATCCAAGACTTGTCCATTGGCAAGATTCGTCCCATGGAGGTGAAGGAAAGTACTTCGTCAACTCAAGTGGAAGCCCCTACTTCACGTCAAGGTGAACCTCAACACGACATGGAGGCATCCACAAGCGGTCCACGACAAGATGATGAAGAGGAGGAAGTACATCATGAAGATCCACCACAACCTCCTTCACCACCACCTCAAGGGAACGACACCTTCAACAACAATGAAGATGAAGATGATGATGATGAAGAAGCTCCACCGTCCAACAAGCCTAAGCTACCCCGAGTTCGAGCAAGAGTGACCAAGAACCATCCTCTAAACCAAATCTTTGGTGACATACAAACCGGGAGAATCACTCGCTCTAAAACTCGCCTAGCTAACTTTTGTGAGCATTATTCTTTCATCTCTAGCATTGAACCCTTGAAGTTAGAACAAGCTCTTGAAGACCCGGATTGGGTGAACGCAATGCATGAAGAGCTTCACAACTTCGAGAGGAACGAAGTGTGGACACTCGTGGAGAAGCCTGAGGACAAGCACAACATCATCAGAACCAAATGGGTGTTTCGGAACAAGCAAGATGAAGACGGTCAAGTCGTACGCAACAAGGCACGTCTCGTAGCCCAAGGATATACGCAAGTCGAAGTTATGGACTACGGTGAGACCTATGCCCTCGTCGCTAGACTTGAAGCTATTCGCATTCTTCTTGCTTATGCCAATCACCATGATATCACGCTCTATCAAATGGACATTAAAAGTGCCTTTTTAAATGGTGAGATTGAAGAAGAGGTCTATGTTAAGCAACCACCTGGTTTTGTGAATCCTAAGAAACCTAATCATGTTTACAAGCTTCGTAAAGCACTTTATGGTCTTAAGCAAGCCTCTCGTGCTTGGTACAAATTCTTAACGAAGTTTCTCATTGAAAAAGGTTTTGAAATTGGTAAAATTGACGCAACCTTATTCACTAAGAGAGTTAATGGTGAATTATTTGTGTGCCAAATCTATGTGGATGATATTATCTTTGGACATACTAACCCACAATTTAGTGAAAGATTTGGAAGGTTGATGTCCGAGAAGTATGAGATGTCCATGATGTGTGAGCTGAAATTCTTTCTTGGTTTGCAAATCAAGCAAACGAGAGAAGGAACTTTCATCTCTCAAACCAAGTATACTAAGGACTTGATCAAAAAGTTCAACATGCAGGAGTGCAAAGGTATGAAAACTCCTATGCCTACTAGTGGACATGTTGATCTTACCAAGGAGGATGAACCGGTTGATCAAAAGGTTTATCGATCTATGATTGGTTCATTGCTATATCTATGTGCCTCCCGTCCCGATATAATGCTTAGTGTTTGCATGTGTGCTAGATATTAAGCTACACCTAAAGAGTGTCATCTTTTGGCCGTGAAACGTATTGTGAGATATTTGATACAAACACCAAACTTTGGCATTTGGTATCCCAAAGGATCTTCCTTTAACCTTGTTGGCTATTCCGATTCGGACTACGCCGGTGACAAGGTTGATAGAAAATCCACCTCGGGTACTTGTCAATTTTTGGGTAGATCTCTTGTGTCTTGGTCCTCCAAGAAACAAAACTCGGTATCTCTATCTACTGCTGAAGCTGAGTATATTGCTGTCGGATCGTGTTGCGCACAATTACTATGGATGACATAAACACTTAAGGATTATGGAATTCATGTTAAAAATGTTCCATTACTTTGTGACAATGAAAGTGCTATTAAAATTGGTCATAATCCTGTGCAACATTCTCGAACTAAACATATTCAAGTTAGACATCATTTCATTCGTGATCATGTTGCCAAAGGAGATATTGATCTTAAGCATGTTCGTACTAACAAGCAATTGGCCGACATCTTTACTAAGCCACTTGATGAGAAAACATTTTGTTATTTGAGGAGTGAGTTGAACATCATTGATGCTTCAAACTTGAGCTAGACTCACTCGATTGCATGCAAGGGCATGAGCTTACATGATAGTTCCATGATACTCTTGACATGTTATCTTATACCATGGAATTCTATGCTCCCTTGTATTGCATCTAACCTTTTGTAGGTACTTGGAAGAACTTCATTCTACAAGATTGCCAACAACTCCAATCATAAGCAATCTTGTCATGACCAAGTATCCACAACCTCTCTTGTTGATGGAAGGAAGAAGACTACTCAAACATATCCTTGACACATATTTGAATTACACAATTGGTATCGTGTCATATCATGTTCTTCCTTGCTTGACTAACCTATGTAGGTGACAAGTGTACTAAAACGAGAAGGATTGCTCCCAACTCAAGATGATCTTCATCAACCTCGAGCATCCTCAACAAGTTAACCTACAAGCCACGTCATCAACATCACTCAAAGGTATGTACTCATATCCTTGAAAAGGTTTTACTCCAAGTCATGAGCTAAAGCAACTCAAGTGATATGAAAACATTAAAATGCTTAATCAAAAAATGGTAACCCCATTTTGAGCTTAACAATGAGTATGACATGTGATCAAGTATTCTTGCTTGGCTCCTAAGGCAATATACTCTAATATAGGTGGCCTAGTCACCGCCCATCATCTAGTTAAGAATCTTGTGTGGTTCATTCTCTATTTGCAAGATTTCTTGGAACCACTCAAATCTTCTCTAGTTGATATCCATGTGTAAAGTCTTTTGCATTTTCTTGAAAATTTCTCTTTGACACTTTGTTAAAAAAATTCTAAATCTATTTGTAAGTTTCTCAAACATTGCCAAGTTTCTGTTTTAGCCTCGGAGCCGCCGATACAAATAACTCTGTTCTACCGAATTAGCAGATGAGCTGCATTACAGTATCTCGGTACCACCGACTTGTTTGTCTCGGAGCCACCAATCTGATTTCTTCTCTCATTTGTGTTCATAATTGCAAATCTTTGTTTCTCTAGTGATCCTACAAGAGACATTTTCACTTCTTCGATGATCCCTTCTTAAAAAAGGGGGGGGAGAAAACTTTATTCAAGGATCCCTAACTCAAAGGAGGAGAAATCTTACAAGCTCTCAAATCAGCCAAAGGGAGAGAAATTATTTTCCATGATTCCCTCAGTTTTTCATGCTATCTATGATTCTTATTTCTATGAACCCTACAATCTATGACCCTTGTTCTCTAGGATCCCTTTTTAATCAATGATCCTTGTGTCTGACCCTGTATATGACCTTTTTGGAAATTAATGCCAAAGGGGGAGAAATACCAAAGCTTCAAAGCTAAAAGGGGGAGATACATGCTTATGCAAAGGGGGAGATATAATCAAGGGGGAGAATATCAAAGCTTATACTCATATAGACAAGGTGAGAATACCAAAGTAGGGGGAGAAAAATATGTTCGGGAGAAAAATATGTTTATTTCATTTGACTACTCATGTTAGACTTTTCTCACCCTATCCAACCCCAATATCTATATGCTAAGATTCAGAGGGAGAGGATGACCTACTATTTCATATCTAGGGGAGAAAGTTTCTAAATGTTCTTGGAGACATGTCAATCTTAAGGAATACAATCTTCTACACGTTCTCCATATCTTGGTACTGTTGAGTTCTATTGCCTTTTGATTGGTAGAATACTCTTGTGTTCCCTAACATTATTTTCTCAAGTGTATTTTTACTACTAGAATGCTCAAGAACTCAAGGTAAGTATATGCATCATATCTTTGATCAAGATGATCTCTTGCTTGTTGCACATATTGTTTGCAAGAGTGAAGTCTTGAACAAAGATACATCTCATTCATATATATTTGATGCATATAGCCAAGATACACATGACTCCTTATATCCCTCCTACTATATGTGTGTCCATGCATTCCAAAGCAACTATCCTTTAAAGGGATTGCACACATTTAGGGGGAGCAAATCTAAGTCATGTGTCTCTCAAAGTCTTCATCATACCCATGCATATATTTATTTGAAGCTTTGATTGTATGTTGTCATCAATTACCAAAAAGGGGGAGATTGAAAGCACAATGTGCTCCCTTGGTGGTTTTGATAATTCATGACAACATACATTGTCTCTTGGACTAATACTTTTACCTAGTATATTTCAGATAAAGTCCACAGAGAGGGTTGGCAAAAGGATTATGGAGATTGTGGAGATAACCCCAAGATGCAAGGAAATGGATTGGCAAAGCTTCAAGCAAGAGGACTCTACATTTTACTTTGTGAGAAATCACTTTGAGTCCATAGGAAAGCCAATACTATTAAAAGGGGGTAAGGTACTGTTGGTGAACAAGATACTCCACGTGCACAAGTGATGGTCACCAAAAACACCCACAAGCTCTTCCACAAAAGATTGTCCAAAGTCAAATATCCAAAATCGGTGCAACCAACACTTTCCACTCGGTGCCACCGATTCCCAAACTCAGACACACCCATGCCAAACCCTAGCACATCGGTGCAACCGATTCCACTTCGGTGCCACCGAGTTTGGGTTGCCAACTTTCTGTTACGTCGATTCACAAAATTGGTACCATCGAGTTTGTTGGATCGGCGTCACCGAGTTGCGTAATCTGACCGTTGGTCACCTAATCGGTACCACCGAGATTTATATATCGGTCTCACCGAGATTCAAAAGTTGTCACCTTTTGGTCACTTCGGTACCACCGAGATTCACACATCAGTGTCACCGAGTTGGTCACTTAAGGTGTAACGGTTGGATTTTTGGAGATGCCTATATATACCCCTTCACCACCACCCACTCGAAAGAGAAGCACTCAGAACTATTCCATACTTGCCCCATCATATTTTCTGAGAGAGAGCCACCTACCCTTGTGTTGAGATCAAGCTATTCCACTCCATCCATATGAATCTTGATCTCTGGCCTCCCCAAGTTGCTTTCCACCAAATCAGTCTCTTCCACCATAGCCAAATCTATGAGAGAGTGATTGTGTGTTGAGGAGTCTATCATCTTGAAGCACAAGAGCAAGGAGTTCATCGACATTGCCGAGCCTATTTCCTTTTGGAGGGTGGTGCCTCCTAGATTGGTTAGGTGTCGCTTGGGAGCCTCCTACTTCGTGTTGTGGAGTTGAACCAAGAAGTTTGTACGGGCAAGGAGATCGCCTACTTCGTGAAGATCTACCCATAGTGAGGCTAGTCCTTCGTGGATGGAAGCCGTTATGGAATAGTCAAGGTTGCTACTTCGTGGACCCTTATGGGTGGAGCCCTCCGTGGAATCTCGCGACCGTTACCCTCCGTGGGTTGAAGACTCCATAAACGTGGACGTACGATAGCACCACCTATCGGAACCACGGGAAAAATCTTCATGTCCCTCATGCGTTTGATCTCCCTATCTCAACTTTTTTTACTTCCATGTGCAATGTCTTTACTTTCCGCTGCCATACTTGTTGACATGCATGTGTAGGGTGTGCTAGACTTGCTATAATTGTTAAAATCTGCCAACCAATTAACTTGGGAAAAGGTTAGGTTTTAAATTACTGCTAGTAGTCTATTCACCCCCCTCTAGACACTCTTCTAGTGATCCTACACAGGAGGATAAGGCATTCTGGCGGTAGTTCCCGGAGTCTTCGTTGCCACAACTGTTGAACCATCGAATGATGCAGCTAGCGGAGCTAAGCCGCATAGCGAGTCCAGCGCTCCAGGATCTTTGCATCAAGCTATAGCCCGCTGAAGCTCTGTCGTCCAGCCTCTTCAGTTTCCTAGCCCAGTTGCAGGTTGCTAGCCCGCAGGTGGATCGTTGGAAGCGATCCGCGTGCTTCGAGGGAGCGCGGCGGGCGTGCGCCTACGTGAACACGTATCAGCATCCCCAGCTTAATTCCTGCTTATCCTCGAGTAGGTAAATGATAAAAAAAAGAATTTTTTATGTGACATGCTACCCAATATGTAATCTTTTGCATGTATGCCCATTGAGAAACGATGAATTAATAAACATCAACATAGTAATATTTATAGGCACAAGCAACAAAATCATTAATCTTTCAAAGTATACGATCCTAAAAGAATGTTTACCCCCATTCATTTTATCATATTAGCAAGGCATGGCTCCGTCTTCACCACATTAATACAAATGCAAGCACCACAGTGTCCAAGTCAGGCAATTGGATCGTATTTTTTCAATGTGCATCAACTTTTTATTCTTCACGCAATGCATGAGCGTGAACCATGGACATAGCATAAAGGTGGGATAGAATATGGTGGTAGATATCAAAGGGGTAAAAAGTGGAGAAGAAAGTCTCGCATCAACTAGGCGTATCAACGGGCTATGGAGATGCCCATCGATAGATGTCAATACAAGGAGTAGGGATTGCCATGCAAATGATGCACTAGAGCTATAAGTGTATGAAAGCTCAAATGAAGCTAAGTGGGGTGTGCATCCAACTTGCTTGCTCATGAAGACCTCGAGCATTTGAGGAAGCCCGTCATCGGAATATACAAGCCAAGTTTAAAATAATGAAAAAGTAATTCCCACTAGCATATGAAAATGACGTAACTTGAGACTCTCTATATGAAGAACAAGGTGCCACTTTGAGGCAAAAGTGTGGTAATGGGTAGTAGCAAAGTCCCTTCTCTTTTTTTTTCTCATTTCATTTTATTTATTTTTGGTGGGCTCATTTGGCCTCCCCCATTTTTATTTCCTCACTGGGACAATTCTCTAATAATGATGATCATTACACTTTTATTTACTTACAACTCAATATGAAAACTCGATATGAAGAACTATGAAACAATATGACTCAATATGAATGCCTCTGGCAGTGTACCAGCATGTGCAATGATCTAGCGTGACATGTTGATACGTCTCCAACGTATCTATAATTTTTTATTGTTCCATGCTATTATATTATCATTCTTGGATGCTTTACAATCATTTTATAGCAACTTTATATCATTTTTTGGGACTAACCTATTGACATAGTGCCAAGTGCCAGTTGTTGTTTTTTGCTTGTTTTTTACTTCACAGAATATCAGTACCAAACGGAGTCCAATCGCGATGAAACTTTTTGGAGAATTTTTTTGACCAGAAGAAAGCCAGAGGACCAAAGAAGCACCCGGGAGGGGGCCCAGGCGGCCCACAAGACACCAGGGCGCGCCAGAGGCCCCCGGCGCGCCCTGGTAGGTTGTGGCCGCCTCGGGAGTCCCCTCCACTGCCTCTAAGCTCTATAAATACCCAAATATTCTAGAAACCCTAGAGGAGTCGACGAAAAATACTTCCAGCCGCCGCAAGTTCCAGAACCGCGAGATCGAATCTAACACCATCACAAAGGGGTTCATCATCCTCATTGGTGCCTCTCCGATGATGCGTGAGTACTCCACCATAGACCTACGGGTCCGTAGGCAGTAGCTAGATGGCTTTCTCTCTCTCTTTTGATTCTCAATACAATGGTCTCTTGGAGATCTATTTGATGTAATGACTTTTTGCGGTGTGTTGTTGGGATCCGATGAATTTTGAGTTCATGATCAGTTTCTATACATGAATATTATTTGAGTCTTCTTTGATCTCTTATATGCATGATTACTTACAACCTCGTATTTCTTCTTCGAATCTTTGGTTTAGTTAGGCCAACTAGATCAATTTTTCTTGCCATGGGAAGAGGTGCTTTGTGATGGGTTCGATCTTGCGGTGTCCTCTCCCAGTGACAGAAGGGGCAGCGAGGCACGCATGCATTGTTGCTATTAAGGATAACAAGATGGGGTCTATTCATACATGAATAGATCTTGTATACATCATGTCATCGTTCTTATTGCATTAATCCATTTTTCCATGAACTTAATACACTAGATGCATGCTGGATAGCGGTCGATGTGTGGAGTAATAGTAGTAGATGCAAAATCGTTTCGGTCTACTAATCTTGGACGTGATGCCTATATAATGATCATCGCCTTGGATATCGTCATGATTATTTGATCTTCTATCAATTGCCCAACAGTAATTTGTTTACCCACCGTGTGCTATACTCATGAGAGAAGCCACTAGTGAAACCTACGACCCCCGGGTCTACTTTTCCAACATATTTCTTTCCGATCTATCTTTTGCCGCTTTTGTTTTCAGATCTATTATTCCAAAAATACAAAATTACCTTGCTGCACTTTTTATTTGCCTCTTTTATTTTGCGAGATCTATTTATCCAATCTACTACACCTAATCTATCTTTTTACCATTGAGAGATTGACAGCCTCTCTTACGCGTCGGGTTACAAGTATTTGTTCTTTGTGCGCGGGTACTATTTACATAGCGTTGTGTGGTCCTCCTCCTAGGTTTGATAACCTTGGTTTTATAACTGACGGAAATACTTACCATCGCTGTGCTGCATCATCCCTTCCTGTTTGGGGAAATACCGACGCAGTCTCAAGCCACGTCAAAGGAATTTCTGGCGCCGTTGCCGGGGAGGAGGTGCGAAAGTAGTCTCTCTTCAACGTGCCAATCTCTGGCGCCGGGGAGACATCATCAACATCTATCAGGTTCCTAATCACAAATCTCATCTCCTTGCAATTTACATTATTTTCAATTTGCCTCTCGTTTTCCTCCCCCCACTTCACCAAATTTGCCATTTTATTCGCCCTCTTTTTCGTTTGCCTTTTTCTCGTCAGATCTCTTGTTTGCGTACCTTGTTGTTATGTCTAGTTCTTCCTCTATTGTGTGTACTATTGAGAATGAAGTTATTAATTTTAAGCAAAGGGGAGGGGAGAACCTAAAAGATGCTTGGTATAGGATTTGCAAATGCTCATAATAGATCTATTCATAAGCAATCTATCGTTGTTCTTCTTCGCAGTTTTAATGTGGGCATCACCACTTGGTATAGATTCGTCCTTGATACGATTACCGATGGGAATTTCTTGATGTGTCCATCTTTGGACGCTTTTAAAGCTATGGGAAATTTAGTGGGTTCACCATCTCTCATGATTAATGAAACAACCTTAACCCTCGAACATGTTATGGAAAGGCTAGATGCTATTGAAAAGAAGATGATTACCAAAGAACATCTTGAAAATTTGGATAAGAAAATGCCAAATCTTGCTAATAAAATTGGGTCAAAAGCAGGGGATGCCTTTAAATTATTGAAGGAAAAGGAAACCGTAGTTAATGAAAGAATAGAAGAAAGTCCCTCCTGGATTGATAAGTTGGAAGAAATGTTTAGTAACGTGAGCTCGGCCTTTTCTTCTGTTAAAACCATTGAAAAAACTCCCGTAAAAATTTGCAAGACTACACAAGTCACTAAGAACAAAGGTGCAACATCTAATAGCCACAAGGGAGATCTTAAAATAAATAGTATTCATCCCAATTTTGTTGAAATAGTAAAAGACCCTACTTACAAGAATGAATTTTTTGGTCTTATTCCTATAAGTATTATCATTGAAAGTGTGCATGCTAAATTCTTGAAGAAATCTAGTTGTGTGATTGAGGAGTTGAAAACTAAAGATGGCAACACTTGAATCTATGCATTATGCCTAGCTAGGGGCGTAAAACGATAGCGCTTGTTGGGAGGCAACCCAATGAATAAATTTATTTTCACCTTTTTATTTCTGTTCTTAAGTGTTGACACAATTATACTACTGTTATGATTGTGTTTTTTATGTTTTAATTAGTGTTTGTGCCAAGTAAAGCCTTTAGGATGATTCACAAGATGAGTAGAAACAATGCTGAATCTGAAACAGAAACTTTGACTCCAGTGCAGGAATTGTCATTTTTTACTGGAGCGTGATAATATGCTAAAATTTTAACACAGTATTTATATACATATTCTCGATGTTTTCCTAATTTTTTAGAATTTTTAGAGTTGAATAAGTATCGTTAGAGTATAGATTACTACAGACTGTTCTGTTTTAGACAGATTCTGTTTTCGTTGCATTGTGTGCTTGTTTTGATGAATCTATGGTTTGTATTGAAGGGTATAAGCTATGGTAAAGTTAGAATATAGTAGATATAATGCAATGATAAAATATGAATGAGTTTGCAACACTACTTAGAGTGGTGATTTGCTTTATTATACTAACGAATCGCACGAAGGTTTTGTTGAGTTTTGTGTGATTGAAGTTTTCAAGTTTTGGGTGAGATCACGATGGATGAAGGAATAAGGAGTGAAAAGATCCTAAGCTTGGGGATGCTACAGCACCCCCAAGATATTATCCAAAGAGAAACAAGCAACTAAGGTTGGGGATGCCCCGAGTGGCATCCCCTCTTTCTTCTAACGACCATTGGCATTTTACTTGGAGCTATATTTTTATTCGTCACATATCATGAGATTTGCTTGGAGCGTCTTGTATTATCTGAGTCTTTGCTTGATTTACTTTTTAGTTTGTCACTAGTATCCTTGCTGGACACACCCATTTGAGAGAGCCAAAATTATGCTATGATTTGTTAGAATTGCTCAATATGCTTCACTTAAATTTTTTGAGCTATGGAATTGCTCTAGTGCTTCACTTAGGTGTGCTTTAGATTTTGAAGAAATACTCTCATACTTCACTTAGATTAAATTGAGTGTTAGTGAATTTTGAAGAAATTCTCTCATGCTTCACTTATATTAGTTTGAGAGATGGAATTTTATGCTCATGTTCTTCACTTAAATTTATTTGAGCTTGTCAAAAGCAATGGCAATATATGAAACTAGTCCCAAAGTGATAGATATTCAAGAAGGATATAATAAAAACTTTCATGAAGATCGTTGGACAAATTAAACTTGATTCCTTGTAATAGTTTTGAGACATGATGATAGTGATATGTGAGCCATGTTGGTGAGTAATTATGCTTTAGTAAGAATATTGGTGTTAAGGTTTGTGATTCCCTATGCAAGCACGAAAGTCAATAGTTATGCAATGAAATTACATCCTACTTATGGTGCATTATTGGGTGTTAGTTATGCTCAATGCCCGTTTATGTGAATTTTCATTTCTTGGTTGGTTGCTTCTCAATCTATTTGCTAGACTCCACTTGTACTAAGTAGAAATACTACTTGTGCATCCAAAATCCTTAAACCCAGTTTTGCTTTATGAGTCCACCATACCTACCTATATGCGGTATTTCCATGCCGTTCTAAGCAAATTTGTATGTGCCATCTCTAATTTTCAAAATGAATTTCCTTTTTGTGTGCTCGTACCGCTCATGAAACGGTAGGGGGTGTCCAATATTTTTGCATGCTAGATGTGTTATTCTCAAGATGAGTGTTTATTCACTTGTCATTGCACGAGAGTACGGCGGTAATAGGGATGCCCAGTCCTGAAATGAAAAATAAATTTACTTTATGTTGTCAAATAATAAATTCCTTGGAAAGTGTTGGTATGGAAGGCAACCATGGATACGGCTAGCCATGGATTGTGAAAGAATGGTGGAAAAAGGAATAAAGTTTATTTAATGTTTGGGAACCGCCTATGATGTATCTAGCATGGAAATTATTGAGAACTACTTGTTCGTTTTCGTTGACAGGAAAGGCATGCCACCCAAAATATTTTTCTCTCTCAATTTAAGCTTTGAGCTCTGGCACCTCTACAAATCCATACTTCCCTCTGCGAAGGGCCTATATATTTACTTTATGCAATTTTTATTTTCAATTTGAGTCTCCATCTTCTCTTATAAAGGACTAACTAGGGGGCACTATGACCCTACTTGTGCATTGGGTGTAGTTAATATTTGAGTGTGTTTCATGAATGGATCAATGATTGAGCATGATAGGCTAGGGATAACTTTCTTTAGTTTTGATATTTTGAAAGACATGGTTGCTTATCGGCATGCTTGAGTATTAAAGTCTTCATGACAAAAGTAGACTATTGCTTCGAACCATCTAAAAGTCCAAATTTCCATGCTAAAAAAGAAAAGAATATGTGATGAACATGTTAGGCAGCACTCCACATCAAAAATTCTCTTTTTATCATTTAGCTACTCGAGGAAGAGTAGGAATTAAGCTTGGGGATGTTGATACGTCTCCAACGTATCTATAGTTTTTTATTGTTCCATGTTGTTATATTATCATTCTTGGATGTTTTACAATCATTTTATAACAACTTTATATCATTTTTTGGGACTAACCTATTGACATAGTGCCAAGTGCCAGTTGTTGTTTTTTGCTTGTTTTTTACTTCACAGAATATCAGTACCAAACGGAGTCCAATCGCGATGAAACTTTTTGGAGATTGTTTTGGACCAGAAGAAAGCCAAAGGACCAAAGAAGCACCCGGGAGGGGGGGCCAGGCGGCCCACAAGACACCAGGGCGCGCCAGAGGCCCCCGGCGCGCCCTGGTGGGTTGTGGCCACCTCGGGAGTCCCCTCCACCGCCTCTGAGCTCTATAAATACGCAAATACTCCAAAAACCCTAGAGGAGTCAACGAAAATTACTTCCAGCCGCCGCAAGTTCCAGAACCACGAGATCCAATCTTACACCAGCACGGAGGGGTTCATCATCCTCATTGGTGTCTCTCCGATGATGCATGAGTAGTCCACCATAGACCTACGGGTCCGTAGGTAGTAGCTAGATGGCTTTCTCTCTCTCTTTTGATTCTCAATACAATGGTCTCTTGGAGATCTATTTGATATAATGACTTTTTGCGGTGTGTTTGTTGGGATCCGATGAATTTTGAGTTCATGATCAGTTTCTATCCTTGAATATTATTTGAGTCTTCTTTGATCTCTTATATGCATGATTACTTATAGCCTCGTATTTCTTCTTTGAATCTTTGGTTTAGTTAGGCCAACTAGATCGATTTTTCTTGCCATGGGAAGAGGTGCTTTGTGATGGGTTCAATCTTGCGGTGTCCTCTCCTAGTGACAGAAGGGGCAGCGAGGCACGCATGTATCGTTGCTATTAAGGATAACAAGATGGGGTCTATTCCTACATGAATAAATATTGTCTACATCATGTCATCGTTCTTATTGCATTACTCCATTTTTCCATGAACTTAATACACTAGATGCATGCTGGATAGCGGTCGATGTGTGGAGTAATAGTAGTAGATGCAGAATCGTTTCGGTCTACTAATCTTGGACGTGATGCCTATATAATGATCATCGCCTTGGATATAGTCATGATTATTTGATCTTCTATCAATTGCCCTACAATAATTTGTTTAGCCACCGTGTGCTATACTCATGAGAGAAGCCACCAGTGAAACCTACGGCCCCCGGGTCTACTTTTCCAACATATTGCTTTCCAATCTATCTTTTGCCACTTTTGTTTTCAGATCTATTATTCCAAAAACCCAAAAATACCTTGCTGCACTTTTTATTTGCCTCTTTTATTTTGTGTTCTTGCGAGATCTATTTATCCAATCTACTACACATAATCTATCTTTTTATCGTTGAGAGATTGACCAACTCTCTTATGCGTCGGGTTGCAAGTATTTGTTCTTTATGTGCAGGTACTATTTACATAGCGTTGTGTGGTCCTCCTCCTAGGTTCGATAACGTTGGTTTCATAACTGAGGGAAATACCTACCGTCGTTGTACTGCATCATCCCTTCCTCTTTGGGGAAATACCGACGCTATCTCAAGCCACGTCACATGTATCAAAAATATGATGAACGGTGACTTTGCCACAAATACTATGTTAGCTCTATATGATCATGCAAAGCAATATGATGATGAATGAACTAGTCATATGATGTAACGATGGAATTTGCATGGCAATATATCTCGGAATGGCTATGAAAATGCCATAATAGGTAGGTATGGTGGCTGTTTTGAGGAAGATATAAGATGTCTTATGTGTGACAGAGCGTATCATCTCACGGGGTTTGGATGCACCAGCGAAGTTCGCACCGATCCTCTAGGTGAGAATGGGCAATGCACAGTACCGAAGAGGCTAGCGAAATATGAGGTGGTGAGATTACGTATGTCCACGGGTGTACATTAGTCATAAAGAACTCATATACTTATTGCAAAGTTTTATTAGTTTATCACAAATAAAAGTACTACCCGCATGCCCCGAGGGAGGAGGTTGGGAGGAGTTAACCATCGCATGCCTCCGACCCGAAACAACACTAGGATTTCCACGAGGAATAGAAATGCTCACACATCCCCACCATGCCTTTTTAATATTTAGACAAAACGGAAATTAACACCTCTTAATATCGACACTTCTACGAATCAACAATCATGCACTCACACCTTTTTCACATTACCACATCAATATCATTAACTCACAATTTCTCTTTTATGTGCTACATGATGGTTTTGATTATCACTCATTGAATACCTATTATTTTTGGACTAGTCTTATGACGCATGCAAATTACCATCACTATTTATTAACTCTCAAACAAATATAAGTGAAGAACGAGAGTGCAATTATTTCTATAAAATCTATATGCCACCGTGCTCAAAAAGATATAAGTGAAGTACTAGAGCAACTGCTAAGCTCAAAAGATATAAGTGAAGCACATAGAGTATTCTAATAAATTATGATGAAGGTTTGTCTCTATTAAATAGGTGTGTCCAGCAAATGATGATTGTGGCAAACTAAAAATAAAAGAAAACAAAAGCAAACGACGCTCCAAGCAAAACTCATATCATGTGTCGAATAAAAATATAGCTCCAAGTAACATACCGATGGATTGAGACGAAAGAGGGGATGCCTTCCAGGGCATCCCCAAGCTTAGACGCTTGAGTCTTCCTATAATATTACCTTGGGGTGCCTTGGGAATCTCCAGGCTTAGGCTCTTTCCACTCCTTATTCCTTCATCCATCGTGATAACACCCAAAACTTGAAATTTCAATCACACAAAACTCAACAAAACTTCGTGATATCCGTTAGTATAAGCAACATATCAAATACTTTAGGTACTGTTATAAATTGATTCATATTTCATCATTGCATAATAGGTACTGTATTCTAACTTCTCATGGCTTATACCCCCCGATACAATCCATAGCATCATCAAAACAAGCAAACTATGCAAGCAAAAACAGAATCTGTCTAAAACAGAACAGCCTGTAAAGATCTGTAGAGAACCTATACTTCTGTAACACTAAAAATTCTGAAACATTAGTACAAGTGGAATAATTTGTAGATCCATACTGTGTAAAAAAATCAGATCAAAAATACGTTCCAGTAAAATCAGAGAAATTCTGCACTGGACGCTAACATTTCTGTTTTTGCACCGTATCAATTCTACTCACCTCGTGAGTCATCCCAAAGGCTTTACTTGACTCAAACACTAGTTTAAACATAAAAACACAATCATTATAGTATAAAAAAATATTAAACCAAATCAGAAAGTAAAACAAGAAAAATAAGATAACTATTGGGTTGCCTCCCAACTAGCGCTATTGTTTACGCCCCTAGCTAGGCATGATGCATAGTTTCAGGTGTTGTAGTAATCATGGAGACGATCCGTCATGCTATAATCCTATTCCCTTCTTTCAGCAGCAAGTTTTCTAATAGGTAAACAAAATAATTGAAGGTACTAAACTTCACAACACAAGGATCTATAAGATCTATCTCGGGAGGATTAGGAGGCTCCTCAATCATTACAGAGGCAATAACCATGTTATCACTCACAAACAGAAAGTAAAAAGTAAGAATAAATATAACTATTGGGTTGCCTCCCAACAAGCGCTATTGTTTTATGCCCCTAGCTAGGTATAATTCATAGTTTCAAGTGACATCATCTTTGATACTAAGAACAAGTTGTTCAAACTTGTTATTGAGAGCTTTAATTTCATCCTTCAAAATGCTAAGAGCATCAATCTTTTGGTCCATAGTGTCAAATCTCTTATTTTGCATTACTTCGTTCCCAGTGATTTTAGTAGACATGTTGTATTACCCCTTAAAATTGGTTTCCATAATGGCCTTAGTTTCTTTTATTAATTCGGTTTGATGGAAGCACACTAATATGAATGGTTCAATGATTTCTATTTTGGGTTGTCCAAATATATTTTTTATCTTATCATAAGTGTCAAGCATTTTTCCCAAGGAAATCTTTTTCGAACATAGAGTCCAAGACACGTCTATGGGAAAGAGATAGACCCACATAAAAACTTCTAAGGAGAAATTTAATATGACTCTTGGGATTAGCTCTCGCTTGTATTACTAGTAATCTATCCCATGCTTCCTTAAGGGACTCGTCACCTAATTGCTTAAAATCCAAGATTGGGGAACCCTCTCCCAAGTAAGGAGAGTGAGGCATATCCGGAGGGGAACTAGCCATGGTGACAAGCATCAAGTAAACTAGTAACTAGCAAAACTAAATATTTTTGTATTTTTTTTTTGATTTTTATGAAGCAAACTAAATATAAAAGCAAATGGAAAGAAGAACAAGGGAATGATAATTTGTGTCAAGTTACTTGATAGTTGGTGATTATATTCCCCGGCAACGGCGCCAGAAATCCTTCCTGATACTTGTGATCTGTGTTGGGTTTTCCGTGAAGAGGAACGAGTAATTGCAGCACAATATGGATAAGTATTTCCCCCAGTTAAGAAACCAAGGTTTATCAAACCAATAGGAATATCAATCCACAACTGTCTTCAGTGGCTGCACACAAAAGAGCAAACACTTGCACCCAACGCGGCAGGAGGGTTGTCAATCCCCTTGATCTCATTATTTGCAAGCAAGTGAAGTGTGTAGATAGATAATTGTAAATTGCAAAATAAAATAAAAGGTAAATAATGGCAGAAAGGTAATGATAGGTTTTGTAAATATATAAGTGAATAGACCCGGGGGGCATAGTTTTCCCTAGCGGCATCTCTCATGTAGGCAACACACGGTGGGTAAACAAATTACTATTGGGCAATTGATAGAAAAGCGCATAGTTATGTGATATTCACGACAATGATCATGTATATAAAGGCATCACGTCCAAAAGGAAATATGCCGACTCCTGCCTGCACCTATTACTATTACTCCACCCATCGACCGCTATCCAGCATGCATCTAGAGTATTAAGTAAAACAGAGTAATGCTTGGAGAACATTGGCATGATGTAGACAAAGAGAATTCAATTAATATGGACTAACCCCATTGTTTTATCATTAGTGGCAACAATACAAAGATGTGTCTTGTCCCTTTCTGTCACTGGGATATAGAGCACCGCCAGATTGAACCCACTACAACGCACCCCTCTCACTGAAGAAATATCAATATAGTTGGCCAAACTATTTCAATAGATTGGTGAGATTTAAGAAGCTATAATGGTCATGCAAATAAGAATCATAATATTCAGATGTGACTCAAATACTTTTCATGATTAATCTGAAACATAAACCCACAATTCATCGGATCCCAACAAACACACCGTACAAAAGAATTACATTGGATAGATCAAAGTGAAGATGCGACGATCATTGTATTGAAGATCAAAAGAGAGAGAGATAGCCATCTAGGTACTAACTACGGACCCATAGGTCTGTGGTGAACTACTCACACATCATCATGAGGGCAGGAAGGTTGATGAAGAGGCCCTCCGTGATTGATCCCCCCTCCGGCAGGGTGCCGGAATGGAGCTCCAGATGGGATCTTGGCGGAATAGAGACTTGCGGCAGCGGAAAAAGTGTTTCAGGATGCCCCCTAGGGTTTTTGGAATATATGTAAATTTAGAGGCCAGAGAACGGGGGTAGGATGTCCACCAGGGAGGGACAAGCCATCAGGGCACGCCTACCCACCTGGGCACGCCCTGTTGGCTTGTGCCTCCCTTGTGCGGCCTCCGGTCTTCCCCCAAAGCTTCCAGGTCTTCTTTTGGTCCAGAAAAAATCATAAATAAGTTTCAGGGCAATTGGACTTCGTTTGGTACAATAAACCTGAAAAGTAAAACACACGCAGAAAACAGCAACTCGCACTGGGTCAATAAGTTAGTGCTCAAAAATAATATAAATTGGTAAATTATTACTCAAATTTTTTCCTAGAATGATAATATAATAGCATGGAACAATCAAAAATTATAGATACGTTGGAAACGTATCATCTGCGGCGACGTCTTGTAGGGGATTTGGGGGTATCCACCATATAGACATCATAGGTGGATGTTGCAGTACACTTGCCAGTGTTTACCAGGGCGAAGTGTGTTCTATGGGGATATCGATACCTTCATCCATGTCCATGACCTCGTCGTAGTCTAGCACGTCGGTTAAGTCATCGACCATGGCGACTAGGTGGGTGGTGGGTGCGATGTAAATTTCCCGATCGTCGGCATTATGTCCGATCTTGTCGTAAACTGAAGTCTTGCCATCCGAGATGAACATGCTGTGGATATGATCGAGCATATTGTTTAGGAGAGATAGTAGTTCGGTTCATTGCTTGGCTATAAGCGGGGCTGACTCGAAGTGTGCCCGGTGTATAGCTTGGCGTGTTTCCGGTGTGGAGGGGATCCGAGGGTGTTTCTAGATCCTGTGCCAGGGTTGGCTCGAGATACAACGTAGCTTCACGGATAGGGGCTGGGACTGGGTACGGGCCAAGGTTTGAGGGGAGGTCGCCCAGAGTCGCTATGGGGAACTTCGGCGACAAAAAGGTTTTTGGCCCGACATCCTTGAAAGAGATCAGTTCTGGAGTCAATGCCCCGGTGCCAGGTAGCCCCTCCATCCGGCCAGGCATCCAGCCTCACAGGATGAGATCTCTGCGGGAATCCATGGTGTATTCTATGCCTCCAAAGGTTACGATCTAATCTGGGGTGTAGTTCTCGACGGAGGCCAGATGACTGGTCGAATCGGCACAGAAGACCATGTTGCCAAACACGAAAAGTTGGCTGGGGTGATAAACGTTCCCGTTGCCATTGTCGCAGTTGACCTGCAGATGAGCCATCGATCCTTCTGTCAATCTCATAGCGGAACTCTCAATGAAAGCAGCAGTGTCGGTGTGAAAACCGACAGACCTCGGGGTAGGGGGTCCCGAGATGTGGATCTTAGACAGATGGTAACAAGAACAGGGGAGACGATGTTTATCCAGGTTCAGGCCCTCTTGATGGAGGTAATACCCTATATCCTGCTCTTGTTTATATTAATCGAGAAGTATCGAGTACAGAGTTGATCTACCTCGAGATCGTCAGATGTGTTCTAACTCTAAGGCTAGGTGAATGATACTGTGTTGGGATGCCCTCTACAGACTAAACTCCTTGGCTTATATACACACCAGGTAGGGTGTCTAGGGTTACAAGGTCGGTATCTTCGCGTAGAGGTGGTAGGAGCAGTCTTGGAGTATACGCCAAACCCTCAGCAGATGTAGTCTTGTACATCTTCCAGAGTTCATCTTGGGAAGAATGAGGGCCCATCGGTCCAGTTCGAGGAGCATGGGCCGACTAGGCTAGTACCCCCTAGTCCAGGACACCGTCAATGGCACGTCGACGGCTACCTTTATCCTAGAACCCTAGTTTCCCCTTCTCTTATCTCCAATTAGGCACCCTTGTGCTTGTAATTCCCAGATTCTGTGAACCACTATCCTAATCCAGAGAGAAGTACTAGTGTCGTGCTAACACTTGGGACATAGAGCGAAGGCCCAATTTCGCTTCTGTCCTGGTGGCGTCCATCATCGAGACGCGGCAGTAGCGAGCCGACCGGTTGCTGCGGGACATGGATCCCATCACCAAGGGAGACCTCAAGGATCTCTTCAAGGAGCTTCGCGCGGAATGGAAGGAGGCCATCAAGTCCTCTGTCGCCGCCGAGTTCGCATCCTGGCGACCCGCGATCGATTCCCAGATCGCTGATCTGCAGGAGACGGTCTACCTGCTCAAGAAGCAACACACAGGCGGCAAGAGTTCCGACACGGGGGAGGCATCTTCCACAGATCAACCCGACCTGTCGGTGCAAAAGTACTTTGTTTTTGGACGGATCTCCTGCGCGCGATTCTCATCGGGCAGCTTACTACGGCATTGCCTCACCTTCACGGACGGCGGTCGACGAGCTGCTTGTCAGTCCTCCGGCCCCTTCGGTTGACGGTACGGTCAATCCCCAAAATCTGTCAACTATTGTAGCCAATCGCATGTCACCTGTTAGTGAGCCAGGGAATTTTGCTCCATTTTTTTGCTTCCCATGCCCCTAGCCCACCATCCATGCCGTTTTCGGTGTTTGATGATGAGAATCCCCTTATGTGGAAGGACCTCTGCGAGCAGTACTTCCCCATTTATGCAATTCATGAGTCTACCTGGGTCCAGGTGGCTACACTAAATTTTTCTTCCACTACATCAGTATGGTTAAAGTCTGTTAGGAAAAAAGTGTTGGGCCGTAATTGGGATGGGTTGTGCACTTTGCTCTCCACCCGTTTCGGTCGTGATCGACACCAGCTTTTGACCAGACAATTTTTTGCTATTAAGCAAACCAGCACAGTCCATGATTACATCCAAAGATTTGAGCATTTGATGAACCAATCATTATCCTATTCTAATAAACTTCATCATTTATATTTGTTGACACGTTTCATCGGTGGACTACGGGAGGACCCGAGAGCGGCGGTCATGGTCCAACACCTTGCTGATTTGGACACTGCTTGTGCTCTGGCCTTGGTCCAGGAGGAAGTGCAGGATGGAGTTCGGCCGGAGAGCATACATTTTCCAGAATAAGCTTATCGACCAACACCGTGATGTCTACTACGCAACTTTATTCTTGTGGACGTTGTTGGGCCTCCAAGTGCAGAGTTTTGTAGAACATCAGCGAATTACCCTCAAGTGGATGACCTAAGGTTTATCAATCTATGAGAGGTGTAGGATGAAGATGGTCTCTCTCAAACAACCCTGCAATCAAATACAAGAAATCTCTTGTGTCCCCAACACACCCAATACAATGATCACTAGTTCGGCGAAGAGATCGTGATACAAGTGCAATATGGATGATAGAAAAATGTTTTTGTAATCTGAAAAATATGAAAACAACAAGGTAACAAATACTCCCTCCGTCCCAAAATAAGTGTCTCAAACTTAGTACAACTTTGTACTAAACTTAGTACAAGTTAAGACAATTATTTTGGGACGGAGGGAGTAGTAAACAACGAGCAAAAAGTTATAACAATGCTTGGCCTAGAGTTCATACTTTCACTAGTGCAATCTCTCAATGGTGCAAACATAATTGAATCATACAACCATCCCTCAACGTGCGACAAGGAATCTCTCCAAAGTTTCTAACTAGCGAAGAACATAAGATGAAATTGTTGTAGGTGGTAGAACCACCTCAAAGTTATCCTTTTCGATCAATCTATTGAGCCATTCCTATAAGTGTCACAAACAGCCCTAAAGTTTGTACTAGAATAACACCTATGATACGCATCAATCAACCCTAATGTCACGTAGATACTCCAATGTCACCACAAGTATCCTTGGGTTAATTGTTCAACATGCATCAAACAATTTCAGATCCATCATATTCAATCCAACCCAAAGAACTTCAAAGAGTACCCCAATATTTCTATCCGAGAAACTAGGACAAAAATGTCCATCAACCCCTGTGCATAGATCACCCCATTGTCATGGTAATCCGCAAGTTGATGACATAACATATATCAAGTGAATCAATAGAATACCCCATTGTCACTACGGGTATCCACATGCAATACATACATGAAGTGTTCAAATCCAAAGTATTCAATCCAACATAACGAAACTTCAAAGAAAAAGACTCAATTCATCACAACAAGATAGCAAGGGAAGAACACCATATGATCCAACTATATTAACAAAGCTCGTGATACATCAAGATCGTGCCATCTCAAGAACACAAGAGAGAGAGATCAAACACATATCTACTGGTACATGATATGTCTCCAACATATCGATAAATTATGAGGTATTCATGCCAATATTCTAAAACTTTCATATACTTTTGGCAATATTTTATACTATTTTTTGGGACTAACTTACTTACCCAGTGCCTAGTGCCAGTTCCTCTTTTTTGTGTGTTTTTTGTTTCGCAGAAATTCCAAATCAAACAAAGTCCAAATACAATAAAAATTTATAGAGATTTGTTTTGGAATATATGTGAATTTTGGGAAGAAGAATCAACGCAACACGGTGCCCGAGGGAGGCACAAGCCAATAGGGCGCGGGCAGGGGGTGGCCGTGCCCTGATGGCTTGTTCCTCCACCTTAAGTTGGTTGGGGCCCTTCTTTCGCCGCAAGAAAGATATTTTTCCGAAAAAAATCCCCTCTAAATTTCATCCCGGTCGGAGTTATGGATCTCTGGATATTTAAGAAACGGTGAAGGGTCAGAAAACAGCAGCGAAAACTTGAGAGAAATAGAGAGAGATCCAATCTCGGAGGGGCTCTCGCCCCTCTAGGAGCCATGGAGGCCACGGACCAGAGGGGAGAACCTCTCCCCATCTTGGGAGCGGCCATGGAGGAGGAAGCCTATGGGGGGAGACTCTCTCCCCCTCTCTTTCGGTGGCGTCGGAGTGCCGCCGGGGGAACCATCGCTGTGGCGACCGTCTTCATCAACATCACCGTCTTCATCACCTTCCTCATCTCTTTTCAGCGGTCCACTCTCTCGCACCCCGCTTTAATCCCCTACTTGAACATGGTGTTTCATGCCACATATTATTAGTCAATGATGTGTTGCCATCCTATGATGTTTTAGTAGATTTATGTTGTCCTTTGGGTTGATTGATGATCTTGATTGGTTTGAGTGTATGTTTTATTTTGGTGATGTCCTAAGGTGCCCTCCATGTCGCGCACACGCGAGGGAATTCTCGCTGTAGGGTGTTGCAATACGTTCATGATTTGCTTACAGTGGGGGGTTAGAGTGACAGAAGCTTACAACCGAGTAAGGGGATTGTTGCGTATTGGAGTAAAGGGGACTTGATGTTTAATGCTATGGTTGGGTTTACCTTAATGATTTCTAGTAGTTGCATATTCTTGCTAGAGATCCATCATAAGTTCGTATGATCCAAGTACGGAAAGTATGTTAGCTCATGCCTCTCCCAAATATAAAATTGCAAGAATGAATACCGATCTTGTTGTCAATTGCCTAGGATGATTCCGCACACCACACCATCATTATTCCTTGCCCGCTATTTGTAATATATTGTAATATATTCTAACTTTATTTAGGCTGCAACTATTTTCATATTTTTGTTCTCCAATATCATGCAATGCTATCCTCTTTATACCCACAACGCAGTTTTATTTCTCGTTACTAGATAGAAGCAAACGCTCGGTGTACGTAGAGTCATATCGGTGGCAGATAGGACTTGAGAGAATATTGATCTTACCTTTAGCTCTTGTGGGTTTGACACTCCATACTTATCACTTCCATCTTTGGAAAGTGTTACGATGATTCCTTGCACTTGGGGATTATCAAGACCGTTTCTAGCATCGTTGCCGGGGAGCAATAGCGTGGGGTTAACATTTTTGTGTATGCTTGTTTGCTTCTATCACTAAGTAGATTTTGTTTTCCTTTTGTTTATGTTATTTTTGTTTTCTTTATTTAGTTGTGGGTGAAAAAAACAAAAAAATTGAAAAATTAAAAACTTAATTTTTTTACTTAGAGAAGCGATTGTAAAGTTATGCATTCAAGAAGTGAGAGTTGACCTTGAACACTTGTGTTCATGCTCATGGAAACAATGTAGAATTTTTCATGGAAGTTTCTCATAAAAATAATTATATACTTTTATATACCACTGTACCATAAAAATAATGTGCATGATGCTCTTTTGCATGTTTCATCTAGTATTCTTATGTGAGCTTCATTGAAATCATCATGCCTAGCTAGGGGCATAAAACAATAGCGCCAGTTGGGAGGCAAACCAATAGTTATCTTTATTTTTGCCTTTTACTTTCTGTTTGTGTGTTATAACATGATTATTGCTTCTGTAATGATTGTGTTTTTATGTTTAAATTAGTGTTTGTGCCAAGTAAATCCTTTGGGATGACTCACACGATGAGTAGAATTGATACGGTGCAAAAACATAAACTTTAGAGTCCAGTGCAGAATTTCTCTAATTTTACTGGAACGTATTTTCAATCTGAATTGTTTACACAATATTTATATACAAATTCTTAAGGTTGTCCTAATTTTTCAGAATTTTTTGAGTTACAGAAGTATAGGTTCTTTACAGATCTTTACAGACTGTTCTGTTTTAGACAGATTCTGTTTTTGCTTGCATAGTTTGCTTGTTTTGATGATGCTATGGATTGTATCTGGGGGTATAAGCCATGGAGAAGTTATAATACAGTAACTTATGAAATAATAAAATAAGAATCAATTTATAACAGTACCTAAAGTATTTTATATGTTTACTATACTAACGGATCTCACGAAGGTTTTGTTGAGTTTTGTGTGATTGAAGTTTTCAAGTTTTGGGTAAGATACCTATATGAGGAGAATACGGAGCGTCAAGACCCTAAGCTTGGGGATTACCAAGGCCCCCCCAAGGTAATATCCAAGTAATACTCAAGCGTCCAAGCTTGGGTATGCCTCGGAAGGCATCCCCTCTTTCGTCTTCAACACTATCGGTATACCTTACTTGGAGCTATATTTTTATTTGTCACATAATATGTGTTTTGCTTGGATCGTCATTTTATTTTGTTGTTCTCTGTTATATGTTATCCATAATCATGTTTTTCAATAAAAGGTTCCAAGAATTGCCTTAACATGTCTCAATTGCATGTTTAATGTGTGACTGTGTAAAAACATAAACTTTTCTTGTAGTGTTTGAATTTTCATATTTTACTGGAACGTGGAAAGTTTCTGAATTTTTTACACAGTACTTTCATACAAATCGTTTAGCATGTCCTAATTTTTCAGAACTTTTTGAGTTAGGGAAGTGCACTTTTTAAATCAATTGCTACAAACTGTTTTGTTTGGACAGATTATTGTCATAGTTTTGTTATCTACTTATCCTAGAGTTTTCATGGCTTATATTGGTAGATATAAATTGTGGAAATGATAGTATACAGTACCTAATGTTTGGAAATTATTATGCAACTTGTCTTGGCATTACATAATTTTTGATTTATTTTATATGTACTAACCTATCTCATGAGTTCTTTCAAGTTTTATGAGGATGAAGTTTTTGAGACTTAGGTGAAACCGGTATATGAGAGGATTGAACAAGATACAAAAGATCAAGCTCGGGGATGCCCAAGGCTCCCCAAGTCAATATTTCAAGAAGTCTCAAGCATCTAAGCTTGGGGATGCTACGCATCCCACCTCTCTTCATCAACAATTATCGATTAGCCTATGATGATCATACGTGTTTATTCGTTCACATGTGCTATTCTTGGAGCATCTTTTCTGCTTATTTTTCCTTTTTATTGTATGCACCATGCTGGTATGAGATAATCCTTGGCTTATTTATAGAATGCTTCATGCGCTTCACTTAAATCTTTTGAGTATGGCTTTATAGAATGCTATTTGCGCTTCACTTAAATCTTTTGAGTATGGCTTTATAGAATGCTTCATGCACTTCACTTAAATCTTTTGAGTATGACTTTGTAAAAAGCTTCGTGTGCTTCACTTATATATTTTGAGCTTGAATATTGGTCTCTCTATATTCATTGAATAATTCTCTATGAACTTCACTTATATATTTTTTAGAGTAGTTCGATGATCACTCTTGTGCTTCGCTTATATCCTAAGAGAAATTGTTGAATGAATTTAATGTCATAAAACGTGAAATTATATATGCTTCATATGCTTGTTCCATGGGGAGTAGTGACTTCACATACTAAGAGTATAAGCAATAAAATTTATTGGAGGTTAGCAAACATTCATTGGTCACTTGGACAATTCATGAAAGAATATTGAAGGAAGAGAGATTTCACATATGAATATACTATCTTGGACATCTTCTATGATTGTGAGCCCCCATTAATTATTTTCACACTTGATCAAGTAGTTGACGTTGGAAAAGGAAGACAATGTAATGGTTATGTTTGTTTATATTCACATAGAAGTTATATTGTCATGGATCCTCTAACATGTGGTGCTTGCTTAGTATCTTTTGCTAGCCAAAAAATTGCACTCAGTACAGATACTACTTGTGCATCCATAACCCTTAAACCTAGTTTCTTGCCATCAGAGTCCACCATACCTACCTATGGATTGAATAAAATCCTTCAAGTAAGTTGTCATCGGTGCATAAAGCAGTAAAAATTGCTCCTAAACATGTACGATCTCTTATTGTAAGGGAAAATAAGCTTTGTACGATCTTGTGATGGCAAAGAAATAAAAGCGATGGACTGCATAATAAAGTTTGCTATCACAAGGGGAAATATAAAGTGACATTCCTTTTCATTAAGAGATTGCACATCCAAAAATAAAAAGCGCATGACAACCTCTGCTTCCCTTTGCGAAGGGCCTATATTTTACTTTTACGTATTTCTACATTTACTTTTATGCAAGAGTCAATAATGTTCATCCCTATTCCAATCTATTAATTCTTTAGTTGGCAAGCATCATGTGGTGGGGAAAGATCCAGGCATATATATCCAGTTGGATATAGGTGATCATGATTCATTATTGTTGACATTATCCTTGAGATGAATAAGTTGGAAGGCGGAACATTAAGCCCCTACTTCCTATGTGTTTGATTGAAACTGCTTGCTCTAAAAATATGCCTTGAGTGTCAGCAACAATGGAAGACTAAATGATAGTTGAGTATGTGCAATTTGCTAAATCAAAGCTCTTACATAGACCCTTCCTGAAAATAAGATGAATTGTAATTATTTGATGACTGAAAACATAGTTTGCTAGTTTTCAAGAAAGTTTATGGCCTATACTTTAACATGTGAATAGCTTGTTACTTGATCATGAGAAGTTCTATGAGAAAAGAGTTCTTGTTTTATGATGCTAGAAAAAGTAATTGGAAGTAACATTGATCAAACTTATATACTATGCTAGCATTCACACTTCATAAATTATTTCTTTTATCATTTACCTACTCGAGGATGAACAGGAATTAAGCTTGGGCATGCTGATACGTCTCCAACGTATCGATAATCTATAATACTTAAATGGTTCATCCCCACTATCCTATTTCTCTTGACATGCAGCCTATCCACATCATCAGCTCACTACCACCAATTATCTTGACATGTCAGCTTCCACGTCACTACACAATGTGAGCAATTTTTTCTTAAAATCGTTTAGTTTATAGGTATAGTGCATCAACCGATTAGCTTAGGCTTTGAATACACAGCTAACCCTTCCGCTTCATCTTCACTTTATACAATTATTAGTAACTGAACGTAACATCCACTATTTCTCTCCTTCTCTATATCTTCCACTCGTGTTTTAAACTCAATCATGGAACACACCAATCCCTCAACATGGCCCCTCCTCTTTGCTGTCGCCCCCCTCCATATTCCACTCTGATCATGCGGTGATCAATACCACCGTGCGTCCATGCACAAGTCTCACACACAACAAGTATTAAGATGGGATGACAATCCCGAAGGTGATGGCAACGATGCAAACATAACCTAGGATAGTCCCTCGTGAGTGGGAGAAGACAGCCTGCCCATGGCATACTGTAGGAGACGGATCTCTCCCGCCATCCCGCCATGATGACCCCGGCCAAGGCATCATCCCTCACCACCACATCCAGCGATGATTTTCTCGCCTCTTTGATTCCCTCCTCTGTGCCCCTGGCACCCACATAGGTTTGTCTCCCTCCCCTCCCAAGCCTCTTCCATCCAATTATTGGGATGTATATATTTGCAATGAATCATTCTGCATGTCTGAAAATAGGTTTGCCTTTCATATCGCATCACAAGATAGTATATTTTCGTTGTTACGAATGTTACTGGTCCAATAATAATTTGTATTCTTCTGTGGCACAACCTGATCATCTACCAAGTCACGTTAGAGGTGGTGTGCCTTCGTGGTTTGCCCTCACTCTATGCGCGATGGGAAATCACGACTACTGCTGTCGTTTCCTTTGCATGCAAAAGCATGATTTAGTCTTGGCACTTCGCCTTTCCCTCAAAATAAAGGTACATCTACGATCATCGCAAAACTAAGGAAAGTTGTCGTCACAAGCAGATTACCTCCAGTAGGTCAACGCTCCCATCATTCTCTCCTTTCAGCCATGCCAGGCATTTTATTTGATCATCCAATGGAAAAAGGTACTTCATTTTTTGTTTAAATACAATATTTTTTTGTTTAAATAAGAATGGAAATCAAGCCATGGTGAAGAGCGAGTATTTACTTCTTTGTTTATTTAATACAATAAATTATGTTCATTGATCTTTTTGTTTTATTTGCAAGGAGCAACACATCACAATTTGGTTCAATAGCAGAACGAGATTATGGGAGAATTGCAAATGATTCCAAAGGTTATGGGTTCCTTGCAAGTTATTGTTACCTGTTGATGGTAAGCTTCATTTGCACTTGAGTTTCAACTGCTATATTCAGTCAGGCGTGCATCCTTTGTGATCTTAATTAAATAGTCTATACTTCTTATTGTCAAAAACTTGTAGGCAAAAGATGACCTCTGAATCACAAGAATATTGTAAAGGGATGTTACAACAGGTGCAGTCCAGAAATTATTGAGTTTTTGTCATAGAACATATGGAACAACAATAACATATTTCAGAACTTTGTAACTTCTTTCTAGAGCACAAGTTTCATAATTTAAGATGGCAGTAAAATGTAGATCATCTTTAATAGAACATGGATCTGAATGTTAAAAGAAAATGGCGAGATGCAGAACTTAGTTTATTCAGCTTGCTGATTTTAGAACCAAGTCCAAGGGCTTTAGCGTTGTATTTATACGACACTAGGATTACGTCCACGAAGGTTCGACGCCTCTGCTATTTAGAGGATCTGCACACACATAGTCAACCCCCTCTGGTTTCGAGCCAGGGTTAGCGCATTGTTATTTCAACTTTTACGTTTTTCTCACTCTGATCACAGTTTGTGCTTTATGTGCAACCAGGTATTGAACTGTCTTTTGTCATTCCCATTTAAACTGGCATCTTTATGATGACCATGTCTCTTTTGCTTTCTATAGGCTTCCCCACCTCCACATTGAACAGTATTTTCTCATTCCCATTTAAATTGGCATCTTTATGCTGATCATGTATATTTTGCTCCCCATAGCTTCTTGACTCTTCATCTAATTTTTATCTCTATAAATTCCCGCAGCAACGCGCTGGGAATTTATCTAGTTTATGAAGTATTCATGCCAATATTCTACAACTTTCATATACTTTTGGCAACATTTTATATTATTTTTTGGGACTAACTTACTTACCCAGTGCCTAGTGCCTAGTGCCAGTTCCTGTTTTTTGTTTGTTTTTTGTTTCGTAGAAATTCCATATCAAACGAAGTCCAACGCGATAAAACTTTACGGAGATTTTATTTGGAATATATGTGAATTTTGGGAATAAGAATCAACGCAACACGGTGCCCGAGGGAGGCACAAGCCAACATGGTGCGGCCAGGGGGTGGCCATGCCCTGATGGCTTGTGCCTCCCCTGTAAGTCGGTTGGGGCCCTTCTTCCAACGCAAGAAATATATTTTTTCCGATAAAAATCCCCTCAAAATTTCATCCTGATCGGAGTTACGGATCTCCGGATATTTAGGAAACGGTGAAGGGCCAGAAAACAACAGTGAAAACAGGAGAGAAACAGAGAGAGAGATCCAATCTCGGAGGGGCTCTTGCCCCTCCGGGAGCCATGGAGGCAAGGGACCAGAGGGGAGAACCTCTCCCCATCTTGTGAGAGGCCATGGAGGAGGAAGCCTAAGGGGGAGACTCTCTCCACCTCTCTTTCGGTTGCGTCGGAGTGCAGACGGGGGAACCATCGCCGCGGTGATCGTCTTCATCAACATCACCTTCCTCATCCCTTTTCAGCGTTCCACTCTCCCCGCACCCCGCTATAATCCCCTACTTGAACATGGTGTTTCATGCCACATATTATTAATCAAAGATGTGTTGCCATCCGATGATGTTTTAGTAGATTTATGTTGTCCTTTGGGTTGATTGATGATCTTGATTGGTTTGACTGTATGTTTTATTTTGGTGCTGTCCTAAGGTGCTCT
This sequence comes from Elymus sibiricus, assembly GCA_039707655.1. Taxonomy (NCBI): domain Eukaryota; kingdom Viridiplantae; phylum Streptophyta; class Magnoliopsida; order Poales; family Poaceae; genus Elymus; species Elymus sibiricus. Next base: position 420,989,336 of record CM077665.1, read on the forward strand.
CCGTGCCACGCACACGTGAGAGAATTCTCTTTGTAGGGTGTTGCAATACGTTCATGATTCGCTTACAATGGGGGGTTAGAGTGACAGAATCTTACAACCGAGTAAGGGGATTGATGCGTATGGGGGTAAAGGGGACTTGATGTTTAATGCTATGGTTGGGTTTACCTTAATGATTTCTAGTAGTTGCGGATGCTTTCTAGAGATCCAATCATAAGTTCATATGATCCAAGCACGGAAAGTATGTTAGCTCATGCCTCTCCCTCATATAAAATTGCAAGAATGATTACGATCTTGTTATCAATTGCCTAGGATGATTCCGCACACCATACCATCATTATTCCACGCTTGCTATTTTTAATATATTCTAACTTTATTTAGGCAGCAACAATTTTCATATTTTTGTTCTCCAATACCATGCAAAGGTATCCTCTTTATACCCAAAACGCAGTTTTATTCCTCGTTACTAGATAGAAGCAAATGTTCGGTGTACGTAGAGTCATATCGGTGGCACATAGGACTTGAGAGAATATTGATCTTACCTTTAGCTCCTTGTGGGTTCGACACTCCTTACTTATAGCTTCCATATTTGGAAAGTGCTACGATGATTCCTTGCACTTGGGGATTATAAGTACGTACCCTCAGCCCCGAGGGTGAACTAATCCCTCCTCAACATGGAGACCGCCGGGATGATGAAGACGGCCTCCGATGATGATTCCCCCCTCCGGTAGGGTGCCGGAATAGGGCTCCGAATGAGATCGCTTTAGAATAGAGGCTTGCAGTGGCGGACCGGAAGTTCTAGGTTAATTTCTGGGGGGTTCTCAATATATAGGATTTTTCAGCGTTGGAATCATGCGGAGAAGTGCCATAGGGGCCCACAAGGCATCAGGGCGCGCCCTGTTGCCTTGTGGGCAACTGGTGGGCCCCCCCTTGTATTTCTTTGCTCCAGTATTTTTATATGTTCCAAAAAAAATCATCAAAAAGTTTCAGGCGATTCCGAGAACTTTTATTTTCTGCACAAAAACATCATCACATTAATTCTGCTAAAAACAGCGTGAGTCCGGGTCAGTTCCATTAAATCATATAAAAGTGCATCAAAACTATACAAAAGTATTGTAAACATGGGTAAATATGGCATGAATACTTCATAAATTATCGATACGTTGGAGACGTATCAGCATACACAAGCTTAATTTCTACTCGTCCTCGAGTAGGTAAATGATAAAAGAAGTAATTTATGAAGTGTGAATGCTAGCATAGTGTATAATTTTGATCAGTCGCTTTTCTAGCATCGGAACCAGGAACTATTTCTCATAAAACTCATCATGATAGAGTAGCAATCAATTCACATGTCATGGTTCAAACAATGCATTCTCTTGAAAGTTAACAACCTATGTTCTTAGTCATCAAACAATTTCAATGCATCTTATTTTCAGCAAGGTCTAAGTAAGAGCTCCACATACTCAATTATCATATACTCTTCTATGATTGCTAATACTCAAGGCATATTTTAGAAAAAACAACATTCATTGAACATAGATAAAGATAGGGGCTTAATGTTTCGCCTCCAAACGCAATTATCATAAAGATAATTGTCAACAATGACTCATGATCAAATATATTTGACTGGATATATATGCATGGATCTTTTCCCACCACATGATGCTTTCCAACTAAAATAGATTGAGGTTGGAATAAGAAGTTGACTCAACATGAAAAGTAAATAACATAAGAGTAAATAGATTGCCCCTTCGTAGAGGGAAGCTGGGATTTTGCAGAGGTGACAAAGCTCATTACTTAAAACAGAGATGAATATATTTGGCTGGTGTGCCTTTCCTGTCAACGTTATGACAAGGGATTTCAATATCTTCCATGTTAATCACATTATTGGTGGTTCCCATACAGAATTGAAAATTTACTCCCCCTCAACCCTTCAAACACATTCCATGGCTAGCCGTATCCACGGGTGCCCTCCAAACAATCAACTTTCTAGGGGGAGTTCTTGTTTACTTATTTTTGTATTATGCAGGACTGGGCATCCTTTTTACCAGCCTCTCTCGTGCAATGACAAGTGAATAAACACTCATCATGAGAATAACCCGCTTAGCATGGAAGCTATTGACCGCCCCGATCACTCCATGAGCGGTACGGGCACACAAAACAGAAGTTTATTTGAAGGTTTTAGAGGTGGCACATGCAAATTTACTTGGAGTGGCAGTGAAATACCATACATAGGTAGGTATGGTGGACTCTCGTGGAAGAAACTTGGCTCAAGGATTTGGATGCACAAGTAGTATCTCTACCTAGTACGAAGTTTTGGCTAGCAAAATGTTCTAAACAAGCACCACATGTTGGAGGATCCATAACAATATAACTTCTATGCAATACCCAAACAACTCATTATGTTGTCTTCCTTGTCCATATTCAACTAATTTGATCAAGGTTGAAAATAATTAATGGGTATTAACAATCATAAAAGATGTCCAAGATAATGTATTTGTAAGTGAAAATTCTCTTCCTTATACAAGTCATTCCTGAATTGCTTGTATGACCAATATGGTGATTGTCAAACTTTAATAGATTTTACTTTCTAAAGAAAATGTGAAACTACTACTAAGCATAAAGCACATGAGAGATTTTAGATTTATGATATTCAATTCATTCACATTTTACTCTTAGGATATAAGTGAAGCACAAGAGTAGACATCAAACTACTCTCAAAAGATATAAGTGATCAATGAGTAGTCAAACAATTAAGTCGCCATGTGAGGGCACTCTCTCAATAAAGATTTTCAGATCTGAGATTTATTTCAAACAGCAAAGAAAACAAAAGACACTCCAAGAATAGCACATATCATGTGAACGAATACAAACTTAGGATCAACATAGGCTAGCTGATAGTTGTTGACGAAGAGAGGTGAGATGCATAGAATTCCCAAGCTTAGATGCTTGAGACTTCTTGTAATATTGACCTGGGGAGCCTTGGGCATCCCCAAGATTGAGATTTTGTGTCTTGTTAATACCTCTCATATCCTGGTTTCACTTAAGTCTCAAAAATTTCATCCACACAAAACTTGAAAATAACTCGTGAGATAGGTTAATACACATAAGAATAAATCAACACTTCATGTACTGCCAAGACAATTTGTATAATAATTTTCAAACATTAGGTACTGTATACTATCATTTCCATAATTGATATCTGCCAATATAAGCCATTAAAACTCTAGGATAAGTAGATAACTAAACTATGACAACATCTATCCAAACAGAACAGTCTGTAGAAATAAATTTAAAAAGTGTACTTCTGTATCTCAAAAAAATCTGAAATTTTATGAAATGATAAAGAATTTGTATGAAAGTACTGTGTACAAATTTCAGAAACTTTCCGCGTTCCAGTAAAATAAATAAATTCAAACACTACAACAATAGTTTTTGTTTTTATACAGCACGCATCAATCATGCAATTCAAACATCCTAAAGGCAATTCTTGGTACTTTTTATTTGAAAACAAGATTATAAATAACAGCAAGCAAGTAAAAACAAAATCAAATGACGCTCCAAGCAACACACATATTATGTGACGAATAAAAATATAGCTCCAAGTAAGATATACCGATAGTGTTGAAGACGAGAGAAGGGATGCCTTCTGGGGCATCCCCAAGCTTAGACGCTTGAGTCTTCCTTGGATGTTACCTTGGGGGTGCCTTGGGCATCCCCAGACTAGGGTCTTTCCTCTCCTTATTCTCCTCATATCGGTATCTCACCCAAAACTTTAAACCTTCAATCACACTAAACTTAACAGAACTTCGTGAGATGGGTTAGTGTAATAAAGATAGATCAATCACTTAGGTACTGTCAAGAAATGATTCATAATTGTTCTCACATAATTCCTACTGTATTCTGTCATTCCCATAATTTATATCACTCAATATAAGCTATGGAAACACAAAAACAAGTAAACTATGCACGTAAAACAGAATTTGTCAAAAACAGAACAGTCTGTAAAGATCTGAACTAAAACCATACTTTACTATCTCTGAAAATTCTTAAAAATGAGGACAACCTAGGAAATTTGCAGAGAAAAACTATGAAAAAATTTCAGAATATTTTGATGCTCTGGTAAAATCTGAAAATATTTATACTGGACACAAAAGTTTCTGTTTTTGCACAGAATCAAACTAACAAGTATACACACAATCCCAAAGGCTTTACTTGGCACATTACTGAAATAAAAGACACAAAAATGATTACTACAGTAGCTTAATCATGTTATCACACAAAAATAATAGGTATAATTAAGTATTGGGTTGTCTCCCAATCAGCGCTTTTCTTTAACGCCTTTTAGCTAGGCATCATGATTTCAATGATGCTCGTATAAGAATAGTAAATGAAACATGCAAGAGAGCATCATGAATATCATGACAAGAACATTTAAGTCTAACCCACTTCCAGTGCTGTACCCACTATCTTGGATCACAAGGACTTTAATTATGATAATTTCTCTTTAGTAGAATGTACTTACTTGTTGCAATCCATTATTAGCACACCCCATGTGAGGGAGTTCTGGCTTAAGGGGTCCTCGGATAGCCGACCTGTATCTCATGGGCCAGATTATACAGGCCACTGGGTGAGCATTAGAAGATTAGGGGCCCAGTCGCCAAGGTGGAAGATTGAAGGGACCATGGCGTGTTCTCCAAGATATCAACAATAGATAGGCGTGTTTTTTCCCTTTGATGTGCAACCGACTATGTGTTAACCCTAGGTACCCCTGGCGTCTATATAAGCCGGAGGGTTTTAGGGTGTAAGACAACAGAACTCATCTAGGGTTTTAGTCATACGATCTCGTGGTAGATCAACTCTGTAATCCCTAGACAATCAATATAATCAAGCAGGACGTAGGGTATTACCTCCATAGGAGGGCCCGAACCTGGGTAAAACCTTGTCCCCTTCGTCTCTCGTTACCATCGATCCTAGTCTCACAGCTCGGGACCCCCTACCCAAGATCCGCCGGTTTTGACACCGACATTGGTGCTTTCATTGAGAGTTCCGCTGTGATCGCCAGAAGGAATCGATGGCTCGCCTTCTTATCAACGGCGAGATCTGTGCCCAGGGAATTCTCGTCCCTGGTCAGATCCGCGTGAGCAGCGACATCTCGTCGCGCACTTACCCGATCGGCCATCCATGCCAGATCAGAAACTTTCCCCCCGACCAAGGAATCAGGTTTGGAACCCTAGAGTTCTCAGCTGATTCCCGGGGAGAACTCGTACTGATGGAATCCTTGACCCCTACGGAGAGGCCCGCAGATCTCGACGCCTCGGCGCCGAAGACATCGGGCCTTGTCTCCGGAGATGAAATTGCTGTCTCCGGACCGTCTGGGCCACCCGGTCAGGTCATCGCTACCGGATCTACCATGGTTGAACAGAATCCGAACACGCTTTCGCGCGACTCTAGAACTGCGACGCCGCATGCCGACCCCACTCGCTTCAGCGACACGCATCCCACCATCGCCTCGTTTCTCAACTAGTTGTTTGATCGGATGGAGATTATGCGAATGGCCGATGACCAGACCCCGGTCTATGACCGGCTCGGGCTTAAACCCGACCATAGGGAGATTCATGTCCCCACGGTCACCCACCTTGTCACCACCGTCGAGTGTCCGGTGGAGGGCTCGACTTCCCAGCTACCGGAATTAAAAACGGTTTATACTCCAATCTCCGATCACCGAGACCCTGCTTGCAACCCGGACTCTGGCTTTCGTTCCGGAGACAGTCCGGTGTTGATCCTTGTTCTATCGCACAGTTCGGAGTCCTTGATCCCGAACTCTCACCGTGGCGTGGAGTCAAACCTTCTCCCACCCACCTCCCAAGCCGATGACTCGAGCATCGCAACAGAGCCCAAGTCTTCGGACTTACCGGACATTGTGCATTTATCAGGGGCGTCGGTCCATCATTATTGGGCCAGACTACTACTCGCCCGAAACAAAATACGGGGCCTTAGTGATCAAGATATAATGGCAACCTTCAAACGTAACTGCCACGATAAGGGGATCCTAAATGCCCTGGCGCGGCGGCACATCATTGACTTTGCCGAGCTGTCAAGCTTGGTATAGAAGTATTGTGCCATGGAAAGTGCTTGGCAAGCTGAGCGGCTATTTTCGGAACCAACCTCTACCGAATACCCTAGAGGAGATCGGCACAAGAGGATACCTCCGAACCGGCCAGCCAAACCCGAGCCCGCAAAAAAGAGGAACAGGCCCCTTCCAGGGGTCAGTACTGTCCTGGATGGACTACTGGACAAACCCTGCCCTATACACTCTGTTTTGCTGAACACAGCTCCGACTCACAGCCTTAGAACTTGCTGGGTCATCAGGCAGATCGTAAAAAGTGGTGAAGCCATTCTTGAGGAATCACCGTCTAACTGGCGCTCTACAACCCCATCGGAATATAACACCGAAGTCCTAGCGATCTACGAAACATTCCCGTCAAGGAACAGGAGGAAAAGAGCTCTTAAAGAACTCGAACAGGTATATCACGTGGCAGCAACAAGTGCATGGGCAGATATACCCATTACCTTCGGAGATGCTGACCGACCAGCCATTCTTCCCGGTCATTCACCGTCCGCACTAGTCCTGAACCCCATCATTGATGGCTTCAGATTACATAAGGTGCTAATGGACGGCGGCAGTGGGTTAAACCTAATCTACGAGGATACTCTAGAAAAAATGCAGTTTGACCGATCTCGCGTCGAGCATAGCAGCACAACTTTCCGAGGAATAATCCCGGGGAGGGAGGCGCGCTGTTCAGGATGTATCACCCTGGACGTAGTGTTCGGCATGCCCGATAACTACCGATCTAAAGAACTTCTCTTCCACATCGTGCCCTTCCCCAGTGGCTACCACGCCCTGTTGGGACGTGACGCCTTCGCAAAATTCCAGGCTATACCGCATTACGGGTATATGAAACTTAAGATGCCAGGACCAAACGGAGTAATCACAGCTGCTAGTGACCCGAATATAGCCCTGCGGGCCAAAAACAAAACAGCGGCGCTTGCCCTCGAGGCTCTAGCTGAGACCTTTGCTGCAGAGGAGCTGACCGCACTTCGGTCAACAGTGGACAAAGACGACGTGACCCTCAGCAAGAGGCCCAAATCAACGTCCTTTAAGCCGGCAAAGGAAACCATTAAATTTCAGGTACACCCGACGGACCCTAACAAGACAGCGTCCATCGGAGCTCAGCTCGATCCCGTAGTGGACGAAGCGCTACGAGCTTTCTTACAGGAAAACTGGGACATCTTCGCCTGGCACCCTTCCGATATGCCCGGCATCCCACGACGGCTGGCATAACATAGTCTGAACATCATCGCAGGCTTTAAGCCCGTAAAACAGACTCTGCGGCGCTTCTCCGAGCCCAAACGACAAGCTATGGGTGAAGAACTGGCTAAATTGCTAGAGGCCGGGTTCATTCGGGACATTAAGCACCCCGAATGGTTGGCAAACCTGGTTATGGTACCAAAGAAAGATAAATCCTGGTAGCTATGTGTCGACTTTTAAGACCTCAACAAGGCCTGCCCCAAGGACCCTTTCCCTCTACCACGAATAGACCAGATTATTGATGCCACAGCCGAACATGACTCGTGTGTTTCCTCGATGCTTATTCCGGGTACCATCAGATTAGAATGAAGGAATCTGATCAAGCGGCAACCGCATTCATCACCCCTTATGGGCCGTTTTGCTTCAACACAATGCCTTTCGGGCTAAAGAACGCTGGGGCTACATACCAGCGCATGATCCAGACCTGTCTCGAAAAACAGGTTGGCAAAACAGTCGAGGCGTACGTGGACGATGTGGTCATTAAAACCAAACATGTTAGCAATCTGATCGACGACTTAAGGCAAACCTTTGACAGCCTACGCGAATACGATATTCGGCTCAATCCGGAGAAGTGTGTATTCGGCGTTCCCGCTGGTAAATTGCTCGGATTCATCGTTTCACATAGAGGAATAGAAGAGAATCCGGCAAAGATCCGCGCCTTATCCGAACTTGCTGTTCCTACGGAGCTAAAGCATGTCCAAATATTGGCGGGCTGCGTGGCGGCATTAAGTCGCTTTATCTCCCGCCTCGGTGAAAAAGCTTTACCACTGTATAAGTTGCTGAAACGGACCAAGAATTTTGAAGAACGACGAAGCAAAGGCTGTGTTAGAAGAAATCAAGACACTCCTGGAAAGTAACCCCATACTCACAGCACCAGGCGCTGGTGAGCCCATGTTATTATACATATCGGCCACCAACCAAGTCGTTAGCGCGGTGCTCGTTGTCGAACGAGAGGTGGAGGGACACAAATTCCATATACAGAAGCCGGTCTACTACGTGTCAGAAGTTCTAACGCAATGCAAGTCCAGATACCCGCACTATCAGAAGATAGCCTATACAGTTTTTATGGCATCACGGAAGCTAAGACACTACTTCCAAGAGTGTTCGGTTACGGTGGCATCCGAAGTCCCCTTGAATGATATAATCAATAACAGGGACGCCACCGGCCGCATAGCCAAATGGGCGATCGAGCTCCTTCCTTTCGAGATTACCTACAAACCACGCCGAGCTATTAAATCTCAGGTATTGGCAGATTTCCTCGCCGAATGGACAGAAGCCGAACTCCCCAGAGAATATAGTACATACTCCCATTGGACGATGTACTTTGATGGATCCAAAACTTTCGCCGGACTGGGGGGTGGAGTTGTTCTCACATCCCCCACAGGTGACAACGTTCGATACATGTTACAGATCATGTATGCCGACTCCAACAATGCAGCCGAATACGAAGCCCTCTTGCACGGTCTTCGGATGGCAGCCTCAATGGGCATACAGCGGCTGGAGGTACGGGGAGATTCCAATCTGGCCATCTCTCAAGTCAACGGTGAGTTTGATGCTAAGAATCCGAAGATGGCGGCATATAGAAACGTTGTCCTCAAGATATCCGCACGGTTCGAGGGGCTGGAATTTCACCACGTCGCTAGAGACGACAACCAAGCTGCCGATATACTGGCTCGAATAGGAGCCAAACGTGATCCTGTCCCACCAAACACTTTTCTGGAACGGCTCTTTAAGCCATCTGTGGTTTGGCCAGATCAAGAGGACGCCGATCCATCCAGTGCAAACAAGGTTGTTCCCCCTGTAAACGAACCAGACGATCAAATCATCGGTGGCTCCGTCATGGATGAAACGCCCTCGGCTCACGAGGTCATGGCAGTAATCGCGCCATGGACCGAGCCCTTCCTCGCCTACCTCCTTCGCAAAGAACTCCCCGACGATCAGACGGAGGCGCGACGCATAGTTCGGCGCTCCAAAGCCTTCAAGGTACACGAAGGAGAGTTATACAAGAAGAGCACCACCGGAGTACTACAGCGGTGCATATCTGAGGAAGAAGGGCGGCAGCTATTAGCCGAAGTCCACGCAGGGATGGGTGGTCATCACACCGCAGCAAGAGCCTTAGTAAGCAAGGCCTTCCGGGCTGGGTTCTTTTGGCCTACAGCTCGGGCGGACGCCCAGTCACTTGTCAAATATTGCGTGGGGTGTCAACTTTTCGCAAACCAAAGTCACATGCCCCCAACAGCTCTTCGGACTATTCCGATCACCTGGCCCTTCGTGGTCTGGGGGCTGGACATGGTCGGACCACTTAAAGGGGGGACCAAGAAAAATAAATACTTACTGGTCATGGTCGACAAGTTCACCAAATGGATAGAGGCCAAACCTGTTAAATCAGCCAAATCCGGACCAGTAATCGACTTTATATCCGGCGTGGTACACCGTTACGGTGTCCCGCACAGTATAATAACTGATAACGGATCCAATTTCACGGCCCAGGAGGTCAAAGACTGGTGCGCAAAGATGGGCATCAAGCTCGATTACGCATCGGTTTATCACCCGCAGACTAATGGACAAGTCGAACGAGCAAACGTCCTCATAATGAGCGGCATCAAGCCACGTTTGGTCCGGTCTCTTCAAGAGTCCGATTGTCAGTGGGTAGAGGAGCTCGACTCCGTTCTATGGGGCTTGCGCACCACCCCGAATAGATCAACGGGATACACACCGTTCTTCATGGTCTACGGGGCCGAAGCGGTCCTTCCTTGTGATATCATTCACGATGCACCAAGAGTGCGCATGTACGAGGAAAGAGAGGCCGAGTTAGATCGGCAGGATGACTTGGACGCCTTGGAAGAGGAGCGTGACATAGCTCGGGCCCGTTCTACTTTTTATCAGCAGCAGGCCCGGCGTTACCAGAGCAGGGAGGTCAGGGCACAAGCATACAACGTGGGCGAACTAGTCTTACGACTACCGGAGAAGCAGAAGCATAAACTCAAGCCCAAATGGGAAGGCCCCTTCATCATCGACGAGGTACTCACAGGAGGAGCTTACCGTCTTCGGAACCCGCAGGACAACCGCCTTGAACCAAACCCATGGAACGCAGCTCGTCTTCGGCGCTTCTACGGTTAGACCGGTGTTGTCATACTTTTTACCTTTCTCCTTTCTTTCTTTTTATTGTTATTTCTTCTCCCTCCCACCTTGATTTCTGGCAGGGTTGATTTCTTCCCAACTCTACGTTCGGTTCGACCGATCTTGTACTAATGATTTTTCGGCCTACACCTTCAAGTGCTAAATCCGAACACAGTACCCGGGGGCTTCTTTTCCGAAGCCAATGCTTTTATGTTATAAGCACTTACGCACATTTATTGTGTACCCATACTTTCCTTATCGTTTTTTACGCCATCTTATGCATCAATTCGAACTAAGAATTTGCCAAGCTGGGTTGCCTTGCTCCTGTGCTTACCCTCTACGTTCCCGATTGTTCGGCTAGAGGGTAAAGGGAGCACCTCTCCGATTGTTACGACCGGGTCATCCAGATACGTACCTCAGACGGGTGAAGCCAAAAGCTAGCTATCTTCAGTAGACAATTGATCGGCTATGACGGATTTAACCATGGTCGTCATGACCATTATTCGGGCTTCTTCCCTCACACAAGCCCTTGGCCGCATACTAACAGTATACGGCCTTTTTCCTACGATTTACGTAGTACCCCTGAAGAAAGGTATCGATAGAGTTAATATTTTCTTCAGAAGATGTTTCTTACGCTAAGCAGTAATATAACATATCTCCCTGTGTGCTTTATGTCTGTTCTTACCACATGGTCGGATTGCCTGGTTCCCGAATATAATTCCCTCCCTTACGGGTGATAATTTACAAGGAACACTCCCAAGCCCTTGGCGCGGGAGGCTGAAGCCGATGGCCGGTTAAGACAAAGTTCACAACACAGACGGAGCAATTCTTCGATTATCAAAGCATATAGCTACATATGATCATACATCTGGCTGGTGATCGAGATTATCGATTATGGTGTCTAGGGAACAGTCTTGTTGTGAGAGACGGGCGACAGGCATCACCTGGTTGTATACCAGGTGAAGCGGCACTTCTTGTCCATCTGCCCCCACTGGTCCAACCTGAGCCATACGCTTGGGGTCAAGTCCGGTATAGCGGGTCTTGATCATCGCCCACGCCTCTCGTGCTCCCTCCCGGCAAGCCGATGTCTTCCACAGCTCGAGCCTAGCTCGGGCTCCCTTGAAGTGATCGATTAGTTCGGTCATCCTCTCCGGAGGTTGCTCGGTAGGCCATAGTGCCTTCACCATGCTTTTCATGGCCTTCCGAGCCCGCTCATGAAGGGCGGATAGCTCCTTCAACAGATTCCCCTGGTAGGATCCGATTTCCTCTTCGGGTCGCCCGGACAATAGACCTGCATATGAGTCACGGCATGCGTATCACACCTCTCTTATAAGAGATACTTTCCGATGTTAAAATCACACTTACCGAACATGCCTCTCTGTAGATTCTGGTTTTCTCCTTGCGCCTGGGCCAATTGAGCCTTTAAGCTCTCAATCTGTTCGGCTTGTTGTCTATTCTCCTCCTTTAGGCGGTTCTTCTCTTCAAGATGACGTTGTAAAACGCGATGGCCAGCTTCCAGCTGGGACTCGGCATATTGCTGTGATTCTCGGGCTACATCCAAATCCTTTTATAATTGCCCTATTGATTCAGCTGCTACATAGTACCCTTGCGTAAGCATGGGGATATACTAAAGACCAGCAGTATATATATATATACTAACCATGTGCCTCCCGAGTGAAGCTCTTCACTTGCTCTAGTTCGGCCTTCACAGCTTCGACCTGTGTTCGGCTGGCTTCCAGTTCCTTGGCCAGTTGCTCGCACCGCTGCTTCGAAGCCTACATTACCAGTCAATTAGTACGGGGATCCTTAATTCGGTCGTACTGACCAATTTAAGGCTCGGGGGCTACTAAGTCTATACAAGTGTTCGGACTTTAATAAACAACTACTTACCTGCAGGCTGGACGATATCAACTTTACAGCCTCCCCGAACCCAGCTCGGGCGGCCCCGAGGTGTGCATCCGCCGCGCGTAGAGCACCGAACTCTTGTTCGGAAAAGGCCGGATGACGCAGGGCTTCTTGTCGCCGCCGATGATGCATAGCGCTCCCAACCTATGATTTGGTGACAGATATGGCGTCACCAGAATCGGCTGGGGCAGGATTGACGGTGGGGGCTCCCGCAGCAGGATCGGTATGGGTGGAAGGCCTGGAATCTTGGGCACCGCCGGACGTCCTGACGACGTCCTCGGCGGGTGACGGCCGAACCCTTTGCCTGAATATTTTGGCAAAATGGTCTATTGTCAGACCTTATCAAATCATGATAATGAATCAAGCGATTAAGCGAAATACCTTTGGGATGAACTCGTAGGCGCACTCGCCCCCGCGACCGGCTCATTTGCCGGATCCTTGTGGCCTTCCGGTCCAGGCGCGGCCGCCGCGGCCGGTGTATGTCGCGCGGATCTACGGCGTTTGGGTGTAGAAGCCGGCGCGTTAGGGCCAGTGGAGGACACTTGCCTCTTGCGGGATGTTTTCTTCTTCTTGCTTGTTGCAGGAGAAGGGAAGGACCCAGGGTAATCGGCGATAATGGCCACCTTGGAGCCGTCAAGGCCCTCTTGGTAGAAAACCCCATCTTCGAGTTCGATTGACAGATCTGGGTCTTCATGATAGCCCGGATCGTCATCACGGGAATAGTCTTCGGGCTGAGGGGCCGGACAATGGACTGTCTCGATAAAGCTCCTCCATTCTTGTTTGCATGAAAATAAAAGACTTCGGTTAAGAAGGGACAAATTGAGAATCCGAACAATGGTCACGGGATTGACAGGCTCACCCATTCAATGGGATTATGGCTTGAGTATCCCTCTTTGGTCGATCGCCGAATGAAATCTTCTTGCTCCCCTTTGTATAGGTCGGCAAGTGCGGCGGCCAATGCCGTTTGATCGGCAGGACCTAGTCTTCAGGAGCGAGTAGTATCGCTTGTCCCGTTGTAGCACCACAAGGGGTGTATCCTCTGTTGAAGGGGTTGGACGCACCGGGAGATGGCGGCGGCCATGACATCTATCATGGTCAGCTTATGATGGGCTAGTATCCTCACACGAGCTACTAAGCGCTGCACCTCAATGCTGTCTTCCTGGGACAGGCTCTTCGGGCGCCAGTTGTACCTCTTCCTCAAGGGGGCATCGGAGTATTCGGGCAGACCCTTCCGAGCTGGATCGAATAAAGGGACGTCCTCAATATAAAACCATTCCGAAGTCCATAGTTCGGACTCCTTCGGTGTCCCCACGAGGTATCCCGTCCCCGCTATGCGGCATACTTCGGCTCCGCCGACCTCAAAGATTGTCTTATCTCGAGTGCGAGGGACGAGGCAAAACTATTTCCTCCACAACTCGAAGTGCGCCTCGCAACCCAGGAACATCTCGCAAAGGGCGACGAAACCCGAGATGTGCAGAATAGACCCTGGAGTGAGGTGGTGGAGCTGAATCCCATAAAACACCAGTAGCCCTCTCAGGAACGGATGAATGGGAAACCCGATCCCTCGCAGGAGGAATGGCACAAAACACACATTCTCCCCCTTATGTGGATGGGGGAAATTCTCCGCGAGGGCCTCGCCGTTGAATGACGTCAAATCGGCGCGGACGGCTGTCAGATCCGAGGAAGGAAGATACCCTTGGGTCTCGAGGTCGCAGAGTCGAAGAAGCGACACGGAGCAGCTGGTCCAGTCCCCGGGACGGGATCCGTAAGGATCCGAGGAGGAACTGGGGGTGCTTGCCATCTTTGGTGGAGACCTTTCGCTGGAGGTTTTTTTTCCGGTGGAGAAGAAGAGGTTGTGGCTTGGACCACGACTCAGTTTGTTTAAATGGGTGGTGCCTCATTTGTGTTAGGGGTAGTTTTGTAAAAAGCTACTGAACCGCTCGTCTCCCCATGATGCGCGAAGTCCAAGAAACACTATTACTGTGGACCCAGCAATCCCGTGTTTGGGATTTCTTTCGCCTATCATAGGGCGGTTGCCGAACAAGAAGGATGGAGGGAGTCGCCTCGCAAGCCGAAGACATGCAAGATTGTCTGAATATGCCTCGGCGTTGGAGGCTAGTCAGGGGCTACTGAGGGAGTCCTGGCTTAAGGGGTCCTCGGATAGCCGACCTGTATCTCATGGGCCGGACAATACGGGCCACTGGGTGAGCATTAGAAGATCAGGGGCCCGGTCGCCAAGGTGGAAGATTGAAGGGACCATGGCATGTTCTCCAAGATATCAACAGTAGATAGGCGTGTTTTTCCCTTTGATGTGCAACCGACTATGTGTAAACCCTAGGTATCCCCGGCGTCTATATAAGCCGGAGGGTTTTAGGGTGTAAGACAACAGAACTCATCTAGGGTTTTAGTCATACGATCTCGTGGTAGATCAACTCTGTAATCCCCATACAATCAATATAATCAAGCAGGACGTAGGGTATTACCTCCATAGGAGGGCCCGAACCTGGGTAAAACCTTGTCCCCTTCGTCTCTCGTTACCATCGATCCTAGTCTCACAGCTCGGGACCCCCCACCCGAGATCCACCGGTTTTGACACCGACACCATGCTTACGAAAAAAATAAGGCTTTTACTAAACATATCGTAGAAGCTATGCTAAAAGCTCATGAAGAAAAACTTGAGTTAGAATTTTCTATTCCTAGAAAGTTGCATGATGAGTGGGAACATACTATTAAAATTAAAGTTAAGGAGTATGAATGCAATGCTTTGTGTGACCTTGGTGCTAGTATTTCAACTATGCCAAAATCTTTATGTGATGTGCTAGGTCTCACCGATATAAATGAGTGGTCCCTTAACTTGCATCTTGCGGATTCCACTATTTAGAAACCATTTGGTAGAATAAATGATGTGCTTATTATTTATAATAGAAATTATGTACCTGTGGATTTCATTGTGCTTGATATTGAATGCAATCTGTCTTGTCCAATAATACT
The DNA here is from genome assembly GCA_039707655.1 of Elymus sibiricus. NCBI lineage: Eukaryota > Viridiplantae > Streptophyta > Magnoliopsida > Poales > Poaceae > Elymus > Elymus sibiricus. The sequence continues at coordinate 421,004,721 of CM077665.1, forward strand.
TGGTAGGCCATTCCTACGAACTATAGGTGTTATTATTGATATGAAGGAGGGAAACATAAGATTCCAATTCCCACTAAAGAAAGGGATGAAACGCTTCCCTAGAAAGAGAATTAAACCACCTTATGAATCTATCATGAGGGACACCTATGGATCAAGTCCCAAAGATGACAACACTTGATACTATGCATTATGCCCAGCTAGGGGCATAAAACGATAGCTTCTTGGGAGGCAACCCAATAGTTATCTTTAATTTTTTTGTTTTTACTTTCTCTCTTGGTGTGATAACATGATTATTGCTACTGTAATGATTGTGTTTTTATGTTTAAATTATTGTTTGTGCCAAGTAAGGCCTTTGGGATGACTTGAATGATAAGTAGAATTGATACAATGCAAAAACAGAAACTTCTGCGTCCAGTACAGAATTTCTATGATTTTACTGGAATGCCCTTTTGATCTGAATTTTTTACACAATATTGGTACCGAATTCACCAGGTTGTCCTAATTTTTGCAGAATTTTTAGAGTTACATAAGTATGTTGTCTGCGTAGATCATTACAGAATGTTCTGTTTTAGACAGATTCTGTTTTTTGCTTGCATAGTTTGCTTGTTTTGATGATGCTATGGATTGTATCAGGGGGTATAAGCCATGGAGAAGTTAGAATACATTATGCAATAATAAAATATGAATTAACTTATAACATTAACTAAAGTTTTTTATTTACCTATCATACTAACGGAGCCCATGAGTTTTTGTTGAGTTTTTTGTGCTGAAGTTTTCAAATTTTGGGTGCTATCATGATGGATGAAGGAATAAGGAGCGGCAAAGAGCCTAAGCTTGGGGATGCCCAAGGCACCCCAAGGTAAATTCTACGAAGACTCGTGCGTCTAAGCTTGGGGATACCCAAGGCACCCGAAGGTAAATTCTAGGAAGACTCAGGCATCTAAGATTGGGGATGCCCCGGAAGGCATCCCCTCTTTCGTCTCAATCCATCGGCACGTCACTTGGAGCTACATTTTTATTCATCACATGATATGTGTTTTTCTTGGAGCGTCGTGTGTTATAGTTTTCTTTTGTTTTAGTTTTCCACAATCATTGTTTGCTGGACACACCTACTTGAGAGAGACACATGTTCACCATGATTTGTTAGAATACTCTATGTGCTTCACTTATATGTTTTGAGCAAAGCAGTTGCTCTAGTCATTCACTTATATATTTTTAGAGCAAGGTGGCGTATAGATTTTATAGAAATAATTGCACTCTCGTTCTCCACTTAAATTTGTTTGAGAGTCTAATATATAGTGATGGTAATTTTCATGGGTTATAAGACTAGTCCAAAAATAATAGGTATTCAAGGAGTGCATAACCAAAACTTCATGTAGCACATAAAAGAGAAGTTGTGGGTTAATGATATTGATGTGGTAATATGAAAGGGCGTGAGTGCATGGTTCTTGGTTAGTAGAAATATCGATAGTTAAAGGGTGTTAATTTGTTGTTCATCTAAATATCGGTTATGCCATGGTGATGATGTGCGAGCATTCTTATTCCTCGTTGAAATACTAGTGCTGTTTAGGTCGGGGGCGCGTGATGGTTAACTCCTACCAACCTCCTCCCCAGGGGCATGTGAGTAGTACTTTGCTTCAAGAGAGCTAATAAAGCTCTGCAATAAGTATGTGAGTTTTTTATGACTAATGTGAATCCATGGATGTACGCACACTCAACTTTTCATAGTATGCTAGCCTCTTCGGTACCGTGCATTGCCCCTTCTCACCTCGAGGATCGGTGCAACTTTCGCCGGTTCATCCAAACCCCATGACATGACACGCTCTGTTGCACATAAGCCTCCTTATATCTTTCTCAAAACAGCCATCATACCACCTATTATGGCATTTCCATAGCCATTCCAAGATATATTGACATCCAAGTTCCACCATTACATCATATGACATGTGCACTGATTGTCATATTGATTTGCATGATCATGTAGCTGACATAGTATTTGTGGCAAAGCCACCGATCATCATTGCTTACATGTTACGCTAGATCATTGCACATCCTGGTACACTGCCAGAGGCATTCATATAGAGTCATATTGTTTAGTTGTTTTTCATATAAGGTTGTAAGTAAATAAAAGTGTGATGATTATCATTATTAGAGCAATTTCTCACTAAGGAAAGGATGATGGAGAGAATGACCCCCCCCCCCCACACACACACACACAAGTCGGGATGAGACTCCGGACGAAAAAAAGAAGAAAAAAAGAATAAATAAATAAATGAGAGATAAGTTGAGAAGGGACAGTGCTACTACCTCCTTTTCCACACTTGTGCTTAGATAAAGCTCCATGTTTTTCATATAGAGAGTCTCGTGTTTTGTCATTTTCATATGCTAGTGGGAATTTTTCAATATAGAACTTGGCTTGTATATTCCGATTCAAATGCCCGAGGTCTTCATGAGCAAGCAAGTTGGATGCACACCCACTTAGCTTCTGTTGAGCTTTCATACACTTATAGCTCTAGTGTATTCGTTGCATGGCAATCCCTACTCCTCGCATTGATATCGATTGATGTGCATCTCCGTAGCCCATTGATCCGCCTAGTTGATGCGAGACTTTGTTCTCCACTTTTACCCCTTTGAAACCTACCATCATATTCTATTCCACCTATATGCTATGTCCATGGTTCACGCTCATGTATTGAGTGAGGTATAAAATGCTGAAGCGCGTGAAAAAGTATGATCCAATTGCTTGGCTTAACACCGTGGGGCTTGACATTTATATTTATGTGGTGAAGACGGAGCCATGCCATGCTAATATGATAAATTGAATGTGGGATAAACATTCTTTAAGGATCGAATATTTTAAATGTTGATGCTTGTGTTACTTATGTTTATGGATATTACTATGTTAATGTTTGTTGATTCATCGTTTCTCAATGATCATACCTGAAAAAGATTACATGTTGGGTAGCATGTCACATCAAAATTCTGTTTTTATCATTTACCTACTCGAGCACGAGAAGAAATTAAGCTTGGGGATGCTGATACATCTCCAACGTATCTATAGTTTTTTTTATTGTTCCATGCTACTCCCTCCGTTCCTTTATGTAAGGTGTATTATTTTCGGCACGGTGACCAAGGCACATAATTATAGACATGTTAAGACTAAATTACCCTTGGCAAATTTGTTGGTAAGTGGAAAGTGAATCGATTATTCAGGAAAGTATGAGATACTACATGCAATCGACAAAGAGATAGTTTCCTTCTTTTGCAATAAGGAAAGATATAGACAATCAGAAAAGTGATACTTCCCTTTTTTAGGAGGGCTAGCAAGGGAATTATGGGGAATTAGAAGAAATGCACCTTAGATTCTGGAATTTTATCGAAAAACAAATACACCTTATATAGAGGAACGGAGGGAGTATTATATTATTATTCTAGGATACTTTTAGCCATTTGCTTGATGTTTTATATTATTTTTGAGCAGTAATCTATTAACCCAGTGCCAAGTGCCAATTGCTGTTTTTTGCATGTTTTTGGCTTTTCAGGAATACTGTACCAAACGAAGTCCAAATACCCCCAAAAAAATTGATGATTTTTAGACCAAAATAAGACCTGGAAGCTTCGGAGGAAGCCTGGAGGGCACACGAGGTGCCCCCAAGCCAATAGGGCGCGCCCAAGGGGGTGGCGGCGCCTTGACGGCTTGGGGCCACCTCCCCGCTCTCCTGGCCCTGATCTCTAGCCTATAAATTCACATGTATTCCAAAAACCCTAGGGAGCCTCCCGAAACACTTTTTCTGCCGCCGCAAGTCTCTGTTCCGTCGCGTGCCCATCTGGAGCCTTGTTTCGGTGCCCTGTCGGAGGGGGGATCGATCATGGAGGGCCTCCACATCAACCTTGCTGCTCCCATGGTCATGTGTGAGTAGTTCACCGCAGACATATGGGTCCGTATTTAGTACCTAGATGGCTATCTCTCTCTATGTTCTACATTGCCAACATCACCACGATTCCCGCGGTGATCTATCTTATGTAATCAATCTTTGCGGTGTGTTTGTTGGGATTCGATGAATTGTAGGTTTATGTCCAGATTATTCATGAAAATATATTGATCTTTGCTGGTTATTTATATGCATGATTGTTATAGCTTCGTAATGCTCTCCGATCTATCGGTTTGGTTCGGCCAACTAGATTGATATATCTTCAAGTGGGAGTGGTGCGTTGTAGTGGGTTTAATCTTGCGGTGCTCAATCCCAGTGACAGAAAGGGACATGACACGTATTGTATTGCTGCCACTAAGGGTAAAACGATGGGGTTAATTCATATAAATTGGATATACTGTGTCTACATCATGTCATCATCCTCCAAGCATTACTCTGTTTTACTTAATACTCTAGATGCATGCTGGATAGCGGTCGATGGGTGGAGTAATAGTAGTAGATGCAGGCAGGAGTCGGTCTACTTGTTTATGGACATGATGCCTATATACATGATCATTGTTGTGAATAAATATTGCATAACTATGCGCTTTTCTATCAATTGCCCAACAGTAATTTGTTTACCCACCGTATGCCTTCTTTGAGAGAGAAGCCTCTAGCGAACACTATGGCCCCCGGGTCTCCTCACAAATATAATTACAAAAAATCCTAAAATATTGCTGCCATTATTTACTTTCTTTTATTTACAATTTATATTTATCAAATTATCTATCTATCACTACTTATCGGTTGCAAGTAACGAGTTCAAGGGGATTGACAACCCTCTTGCCCGCATTGGGTGCAAGTGTTTTCTCTTTTGTGCGTAGGCGCTAAAGACAGGAGTTTGCATGGTTCTCCTATTGGTTCGATAACCTTGGTTCTCATTGAGGGAAATATTTACCTCTATTGTGTTGCATCATCCCCTCCTCATCAGGCAAAATCCCAACGGATTTTACAAGTATCAGGGCTGAGGGTATGTACCAGTACTTATGTGCTTGATCTCTCAATCTCATGTTCTTGAGATGTCACGATCTTGATGTATCATGAGCCTTATTAATATAGTTGGATCATATGTTGTTCTTCACTTACTATCTTGATGTGATGAATTAAATCTTTCCCTTTAAGATTTTGTTATCTCGGATTGAATATTGGATTTGAGATCACTTGATATATGACTTGCATATGGATGCCCATGGTGACAATGGGGTGTTCTGTTGATTCACTTGATATATGTTTTGGTACTCAACTTGCGGATTCCCATGGTAACAATGGGGTAATCTATGCATATGGGTTGATACACATTCTTGTCCTACTTTCTTCGATAGAAATCTTGGGGTACTCTTTGAAGTTCTTTTGTGTTGGATTGAATATGATGAATCTGAAATTATTTGATGCATGTCGAATAATCAACTCATAGATATTTGTGGTGACATTGGAGTATGTAGGTGACATTAGAGTTGGTTGATGCGTATCATAGGTGTTATTCTAGTATGAACTCTATGGCTGTTTGTGACACTTATAGGAATAGCTCAATAGATTGATCGGAAAGAATAATGATACGTCTCCAACGTATTGATAATTTATGAAGTATTCATGCCATATTTACCTATGTTTATAATACTTTTATATGGTTTTGATGCACTTTGTATGATTTAATAGGAACTAATCCGGACTAACGTTGTTTTCAGCAGAATTACCGTGGTGTTGTTTTTATGCGGAAAATAAAAGTTCTCGTAATCGCCTGAAACTTTTTGACGATTTTTTCTGGAACAAATAAGAAATACTGGAGCGAAGAACCACCAGAGGGGTCCACCAGGTGCCCCCAAGCCAACAGGGCGCGACCACCCCCCTGGGCTCGCCCTGATAGCTTGGGACCACCCCGTGGATCCGTTTAGCGTGATTCCAATGCTGAAAATCCTATGAATATAGAAACCCTCAGAAAAAACTAAGAACTTATGGTCTGCCTCTGCACCGAAGAAATACCATCCGTAGCCCTGTTCCACTACCCTACCGGAGGGGGCAATCATCACCGGAGGCCATCTTCATCATCCCGACAATCCCCATGACGAGGAGGGAGTAGTTCACCCTCGGGCTGAGGGTATGTACCAGTAGCTATGTGATTGATCTCTCTCTCTAGAGTTCTTGAGAATGTCACGATCTTGATGTATCATGAGCTTTGTTAATATACTTGGATCATATGGTGTTCTTCCCTCTCTATCTTGATGTGATCAATTGGGTCTTTACCTTTGAGGTTTTGTTATGTCGGATTGAATATTGGATTTGAGATCACATGATGTATGTCTTGCATGTGGATACCCATGGTGACAATGGGGTGTTCTATTGATTCACTTGATATATGTTTTGGTACTCAACTTGCACATTCCCGTGGTGACAATGGGGCAATCTATGCATATGTGTTGATACACGTTCTTGTCCTACTTTCTCCGATAGAAATCTTGGGGTACTCTTTGAAGTTCTTTTGCGTGTATTGAAAATGATGAATCTGAAATTGTTTGATGCATATCGTTTAATTGAATCACGCATACTTGTGGTGACATTGGAGTATCTAGGTGACATTAGAGTTGATTGATGTGTATCATATGGTGTTATTTTAGTAGGAACTCTAGGGTTGTTTGTGACACTCATAGGAATAGCCCAATAGATTGATCGGAAAGGATAACTTTGAGGTGGTTCTACTACCGACAATAATTTCATCTTATGTTCTCTGCCAGATAGGAACTTTGGAGTGATTCTTTGTCGCACGTTGAGGGATGATCATATGATTCTATTATGTTAGCATTGTTGAGAGATTTCACTAGTGAAACTTATTTCCAAGCATTAATATATCATTTTGCTTGTTGTTTACTAGTTGTTACCTTGCTATTTTTATTTATTCACATTATAAAAACCTATTTTTGCTATCGATGCTACAATTGTATCACCATCTGTTCGCCGAACTAGTGCACCTATACAATTTGCCATTGTATTGGGTGTGTTGGGGACACAAGAGATTTCTTGTATTTGATTGTAAGTTTGTTCGAGAGATACCATATTAATCCTAAACCTCCCATAGATTGATAAACCTTAGGTCATTCACTTGAGGGAAAATTGCTAGTGTCCTACAAAACTCTGCGCTTGGAGGCCCAATAGAGTCTACAAGAATAAAGTTGTGTTGTAGACATCAAGCTCTTTTCTGGCACCGTTGTCGGGGAGGTGAGTGCTTGAAGGTATATATTTAGATTTTGCAATTAAATCTTTTAGTTTCTTATTTATCACTAGTTTGGTTTATAAAATAAAAATACAAAAAAATGGATTTGAGGTGGCCTCAAATGCTTCGTCTTTATAATGTCTTTCGTGAAAATGATGGATCGGAAAATTGCGCCAAAGTTTAAGAAGAAGAATTTATTAAAATATTTGGCATTATATCCTTGAATGATGAGAATGATTGCAATGTTAGTGTGTATTATCTGAATTTCCATGATGCTAATGATATCCAAAGCCACAAGCTTGGGGATGCTACATTTGATGAAGATGATATATTTAATCCCCCAAGTTTTGATGAGCAAATTTAATATGATGATTGCATGCCTCCTATTTATGATGATTATGGTGATGACATGTATGCTATAATGATTAATGATAACCATGAAACTTTTCATCATGATTTTTATTTTAAATTTGGTTATGACAATCAAGTGTCACATGATAGTTATTTTGTTGAGTTTGCTCCCACTACCAGGGTTGAAAAGGAATTTGCTTATGTGGAGAGTAATAAATTTTCTATGCTTGTGGATCATGAATATAATGCTTTATGTGATAGTTATATTGTTGAATTCTTTCATGATGATACTGCAAATTATTATGAGGAAGGAACATATGCTTGTAGGTATTTCAATAATATCAAGTTTCCTCCCTATGTGTTGAAAATTTTGAGGTTATGCTTGTTTTTTCCTTCCTATGCTAGTTGATTTCTATTCCAATTAATTGTTTGATTACAAAATACCTATGCATAGGAAGTGGGTTATAATTAAATGTGCTTTCCGTGTGATTCATGATGATCCCTTACATGTTTAAAATACTATTCCAATGTGAGCATCATTGAAATCACCATGCCTAGCTAAAACGCATTAAAGAAAAGCGCTTGTTGGGAGACAACCCAATATTTATCCTTACTGTTTTTGTGTGTTCACATGATTAATATACTGTAGTAATCACGTTTTGTGCCTTTTGTTTCAATAATGTGCCAAGTAAAGCCTTTGGGATTCTGTGGATACCTGCTGATTCGATTCTGTGCAAAAACATAAACTTTTGCGTCCAGTATATGAATTATGTGATTTTACGGTAGCATCCAAATATTCTGAAATTTTTATAAAGTATTTCTATGCAAATTCTCTGTGTTGTCCTAATTTTTCAGAATTGTTAGAGTCAGGGAATTATGGATTTCATTCAGATCTTTATAGACTGTTCTGTTTTTAACAGATTCTATTTTGCATGCATAGTTTGCTTGTTTAGTGTTACCATAGCTTATATTTTGTGATATAAATTATGGGAATGATAGAATACAATAGGAATTATTTGACAACAATTATGAATCTTGTCTTGATGGTACCTAACTGAATGATCTATATTTGTTGTACTAACCCATCTCACGAAGTTCCGTTGAGTTTTGTGTGATTGAAGCTTTCAAGTTTTGGGTGAGATGCTGATATGAGGAGAATAAGGAGTGTAAAGACCCTAAGCTTGGGGATGCACAAGGCACTCCATGGTAATATTCAAGGAACACTCAAGCGTCTAAGCTTGGGGATGCTCCCGAAGGCATCCCCTCTTTCGTCTTCAACACTATCGGTATATCTTACTTGAAGCTATATTTTTATTTGTCACATAATATGTGTTTTGCTTAGAGCGTCATTTTATTTTGTTATTATTATATTTATGTTACTTATTATCTTGTTTTTCAATAAAAATTTCCAAGAATTGCCTTTAGGATGCTTCAATTGCATGTTTGATGTGTGTTGTGCAAAAACCGATACTTTTGCTGTAGTGTTTGAATTTTATTTATTTTAATGGAACGCGGAAAGTTTCTAAAAAATTTACACAGCATGGTCATACAAATTATTTATTATTTCCTAAATTTTCATAATTTTTGTAGATACAGAAGTACACTTGAATTAATTGCTATAGACTATCCTGTTTAGACAGATTATTGTCATCGTTTTGTTATCTACTTATCCTATAGTTTCCATAGCTTATATTGGTAGATATAAATTGTGGAAATGATAGTAAATAGTAGATAATGTTGAAAATTGTTATGCAACTTGTCTTGGCAGTACATAAGTGTTGATTTATTCTTATGGTCACTAACCTATCTCACGAGTTTTTTTCAAGTTTTATGTGGATGAAGTTTTGAGACCTAGGTGAAACCGTGATAGGAGAAGAATTAAAGAGACACAAGAGCTCAAGCTTGGGGATGCCCAAGGCTCCCCAAGTCAATATTATAATAAGTCTCAAGCATCTAAGATTTGGGATGCTATGCATCCCACCACTCTTCGTCAACAACTATCGGTTAGCCTATGTTTAGCCTAAGTTTTTATTTGTTCACATGATATGTGCTATTCTTGGAGTGTATTTTTTTTATTTGATGTTCGAATAAATCTCAGATCTGAAAATCTTTATTGGGAGAGAGTCCTGACATAGCTACTTGATTGTTTGACTACTCATTGATCTTCACTTATATGTTTTTTAGAGTAGTTTGATGTTTACTCTTGTGCTTCACTTTTATCCTAAGTGAAAATGTTGAATGAATTGAATGTCATGATTATGAAATTATGCATGCTCCAAATGCTTGTCCCATGGGGAGTAGTGACTTCACATACAACAAGTATAAGCGGTAAAATTTATTGGAAGCTAACAAACATAGCATTGGTCACTTGAACAATTCATGAAAGAATATTGAAGGACGAGAGATTTCACATATAAATACACTATCTTGGACATCTTCTATGATTGTGAGCCCCCATTAATTATTTTCAAACTTGATCAAGTAGTTGATGTTGGACAAGGAAGACAATGTAATGGTTATGTTTGTTTATATTCACATAGAAGGTATATTGTCATGGATCCTCTAACATGTGGTGCTTGCTTAGGATCTTTTGCTAGCCAAAAAATTGTACTAAGTAGAGATACTACTTGTGCAACCAAAAACCCTTAAAACCAGTTTTTTGCCATGAGAGTCCACCATATCTACATATGGATTGAATAAGATCCTTCAAGTAAGTTGTCATCGGTGCAAAAAGCAATCAAAATTGCTCTTAAATATGTATGATCATTTATTGAAAGGGAAACTAAGCTTTGTACAAACTTGTGATGATCAAGAAATAAAACCGACAGACTACACAATAAAGGTTGCTATCACAAGGGGAAATATAAAGTGACGTTCCTTTCCATTAATAGCTTGCACATCCAAAAATAAAAAGCGCATGACAACCTCTACTTCCCTCTACGAAGGGCTTATATTTTAATTTTATGTATTTACTTTTCTATATTTACTTTTATGCAAGAGTCAATAATGTTCATCCCTATCCCAATCTATTAATTCTTTAGTGACAAGCATCATGTGGTGGGGAAAGATCCAGGCACATATATCCAGTTGAATATAGGTGATCATGATTCATTATTGTTATTATCCTTGAGATAAATAAGTTGGGAGGTGAAACATTAAGCCCCTATATTCCTATGTGTTTTGTTCAAACTGTTTGTTCTAAAAATATGCTTTGAATGTCAGCAATCATGGAACACTAAATGATAGTTGAGTATGTGGAATTTGCTAAATCAAAGATCTTACATAGCCCCTTCCTGAAAATAAGATGAATTATAATTGTTTGATGTACTGAAAACATAGTTTGTTGGTTTTCAAGAAAGTTTATGGTATATACTTTAACATGTGAATAGCTTCCTACTTGATCATGAGAAGTTTTATGAGAAATGAGCTACTATTTATGATATATATAACGATGCTAGAAAAGGTGATTGAAATTATCATTTATAAAACTTTTGCACTATGCTAGCATTCCCACTTCATAAATTATTTCTTTTATCTTTCACCTACTTGTGGACGAGTAGGAATTAAGCTTGGGATGCTGATATGTCTCCAACGTATCGATTATTTATTAAGTATTCATGCCATATTCACCTGTGTTTACAATTTTTTTATATGGCTTTGATGCATTTTATATGATTTAATTGGAACTAACCCAGACTTGCGTCATTTTCAGCAGAATTACCGTGCTGTTGTTTTTGTGCAGAAAATAAAAGTTCTCATAATCGCCCAAAAAAATTTGACGATTTTTTCTAGAACATATAAGAAATACTGGATCGAAGAACCACCGGAGGGGGGCCACCAGTTGCTCCCAAGGCAACTGGGCGCGACCACCCCTAGGTGGCCACCAGTTGCTCCCAAGGCAATAGGGTGCAGCCACCCCCCTAGGGCGCGCCCTGATGCCTTGGGACCACCCCGTGGCTCCGTTTCGCATGATTCCAACTCTGAAAAATCCTATAAATAGAGAAACCCCCATAAATAAAGCTAGAACTTCCGCTCCGCCGCCGAAAGCCGATGTACCGAAGAAATCTCATCCTAAGCCTTGTTCCGGCACCCTGTCGAAGGGGGCAATCATCATCCCGGCGGTCTCCATGACTAGGAGGGAGTAGTTCACCCTCGGGGCTGAGGGTATGCACTAGTAGCTATGTGATTGATCTCTGCCTCTCGCGTTCTTGAATTGTCACAATCTTGATGTATCATGAGCTTTGTTAATACAGTTGGATCATATGGTGTTCTTCCCTTGCTATATTGATGTGATGAATTGAGTCTTTCCCTTTGATATTTTGTTATGTCGGATTGAATATTGGAGATCACTTGATGTATGTATTGCATGTGGATACCCGTGGTGACAATGGGGTGTTCTATTGATTCACTTGAAATATGTTTTGGTACTCAACTTGCGGATTCCCATGGTGACAACGGGGTAATCTATGCATATGGGTTGATACACGTTCTTGTCCTAATTTCTCCGATAGAAATCTTGGGGTACTCTTTGAAGTTCTTTTGTGTTGGATTGAATATGAGGAATCTGAAATTGTTTGATGCATGTCGAATAATCAACTCATGGATACTTGTGGTGACATTGGAGTATCTACGTGACATTAGAGTTGGTTTATGCGTATCATAAGTGTTATTCTAGTACGAACTCTAGGGCTCTTCGTGACACTTATAGGAATAGCTCAATAGATTGATTGGAAAGAATAATTTTGAGGTGGTTCTACTACCTACAACAATTTTGCCTTATGTTTTCCACTAGATATGAACTTTGGAGTGATTCTTTGTCGCACGTTGAGGGATGATCATATGATTCTATTATGTTAGCGTTGTTGAGAGATTGCACTAGTGAAAGTATGAACCCTAGGCCCTATTTCCAAGCATTAATATACCATTTTGCTCGCTGTTTACGACTTGTTACCTTGTTGTTTTTATTAATCCAGATTACAAAAACCTATATCTACTAGTCATACTACACTTGTATCACCATCTCTTCGCCGGACTAGTGCACCTATACAATTTACCATTGTATTGGGTGTGTTGGGTACATAACATATTTCTTGTATTTGATTGCAGGGTTGTTTGAGAGAGACCATCTTCATTCTACACCTCCCACGGATTGATAAACCTTAGGTCATCCACTTGAACGAAAATTGCTACTGTCCTATAAAACTCTGCGCTTGGAGTCCCGACAAAGTCTATAAGAATAAAACTACGTAGTAGACATCAGGCATACAACCGATTGTCCATCGAACAATCGGCTACCCTGACAACCATCATTTTTGTGCAAGCGGGCGTGCCACGAGCAATCACGTCCTGCTTGTACATAGTATTTTAGTCTTTCTCCTTTGTTTATATTGAGCGAATAGAAAGGCCCCAACAATGGGTAAATGACCCCTGGGATAGTATAAATAAGAGGTGGCTAACAAGCGGAGGTGAGAACTTTAGACCACCCACTAAGACATCTTGTAGATCTAAACACAACAATAAGGGTATTACACCTTCATGGTGGCTTGAACCTGTGTAGCTCCGGTGTGTTCTTGCATTCTTCTTTTGTGCCTCCGACGAGTGATGACTTAGAAATGAGAACGTGTTCAGTCTCTGGCCGAACTCTCAAAGGGTTGTCGACAACAACCCAATGTTAGGTTCTTAGACACCAACAGGCGCAATATACATTTTCCGCATACAAAGAAATAGGTGCGACCAGCCCATGTGCAGGGAAAGGAATAGCCCGAGGGTTGTCAGGGTCCGTTTGTCTCACTTTTCGAGTACTTTTGCGGAATAGGCTGGCTCGATCCTGGTCTTCCCAGTCAAGGATCGTGGAAGACGTCTGTGGGACTCTCTTTGTTTGGTAGCAGTATCGTATGTCGTGGTTAATATAGGAGGACGTCAAGGTTTCCGTTTGGGTGGTTGGGACGCCATCATCGTGCTTTCCAGTGGAGGATGGCCATGTGTGTCCGTATGTGTCTAGCATTACCATTCCTGTGCTGGGTGATTCCTCTCTAGTTATGTTTTTGGTGTCAGTGATATTTGTGCGAGCTTGAGCACAATTAGTGGTGATGTGTGGTAGTCCGAGTGAAAGCCTTGTTCAAGCTCAACGCCGGAACAGACAATGGAGACGCCTTTGGGTGCCACTATACTCCGTGGAGGCATCGTTCGATGGTATTGCGACGCTTCGTCCTCGTCTGCAAGTCTTCAAGGGAAACCTCAAATCCATTTGGATCCTCGATGGCGGCGCTCCCCTCCTTGGAGACATCGACCTGGGTACCCTCTGCTTGCCGGATGACGAGTGTCTAGGACGAGAGGTTAGCCTATGGTGGAGTGGACAAATTGTTTCTTCTTTGTTGGTGTCATCTCCTGGTGTGGTCCGGAGGTGTCGAGGTTTCCCTTATGTGTTCACGGTGGTGGTTGTGCTCGGCGAAGTGATCCGGGTGTGGACTCGGCTCTGTGACGCCCTTTGACCGATAGTGTCATTGTTGTGTTGTAGCCTCTACTGCGCGTGGCCCTTCATCCGGGTGTGGACTCGGTGCCCGTTACCCTTCGGATGCACCGATATCTTGGGTTTAGTCTCAGTGGATTGGAGCTCTTCGTCTACTAAGGTGATGTTTCTCGTGCAAGCCCCCACTGTCGAGGGCAATGGAGAATGATGATTTTCCGTTTCTTATTTCTTTTCGACACTTGCCAGGTTGTTGCCTCAGCGCTATTTTCTCTTTTCTCTTTCATTGTGTTTGGTCATGTGATATGTTCTTCTCTACTTTGTAATCCCTTGTAATTTCCCGACTCTGTCGGGCCCTCTTAATGAATGAAACGTAGCACTGCTAAATTTTGTATTGAAAAAATGTGACATGAGCCTTTTGGGTGGTCGAGCATATTGAGAACAAGTTCTTTTTTGGCGATTAGCTTGCCCCCACCAATCCACCCTTCTGAACGAACTGCAAGCATGATCAGTTGTCGCTTCACACGATTTCATTTTTTCGATAAAGGGCGTTTTCATTATCTCAAAATGTTGCATGAAGCGGATATAAAACATTACGAGTAACACCCGGCCTCTGCATAACTAAGATGCACACTGCCAAACACCAAAAGTCTCACAAAAGAAAATAAAAAAAAACCGACAAATCTGCAACGGTAGAGTCCTATAGACCGACACTATGCCTATGTTGAAAGTGGTGGTGCATCGATCTGGAGCTTATGCTGCCACCCATGTTGGGAAAAAACCTCCATAGCCGCCTGCTCCAACCGTGTACACACCGCCTTGAACAGCGGTTGGTGCTCCAGCCATCGTAGCGTAGACCACGTATGAAGCGAGTGCGTACAACGGAAAATAACCTATATAGGGGAAGCACTTTTGTCATTAAAAACCAAATAATTTCTACATAGCCAAAGTGACCAAAGTAAGGCATACACTCCTACCCTTATTAGCGTTTGGAACCTATTTGAAATACCATGCAACCAATGACCAAATATATTAGCAACACTTGCGGGCGGATACAAATTTGACACTATTTGGATGACTGGCCATTTAAAACGTGCAAACTTGCATTGGAAGAAGATGTGTTTGATTGTCTCATCATGAGCACAAAAGCAACAATGCTTACATCATGGTCAGTTGCATCGTGTAAGGTTGTCTTTGGTTAACACAACTCCCCTACGAAGATACCACATAAAGATTTTAACTTTTAGTGGAATCTTCGACTTCCATATTTTCTTGTTATTACTTACTAGTACCTCAGAATGCGTGAGCACGCAGTACATAGAGTCTACTATGAAAGACCCAGATGTAGTAAGGTTCCAGCGAAACACATCCCGCCCTTGTGTCAGGTTAATCGAATCCAGCCGGGATAAAAGATTATGCCATGACATAAGTCGGGGGGGGGGGGCAATCAAATCCCGCCTGAATGAAATATTCGATGGGGATGAACTGAGCACATGCGCAATAGTATTATTCTTGTCGCGAGCAATGATGTAAAAGGCTGGGTATTGTTCTCGAAGACTGGCATTGCCTAGCCATATGTCTTCTGAGAAACGAACCTCCGACCCATCCTTTATCGCAAAAGACCCAAAGCGAAAGAGATGTTTCTTTGCCTCCATTAGGACAACCCAAAAGTGCGAGTCACCAGGTTTCCAATAGTCCTGAGACACCGCCTTTTGGCCCAGATACTTGTTGCACAGCATGGTTTGCCAAACACCATCCACAGTAAGAAGTTTGAACAACCATTTACTAAGTAGGGCCCCATTCTTGACCTGCAAGTCATGAATTCCAAAGGTACCTTGGTATTTCGGCTTACAAACCAAGCTCCATTTGGCCAGCCTGTATTTTTTCTTTTCATCGTCTCCTTGCCAAAAGAATCTGGATCTAAAATAGTCCAGTCTTTGTAGGACCCCTTTTGGGAGTTGGAAAAAAGAAAGCATATAGAGAACCATATTTGTGAGGATGGAGTTAATCAAAACCGGTCGTCCTCCAACTGAGAGCAATTTGCCTTTCCAACTGCTCAGCCATTTCTCTAGACGCTCCTCTACATGCTTACACTCCACAATGGTGAGACGCCGACAGTGAATTGGTATTCCTAGATATTTAATCAGGAATTGGCCATGTGCACAACCAAACAGGTCATCATAATCGACAGCCGCCTCAACGGCTTCTCTAAAGCAGAAAAGTTCGGTTTTATGGAAGTTAATTTTGAGGCCCGACATTTGCTCAAACGCTGAAAGCAAAAGTTTTAGGTTTCAAGCCTTTTCCAGATCATGCTCCATAAAAAGAATTGTGTCATCGGCATATTATAGAATAGATAGGCCACCATGCACAAGATGTGGCACTACTCCTGCTATCTGGCTGTCCTACTTGGCGCGCTCAATCAGAATAGCCAACATGTTAGCGACAATGTTAAATAACATTAGAGACATGGGGTCAACCTACCATAATCCTTTTTTGTCTGAAAATAATGGCCTACATCATCATTGACTTTGATAGCCACACTACCTCCTCTTACAAAATGTTGGATCCACTGACGCCATTTATCGAAAGAAACCTTTCATTCTTAGGGCCTGTTGGAGAAAAAACCATTTGACCTTGTCATAAGCTTTTTCACCTTTGATTTTCAATACTACTACACTCATATATTTTTGATGCATCTCGTGAACGGTCTCATGCAAAATTACTACTCCATCAAGTATATTCCTTCCTTGCATGAACACCGTTTGAGATGGCCGGACAACATGGTCAGCTACCGAGTTTAACCTATTTGTCGCCACTTTGGTGAAAATCTTGAAGCTAACATTAAGGAGGCATATTGGTCTGAACTGTTGGATCCGTTCGGCCTCATTAATCTTCGGAAACAAGACAATCTCACCAAAATTAAGTCTGAAGAGGTCTAGTCAGTCGGCATGAAGACAATTGAACAACTCCAAAAGGTCAGTCTTGATGATATCCCAGAAATTCTGATAGAATTATGCAGGGAAACCATCTGGGCCTAGAGCTTTGTTATGATCCATTTGGAACACCGCCACTCTCACCTCCTCTTCTAAGAATGGTACCGTTAGGATATCATTTTCTTCCGTCGTGACTTGTGGAATATCATCTATCCGGGTCTCGTCAAGGGTAAAGTTCCATTCCGCCAGCACTCCCAATAGAGATTTGTAGTATTTGGTGATATACTTTTTGAGCTCCACCTGACCTTCGATCCGCCCCTCATCTTGTTGGAGACTGTAAATACATTTCTTCCTATGCCGCCCATTGGCGACCAACTGGAAGTATCTTGTATTACTATCACCCATCAAAATGAAACCGGCTTTGGATCTCTCTGATAGTATTTGATCTCCTCTTCTTGCAAAAGACGAGCAACCTTTTCATTAGATTGATTTTTTAATTCAATCTCTTGTTGAGATAAGTTGCGCGTCTCGGAATTTTTGACGAGGTCATCAATAATGGCAGAGAGACGCTGTTTTTCATTCCACACTATGTGGCCCTTTTCTTTTCTATTTCCGATTTCAAAGTTTTGTCATCCTACACAAGCATACTTGTTTAACGGATCTAGATCTTGACACTTATGACTCATTCAAAATAACTTTCTCAACTGCAAAACATTTGTATTTTTCTGGGACCCCTTCTTCAAGCAGTAATTTTTAGGAATCCATTTTAGCAAGAGTTCTTGAGAATCTTAAGCGTCTTTCCTTGCAGAATTATGTTCGGAATAATCTTTTTTTGTAAAGACATTTTAAATAAACAAATCTAAAGGAAATGTTTGCGTGGGTTGATGGAAATATGATTTCCATCTAAAGATAGGTTGGCACCGGATGATTTGCAGCTAAGAATTCTAAGTTACTCCCTCCATTCCTTTATGTAAGATGTATTATTTTGGACCCGGTAACTATCGGTGTCAAATCCGGCATATCTCGTAGTAGGGGTCCGAAGCTAGGCGTCTTGGAGCGATGGTAACATGGACACAGGATTTTACCCAGGTTCGGGCTCTCTTGAAGAGATAATACCCTACGTCCTGCTTTTGATTGTATTGATATGGGGGATAGTACAGAGTACATGTATCTACCACGAGATTATGAGATGTCATATAATGATCTATTGACTAGCCTGGCCTCGGTTTATATATGCACCGTAGTCCTAGGGTTTAGAGAAGTCCTTGTCTTGTGCGCCAAGTCTTGTGGAATCCTCCTTGTATTCGGCATGGGCTGCCCGAAGTGGCCCATTAGTGAATCATCACGGGGGTCCTCGGCCCGACCCGTTGGTCGGGAGACGACGTGGTGAGTACCCCCTAGTCCAGGACACCGTCAGTAGCCCCCTGAACCGGTCTTCAAGTTGGGGACGCTCCTCGGTTCTTCCGAACTGTTCTTCGTCTTCGGTCGTCGGTCTTGAAAACTGGTTCAACAAATCTTCCCATGTCCGATCTTGAGGATCGCCGAGCTGAATCCGAAGAGTTCACAAGTCAGGCATCCGAGCAGCCCCTTTAAGTTATCGGCATGTATTAATGCCTCATTTTTTTTACGCCACAACTTGGGTCTGAAGTGTTTCCCGTGTGGCGGTATCCTCTTGTGTCCGAGCTCCAATGCCGAACTGTATCCGAGGTGTCTTTTTACAGCCGAGCTCCAACGCCGGACTATGTCCGAGCTCCAACGCCGGACTGTATCCGAGGTGTCATAGATTACCTCGGTCTCTGAAAATTTGAAGGACTTCATCCGAGCTTAAATGCCGGAATAGTCTTTTATGGAGCCAGCCATTCACATCCGAGCCTTATGCCGGACTGCTTCTGAGGCGTCTCCGATCTTGAGCTTTATGCCGGACTGCTTCCGAGCTCCAACGCCGGACTGCATCCGAGCTCCAATGATGATCAGCGTTCGAGGTGTCATAAACTACCTCGGTCTTTAAAAGATTGAACGAATTCTGCCGAGCTTAATGCCGGAAATGCCCTCTATGGAGCCAGCCACTTGCGCCCGAGCTTTATGCCGGACTGCTTCCGAGGTGGTGCACCACCCCGACCGCGGGCTGATTTTTTGTGGATATTCTTGATTGGTGCAATTTATTCTCTGCCGAGATATATAGCCAGTAGCCCTCAAGGTGTGTGTCGGTCTATAACCGAGATGCGCCTGAAGGAAAACATAAAACCGCTGATCCCAGTAGCCCCTGAGACTCAGGTCGATTCGCAAAATCGGCCTGCGGATCAACTCCTAGCTCGGCAGCATACTTCGGAACACAAAAGTGGTGTGCACAGACCTTGAGACTCAGGTTGGGTGCGGCCGACCAACCCAAGGATCATAATCTCCTCGGAAACTGTATTGCACTGAAATTTTCTGCATTGAATTGTCAATGCAGTAGCCCCCGAGACTTGGGTTGGGCAATATGGCCGACCCTAGGATCGTATCTTCTCGGGAACTAGTTCAACCGTCATGTATGTTTTGACAACGCCGAGGTGGAGTTCGGCAGGAAATTTGCCGAACCATAGTTCGGAAAAGAGTTTTCGGGCAAGACCATCGCGCCGAACACCTCAACCAAGAGGATGTCCCGCTTCCTGAAAGGAAAACATAAAATAGGTGAAAGATTTTATAAGCTCAAAAGACCAAAAAACTTGCGTAAAAAACTTTACGTCTAGATTGAATCAAGGTTTTTGGTGCCAATACGAAATTGGTCTTAAAATTGTACTTCCATCGTGCTTTGACATGATACATCTGATCTCTAGACTTCAAGTGGGTCAGCCTTTGGCTTCAACCTCCCTATCCCGAAGGCGGAGTGTTTCTCAGGCCAGTTTAGCGAACTAAACGCGAGCGGCTTTAGAGAGAAACCAGGCTACCCGGCTATTGATCTTACACTTGAGTCGAGAAAGGAGTGGTAGAAAAAGACTTTGCAACGACTAAGAAGAAAACATCTATTATAAAACGGCTCATATTAATTTAAGAGCCCCCAAGTGACTTGGGTAAAAGAATTTTATGTATAATGATTGTATGTACCGAAGTACTTATATAATATCTGTGTTCGCCCGAACTTTGAACGCGTCTTAACCTACCATCGGCTTCTCCCTCTTCGGCCAAGGGCCGAAAAGTGTTATCTACTCCGCCTACCGAGAATATCGGCGGTGTTTCGGATAACCAAGCAATCAGGCCATGAGGCTGTAACAGACAAAGCGCGCCCAGGGAACTTTTGCTATATTACTTATGTAACGTAAGAAGCATCTTCAAAGAAAATAGTGCCCCCAACGGTACCTTTCTTTGGTCGCTCATGATTACTATGAGACTTGTGCAATAGATTTGTGTACGCGTGAGTTCCGTCGTGTGCCGACCATAGTTGAAAACAATAAGAGCGCTAGCTTTCGGTTCACCCGTCTGAGGTACGAGTTCGGATGACCCGATCGTAACAATCGCAGAGGTGCTCCTTTACTCCCTAGCCGAACAATCGGGAACGTAGGGGTAAGCACAGGAGCCAGGCAACCCAGCTTTGCGGAACACTTAAGTCAACATGATGCATATTTTGGCATAATACCGAGCAAGGAAAGAAGCTGTACAATAATAATCACATGCAAAGAGAAAAGGTTTCATAAAGGAAGCCCCCAAGTAAACGGGGTATTTGAATTTGTTTGTAACAAACATAGTTTTGACAAAGAAAGTTTTTCACAAACAACTTTTTGTCAAAAAAGTATAACGCTTGGTCGAACCGAACAAAATTAGAAAGCTGAAAATATTCTAACATGAAAGCGACTTAGCTGGTTAATGTGCTCGGTGTCGATGACGCGATCCGGGCTTGTGGCCGGCCGAGGACGCCCATCGAACTTTGACAGATCCGGTGTGTAGTCTTCGGCATGACCGAGGTCCCAGCCCCCAAGCTCGTCCCGAGGTGACCAAACGAGGAGTTCGGCACTCCGAAGTAGTGTCACGGCTCGGCCGATGTGGCGAGGCGAAGCCCCTGGTCCAGCCGAGGTGGTGGAGTAGGTCGGCAAGGTGACGCCGGGGTGACCGCGTGACGGCAGTCGAAGTCGATTTCCTGCACTCATAAAATAGTGCAAGCCAAAAGTAATAACAAAGAAAGATAATAATTAAAATAAAATCTTCTACTTAATTAATTTAAATGAAGCAAATAAGTGAAGGAATATGGCCTGGGCGCCGAGGTGCCTGAGCGAAGAGTTCGGCTTGACGAAGTGGCAACGCTGCACGGTCGATGTGGCGAGATGAAGTCCTCGGTCCAGTTAACATGGCGAAGCTGTGATCGGCGGACGCCGAAGTCTCATGCAGGTCGGCTGGTGACGCCGAAGTCTCATGCCAGCCGAGGTGTTGAAGCAGGTCGGCTGGTGATGCCGAAGTCTTACGCCAGCTGAGGTGTCGAAGCTGGTCGGCTGGTGACGCCGAATTCTCATGCCAGCCGAGGTGTCGAAGCTGGTCGGCTGGTGACGCCGAAGTCTCCAGAGCGGGTTGATGAGGAGATAACGAAGCCCCTAGTCTAGCCGAGGTGACGAAGCAGGTCGGTAAGGTGACACCAAATCCCCCACGCCAATCGATATCTCAAAGCAGGTCGTCCTGGTGGGAAGAAACGACGACGCGGCAGTGCCGACGCAGGTCGGAATTTATGACGCGGTCAATACCGGCTTAGAAGTGACAGTGCGGCGATGCTGGCACGCCCGACCCGTGCAATCTGTGGGGCGACGCTCTTGTCTTGACGATTATTTGTCCTTCACGATGCCGAACTCTTGGTCGGCTCGCCGAGGTGATGATCCGAGGTGGTTGTTGTCGGCTCGATGGAGCGACCCCGCAATCGACGTTGGCACAGGTTGGTAGCCATGGAGCAACATGGTCGGGCCGGTTTGACATCGGCGCGACGGTCAAGATCGCCTCGAAAAAGACTCAAAATTTGTGGGCACGTGTTTAAAAACAACACACAATACCCTAGAAAAAATTCCTTAAAAAGGATGTCCAATATCCCGTTCATGAAAAAAGATGAATTCGGGTCGGATTCGTTCTCGCGCAGAAAACAGATCCGAAAAATTGGTGCACTCATCGGACGTTTCCTGGAGTTTGAATGGTCGGATTGAGCTGAAATTTTGAGGGGTGATCGGTATGGGAATTCCGCAGCCGATGAACGGTGGGATCTTCCAAACGATGTCCGAGCTGGAAGCTGGACACCTCGCCCAAACTCATCCCGATTCCCGTCCAGATTCGACAGGGCTCCGGTATTTCGTAGATCGCCGAAGATTCCTCCATCGGAATACGACGAAATTTTACAGGGTTATTCTAGACTCAATTCCGCACAATTCCACTGAAGCAATCGTCAAAGCGACACTCGAGGAGGCGGGGACGACAAACACGAATTCGCTGTCCAGAAAAACTGCATGATCGCGCGAGGGCAATGTTGACGTTGAGCCCCCGAGCACCATGGTGGATTCTTCCATGATCTTGGTTGAGATTGGAGTTGATGTTGATGAAGACACCCGTCCGATCTAGATGATCCGACGTGGCGCGCAGTCCTCGGCCTAGCCGAGGTGACCAGTCAAACCGGCGACGAAGATGCCGACGTTGACGATGTAGCTCGGTTCCGACGCGTAGATCGCGATGGAGCCGATCTGAATTTCCATCGCACCGCGGCGACTACCCAGCAGGCTCTCAATGAAAGCACCAATGTCGGTGTCAAATCCGGCATATCTCGTAGTAGGGGTCCTAAGCTAGGCGTCTTGGAGCGATGGTAACATGGACACAGGATTTTACCCAGGTTCGGGCTCTCTTGAAGAGATAATACCCTACGTCCTGCTTTTGATTGTATTGATATGGGGGATAGTACAGAGTACATGTATCTACCACGAGATTATGAGATGTCATATAATGATCTATTGACTAGCCTGACCTCGGTTTATATATGCACCATAGGCCTAGGGTTTAGAGAAGTCCTTGTCTTGTGCGCCAAGTCTTGTGGAATCCTCCTTGTATTCGGCATGGGCTGCCCGAAGTGGCCCATTAGTGAATCATCACGGGGGTCCTCGGCCCGACCCGTTGGTCGGGAGACGACGTGGTGAGTACCTCCTAGTCCAGGACACCGTCAGTAACCAAGGCACATAATCATACAGATGTTATGATTAAATTAACCTTTGCTAGATCATTTATGCTCATAAACTAAATCATTTAGGCTAGGAAAGTAAGATATACACACAATCAGGAGAGAGATACTTTCCATTATTCTCTACACAAGAAAAAAATGCATGCAATCAGGGGAGAGATACTTTCCTTTTTTTTGAAGGGCTAATGACGGAATTACGAGGATTTAGAATAAATGCACCTTACATTATGAAATTTTATCAAAAAACAAATACACCTTATATAAAGGAACGGAGGGAGTATTTGTTTTAAGCTAGTAGATTAGCACACTTGTGCCTCGCCGAAGGCACATGCTGGCTCGCCCCCTCGGTCCGGGGTCTGGAGTCAGTTACGACTGTCGGTCTCTTTGCACTCTCCAAGCAGGCCGAGTGTGCACTCACCTTCGCCCCCCGGTCAGCGGGCGCAGACTCCGCGGCCTACTACTTTGCTGCCCTATACTGGTTTGGGGGCGGGGGATACGATTGGGATGCTAGCAAGTGGCCATACCCCAACTACCTCGGAGGCAGTGCACACTGTTGGGCACGTGGCAGATGACCACAACCCACCAGCGGACACGACAATGGGTGACATAGCTACAACTGGGCACATGGCACGGCCAGGTGCAAACAGCTGGGCTCATGTTGGGCAACCACGCACCAGCCGTCGAGACAGTGGATGCTCTAGTAGGGCACATGACAGGCGGCCAGGCTCAGGCTAGACCCACCACTAATGATATCATCGCCTTCGGAGGGATCCCCGACCCAGCGACTGGAGACAGACGGACGAGTTTTCGTCTCCAAGATCAGCCAAACGTCGACGACATGCAGTTGGGCCGTGCCATGCGAGCGGCTAAGCTTCGTGACATCGAGGCAACTACAAGTATGTCGGTCAATACTAGTTTCTCTATTTTGCATTTCTTTGATGATGATATTGTTTTAAATGCAAACAAGCTCGGGTGTCGTTGGGGTAATAATGGGAAGGAAATTTCTAAATCTGTGAATGACCTGTTAGACTTAGAGGCGGAGAGGGCCATGGAGATGGTTAGAAATATTGCAGTAGTGAAGCATATGAATGATTCCGAAATTAATGCACTTGGGATTAGGGTGCTAGAGTGCCTATGTGAGGATCTAGTAACCCCATCGGTGATACCAGATGAGCATGATGAGATTGGTTCGGAGGGGTATATGGCTCCTCCGCAACCAGATGCTAGCGCACAGCCTGAGACCGGTTATATGGACCGGGTGGCTGGACAAGATAAGCCCAAACGTCTCTGGAAGAGGAAGGTTTATCCTGTATCTGCGGTACGCAGAAGCGCAAGATTTAAGACTGCAAAAAAATTCTATGATGAAACAAGAAAGGAATCTTTTGGAATAGCAAAGGTCTAGCACACTTGGCTAAAAGAAGGTTTCTAGCGGAAGCATCGTTGGAACACAAACTCGATTTTATTGCCCTACCAGAAACCGGTAGAGATAATTTTACTTCGCAATTTCTTAGCACTCTATCCGGTGGAGTTGATTTTGATTGGCGCTGACTACCGCCAAGAGGAAGGTCCGGTGGGATCTTACTTGGGGTTAAGTGTGAGACGCTAGAAGTCCGAAACGTAGTGTTTGAGGACTTTGCCGTCAAATTTAGGGTGCGCTCGAAGGAGGATGGGTTTCAATGGGCACTCGTGGCAGTCTACAGCGTCGCTCAGCCTGAGCTCAAGATGGTCTTTTTGGCTGACCTTGACAGGATCTGTGGGGATGAGCGGCTTATCTTTGTCAAAACCGGGAGATCTCGGGTAGGGGGTTTCGAGCTGTGGATCTTGGATCGATGGGGAACGGGATGAAAGAGGGACAGTGTTTACCCAGGTTCGGGCCCTCTCGAGGAGGTAAAACCATGCGTACTGTTTGATTGTATTGATGTGTGTATGACGATTACAGAGTTGATCTACCACGAGATCGAATGAACTAAACCCTAGATGGGTATGATGATGATTCTGTGTCGTATGAACTAAAACCTCTGGTTTATATAGACACCAGGGGTACCTAGGGTTACACATGGTCGGTTACCATCAGGGGACAGATATGCCGAATCCTCTATCTTGACTTGGAGGACACACAGGGCACCAGAAATTTCTTTCTCGAACACGGAGTTGTCTCATAGCTCGGTCTTCCGATAAGGGCCATAGAGCGGCCCACCAATCCGGTCTATGAGAGATAGACCGGCGGCCCGAGGACCCCTTAGTCCCGGACTCCCTCAGTAGCCCCCGAACTAGCCTCCAATGCCGAGGCATACGACCCCTAGTAGCTCCATGCACCCCGAGTTTCCGGCTTGCGTGGCGAGTTCTTCTCCCCTTCCTTCATCCAGCCGGTAACAATTCGGCTGCCGATGACCTCTTGATTTCTGATTAGTTCATAGTACTTAACCTCAAAGGCCAACTGTCAGAGCGAAAACAGTGCCTTCACCTGACAACTTTCGGCGAAAGGTCACGGCCAGTGGTAACCACGGACCAGTTATGAAGACTGGATTCGCGGTTCGAGGAGGTTCCTCTATTGGCACGTTCCATCAATATGGAGATCGTGCCCCGCTGTTTAAGGGATATGATCAATGATTCGGGTTATCCCACGCGCGCATAACGGCACGATTATATCGGGAAGTGGCGAGGCTTGCGGCACATTAAGGGGACTCTTGGCATTTCTAGCAGCCTTATAAAAGGAAGCAGGCACCGAAATCTCCACACGCTTCTCTGCTCCTTCATCGCCATAGCCTTCCCAACCTCCTGAGCTCAAGCGCCCAGATCCATTTTCTCCCCAGCCCCTCCCAAGCCACTTCCTCAGTTCGGCCATGGCCAAGTCAGATTCCAGAGGAAAGTGGGAGGCTTCCTGCGTCACCGACGATGACATCATGGAGCTGAAGCGCGTCGGTTACCTTTCGGCCGACATTGCTCACCGCACTCCCGAAAAAGGGCAGGTCATCCCCACGCCAAGAAAGGGTGTGAGGGTAGTGTTTGTACCCCACTTCATCAGGAGTCTGGGCTTCCCGCTCCACCCCTTTGTAAGGGGGCTCATGTTTTTTTACGGGTTGGACTTCTATGATCTCCCCCCGAATTCCTTTATGCACATTTTGTCCTTCATTATCGTCTGTGAGGCCTTCCTGCGAGTCTAGACGCACTTCGGCTTGTGGCTTAAGGTCCTCAATGTCAAGCCGAAGATAGTCGACGGCCAACACGCGGACTGTGGGGAGCGCTGATTAGCAAGCTCCCCCGGGTCGAATGGCCGTACGGTACCTTCATCAACACTGTCAAGATTTGGCAGGAGTGGTTCTACATCACCAAACCACGCGGCGCGGACTGGGCAGCACCCGCCGAATTCAGATCCCCCCCCCCCACCAGGTTGGTATCATGGATCAAGAAGGGCCTTGACTGGGGATCGGAGGCGGAGATGAAGTCGCTGCAAAAGTGCATCTCCCAGATGATAAAGGAGAAGATCAAGCTGACCAACGTGGTTCAGGTTATGCTTCGACGCCGCCTCCTTCCTTGTCAACATCGGACTTCCCCGATGTGGTCCTACAAGCTCGACGACGTGGCCACAGTTCTCTACTTCTTCTGCACTACCCACGACAAGCTGTGGAAGACACTGTTCAAGCCTCGGAAGGAATGGCTGGCCAAGGAGGAAGACACCGGCCTCAACGCCGCTAACCCTCCCAAGGAGGTAAGATGAAGTTTTATGATCTTATATTCGGATATTGCCCTTTCAACAAGTAGCGTAACCCCTTCCTCCTTGATTTTACAGAACTGGCTGAACAAGGCTATGCAGATCAATGGTCCGGCCTCGCTGCCCGAGGGCCCCAGGACGCCCTTGTTGGAGGTGATGCTCGTCGAGGCGTCGTACCAGGCGTCGGAGAAGAAGGAGAAAAGGAAGAAAGAGGGAGACCCAGTCACCGTTCAAGAGGACTCCCGGACACTAAGTCCGAGGAAACCCATGCCTCTTCCACTCATGAGGAAGAGCAAGGAGAGGATGGGGAGGAGAGCGACTCCTCCCGAACAAAGAATAGGGTGGCGTCTGACGACACCGAGGAGGATCTGCCTCCTCCTGCCCTGAAAAAGCAATGCAGGGCCAAGGTGGCCCTGGCCGATGACTGCTCGGACTCCACCGGGGGGTCTGAGGCTTCAGAAGGGGTTCCTCTAAGGATCCCCAGGGTCAAGCCCCCGGCCCAAAGGTATGCATCCTCCTAGTACTTTCACATTAAGGTTCATTACTAACCTAACGAACTACATCCATACTGTAGCCCACCGCGTGACCTCCCCACCGATCGAATCTCGGAAGGGGACTCTCCGCCATCCGAGCTAGCAGAGAGCGGGGCCGCCTTGCGCAATACACCTCCTCCAGCTGCCGAGGAGGCCGAGGAGGTGTTGTCCCGGAAGACCCCTCCAGGACCGAACACGGAGGGCGGGGGAGACGACATCATGGCCGAGGTTAATATCTCGGTTGCCGAAGACCAGGAGAGGGGATCCCTCTTGGCAGACAAAGAGGGGGAGCTCGGTCGATCCGATCTCTCTCCGAGGGCGGCCCCGGAGCCCCCAAGACCCCAGGAGCCGTCTATTCCAGACTCCACCAACGAGGGAGCGGGGGCGCCATCACCAGTATCACTCGTAGCAGAGCGGGCCGAAACTGGGTGGCCGGCCATGATGGAGGAGGCCTTGAACAGCTCGTCCATCACTGAAGAAAATCGTGCCCTTATGGGTGCGGTTTTACAAAGCATTCAGTTTGTTGATAGCGGGCTGAAGCAAGCTTTCAGAGGCCTCTTGACGGGCTTCAAGGTAAATCATGTAATACCCTTTTTTCAAAGCAAATTTATTTTATAGGGTTATGCAATCCCCGTATATAGTAGCCCCCGAGACTCTGTCGGGATTGAAGAAAACATGGCAGAGGGTCAAAAATCAACAATTCGGGAGTCTTACAAGCGAAAGCTGTTGTGCAAGCCTCGTCTTCTGCAGCGGCCACCAATGCCATGGAACTGGCCGAGGTGAATCGGAATCTTAAGAGCTCTAATGAGGAACTTGATCGCCTCAACAAGCGGTTCAACGAAGCCCAAGGTAAGTCAGAACTAGACTATTTTAATGCCATGGTTTTTCTCATTAAGTAAAATCTTCGTGTTTTATACCTAAACCTGGAATACCTATTATGACTGTAGTTGTCGCCGCGGAAGATCCTCAAGGCCGAGCTTAAGAAGGCGAGACAAGAGTCTGCCGAACAGAGGGCGGCGGCCGAATATGCAGCCGCCGAGCTGTCGTCGGCAAAGACTGCCTGTGAGAAGCACGAGGCCAGGGTGGCTGAAGTGCAGCAGGAGCTCAAGGACATCGTCACTAAGTGTGAGGTCCTTGAGAAAAATAGTAAGGATCAAGACTCCGATCTAGACTCGTTGAGGTCGGCGATCAAGGAGGCGCGTGTGGAGGCACGAGGCAACCAACAGGAGCTCCGCAAAGTCTGGCTTATTGCGGATGGTAAGCCGTACTTACTGCAATGTGTCTTTGGTGGTAACAGGTTCGCATTGCTCACACGAGTGTGGCGTTCCTCGGGCGCTTTCGCGGATCTTTCGAAGAGTGTGGCGGATGCAGCAAGGTACTTTGCGTCCCATGATGGGGACATCGAGCAAAGGCTATTTTGGGCACAGTTTCAAGTCCTCGAGCACCCTCCCGTCCTCACTCACCAGATGAAGCAACTGATGGAGCTGCATCGGATGGCGGAGCCGGCCATGAAGGACCTCTGCATCCGGCTATGGCCTTTGGAGCCGCTGCCGAGCAGCTACTTTGGCTTGGTGCGGAAGCTGTGCGATGTCGTGCCCCGGATTGACGTCCTGGAGCATTCCATTTGCTTCGAAGGAGCTCGGATGGCCTTCGCAAAGACCATGGTGCACTGGCCAAAGATCAAGCTGACCGACATGGCCACCGGACCCCCGCCTCCTAGTAAGGAGCATAGGCGCCCCGAGCAATACTTTCCCACCGTGATGGATGGTGCTCGAGCCATAGAGGCCCTGTGCTCCAAGGATGTGCTTTATTTTTCCATTGGTTTACATGGTTTATCATGCATTGTTTTATTTTGACTCCTGTGTTGCCGTTCCAATCTGAAAGTTGCCAGTCGTCGGCTTCAATCCCCTTGTAGATGCAACGAGGGGTGTTTCAGCCTACGCATTGTGACTTAGCCAATGTCTTAGTGCCCGGAGGCGGTAGTGTATAAGGGAAACAAGGCAATCAGACTATGCGGCTTTATTGCTTTCACTTAGCCTTAGGAGCTTGACTGCGGGCACTAATGACTAGCCCCCAGTATCTTGTGATGTCCGGGTATGCTGAGGTTGAAACCATTATCACATGATCTGTGTGAATACAGACCCTTCATATAACATGGTCTAACCTCCATCGATTTTAGTTTAACACTTGTCATCGGATCGCCGACTAGTTCGCACTCATTATGACACTCGGTTTTCGGCTTTCTCCACTGAGGTACTTAACCAGACTAGTTGGAAGTGCAATCGCAGTGGTGATCCCTTTACCCTCCTAGTCGAACATGTGCAACGTAAGAGGGTAAACACAGGAGCCGGGCAACCCAACTATTGACCCAAGACATAATTCGGAACCGATTCATATAGGGCAATATCCGAGATGCCGAGCACATAGGATAGTGTCGGTATGATGCTTAGGGCGAGTCTTATAGTCGAGCCCCCAGTCTATTAGCCGATCGCATCTAAGAAAGCATGTACCGAGCTAGTTTGTTTCAGCATCGGAGAGCAAAAAGAGGGATATGCAATATAAATGACTGCAATGGGACCGTAAAAATGGCCTTTATTTCTGATAAGCTCATGACGTCTAACCGTACAATCCGAACTACTGAAGCAACTATTACAGATACTTTTATTTAGAAATAGACTTTTACAGAGGAAAGGTTTACACAAGGCCCTTTATAAGCGGTTTGACATCCCTACTGTGTCGTGTTGCACGTCTGCGACTTTGCTCTGGAGTGGTTTACTCCTTTGGAGGAGATGGGACCGTTGGATGGACCTTTGAGAGAGGGTCTTGAGAGGTCGCCGTAGTGTGTTAGCTTGACCTTGTGTAGATCCTATACGGTACCCGCTTTGTGTCCGAAGATGTGTTTGACCATAGCTCGGTCAAGCTGAATACTTGGTCTTTGGATAGTAGGTCCCCATAGCTGCCCAAGGTATTTTGAGTACGAAGTTGTGACTCCGAGGTACGTACCTTGCTATTATCGGGGCTATGTTGTGGGGAGCGTATTCCTATTTATGTGGAGCATGGGAAGACTCCGGGAGCTGAGATATGGCTCGGGCTCGTTTGCTAGCCTCACGTGCCTTGACGGCGGACGGAGGCTTTGGTGTCGTATTGCCGACCTGAACTTCGGCTGCCAGAGTTGCTGTGTGTTCCTCTGTTCGAAGTGAGCGCTCCATATTGCCACTAACCGTGATGACACCCTTGGGTCCGGGCATCTTGAGCTTCAGATATGCGTAATGGGGAAGTGCGTTAAAGCGAGCGAATGTTGTTCGGCCAAGAAGTGCGTGATAGCCGCTGCGGAAAAAGGCGATGTCGAAGATCAAGTCTTCGCTGCGGAAGTTGTCGGGCGAGCCGAACACTACCTCCAGCGTCACGGTGCCCGAGCAGCGGGCTTCAACGCCTGGGATTACTCCTTTAAAGGTGGTGTTGCTGGGTGTGATCCTTGATGGATCAATACCCATTTTCCTCACTGTATTTGAGTAAATAAAATTGAGGTTGCTGCCTCCGTCCATGAGGACTCTAGTGAGGTGGTACCCATCAATGATGGGGTCGAGTACCAGGGTCGCCGATCCTCCATGACGGATGCTGGTCAGGTGGTCCCTACGGTCGAAGGTGATCGGGCATGCCGACCTTGGGTTGAATTTCGGAGCTACGGGTTCCACGGCATAGACTTCCCGAAGCGCACGTTTCCTCTCCTTCTTTGGTATATGCATGGCGTAGATCATGTTCACAGTCTTTACCTCAGGAGGGAATTGCTTCTGGCCGCCATTGTTCGGCCCGCAAGGCTCGTCATCGTCCTCGCTGCTGGGGCCCTTGCCCTATTCCTCGGCTGTGAGTTTGCTGGCCTATTTGATCACCCAACAGTTACATTTGGTGTGGTTGGCTGGCTTGTCTTGGCTGCCGTGGATTTGAGAGGGCCTGTCCATGATTTTGTCCAGAGAGGTGGGTCCATCCTGGCTCCCTTTAGAGGGCTTCTTCCGCGGTCTAGATTTCGAGTTGCTGAATCCGGCATTTACTGCCGTATCCTCGGCCTCGTCGTTGCTGTGTCGGCGCTTGTTCTTGTTGCACCGTGGTTTCCTGTTTCCATCCCGAACTTTAGAAGTACCGGTGTCGGGGATATTCCCCACGGTTTGACCCGGACAGGAGGAATGACCCGGCCACCATTTGGTGGCTCGGGAGGTCCCCCTGTTTACCGGGTCGACCTAGATGACAAGGCCTAAGGCCTAGTGTGCACCTCGACGGAAGGCGGCTCATGGAGAGGCCTAGAGGGATGGATCATAGAGAAGGCCCAAGAAGAGGAAGAATTCCTTCACAAGAGAAGCAAGACCCGGATTAGAATTCAAGAGAGACTAGTCCTAGTCCTACTCCCAGGAGGACTCTACATGTAAGCCTACCCCTTCAACATATATAAGGAGGGGCGAGGCGCCCCAAGGGGGGCAAGTTAAGTCATTAGAGATAGACAGATTAGAAACCCTCGAGACTAGAGGTAGCGATTCCGTACCCTTGTAATCGAGATCATCATCATCATCAATACACAAAAAGCAGGACGTAGCCTATTACCTCCATCGGAGGGGCCGAACCTGGGTAAACTTGCATCTCTCGATTCCGACCAACCCCTCTCAAGCCGCCACCTAGTAGCGATGGCCTCACACCTAAGTTCTCTCATGAGGACATCTTGCTATGACAAAACCACGACAGTTGGTGCCCACCGTGGGGTTGGCGCATGGTGGTATCATGTTCTTGGAGGGAGCTCTTCAGGGATCGAGGAGCTTGCGATGCACCAAATAAAAAAGAGTCGGCGCTGAAGGATCTAAGTCATCAACAAAGTCAGAATAGCATTGAGATCAAAAGAAAGATTAGGGTTGCATCTGTGTGCTGTTGCGTTCTGCGATCCGCCGAGACCAACTGGAGACCGACAACAATCATCATGACCAGTCTGCTACACTGATCGTCCGAGAAAAACATCATTAAAAATCGTGCAGCGGCGGCAACACAGTCTATACTACACGGTTGACGTGCACCTAACCCATCAACATGGGTCCCAAGGATATTCAATGGCAATCCATCAACATGGGTTCTTCTCACACGAGAGCAAAAGTGTTGCTTTTGACTTTCTGGTCTCAGTCCGACCGGCCGTCCGTCTAGCATGGGTGCAATAAAGATAAGAAAAAAGGGGGGGGGCACGATCTAGAAACAGACATGACCACGACTCGGTTTCCGCCTGTCGCCCGCTGCGTCGTGGCCGGCTCTACCTCGACTCGCCGGCGCGCCTGGCTCCGCAGCCGCGGCCACGCCTCCGCGCGCCCACCTCCGTTGTGACTCACCCTTGCCCCGCCTTGAGTCGCCCCCACCTCCGCGTCATGGCTCCCGGCCGTTGCAGCCTCACCTCTGCTACCGCCTCACTGCGCTGGCCCCGCCGCCACGGCCTCACCTCGCCGCGCTCGCCTCGAGCCGCCTTCACGCGCCGCATCTCCGTCCGGCTTCGTTCCGCACGCCGGTGATGACCCACAAGTATAGGGGATCAATCGTAGTCCTTTCGATAAGTAAGAGTGTCGAACCCAACAAGGAGCAGAAGGAAATGACAAGCGGTTTTCAGCAAGGTAATCTCTGCAAGCACTGAAATTGTAGGTAACAGATAGTTTGATAGCAAGGTAATTTGTAACGAGCAAGTAACGGTAATGGTAAATAAGGTGCAGCAAGGTAGCCCAATCCTTTTGACGCAAAGGACAGGCCAGAACAATCACTAGTAATAGGCAAAGTGTTCTTGAGGGTACACGGGAATTTTGTCTAGTCACTTTTATCATGTTGGTTTGATACGTGTTCGCTACTTTGATAATTTGATATGTGGGTGGACCGGTGCTAAGGTGCTATTCTTACTTGAACTAACAACCTACTTATGATTAACCCCCTCGCAAGCATCCTCAACTACGAGAAAAGTATTAAGACAAAGTCTAACCATAGCATTAAACATGTGGATCCAAATCAGCCCCTTACGAAGTAGCGCATAAACTAGGGTTTAAGCTTCTGTCACTCTAGCAACCCATCATCTAATAACTACTCCACAATGCATTCCCTTAGGCCCATGAATGGTGAAGTGTCATGTTGTCGACTATCACATGACACCACTAAGGGAATCACAACATACATATCATCAAAATATCGAACACATATCAAATTCACATGATTACTCGCAACATGACTTCTCCCGTGACCTCAAGAACAAAGGTAACTACTCACAAATAATAAACATGTTCAAGATCAGAGGAGTAATGAATAGCATAATGGATCTGAACATATAATCTTCCACCAAATAAACCATATAGTAATCAACTACTCAATGTAATCAACACTACTAGTCACCCACAGGTACCAATCTGAGGTTTCGGTACAAAGATTGAACACAAGAGATGAACTAGGGTTTGAGAGGAGATGGTGCTATTGAAGATGTTGATGAAGATTGGCCTCCCAAAGATGAGAGGGGTGTTGGTGATGACGATAGCTTCGATTTCCCCCTCCGGGAGGGAAGTCCCCCCGGTAAAATCGCTCCGCCGGAGGGCAAAAGTGCTCCTGCCCAAGTTCCGCCTCGAGGCGGCGGCGCTTCATCCCGAAAGTCCTCCTCCTATTTTTTTTAGGTTTTTTGGGAATTTATACCAGAAGATGGGCATCGGAAGCGGGCCAGGCTGGGCACAACCCATCAGGGCGCGCCCAGGGGGGCCTGGCGCGCCCTGGTGGGTTGTGCCCACCTGGGGGCCTTCCTCCGGTAGTTTTCAGCTCCAGTAATTTTTATTAAATACAAAAATAATCTCCGTAAATTTTCAGCTTCATTGGAGTTGTGCAGAATAGGTCTCTCTGACGTGCTTTTCTTGGGTCCAGACTTCCAGCTGCCGGTATTCTCCCTCTTTGTGTAAACCTTGCATATTATGAGAGAAAAGGCATTAGAATCACTCCCCAAAGCATTATTATTCAACAAAACAAAGTAAATAATAGTAGGAAATCATGATGCAAAATGGACGTATCAACTCCCCCAAGCTTAGACCTCGCTTGTCCTCAAGCGAAAGCCGAAATTGAAAAGCATGTCCACATGGTTTGAGAGAGAGGTGTCGATAAAAACAAAATACGGACATAGAAGCATCATGCTTATTAACATAACAGCAACAAACCCTAATATAAGAACTTATTTCAATACATTTTTATGATAAGGCTTCTCATGAACAAGTAACAATTCATCACAACATAGAAGTATGAAGCATAAACCTTATTGGAAACCAACAAACTATGTTCTTAGTCAACTTTGCAACTACAATTCATCATATTTTCAGGAAGGGTCTCATGTCGGAGCCTTTTGGCAAGTCCACATACTCAACTATCATTTAGTCTTCTATGATTGCTAACGTTCACGGCATACCCATGAACAAAATGTTTCAACCGGACACGTAGGAAGATAGTGGCTTATAGTTTCGCCTCCCAACTCACTCACCTCAAAGGTGATGTCAACAATAATAACTCATGCCCACCCATATCCAACTGGATATATGTGCCTAGATCTTTCCTCACCACATGATGCTTGCAAAAGGAAAAAGGGAATAGGGAATAGGGAAGAATACTTTGACTCTTGCATAAAAGTAAAAGATAGGCCCTTCACAGAGGGAAGCAGAGGTTGTCATGCGCTTATTGATTTGTATGCCCAACCCCTTAATGTAAAAGAACGTCACACTATATTGCCCCCTATAATAGCAACCTTTATTATGCAGTCCGTCGCTTTTATTACTTTGCCATCATAAGTTCGTATAACGCTCAATTTTCTCTTACACTAATTGATCAAAACACTTTTAGAAGCAATTTTTATTGCCTTATTGCACCGATGACAAATTACTTGAAGGATCTTTCTGGATCCATAGGTAGGTATGGTGGACACTCAAAGAAAGAGTTTGGTTTGGGTTTTTGCATGCACAAGTAGTATCTCTACTTAGTGCGGAATTTTTGGCTAGCAAAGATATTGGGCAAGCACCACATGTTAAAGGATCTATGACAATATAACTTCTATGTGGATATGAACAAACATAAATCATTACGTTGTCTTCCTTGTCCAACGTCAACAATTTTGACATATAATATTTGATGGGGGCTCACAATCATAAAAGATGTCCAAGATAGTGTATTTGCATGTGAATCTTCTCTTCCCTTATTAATTCTTTCATGAATTGCATCATTGACCAATGCTATGTTTGTCAATCTCCAACAAATTACTACTTATACTTTTCATTATGTGATGTCATTACTCACCATAAGATTAGCATATGATTTTTTCATTTGTTTCTTTTCCTTTATTTGATTGCAACCATAAAGTAGAGAAGCAAAAACTCAAACTAAACTTTATTATATAACTTTCACTCAATTACATAGATAGATAGGCCACGAAACTAACACACGAAAATAGATCATGCTAAACTTTTATTCAACTAAAGCAAAGGGAAACTAAGGATCGAACTAAAATAGGTAAAGGTGAATAAAAGTGGTGGTGATATGATACCGGGGCACCTCCCCCAAGCTTGGCATAAGCCAAGGGGAGTGCCCATACCCGTGTGCTCAAGTCTCCGTTGGTGGTGGTGATGAAGAAGGTGGAGGTGTAGAGGAAGTCTTCTTCTTTAACTTATATTTAAGCATAAAGTTTTCCTCCCTTAGATCGTCATTCTCCAATTCAAGCTTTAATATCCTTTGGCATAGGGCCTCCTTGCTTTCCTGCAGAAAACGAGACGGGATAAATTGGACCTTAGGTTTGTATCTTCTAGGGAGGCTTGACTTCTTGAATTCCACATGCATGTCTCCGGGTTGAGGCAATGGATCATCCTCTTCTTCAGAGCTGTCATCTTTTCTTTCCTGCATGGTAGCATCTTCTTCCTCCTCCGAGGTCCATAGATAGGGGTAAATCTCCCTAAAGATCTTCGGGTCTAGAACATAGGGATCAACATGGCTCTCTCCGTCTGAATCTTGGAACGACATATTTTCAGAACTGTCAGGAAAACAGCACGAAACAAGAACAGAGGATTTTTGTGCGATGCGGTCGTCAAAACAGTCGGGGGTATATATAGAGAATTTTTATTCTTGGGAAACAAGTAATTGGAAGGAAAACAGAGTCGGGAAGGCATCCGAGGTGGGCACAACCCACCAGGGCGCGCCCACGGGTGCCTGGCGCGCCCTGGTGTATCGTGCTCACCTCGACCACCTTCTGGTTTATTTTTTTTATTTCCAAAATTCTAAAATATTCCAAAACTGACAAAAAATATTTTTGCGGATTTTTCGGAGTCCGTTTACTTACCGTATCACGTATCTCCTATTTTTAAGTATTCTGGAGTGTTCCGGAAGATTTCTTTTATGTGTTCCTCCGGTGTCATGGTTTGGATAACATTGCTTTCAACGTTAATTGGCGTACCTGAGATATAATTCTTAATTCTTTGTCCATTAACTACCTTCGGATTAGTACCTTCGGCGTTATTAATCTTGATAGCTCCAGAACGATAGACCTCTTCAATAATATATGGTCCTTCCCATTTCGAGAGAAGCTTTCCTGCAAAAAATCTTAAGTGAGAGTTGAACAAAAGAACATAATCTCCTATTTTGAATTCCCGCTTTTGGATTCTCTTGTCATGCCATCTCTTTACTTTTTCTTTGAATAGCTTGGCATTTTCATACGCTTGGGTTCTCCATTCATCTAGTGAGCTAATATCAAATAGCCTCTTCTCACCGGCAAGTTTGAAATCATAGTTGAGCTCTTTGATTGCCCAAAATGCTTTATGTTCTAGTTCTAGAGGCAAATGACAAGCTTCATACACCATTTTATATGGAGACATACCCATAGGATTTTTGTAAGCTGTTCTATAGGCCCAAAGTGCATCATCTAATTTCTTAGACCAATTCTTATGAGACCTATTGACAGTTTTTTGTAATATTAATTTTATTTCTCTATTGCTAAGTTCTACCTGACCACTAGATTGAGGATGATAGGGTGATGCAATTCTATGGTTAACATCATATTTAGCAAGCATCTTATGGAAAGCACCATGAATAAAGTGTGAACCACCATCGGTCATTAAATATCTAGGGACTCCAAACCTCGGGAAGATAAGCTCTTTAAGCATTTTAATGGAGGTGTGGTGATCAGCACTACTAGTTGGAATAGCTTCTACCCACTTAGTGACATACTCAACCGCAACCAAAATATGAGTGTATCCGTTAGAGGAAGGAAAAGGTCCCATATAATCAAAACCCCACACGTCAAATGGTTCAACAACAAGTGAATAATTCATAGGCATTTCTTGATGCTTACCGATATTACCAATTCTTTGACATTCATCACAAGACAAGACAAACTTACGGGCATCCTTGAAGAGAGTAGGCCAATAAAAACCAGATTGCAATACCTTGTGAGCAGTTCTATCTCCCGCATGATGTCCTCCATAAGCTTCAGAATGACATTTTCGTAGGATTTGTTCCTGTTCATGCTCAGGTACACAACGTCTAATAATACCATCCACTCCTTCTTTATAAAGATGTGGGTCATCCCAAAAGTAATGTCTCAAGTCATAGAAGAATTTTTTCTTTTGTTGATATGTAAAGCTAGGTGGTATTTATTTAGCGACAATGTAATTAGCATAATCAGCATACCAAGGTGTGTTGTGTGAGACACTTATTGCAACTACCTGTTCGTCAGGGAAACTATCATCAATAGGTAGTGGGTCATCAAGAATATTTTCTAACCTAGATAAGTTATCAGTTACGGGGTTCTCAGCTCCTTTCCTATCAACGATATGTAAGTCAAATTCTTGAAGCAAAAGAACCCACCTAATAAGTCTAGGTTTAACATCTTTCTTTCCCATAAGATATTTTATAGCAGCATGATCGGTGTGAACAAGAACTTTGGAGTAAAAAATATAGGATCTAAATTTATGACAAGCAAACACAACTGCTAAAAATTCTTTTTTAGTAGTAGCATAATTTCGTTGGGCACTGTCTAAAGTTTTACTAGCATAATGTATAACATTCAATTTCTTATCAACTCTTTGTCCTAGGACAGCACCAACAGCATAATCACTAGCATCACACATAATTTCAAAAGGCAAGTTCCAATCAGGTGGTTGAACGATAGGTGCAGATGTTAAGGCTTTCTTGAGTGTTTCAAAGGCTTCTACACAATCATCATCAAAAACAAAAGGGATATCCTTTTGCAAAAGATTAGTAAGAGGCCTAGAAATTTTAGAGAAGTCTTTAATGAACCTCCTATAAAAACCAGCATGACTAAGGAAACTTCAAATACCTTTAATATCTTTAGGACTTGGCATTTTCTCAATTGCATCAACTTTAGCTATATCCACCTCAATACCTCGTTCAGATATTTTATGCCCCAAGACAACACCTTCATTAACCATAAAGTGACACTTCTCCCAATTCAAGACAAGATTAGTTTGTTCACATCTCTGCAAAACTCGATCAAGGTTGCTTAAGCAATCATCAAAAGAAGTTTCGTAAACGGAAAAATCATCCATGAAAACCTCCACAATCTTTTCACAAAAATCAGAGAATATAGCAGTCATACATCTTTGAAATGTAGCAGGTGCATTGCATAAACCAAAAGGCATACGTCTATAAGCATAGGTTCCAAAAGGGCAAGTAAAGGTGGTTTTCTCTTGATCGGATTGTGACACGGGTATTTGAGAGAAACCAGAATATCCATCTAGGAAACAAAAGTGTGTGTGCTTAGATAGTCTCTCTAGAATTTGATCAATGAAAGGCAAAGGGTAATGATCTTTCCTAGTAGCTTTATTTAATTTTCTAAAATCAATTACCATTCTACAGCCAGTGACAATTCTTTGTGGAATGAGTTCGTTCTTATCATTAGGAACAACAGTAATACCTCCTTTCTTAGGGACACAATGAACGGGACTTACCCATCTACTATCATCTATGGGATAGATTATACCTGCTTCCAGAAGCTTTAATATTTCAGTTCTTACCACTTCTTTCATATTAGGATTCAATCGTCGTTGGTGATCAACAACGGGTTTAGCATCAGGTTCCATATTGATCTTGTGTTGACATAGAGTGGGACTAATGCCCTTAAGATCATCAAGAGTGTATCCAATAGCAGCCCGGTGCTTCCTTAGAACTTTCAATAATCTTTCTTTTTCATGTTCTGAAAGGTTAGCACTAATAATAACAGGATATATCTTTTTCTCATCAAGATAAGCATACTTCAAAGTGTCAGGCAATTGTTTCAATTCAAACAAAGGATCATCTTTAGGTGGAGGAGGACCTCCAAGGGTTTCAATAGGCAAATTGTGTTTCAAGAGAGGTTGTTGTTCGAAAAAGATTTGATCTATTTCATTTCTTTCACGCAAATGCATATCATTTTCATGGTCGAGCAAATATTGTTCTAATGGATCAGTAGGAGGCACAACAATAGAAGCAAGGCCAATTATTTCATCCTTACTAGATAACTCTTTATCACGGGGTTGTCTACTAAACTTGGAAAAATTAAACTCATGAGACACATTACCGAAACTGACACCGACAATTTGTTTTTCACAATCTATCTTAGCATTGACGGTGCTCAAGAAAGGTCTACCAAAGATAATAGGACAAAAGTCATCTTGTGGGGAACCAAGGACTAGAAAATCAGTAGGGTATTTTACTTTCCCACACAAGACTTCAACATCTCTAACAATCCCAAGTGGTGTGATAGTGTCTCTATTAGCAAGTTTAATAGTAACATCAATATCTTCCATTTCAGCAGGTGCTATTTCATTCATAATTTCTTGGTATAAGGTAAAAGGGATAGCACTCACACTAGCACCTAGATCACATAAACCATGGTAGCAATGATCTCCTATTTTAACTGAGACAACGGGCAAGCCTTCTATAGGTCTATGTTTATCTTTCTTATCAGGTTTCGCAATTCTAGCAGCTTCATCACAAAGGTAGATGACATGCCCATCAACATTTTCTACCAAGAGATCTTAAACCATAGCAACACTAGGTTCTACTTTAATTTGCTCAGGGGGTTTAGGTGCTCTAATATTACTCTTACAAACCACAGTTGATACCTTAGCATGTTCCTTTATCCTAACAGGGAAATGTGGTTTTTCAATATAAGCGGTAGGCACAACTGGATCAACATTGTAAAAGATGGTTTCTTCTTTAGCTATGACCGGTTCTTTAATTTCTTCTTTAATAGGGGGATGATATTTAAACCACTTATACTTAGGGAGATCAACGTGAGTAGCAAATGCTTCACGGAAAGAGGCTACTATCTCAGAGCCAAGTCCATATTTAGTGCTAAACTTATGAAAAGTATCGGTATTCATAAAAGATTTAACACAATCAAATTCAAGCTTTATACCTGACTCATTACCTTCGTCGAGTTCCCAATCTTCAGAGTTGCGTTTAATTCTTTCTAAGAGATCCCACTTGAAATCAATAGTCTTCTTCATATAAGAACCATCACAAGAAGTATCGAGCATGGATTGATCATTATGAGAAAGCCGAGCATAAAATTTTTGAATGATAACTTCCCTCATAATGTCATGATTGGGGCATGAATATAACATTGACTTAAGCCTCCCCCAAGCTAGAGCGATACTTTCTCCTTCACGAGGCCAAAAATTATATATATAATTCCGATCAGGATAAAACTTTTGATGGAATTCCAATTGCAAACGATTCCAGTTCCATGATCCAAGATCATCACATAGCCTATACCATGGCAATGCTTTTCCCTCCAAACATAAAGGGAAAACCTTCTTCTTAACTTCATTTCCGGGTAAACCTGCAATCTTAAATAATCCACAAATTTCGTTCACATATAAAAGGTGCATATCAGGATGTTCAGTTCCATCTCCTGCATAAGGTTTAGCAAGCAGTTGTTCTAGCATACCCGAAGGAATTTCATAAGTAACATTTTCAGTAGGT
Source organism: Elymus sibiricus (assembly GCA_039707655.1). Lineage (NCBI taxonomy): Eukaryota > Viridiplantae > Streptophyta > Magnoliopsida > Poales > Poaceae > Elymus > Elymus sibiricus. The sequence continues at coordinate 421,046,056 of CM077665.1, forward strand.
GTTGTAGGTTGAGGGGCAACTAATTGTGGTTCCGGCCGAGGTGAAGATACCCCGAACTAACCCCTCAAAGGATTGTTCTCCATACACTACTAGAAAAAGCCTTATTAGTGGCGCACCTGTTTTCGTTAGTAATGGCGCACTATAGGTGCGCCACTATTAACACGCCACTAGTAACAGATAGTAATGGCGCACCTCTGGTGCGCCATTAGTAATCCAGATATTAATGGCGCACCTCTGGTGCGCCACTACTAACCTTTAGGTGCTCCACTAGTATTGCCTCTAGGTGCGCCACTAATAGCCTTACAGATGTGCCACTAGTAATAAAGGAAGGTGCGCCACTAATAAAGGCTGAAATGCGCCACTAGTAATGTATTTGGAAAACAAAAAAAATCCAAATTTATAGAAAACAACCTATAAGGAAAAATAATTTAAAAACAAAAAATGAAATAGAATCATAATTTTTATTATAGTAAGAATATTACAATGTCTTTACAAGTATCCAATAAAAGGAAAATTGCAAGGAAATAAAAGAAAATCCTAAAACTAATCTTCTAGTAATCTTTTCTTCTTTTTCTTCACTTTATCCCTGCAAAGTGTAACAAAATAAACAGAAAGACAAACAAACTATTTATAACCGATGAAAGTTGAAAGTGGATATGCTTTAACAGAAGGCTAGTACATTAAAATACATACAAATGTGAACCTTGCTGTACAGAACAAGGGAAAAGAAGCATTCATCCATTATAAAGCACATAAAACATAATTGACTATATGTATTCTGGTCATGCTGTTCACGCCATCACAGAAAATAATGCAGTAGCAGCCGCATAATCAAACAATGATGGCAGGATGAAGAACTAGAGCAAGATGAAGATTTCTTACAGCTTGTCACATGGCAAGAAATTTCTTAAGGGACATCACTAAGGGTTGCATTGCTCCCTCTCCCAAACTCTTGCACCTACTCTGTTGCTCGGCGCAACAGCAGCGACCCCGACCGCGGTGACGACGCAAAAGAAGCATGGTCATGCACCTCCGCTTAAGCTTCACCTTGTGCGCCGGGCTGCAACAAACACGAAGATGGAGTCAAATCACCAGCTAAAGCGCTAATTTAATCATGAAGAAATCACTTGTCATAATTAATTTGTAGCTCGAGTTTTGTTTCAGTCAGTCACATAAATTGTGGTTATTTTCGTTCTCATGCTTCATGACTAGAAAACAGTAGACGGTTCATCCCAACACAAGCAAAAAGCTTACACAATTCTCAAGCATCTCTATCTAGAACAACATGACACTTCATTTTCATTCATCAACTTCCCTTGCTGCTGAATACAATAAGAGCAAGATGTATTTCTGCATATGACAGGCATGGAGAAGCAAGCAGCTTGGAAACAAAGGAGATCATGGTGGTTGTTTTCATCCTTATGCTTCATGATGACTAGAAAACACTCCACAATTCGTCCCAACACAAGAAAAACATTCGACGATCCTCATCCATCTCTATCTAGAACAACACAAAACCTTAGTCTCCAGAATTCGTTTACATATGACACGATTACACAAGTCAACGACTCGATCCTCAACCGTAATTGCATATGCGGTTGTTTTCATTCTTATTGTGCTTCATGATGACTAGAAAACATTCCAGAATTCGTTTCGTCCCAACACAAGAAAAGACAGTCCACGGTTCTCATACATCTCTATCTAGAACAAGACAAAACCTTAATCTCCATCAACTTTCTGTCCTACTGAATAAAAGAAGGGCATGATTTATGTTGTGCATGTGACAGGCATGAAGAAGATGCTTGGAAACAGAGGTCCATTTGAATCTCCATATCCATCTCTCCTAGCTACTACCTTCAAACGACATTAATCTTGATCAGCTACCACTGCTACTAAAGAAAAGAAGAGCAAGATATATTCTGTATATATGCAGTCGGTTTTTGGCATTCAAATTGATCAGACAAGAATTGTCTTGGTCATTATGGCACGAACGGTTAAACAAAAAACAAGCTATGAAGATTCGCGAGCAAAGGTAATGGCTAAGCAAACAATGTTGTCTGAAAGAAATGCCTCGATTATCCACATGGTTTAACTGAATGGATTACATTAGACTCGTCATCTGTTTTCATCATCGATCACAGAGAAGAATAACCCCAGAGGTGTCAAGGATTTGACTTGAGTGACACAGGCAGCCAAGCAAATCTGCTACTTATCAACACACACGCACGCGCGCATAGTATATATTATCTGCCGAAGTTAAAAAAAGAAAATCAGAGACAAATGCCTCATGTTGTCTTGTCCCCATGGTTTAATGGAATGGATTGTATCTAATCAGGCATCCAATCAGTGGTTTCATCATCACAGAGAACCCACGAACATGTACAACAATGGAGCAGGTACCTTTGTGTCCGTGGAGCTGCTTGTGCGGGTCATGTCGTCGATGCCCTCCATTGAAGGAAGGAGCTGCCGCTGCTGCTCCAGGGTGAATCAAATCAAGGTGGTGGATTGTAGACCCTGTAATCCATCCATATGCAGCAAACTTGAGTGTTACCCATGACATGCCGGTTTGAGAAAAAGGAGCCCCCCACACACATGCATCTCCTGTCTATCAAAACAGAAACCTTTTCAGGTTGAGTTAACAGCAATGCAATGTAGCAAAAGACTAGAGCAGGAGCAAAATCGAACCTCTTCCTCCTGGAGCTTGCTTGTTTGTTTGTTTGTTTGTTTGTTTGTTAGGGGCGTTGAGGTTCTCCTGCACTGCAGCAGGGAAGAGGAGGGAGCTTCAGCAACAGAGCAGAGAATCGAATGGAATCCAACAGAGAGGGGGAGAGAAGACGCCCTGCAGATGGTGGAGGATGAGGACCTGTAGATGGATGGTGAGGGAACCGCATCACCGTCAGGAAGAAGAAGAAGATGACTAGTCCTTGAGCTACTGGCCCATGGTGCTGATGGTCTTGGATGTCGGGTGTGTGCCTGTGTGAGGAAGAGAGATCATCAGGAGAGGGAGGGAAAGGGAAGAAGGGCAGAAGAACCATGGCAACGGCACTCACCTGGATCGGACTTTGACGAGATGCTCCATGGGGTGGGTCTCCTTGACGAGCAGGTCCGGTCCCGGCGCGGATCTGGCCGCCGCCATGGATCTCCCTCTCCTCTCCTCTCGTGATGACGGCAGGGGAGGAGGGAGTCACCTGGCCGACGCCATAGATCTCCCTCTCCTCCCCTGTCCTGTCCTCTCGTCGTCGCCGCCGGTTACCATGGCCGGGCGGCTAGGGTTTCCAGCGCGAGGAAGTGAGGGAGGGAGGGCGGCTATGACCGCTGCGTGAGCTACCGGAGTGGATCCCGCCGCCATAGAGAGAAGGGGAGGGATCGCCGGGGTTGGCGGCGGCGGCTAGGTTGGTTGGGAAGGGTGAGGTGGTGGGTGGTTGGCGGCGGCGGCGATGCGGGAGACGAGGGGAGGGATGGGATTGGGGTGGGTGGGAGATGAGGCGTGGGTGGGAATTAGCAATGGGAGGGGCGCTAGCAATGGCGCACTGGGAGGGGTGCGCCATACATACATATATCAATGGCGCACCGTGGGTGTGGTGCGCCATTACTAGTTAAACTAGTAATGGCGCACCACACCCACGGTGCGCCACTGGTAAGTCTGGGGAGGGGGGTGTGTTTGTGTGTGTGTGGTGTGGTGTGTCTGTGTGTGTGAGCAATAGTAATGGCGCACCTCCCTGGTGCGCCATTACTATTGCTCACACACACAGACACACCACACCACACACACATAGCAATGGCGCACCACACCAAGGTGCGCCATTACTATGTAGCATAGTAATGGCGCACCTTGGTGTGGTGCGCCATTGCTATGTCTGGTGAGGTGGGGGGGTGGGCAAAAAAAATAACAATGGTGCACTGCTCAGGTGGTGCGCCACTACTAAACAAATAACAATGGCGCACCTGTTTCTGGTGCGCCATTGCTATATAGCAGTGGCGCACCACCACCATGGTGCGCCACTAATAGGGATATTGGCTATAGCCAGTTTTCTAGTAGTGATAGTAGCAAAGTAGCGATAAATTTTAGCACGTAGTATAAGTTTTTCCTTACCGATTTCCACTTACCAAGAGCGCTTCACTCCCCGGCAATGGTGCCAGAAAAGAGTCTTGATGACCCACAAGTATAGGGTATCAATCGTAGTCCTTTCGATAAGTAAGAGTGTCGAACCCAACGAGGAGCAGAAGGAAATGACAAGCGGTTTTCAGCAAGGTAATCTCTGCAAGCACTGAAATTGTAGGTAACAGATAGTTTGATAGCAAGGTAATTTGTAACGAGCAAGTAACGGTAACGGTAAATAAGGTGCAGCAAGGTAGCCCAATCCTTTTGAGGCAAAGGCAGGCCAGAACAATCACTAGTAATAAGAAAAGTGTTCTTGAGGGTACACGGGAATTTTGTCTAGTCACTTTTATCATGTTGGTTTGATTCGTGTTCGCTACTTTGATAATTTGATATGTGGGTGGACCGGTGCTAAGGTGCTGTTCTTACTTGAACTAACAACCTACTTATGATTAACACCCTCGCAAGCATCCGCAACTACGAGAAAAGTATTAAGACAAAGTCTAACCATAGCATTAAACATGTGGATCCAAATCAGCCCCTTACGAAGTAGCGCATAAACTAGGGTTTAAGCTTTTGTCACTCTAGCAACCCATCATCTAATAACTACTCCACAATGCATTCCCTTAGGCCCATGAATGGTGAAGTGTCATGTTGTCGACTATCACATGACACCACTAAGGGAATCACAACATACATATCATCAAAATATCGAACACATATCAAATTCACATGATTACTCGCAACATGACTTCTCCCGTGACCTCAAGAACAAAGGTAACTACTTACAAATAATAAACATGCTCAAGATCAGAGGAGTAATGAATAGCATAATGGATCTGAACATATAATCTTCCACCAAATAAACCATATAGTAATCAACTACTCAAGGTAATCAACACTACTAGTCACCCACAGGTACCAATCTGAGGTTCCGGTACAAAGATTGAACACAAGAGATGAACTAGGGTTTGAGAGGAGATGGTGCTGTTGAAGATGTTGATGAAGATTGGCCTCCCAAAGATGAGAGGGGTGTTGGTGATGACGATAGCTTCGATTTCCCCCTCCGGGAGGGAAGTTCCCCTGGCGGAATCGCTCCGCCGGAGGGCAAAAGTGCTCCTACCCATGTTTCGCCTCGAGGCAGCGGTGCTTCGTCCCGAAAGTCCTCCTCCTAATTTTTTTAGGTTTTTTTGGGAATTTATACAAGAAGATGGGCACCGGAAGCGGGCCAGGCTAGGCACAACCCATCAGGGCGTGCCCAGGGGGGCCTGGCGCGCCCTGGTGGGTTGTGCCCACCTGGGGGCCTTCCTCCGGTAGTTTTCAGTTCCAGTAATTTTTATTAAATACAAAAATAATCTCCATAAATTTTCAGCTTCATTGGAGTTGTGCAGAATAGGTATCTCTGACGTGCTTTTCTTGGGTCCAGAATTCCAGCTGCCGGTATTCTCCCTCTTTGTGTAAACCTTGCATATTATGAGAGAAAAGGCATTAGAATCGCTCCCCAAAGAATTATTATTCAACAAAACAAAGTAAATAATAGTAGGAAATCATGATGCAAAATGGACGTATCAGCCGGCCCGCTTGCTCCGATGCGCTCACCCGCCCCGCCTCTGCGCGCCTCTGCTCCGCGCGGGCTTCTCTCACTTCTCCATCAAGTACTGCTACTCCGGTGAGGGGCTGGATTCGCTCTGTGACATGGAGACGGGCGAGGACTTGCGTGATATGCTGAACCTGGTGCTCTACCAGGACTGGCAGGTCCGTGTGTCAACGACCTAAACACGCGCCGGTTCCGGGTCTACCTGTACCGCGACACAGCCGCCACCCCTTACGTCGGCCACCCGGGCCCTAGGGAAACCAGCTCCCATGAGGTGTAGCGCGACGTCGCCGGCTCTGCTGCCAGCGAAGGCGGCCAACGTCGACAATGGGCGGCCTTCCGAGGGCCTGGCCGCTCCCGCTCCCTCTCTCTTGCGGCGGATCATGACGTCGCGGAATACGTTGTGCGAGACGTCGACGGCTGGCACAGCGCCCTCCAAGCAGAACATGAACATGTTGTTGAAGTTGATGTTTCAAATAAACAATAGATATTCAGACATGCTGACACTTAACAAGCGAGATGAGCATGATAGTCATGTGAGACGGTTCCATCAAGACAGATTGCCATTCGAGTCAGGAGCAGCAAATCCACTTAGGGGCTCTGGTTTCCCTAGCCGGGAGATACCGGCAAATAATAGAATGATCACACCCCACCGTGGATCTTCATGCAGATTATGATGAGAACAGATCCTATTGTTTCAGTGCCTAAAGTGTTAAAGGACATTGCTGTGAACCCGACTGTGCTCGTGCGTTGGATTCAAATGGAACATCAGAAGAGGTCACCATCAGAGCCTCAGCCTGCTTCAGGTATCATATCTAGTGGCATGATCAATAATGTCACTGCTGGGATGGTTATACCACCCAGCAATGCTCCAAAGACCACAGGAGTTGCACACATTCCTTCTTATAGGCCACAAGAAACATTGACAGCCTCTGTGAATTCACAAAATGACCCTGGAGTATTACGTATGAAGTCCCGTGATCCCCGTCGTCTCCTCCATAATAACACATCACATATGAACGATACACCAAACTCTGATCAAGCCAAAAGCAATGGAATTGCCCCGCCGGCCTTCCAGGACAGCAAAGACAATTTGATTAACCATGAACAACTGGCGGAGCAACTTCAAACTATTGTGTTGTCATCTCAACCAGTCTCGTCATCCAGCATTACTCGACAGACCACCATGAGCTCAGCGTAAATAGGGCCGATCCAAGAGTAGCTACTAGACAGAATGATTCCAATGATGTTGTCCCTGCTACAACACTTGGTACCAGGCCACTAGCTAACCAGTGGGGTGATCTTGATGACCTCCTCAACGGTTATGATGACCAGCAGAAGGCTCTCATACAGAAGGAAGGGCAAGACGTATCATAGAATAACACATGATGTTTTCATCGAGTAAACTTTGTTTAGTGCTAGATTTGGATCACACTCTCCTCAATTCTGCAAAGTTTATAGAAGTGGATCCTATTCATGAAGAGGTTTTCCGGAGGAAAAGAGGAGCTAAAAGACAAAAGAAGGTCACAAGGTGCTACTACTACATTAGAAGTACATCTAGGCGGTCATCGGACTGCGTCCAGCATTATCCAACACCAGCGTCTGTGTTTATCCGACAAAATATCAGGTGATATTTGTCCCATCTATTTTTACATACATATTAAAATCTTCGAGAACAATTACTGTGGCTTGTAATATTTCTTATGCAGGGCAAATGTTTACTATAAAAATACTGCCACATCACGCCCGGTGTGTTTATAAGGAGCTCGCACCAACATCCTCATGGGCCAGCGTCTGCCCATGTCGTGCCTGCTCGCTCAAGCCGCCCAACGGATGCACGTGAGCCGCCGCCCCTGCGGTCCGCTCTACATCAACACACTGGTGCCGCGCTTGCTCACTTAAGCCGCCCATTGGATGCGCGTGAGCCGCCGCCCCTACGGTCCGGTCTACATCAACAATGTCGTGGCCACCTCGCGCGGCCGCAATGGCTTCCAACGCTGCGGCCGACTCATGCGTCCGCCGCCGGCTTACAATGTCGCGGCCGACTCGTGCGTCCACACTGGCTTACAACGCCGTGGCTGACTCGCATCCGCACCAGTTTACAATGCTGCGGACGACTCGCACGTCCACACGGGCTTACAACATCGTGACCGACTTGCATCTGCACTAGTTTCCAATATCGCAGTCGACTCTCGCATCTACATCAACACGCTGATACGTCTCCAACGTATCTATAATTTTTGCTTGTTCCATGCTGTTATATTATCATTCTTGGATGTTTTACAATCATTTTATAACAACTTTATATCATTTTTTGGGACTAACCTATTGACATAGTGTCAAAGTGCCAGTTGCTGTTTTTGCTTGTTTTTTACTTCGTAGAATATCAGTACCAAACGGAGTCCAATCGCGACGAAACTTTTTGGAGATTTTTTTTGGACCAGAAGACACCCAGTGGGCCAAGGAAGTGCCAGAGAGGTGGGTTGTGGAGGCCACAACCCACCAGGGCGCGCAAGGGGGCCCCCGGCGCGCCCTGATGGGTTGTGCCCTCCAAGGGGCCCCCCTCCACCGCCTGTGACGCCTATAAATACCCAAATATTCAGAAAACCCTAGGGGAGTCAACGAAAAACACATCCAGCCGCCGCAAGTTCCAGAGCCTCAAGATCCAATCTAACACCATCACGGAGGGGTTCATCTTCTTCATAGGTGCCTCTCCGATGATGCGTGAGTAGTCCACCATAGACCTAAGGGTCCGTAGGCCATAGCTAGATGGCTTCCTCTCTCTCTTTTGATTCTCAATACAATGGTCTCTTAGAGATCTATTTGATGTAAACTTTTGCCGTGTGTTTGTTGGGATCCGATGAATTTTGCGTTCATGATCAGTTTCTATCCATGAATATTATTTGAGTCTTCTTGGATCTCTTATATGCATGATTACTTATAGCCTCATATTTCTTGTTCGAATCTTTGGTTTAGTTAGGCCAACTAGATCGATTTTTCTTGCCATGGGAAGAGGTGCTTTGTGATGGGTTCGATCTTGCGGTGTCCTTTCCCAGTGACAGAAGGGGCAGCAAGGCACGCATGTATCGTTGCCATTAAGGATAACAAGATGGGGTCTATTCCTACATGAATAGATCTTGTCTACATCATGTCATCGTTCTTATTGCATTACTCCGTTTTTCCGTGAACTTAATACACTAGATGCATGCTGGATAGCGGTCGATGTGTGGAGTAATAGTGGTAGATGCAGGCAGGAGTCGGTCTACTTATCTTGGACGTGATGCCTATATAATGATCATCGCCTTGGATATCGTCATGATTATTTGATCTTCTATCAATTGCCCAACAATAATTTATTCACCCACCGTGTGTTATACTCATGAGAGAAGCCACTAGTGAAACCTACGGCCCCCGGGTCTACTTTTCCAACATATTGCTTTCCGATCTATCTTTTTGCCTCTTTGCTTTCAGATCTACTATACCAAAAACCCAAAATTATATTGCTGCACTTTTTATTTTCCCTTTTTATTCTGTGTTCTTGAGAGATCTATCTCTCCTATTTATCACTACCAAATCTATCTTTTTACCGTAGAGAGATTGACAATCTCTCTTACGCGTCGGGTTGCAAGTATTTGTTATTTGTGTGCAGGTGCTGCTTATTAGGTGGTGGTGATCCTCCTACTGGTTCGATACCTTGGTTTCATAACTGAGGGAAATACTTACCGTCGCTCATCCCTTCCTCTTTGGGGAAATACCGACGCAGTCTCAAGCCACGTCAAAGGAATTTCTGGCGCCGTTGCCAGGGAGGAAGCGGTCTCTTCTACGTGCCAATCTCTGGCGCCAAGGAGACACCATCATCAACTACCAGGTTCCTAATCTCAAATCCCATCTCGTTGCAATTACATTATTTGCCATTTGCCTCTCGTTTTCATCTCCCCCACTTCACCAATTTAGCGTTTTATTCGCCCTCTTTTTCGTTTGCCTTTTTCTCTTCGGGTCTCTTGTTTGCTTGTCACCATGAGTGATTTTGGTATGGCAGAAACACATGATGGCAGGACTCCCAAAATTGGACGTTATGGTAATCTAAATGCTAAAACTTTTATTTTGAGGCAAGGGAACGTTATAGGAAAAGAAACTATCCAAGAATTTTTCAATTGCGTTGGAAATTTGCCTCTTGATGATACTCCTATACTAAAAAAACTAAAACTTATGCGGAAGCTATTTCAGCGCTAGTTCTGAAACTTGAAAATAGATTTATCCGTACCCATCCTACCTTGCAAAGATTATTTTATGAGCTACCCGTTATTAAGAATCCCAAGGCTAAGAAGCTAGCTACCCTTGTTCTCATGCATGAATTTCATCACATAATACGGGAAGCTAGGGAGATTTTTGGTTTCTATGGTATGAGCCATGAAAAACCGGTAATACGGGAGATCCTCTACAATAGTGATTACATGATGAGATATTTGCTTGAAAATAATCAAATTTTTGATGAGAATCTCAAAAAGGAAGTCCCCGTTTTAGACATGCTCCAACAAGTTTTCAATGATCTAAACCAACAATATTCTTGGATTGTGGCCGGGAATCAAAGGGGGTACGTAGAGGGACAACTTGATAATGCTAACGTCATTATGGATGATGTGTTCCAAGTTTTATTTGCAAAACCTCTCGACAAAAACACCGCTACGAAAACCAAAGATGACAATACTTGAAACTATGTGTTATGCCTAGCTAGGGGCGTAAAACGATAGCGCTTGTTGGGAAGCAACCCAATGAATAAATTTATTTTTGCTTTTTCCTTTCTGTTTTTGAGTGTTGACACAATTATGCCTCTGTTATGATTGTGTTTTTATGGTTTATTTAGTGTTTGTGCCAAGTAGAACCTTTAGGATGATTCATAAGATGAGTACAAGCGATGCTGAATCTGAAACAGAAACTTTGCGTCCAGTGTTTGAATTTTCATTTCTTACTGGAACGTGATCTTGAGCTTATTTTAACACAGTGTTGCTATACAAATTCTTTACGTTGTACTAATTTTTCAGAATTTTTAGAATTACAGAAGTATGGTTAGAGTACAGATTACTACAGACTGTTCTGTTTAAGACAGATTCTGTTTTCGTTGCATTGTGTGCTTGTTTTGATGAATCTATGGGTTATATTGAAGGGTATGAGCCATGGTAAAGTTAAAATACAGTAGGTATAATGCAATAACAAAATATGAATGGGTTTGCAACAGCACCTAAAGTAGTGATTTGCTTTATTATACTTACGGATCTCACGAAGATTTTGTTGAGTTTCGTGTGATTGAAGTTTTCAAGTTTTGGGTGAGATCAAGATGGATGAAGGAATAAGGAGTGAAAAGAGCCTAAGCTTGGGGATGCTACAGCACCCCCAAGATATATCCAAAGATAAGCAAGCAACTAAGCTTGGGGATGCCCCCGAGTGGCATCCCCTCTTTCTTCTAACAACCATCGGTATTTTACTTGGAGCTATATTTTTATTCGTCACATATCATGAGTTTTGCTTGGAGCGTCTTGTATCATTTGAGTCTTTTCTTGCTTTGCTTGTTAGTTTGTCACTTGTATCCTTGCTGGACACACATATTTGGGAGAGCCAAAATTATGCTATGATATGTTAGAATTGCTCTGTATGCTTCACTTAAACTTTTTGAGCTATAGAATTGCTCTAGTGCTTCACTTATATCTTTTTGAGCACGGTGTGCGTGGAAATTTTTGTAGAAATACTCTCATGCTTCACTTAGATTAATTTGAGAGTTAGTAAATTTTGAAGAAATCCTCTCATGCTTCACTTATACCTTTTTGAGAGATGAAAACTCTATGCTCATGTGCTTCACTTAAATTTATTTGAGCTTGGCAAAAAGCAATGGCAATATATGAAACTAGTCCCAAAGTGATAGATATCCAAGGAGGATATAATAAAAACTTTCATGAAGATCATTGGACAAATTAAACTTGATTCCTTGTAATAGTTTTGAAACATGATGATAGTAATATGTGAGTCATGTTAGTGAGTAATTATGCATTAGTAGGAATATTGGTGTTAAGGTTTGTGACTCCCTATGCAAGTACGAAAGTCAATAGTTAAGCAATGAAATTACATCCTACTTATGGTGCATTATTCGGTGTTAGTTATGCTCAATGCTCGCTTATGTGAATTTTCGTTTCTTGGTTTGGTTGCTTCTCAATCTATTTGCTAGCCTCCATTTGTACTAAGTAGAAATACTACTTGTGCATCCAAAATCCTTAAACCAAGTTTTGCCTTATGAGTCCACAATACCTACCTATATGCGGTATTTCCATGCCGTTCCAAGCAAATTTGTATGTGTCATCTTTAATTTTCAAAATAAAATTCTCTTTTGTGTGCTCGTACCGCTCATGAAACGGTGGGGAGTGTCCAATATTTTTCCATGCTAGATGTGTTATTCTCAAGATGAGTGTTTATCCACTTGTCATTGCACGAGAGTGCGGCGGTAATATGGATGCCCATTCCCGAAATGAAAAACAAAAAAATATTTACTTTATGTTGTCAAATAATAAATTCCTTGGAAAGTGTTGGTATGGAAGGCAACCGTGGATACGGCCCGCCATGGACTGTGAAAGAATGGTGGAAAAAGGAATAAACTTTATTTTTTGTTTGGGAACCGCCTATGATATATCTAGCATGGAAAGTATTGTGAGCTACTTTGTCTTCGTTGACAGGAAAGGCATGACACTCAAAATATTTTTCCCTCTCAATTTAAAACTTTGAGCTCTGGCACCTCTACAAATCCCTACTTCCCTCTGCGAATGGCCTATCTATTTACTTTATGCAATTTTTATTTTTACTTTGAGTCTCTATCTTCTCCTATAAAGCACCAACTAGGGGGCACTATGATCGTGCTTGAGCATTGGGTGTAGCTAATATTTGAGTGTGTTTCATGAATGGATCAATGATTGAGCATGATGGGCTAGGGATAACTTTCTTTAGGGTTGATATTTTGAAAGACATGGTTGCTTGTTGGCATGCTTGAGTATTGAAGTCATTATGTTAAGACTAGACTATTGCTTTGAATCATCTAAAAGTCCAAATGTCCATGCTACAAAGAAAAGAATATGAGACGAACATGTTAGGCAGCATTCCACATCAAAAATTCTATTTTTATCAATTACCTACTCGAGGACAAGTAGGAATTAAGCTTGGGGATGCTGATACGTCTCCAACGTATCTATAATTTTTGCTTGTTCCATGTTGTTATATTATCATTCTTGGATGTTTTACCAGCATTTTATAACAACTTTATATCATTTTTTGGGACTAACCTATTGACATAGTGCCAAAGTGCCAGTTGCTATTTTTCCTTGTTTTTTACTTCGCAGGATATCAGTACCAAACGGAGTCCAATCGCGACGAAAAATTTTGGAGATTTTTTTTGGACCAGAAGACACCCAGTGGGCCAAAGAAGTGCCAGAGAGGTGGGCTGTGGAGGCCACAACTCACCAGGGCGCGCCAGGAGGGCCCCGACGCGCCCTGATGGGTTGTGCCCTCCACGGGGCCCCCTCCACCGTCTCTGACGCCTATAAATACCCAAATATTCAGAAAACCCTATGGGAGTCGACGAAAAACACATCCAGCCGCCGCAAGTTCCAGAGCCTCAAGATCCAATCTAACACCATCACGGAGGGGTTCATCTTCTTCATAGGTGCCTCTCCGATGATGCGTGAGTAGTCCACCATAGACCTACGGGTCCGTAGGCAGTAGCTAGATGGCTTCCTATCTCTCTTGGACGTGATGCCTATATAATGATCATCGCGTTGGATATCGTCATGATTATTTGATCTTCTATCAATTGCCCAACAGTAATTTGTTCACCCACCGTGTGCTATACTCATGAGAGAAGCCACTAGTGAAACCTACGGCCCCCGGGTCTACTTTTCCAACATATTACTTTCCGATCTATCTTTTTGCCTCTTTGCTTTCAGATCTACTGTACCAAAAACCCAAAATTATATTGCTGCACTTTTTATTTGCCCTTTTTATTCTGTGTTCTTGAGAGATCTATCTCTCTTATCTATCACTACCTAATCTATCTTTTTACCGTAGAGAGATTGACAACCTCTCTTACGCGTCGGGTTGCAAGTATTTGTTATTTGTGCGCAGGTGCTGCTTATTAGGTGGTGGTGATCCTCCTACTGGTTCGATACCTTGGTTTCATAACTGAGGGAAATACTTACCGGCGCTGTGCTGCATTATCCCTTCCTCTTTGGGGAAATACCGACGCAGTCTCAAGCCACGTCACACGCCGGGGCCGCGCCCGCCCGTACGAGCCGCCCAACGGACGCGCGCAAGCCGCCTCCCCTGCGGCCCGGTCTACTCCAACAACATTGGAGCAAAGGAAAAAGGGGACATTTAGAATCATGTCTTACGCAACGTTGTCAAAGCTCGCGTCAGCTTCCACTCGCGCCGGGTTGCTCAGTGGATAGGCGCATTTGCCTGTTATCCCCGCGATCCGGTCTACTTCGACATACCAAAAGAAACAGGAGAGCTTTCCATGAAGGAAACATCCCTGGAAGAGCAAACAAAAGGGACGACCACAACAGAGCTGGCAAATTCAAAAGCCACCGGCGAAAAATAAAAAATGACCCTGGGGGAGCCAGGAGAGTCGGACCAAGTGAGAGTAGCCAAGAAGGGGTCAAGAGGCATATGCACTCAATTTGGCCATGATATTTGCCAAAGACACACGATGAGCATCACGAAGATCATCAGCTCACTACATTTTCTTCAGTTTGGATAAATTACATCGTTCAGCCGTCAACCTTAAGCCGGTTTATGCCACAGCCAAGTATGAAGACTCCTAAGCCGCCTCCTCGAGTCGACTTAAGACTCGGGGGCTACACAGACATGGCTCGGCAGAGTTGATCGGTTTCAGCAAATACAATATCCCCGAGTCATTGCAAGGAAGACAACCCGGTCCCGGGGGCTGCTGCCTTATTAGCGAAAAATTTAAAGTCACCCAAGAGGACTAGCTGCCACGATGCGCAGTTCAAATATGGGTGCCTTGCCTTATTGGCAAAAAATTAAAAGTCGCCCAAGAGGACTAGCTGCCACGATGCGCAGTTCAAACATGGATGCCCTGCCTTATGGACGAAAAATTAAAGGTTGCCAAAGAGGACCAACTGCCACGATGCGTTGTTCAAACATAGATATCCTGCGTTATGGGATCATCATATTATCATGTTATGATCAATGGAATAAAGCCGGCTTATCTGGACCCTAGATGTTTTGCAGTAGTAACATTGTCTCATCAAACACAATAAACTACGCAGAAGGGGCGTTCTCTCGCGTTGTCCACGTCATCAGGGGTACTGTTTAGGGATAGGCTGTTTGGTTCCGCGCGTGTGCTGTGGCAGGCGGCGGTTCGCGGCGCGTCCTCCACAGCCGAGCTGAGTGGGTTGAGATGGGCCCTACCTCTCAGGGAGAGGTTGTTTGGTTCTGCGCGTGGGCTGTGGCAGGCGGCGGTTCGCGGCGCGTCCTCGACAGCCGAGCTAAGTGGGCGTGTCAGCGTGGGTTACTGCGTTGTGTGTGGGCGTGAGAGATGGCGATGGGTGGAGTCAGGCCGCTTTTTCTGGTGCGCCCGGTGCACTGGTCCTTCAAGTAAATTCAACTGACTCGTCCTTGCGGTGTGGTGGATGCAGCTCACGTACCAATCGCTGTCTTGCGTGCGATTTCCTTCTTCTTATATACGTCCGTCGCTCTCATCCTCTGTTCCTCCTCCGCCTCACTCCACCCACCGTTGTACTGAGTTTGCAGATCGCCGTGAAGGTAGGTTGGCTCTCCCTTACGGAAATGCCTATACGTATTCTTCTCTTTTCCGGATCTGTTGGTGTTGTGCTTACTACTCCTGGATGTTGTGTGTTTTCAGATGGTCGTTCGCTGACTATCAAACCTGTGGATGTTCATCGTTCGCTCCTCTTGTTCATCTTCCTATTGTCCGTTTGTCATCGTCATCAAGGTACGGTTCCCGGTCTGCTCATGCGTGCTCATGGATGTTTGTGTGTTGATTTTCGATTCCTGCGCCTCTCAGTTCATTCACGCTCATGAGGTGTTTGCTTTTATGTCTGCTTCAATACTTTTATCTTTTCTTCAGAAATCGCACTGATCAGTTCATCGTCAGGCTTGGTTCGCTGTTTCATCTGCTCAGTGGATCGTCTCTGTCCTTCAGGTGCGATTTGCACCGTTTTTTCTTGCTTGAGCTTGTTGTTCTCTTTCTTATATCAGATTTGTAGCAAAGTTGTTCAGTTCGTTCTTCTTTTCCTTCTTACAGATTTTGATCACGATTGTTACATTGTATCAGATCTGTAGCAAATCTGCTGTGCTATGCGCTTTAGAACGATATGAACTTAACTGGCCTTGTTGCGAGTTTTAGGAGTGGTCCAGCAGATAGTGTGTTAGATCGATGTGACAGGTGCAGCTTTATATGGAGCTGTACTATATCTAGCTCTTGCCGCGGCAGCTATACTATTCCATTTATCAGTTTTATGTATAGACTGACAGGGTGAATTCTGTAGTTCTTAGTGAACTGAAGTAGATGTTTATTCTTGTATTAGATCAAATATTCATTATATTGTAGCTAAATCAGCTGGTAAAATAGGTTGGTTTCTGTATTGTTTGCGACCAGTTACTGATTCGATTTCCTGACTGTGCAGTGGTTTCTTCTGTTTGCCCATTGAATCTGCTGAGAAGAGCTGTCATAATTCTAAGTTGGAGGAAGCTGTGGGAAGGTGAGATAGTTCAGTTCACCCATGCATAAGAATCCATCCGTCTATTCATTGATTAAGACTGTACATACTCATCAGTTTGTTTATTTGTATTGTTTAAGACTCTAGACTGTGGCAATTAAAAATTCATCCATTTATTCTTGTTTTATCTGTACTAATATAGATTTGCATTTCGAATTTCATTAATCTGTTTCTTGTATATTTGTACTCATTAGTACTCTGGATTGTTGCATTAGAACTAAAATGATTAATTTCAAACTTGCTCAGTTTATCTGTAGTGGTCGGGGGGCCACCATTGCGGTCCTCCTGAGAGGAAGTTGGGGCGTTGTCAAGTAGGGACGCTCCCCTTCCACTTTTTTGTTTGTACCACGGGGTGTTATTCCAGCAGACACTGAAAGTACATGCATATTTAGTACTGGTACGTGCAAGTTCTTAACTGGAACTTGGGTATCTTCATCTTGATGTAAGCAGAAAGTTGATTATGTTCTTAGCCATTTGTACCGTGAGGTCTATGTTCAGAAGACCTGACCCTTGTTTGCAAGTAAACAAAATGCATAGGCACACATACGTTGTCTGAGTTGACAAAAAAAGGTTATGTGTGAGTGCGACATGACAGAAAATAATAAAGAGCATTATAGGAATAAGAAAACAAACACATATACAATAACATAAAACAATAGAGATATTTTGTTAAACCACAGTAACAAATTCATTACAAAGTGTCTGAATATGACTCGATCATAACAAATTTCATAAGAAAGTGATTGTTGCTGAATATAGCATGTGGTTCTCATGATTTACTTGGTCGCAAAATTAGCCCTGTGCTCAACTTATGTTACACTATATTTTCTCAGGAATTGGTGCCATCGGTTGATAATCAAGTTTGGCTCGTTGTTTGATCTGTTGAGCATATGGACTCTGCGACTAAGGTGCTCTTTCCACTCTTTTTATCTGCCTTGAGTTGCTTCTGCTTAGATTGTGTGTACTTGTTCGCAGTTATTTTCCTTGGAGCATCTGTGATATTTGTTCACATCAAGAAACTTATGTTACACTATATTTTCTCAGGAATTGGTGCCATCGGTTGATAATCAAGTTTGGCTCGTTGTTTGATCTGTTGAGCATATGGACTCTGCGACTAAGGTGCTCTTTCCACTCTTTTTATCTGCCTTGAGTTGCTTCTGCTTAGATTGTGTGTACTTGTTCGCAGTTATTTTCCTTGGAGCATCTGTGATATTTGTGCACATCAAGAAACAGGGAACATGAATTCCACTGATCCTGCAAACGATCGTGCTGCTGCATGCAGTCGATCTATTTCTCGAAGTCGTAACAGAGTGGCAGCACGTCTTCGCAATTTCATAAGCAACAAAACATGAGGGTTTAATTAATTTCTCAATATCTACAGAGTAGCGTGTTCATACGCCTACTCCTTAAATTAGTCAATCCTATCCTTGTTGACCTCATCTAGCGGATGATTTCGATGAACAGGCAGTCATGTTTTTCCATTCATATGCACTACAAATCGTACAAAAGTCATATTGCTTTCTGCTATTCTAGACCATGATGTTGCAATTGATCTTGTAGTCATCCTTTTGACATATTATTACCAGCAGCCCCAGGCTTTTTGGTAATCGCTCCATACTAAATATCTTTGTAATGCCTATTTACTCAGCCGCTTCATCAGCATCTTACGCGCCATGGACTACATATTTAAGCAGACTTTTTACATACTTGCTTATTTCGTCGCCCACTACATCGAGTACTTCAACCTGATTCGGAGAGCGTAGCTCGCTACCTTTGTGCGCAATTTTATAAGCAACAAACCATGTTAACGATTCATGACCGCCGCTTTCCGTTTTACTATTCTTTCCAAGTAAATAGTTTCATTCTATCGCTCTTATGGTACACCATTTCCAGTGGGAATAGCTGCATTTCATATTTCTAACGGTAAATTTTATCATACAATCAACAGAGTGAAGAGAACGAGCAACCAGAGTATATCATCCGCGGTAAGAACATACCTCATTTTAAATTTTTATATATGAAACAGCAAGCTCACAAGATTATAATCCACCATGTATCACCGTATTTCTTTATCTAATGCCTTCAGGTAGTCACTATGGATGGTAGATCAATATTTATTTCCTTTCCTACTGATTGCTTTCAGCATCTCTGCCTCACAAACTTTGCAATGACACTGCTCTGTTCTACTTTTCCTTAGTCAATGTTTGTTTCCTCTTCTACTGATTACTTTCAGCATGCCTGTATGACATTGCTTCAAATCTCAATGCTTGTGTGAATATTTATACAATCATTTTTATTTTCTCAGTTTTACAAACAGCTTTGACCATCTTCTGTGTTTTACACCTTCCACTTGTCTGCTTTTCTAAATTAATCTTTATAACATACCTATATGACTTAATGCCTTAACCCCCATCTACGATGTTATATAACTTAGATTTCTTTTACCAAACAAACAATGATATTTACCGCAGTTGCAAATGATACTTAACTTGCTTCTCACCTAAATTCAACTGACTGCAGGAACCTGGCGGGGTCCAGTACTTTGGAAAACGTGAAGAGCATTGTTACTGGGGTAATGTGGTTAAGCTCTACGAACGCCACGTAGACGCTCTCTTTGCTATGTTCTGGCACAAAGAACCAGAAATCAACTACTACGTGTGCACAATCAATAAAACATTTGCCAAGCCAGGCCAGCGCATGGTAAGCTTAAAAACACACTCCTATCATCCATATCACACAACAATTTCTGCTCATGTAAATCATTTGCCTTCTTGTACCAGTATTTCCAGGTAAACTATACTAAAGAGAACCTGCTGGACTACATTGATCCAAACAATGATACACTTATGGTCAGGCTTGCAAATGGTCGTCTGCGCACCGAATGTCGCATTATGCTAGGAACTGGCAAGAGGGCCACTATAACCACCAACTGGTCTGAGTTTTGCCGTTGTGCCAACATTCGCAAAGGAGACATCTGCGCTTTTCGTTTCAGGGTCACTTCAAAGCGCCACCTGATTCTCAGTGCACCGCCTCTAGATGCACCGTCAAAGACACGGCAACTCCTGTGTCAATATAATCTAGCACTAAGCACTCCTAATTATGCTCTATCCCGTGATGAACCTATGGTTTACTTTTCAACCCTGTTATCTGATGCTTTTGAACATGCTACACCTATCCCGTTGCTTATGTAAACTACACTGTTCTCATTCAGATGGTTCATGCTTGGGGCTTCTCTGTATGTATCTATTTATTTCTACTGCTATTCTCTGCTTCAAATCTCAATTCCTTAATTAAGGCAATCATCACACGCTAATCAGAACATAAAAGTGTGTTAAAGGGTCGACCACTAGCTGGCACCGCCTAGCTCCCCCTCAAGAGGCGCGCCACGGGCACGTCCCAACACCTAGTGTATATCCTATGCTGAGCTTTTCCTTGATCATATGTTACTTGGGGGCTTCCGACTCAACGAGTTAGCTTTTAACAACCCTCTTGACTCGGCTACAAGCCAATACATATATGGTTAAACCTGCATGTTTGCTCGATGCGACTCCGATCAGGTGACCCCGTGTACTCTTGACAAATCAATCCATATAGACCCTGAACTTATCAAGGTTAAAACACCGCCTTGAAAACTGGCATTTTTATATCCTGTTATCATACACATACAACATCCTGTATTGCATCATTGCACAATGCATCATACATACATATCTATATTAGTTTATGTTGAGAAAGTCGGTCATCAAACCGGGTTACATCGTAACTTCTGCAGGAACAAATAGATCTTTGATAGCCAAAATGGATGGATCTTCATCATGGTTCACATAACCAGTATTAAAGTATTGGAGTTTTTCAAGCCAGCTCGGAAGAAATGACTATTCTCGAAGAGCCTCCCTATCACATATAATGCCGGGTCATCTAATTGACCGGCTCTTGGATTCTTTCAACTTGTGCTCTGGAGTAAACTAGAACACTTATGGATTTCTGAAACATATATTTGCCGGGTTGCACCGCAACCACGAGTAGGGATTTCATTTCAAGGACAAAGACATTATTCCAGGATATTCGTACAAACGATAAAATATCGGGTTACATTACAACCACGGTTAAGGATTCATTCAAATCAGATTAATATCAGTTCAAGAGAACTTCTGAAGTGCATTATGATTGGTTATATTATTCTCACACGGTCCCAAGTCGCCGCAGGCATACGACCCGACACTTGCGGGCTACATCATATGATGTTTTTCTTTTCAAAGGAGAAGTGCATATAAGTCCCGAGTCGCTGCAAGCAAACAACCCGGCACTTGGGGGCTACACTACTCAGATCAAATTTTCTAAAGTCCCGAGTCGCCGCAGGCATGTGACCCGGCACTTGGGGACTACAATATTCAGCTGTTTAAACAGATTATAAGATCCAAATTGAACACCCGGCCCATCACATACTGATGAGCCAGCCCTTGGGGGCTACACATGTGAAATGCAAGACATTCAGTTTATAACTGGCGACTCAGAATGTCGGGGATATAACTCAAGACTTCAAGGGTCCTCGCAAGGTGCCAAATTACACGGCGGATCTTGAGCCGGCGGCTTGGATCGAAAGCTACGAATTGGCAATGGATATGTTGGATGTCAGTGACGCCGTGTGCGCCAAGTACTTGACCATGATGCTGGAGGGACCGGCTCGAACATGGTTGAAGAATTTACTGCCCAATTCCATCAACACTTGGTCAGAGCTTAAGGAGCGCTTCATCAAGAATTTTCAGGGAACGTGCAAGAAGCCAATGAAAATAGTGGACCTACAAGATTGCGTCCAACGCGTGGACGAGTCGGCCCATCATTGGACTCGCCGGGTTGCAGAAATCACACACTCATCAGACAGCATTACGGCGGCTCAAGCCGTCCTAATCCTAGAAAAGAACTGCCACTTCCAGCCGCTGGTCCAGAAGCTCGGGCGGCTCAAGCGAAAGGTGTAGGATATGGGCGACTTAATGGATGTCCTCACTAGATACGCCGAGTCAGAGAACACGAAGGATCCCGGCTCAGATGAGGACAAGACTAGCAAAGGAAAGAAAGTTGAAGGTGGTAAAGGCCAGCATAATCACGGTGGTAACCAGGGGACCCAGAATAACAATGGAAAGCGGAAGCAGCCAGATGGCGGGTCGGATTTCATTGCTAACACCAATATTGGCTTCAAAAATCAACGCCGTAATGGTCGCCCTGGAGGGACTTACAATGGGAATAAGCCTCGTAATTACGAGGAGGCGCTCAAGGCACCGTGCCCCAAACATAGTACCCAGCATAAGCCGGCTACCCACTCACGGGAAAACTGTTACATCATGCAGAAATTCTGCAACCAAGCCTTCCAGAATCATCAAGGAGGCAACGGAGGTGGACACCCGGGTCAGCATGGTCCTGGCGGGTCACAGGGCGGCTCAGGAGCTGGTTTCTAGCATCAGGCAAACAATGGCAATGGACAGCATCCTGGCCCAGGAAATCAACATAATAACCAAGGTGGTTTCCAGAGTAACCCCAAGTAGTTGAATAGTGGTCAGTATCACTAGTACCCGAATTCTCAAATAATAATTCATATTGTCTGGAGAATTCACGAGAAGGATCATATATCTCCAAAGAGAACACAACTCGGCCTTGGAGCATTGCTCACCTACGGCCATATTACACTTAGAGCCGCCGGCTCTTCTTTGCTTTTTGTAACTGTTGGGGAACGTTGCATGGGAAACAAAAATTTTCCTACGCACACACAAGATCTATCCATGGTGATGAGCATCTACGAGAGGGAGAGTGAATCTACATACCCTTGTAGATCGCTAAGCGGAAGCGTTTAAGAAACGCGGTTGATGTAGTCGAACGTCTCCGCGATCCAAATCGCAAGTCGTCCCTCGATCCGATCACGAACTAGCGCCGAACGGACGGCACCTCCGCGTTCAACACACGTACGGCTTGATGACGCCTTCACCTCCTCGATCCAGCGAGCGATGGTGAAGTAGTGGTTGAGTTCCAGCAGCACGACGGCGTGGTGATGGTGGTGAGGAACAATCTCTGCAGGGCTTCGCCAAGCGCTACGGAGATTATGACGGAGGAACTAGAGGGTTAGGGTTGCCGCACACGGCTTGGGGAAATCTTGATGTATCCCGTGTGCTAGCCCTGCCCCTCTATTTATATGTTGAGCCTTGGGGTCTAAACTTGGAGTAAAAGCCTCCTCCAGGTCGGTTTTGCCCGCACAAGGTCGGTTTGGCCCGCAGGGAAAGAGTCCAACTCGGATCCCTGCCGAACCGTGCACAGCCGCGCACAAGCGGTAGTACCGCTTCACACAAGCGGTAGTACCGCTCGGGCGGTAGTACCGCTTCACACAAGCGGTAGTACCGCTCGGGCGGTAGTACCGCTTCACACAAGCGGTAGTACCGCTCGGGCGGTAGTACCGCTTCACCAAGCGGTAGTACCGCTTACGCGGCAGCAAAACTACTTTTGCACTTTCCAATACCTCGTGGGCTTTTATCCCTTGGCCCATATAAAGTGTTGCTGCACCCGAACACTTCGGCAAACATCCGGAACCCCTTCCGGTGAACTCCGTAACTCTTCCGGAGATCAAAACACTATTATCACATATATCAATCTTTACCTCCAGACTATTCCGGAGATCCTCGTCATGTCCGGGATCTTATCCGAGACTCCGAACAACTTTCGGTCACCAACATAATAACTCAATTATACTAATCGTCACCAAACGTTAAGTGTGTAGACCCTGCGGGTTCGAGAACTATGTAGACATGACCGAGACACTTCTACGATCAATAACCAATAGCGGGACCTGGATGCCCATATTGGCTCCTACATATTCTACGAAGATCTTTTATCGGTCGAACCTCTATGTCAAGGATTCAATTAATCCCGTATGCTATTCCCTTTGTTCTTCGGTATGTTACTTGCCCGAGATTCGATCGTCGGTATCTCTATACCTAGTTCAATCTCGTTACCGGCAAGTCTCTTTACTCGTTCCGTAATACAAGATCTCGTGGCTAACACTTTAGTCACATTGCTTGCAAGGCTCATTGTGATGTTGTATTACCGAGTGGGCCCTGAGATACCTCTCCGTCACACGGAGTAACAAATCCCAGTCTTGATCCATGCCAACCCAACAGACACCCTCGGAGATACCTGTAGAGCACCTTTATAGTCACCCAGTTACGTTGCGACGTTTGATACACACATGGTATTCCTCCGGTGTCAGTGAGTTGCATGATCTCATGGTCAAAGGAACAGATACTTGACATGCAGAAAACAATAGCAATAAACTGACACGATCAAATGCTACGTTTACAGTTTGGGTCTTGTCCATCACATCATTCTCCTAATGATGTGATCCCGTTATCAAATGACATCTCATGTCAATGGCTAGGAAACCTTAACCATCTTTGATCAACGAGCTAGTCAACTAGAGGCATACTAGGGACACAGTGTTGTCTATGTACCCACACATGTATTTGAGTTTCCAATCAATACAATTATAGCATGGATAATAAACGATTATCATGAACAAGGAAATATAATAATAACCAATTTATTATTGCCTCTAGGGCATATTTCCAACAGTAACCCCCCCTGCAAATTCTATACATACTTCTTTATGTTTCAAATATAATAAAGCCAAAACACCCGAAGTTCACAGTTTCTGTCGTGTCAGCCTACGAATTGAGCATGAGTCTTTATTTTCTGAAACAATGGGCACTTGGGGGCTTCCAACTCACCGAGTTCAGCTTTCTCACCCTTGTGACCCGGCAAAAACGCCACAATCTATTGGGCATTTGGGGGCTTCCAACTCACCGAGTTCAGCTTTCTCACACTCTTGACCCGGCAAAAAAAACGCCACATATGGTTAAACATGCCTGTATGCTTGATGCGACTCCGATCAGGTGACCCCGTGTACTCTTGATAAGTCAATCCTTTTTGGATCCTGAACTTACCAAGGTTAAAACATTGGTTTGAGTCATGTGAGAGCCGGCATACAGAGAGCTAGGATAAACCATGGGTTATCATACCCGCTTCATGGAAGCAAGACTCGAGCCTCGAAAGATGGTCTTTATGTCGAGCCTCGAAAGCCGGCATTTTTATATTATGTTATCACATACATACATCATCTTACATGGCATCATACATGCATATTTATATTTGTTCATGAAAGCCGGTCTTCAAAACAGGGTTACATCGTAAATTTCGGCAAAGAAATAAATCTTTTTGCCTGGTCCTCATCATTGTTTCTTATAACCAGGATTAAATGGTTGGAGTTTCCAAACTAGCTCAGAAGAGCTGGTTTATCTTGCCGAGCCTCGAAAGCTAGTCTTTTCATGCTGAGTCCCACTAGGCCGGCTTATTAACAATATTTGATATTGTTATCAAATTATTATTATTACCTCATAAATTTTGTAGGTACAACATCGTTTTATTACCGGCTCATACATGAGCGTCCGGGTTATCAACCGTCGTCATACTATGACCGGTTCAATCATTATCTTATTCAATATTATTCAACGAGACTTGAGTTTCGAAAGCCAAGTTTCTTTGCCGGGTCATTTCTTTGACCTGTCCTCTCTCTGTTTCAAACAAAAGACTCATCGAGCACAGCAGAGATATTCAAAGACAAGCAAAGGAGCGGCACAATCAGTAACTATCAAAGCAAGATCAAGAAGATCAAAGTTTCTTAAAAAACCTTCATAAATGCAAACATGCACGAAAGCATAACCAAAATTTTCAAGAAGTTTTCAAGCTACTCCTATTACAGACTCATCTCAGGAGCCATAAAATATTCATGATTTTCCCAACACTTGGGGCTAGAAACACCGGGCGACTTAAACTGTTTTTTACATATCACTTATGTGATTCGCCCTCTGCATCACCCGGATTAACTTCATACTGGCCTCTCGACTGAGCCGCCGCTGTATCATCCTCCACTGGGTCTTCTGGCTCTTCGATCTAAAGGTTGTCCACATCCCAGTTGCAATGGGTCAGGGCGTGGAAAACAACATCTTTATTCAGGATGGATGATGGGTCAACGTCAGGGGCGAAAATGTGCTTACGACGTTGAGGAGGCAGGTTCACCGGCACAAAGGAGGGTGGCCAAACTCGTGACTTGTTCGCATCGTAAGCCGCCTGATAACTCTTCAGCTCCATTTCAGCGACAAGTTGTGTGGCCAACACTCGAGATGTCTTGACACATTTAACATAGTCAGCATCACTGAAAGCCGAGCTGTCATCCTTGAGCTCAGGAAACCCTTTGGCCATTTCAGCCGGATCAAGCTCCTCCGAGTAAGCAATAGCCCGGCACAAAGAAGATGTTGCACCGGCTCGGGCGGCTGATCTTTTCAACTCTTCAACTTGTTTGGGGATCGTTGAAAGAAACCTTAACACATCCTTGATGAGCTTCACCGGCTCTTTGTTCCCCATAACCGCCTTGACTGCGAGATAGCTTCCAGCATAGAGCTGCTCCGTCAGTGTATATATAGCCTTCAGCATAAGCAAGTTGTTATCCTAGAGGCTGCATGTTCATGGGCCTACAAAACAATTTAAGCATATAAGTCACCAGATGACTCATCTACATACACAGGTATTTTTGTGGGTTAGCAAGAATTCCTACAAGATACTTACCAAAGATAGCCTGGGTCATATGGGCAATGTGCCGCTTTAACATGGATAGCTCTTCTGCGATGGGCTTTAATTGGCCTTCAGCATTTTCTGCACGCTCCAACAAGGCGGCTTTCTCAGCTTCAAAAGATTTATTTTGTTTTTCAAAATGTGCCTTGGTTTTCTCCAATTCCTCCAAGGCAAGGCGAAGCTTCTCCTCAACAGCTGCTCGGGCATTTTGCCCTACTTCAAGATCTTTCTCCAAGCCGGTCACTTTTGACTCAGCTGCTTTTAGAGATTCCTGCACAATAGGAGTCATCATATTCAATGGTTATAAGTCGGTAGTAAAATGTAGTGTCATATGACAAAGACAAATTATAACAAGTATCAAGCAGATTGCAAGCAATATACTTGACACTTGGGGGCTAATGGATGTCAGTTCTTCCAAGACAAAAATATGAAGAAGACCCGACTCATCTCCAGAAGATGAGCCGGCCCTTGGGGGCTACAGGTCGACTTTCTTCAAAATTACTAAGACCCGACTCATCTCCAGAAGATGAGCCGACCCTTGGGGGCTGCTGGGCGAATTATTTAAGATTACGAAGACCCGACTCATCTCCAGAAGATGAGCCGGCCCTTGGGGGCTACATGGCGAATTATTTACAATTATTCACAAGACCCGCCTCATTTCTAGAAGATGAGCCGGCCCTTGGGGGCTATGAAAGGATATATGGAGTATACAGCAAAAAGGAGCATACCTCGTATTTGCTTTTCATCATACTGACGAGGCCGACTTCCATCTCCCGGCTTGTAGCAAGACGGTCCAAATAACCAGCGTGTAATTCTTCAGCACTCATATTCTCATAACTCGGAAGCTCCAGCTTGGCCTGCCCCTTCTCAGGTAGTACTGTTTCATCTTTGGCAACAAGTTTTGTCAGCACTCTAGAGACCTCAGGAACGGTGTAACCCGACCCAGTAATGGTGACCTCCTCATTCTTATCGCAAGGAGCATCTTCAGTTATCTTTGGAGGACTGGGCGGGTTAATATTGGCCACCGGGTCA
Source organism: Elymus sibiricus (assembly GCA_039707655.1). Taxonomy (NCBI): domain Eukaryota; kingdom Viridiplantae; phylum Streptophyta; class Magnoliopsida; order Poales; family Poaceae; genus Elymus; species Elymus sibiricus. The sequence goes on from CM077665.1 coordinate 421,073,243, forward strand.
GCTTCAGTGTCCATAACATCAGTAGTTGCCGGCTCAGGTTGAAGGGGTGAATCTGTTTGGGCCCCCTGATGATCTTCAGGTTGATCAACATGGATTTCAGGAGGCACCAAATTTGGGTTTCCTAGCTCAAAGGTCTCAGGATCGGTGGATGGCTCGCCGACTTTCCTGTTCTTGGCCTTGGCCTGGGCCCTACAAAATAAGAAGATAGGATAAAAGATATGCAAGCTTAAAGGTTCGCATAGGCATACATATAACAAAAGAAAATTTACCCAGGTTTGATGATAAAGGGAGGCAGCTTGGAGGGAGTTGAGTCGCCTGACGAATGGCGACTCCTAATAAACAAAATCAGAATGATTAAAAGACTGCTATATTAAACCAGCTTCGGAAGAAAAGGAGTTGGACCGAAAGGTACCTCATTTGGTCGCTTACGGGCGACTGGTTTATTGGGTACGTAAGCCGGCTGTGAGATCACCATTACCTCTCCGAGTTTGGCGCATTGATTTATGTTGAGTTTTCTTCAAAACAAAATTGGGATCCAAATAACCATCCGGATGAGAGAAGCTTACTTTCCGAATAATCCGCCTTGTTCTTGTTGGGACCAAGGATTCTGAGTCGGAGGAAATGGAAATTACCTCAACATCGTCAGCCCGGTTTGTCTTGAAATCGCCCTAAGAAAAGGAGGCATCAACTAGATTCAATAAAATACGGATAAAGGAAATTGATTTCTACCTCCGATTGAACATCGGATGCTGCTGATTCGCCCATAAGTGACGGCTCTTCTACGACCGCCTTATCTTTCTTTGAACTTGGAAGGGCCCTAGGTTTTTTGGCTATGGTTTTTGCTCGCTTCTTGCCCCAAAACAAAGACTTAGCCTGCAAGGTTGACGATAAAAAATAACAGGTAAGAATTTGGAGTTTAAAATAAAAAGACATTCATACAAGTCAGACATAGAGTTACCGTAGATTCTTACTGGAGGAGCTGGGTTAAGATCATAAAAGGGCTTCAGTCCGTCTTTGCTGCAAGCGGCTAGACTTTCACCCAATAGCTTCTTCACAATCCGATTTATTTCATCAGCATCCAAAGTTATATTGTTGTATCTTTGGGCATCGGCTAAGTCGCCGGAGTAAGCGCACATTAGACTATCACGACAGCTTAGCAGCAAAATACTCCAGGATACCCAGCACCGGGTCAAATCAACTTCAGTTAACCCGTTGGCTATTAGGGCCCTCAACTTCGGATATATAGGGGCATGTTGAGCGCGTTCTTCTGGAGAAGCCCAGCCAGGAAGTTTGAGGTCCATGAGAAGATGATTTGGTCTGTAACTCAGCAAAGGGTTCTCATCAGATGGGGCCGTGTTCCGGCAATAGAACCAAGTTTTATTCCACCCTTTAGGATGGCTTGGCATAATAGCAGCAGGAAAGGCCACGTCTCTCCGCCTCTGGATTGAAACCCCGCCAAGTTCTAGGCTGGGGCCATCAGCGCATTCAGTTTGGCGATTCAAATAGAAGAACTCCCTAAAGAGGGAAACAGAGGGCTCTATCTCCAGATACGCCTCACAGAGTACTTGGAATTGACAAAGATTGGATATAGAATTGGGACCAAGGTCTTGAGGATGGAGATGGAAAAAGTGTAAAACGTCTTGTTGGCGTTCTGGGGACGGGGGTACCCAGACCTGCCAGCCTGCGGCCCGGGGCGTGGCCCACCACGATAGACAAGCACAGCCCAACGCGGACTCACTCAAGACAAGGCCCCCGCGAGAGCCCCAAGCTCGCGAGGGAGACGGCGCCAAGTCCCTCAGAGGGAAGAGGCCACCCCAGGGTCCCTCCTGAGCGGTGGAGGTCTTTACGCAATGCTTGGCCTCAGGATATCAAGGATGACGCAAGCCGGGCCAGGCGGGCACCAGCGCGCACAGAGGAGACAGTTTCCTCTTTGGTGCAAAGGAGGCAAGGTCGTACGCAGGTTCCCAAAGCACCCCCCCAAAGGTTTCCATTCCGGCGCAACGAGACCAAGACCACGAGCCCCGCAAGACGGACGTCATCGCCGAGCCCACCTCTACATCACCCCCGGCTACTTTGTAGGCGAAGACCAACTTTCGTTAGGATAAGGTGTACTCCTTGTCCCCCCTTCGAATTTGGCCGTTGTGGGATCCCTTCCCGCCATTGCGATAAGGAAAGAGGACCCGGGCCACTATAAATAGAGGCTAGGCTGCTCCGTAGAAAAGGAGACGAAACACCGCCCGAGCACCCTCACGAGGCGACTGACCACTGTACTAGTTCATCCACCAACCTCCTCGTGAGGCAATCCACCAAAAAGCAGGAGTAGGGTTTTACGCTTCGCAGCGGCCCGAACCTGGGTAAATCCTCGTGTGTTGATCTTCTTCCCGGGAGTGTGTGAGTTTGTTGGGCTAGGCTGTCGAGCTATGAGCTAGAGGTTGAAGCTGCTGGGGATCTTCGCACACGCCCCTGTGTTCGAACCTTCTTGGGTCCACGGAGCCCCGAAATCCGACATTTGGCGCGCCAGGTAGGGGGCGTGTCGGAATCCTTACACAAGCTTCGCCTCGCCTCCGCTTGCCGTTTCCATGGCCAAGGGACACCGAGCCCGCGTCGAATGACGGGCTGCTCGCGTTGCTCGGGTGACGCCTGCAGACCTCGGCATCCCGCGTCGCCTTGCCCCCCCGTTGGCGGACGCCATCGCCAACCCGGACTTCGACAGACGCCGAGGGCTGCCGCCCTCATCAACCGCGCAGCACTTCCTCGTCGCCCCAACCCTCCCCCGCGTCTGCGTCACGGCATCATTCTCCCGAGCCCGTCGTGACCCGACGCGCGGGCGAGTCGCACTCCTCGTGGCCCGCAAGCTGCAGCGTTTACACGCTGCTCGCGGCCGCTACAATGACTGGATATGTCGCGCGGCCAGGCGTGCCACCATAGCCGGCGAGGTCCAGGCGCTTTCCTATGGGACGGGCCTGGGGGCTCACGTCCATAGAGTCACTCAACCAACCGGCGCGGCGCTGAGGACGCGCGGATGCCCTTGGGAAGCGCGCTACGACCCGCACCCACTGGGGGTGCGGCCCAGTTCGTCAGGCACGCAAGAGTTAACCCCTGGCGCGGGTGAAGACCGGTGGGAGATGCTGGCCGCGCGGGGTGGACGCCGCCTCGCACCTCCTAGCACGCCCGTCGCGTCACGGGCGGACGCCCGGCGACTCGTGAACGCCCGCGCCCGGGGGCTCGAACAACTCCACAACGACCATGTTGACGAGCGCCCGGGCTGCGATGGGAGCAGCGCCGGCCACCACGACAACAGGAGGAGCATACCCGACCTCGCGAGCGGCTTTCGTCGGGGCTGGTATGCACAGCCTCGCGAGGGCGGCTGGCGGGGTCGGTCTCGCGAGGGTGCCTGGAGCTGGCAGCCTCATGAGGCGCGCCCGCTGGTGGGGAGCTACCCTGAGCAGGCGCCTGGGTCCGCGAACCAGGGGTCACCTGCCTGGAGACGGAGGGTGGAACACACGCCCATGTCCCGAGGCCAGGCGACCCCAGCCTGGAGACCGAGGGTGGAACACACGCCCATGTCCCCAGGCCAGGTGCTTCCAACCTGGAGACGGAGGGTGGAACACACGCCCATGTCCCCAGGGCGTCGCCTGCCCAGAGACGGAGGCTGGAACACACGCCCATGTCTCCAGGCCAGGCCTCGCTCGACCAGCGGCAGGGGATCACGTACTCGCCCATGTCTCCGGGTCCGGCTCGGTCCGCCTGGGGACGGGGGATTGGATACCCATGTGAGGCTCCCGGGCACCCCAGCGAGGCGCGCTGGGGCACCGCCTTGGGCGTTGACCTCACGCGCGACGGAAGAGCCCTGCGCCGAGCCCCGCCCGCAGTGCAGGGGGTGCGGCGCTACTACAACGACGACATCCATCCCCGGGCTTCGGAGTGCCCAAGGCCCTGTTCCGAGATGGGCCTTCCCTGCGGAGAGCGTGGCGGCCTCCCCCCACGCTCGAGGGCCCGTCCGGAGCCAACCCCGCTTCGCCGCATCATGCTTGGGGGCTAGAAGGGGGGCTCCATGCCCAGCAGGCATGGAGCTCCCAGCGCACCCTCAGGCTCAACCCGTGACACTCTCACATAATAATGAGTGGGCTGTATATGCCCGGAGCCCCCCGAGGACGCGGAGGGGTTCCATCCCATTCCCAAGTGGAAGCCCCATGCTCTGCGCTGGCGGACAACACTGTCCTCCAATGACTATGCCCACGCAACGTGGATGCCCTATGCTCCGCGCTGGGGGAAGACGAAGACGAAGACTAGCCTAGGTGCCGGACGCGGCTGTTGCTTGTTTCCCTTTTGTATTCGAATTGCCACTTTTTGAAATGAAACTCGAAAGTTTCGTAACTCTATTTGAGAAAAAGGGGGTGGGAATTTTCTCTCTTTGCAATTGAAGTCTCGTTTTCTGAATCGACACCTTGCCAAGGCCCTGGCACCTTGGCCCTCGCGTGGCGCCTCTGGACAGGTCGGCGAGGGCCTGTTGCCTCGGAAGCATCCATCTTTTAGCGGTCGACCCTCGCTCGGGGGCTCCGGCTACGGCCCGGCGCGGCAACACGGGGCCTCGGGAGGCTCAGGCACCTCCCGGGGCAGGAACCGGCAAAAGGTATGGGAGCCGCTCGAACGTCAAGTGGGACTCCTGAGCAACGCGCCTCAGGAGCCTCACTGGTCATGCAGCCCCTTGCCCCTTGGTCTCGTCCTGGTGATCCGGACGCCCCAACGGCGGTCGAGGTATGCGCGAGATTGGGCCCCGTCGACGTAGAGCGCCGCTTGAGCGTCAAGGGGGACTCCTGAGCAGCGCGCCTTAGGAGCCTCACTGATCACGTAGCTCCTCGCCCCTTGGTCTCGTCCTTGTGATCCGGATGCCCCAACGGCGGTCGAGGTATGCGCGGGATTGGGCCCCGCCGACGTAGAGTGTCGAAAAGGCTCCCAAACCATTCCGCTTGCAAGGAAGAAGCCCTCCCTGGCGGGATCCTCGAGCACCCTAGACGCCACAGCTGCACCACACAACGCACGAGCTCGCCACGGCATGCCAAGCTAAGTACCCCGACCGTAAGGAGCAGAAACTTTATGATCCGATGATAACCTGAGTGCTGGGTATGAGACAGGAACGCTAACGTGAGAATGCAGGTGCTACGGTTTAATACGTGTCCCCGTCAGGCCACTTGTTGCTCCAGGTACAGGGAAGGGCAGCGCGAAGGAAGGAATCCGACCTCTGTCGGCGTCGTCGCTAAAACCCCGGTCTTGGGACGGCACGCTCCACCTCAGGAGGGTCCGCCTTGCGAGGCCCTAACGGGCCGTCATTGCTACTTCTCGAGCATGCGTTGGTTTCCGTGAAGAGGAACGGATGATGCAGCAAAGTAGATAAGTATTTCCCTCAGTTGTTGAGAACCAAGGTATCAATCCAGTAGGAGATACAAGCAAGTCCCCAATAGATGTACCTACACAAAGAATCAAACACTTGCACCCAACGCTATAAAGGGGTTGTCAATCCCTTCACGGTTACTTGCAAGGATGAGATCTGATAGAGATAGATAGAATAGATTGCTTGAACGGAAAGTAAAACAAAAGTAAAAATAATGCAGCAAGGTATTTTTGGTATTTTTGGTTTTAGATCTGAAAGTATAAGATGAAAAATAGACCCGGGGGCCATAGGTTTCACTAGAGGCTTCTCTCATGATGGCAAGTATTACGGTGGGTGAACAAATTACTGTCGAGCAATTGATAGAAAAGCGAATAATTATGAAGATATCCAAGGCAATGATTATGCATATAGGCATCACGTCCATGTCAAGTAGACCGAAACGATTCTGCATCTACTACTATTACTCCACACATCGACCGACTCCTGCCTGCATCTAGAGTATTAAGTTCATGAAGAACAGAGTAACGCATTAGGTAAGATGACATTGATGTAGAGGGATAAACTCAAGCAATATGATGAAAACCCCATCTTTTTATCCTCGATGGCAACAATACAATACGTGCCTCGCTACCCCTACTATGTCACTGGGTGAGGACACCGCAAGATTGAACCCAAAACTAAGCACTTCTCCCATTGCAAGAATTACCAATCTAGTTGGCCAAACCAAACCAATAACTCGAAGAGACTTGCAAAGATATGAAATCATGCATATAAGAATTCAGACAAGACTCAAATAATATTCATAGATAATCTGAACATAAACCCACAATTTAATATTCCTTATCTGCAATACTCAAAAACAAGAAAAAAACAGAAACTGGCACTAGGCTCTAGATTAATAGGTTAGTCCCAAAAATAATATAAAATAGCATATTAATGCATATAAAACATCCAAAACAGATAATATAATAGCATGGAACAATCAAAAATTATAGATACGTTGGAGACGTATCAAGCATCCCCAAGCTTAATTCCTGCTCGTCCTCGAGTAGGTAAATGATAAAAACAGAATTTTTGATGTGGAATGCTACCTAACATATTTATCCATGTAATATTCTTTATTGTGGCATGAATATTCAGATCCGTAAGATTCAAAACAATAGTCTAATATTGACATAAAAACAGTAATACTTCGAGCACACCAACAAGGCAATTGTGTCCTTTCGAAATAACATGGCCTTAGAAAGTTATCCCTACAAAATCATATGGTCTGGCTATGCTCCATCTTCCCCACACAAAGTATCTAAATCATGCACAACCCCAATGAACAAGTCAAGCAATTGTTTCACACTTTTGGTGTTCTCAAACCTTTTCAACTCTCACGCAATACATGAGCGTGAGCCATGGATATAGCACTATAGGTGGAATAGAATATGGTGGAGGTTGCAAGGAAAAAGGGAGAAGATAGTCTCACATCAACTAGGCGTATCAACGGGCTATGGAGATGCCCATCGATAGATATCAATGTGAGTGAGTAGGGATTGCCATGCCACAAATGCACTTAGAGCTATAAGTGTATGAAAGCTCAAAAAGAAAACTAAGTGGTCGTGCAAGATGAAACTCCACTAGTTATATGAAAGTGACAAAATAGGAGACTCTCTATCATGAAGATCATGGTGCTACTTTGAAGCACAAGTGTGGAAAAATATAGTAGCAATTGTCCCTTCTCTCTTTCTCTCATTTTTTTTCTTTTTTTTTCTTTTTGGTGGGCATCTTTGGCCTCTTTTTTTTATTTGGGCTTCGCTGGCCTCTTTTATTTTTTTGTAAAGTCCGGATACTCATCCCAACTTGTGAGGGAGTCATGGCTTCCATCATCCTTTTCTCACACGGGACAATGCTCTAATAATGAAAATCATCACACTTTTATTTACTTACAACTCAAAAAAATTTACAACTCGATACCTATGACAAAATATGACTCTATATGCAAGATGAAAGTGATGGTGCATGTCATGAAAAGCGGAACGGTGGAAGTTGCATGGCAATATATCTCGGAATGGCTATGGAAATGCCATAATAGGTAGGTATGGTGGCTGTTTTGAGGAACATATATGGTGGCTGTTTTGAGGAAGGTGGGTTTGATGTACCGGCAAAAGTTGCGCGGTACTAGAGAGGTTAGCAAAGGTGGAAGGGTGAGAGTGCGTATAATCCATGGACTCAACATTAGTCATAAAGAACTCACATACTTATTGCAAAAGTCTATGAGTTATCAAACTGTCACGCCCAAGATGCGATCCTATCCTTATTTTAGCACGAGGGCCTCGACATGGATAGAAGCGCATCTCGTCGTGTTGCAAGAATGGATATCATTACAAGTACATGTACAGAAGAGGTGAGTATATGGAATTGGCTTACACTCGCCACAAGCTACATCAACATCACATCAATACAACAACAAATACAAACATCATACAGAAGAGCAGGGTCCGACTACGGACGAAAACAAACGATAAAATGACATCCATCCTTGCTATCCCAGGCTGCCGCCTAGAACCCATCCTAGATCGATGAAGAAGAAGAAGAAGAACTCCAAATCAAACAAAGCATCGCGCTCAGGTCATATCATCGCATTACCTGTACCTGCAACTGTTGTTGTAGTAATCTGTGAGCCACGGGGACTCAGCAATCTCATTTCCAAGGGTATCAAGACTATTAAAGCTTAATGGGAGAGGTATGGTTAAGTGGTGAGGCTGCAGCAAGCACTAAGCATTATTGAGTGGCTAACTTACGAGTACAAGAATAAAGGGGGATGATTGTCGAATAAACGGACGTGGACTAGTAATGATCTCTAAGAGACCCTGAACACCTACTTACGTCAAACATAACCCCACCGTGTTCTCTCTCGGATAAGGACTCACGAGAAGAGACAGTCACGGTTACGCACACAGTTGGTGTATTTTATTTGAGTTTACTTCAAGTTTGCTATGACCGGGTGTTAAACAAAGTTTCCAAGTTTGCCACATAACCGCGGGCACGGCTTTCCGAAAGATTTAACCCTGCAGGGGTGCTCCTACTCATCCATCACAAACTAACCACACGCAGCGAGAATAACCTCGACCACGAACCTCGTGATCTTCCTAGGCAATTCCACTGGAAAACCTCAACCTCGAGATAGCCCAAAGTATCGGAATTCCTCGCACAAGACGTTCGAGAAAGGTAAAACAAGTCCAGCAAGACCGCCCGACGTGTCGACGAACCCGATAGGAGCCGCGTATCTCGTTCTCAGGACACGACAGATAAGCGAAGCGTACGGTGGCCTGATAGACATCTCCCGAGTTGCCCCGGGTTGGCCCCGCACGGTGCTCTAGTTTGGACCAACACTCATGAGGAGCACTGGCCCGGGTTGTTGATTAAAGATCCTCGGGTTAATTACTCCCTATGCAGGTTTATTAGTTATTAGGCAAATGTAGTACCAATGTTGGGCCTTGCCAGACAAGTTTTATCCTAAAACGAAAGTCAAGGGGGTCCCCATAACAACCCCGAGCATGTTAGGAGCGCTCATTTATGGAACATAACACCGGTTCACAAGTAACTAGGGCGGCAAGAGTGGAACAAAACACCGAGCAAAAGGCCAAGCCTTCCACCCTTTACCAAGTATATATGTGCATTAAATTAAATAGCAATAATATTGTGATATAACAAAAGGATATCCATGTTGCACATGGAAAGAGCTTGCACCTGCAACTAGCAACGCTATAAGAAGGGCTGAGCAAGCGGTAACATAGCCAAACAATGTTTTGCTGGGACGTGGAGGGGTTAGAGGCTTTTCATGGCAATTTGGGAGGCTTGACATACAAATGGTAGGTAGCGAGACAACGATAGAAACGAGACATCTAGCATGGCAATGATAGTAATGGTATCCAGGGAAATGATCATCTTGCCTGAGATCCCGCTTGGAAGAAGAACGAATCCATGAAGAAGACGAGCCAACGTAGACGAACGAATCCTCACACTCCGAAGCGGTTTCGGAACTCTATCGAGAAGAAGCAATCGGAAACAACAATCAACACACGAGAACACCACAACAATGCATGACATGATGCGCAACAAATATGATGCATGTCCGGTTTAAATATGCAAGGCATGGCAACCACAACAATCAAATACTACACATTAAGTGAAGCTCAATATGCAACGAGTTGCATATTGACGAAACTCCACATTTGAATATTTAGTTCACTCTCGTTTAGGTACACAACAATATTAAATGTTGTTAAACATGGCAAGAGGTGAAGCATAAGTAAACTACACACCTAGGCATATTAAATGAGGCCGGAAACAACATATAGCATTTCCGAAACGACCCCATATGTTAATTTCGAAATTGGTCCAGATCTGAATTAATCAGATTTTATATTTGTTAAACAGCAAAATAAAGTGAACCATGCAATTCTACACGTCATTCTAGTCGATTTACATATATAGAACATTTGAAACGGAGCTACGGTCTAAAAGATATGACATTCGCAAGATGCATATGACATGAATGCAAAATGCATGGAAAAGACAATCACAAACACTTCAAAACATGAATGCAGCAAGATATTATGAAACTACATGAAATTCTAGTCAAGTTACATATGCAACATGTTCAAAACGGAGCTACGGTTCAACAATAACAAGCAACACAAGTTTTAGATGAAATCTGCCCAAAACAGCAAGATAGCATTTTGCACACATGAAAACAACAAGTTACAATATACTAAAATGCACAAACTAAGCATGGGGCAGTAGCATATAACATACACTTCATTTCATCTTCACATATCATACTCAAAATAGTTATGGAACACATGGTAGGAAGCTCACAACATGGCAACAAAATATGGCAGATTAGGACTTAGTGAAAATAACAAGTTTTTAGCATAGCAGATTTCACGGAGGCATATTGGCAGCAGCAAAACTATATGCTACAGGGCATATTATGACATGAAAATTAACAGCATGGTAGTAGACATGATGCATTACAATTCATTACTTTATAGCAACATCAAATTATGCTCAGATTCATGGCAACCATCAACACAACATGGCATATTGAAGAAAACAGATTCTCAGACTTAGTGAAAATTAGGATAGTCATGTGCAGCAGTTTTAACAGATTGACATATTGAGCAACAGAAATAATTATGATGCAAAACCTATTTATGCAAACTAATGGCACAACATGAAAGAGCATAACATGCTTAACAAAAGACTCCTTGGTGGCATCACCAAAAGACTCCTAGAACACTAGCAAATCACATCGCAACACAGCAACAAAATAACAGATTTCCAGACTTAGAAATATTTTGGACCCTCAAAACATCAGATTTTTATAGCATGATGGCAACAAGGAAACAACACCTAAACATGCATTTCTATGACAACCAAAAACACCAGGGCCTAGCATACATGTTCAAGGGCATATCTCATGTTCAAAATTATTTCATATCATGCATGGATTAAATCACACGAAATAGACAAAAGGGCATCATGGCAAAAATAACATGCACACAAACTTCCTCCAATGACAAAACTAAATGCACAGTTAATTTCTATGGATTTTCCTACCCCGAAAACACATATAATATGCATAGGTTCATGTAGGGAAATATGTCACAATTAATTATGCAAGTTTATGGCCTAATCCCCTTTTAGCAATTATAAATGCAAGTTAAATGCAAATATTACAATGAACCATTTTGTCATGTATGAAAATGCGATGCCGATAACATGAACATTTTTAATATATTGTTGGATTAATTTCAATGCATGGATAAATAAATATGGCAATGCAAAAATGATGGCAATTATGCAAATGATGCAAACAGCGAGCTTAGGCATTTTAAACATGGATGAAAACGACATATTCACAATCTATGCATTTTTCTAAGCATTTTTCATATATAAAACATTACGATCCGGTGCACGGTTAATTAGATATTAGCAATTCAAAAACAGGGGGTTTTTCTGCAATTCTATTAATTCGTGGATAATTACAAAATTCGTTAGACAGGAAAAAACACACACTAACGGGCTGAATCTGACTAGAGGTCCAACAGTAGCACATGGGCGCATGATAACAAAATAGCGCATAGGGCGATGGGCTGGATCTGGTGCTCACCAAGCCTCATGGGCCGGTCGGTGGGGAGGTGGTGCTGGGCCGGCGGAGCTGGAGGAGAGGCTGGCCCAGCGAGCGCTCGGTCAACGGGGGCGCCGCGCGCGTCGTGCTCCTCGCTCGAACCCGAGCAGGGGGCGGCGATGGCAAAGTGCGCCGGCGACGGGGCGTCTCGGGCTCCAACGGGGCTGGGAACGAGGTGGCGACGATGGGCTTCGTCGGATCTGGCGGACCCCGGCAACGAGGTGGGCGGCGCGACCTCCATGGCGGCGGGGCAAGCTGCGGCAGAGGCGGGCAGCACCTGCGGCCGGGATGGAGAAGCTCCGGCGAGGGGAGGGCGGATCTGGCCTCCGGCGGCCGGATCCGGTCCGGGCCGGCGTTCAACGGCGGCGGGCGGCGTCTTGGGGGCGCTGGCGAAGGGCTACCCGATGGCGCGGCTCGGGGGGGCTCGACCATGGCGCCTGCGGGCTGCGGTCGCCCGGACATGTCCGGGTTGGCCGCGGACATGTCCGGTAGGTGGGATTTGGGTGATTTTCAGCCTCTAGATCGCGATCCGAGGGCCGAAAATGGGCAGATGGTTGGGGCTGCGGGATCTGGAGGAGGAGGGCTAGCAGGTGGGTTTTCTAGGGGTGTGGCTGCAATTTGGCAAGGGGGAAACCCTAGAGAGTGAGGGGCTCTCTCTCCATGGGGGTTTAAATAGGGAAGGCACTAGGGTTGGGGTTGGACCTCGTCCGTCCGATCGCGATCCGATGACCACGAACGGAGGGGGGCTAAGTTGGGCCAGTGGGCTGTGGAGAAGTGGTTGGGCCAAGAAGAGAGGGAGGTTGCGGCCCGTGACATGATTTTTAAATACCGAAAGCGTCCGATAATAAACCGATGCCGCGGGCACGTGCGTGTGTGGCTGGTCTCGAAACAGTCGACGACACGAACGGAGCGAACCGGCAACTACGAACGGATGCAAGTTTTCGAAAACGAGTGACGAAGCTATGCAGATGATGCGAATGATGCGATGATAAATGCGACAACCACTCGAACCACACGACGACAACGGAATAAAAGGGGAATCTTCTGGAGCGTCGGTTCCGGGCTGTTACAACTCTCCTCCACTTACAAGAGATCTCGACCCGAGATCTTGGAATGAGAAGGGGAAGAGAAAGAGAAGAGGTAAAACTTAGTTGCTTTTCTGACAAACGAGTGAAACCAATGAAACATGAAGGTTGCACCGTGATGAAGAATGACATGAGAAACAAGCAAGAATTCAAAAGAAATTTTAGCAGCACTTCGGTAGGAAGGAGAAATTTTTTTTATAAGATGGTAGAACTTGAAAAGATGACACAACACTCCGGTTAATGAATAAGCAAAGAAGGAACATGATCTTGACAAAACAAGATGATAGATTGAAGAGAGCAACATCACAAGGCCTCCGGAATAAGAATAGAAGCTAGATCGATGGAAGGAAAAGAGCGGAGAAGAAAATGACAACTTCTACCACAATTGAATTGGAAGCCTCTTTACAAGGAAGGATTGAACGGAGTTGTTGGAAAATCAACAACGAAAAGAATAAGCTTGTTGTGGGCTTATGGAAAACAACTCTAAATTATGAGGTGACAACCGGCCACAAACGAAAACAAATGATTGCTTGGGAGCAACAAGATATGCAAGCTTCTTTCAACAAGAGGATACATTGAGAACTTGGATCATTGATAAACACCATGATAGCAACAATCTTTAGGAAGAGCTTTAGGTGAAATCCAATCCAAGATAACTCTAAGAAAGGAATGATGGATTTAATATCTCATTCTTGATAACTTCTCTTCGAGACTCCTCATGACTCAAGAATGCTAAAACACCATCTCAAAGATAAGGGAGAAGAATTGCACTTGAAATGTAATATAAGAATACTTGAGGACCTCCAACAAAATCTTGAAGAACCACCATGAAGAACCTCCGGAAAGAACTCTGAAACGAAAGGATGATAGAAAGAATTGAAGGATGCAAAATCAACAAGATTGAGGTCTTGCAGAGATTTAGATGAAGCTTCGCGAAGAGATACTTGAGAAACTTGGAACTCCGGAAAAGAAAAGATGAACAACTTAGAACCAAGAATTGATATCATGACAACTCCGGAAGAATGCTTGAAATCACTTGATGAAACAAGAATAAGAATTATGTTATGCTTATCCTTCATCAAGTTTAATTGATGACAAGCAACGGATTTGGCATACCACTTATTCTTCTTGAGATGATTGAATGGAGATGAAACAAGCTTGAAGAAGTCTTGAACAAACCACCGGCAAGAATTGCAATGAATGAGGATATAATGAATGAATAAGATACATCGGAGTGAAGAGATCATGATCCGCCTAATGGAAAACTTGATTGAAGCACCGGAATAATTGAGATACGAACGAAGGGACAACAATTGAGAAGACTTGGAGAACGAAAGCTGAAAGCTGAGAACGAAGAAATCTTCTGAAATGATGGCCTTCGGAGGATCGAGAAATGATAACAACTCTGAAATACACCGGATAGATATGGAAAGAATTCCTCATTATCAAAACAATTAAGAGGATAGCACGAAGCTGAAACCATGAATCTCTAGGATAACGGAATAAGATTTAAGAGAAACACTCCTTTGGTCTTCATGCTGAGAATGATGGCGAAAAACACCACCAAGAATTACTGAGATACTCCGGAATAATGAATAAGAAAAGGTTGAGCCAATGATGAGAATGATTTAGAAGCGATCTTCGGGAAGGAATATGACTGATGGAATTCATTCTTACGTCATATTGAAAAGAACTTGAGGAGATCTCCGGAAAAGATTAGAAGAGTCAGGTAAGATCCTGGGGAACACCTGTGGGTTATGAGCCCACTGAAGGAAACACCGTTGAAATGATTGCTTAGAAAGAGAGATTGCACCGGTACAAATGAAAACTGATGAGGTGAGAACCTCGAACTAATTTAAGGATCTGAATGGGAACACGAGTCTTCTGAGATGTCTTCAACACTCCGGATATGACAAAGAAAGATGACTAAACAAGAGAGGCTTGGATGAGAGTCTCCAACATAGGAGAGCATTTAGCGAATGCAAAGGAAATGACGACACAGGGAGGTTGAATTGAATCCACCGGGAAAGAAAACGAGACGAAGAAATGATGAACTTAAAACTTGAGGATCTCCATAATGAATCACCGGATATCAAATGGAAGAAAAGAAATAGCAGAAGCATGACATGAAAAGAAAAGCACTTGCATGAGAATTTAATTATTGAAGAAAAAGGGCGGGAGGGTGGGAAAAACAAATACAACTTGAGACAGATGAGACGAACTCCAGAAAGGAATATGAGGATTGATCTTGCAAAACTTGAAAGGGATCGAATCATCTAGAAGAGAAGCACACCGGTTGGAAAGAATTGACATGACAACTCCGGTTGAACAAAAGGATTAGCATTCCCATAAAATGTGAGAACACCATTTAGAAAGATATGAATTCACCACTTGACATCGAAGCAACTCGAATAACCATATTCCAACAAAACAAAGGATGAGGCTTGCAAATTAAGCCGAAAACAAATACAAACCCATTTGCATTTGTTGGAAGGATAATCCTAGGTAAACTACTTGAATTCCCACCTAAGAATTCCCGAAGTCTTTCTTGTTTATGCGATTCGGGTTGCGGACCCAGGAACGTACCCAAGGTAATCAGCTACAACTGCACCCGCAACCTTCCACACCATAATCCAAGAAACTCCGCAAACTCATCTACCTCAGACACTCGTAATCACAACGATACTAAGTATGGCAGTACATCCGAACTCTCTCCACCAGTACTGGGGATGCCGGACTCCTCTCGCCACTACCAGTATTGAAGCAATTTCGAATATCCTCCGTCCTGAGATACTAAGGAAACTGAATGATAACGATGTGCACAAGAATCCCCTGGAGCTCAACTCCCCGGAAGAAATCAAGTCAGACAGGAGGCACCAAGACAGAACTCCGTCACATCGGTATCATATAGATTCCAAAATACCCGCGTGATCCTAAAAAAAATTTGAGCGAGAAGAGGAGTAGAATCAAAATTCCTAAGTAGAACACCTCACCAGAGTATAGAAGAGGAGTAAAAGAATCCTACTCTCCGATATAACTAGACTCAAAATAGTTTTAACTAGACTCGACTCGGCCAAGTTCGATCAATCAAGGGGGCTCCTAGGTCGGTACAGGCTCTGATACCAACTTGTCACGCCCAAGATGCGATCCTATCCTTATTTTGGCACGAGGGCCTCGACAGGGATAGAAGCGCATCTCGTCGTGTTGCAAGAATGGATATCATTACAAGTACATGTACAGAAGAGGTGAGTATATGGAATTGGCTTACACTCGCCACAAGCTACATCAACATCACATCAATACAACAACAAATACAAACATCATACAGAAGAGCAGGGTCCGACTACGGACGAAAACAAACGATAAAATGACATCCATCCTTGCTATCCCAGGCTGCCGCCTGGAACCCATCCTAGATCGATGAAGAAGAAGAAGAAGAACTCCAAATCAAACAAAGCATCGCGCTCAGGTCATATCATCGCATTACCTGTACCTGCAACTGTTGTTGTAGTAATCTGTGAGCCACGGGGACTCAGCAATCTCATTTCCAAGGGTATCAAGACTATTAAAGCTTAATGGGAGAGGTATGGTTAAGTGGTGAGGCTGCATCAAGCACTAAGCATTATTGAGTGGCTAACTTACGAGTACAAGAATAAAGGGGGATGATTGTCGAATAAATGGACGTGGACTAGTAATGATCTCTAAGAGACCCTGAACACCTACTTACGTCAAACATAACCCCACCGTGTTCTCTCTCGGATAAGGACTCACGAGAAGAGACAGTCACGGTTACGCACACAGTTGGTGTATTTTATTTGAGTTTACTTCAAGTTTGCTATGACCGGGTGTTAAACAAAGTTTCCAAGTTTGCCACATAACCGCGGGCACGGCTTTCCGAAAGATTTAACCCTGCAGGGGTGCTCCTACTCATCCATCACAAACTAACCACACGCAGCGAGAATAACCTCGACCACGAACCTCGTGATCTTCCTAGGCAATTCCACTGGAAAACCTCAACCTCGAGATAGCCCAAAGTATCGGAATTCCTCGCACAAGACGTTCGAGAAAGGTAAAACAAGTCCAGCAAGACCGCCCGACGTGTCGACGAACCCGATAGGAGCCGCGTATCTCGTTCTCAGGACACGACAGATAAGCGAAGCGTACGGTGGCCTGATAGACATCTCCCGAGTTGCCCCGGGTTGGCCCCGCACGGTGCTCTAGTTTGGACCAACACTCATGAGGAGCACTGGCCCGGGTTGTTGATTAAAGATCCTCGGGTTAATTACTCCCTATGCAGGTTTATTAGTTATTAGGCAAATGTAGTACCAATGTTGGGCCTTGCCAGACAAGTTTTATCCTAAAACGAAAGTCAAGGGGGTCCCCATAACAACCCCGAGCATGTTAGGAGCGCTCATTTATGGAACATAACACCGGTTCACAAGTAACTAGGGCGGCAAGAGTGGAACAAAACACCGAGCAAAAGGCCAAGCCTTCCACCCTTTACCAAGTATATATGTGCATTAAATTAAATAGCAATAATATTGTGATATAACAAAAGGATATCCATGTTGCACATGGAAAGAGCTTGCACCTGCAACTAGCAACGCTATAAGAAGGGCTGAGCAAGCGGTAACATAGCCAAACAATGTTTTGCTGGGACGTGGAGGGGTTAGAGGCTTTTCATGGCAATTTGGGAGGCTTGACATACAAATGGTAGGTAGCGAGACAACGATAGAAACGAGACATCTAGCATGGCAATGATAGTAATGGTATCCAGGGAAATGATCATCTTGCCTGAGATCCCGCTTGGAAGAAGAACGAATCCATGAAGAAGACGAGCCAACGTAGACGAACGAATCCTCACACTCCGAAGCGGTTTCGGAACTCTATCGAGAAGAAGCAATCGGAAACAACAATCAACACACGAGAACACCACAACAATGCATGACATGATGCGCAACAAATATGATGCATGTCCGGTTTAAATATGCAAGGCATGGCAACCACAACAATCAAATACTACACATTAAGTGAAGCTCAATATGCAACGAGTTGCATATTGACGAAACTCCACATTTGAATATTTAGTTCACTCTCGTTTAGGTACACAACAATATTAAATGTTGTTAAACATGGCAAGAGGTGAAGCATAAGTAAACTACACACCTAGGCATATTAAATGAGGCCGGAAACAACATATAGCATTTTCGAAACGACCCCATATGTTAATTTCGAAATTGGTCCAGATCTGAATTAATCAGATTTTATATTTGTTAAACAGCAAAATAAAGTGAACCATGCAATTCTACACGTCATTCTAGTCGATTTACATATATAGAACATTTGAAACGGAGCTACGGTCTAAAAGATATGACATTCGCAAGATGCATATGACATGAATGCAAAATGCATGGAAAAGACAATCACAAACACTTCAAAACATGAATGCAGCAAGATATTATGAAACTACATGAAATTCTAGTCAAGTTACATATGCAACATGTTCAAAACGGAGCTACGGTTCAACAATAACAAGCAACACAAGTTTTAGATGAAATCTGCCCAAAACAGCAAGATAGCATTTTGCACACATGAAAACAACAAGTTACAATATACTAAAATGCACAAACTAAGCATGGGGCAGTATCATATAACATACACTTCATTTCATCTTCACATATCATACTCAAAATAGTTATGGAACACATGGTAGGAAGCTCACAACATGGCAACAAAATATGGCAGATTAGGACTTAGTGAAAATAACAAGTTTTTAGCATAGCAGATTTCACGGAGGCATATTGGCAGCAGCAAAACTATATGCTACAGGGCATATTATGACATGAAAATTAACAGCATGGTAGTAGACATGATGCATTACAATTCATTACTTTATAGCAACATCAAATTATGCTCAGATTCATGGCAACCATCAACACAACATGGCATATTGAAGAAAACAGATTCTCAGACTTAGTGAAAATTAGGATAGTCATGTGCAGCAGTTTTAACAGATTGACATATTGAGCAACAGAAATAATTATGATGCAAAACCTATTTATGCAAACTAATGGCACAACATGAAAGAGCATAACATGCTTAACAAAAGACTCCTTGGTGGCATCACCAAAAGACTCCTAGAACACTAGCAAATCACATCGCAACACAGCAACAAAATAACAGATTTCCAGACTTAGAAATATTTTGGACCCTCAAAACATCAGATTTTTATAGCATGATGGCAACAAGGAAACAACACCTAAACATGCATTTCTATGACAACCAAAAACACCAGGGCCTAGCATACATGTTCAAGGGCATATCTCATGTTCAAAATTATTTCATATCATGCATGGATTAAATCACACGAAATAGACAAAAGGGCATCATGGCAAAAATAACATGCACACAAACTTCCTCCAATGACAAAACTAAATGCACAGTTAATTTCTATGGATTTTCCTACCCCGAAAACACATATAATATGCATAGGTTCATGTAGGGAAATATGTCACAATTAATTATGCAAGTTTATGGCCTAATCCCCTTTTAGCAATTATAAATGCAAGTTAAATGCAAATATTACAATGAACCATTTTGTCATGTATGAAAATGCGATGCCGATAACATGAACATTTTTAATATATTGTTGGATTAATTTCAATGCATGGATAAATAAATATGGCAATGCAAAAATGATGGCAATTATGCAAATGATGCAAACAGCGAGCTTAGGCATTTTAAACATGGATGAAAACGACATATTCACAATCTATGCATTTTTCTAAGCATTTTTCATATATAAAACATTACGATCCGGTGCACGGTTAATTAGATATTAGCAATTCAAAAACAGGGGGTTTTTCTGCAATTCTATTAATTCGTGGATAATTACAAAATTCGCTAGACAGGAAAAAAAACACACTAACGGGCTGAATCTGACTAGAGGTCCAACAGTAGCACATGGGCGCATGATAACAAAATAGCGCATAGGGCGATGGGCTGGATCTGGTGCTCACCAAGCCTCATGGGCCGGTCGGTGGGGAGGTGGTGCTGGGCCGGCGGAGCTGGAGGAGAGGCTGGCCCAGCGAGCGCTCGGTCAACGGGGGCGCCGCGCGCGTCGTGCTCCTCGCTCGAACCCGAGCAGGGGGCGGCGATGGCAAAGTGCGCCGGCGACGGGGCGTCTCGGGCTCCAACGGGGCTGGGAACGAGGTGGCGACGACGGGCTTCGTCGGATCTGGCGGACCCCAGCGACGAGGTGGGCGGCGCGACCTCCATGGCGGCGGGGCAAGCTGCGGCAGAGGCGGGCAGCACCTGCGGCCGGGATGGAGAAGCTCCGGCGAGGGGAGGGCGGATCTGGCCTCCGGCGGCCGGATCCGGTCCGGGCCGGCGTTCAACGGCGGCGGGCGGCGTCTTGGGGGCGCCGGCGAAGGGCTACCCGATGGCGCGGCTCGGGGGGGCTCGACCATGGCGCATGCGGGCTGCGGTCGCCCGGACATGTCCGGGTTGGCCGCGGACATGTCCGGTAGGTGGGATTTGGGTGATTTTCAGCCTCTAGATCGCGATCCGAGGGCCGAAAATGGGCAGATGGTTGGGGCTGCGGGATCTGGAGGAGGAGGGCTAGCAGGTGGGTTTTCTAGGGGTGTGGCTGCAATTTGGCAAGGGGGAAACCCTAGAGAGTGAGGGGCTCTCTCTCCATGGGGGTTTAAATAGGGAAGGCACTAGGGTTGGGGTTGGACCTCGTCCGTCTGATCGCGATCCGATGACCACGAACGGAGGGGGGCTAAGTTGGGCCAGTGGGCTGTGGAGAAGTGGTTGGGCCAAGAAGAGAGGGAGGTTGCGGCCCGTGACATGATTTTTAAATACCGAAAGCGTCCGATAATAAACCGATGCCGCGGGCACGTGCGTGTGTGGCTGGTCTCGAAACGGTCGACGACACGAACGGAGCGAACCGGCAACTACGAACGGATGCAAGTTTTCGAAAACGAGTGACGAAGCTATGCAGATGATGCGAATGATGCGATGATAAATGCGACAACCACTCGAACCACACGACGACAACGGAATAAAAGGGGAATCTTCTGGAGCGTCGGTTCCGGGCTGTTACACAAACAAAGCATTAGACGCATGCCCCTAGGGGAGAGGTTGGTAGGAGTTAACCATCGCACGCTCCCGACCCTCACACAAAGGTTGACAATCATTAAACAAATCATGCTCCGACTTCGTTACATAACGGTTCACCATACGTGCATGCTACGGGAATCACAAACTTCAACACAAGTATCTCTTCCAATTCATAACTACTCACTAGCATGACTCTCATATTACCATCTCCATTATCTCAAAACTATATGCAAGGAATCAAACTTCTCATAGTATCCAATGCACTTAATATGAAAGTTTTTATTATATCCCTCTTGGATGCCCATTATATTAGGACTAAAATCATAACCTAAACAAATTACCATACTGTTTTAAGAAACTCTCAAAATAATATAAGTGAGGTACGAGAGTTCAATAATTTCTATAAAATATAACACCACCGTGCTCTAAAAATATATAAGTGAAGCACTAGAGCAACATTGCCTAGCTCAAAAGATATAAGTGAAGCACATAGAGTATTCTAATAAATTCACGATTCAGCGTGTCTCTCTTAAAAAGAGTGTGTGCAGCAAGGATGATTGTGGCAAACTAAAAAGCAAAGACTCATATCATACAAGACGCTCCAAGCAAAACACATATCATGTGGTGAATAAAAATATAGCCTCAAGTAAATTTACCGATGGATTGAAGACGAAAGAGGGGATGCCTTCTGGGGCATCCCCCAGCTAAGGCTTTTTGGTATCCTTGAATATGGCTTGGGGTGCCTTGGCCATCCCCAATCTTAGGCTCTTGCCACTCCTTATTCCATAGTCCATCAAATCTTTACCCAAAACTTGAAAACTTCACAACACAAAACTCAACAGAAAACTCATGAGATCCGTTAGTATAAGAAAAATAAATCACCACTTTAGGTACTGTTGTGAACTCATTATTTATTTATATTGGTGTAATATCTACTGTATTCTAACTTCTCCATGGTTCATACCCCCCGATACAACCCATAGATTCATCAAAATAAGCAAACAACACAAAGAAAACAGAATCTGTTAAAAACAGAACAGTCTGTAGAAATCTATAGACTTCGAATACTTCTGTAACTCCAACAATTCTGAAAAATTAGGAAAATCAGGGAAATTTGTGTATCAATCTTGTGTAAAAATTTCAGATCAAAATCACATTCTAGTGAATATACAAAATTCCTGGACTGAGAGCAAAAGTTTCTGTTTTTCAGCAAAATCAAATCAACAAACACCGTAGACCATCCCAAAGGTCTTACTTGGCTCAAACACTAATTTAAACAAGAAAACACAATTATTACAGAAGTAATAATGTGAAAAAAACATCAAAACAGAAACAAAAAACAGAAAGCAAAAATAAAATTGGGTTGCCTCCCAACAAGCGCTATTGTTTAACGCCCCTAGCTAGGCAAAACGCAATAGATCTAGGTATTGTCATCTTTGGTATGCAATCCATAAGCAGATCTCATAATAGATTCATAAGGTAATTTTATTTTCTTTCTAGGAAAGTGATCCATGCCTTTCCTCAATGGAAATTGGAATCTAATATTTCCTTCCTTCATATCAATAATTGCACCAATCGTTCTAAGGAAAGGTCTACCAAGAATAATAGGACATGTAGGATTGCAATCTCTATCAAGAACAATGAAATCTACGGGCACATAATTCCTATTTGCAACAATAAGAACATCATTAATCCTTCCCATAGGTTTCTTTATAGTGGAATCCGCAAGATGCAAATTTAAGGAACAATCATCAAATTCACGGAAACCTAGCACATCACATAAAGTTTTTGGAATCGTGGAAACGCTAACACCCAAATCACACAAAGCATGGCACTCATAATCTTTAATTTTAATCTTAATAGTAGGTTCCCACTCATCATAAAGCTTTCTAGGTATAGAAACTTCCAACTCAAGTTTTTCTTCAAAAGATTTCATCATAGCATCAACAATATGTTTAGTAAAAGCTTTGTTTTGATTATAAGCATGAGGAGAATTCAACATGGATTGCAACAAGGAAACACAATCAATCAAAGAGCAACTATCATAATTAAAGTCCTTGAAATCCAAAAGAGTGGGTTCATTGCTATTTAAAGTTTTGACCTCTTCAATCCCACTTTTATCAATCTTAGCGTTAAGATCTATAAACTCCAAATCATTGGGACGCCTTTTAAATAAAGTTGACTCATCTCCAGTCCCATATTTATCAATATTTACATTAGAAAACAAAGATTCAATAGGAGTCACATCAATCACTTTAAGATCTTCATCAATATTATCACGAGAACACACTTTTTCAAGCCATTCACGCTTAGCACGTATTCTAGCGGTTCTTTCCTTACACTCATCAATAGAGATTCTCATAGCTTTTAAAGACTCATTAATATCATGCTTGGGTGGAATAGATCTAATTTTCAAAGAATCAATCTCAAGAGAAATTCTATCAACGTTCCAAGCCAAATCATCAATCTTGAGCAATTTTTCTTCAATCATAGCATTGAAACCCTTTTGCGAACTAATAAATTCTTTAATATTATTCTCAAGATCAGAGGGCATCTTATTATAATTTCCATAAGATTTGCTGTAGGAATTACCATAATTATTAGAGGAATTACTAGGAAACGGCCTAGCATTGAAACTACCTCTATACGCGTTATTACCAAAATTGTTCCTACCAAAAAAATTCACATCCATAGATTCATTATTATTTCCAATCAAAGAAGATAAAGGCATATCATTAGGATCAATAGGAGCACTCTTACTAGCAAACAATTTCATCAATTCATCCATCTTTTCACTCAAAGTATTAATTTCTTCAATAGCATGCACCTTTTTACTAGTAGGAGATCTTTCGGTATGCCATTGAGAGTAATTAGCCATAATATTATCTAGGAGTTTAGTAGCTTCTCCTAATGTGATTTCCATAAAAGTACCACCCGCGGCGGAATCTAAGAGATTCCTAGAAGCAAAATTCAATCCAGCATAGAAAATTTGTATAATCATCCATAAACTCAAACCATGCGCGGGGCAATTTCTAATCATTAGTTTCATCCTCTCCCAAGATTGTGCAACATGCTCATGATCAAGTTGCTTAAAATTCATTATATCGTTCCTAAGGGAGATGATCTTAGCGGGCGGAGAGTACTTGGAAATAAAAGCATCTTTACACTTATTCCATGAATCAATACTATTTTTAGGCAAAGATGAAAACCAAGTTTTAGCACGATCTCGTAGTGAGAACGGAAATAGCTTCAATTTAACAATATCATTATCCACATCTTTCTTCTTTTGCATATCACACAACTCAACGAAAGTATTTAGATGGGATGCGGCATCTTCATTAGCAAGGCCGGAAAATTGTTCTTTCATAACAAGATTTAGCAAGGCAGCATTAATTTCATAAGATTCCGCACTAGTGGCGGGAGCAATCGCAGTACTAATAAAATCATTATTATTAGTATTGGAAAAGTCACACAACTTGGTATTCTCTTGAGTCATCGTGACGAAGCAAACAAGCAAGCACACAAGCAAACGAAAAGACGAACGGAAGAAAGGCGAATAAAAAGGCAAATCTTTTTGGAAAATCATTTTAGAAGTGGGGGAGAGGAAAACGAGAGGCAAATGGCAAATAAAGTAAATGCAAGAGATGAGTTTGTGATGGGTACTTGGTAGGCTTGATGTAGATCTCTCCGGCAACCACGTCAGAAATTGACAAGTTGACGGGAAAGTTCTTCTCTTGACTTGCTATGTATCTCCCCGGCAACGGCGCCAGAAATCCTTCTTGCTACTTCTCGAGCATGCGTTGGTTTCCGTGAAGAGGAACGGATGATGCAGCAAAGTAGATAAGTATTTCCCTCAGTTGTTGAGAACCAAGGTATCAATCCAGTAGGTGATACAAGCAAGTCCCCAATAGATGTACCTACACAAAGAATCAAACACTTGCACCCAACGCTATAAAGGGGTTGTCAATCCCTTCACGGTTACTTGCAAGGATGAGATCTGATAGAGATAGATAGAATAGATTGCTTGAACGGAAAGTAAAACAAAAGTAAAAATAATGCAGCAAGGTATTTTTGGTATTTTTGGTTTTATATCTGAAAGTATAAGATGGAAAATAGACCCGGGTGCCATAGGTTTCACTAGAGGCTTCTCTCATGATGGCAAGTATTACGGTGGGTGAACAAATTACTGTCGAGCAATTGATAGAAAAGCGAATAATTATGAAGATATCCAAGGCAATGATTATGCATATAGGCATCACGTCCGTGTCAAGTAGACCGAAACGATTCTGCATCTACTACTATTACTCCACACATCGACCGACTCCTACCTGCATCTAGAGTATTAAGTTCATGAAGAACAGAGTAACGCATTAGGTAAGATGACATGATGTAGAGGGATAAACTCAAGCAATATGATGAAAACCCCATCTTTTTATCCTCGATGGCAACAATACAATACGTGCCTCGCTACCCCTACTATGTCACTGGGTGAGGACACCGCAAGATTGAACCCAAAACTAAGCACTTCTCCCATTGCAAGAATTACCAATCTAGTTGGCCAAACCAAACCAATAACTCGAAGAGACTTGCAAAGATATGAAATCATGCATATAAGAATTCAGAAAAGACTCAAATAATATTCATAGATAATCTGAACATAAATCCACAATTCATCGGATCTCGACAAACACACCGCAAAAGAGTATTACATCGGATAGATCTCCATGAAGATCATGAAGAACATGGTATTGAAGAGCAAAGAGAGAGAAGAAGCCATCTAGCTACTAGCTATGGACCCGAATGTCTATGGTGAACTACTCACGCATCATCGGAGGGGCAATGGAGTTGATGTAGATGCCCTCCGTGATCGAATCCCCCTCCGGCAGATTACCGGAAAAGGCTCCAAGATTGGATCTCACGGGAACCAAGGCTCCTGGCGGCGGAAAAGTGTTTTCGTGGCTCTTTTTGGTATCCAGGGAATATTTCTGAATTTATAGGCCGAAGAATAGGGTTGGAGGAGTTTCCGTGGGGCCACAAGCCAGGGGGGCGCCCCCCCCTAGGGCGCGCCCCTGTGGCTTGTCGCCACACGGTGGCTCCCCTGCCTTGGTCTCCAAGTCCTCTGGGTTGCTTCTGGTTCAAGAAAAATTATTCCGAAGATTTTATTCCGTTTGGACTCCGTTTAATATTCCTTATCTGCAATACTCAAAAACAAGAAAAAAACAGAAACTGGCACTAGGCTCTAGATTAATAGGTTAGTCCCAAAAATAATATAAAATAGCATATTAATGCATATAAAACATCCAAAACAGATAATATAATAGCATGGAACAATAAAAAATTATAGATACGTTGGAGACGTATCAATCATCGCTGGGCATAGTGCGACACCTCAGCAGACCTCACGAAGAGCGCCTGGCGTGGAGCAGCGACACATCGCTACATGCAAAGGTGCGAGGGAGTGCGCGGTGCCGCACCAACGATGACACAGAACTCCGTGCAGGAGACGAGGGCGCGTCACACAAAACAAGCAACCAACAGTTTAAAAGGAGCAGGAAGAAGACGAAGGTAAAACGCAAAAGTTTTAATGCCCCCAAAGGCCAAGTGCTTCTTGATGTAACAGGGACCAGGGGAAGAAAACGGGGGAAGCCTAGGCGGAGGAGCCACTATCACCATCCAGACCCTCGCCTGCCTCGGCGCCGGAGTCGTCGCCCTCGTCGGAGGAAGGCTCCTGGACGAACCGTTCCACCAGGGCCTCCACGTGTGGGCGCACCTTGTCCCGGAGGGGCCTCTGGGGCTCCTCAGGCACCGGCTCCATGACACGGAGGAGGTCAAGCTCCGGGGCGTGGCGGCGCAGGTTGGAGAAGACGCGCGTCAGCGCAATGTCCAGGAGGTCGCGAGCGCTGGACACGTTGTCCTCGTCCACCCGGGAGACGCCGGTCTCCGGCGCCTCCACCACCTTGCTGAAGAAGTTGAGGTAGCCTCCGTCACCATGCGCGCACGGCAGCGCGGGGGCTTCCCCGATGAACCGGCTCACCGCACCAACCGTGCGGTGGGCGATATCCAGGTACTGCTTGGCACGCTGTGCCTCCAGCATCTTCGCGTGCGCCGCCTTGTCCTGGGCGGCCTGCATGGCGTCAGCCGCCCCCTTGATTTGGGCCTGGAGGGAAGCCAGCTCCGCCTGGGCCTCCGTCTCGCCCCTGAGCGCGGCCTGGAGGGCGGCCTCGGCGTCCGCCAGCTGGGCCTTCAACGCGTCCGCTTCCTCCTGGAGCTCGACGAGCCTGCGCCTCTTGGGCGCAGGGGCCCTGGGGGGAGGAAACAATCAGGTCCGGCGTGCCGGGCATGATTGCAAGAGAAGGCCGGGGGTGACGGAAGACTTACTCGTCGATGATGGCCCAGCACCGGCGAGCTTGGGCCGACCTCGAAGGCCCCCCGCCGCTGCCTCCAGAGGCCGACGGTGGAACCGAGGACCCCATGCGCTTCCCCGCACCTGCTACACTCCCTCCAGACGCCATGAAGGATAAGGGAAGAGAGGAGGATGAGAAAGATATCTTCGGAAGGATGGGAAGCGAGAGGGCGCGTCAGGATGGCAAGACCCCCCCCCCCGGGCAGGGCGGGTTTATAGGGGCAACCGCTGCCCACGGGGCGTCGTGGGGAGTGAAGGCGCCGTGCCCTCCTCGGGCGTCGCGTGCCGGACTCGGTCGGCGTGCCGCCCTGCTTCACGTCGCTTCATCTGCCCTCGTCGGGTCACATCCGCGTGGCCCGAGGGGGAGGACGCAATGAGACAGCCGCATTCAAGGAAGGGCAATGATGGCCAGCGCGGCGCGCAGGCCTCGCGTCAGCCCGACTCAGGGCGGTTCCCGACGTCTTCGGGGAGCGGAGGCGTCCGCGTCTCGTTATGCGCCCCGCGCCAGGTTGGGCCCGCAGGCAATTTGGGCCCGCGGCGCTCAGGTCGGCTTCTTCGGCTTCGCCCCGAAGCCAACCCAAGCGCGCCTTGGGCCCGGGGGCTGCTGTCGGCGTTTTGGGGACGGGGGTACCCAGACCTGCCGGCCTGGGGCCTGGGGCGTGGCCCACCTCGACAGACAAGCACGACCCAACGCGGCCTCACTCAAGACAAGGCCCCCGCGAGAGCCCCGCGCTCGCGAGGGAGACGGCGCCAAGACCCTCAGAGGGAGGAGGCCACCCCAGGGTCCCTCCTGAGCGGCGGAGGTCTCTACGCAATGCTCGGCCTCGGGAGGTCAAGGATGATGCAAGCCGGGCCAGGCGGGCACCAGCGCGCACAGAGGAGGCAGTTTCCTCTTTGGTGCAAAGGAGGCAAGGTCGTACGCAGGTTCCCAAAGCACCCCCAAAGGTTTCCATTCCGGCGCAACGAGACCAAGACCACGAGCCCCGCAGGACGGACGTCATCGCCGAGCCCACCTCTGCATCACCCCCGGCTACTTTACGGGCGAAGACCACCTTTCGTTAGGATAAGGTGTACTCCTTGTCCCCCTTCAAATTTGGCCATTGTGGGATCCCTTCCCGCCATTGCGATAAGGAAAGAGGACCCGGGCCACTATAAATAGAGGCTAGGCTGCTCCATAGAAAAGGAGATGAAACACCACCTGAGCACCCTCGCGAGGCGACTGACCACTGTACTAGTTTATCCACCAACCTTCTCGTGAGGCAATCCACCAAAAAGCAGGAGTAGGGTTTTACACTTCGCACCGGCCCGAACCTGGGTAAATCCTCGTGTGTTGATCTTCTTCCCGGGAGTGTGCGAGTTTTTTGGGCTAGGCTGTCGAGCTGTGAGCTAGAGGTTGAAGCTGTTGGGGATCTTCGCACACGCCCCTGTGTTCGAACCTTCTTGGGTCTGCGGAGCCCCGAAATCCGACACGTCTCGAAAGAATTTTGACCCGAGGGGAGAGAAGCCTCTGAGAAGATGGTCCAAGAACACTACCACTTCTCCCTCGCCGGGTTTTGGAATTCCTTCTCCGAGAGCAACCTGCCAGCTGATCACTTCCTTGGATGGTAGAATACCTTCATCTTGATAATTTAGTATAGATTCAGAAACTTGGGAAGGCGCCCAGTTGCAGACGTTGGATTTCGATATAGTAAGTTGCATGGATAAAGTAAAAAGGGGGCGGCTTAAGCATATGGTTCAAAATAAGACGGCTTAATTATTTACAATGGATAAGTTGCCTTATGAGGATCCGGAGTCTTAAGTACAACAATTTATCACGTGGCGGTTTACAACTATTGAGCCGGGAAAAATAAGGGTGTCTTACGCTAAAATCAAAGAACCTATAATTTTTGCTAAGTGCAAGACAAACAAGTTTCCACCAAACTGGTTGCAATTACGGATCTACAAATGGTTCGGAAAGGAAAAATATTTGCTAAATCTAGCAAGAAGGCACGGGAGCAGCAGCGGTTTAATGCACAGATTCTTAAGGAGAGTTTGAAGACGTTATGCGAGAAATGAATTTGCCGTTCAAAGCCGCTCTATTTCTATAATGAGACTCATGGAATCTACACGTGAACGAGCAATGGTGATAAATGGAAGATGAACTACCGGAGCACTCAAGAACTCTGACAAACTATCATAGATCTGGAGAAGAACGATTTACCTGAAGGAGGCCGAGGGCAGCGAAGATGATCAGCTGGACTTCGAAGAAGATGCGGCGTCGCTGCAGCCCCAACTGTGGCCACCGGCGAGAAATGAGCAGCGGCACCGGCACGACGAAAAACTTCGGGCACGAGGAAGAAGAAGTGAGAAGGGCGAGGTGAAAGTGAAAGAAGGGACCCACCAGTGAATATTTAAAAGGGAGAAGCCCGAAGAGGCAACTGGTGGGCGCGAAAATCAAGGAGACGTGGTAATTTTGGGAAACAAAGACACCTCGATTTTCGGGATAGGTGGATACACTCAGATTCGTTGTGATGTCATCATTGGTTTCCTGGATTTCTGGCGGGTGACGTCACTATATGGACGGCACAAGAAAAATAACAAGTCTAGAAATGTTGTGACCCGGCACTTCGAGATCCATGAAGAACACAAATGTAGGGAGGTGATAAGCCACCAAGAGAAATTAAGGGAAATTGACATGAATGAATTCAAATCAATCTGAGGCCTAATGTCGAGGGTATAACTCCGCGGTATAACCCGTCTTATTGGGACGGGTCAATGTAATGGCGGCTCTGGAATTATGTTCAAGATGGGTCGTGTCGTGAAGATAAGGCGAACAAGGCGATTACCACATAAGCCGTCGGGCGGCCCAAGTGCGTGGAGACGGTGACTCAAGGTCCATAAGGCAGAAGACGCAAGAAGATTCCTTGCTTAAGAGGCAAGGTGTGTTAGAGACATGATAGGTTACGAGTTGTAATATGACTCGGACTCTGTTGTAAACCCTAGGGTCTCGGCCTATATATAAAGGCGAGCCCCTAGGACCGAAAAGACTTAAGTTACACACCCTCGAAAGCTAGGTTAACGATTCCGCACCCTTGTAATCGAGATCATCATCAATATAGACACAAAGCAGGACGTAGGCTATTACCTCCATCGGAGGGGCCGAACCTGGGTAAACTTGCCTCCCGTTCCCGTTTAACCCCTTTGAGTCGCCACCTAGCGGCGATGGCCTCACACCTAAGTCCTTGCACGAGGACATCTGTCGTGACAAACTCGGATTTCTCCAAATTTATCTACCTACAACATTCAAAACCAAGTTCAAAGTCCCAGGTTGTTGCAGGCAAAACAACCCGGCACTTCGGGGCTACACTGGCTGAAGTTTTATAAGGATAAGACAATTACAAGTCCCAGGCTGCTGCAGGCAAGACAACCCGGCACTTAGGGGCTACACAGTCAAAGATATTATTGCAAATCACCAAGTCATCATGAACTGATAAACTTGGAGCTTGGGGGCTACAGGTAATATGGATATATCGAAAAATTGAAGAACACTTTCAAGCTATCAATTGTGAGCGAGACTGGTCTCATTTCTTGATGGAGGTTTGCAAAGATCATCTTCTCCAAGTTATTCATAGAAAGGCCCAGAAAGCCGACCCAACATCTCACGGATTTTTTGTACTCCCAATAATTTTATTAAGTCAACTGGAGTCCAGTTGTTTGATCCGGTGTCACCAACGATCACGACCTGGCATTATCAAAGATCATGACTCGGCAGAGTCTATATAAGCAACCCGGCTTCACAAATTGGCAAGTTCTACATCCATAAATCAGCAATGTTTTTATCCTAAGTTGGCATCCACTACGACTGATGACCCGGCAAGACCCCGCGTCCCATGAAGTGGTTTAATAACGGACGAATTTCTATTCCCAATATTTTCATCAAAGCCGAAGCAATGGAAGCTGGCTCAACTTCATATGGTTTTCTTATCTTCAATATTTCCATCAAGCCAAAGCATTGGAGGCCGACTCAACGACATATGGGTGTTTTATTTCCCAATATTTTTCCTGCAAAGGACACAGACCGGCAATATGATTGTGAAGACGAATCGTTGATATGAAGAAGAAACCCGGATTTCCAGGAGCCACTTCATTGAAATAAGCCGGCCAAGGGAGCAAGCTGGTCCCTTGACATTTTTATTATTCTGATTTCAGGAGCTTACCATGAATAAATTCAAGCTAACCTGGGGGCTAATGTCGGGGATATTCCCCACGGTTTGACCTGGACAGGAGGAATGACCCGGCCCACCATTTGGCGGCTCAGAAGGTCCCCCTGTTTATCGGGTCGACCTAGATGACAAGGCCTAAGACCCAGTGTGCATCTCGACGGAAGGTGGCTCATGGAGAGGCCTGGAGGGCCGGCTCATAGAGAAGGCCCAAGAAGAGGAAGAATTCCTTCACAAGAGAAGCAAGACCCAGATTAGAATTCAAGAGAGACTAGTCCTAGTCCTACTCCCAGGAGGACTCTACATGTAAGCCTACCCCTTCAACATATATGAGGGACAAGGCGCCCCAAGGGGGGCAAGTTAAGTCATTAGAGATAGACAGATTAGAAACCCTCGAGACTAGAGGTAGCGATTCCGTACCCTTGTAATCGAGATCATCATCATCATCAATACACAAAAAGTAGGACGTAGGCTTTTACCTCCATCGGAGGGGCCGAACCTGGGTAAACTCGCGTCTCTCGATTCCGACCAATCCCTCTCAATCCGCCACCTAGTAGCGATGGCCTCACACCTAAGTTCTCTCACGAGGACATCTTGCTGTGACAAAACCACGACAACCGGGGTCTTCGGGATTATGGTTTCGACGAGCTAGCCAACTGTCCTCACCCGCGCAACAGCGAGTCATGAGTGAGGTGAGAGCTGACATTGTTCTCAGCCTTTCTTGGCCGAGCTGACGGGCTAGCCATTCGTCCCGGATGTTGTGTCTGAAAGAGGCTATTGCCTCGGCGTCCGGACAGTCAACGATTTGGTTCTTCTTGGTCAAGAACCGATTCTAGAATTGCCGGGCTGACTCTCCGGACTTTTGAACAACATGGCTCAAGTCGTTGGAGTCCGAAGGCCGGACATAGGTGCCTTGAAAGTTAGCTCGGAAAGCATCCTCGAGCTCTTCCCAGCTCCCAATGGAGTTCTCGGGGAGACTGTTTAGCCAGTGCCGCGCTGGTCCTTTAAGCTATAAAGGCAAGTATTTTATGGCATGGAGATCGTCTCCTCGAGCCATATGAATGTGGAGAAGAAAATCTTCAATCCACACGGCCGGGTCCGTCGTCCCATCGTAGTGTTCGATGTTTATGGGTTTAAATCCTTTAGGGAATTGATGCTGCATCACCTCATCTGTGAAGCATATTGGGTGAGCGGTGCCCCTGACCCGAGCTACATCACGCCACAGGTCATATCTCGTCCGGGCTCGGTGTTGTTCCCGAACTCTATCGTTTCGGTCGATCCAGTGTTTGTATTCCTCCCGTCTAGCGGGAGTGTACCCTCTAGATCCATAGATGGATCTTGTGTGGCCCGTTCTAGCGTCCATGTCATGTCGTAGGTCATATGGGTCTTTAGGCCGTGCTGTCTCCTTTCCTCTCCTGCGGGGGAGCACAGGAGGGTCTTTGGCTTCTCCAGTCGCCCTGTCCCGTCCTCGAGGGGGGCGGTCTGGCTAGTTGCCTTGAGTATGTCTGGGGGTGCGGGCTCAAGGGCCTCGTCATCGAATTGTGGCAGCAAACGTCGACGCGGGTAGCTTTTGGTTTGATCCGACTGTTCCTTGTCGTACCCTTCTTCGGCTGCTAGGACTTTCATCCATCTGTCGTTTAGGGTATCTTGTTCGTCTTTTATTTGTTGTTGCTTCTTCTTCAGGCTTCTGGTGGTGGCTATGAGCTGCCGCTTGAATCGTTCTTGGTCCAACGGGTCCTCTGGAACAATAAAATCCTCGGCTCCGAGACTAACCTACTCGTCGGAGGGAGGGATGTAATTGTTGTCCTCAGAGTCATTGGAGTCCTCGGGTTTGTGCCGATCTTTGTGTCCCTCCGAGTACTCGAGGTGCTTTTCAGGGGCAGCTGGATTGCCGAGGTCTTCCATGTTGTTCGGGGTATCGTTTTCTCCAGTGCATGTGTTGCTTTCCTTACCCTTGCGTGCCTTGGCTTGTTTAAGCTGGCGTCGGCATTTGGACGGCTCCTCGCTGGGCTTGTCACCATTCTCTCTGGGGGAGCCGTCGCCCTTATTGCTGGGGGTGTCCACCATATAGACGTCATAGGTGGAGGTGGATGTCCACCGCCCGGTGGTGGGAGGGGGTAGTGTTGTCGACGTCTTCACCTATGTCCTCAGCCTCCTCAGAGGCGTAGTCCAACATATCGGTTAAATCCTCGGTAGTGGCTACTAAGTGGGTGGTGGGTGGGTTGTCAAATTCCCCATGGCCTGCCTCAAAATCGATCCGATCATGGGTCGAGGACGGGTCATACGCAATGTTCATTGTCTTGATCCGGGCCAGCATCTCGTCCAATAGCGGAAGGTCGGCCGGGTCAATCCTCCGGAGTTCTTCGGAATTAGGCTCTGGTGTGTCAACGCGAGAAGCGTGCTCGGCCAAAGGATGACCCCTGGTCTTCGGACGCTATGATCGGATCCGAGCTCAAGGCTGGATCCGAGGTGAGGATCGACCCGGGGACGGGGCCGAGCTGGGGGTCCGAAGTTAAAGCTTTGGGATTCCCAGGATCATCGGGCGAGACCGTGAGCCCGGTGAGGATCAGATCCCCTAGGGAGTTGGGGGAGAACTCTAAGTTCCTGAACCTGGTCTCCTGATTGAGGGAGAAGCTTCCGATCTGGCCAAGGTGTCCGGTTGGATTGGCATGCAACACGATGCTGCCAAACACGAAGGTTTGCCCAGGGACGAAAACGTCCTCGTTGCGAACGTCGCTGCTGATGATTAGGCGTGCCATCGATCCTTTGGCAATCACACAGCGGAACTCTCAATGAAAGCACCAATGTAGGTGTCAAAACCGGTAGATCTCGGGTAGGGGGTCCCGAGCTGTGGATCTTGGATCGATGGGGAACAGGATGAAAGAGGCCAGTGTTTACCCAGGTTCGGGCCCTCTCGAGGAGGTAAAACCCTACGTCCTGCTTGATTGTATTGATGTGTGTATGACGATTACAGAGTTGATCTACCACGAGATCGAATGAACTAAACCCTAGATGGGTATGATGATGATTATGTGTCGTATGAACTAAAACCCTCTGGTTTATATAGACACCAGGGGTACCTAAGGTTACACATGGTCGGTTACCATTAGGGGACAGATATGCCG
Source organism: Elymus sibiricus (assembly GCA_039707655.1). Taxonomy (NCBI): domain Eukaryota; kingdom Viridiplantae; phylum Streptophyta; class Magnoliopsida; order Poales; family Poaceae; genus Elymus; species Elymus sibiricus. The sequence continues at coordinate 421,107,755 of CM077665.1, forward strand.
AATCCTCTATCTTGACTTGGAGGACACACCAGGGAACCGGAGATTTCCTTCTCGAACACGGAGTTGTCTCATAGCTCGGTCTTTCGATAAGTGAAATAGAGCGGCCCACCAATCTGGTCTATCAGAGATAGACCGGCAGCCCGAGGACCCCTTAGTCCCGGACTCCCTCACGGCTACCTATTTTAGTTGGGGTGATTTTAATATTATAAGGAGGAGAGATGAAAAGAATAAGGATAATTTTGATGGCAGATGGTCATTCATGTTTAACACAATTATCAGAAGTTTAGACTTGCGAGAGATAGAACTCTCGGGCAGAAAGTTTACCTGGGCAAACACAATGCCGAATCCAACTTTTGAGAAGTTGGATCGGATTCTCACTAGTGTGGAATGGGAGCAGAAATTCCCTCCGGTGACAGTTCGAGCCTTGCAGAGAGCAATCTCTGATCATACCCCATTACTTGTTGACTTCGGGGAAGCAACATATATACGTGGGTAACAAGAACGTTTTCTCTTTTGAACTAGGATGGTTTGAGAGAGAGGGCTTCATGGACCTCATAGCTAGAGAATGGGCTAGGGAGACTTGGGGGAGATCGAATGTTGATAGATGGCAAAATAAGATTAGGCACTTGAGGCAGTTCCTAAAGGGTTGGGCTAAGAATGAGAGTGGAATTTATAAGGTGGAAAAAGAAAGGCTTCTGCACCTTATAAACGAGCTTGAGATAAAATTTGAATCCTCCTTGTTAGATGCCAAGGATAGAGCAGCTAAAATGGAGGCAGAGCAAAATCTCAAACAGCTTCTTGGAGAAGAGGAGTTGAAATGGGCACTTAGAGCTAAAGTGCGACATGTTGTAGATGGGGACGACAACACGCAGTTCTTCCATATGATTGCCAATGGAAAACAAAGAAAGAAAAAATCTTCCAGCTTGAGCAAGATGAGGGTACAATTTTAGGACACGAGAACCTAAAGTTGTATATCTCTGAATACTATAAACAACTGTTGGGGCCTCCCGAGGACAATTTTGTGTCCATGGATACGTGGTTGGGGGAGACGCATCTAGCCACACAATATACATATCTCTATAATATTGTGCAGCGTAAGGAGGCTTATGTTGCCACAATATTATAGTCTAATCCTCTAAATATACAATTCCGAAGAGCTTTGGTGGGTGATCAATGGGTAGCATGGCTACACCTAGTCAGAAGGTTGATGGATGTTCATTTATCGGATGAGTCTGATAGGCTTCAATGGAAGTTAACCATGAATGGCATCTTTTCAGTGAAATCGATGTATTTGAACCTTATTGATTCTAGACCGATTCCCAAATCGATACATATTTGGAAGGTCAAAGTACCCTTACGAATCAAAGTCTTCATGTGGTTTGTTCACAAGGAGGTGATTCTCACTAAGGATAATTTGGCAAAGCGTATCTGGGAGGGTAGTAAAAGATGTAGCTTTTGTGATCACCATGAGACTATCAACCACTTCTTTCTCGACTGTCCGCTAGCCAAAAATTTATGGCGATCCATGCATATAGCCTTTAATATCACACCTCCAGATAGTATTCACACGTTATTTGGGACGTGGCTAAATTGAGTAGAGATAAATACTGCAAGACATATTCGGATAGGAGTATGTGCTTTACCGTGGGCTATATGGAATTGCAGGAATGACATGGTTTTTAACAGACAAACTCGTATAAAAAATTTACAGGTCATATACAGGGCAACTGCTTTGATCCGTACGTGGTCGTTACTCACTCCTGCGGAAACCAGGGAGCCTTTGATTACTGGGTCTACCCGATAAGAGATGGTAGTTTGGGATATCTACAACCGATTTGAATGACGGTCCAGTAGTAGAATAGGTGGTTAGACATATAGTCCTATCTTCACCAGTTGTGACATCTTTATTTACTTTTGGATTATTTTGCAGCTCTCTATGAGCTTGTTTTGAACCGCGGACTATTTTGTTGATTTCATTATTAAAGGGGTCGCATGCATCTTTTTAATGTTCAGGCCGAAGGTATTCCTTCTTTTCTAAAAAAAATTTAGCACACCTGTCGTTTCCAGCTAAAATGGACTGGCACCGGATGTTTTGTTGCTAAGAATTCTAGTAAGTTATTTTGTTTTACAGCATAGAAGGACACCTATAATTTCCAGCTAAAAATGGGCTAGCACTGAATGCGTTTCCAGCTAAGAATCGTAAGTTATTTGGTTTTACACTAGTAGATTACTAATTTTTATTTGCTGCATTTATTTCAAAATGATTAGCACAATTATATCACGACTCTTTTATATCATGACTCTCCCATAAAAAACAACTGTAATTACGAATAAAACGTGCTAAATATATATGCAAATAAATTGGGTGGGGGGCCTTCATTAATTCCTTTGCTAAAACCACATCGTCGCCAACCAATCAGGCGCCGTTGGATAGTTTCCCGAAGTGGAACTTTCCATCCTGACCGTCCAGTCAACCATCCCCCCCTTGCGTCTCGCAGAATTTCGGCTGTCAGAAGCGAGGCGTTCAACAGAAAACTTCTAATCTGGACCAGGCGCCTCTTCGTCCGTTTCCATTCGCTACCAACCCGCACACAAAGCCCCAACCATGCCACCACGCCCACGCGCTCCAAGCTCCGCCGCCAACTCCATCGCCGCTGAGATGGGCGCCCAGGGAATCACTGCCCGGGGCGGCTCCCCTCCCCCTCCTGTCACCACCAAGCACGAGGCGTCCGTCACCGGCGAAGCCCAAAGCGGCCTCGCCCCCTCCCCGGTGGAGGAGAAGAACTCCCCCGCGGAAATCCCTTGGTACGATAAACTGGAGAACATAGATGAGAACTACCGCAAGTTCTTGAGTTGCGTGCGCTATGTGAATGGCCACCAGATGGTGGTCGTGCCGGAAGGCGGGCTGGACGCGGGGCCGGTTCGAGTTGGTGACAAGTCTGATGGGGCAGGGAAGAAGGATGGGGAGGAAGCGGCTTCCCGTGCTACTTCAGGGAAGAACGGCTGCGTCGTCGGGAAGAAGGAGAAGGGAAAGGGGAAGGTGGCGGCGATCACCACGGGCGATTCCACTGCGCATCCGCAAAAGGTAAAACCGTTTCCGTTTCCCCTCTCAACTTAAATGTTGTCCCGCGCCTAAAGCAGAGTAAGCACATGTTACACGTACCTGTGCGAACAGGGTCACAAGGAGAAGAATAATGGACGGAAAATTGGTGCTAAGAAGATGAAGGTGGCGAAGAAACAAGAGAACCAGTCGGCGGAGCCGCATGGGGAAACACTGAACACTGCTACTTTGGTAAGAATTTCCAATGCCATTTCAATTTTTTTCCCAGCCTGCGCTGTTTTGTACTAGAGTTGTTGTTTATATTTGTGGTTGTGGGAAGATATGCCACATAAGAGTCTGTAAGTATGCTAGAGTAATACTCCCTCCGTACCAAAATAAGTGTCGCAAATTTTGTACTAAACTAGTACAAATTTTGTACTAGATCATCGACACTTATTTTGGGACGAAGGGAGTAGTAATATAGTATGTCGTGTGTACCAATGTGCCTAATTGATGTCGATACAACCTACAACATGTATGAAACTAAAAGTATTTAGGAGCATGGAGTGTATTCATCAGGAATTAATCTGGTGGTTAATTACTGGTATCAATATTTACAAGTACAGACACCTATAGAGTACTTAACACATACCTTATCTCGATACGCAGCCGGGTTAGGATTTAAGACTGCTGAAGAAGATATGTATTTCAAACTAAAACAAAAAGAACTTTTTTGGCTAAAAAGAATTTTCTTTGTAGGAGGGGAAGGTGGCGGCGATCACCACGGGTGGGCCTCGTGTGCGCGATTCCACTACGCATCACTCAGTGTTGGAGGAAGAAAAGAAGCCGTTGAAGGAGCTGCATGTGGAAACACTGAATGCTGTGAAGAGGAAAAGGAAATCTAGTGATGTACAAAATGCCAAGTCTTGCACTGCTTTGGTGAGAATTTTCTATGCCTTTAATGTTTTCTTCCGGGCCTGCACTATCTGTTAGTAGAGTTGTGGTTAACATTATGTATGTGGTTGTCGGTAGATGTATCTTGTACCACGTAACAATCTGTCAATATGCTAGAACAGTAGTATATCTTGTACCAATGTGCCCAGCTGATATTGATGCTTCCTACAACATGTTTGAAAACTACAAATACTGCGTTTTAAATCACGTTAGTTATGAATAAATGAAAAATAATTGTGCACTTGCTAAATATGGAGGGACATTCATGGTCAAAGTTGAATTTTGGATTGCGTGCGCGCGTTAGTCCATGGAACGAACTGAGTACTAAAGTTGAGCGATGCATTTCAAACTAAAACTAAAAGATAGTTTCTTGGCTAAATAGAATTCATTTAACTATTTTTTTTCTACTATGTTTTTTTTCTCTTATACATAATATCCACACATTACAACCTTTTCATAATGTTTTAAAACAGTAAGGAAATGTTAGCATCAAGGATATGAAATCAAAAGGTATTTAGGAGCATGGCGTATATTTATCAACAATTAATCAATATTTAAAAGTACATACACATTTGGACTACTTAACATACCTTGTCTCAGTAAGTTGCCCAGTCGGGATTTAAGACTCTACTAAAGAAGAGATGCATTTCACACTAAAATAAAAAGATTTTTTTCTAAAAATAATATATATTTTTGGAGAAGGGGAAGGAGAAGGTGGTGGCGATCACCACGGGTAAGCCTGCGCCGAAGCCTCGTGTGCGTGATTCTACTATGCATCCTAAAAAGGTAAAATCATTTTTGTTTCCCCTCTCCAGTTAAATATGTTGTGTGCCTAAAGCAGAGTAAGCACATGTTACATACACATGTGCGAACAGGGTCCGAAGGAGAAGAATGGACGCAAAAATGGTGCGAAGAAGGTGAAGGTAGTAGAGGAAGAAGGGAAGCCGTCGAAGGAGCTGCATGTGGGAACACTGAATACCGTGAAGAGCAAAAGGAAATCTGGTGATGTACAAAATGCCAAGTCCCACACTGCTTCGGTGAGAATTTCCTATGCTTTTTAGGCTTTTTTTTCCTAGCCTGCACTATTTTTAGTAGTGTAGATCTGTGGTTTATAACTTTATATATGTGGTTGTTGGTAGATGTATCTTGTACCACATAACAGTCTATCAATATGCCAGAATGGTAGTTTATCTTGTACCAATGTGCCTAGCTAATATTGATGCTTCTTACAACATGTCTGAAAAATACAATACTGCATTTTAAATCTCGTTAGTTCTGAATAAATGAAAAAAGTTTTATACTTGTTAAATATGGGCGGGCATTCATGGTCAAAGTTGAATTTTGGATTGTGTGTTGGCCTTTGTCGTTGGAACGAAGGGGGTACTAAAGTTGAGAGATGCATTGCAAACTAAAACTAAAAGACATTTTATTGGCTAAATAGAATTCATTTAACTATCTTTTTCGTTTTTTCTACTTTGTATATTTTTCTCTTATACATAATATCCACACATTAGAACCCTTTTTCTAATATTTTAAAATAGTAAAGAAATGTTAGCATCGAGGATGTGCTTAATGATGTATTGCTTGCTTCCTTGGATGCGCTGGTAATTATATATAATATATATCTCCATAAAGTAGTCTAGGGAGGTAGGACTGACATGAGCCATGCCATGCTTTGACCGTTTTTTGACAAGGAGAATAACCCTGGCCTTTGCATCGATTGATGCACACAACTATCTTTATTATATTATTCAAGCGAGTCCGACAAAACAAATACATTGATCAACCCAAAGCCATCTTTCGACGATCAATGTCACTACACCAACTCGTTTGATGATGTGCCTTGACCTCGTACCAATGTATACTAGCTAATCTAGTGGCCTCACAGAGCTACCCCACTGCAAGTTGAGAGCACCAACCGGTCTAGCAGACCCTCAACGTGCATCACATGCGCACGCTCGATAATTCGCAACTGCCATCTTTCATCGTATCATCTTCACGAGAGATAAACGAACTGCCATTGCCATGCCCTTCTGCCGTCGACGCCGCCACGCCACCAGACAGTGCCACCCTCCAGCGCGCATCCACCAACACGCGTCCATCACCGAGATCCCACTGCGCCACGTCGCCAAGACCCATCGTCGTTGATGTTATAGATGCAACGCCACTCCACCTCTTGTCCCCTCCAGCCAGCATCTACTCCAAAACAATGCCCCCGGGAGGGAGAAGAAGCGCCGAAGGTGCCGTCATCATTCGATCCGGGAGACCTAGATCTAGGTCTTCCCCCGGAATAGCCCAGGCAAGGAAACGCAAACTGCAACGATGATGCCTCGACAAGGAAAAGTCGACACGGTTATCACCGACAGTCTTGCCACTGCAAACTTGCCGCTGACTGAATCTGCAGGGAGCCTCGCCACAAAGGAGTACGCCGTCGTTGGACTAATGGCAGAGGTCCTCCTTCCGCACCTCACTTCCCCTCCACGTGTCGCTGGCCGACCAATGCCACGTAGTGATGGATCTGGACAGGACACCAGATCCACGACCACTACTGCCACCCATCACAAGGTAGGGCACCCCACCAGCCATGGAGGCGCTGGCCACCGCCACCACCATGGTCGCTGCCCTAACCGCCTGGCTGGAAAACAAAGGCCGCACCGTGATTTAGATCCGGGCACTAGGGCCCGAATCCCTCGTGCTCCACCCCCAGCCACCCACGCACGGCCTCCACGTCGTGCTGACGAGAAGGCTACTGGTTGATCTATCGCATTGGCTTCCGCCGCTGCGCCGCCATGATGAGAACTTGCCCTGTTGTTGTTGTCCACCGAGGCGGATTCCGCATGTTGGCCTCATTTGCATCGGCCAGGGCTAGTGGATATGTAGGAGAGGGACGGTGGCAGCTAGGGTTCGCCCGTGACGCCCCCTTGGAGAGCGGCGTGGGTGCCTTGCCTACCTAATGCTTTGAGATGCCTTGAATAAATATCATGCAACTATATTTGTGCTGATTTGGCTAGAGCAAAATAGCATCTCGCTAGGCCCAACGAAGCCTGCACGCTCTCTTTCATCACCTTTTATTGTTTAGTGATCCAACAGACAATCTCTCTAGTATCCTTGTAAGCATATTGAATTCATGGTGCTTTGCTTCTTTCAGCACACTTGACTAGGCAAATACGGTAAGTAGAATTTGTAGACGAATCAAACACTAGACCTTTTTGAGGGCAAACACTAGAGTTGTATTTCTTAGGGAATTCTAAAACATACTGCATGTCTGCTTCTGCCCAATCTCCATTTTTATGACATAGTCGTGTGGTTTCCTTTTTCTTCTCTCAAAGTTTCAAATAATGAATTAATATGTGATCTGCTTTTTGTCGCACTTCCAGACTGAGAGAAAGCCACAACTTCGGAGATCTGCTTGACTTATGCTCAGTCAACCTAAAAGTGATCATAGAGTAATGTCTGTTTTGGGAGAATCAAAATAGATTGCTCCATTCAAAATATTTTCTATATCTTGTTGTTTGTAATTCTTTGGATAGATACCATGGATATGTTGGTTCTCGAATTTTACCAACGCATAGTCATACTATCTGGTACTCTATTGGATATGATAGTTTTTTCGAGTAATTGGCAAGAGTGTCGCCTTTCAATTACAAGATCATGATTGTGTTATAGTTGTTTCTACAAGCGACTATTTTTGGGAGGTATAGTCGAGAAACATGTCGCATGGCATGCGGACTACTCATGAAGGAGGTAACCGCAAGAATTTTGCATGGATATTTGCTAGGACTAGGTGCACCACCTCCCAATAAATCATTCCCTGTCCATTGAAAACCCGAAGGTTCCTCTCTTTCCAAGCATTCCATAATATGTAGATCAAAATCCTGTTTTGCACCTTCAAACTTTGCTCCCAAGGGAAAGCCGGGTATTCCCGGATTGATCAGGGTTTGTGTTCATCAGCAGGGGCATGTTAGTCTTGGCATTCACCGCCTTCCATACCTCCTTTGAGATGGGACAATCCTTGCAAAGGTGGCTCAATGTCTCGTTGATCCCTAAGCATAAGTGAGAAACCGGGCTATGGGGTAAATTCTATTTTCCAGCTTCTCCGCCATCAGGATTCTACCATGCAACACGAAACAAGTGGAGAGCTTGTGTTTGGGAATGGTTGTTTCCTTCCAAACCTTCCCAGGACAAAAAGGCTGCACATGGCCAATGGTATCTTATACGCAGATTAGGTCAGGAATTCACCTGAGACCATCCACTTCTAGTGGATGGAGTCCGCGCGATTAGGGTCAATGTCGGTGTTTTCTGAAAATCCCAAACATTAATAAATTCCTGCAGTTGGGTTGGGGTGTTGAGGCGTGCGATAGCTGTTATTCACTTATCCCCGTGGAGATCATGGTTTGTCGTCCTGCTCTTCCTCGTTGCGATCTTGACAAGCTCTGGGGCATGGTGCAAAGTGCGGGATACCAAATCCAATAATCTTTTCCAAACTTTTTAGCATGTCATCGCTAACGGTGATTGCAGTAAAGGCACGAAAGGGATCCATGTCCGAGTCACTGCAAGGCAAGTCTGAAGCCATCAAAGGGCACTCTCGGTTGTTCCATTGGAACCAAGACTAGCATAGGCGCAAGGCTCCGCCAAACTAGTCAAGGTCAACATAACATGGGTTGTTGGCATGCATACATGGATGGGGATGCTCGTGATAGTCATGCTTACATAATTAGACAAAACTACATACAATGCATTGAAAATGAACTTTCATGTCCGGGTGACAAACTCTAGCTTTACTATTTGATTAAACTATCAACACACATACATAAACTTATCATAGTCGCTTGCTTCCTATGCACGCTAAGGTCATCAAGGATACAAGGGATGGCTTATACTCCTGGTTATGTGCTCATTAACTGCTATGTGGTAGGACCTAATCTGTAAACATTGTCATGAGGCTATCATGAGTGGAGGTTATGTGCGGCCCTCTGGGTAGGGCTAAGTTACGTAGTTCCAAAGCTTCATGGTCGATTCTTTCAAGGGGTCCCTTTTCCAAACAAAGGTGTTTTTTAGTTTGAAACCAAAGATTGTTCATTTATGACCTCATTTAGCAAAACTAGCAAGTATTGTACATGTACCATTTTTGTATGGTTGTGCTCCCAATCTCATACACTTCATTGTTCATACCATTTTGGGGGCAAAATGCCTCTTCACAACTCTCATGTCTATATGTGACTGTACAAATGTTGGCATAAATATGCCGAGCCAAATCGGAACAACTTGGGAGTGGCTCCTTGACTATTGCTACTTCCACGGTTTAGGGGCTAAAGCTACGATGTCGATAGAAACACACCCTAAGTTAATACCATAATGCACCATAGACAAAGGAGCATGTTCATGACATAATTAATCTCCCAATCCTCCATTTACTTTGACATAATTTTTCCCGTTAAATCCACCCATACAATTGCACTTCCGTAAGGTGTCACTCTGAAGTACAAGAAAGTTACCTCACCACCCAATTGTAAACCCTAGCCATATATATTAATCATTCATCTTGTGCCGCTCAAACTATGCCGATATGTGTAATGCTCACTGAAAAGTAGCCCTAAGCATGCATTGTATGACTTGAAAACCTTCATCATCATTCCTTCATCCCCTGTCTAGAAGGCCTAGCTGGTAGTCAACTATCTGGTAGGGTGGGCATTGGACCTCCTTAGGTATGCATCTTCTTAATTACCGAGTACTAGAGCTCTGACCCAATTGTCAACGTATACAATTATAATGTCACTCTTGGAAATGCCTCCTGGTTGATTACTTTTGATCCTTCCCCTATTTGTCTCATAGGTTCCTACCATGGCCTCTGATGCCACGTTATCACTTTCTTATCCCATTATATGTTTGCTTAGTTATTTCCCATGCTCCATTGAGAATTTAAGGCCACGCCACCAATCATTTGGGGTGCGACAACAAATAGGTAGTTTTTGATGGAATCGAGACAACTTTGGATACATTATGACAAAATGTTTGACGATGCATGTATTTATGAGTGAATATACACATAAATAACAAGAGAGTTGCCCCTTGAATACAACTAGAGCGGTTGCGAGTAACCGTGAAGTGGCAGGCTCCAGAGGCAGGTTGGCTCAAAGTTAATATTGATAGGGGCTCTGGCGAAGAACGATGAATCAGGTGGGGGAGGTGTTATTCTTAGGAACTCCCATGGCGACTTCATGGCAGGGTGTTGCCATTTTTTTCCTTCAACAAATGATCCGGAGTTGTCGGAGCTCCTAGCTGGTTGTCGGGGACTGCAACTTGCAAAGGAGGTGGGTACGCCGACGATCATCATGGCGACGGACTCTCAATCAATTGTTCTGAAAATCAACAAGGCAGAGAAAGACCTATCGGTGCATGGTCCGGTGGTGGAGGAGACAAAGGACATGCTTCGCTCGCTCAAGAAGTCTAGTGTTGTCTGGGTGCGTCGTATGACAAACAATGTCGCACACGTTTTAGCTAGGGAAGGTTTCAATAATAAGTATTGTGAAACTTGGTTTCGGGTACCGCCTGAGTGCATAAGCCAGGTGTAGCCGCGGATGGTGTCGTAAACAATTAGTAAAGTCATGACCATTTCCACTTCAAAAAAAAAGAATATGAAAAGCTGGCTATATACTGCCACCAGATGCGTGTAACATTTCACTCACGTTAGGACTCGGCGCGAGTTTAGGAAGCCTAGCCCGTGTGAATTGAGGAATGGCAAAAAGGAAAGAAGTTTTTCCACTGATAAAGATGAGCACGCTAACATTAAGATTGACAAAATGATGGAAAATTATCCATACTCATGTGGATATATTCTGCACACTAGCCCGTGTGGATATATTCTGCATAGAAGTTTTGCCGAGAAAGCGTGTAAGTTTCGGTTAACAATCTTTGGGTTTAAATGATCCTTCGAATATTTTATAATATTGTTGGTTTTAGTTATTATTGTGAGAGCTTTTTATATAATACAGTTATCGTATTCATCAACATACTCATGAATCGTGATAAATACATTGTTTCCCAGGAATTACATGGTGTTGTATGGCCTACCCATATCATGGAGAGGCCTGATTCAGAATTCAAGGAAAAGCTGATGAGTCTTCTCCGCAAACCATTTAGCCAGGGAGAATACGATACGCTCCTTGACAAGGCTACGACTCGCCTTCCGGCAACAAAGAAAAGGCAAACACGTAGTGGCGTGAAGTACTACAACTCTAAACATGAAAGGAAACCATCATATTTGGATTCTCACCCAGGTATGCTTGCTTTTATATTACGTACATATACTTTTTTTGTTCATTGGACTTCTGTTATGTACTATTGTCCTTGCGCCCAAAAAAAATGTACTATTGTCCTTATTATTTTCTATGTTGAAGTATCTTTCTGGGAATTATTGCGATCACATGGCTAAAGTAAATGCATGATGGTTATAGGATCAGAATCATTTTCCATGCTTAATGAACACTCTGCCTTGTTCTTTATGAAACAATTTGTGGTTGTCTTGCTTGCAATTGTAATTTTCCTTTTGAACCTTGCAACTTGCAAGCCACATTATGTTTTTTTGTTGATATATTGGTTTACAAGCTTGTTAAAATCTATGTCCAAAATATCTTCTTTATTTTATTTTATTTTTTGTTTGATCTTGCTTGAGAACCTGATTTGAACTTTGTACTTTGTTTGATACTTTATGTAATAAAATGCTTGTGTGCATCGCTTAATGCAAAGGCTGAGGGCAATCCTCCATTTAAAAAAATGTCCAAAATAGCTTGCTGACGGATTGCTTGAATCTAAGGTGAACATACGCTTTCTGTAGATACACTTGAAACCCCTGTATGCTTAGGTTAGCAGGACTTCAGAACAACCACCACAGTGGCATGTTGCACAAATTGTCATGTAATTCTTATTTTCTTCTTTGAGAAAATACAAAGATTGCATCTGGATGAATTGATAGAAGAAAAGTGGTCTTAACAAATGGCTTGTGGATGAGGGATGACAATGGCAGTTGGTGACAACTTTGACAATGCTTTTCTTCTCGGCCGCATATGTATCTTCGTGTGGGTGTCCAGGTCGGCCAGTGTTCCCAGTGTGGGTTGTTGTGACGATTTTAGCTTGCTTTTACGTATATTAACCAGGCAACTCTTCTTCTTTTCGAACGAATCGAGAGCCTCTAGAGCGAACAAATGCCTGAAATAGTTTGTTCTGGAGTAATGTATTGACTTAACAATTGAGTAACTTAACTCTCAGCACATGTCCAAAGGTCCGTGCCATTATGGGAGTGCAAAGATAAATTCCCAACAGATTTATTATAGTTGTTACTCCATTTGTCCCGAATTAGTTGACGCTCAAACAAACATATCTAGATGCACTACAATACATCTAGATATATCTGTTTGAGCGTCAACTAATTCCGGACGAAGAAAATATAACAAATGTATGTTCTACTTGAGAAGTAATCTTACCCGATAAGAAGAAAATTTAGTAGCAAATCATATTGGTTTCTGGTTTGAAGTAATGTGGTATGTGGCTGTTTAAGAAACACTGCTTATGTTCTCCTTTTTTTCTCTAACGTGATAGATTAACATGCTTTTTAATATTTAACTCCAGATCTTGCGAAAGATTTACGTGTAGAAAGCACCAGCAAACCCAATCAGTTGGCTCTGTTGCGTGGATTTTTCTTCTGGATGGAGGTAACCTCATTCGTCCCATTTATTTGATTTTTTTCATAATAACACTTTTTTGCATGCCTGCATAGTATCAAGCCTCTAACAATAATGGCTCCACCTGTTGTTAAAGAACTGAATCGTGATTTTTTTTTACCTGTTCCCAGTTAGAGCAAAGTTATTTTAGGTTACTTCTTAAAAAAAACATGTGGTTAGCAAACTCAAAATTCATATAGAATTTTATGTTACTTCTTTGTTAATGGAGGCAGCCCAATATTGGCCTGTTAAAGATCACGCTGGTATGATAGCAATCGTTGTTAATGAGTTTATTTGCAGCATTAGTTTGCCGTATCTTACTGGGCATGGGGAAAAAGGACCTAGCAGCCACGGTGCATGGTTATAAGTTTTTCTTGTTGCTAGTTTGGAAAATTGATGGCACAAACATACTCGTTCAAAACGGAGTAACTACCATGATGATCATGGACAGGATGACGCGGGATGGTGAATGGCGAGGACACTGGATTAATTTCTTCATATTGCTTAATTGTTAATAGCATGTGCCAGTTCTTCTTTTTCGCGAATACACAAAGCTAGCATATTATTTCATTGATAGAAGAAGTTTGAACTAGTACAAAGGGATGGTACAACACGTGATACGTGTGCTAGAAGGCGTAAACACGGTGACCACAACAAGGCTAAAGGGGCTGCTCAGCCCCAAAAAATTATAGGTCTACGTCTCGGGCAAGAGATTGATCATTCCTTTTGGCGCCAGTTTTAGCCCATAAGTGTGCATAACTTGTATTACTAGTAGGCCAAAGATGGCATATATACGTGTACAAGGGGATGCCAAAAGGCAAGAATACAAAAGACCAAAAGACCATCATCAATATAACTCTAACACAATACACGCGCGATGGATGGTTGCTTACCATCGAAAATGCACGTGTTGCGGTGGCACCAGATGGCCCATGTTGTGAGCATGATGATGGAGGAGGGGGGCTGGAGATGGGTGTTGGGAGCATTGGAGCAGGAATCCGCCCACCAATTGGAGAAACCCATCGTCGAGTCAGGTAACGGTTTCGTGGATCAACACCAAGATAGCACCTCGTGAGAAACGTGTCGGGAGAAAGAACAACCAGCAAGCAAGTGTTGAAGGTCTTCCGGGACTTGGTCGTAGAGAATGCACCAGTCGTCGTCCGGGAGGCCATGGCGAGGAAGCCTATCTGCTGTCCAGCATTTGTCCTAGAAGGCAAGCCAAGTGAACACCTGATGTGAAGAGGTGCCCAGGTTTTCCATGTGGTGCGCCAATTAGGATCTGGGATCGGTCCATGGAAATGGGAAATGTAGAGGACTTGGTAGTGTAGCTAGACAGGTCCGTGAGCTCTAGGTGGTGTAGGCGACACAAAAGCTCCATGTATTGCACGAGCGTGGAAGGCATGAGACCGTTGTGGACGTCGCCGCTCCAAGCCCGATCTGTCAACCAATGGCACACAGTGCGGTTTCGGTGGCGGCGCTTGGGCACGATGGCAAGAATAAGCAGGTCGAGGTCAGCGATGGAGTTCCTGTCGACCCAAGAGTCGGGCCAAAACAGGCAAGTGTTCGCATCACCAAAAAACCATGATGTAGAGGCACGGAAGATCTGCAAGGCCTCGACATCGGCAGGTAGGTGGAGCTTACTCCAAGGGGGAGCCGGGTCAGTGCGCTTGAGCCATAACTAGTGGGTGCGGGGCGCAATGCCCACGCGATAGAGATCTTGCACGCTAAGGCCGCCGAGAAAGGTGGGGTGGCAAACCTTAGCCCAGTTGACCTTGCACTAGCAACCTTTGGCATCCCTGTGGCTGTCCCAAAGAAAATCGCGGATGGTCGGATTGACCTTGGTGAGGATGGTCTAGTTGAGGACGATGACGATGAGTAAGTGAGTAGGCATCGCACAAAGGACGTGTCAGACGAGCGCGAGCAAGTCGCCAAGACACATGGAAGCCCGCAAGGTGGATAGCTTCTTCTAGAGCTTGTCCACAAGCGGGAGAAGGTCCTTGTGGGATGGCTTCCTAATGTATATAGGTAGCCCCAGGTACTTGACGGGACAGTGGGCGATGGGGCACACAATGAAGGCGGGGAAGGTGGCCACGTGGTCATTAGAGCACTGTATAGGCATCGCATAGCACTTGTTGTAGTTGGTGCACATGCCACTTATGTTGCCAAAGAGGGTAAACAACTCTTTGAGCGTTGTAGAGTCATGCTTGTCGGGGTGACACAAAATGACGACCTCGTCAGCGTATACCGAAACGTTAGAAGTCGCGTGGCTGCGTCGTGGGGCGTTGTCGGAGGCCCACACGACTCGCAACTTGGAAAAGAGAATTAAGGATGTTGATGACCAAAATGAAGAGCATCGTGAGAGAGGATCCCTGGGCGAAGTCCCCTCGTGTGGAAGATGGGTGGGCCGGGGATGCTGTTGAGGAGGACGCATGTGGAGGCGGATGCAACGGTGATAGGGATCCACTCCCGCCATCTCACGCCAAAACTCAATTGAGTAAGGGTCTCGAGGAGAAAAAAGGCACGACACCGAGTCAAAGGCACGAGCGATGTAGAGCTTGATGAGCATCCGAGGTGCCTTGAGGTTAGAAGGAATCTCGTCGTCTGCTGGACGAGCATGAAGTTGTCATGAATACTCCGACCGGCGATGAGCACAGTTTGATTGGTGGAGACCATGGAGCCAAGCCTAGGGTGAGCCGAAGGGATAACGCCTCTGCAAACAGCTTCCCAATGAGGTGAATCAAGTTGATTGGACGATAGTCAAAGAGAGATTACACGTGGTTGGCTTCTTTGGGAATAAAGTGATGAGGGCCTCATTGAGTTTCTGAAAATCGAGGCCATTGAAGGAGTAGAGCTTCCCGAAGACGTCAAGGATGTCTTGCTTAATTATCTCCCAAGAACTATGGAGGAATTCCACTGTAAAGCCGTCCGGTCCAAGGGCCTTGACAGCCGCCCAAAATATCCTACTCCGAGAAGGGGTACTTGAGGTTCGAGAGCGCTCGAAGGGTCCCATGTGAAGTGCGGTAAGGTGCACTAACGCATCTCGGCGGCGCCTATGATGGAAGAGAAGTGATTGTATGCCGCCTCGGCCATACACACTTGCTTGGGGATGGTCACGTTGCCAACTTTCAGAGCGAGGATCTGGATTTTTTGCTTCCAGTGGGCACATGGACACGAAAGAACTGCGATCAGCATTACCATCCTGTAGCCAAGGAACGCTCGAGGGAAGCAAGCCCAAGGTACGTGGATTTCAGTTTACAACGAAACCACGTCTCCGCCAAAGACACATCCCGAAACTCTTGTGCTTGGTCGAAACGCGCGATGAGCTAGTGGGAAACTAGGAGCCAACGAGAGATGTTCCCGGTCGACTTGGATCTCCAGCTCTACAGTCGTTGAGCAGTGGCCTTGAGCTTGAACGTGTCAGAATCGTGGTATGCGGAGTTCCAGGCATCGTGAACTACCTCGAAGTAGCCGTCCATCTGAGGACACAATCGCTGAAGGTGGAATCGACATGCACTAGAGCTTGGTGAGCAGTCCAAGAGAAGCGGGCAGTGGTCCGATGCGGTAGAGGAGAGACACCACAACATGTGGTGCGACTGCGTCGAGGACCAACCCGAGGTGCAAAGGACGCGGTTGATGCGCTGAGGGTCGAAGAGTCACGCTCATTAGACCACGTGTACCGGTGTCCGTGGATATAGACATCTTGAAGCTCTTCGCCGGTGAGGAATTGGCAGAAGCACGACATGATCCGACGATTCAGGCAGGAGTTGTACTCTGCAAAGGTGATCATGTTGAAGTCTCCGTCGAGGAGCCATGGGCTAGAGTGGGATTCATGTAAATCCGCAAGGAAGGAGATTTTTCGCTTCGTCTTGCTGAGGTCCATAGATCCCGGAAGGCCACCAGTGTTGGCCAACCTCAACGGGGGGCCTTACAGCCGCAATGATGCGGTGAACTCCGAGATAGGGGTTGGAGAGCATGATCTTGTCACGTCGCCAGACGAGGAGGATGCCGCCTCTAGTACTCTCTGCGGGCAGGAAATCCTCGAACGAGGATCCAAGACAATCACAGACGAGACGAGGGCCGGCGAGAAGTAGTCAAGCTTATCTTTTGAAGACAAACAATACGCGGGGAGACAGTGGAAATCACATTGCTCACGGCGGTGCGTTTGGCCGGAGAATTTAGGCCACACACATTTCAATAGAAAAGGCTACAATCCATGAGAAGAGTAGGGATCCGTGGAGGCAAACTCCAGACCTAGATCTCGACAAGGCGAGGCTGCAAAGGAGAAGGGTCTGCAGGAGCTGGATCGCGCGGGATGTGCCAATCGAAGATATCGGCGAAGGCTTGCTCCGCAAACGGCCATTGGAATAGGTGGGCATCTTTTGCCAGCATCTCCGGCGAGATTGGCGCGTCGTCCCTAGTGAGACCAAGCTTACGCGGGAGAAGATGTGTGGCCTTACCTTCCGACCGAGGCCACAATCAGCACTAGCGATCCTATTGATGCGTCGTGGTGTGAAGTTGAGCAGGCGATCACACTTGCGGCGTCGCGCGGGTGGGTTAGGAAGGAACGGCGTGGTCGCCTGTTGTATCGATCCCACGAGCGAGACCAACTTCTCTGAGTAGGGATCCATGCCAGCTTCTTATATAGATGGACTTCCCTAAGACTAGCCACAGCGGGAGTAACTTCAAGAGTAACATCAGGTCCAACTCAGCAAATTTGTGTATGTGGCAATGAGTTAATGAGGAGTGAGGTAAATTGAGTAACTTAGCTATTTACTCATTCTATGAGACTACCCACAATGGGGAGTAACATAGAGTAGTAACATGCATATGTTACTAGTCTAAGTTACTACCTTCACAGTGGATAGTAACATAGTGATAGTAACATTGAGCTTTTCATTTATTAGCTTATAGACTCATCTTGCCTTGGTATGCGTTATGTTACAGTAACATGCTAAGTTACTCAATTTCTCTCTCTTCTCATTAATTAGTTGCCACATCATATTTTTTGCTTAGATGGCATTTATGTTACTACTTATGTTACTCTCATTGTGGGTAGTCTGAGTAACATCACACATACCAACACAAAATGAGTCTATAACATAATAAATAAACATTTGCATGACACTACACATATGTTACTACCCACTATGGAGGTAGTAACATAGTCTAGAATAACATGTATGTTACTAGTGTAAGTTACTCTCCATTGTGACTAGTCTAACAAATGGCCAACTTCTCTGAGTACTAGTATTTGGTTAGTTAGGTTGACTGCCCGCTGACCTGTGTCCCTAACAGTTTACTCTCTTCCTTTTTAGAATATTGCGCATCACGACCAATTCAGGCCATGGAGAGATGATTTCAGAAAGTACAAAGTTACTATGATAGAAATATAATGAGATCACCTGCAGGATTACAGAAGAGTTTGTCATTTCTCGATTGGAGTGGCAAAGCCCCAGTTTCTCCTTGTTGAACTAGTTTGATCTCCATTGTGCATCTTACACGTCGCTATTGTTATTTTTTCTGCAAAAACGTAGAGCCGATGCCCCGACAAACTAGAAGCATATCTCAGTACTCAGGACTCACAAAATGGGTATTACCCTAGTTCACTCACCTTTTCTTTCAGACAGACAATGATGTTCAAGGACGACAATGATGTTGTCAACAGACAATGTATTGTTTTTATATGTGCAACTGTAGTCATAACTTTGCAATGCTCCTGATTCATGCTTATTTGTTATGGAAGAGCAAGTGTGTGCAACTCAGCCTTTGGATGGGGGAACCATTCTCTAGCGGAGATATGTACATCATTTTCTTTCTTTGAATAAAAAAAATTATACTTTACATCTGGGATCTGGCTGCTCTTGAATCTGACGCAGGGTTTGCCCATGCTGAAACTGAGCACTCTAGACCTTGTGTTGTACTTTTTTTTCGGAACCTCGCCAAGAGGGCAGGGTACTCCAGAAGAAGAATATAGCTGGCTTGATTTATGCCGTAAACTAAGCCGACAAAGCGTACAGTAACATGATTGATTAAGGGACAAGCATGCAAAAAACCTTGACGGCGAAAAGAAACAAGAAAAACAATGGCGACACCAGCCAAACTTGGCCTCCACCGCCAACATGGATTTATTCAGGGCCTCAACCACCACCATGATCGGCAATGGACCGAAGGCGCTATTCTAGCATGACAATCGGTCAAGGCGTACGCTCCCCGTCTCTTCAAAATCGCAACCAGAAAGAATGGGACAATTATGAAGGATTTGCAAGATATGAATTGGATTTGTGCCTTGTCTGTCTTTATTCCCCGGCTCAGTTCTGCGACTTCGTCGACCTTTGGATGATGCTATCCCATACCATCCTTGCTGGACACAGCTTCATTGCCGTAAAGGCACCTGCTTTTGGATCCATTTAGGTCCTGACACATGGACCAGCCATCTGTTGGGTCCACATGCCATGCACACGAAGGCAGGTGCCTTAAGGCACCGAAGCGCAGTCCATCCTTGCTCCAGGCCAGGAGGACCACATATCTTGGAACTGGATATCCAACTACATTTATTCCATGGCTTTGGCCTACGCGGCTCAACTCCACGGATCCCACCCCAAATTCTCGGCCAAGATCTGGTCAGCATATGCAGAGCCGAAGTATGCACATGTGCAATCACTGCCCCTTCTCCATTGCTGTTTAGAGCCATATGCAGGCATGGAAGTGCAAAGTTGAATGTGATGCATTGTGATGGGGCCATAAAGTTGAATGTGAGATTCAATACCTGCAATTTCAACTGATCAATAGCAGCTATATCCCGGTTGTAACCTAGAATGTATGCAATTTCACAGGGAATGAATTCTCCTTTCAACAGTTGAGCAATATATACATTTATTCTCCCAAGAGAAAGAGCAACACAAGCAGACTGCTCCAGTACTTATTCGCACACTCAATATATAAAATGATAAAAATCAAATATTCTGTACTGGGAATGGTTTCACCCTTGGGGAATTATTTCCACAAAAGAGAAGATGAGAGAACTAAGGAAATGGGTAATCTAAGTCCATCAATGGAATAACATCTTGATCTTTCAGATCATCTGTCCATGGTCTGAATTGGTCCTCGTGTGCACTATTCTGAAAAAAAAAAGAGTGTAAACTTCACAGTTTGCAAATATCTTCATGCTACCAAGGTGTGTGATAGCATATACTCCCTCCATCCCATAATATAAAAGCGTTTTTGACACTAGTGTAGTGTCAAAAACGCTCTTATATTATGGGACGGAGGGAGTAGTATAGAACAAGCATGCGATTAAGATGGTGTATACACTAATGCTGCAAACCACAGGTTTCGTTATGGTTGGTTCAGCCCCCCCTAACCTGATCTTGAAATGGCATTATTTGAGCTGCATGGCAAACTAATAGTCTATCCATGACACATCTCCTTTTAATTCTACCAAAAGAATACATGTGCTCCAGCTGTGACAAACTTATTTGAGTATATATAAAGTGTTCATTCCAGATGACCTAGAAAATTTTAGGGTTTGGGCCTTTCGATTTAGATGGAAATGTGAACATTGCAGACATAACCACAATTAGTGCAAATGTACTATTATCAGAGGTAAATTAGTATTAAAGGATACCTGCAACCAGAAGAAAAATCCACGCATCAGAGCTAAACCCTTGGAAAAGCTATTGTTTGTAACTTGTTCGACAAGATCTGAAGTTAAATAAACGAAGAGTGTTAGTACTATAACCACAACAACTAAGAACTGTTAAAGCAAAAAAACAGCATATTTATCAAACCATTACAAAGTACTCCCTCCGTTCCTAAATATAAGTCTTTTTAGAGATTCCATTACAAACTACATACAAATGTACATAGACATACTTTAGAGTGTAGATTTACTCATTTTGTTCCGTATGTAGTCCATAGTGAAATCTCTACAAAGACTTATATTTAGGAACGGAGGGAGTAGTTTACATTAACAAACCCCAGCACAATATTTCTAACATCCTCGAGGGGAAAAATATCAATGTGCCGTGCTACTAGTTTATACTTAAGTTCACTGCAATACCAAGGACCGCGTGGTGACTTGTCAGAGGGAACGAAAACTTATCAAGCAAAATGAAATTACAATTGTGCAGTAATAGAATCTAGAGAATGAGTACTTGACTATGACACATCAACAGTATAAGAATCAAGAACAAATTATGTTCAAATGTTTGATTGCTAGTTGAGCTGCCCATCAAAAGTATAGAGTAGTCCACAACATACTAATACATACTACATTTACAATGATGATAGCCTATACTGCACTGGAATTTCAGCATTGCAGGATAATTCGTGATATCGAGGATTGTTCAAAAACACAGCACTGTCGTCAGGCTCAATACAGAAATGTCCATGAAGGGTAAAAAGTACAGTTCAGCGGAACTTACTTTACCCGGTTGATTTATCATGATAACAACAAGAAACAAATTTCTGAAGGGAAAGATGGCAGAAGGCAGTGCTATAAAACAGGTGACACAAAAGATACAGTACTTGTCAGTGTATACACATGATAGCATACCTGGGTAATGATCAAAATATGAATTGCCCATCTCCTCGGTAGGGTAGAATTTTGCATCATTGCGCACCTGTCGCAACTTCACTAAAGGAGTACGAATAGAAGCCATGTCAAACAGATTAATATATTCTTTCCGGCTAAATGGCTTCTGAAGAGCATCCATCAATCTTCGCTTGAAGTCTGAATCTGGCCTACGGTTGATATGTGGAGGCCATATAACACCTGATCTATGTGACTACAAATTTGTAGGAGGCAAAAGGAGAAGCAAATCACACATGGTAGTCAACATACAGGAAAAAAAAAGACACACTACATACATGTTGTGATGTACAGCTTGTGAACTATGGTTGAATCTTTCTAATATTATTATGAAGTTCATAGATGGTGCTCTCAATTTCAAAATGTAGATTAGCTTAACATTTTTCAAGAAAAAACTTAGATTATCATACTCCTAGACTGTTGTACAGGTAGATAGAGTGAATGACTATCGCGTTATATTAAGTGACTGACAATGAGGAATGAACAAAATGGCAAAGTAGGGGAGCTATGTTTTAATCACAACTGCTCAATCAGGATGGTGTGATGTACCAAAGACATGAATGTTTCTACTTGTTTGGGCAAAATGGTTGATCAGTTTCTTCAGAGCTACTGATATCCGAAAATATTTTCTAAAACAGATATTGCTGGATCACTTTATATTCGTATTTGGAAAATGGAAACAAGGCATGTGCTACAGAATTACTCGTATGATTTCAAATGTCAATTGACAGTTGACCTATCTACGGTACTGGCACTGACCACTTTATTACACACTGATCAGTTCGAGAACAGGCGAACAAGATGAAATTCTTTACACATTGATCAGTTTTAGCATCCAACAGTAACACATTGATCAGTTTCATTATCAAGCAGGAACACACTGATCGGTTCTCCTATCCAACAGTGAAAACGTAACAACAATAGGTATCAGAGATTACAGGAAATTCTCACCCAAGCAGCGCGAGGCTGAGCATCCTTGTGCCCAATATCTTCCTGGCCCTGCATCCTTTGACGAGGGGCTGGATCCGCACGCCAGTCGTAGGCGTTCGGCTCCGGCATAATTACAACCGGCTCATCTGAGTCGACCGCCTGCTCCTCTCCCCCCGAGGAAGCAACGGCCGCCTCTTTCTCCGATTGCTCCTCGACCCCGCTGCTACCTCCAGATTGCGCGGCGTCCGGGTCCGGCTCGTAGTCCACAACGACGCCCCCCATCTGGAGCTTCAGGCGGTTATTCACCACGCACGTGTGGTGCAGGAAAAGGCGGTAATCCTCGTCGATGTCGACGATGGAATCGATCCACGAGGGGGGCGCCTCCACCGACGAGTCCCTCTCTTCCGCCCGGTGGTTGGTGCTTGCGCCGCCCGGGGAAGGGTCCGAGACGCATTCGCCGTCGGAGATGGAGATGGGGGACTCGTACCTGATGACGGGGGTAGGGGATGCGCCGCCGGGCGGGAGCTCGAGGACATAGGAGCTGCCCTCGGTGCGAAGGTGGCGGAGGAAGTACAGGTAGTCGGGGTCGAACTTATCGGCGGAGCAGTCGCCGGCGGCGAAGGGGGAGAGGAGGGATGGCATCGCGGCGGTTTGGGGCTTTGGGCTGGAGGCGACTGTCCGAAGCGGTTGTGTCGCCTTCGCGGCGACTGGCCTCTCTCTCTGCCTCTCGGGCAGTCGGGCTCATGGGAATATGTCGCGATTCGTCTTTCTGTGCATGTTTTTTTTTAGTTTTTTTTTAATTCTGAAATATCGTTTCTTCGGGACTGGCCCTTTTCAAATGTGACCAATTTTATTTGCGCGGAAATGAATGCAAATATCAATGGAAATTACATACTACTTCAAATGGAGTATTACAGAAACAAACATTAACATATACAATACCAAATCAATATCATAAGATGCATCATTGAATGTTCGTATTGCTTTCTATAACTTCGTAAAATTTGACTCCGGTCAAAGCTAATATGCGGAGTAAACAAAGACGAAGGGATTAGATGATAATATCCCCGCAAGAAAAACATAGACGTCCTTTAATGTTGGGAAAGAACTTTTTATTACTAAGAGGTGACATTTTTGTAGATGTCATTTTTTTCACTTCTTCTTTTGCGATATTTTGTTTTTCTGGCACAATATTCGTGTTTTGCTGTGGAGAAAACCTTAATTGCCATGAGACGGGGTTGACAAATCGAGAAACCGTGTCATGGGACAAGGGTCGCCGGTGATAAAAATATTGGTTGTTTGAGGGTAGTGTTTCCTAGGACGTTAGCTCGAGATATGGGATATAATCATGAGTTAATTGATTCGAGTAAATAGTGCTAACTTTACATAATTGGCTCATTATAAAATTTTAAAAGTAGAAAGAATAGCATTATCAACAAATCTAGAGTTAAGACCAATAGTAAGAACACCAATCTAGAGTAACAACACAAACAATCATAGTTTGGCGAGATCCATGATACAAGGGCTGTTTCGATTGCGCCAGCGCCAGCCTCGCCAACTGCGGGCGCGCCAATTAATTGTCGGCCGATTTCGCCGCCAGCGCCTTGCCAAAATGTTGGCGCTGGATTGAACTAGGATGGCTAGTCAGGGCAGGGCACGCCAAGTATTTGGTAGCCATCCAAAGACAAACGCCATACCAGGTCAACACCAATCTTTTGGCAGGGCATCTCAGGGCATCGATCCAAACAGCCCCACAACAACATCTGGATGGTGCCGCCCGATAGTGGGAAGGTCGCGTCTTCCTCGGCTCTGACCACCATCTGGATGGTGCCACAGAACACCCACCAGACAGCCGGTGACGTACAATGATGTGACACCCCTGGATTCATGCTACTGTAATGCTTGTGTTTAAGCTACAGTGACCATGAGGATTAAGCTGATGTTTTGCTAAACCATGTTTGATCACAATGGAATCAAACCTCACTTGAATTTCCTAATGATTTTCAAAACTCATTTGAAAAGTGGATTTAATAATTTTGTAAAACAGAAAACTAAAATCATATTGGGGTTGCAAATAATCCCCTGGTATTTATAAAATTTGATCCAACTTTTTATAAATTATTTTAGTGCCTCTAAAACATTTATAATCGTGGCCAATTCAATTAACTAAATGCCTTTTGCATTATGTAATTTGTCAAACCTTTCAAATGGGCCTCAAACATTTTGTGGCAGTACCATATATTGCAACACAAATATTGGACCCCAACCCATATTTTGCAAAAGTCTTTTAGTGCTAAAATTAAATCAAAGCAGTAGTTTTTTGTAAAAAAAAACAGGAAGTTTTATAAAAGAAAAAGGGGGAAAAGGCCCCCTCCCTTTTCCCTGGGCCCCTTCCCCCAGTCGGCCCAGCCCAGACCCCCCCCCTCTGTCCCTAACCTCCCGCTACAGGGACAGAGGAGGCAGATGCCCGCCACCACGTGTCCCCGGCCACGCGCCGACCATCCACCGGTCACCGCCGGCCTATTAGGCGCCGACGACCCCCCCTCTCGGAAACCCTAGCTCTGCACCCCTCGCGTCCCCGCTTCCCCTCTCGCCTCTCCCCTCTTCCTCCTCCCCCGCCCGAACGCTGCCCTCGCCGCGCCACCGCCGTCAACATGCTCCGGGGGATCCCCCTGCCGCTCCGGTATGTCGAGGAGATCCGCCGCCATCGCCTTCGTCTTCCTCGCCGCTGGATTAGAGCCGGGGATCATCACCGTTGTCGCTCGTGCCGTTCCCCTTCGTCGGCGTCCGCCTCGGCCACCACTTCGACCCGCTGCCACGACGCCTCCCCGGTCCCCATCGAGCTCTCACACAGCCTCCCCGGTGAGCTCCCACTCTCTTCCCTCTCTCTTGCGCCCGTCCTGCGTGTCCCCTAGCTCGCCTTGCCACCATTGCCGAAGCCCACTTCCGCCGCGTGCATCGCCATCGCGGCCAACGCAAGCCTAGCTCGCGCCCGAGCTTTGCGCCGTGCTCCTGACATCCCCAAGAGGCTGGCGAGCCCCTTATCCAGCCCGTTTGTGCCCAGTAGCCCCCCCCCCCCCCCCCGTCGACATGCTCCGCCATTGCCGCTGCTCGGACGTCATCACCGCCGCTTGCTCCGGCCACCCCTGCCTCCGCCGCGTGTACTGCTGGATGCGCCTCGTTGCGTCGTTCGCCTAGGGCCAAACCGCGTGCCAAATGGACGCCGGAGGCGGCCGCACGGTCATCGCCGGTGTGCCCTGCCTCGCCGTCGTTAGTGCGTCGGAGTGCCGCTGACGTGGCGCTTAATTAGCACTAACCTAATTCGTCACTAACCCAGCCCTTAATCCCCTGCTAACTAAACCATCCCCACTAGATGAGTCTATGACACTGGCCCCATTGCTAAATTAACTGAATAAATAATCAGTTAAAAATAATAGACACTGACATATGGGTCCCACTGGATCCATTGACCAGTCAACTGCTGACTGGGCTAGACTAGTCAATGACGGGAGGGCCCCACTTGACCCTGTTGACCAGTCAACATGTCAACTATTGACATGCTGACTCAGCACCCCTGGTCCCACTGTCATACACACAGGCTAGAGTAGCACTAGGTGATAAAATTATTTCTTTTAATTTGAATTAATAATTTCATAATATTATTAAAACTTTGAAAATTCATATAAAATAATTTATAACTCGGATGAAAAAGTTTTATACATGAAAGTTGATCAGAAAAAATCCATGAATCCGAATACGCTGTCCGTTCGTCTGTCACATGCCCCTAGCATGATGAACATTGACATTTTGCGTTAGGTTCATCTGTCCGGTAGTAGCCCGAGACCCGGGAAATATCGTCAGATATTTTTCCGCTCCATCTGTGACGTGTAGTTTTGCGTTAGCTCATGCCTAGCACTGCATATTGCCATGTCATGCATTGTGATGCATATGTCTGCTTTATATTTATTGTTTCTCCCCCTCTTCTTACTGGTAGACCCCGAGACTGACGTTGCTGCCGGGTACGACTACGCCACTGACGACCAGCCTTTTTCAGCAGAGCAGGCAGGCAAGCAACCCCCCTTGATCATTCTGATATCGCCCATTCTTTCTCTCTCATGCTTGCATTAGATTTTGCTACTGTTGTAGTTAGCTCCTATTCTGATGCATAGCCTGTTTTTGTTAAACTGCTACTGTACCTACTATAATATCACCTGCCTAGTATAGGTTGATTAGTGATCTCCTGTGACCCCTTAGTCCCAGTTGCCCCTGCTTCATCATCGACGACTTGAAGACTCGATCAACTGATCGACAAGCCATGACCCGTCACATTCACCGCACTCCCCCCTTAGTTGTACGACTCTGCAGAGCTACTATCGAGTACCGAGGGTGACACCTCGTAAAGTACTCATGATGCTAACTCTGTAGTGTATCTAGTCGGTCGTGGTTATCGAGGGTGATTCCTCCTTCACCACTTCGTCGTGCAAATCCTCAAGTGTGGGACCACCGAGGGTGATTCCTCTAAGTCCATCTTGACAGTTACATTGAGTGGGATCCATCGAGGGTGATTCCTCGGTTTTCCCCCTTGGTGTTATAGACACACGGTTACATTTAGTTTACTGTTGAAACATGTTGAGGTCAGGATGACCTGGAGGTTGTTGGTGTAATGATGACAAGGCATGGCCGGGTATTCTTGGCCCTTGCAACAAGTCCTCGAGATGGGGCGACGGGACCACATATCGTGTATCGCGCTCGTCACGGCAGTTAACAAAATGCTAATGGGTTGGGTATTTGATCTAAGTTGGTCGATTGACCTTTTTCGCACAAACCTTCACGTGGGAGAAGTTATGGGTACTCGGCGTCGTTGTATCAGCCGAAGCTCTTCGGACGTCAGCAATGGAGTGGCGCGCGCCCGAGTGGTCCGCGACAGCATTGATCTTGTATAAGAGGTGCTAGGACTGACATCGGCCGCCCACGCATCGTGCAGGAGTGCAAAGGGTGATTGGGCCCATGACCCCTGCACGCTTAGGATTTAGACCGGCGGGCTGGCCTCTTTGTTGAGCCTAGGTAGGGCGACGACGTGTTGATGTCCCGAGGCCGGGCATGACCCAGGAAAGTGTGTCCGGCCAGAGGTTATCAAGCGTGTTGGAAAATATTGTGCACCCTGCAGGGATGAATTTAACCATTCGAATAGCCGTGTCCACGGTAACAGGACGACTTGGAGTTGTATCCCGATCTAATACAACTAGAATTGTGACTTAAAATTGAAATGAATGTTGGCTCCGAGATTTTCTTTCTCGCAGGGAGTCGAGGAAGAATCTCTGGGCGTGGTTACTTATTATAATTGCTACAATAATATTGTTACATACGAGTTACCAATCTACACTCTTCTAATGCTGCAAGATGTTGAAGATGCTAGTCTTCGATAGGACTAGGCCTTCCCCCTATTCTTACTTTTCTGCAGTCAGTCCGAAGATATAACCCCATTCCTTGATACTGATGCATATTCTAGTATAGTTCTGATATAAGTCTTGCGAGTACTTTGGATGAGTACTCACCGCTGCTTTACCTCCTCTTTCCCGCTCGATACGATTACTGCGTTCAGATGACGGAGCCCAGGAGATGGGGTACCCCGCCGACGACTACTACACCACCGCTGGAGCCTACTACTGCGTGGAGAGTGCCGACACTCAGGAGTAGTTAGGTTGGCTCCCAGACAGGAGGCCTTGCCTCTTCCGATCCGCTGCAGCCTTGCCTCTTCTGATCCGCTGCTTATGTTTGTGCTAGCCTTCTTAAGGCAAAACTTGTTTAACTTATGTCTGTACTCAGATATTGTTGGCTTGCGTTGACTCGTTTGTATTCGAGACCTCGAGGCCCCTGGCTTGTAATATGAAGCTTGTATGACTTTAATTTGTGTCTAGAGTTGTGTTGTGATATCTTCCCGTGAGTCCCTAATCTTGGTCGTACGCATTTGCGTGTATGATTAGCGTACGATCAAAATGGGGGCATCACAAATGAAAAATCAAAGTTACGCTGGTAAGCTACCACAAGTATGTGATCCAGACGAGGAGGGTCGACATCGAACACTTAATGGGGCCCATTAAATGACGAAACCCTTCATATGGCTACAATACTCCTAATATTGGCCCAACAAAATTGATGGATTGATAGCTTATATATACAAGCTTGTTGTGCTAGAGATGACCAACGAAATATAATAGATGAGAATGCTCCAGCGAGAGGGTGAAAGAAAGAAAACAACAGGCGTGTGGTTGCCATGTTGTGTGTGTGGGCTTGTTTTGTGTTATATTAACAGATTTGTTGTTTCTCAATTGATTGAGAAACAGTACTCACTCAATCAATGCTTCAGTTGTTGGATCAAGATCGGTGTGTGTGGTTTTCGTTCAACAGATGAGCGGTTTTTATTTGGGCGACATTGTGGTGCGGACCATCCGGTTTTTCTATGAATTTGGTCCATTGGATTTATTTTTTCATAGGTTTTTCTATGAATTTGGTCCATTGGATTTATTTTTTCATAGACTCTTCTTCCTGTTTTGTTTGTCAAATGAGCCTTTATTTTTATGGATGGATGGTATCGGAGTGATTATAAACCCACCAGACGATGTGCCGGTCCTTTTGGTCGATTATGGGAGAATCGGTCCCCTCCCCAGCTTCTTCCAGAATCTACAAACCTCTTTCGTTTGACAATCCTAGCTAGTTATTTTTTCAGAATCTTTAGACCTCATTCGTTTGATAATCCTAGCTAGTTAACAATAATTAGCTAAGATTGTCAAGCGAAAGAGGTTTGAAGTTTGGAAGAAGATGGGAAGGGGTTGATTCCAAAAGAATTGGACAAAAGAACTGGCACGATATAGGGGGAGAAATTGGAAGTGGAAATCCCTTCTTTTTTTATGCAAGCATTTTTTTTCTCATGTGTGTCTCGTGACAGTGCGATCTGTAGCAGAGCACATATCCCCTTTTTCATCCTCTTTTTGTGTATTTTTTAACTCACTACTTTTCACTAGGTGAACTTTGTTTGTTTTTTCTTATGCTCAAGGTGGGTGTATGTAATGTTTCTACAACCATGTACGATATGTCCATTATAGTATATATGAATTTCTGTTTTTCTTTTTCGTTGTTTTCTTATGCTTTTTTTAGGGGAACTTGTTTTCTTATGCTGAAGGGGGAGTCTGTTATGATCTACAACAATGGGTGACATGACCATTTTAGCATGTACAATTTTCTGTTTTCCTTTTTAACTCTTTTCTGCTTATATTAGTATGCATCAATAACATCCCACTAGTCTCCTTCTTTAAAGAATGCGACAACAATGAAAAGGGGAGAATTCATTTTTTTTTGTAGCACCAGAAAATGAAGCATAGGTGAATGCATTTTTTTTGGGTCCATCTTGGTTTGTGTTTCAAACATGTTTTTCGAAATCAGGCAAAATCAACAGAATCGAAAAAAAAATCAGGCAACGGATGAATAGGCAGTCCCTTTTTATTCGATGTACGGCGTTACTTGCGCTGATCCGGCAATACGAGCGTCCCTGGACTCGCTGTGCACGTGTATCGTGTGCACCTCTGCTTAGACCACTGGGCAGCTAAGGCGGGGCACCGGCACTGCGCACAACCGCACGGCCCGTGGAGCGGTGGCGCCGTATGCCTCTTCCATGTCAAGGTCCTCCGGTGCCATCCCGTTCGGCAGGCTCCACCCGAAGCCATGCAGCAGCTGCGCCAGTGCCATTTCCACCGCGTGCATCCCCAGCTGCATGGCGGGGCACGACCTCCGCCCCGAGCCGAACGGCAGGAGGTGGAAGTGGCCGCCACGGTAGTCCGCCTCTGCCTCGTCCCCGCCGGCGTCGAACCGGGACGGCCCGAACGCCCCGGCGTCCTTCCAGGCCTCGGCGTCTCGCCCGATCGCCCACACGTTGATCAGGACGCGGGTGTTCTTGGGGATGCGGTAGCCGGCGACGTCTCAGTCCTCGGCGGCCTCGTGCTGGAGGAGCGGGCCGGGCGGGTGCACGCGGAGGGTCTCCTTCACCGCGCACCTCAAGTAAGGGAGCTCGTCCAGGTCGCCCGCCGTGACCTGGCGGTGCAGCCCAACCACCACGGCCAGCTCGTTCTGCACCCGCTTCATTTCCTCCGGGTTCCTCAGCAGCTCCGACATTAACACTCAATTATCATCGCTACTGGTCCTGTCCCGCCGATCATCACATCCTGCGCGTACGATCAATTAGTAGCGCCGTTGTGGTCAAATTATTTAATTTATGGAGTGGCGCAGGCTATATTTTGGTCACCGTTGTACTTTACCATAATGGTGGCCTTGATGTTATCCCTGGTGAGACGAAGCGTCGACCCATCAGCACTGGAGTCGGTGCTCACCGTGTCGCCTGACCCGGGCATCTCCACGAGGAAGGCCAGCATGCCGTCCACCATGTCGGCGTCCGCGGCATCGACCGGCTTCGGGTGCGCGAGGTGCTCGTTGATGGCACGGTCGATGAACCGGTCCAGCGCAGCCCGTGCCGCCACCATCCTCCTGTTGACCCCCTGCAAATCCAGCCGCGCCACCCACGGCACGTAGTCCGCGAGGGTGGAGTTGGACACCACAAAAAGCTCGGCGAATTCCTGCACTATGGCCACGAACTCGGCGGCGTCCTCACCCTCGTTCCGCATCCCCAGCGCTGCCCGGAGCGTGATGTTCATCGACATGTTGAACACGAGCTCGCCGAGATTGACGACCGAGCCAGTGTACCTGGCAACGTCGCGGATCAGGTTGTCGACCTCGTCGTGGACGGCGGCCCATGACGCGGCCCGACGGTGGCTGAAGAGCTTGTGGACGCACAGCTTCCGCATCTCGCGCCAGAAGGGTCCGTACTGCGCGAACACCATGTCCGCGCGGCCGTAGGTGAGGTAGGCTATCGGCGCGCTGGCCGGGCGGTTGGCGAAGGCGCGGTCGTTCACCTGGAGCACCAGACGGGCTATCTCCGGCGTCGACACGACCACGGTGCTCAGGCGGCCAACGCGGAGGTGAAGGAGGCCGCCGTAGCGCGCGGACAGCCTTGCCAGGCCCCGGTGGGTCATGTCTCTCGTGTAGAAGATGTTGCCGACGAACGGCAGCACCCGTGGCCCCGGCGGGAGCGGGAGGGGACGGTGACCATAACGCCATGACGAGATAGCGCGATAGAGGAACAGCCCAGTTAGAAGCAGCGCGAGATGAAGCCCGCATTGCAGCCACCAAGTCTCCATTGCCGCCTTGCCTGTACTGTACGCCTCCGATAGAGTGAGAGACTAAGAGAGAGATGCGTTAATATAACCTGGAACTGATTGCATGTTACGGAGAATCTCGTGGTATACTAGTAGGTTAGTAGCAATCATTGTTGTTGTGAGTCATGCAGCACAGTCTTTAAAAAAAATGTATCACGATCCTTCGGTGCGCTTTTTTTTTTTGGCGCATGAAGCGGCATCTTTGCACTCCAGAAGTTTTGTGCAACCTTTCTGTTTCCCGTTTTATTCTCCACTCACAACTTGCTCGGGTTATAGAGCATCTTTAGCAGACCCTTAAAATTTATATATGAGCGATTTTTATTTTTGGGGGGTTTGATGAGTTCAGCTTCATCTAGCAGATCCCCAAACTTTTTAGACTTCTAAAATGTTTTATATAGCTTCTCATCCCACAAAACTCACCCTTCTAGTCCATTTCCGCACTAAGAAAGCTACTTCCCAGTTCTCACTAAAAATGAGGAATGAATAGTGTCGCCACAGTGCTGCCCGTGGCGCCTCCTCTCAATCATGCCTCCCTCCCACCATCTTTGGGGGGATTCTGGCAAACTTCTTTTTCTCAAATTTTGTCTTCCCCCGCGTCTCCAGCCACGGTGGCACTTCTCCCCGTCGTCCACGGCTACGAGTACAACATAAGCGGACAAGCACCTACACGGGGGAAACATGGTCGCGAGTTGTCGGTGCCGATTCCGATGATTCGTTGCGTCCCGGAGCACTCCATCGGCCCGTGGAGGAAGAATTCCGTCTAATTTCTTGACTCCTTCTTTGCATGTGTACGCCAGACACGGTGAGCTATCATCTAATTAATTTTGCGGATCGTCTATCCTAGGCCTTAGCTAGCTCATGGACATTATCCACTGGTATTATTAATCTACAAATTCAAACTTTCAACAAGCTATGGAACAAATAATTGAACAGTCACAACCTCCTGAAGGTGACGAGGCAACCACAGGCACAATGTCACCTCTTGCTGCCGTGCGTCAGTATCTCTCCACTAATAGTACCAGAATCACCTTCTTGCGTAGCCTCATCGAAACCGCCTCATGAACAAGATCTTCCAGCTAGACAAAGTGATATATATGTGCTCCAGATACAAGTCCAATCCCTAATGGAGGTCGTTTCTGAAACAAGAATGATGGTTGACAAATGTCATCAAGATATGAATGGTTTTGAAACCAGACTATCAGACATTTGCTTCGTTGATCAAGAGCAATAGCAGAAAAAGGGGGAAGGCCATGCTGCTCCATCAGATTCTACAACCTGAAACATTACCACTCAGGTCCAATGATCTCTGCTTTTATTTCTCATGGTGCATTTATCTGCACGGACTGTAAACTTTTATGCCAACCGGCCTTTTGTTGTATGGCTATAAATTTTTTTCTGCGATACAACATTTATCATGCTGTCAAAGGTCGTAGGAATTAGCAAGCCATCAGTGTATAGTGTATGTTTATTCTTTGTAATGTATTTGGCATCATCGGTCTCCTTTAGGCCGAAAGCATCGTTGGAGCCCAAAGGGCCAATATTCGACCGACCCATAACTCGAATGCAGCTAAAAGAGTATGGGTCGTAACAACATATAATAAATGTTGGGGAACGTTGCATGGGAAACAAAAAAATTCCTACGAACACCCAAGATCTATCTATGGAGATCAACAACTACAAGAGGGAGAGTGGATCTACATACCCTTGTAGATCGCTAAGCGGGAAGCGTTAAGAAACGCGGTTGATGTAGTCGAACGTCTTCGCGATCCAAATCGCAATCCGTCCCGCGATCCAATCACGATCCGTCCCGATCTAGCGCCGAACGGACGGCACCTCGATGACGTCTCCGCCTCCTCGATCCACCGAGCGAGGTCGGAGTAGTAGATGAGTTCTCCAGCAACACGACGGCGTGGTGGCGGTGGTGGTGGTGCTATCCCGGCAGGGCTACGCCTAGCGCTAGCGAAACCGCGAACGGAGGAGAAAACGATCTAGGGGGAGAGAGGGGCGCCAAGGGCTTTGTGTGTGCTCTTGGGGCGCCCCTCCCCTCTATATATAGGTGGAGGGGCGTGGAGATCAGCCCCTTCAAGCCCTAGGGCGCAGCCAAGGGGGAGGAGTTGGACTCCTAGTCCAATTCCCTCCCTTTCCATAAAGGTGGACTTTCCACCTCTCCCAAGCCACATGGGCCTTCAGGGACTTGTGCGCCTGGCCCAATAAGGCCAGGGCGCCTCCCCTCAGCCCATGCAAACCTTGGGACGTGGTGGAACCCTTGGTGGACTTCCGGACTCCTCCGAAAGTTTCCGGAACCTTCTAGAAGCTTCTCGGTACAATACCGGAAAAACCCGAAACTTTTCCGGTAGTCAAAATATGACTTCCCATATATAAATCTTTACCTCTGGACCATTACGGAACTCCTCGTGACGTCCGGGATCTCATCCGGGACTCCAAACAACCTTCGGTCACCAACATACATAACTCAACAATACCAAATCGTCACGGAACGTTAAGTGTGCAGACCCTGCGGGTTCGAGAACTATGTAGACATGACCGAGACAACTCTACGGTCAATAACCAATAGCGGGACCTGGATGCCCATATTGGTTCCTACATATTCTACGAAGATCTTTATCGGTCGAACCACGATGTCAAGGATTCAGACAATCCCGTATGCAGCTCCCTTTGTCCATCGGTATGTTACTTGCCCGAGATTCGATCGTCGGTATCTCCATACCTAGTTCAATCTTGTTACCGGCAACTCTCTTTACTCGTTCCGTAACACAAGATCCCGTGACTAACTCCTTAGTCACATTGCTTGCAAGCTTCTTGTGATGCTGTGTTACCGAGTGGGCCTAGAGATACCTCTTCATCATACGGAGTGACAAATCCCAGTCTCGATCCATGCCAACCCAACAAACACCCTCGGAGATACCTGTAGAGCACCTTTATAGTCACCCAGTTACGTTGTGACGTTTGATAAACACAAGGCATTCCTCCGGTGTCCGGGAGTCGCATGATCGCATGGTCGTAGGAACATATACTTGACATGGATAAAGCAGTAGCAACAAACTGACACGAGCAACTGCTATGCTTACGGTTGGGTCTTGTCCATCACATCAGATGACAACTCATTGTCTATGGTCAGGAAACCTTGACCATCTCTGATCAACGAGCTAGTCTAGTAGAGGCTTACTAGGGACACAGTGTTGTCTATGTATCCACACATGTATCTAAGTTTCCGATCAATACAATTCTAGCATGGATAATAAACGATTATCATGAACAAGGAAATATGATAATAACCATTTTATTATTGCCTCTAGGGCATATTTCCAACAATAACTGGGCCTAAATCAGCGTAACCTCTTCATATTTCTGATCTTCCTATTGGTAGGCCTGTGACCATAGTGGGCCATTAACATGCCCTCAAAAAAGGCCCATACGTAATATGGACCCTTAGTAATAATGGGCCTTTAACATGCCTAAATATTTTGTAGGCCTTTATTTGGCCCATAAATGTCACGAGCCGTTAACATGACGAAACGCAGATTGTGCCTTTATTGGGCCAGAAGGTACTCAGGGCTTGTAGCAGGCCGAAAGATGATTGGGCCTAAAGTGTGCCAAATAGCCCATTGGCCATCAGCAGGCCGAATGTATCTCAGCCCATGGTGGTGTTGGAAATATGCCCTGGAGGCAGTAATAAATTGGTTATTATCATATTTCCTTGTTTATGATAAATGTTTATTATCCATGCTAGAATTGTATTGAGCAAAAACTTAGATACATGTGTGGATACATAAACAACACCGTGTCCCTAGTGAGCCTCTATTAGACTAGCTCGTTGATCAAAGATGGTTAGGGTTTTCTAACCATAGACATGAGTTGTCGTTTGATAACGGATCACATCATTAGGAGAATGACGTGATGGACGAGACCCAACTGTAAGCTTAGCATATGATCGTGTCACTTAGTTTATTGCTAAAGCTTTCTTCATGTCAAGTATATGTTCCTTAGACCATGAGATCGTGCACCTCCCTGACATCGAAGGAATACTTACTGTGTATCCAAACATCACTTCGTAATTGGGTGATCATAAAGGTGCTCTACAGGTATCTCCGATGGTGTTTGTTGGGTTGGCATGGATCGAGACTGGGATTTGTCACTCCCTGTGATGGAGAGATATCTCTGGGCCCTCTCGGTAATACAACATCACAAGAAGCTTGCAAGCATGTGACTAATGAGTTTAGTCACAGGATCTTGTATTACGGAACGAGTAAAGAGACTTGCAGGTAACGAGATTGAACTAGGTATGGAGATACCGACGATCGAATCTCGGGCAAGTAACAAATCGCTAGACAAAGCGAATTGCATATGGGATTAACCGAATCCTTGACATCGTGGTTCGACTAACAAAGATCTTTGTGGAATATGTCGAAACCAATATGGGCATCCAGGTCCCGCTATTGGTTATTTACTGTAGAGGTGTCTCGGTCATGTGTACATGATTCTTGAACCCGTAGGGTCCGCACGCTTGACGTTCAATGGCGCTAGAGTAGTATTGGAAATTGTACGTTGTTGATCGAATGTTGTTCGAAGTCCTGGATGAGATCCCGTACGTCACGAGGAGCTCCGGAATAGTCCAGAGGTAAAGATTTATATATGTGAAGTCATATTTTGGCTACCGGAAAAGTTTCGGGTTTTGCTCGTATTGTACCGGGTAGCTTCTGGAAGGTCCCGGAGGTGTCCGAAAGTCCATGGAGGGTCCCTCCAGCCCCTAGGGCATGCATGGGCTGTAGGGGGGTGCACCTTGGCCTTATTAGGCTAGGGGCACCATCCCCACAAGGCCCATGCGCCAAGGGAGGGGGAACCCTAGTGGGGAGAAGGGCCACTTGCCATGGAGGACAAGTTCCCTCCTTGGCCGCCGCGCCCCACCTCCTTGGAGGAGGGGCTAGGGCTGGCCAGCCCTCCCCACACCACTATATACAGTGGAGGTGCAAGGAAGGTTGAGACACACCAATTCCTTCCCCTCCCTTGGGCAGCCTCCTACTTGTAAACTGTGTTGGGTTTTTCTACGAAGAGAAGAGGATATGCAACACAGTAGAGATAAGTATTTATCTCAGTGAGAACCAAGGTTATCTAACCAATAGGAGAATCACGCAAACTCCCATCGTCGGCACTTACACACACAAGAGCAAACACTTGCACCCAACGCGGGTAAGAGGGTTGTCAAGCCCATTGAACTCGTTACTTGCAAGTATTAAATAGTGATAGATAGATAATATAAATAGAAAATAAAATAGTAAAATATAAATGGTAGCAACATTTTTATTTAGTAATATTTTTTATGTAGACCCGGGGGCCATAGTTTTCGGTAGTGGCATCTCTCTCGAAGATAGCATACGGTGGGTAGACAAATTAGTGTTTTGTAATAAACAGAATAGCGCATAGTTATGAAATATTTATTCAAGGCACTGATCATGTATATAGGCATCACGTCCATAAGCAAGTAGACCGACTCCTGCCTGCATCTACTACTATTACTCCACTCATCGACCGCTATCTAGCATGCGTCTAGAGTATGAAGTATGAAACAGAGTAATGCTTGGAGCAAGGTGACATGATGTTGACAAAGTAAACTCAACTAATATGAATTAACCCCATCATTTTATCCTTAATGGCAGCAATACAAACACGTGTCATGTCCCTTTCTGTCACTGGGATTGAGCGCCGCAAGATTGAACCCATCACAATGCACCCCTCACAGTGAAGATAAACCAATCTAGTTGGCCAAACTAAACCTATAGATCGGAGAGATATACGAAGCTATAACAATCATGCATATAAGAAATCATCAAAGACTCAATATATTTTCTTGAATAATCTGATCATAAACTCACAATTCATCGGATCCCAACAAACACACTGTAAAGAAGATTACATCGAATAGATCACCGCGGGAATCGCGGTGAACTTTGTATTGAATAACATAGAGAGAGAGAGAGAGAGAGAGAGAGAGAGAGAGAGATAGCCATCAAGGTACTAGCTATGGACCCGTAGGTCTATGGTAGACTAGTCACACAACATCATGGGAGCAGCAAGGTTGATGTGGAGGCCCTTTGTGATTGATCCCCCCCTCCGGCAGGGCATCGAAACAGAGCTCCAGATGGGATCACGGTGAAACAAAAACTTGCGGCGACGGAAAAAGTATTTCAGGTGGCTCTCTTATGTTTTCCCGATTTTAGAGAATTTATAGAGGCGGAGTTAGGTCAAGAGGAGCCAGGGTATGCCCCCAAAGCATCAGGGCGCGCCCTGTTTCCTTGGCACCACCTCATGCTAGATCTGGCCTCCCTCCGAAGCTTTCATGTCTTACTTTTGTCTAGAAAAAATCATCAAAAAGTTTCGTAGCATTTGGACTTCGTTGGTATTGTTTCCTGAATAGCCAAAAATACGCAGAAAACAACAATTGTCACTAGGCACTGGGTTAATAGGTTAGTTCCAAAAAATGATATAAAATAACATATAAATGCATATAAAGCATCCAAGATTGATAATATAATAGCATGGAACAATAAAAATTATAGATACGTTGGAGACGTATCAGCATCCCCAAGCTTAATTCATGCTCGTCCTCGAGTAGGTAAATGATAAAAATAGAATTTTTGATGCGACATGCTACCCAACATGTAATCTTTTTCAGTATGATCTTTGAGAAACAATGAACTAATAAACATCAACATAATAATATCCATAAACATAAATAGCATAGTCATTCATATTCAAAATATATGATCCTTAAAGAATGTTATTCCCTACTCATTTTATCATATAAGCATGGCATGACTCCGTCCTCACCGCGTAAGTATAAATCATGAGCACCTTGGTGTCAAGTCAGGAAATTGGATCGTACTTCTAACGCGCTTCAGCATTTTCAACCTCACTCAATACATGAGCGTGAACCATGGATATGGCATATGGGTGGAATAGAGTATAGTGGTAGGGATCAAATGGAGTCAAAGCGGAAAGAAAGTCTCACATCAACTAGGCGGACCAATGGGCTATGGAGATGCCCATCAATCGATATCAATATGAGGAGTAGGGATTGTCATGCAACGGATGCACTAGAGCTATAAGTGTATGAGAGCTCAAATGAAGCTAAGTGGGTGTGCATCCAACTTGCTTGCTCATGAAGACCTCGGGCATTTGAGGAAGCCCGTCATCGGAATATACAAGCCAATTCTATAATGAAAAATTCCCACTAGCATATGAAAATGACAACTCATGAGACTCTCTATATGGAGAACATGGTGCTCCCTCTAAGCACAAGTGTGGAAAAAGAAGTAGTAGCACTGCCCCTTCTCTCTTTATCTCTCATTTATTTCTTCTTCTTCTTTTTTTCTTTTTTCCTTTTTTTATTTTTCGTCCGGAGTCTCATCCCGACTTGTGGGAGAATCATAGTCTCCATCATCCTTTCCTCACTGGGACAGTGCTCTAATAGTGATGATCATAACACTTTTATCTACTTACAACTTGATATAATAACTCAATGATGATTAAAGAAATGACTCTATATGAATGCCTTTGGCAGTGTACCAGGATGTGCAATGATCTAGCATAACATGTAGATAATGATGAACGGTGGCTTTGCCACCAATACTATGTCAGCTACATGATCACGCAAAGCAATATGATGATGAACACACAAGTCATGTGATGTGACGGTGGAAGTTGCATGGCAATATATCTCGGAATGGCTATGGAATGCCATAATAGGTAGGTATGGTGGCCGTTTTGAGGAACATATAAGGAGGCTTATGTGTGATAGAGTGTATCATATCACGGGGTTTGGATGCACCAACGAAGGCTGCACCGATCCTGGAGGTGAGAATGGGCATTGCACGGTACTGAAGAGGCTAGCAAATATGGAAAGGTGGCAGTGCGCATATCCATGGATTCACATTAGTCATAAAGAACCCATATACTTATTGCAAAGCATGTTAGCTCTCTAGAAGCAAAGTCCTACCGCATACCCCTTGGGAGAAGGTTGGCAGGAGTTAACCATCGCGCGCCTCCGACCCAAATAGCACATAGGATTTCATTCAAAGATAAGAACGCTCATACATCATCATCATGCCATAACCAATATTTAGATGAGTAATTAATAAGATGCTTTAATATCGATGTTTCGACTAACAAACAATCATGTATTCATGTCCTTTCATATTACTACGTCAATATCATCAACCCACAGTTCTTTTTAATGTGCTACATGAAGGTTTTTATTATATCCTCCTTGAATACCTATCCTTTTTGGACTACTCTTATAACCCATGCAAATTATCGTTACTATACAAACAAATATAAGTGAATAACAAGAGTACAATTATTTCTTTAAAATCTACACGCCACCATGCTCTAAATGACCCAAGTGAAGTACTAGAGCATCTGCTTAGCTAAAAAGATATAAGTGAAGCAGATAGAGTATTCTAACAAATCATGATGAACATGTGTCTCTCTCAAATAGGTGTGTCCAGCAAACAATGATTGTGGCAAACTAAAAACAAAGCAAACTATAATACATGACGCTCCAAGCAAAACACATATCATGTGATGAATGCAAATATAGCTCCAAGTGACATACCGATGGAATGGAGATGAAAGAGGGGATGCCTTCCGGGGCATCCCCAAGCTTAGACGCTTGAGTCTTCCTAGAATATTACCTTGGGGTGCCTTGGGCATCCCCAAGCTTAGGGTCTTGCTGCACCTTATTCCTTCATCCATCGTGATCACACCCAAAACTTGAAAACTTCAGTACACAAAACTCAACAGAGACCTCGATTCTGGGTTTGATTACTGGTACAAACAAGTTCAAAGCTAGCGAGAGATCCAGTAGTATAATAGGTAAATCATAAACTTTAGGTACTGTTATAAATTTATTCATATTTCACTATTGCCTAAGGTATTGTATTCTAACCTCTCCATGACTTATACCCCCCGATATAATCCATAGCATCATCAAAACAAGCAAACTATGCAAGCAAAAAAACAGAATCTGTCTAAAACAGAACAGTCTGTAATGATCTGCACTAAAACTATACTTTTGTAACTCCGAAAATTCTGAAAAATTAGGAAAACTTGGGGAATTTCAATATCAATGATGTGTAAAAGATTCAGATCAAAAGGTCGTTCCAGTAAAATCAGAGAAATTCTGCACTCGATGTTAAAGTTTCTGTTTTTTCCACCGTATAAATTCTACTATCATCTAAATCAATCCAGAAGGCTTTACTTGGCACAGACAGTAATTAAAACATAACAAAACAATCATTACAGTAGCAATAATCATGCAAACACAAAATAGCAGAAATAATATTGGGTTGTCTCCCAACAAGCTCTTTCTTTATAGCCATTAAGATAGGCTTGGAACAATAATGATGCTCACATAAAAGACAAGAATTGAAGCACAAAGAGAGCATCATAAAACATGTGACAAGCCCATTTCAGTCTAACATACTTCCTATCTATAAGCATTTTATAAGAAAACAATTTATCAAGAAAAGAAGTGTCAAGCATACGCAAGTAGGAAGAATGAAGCATTAACCATTTGAATAGCATGAGAGGTAAGTGAGTAACATGAAAATTTATATAACCATATTTATCTCTCTCATAATAATTACATGTATGATCATATTCAAATTCAACAATATAGCTATTGTATAAAATATTTTCTCCATGATCCACATGCAAAAAAGTTTTACAATCTTCCAAGATAGTGAGATTAACATTAACTAAAGTCATGACCTCTCCAAACCCACTTTTATCAAAAATTTCATAAGATTGATCATTCTCCAAAGTAGTGGGACCATTATTACCTAAATTTGATGCTCTTCCAAAACCACTTTTAGTAGCATTGCAAATATCATTAACAATAGTAGATTCAACATGAAGCTCAGAATTCTCAAGATCACAAGAATTATCATGATTATCACCCCAATCATGATCATTAGCACAATTGATATTCATAAAATTTATACTAGCAAAACTGCAATCATGCTTTTCATTCAAGGAACTACCATGATTCACTTTATATTTTTTCTTAACACTTCAACACAATTTTTAGATTCACGATTTTCAAGCAAGACCTCATAAAGATAATCTAGTGCACTCAACTCACTAGCAATTGATTCAACATAATCGGGTGTTTTGAAAAGATTAGCACGTGGATGAGGATCCATTTATCTTAATTTTTTTATTTTTCTTCCTCTTTGTTGTGTCAAAGATAAAGATAACATAATTGAAAAGTAAAAAATAGATCAAGTGAATGGTAATTTGTGTGGAGGTACTTGATGAGAATTTGATGATGTCTCCCCAGCAACGGCGCCAGAAATTCTTTCTGCTACTTGTAAACTACGTTGGGTTTTTTCCCGAAGAGGAGAGGATATGCACCACATTAGATATAAGTATTTCCCTTAGTGAGAACCAAGGTTATCGAACCAATAGGAGAATCACGCAAATTTCCGTCGTCATCACCTACACACAAAAGAGCAAACACTTGCACCCAAGCGGGCAAGAGGGTTGTCAAGCCCCTTGAACTCCTTACTTGCAAGTATCAAATAATGATAGATAGATAATATAAATACAAAATAAAATAGTAAAAGATAAATGGCAGCAATATTTTTAAGTTTTTAGTAATACGTTTTATTAGACCTGGGAGCCATAGTTTTCGCTAGTGGCATCCCTCTCGGAGATAGCTTACGGTGGGTAGACAAATTAGTGTTGGGCAATTGAGAGAATAGCGCATAGTTATGAAATATTAATTCACATCAATGATCATGTATATAGGCATCACGGGCAAGCAAGTAGATCGACTCCTGCTTGCATCTACTACTATTGCTCCACTCATCGACCACTATCCAGCATGCATCTAGAGTATTAAGTATGAAACAAAGTAATGCTTGGAGCAAGGTGACATGATGTAGACAAAGTAAAATCAACTAATATGAATTAACCCCATCGTTTTATCCTTAATGGCAGCAATACAAATATGTGTCATGTCCCTTTCTGTCACTGGGATTGAGCACCGCAAGAGTTAACCCATCACAACGCACCCCTCACACTGAAGATAAACCACTCTAGTTGGCCAAACTAACTGATAGATCAGAGAGAAATACAAAGCTATAACAATCATGCATATAAGAAATCAGCAAAGACTCAATATATTTTCATGAATAATCTGATCATAAACCCAAAATTCATCGGATCCCAACAAACACATCGGAAAGAAGATTACATCGAATTGATCACCGGGGGAATCGCGGTGAACTTTGTATTGAAGAACATAGAGAGAGATGGCCTTCTAGGTACTAGCTCTGGACCCGTAGGTGTGTGATAGACAACTGACACAACATCCTGGGAGCAGCAAAGTTGATGTAGAGGCCCTCCGTGATTGATCCCCCCTCCGGCAGGGCACCGGAACTGGGCTCTAGATGGGATCATGGCGGAACAAAGACTTGCGGCGACGGAAAAAGAATTTCGTGTGGCTCTCTGGTGTTTTCCCAATTTTATAGAATTTATAAAGGCAGAGTAAGGTCAGGACGAGCCAGGGGTGGCCCCAAGGCATCAGTGCGCGCCTTGTTGCCTTGGCACCACCTCGTGTGGCGTCTGGCCTCCCTCCGAAGCTTCGAGGTCTTATTTTTGTCTAGAAAAAATCATCAAAAAGTGTTGTAGCGTTTGGACTTCGTTTGGTACTCGTTTCTTGAAAAGAAAAAACATGCAGAAAACAGCAACTGGCACTAGGCACTGGATTAATAGGTTAGTTCGGAAAAATGATATAAAACAACATATAAATGCATATAAAGCATCCAAGATTGATAATATAATCGCATGGAACAATAAAAAATTATAGATACATTGGAGACGTATCACAACCCCTCTCCCGTCTTACCGATTTCTCCTCGGTTTCATCTCGGCAATGCTTGGCGAAGCCCTGTCGGCACCACACCATCACCACCACGCCATTGTGTTGGCTGTAATGCCATCTACTTCTTCGCTCTCGCTTGCTGGATCAAGGAGGAGGAGGTGTCATCAAGCTGCACGTGTGTTGAACTCGGTGGCGCCGTCCGTTCGGCGCTAGATCGGATATGATTGCGATTGGATCGTGAAGAGTATGATTACATCAACCACGTTATATACGCTTCCGCTTAACGGTCTATGAGGGTACGTAGACACACTCTCCCCTCTCGTTGCTATGCATCTCCTATATTAGATCTTGGGTGTTCGTAGGATTTTTTTGTTTTCCATGATTTGTTCCCCAACAATTGGCCCATTTATTGGAGGGATGTTAACAGGACGAAAGTCAACATGGGCAGCAAATGCGCCGACCTACTACACAGGCCTTTAATAGGTCAAAAGTTCGTGCAGGCTGAACTTGTATCGTCGAGAATATGGGCCGTTAATGGGCCCGATGTGACGTCGGACCACATATGGCCCATGGGTTATGCCGGCTATTAATGGGATGAAAAATACATCTGGCTTGAAGTGGCCCAACTCTATAGTGGGCCTCTAACAGGCCAAAAGTCAGACCAGACCGAAAATGGACCAATTCCTGCACGGTCCGTTTAGGGGTCGAAAGTACGATCGGGCAAAAAATGGGCCCAAATGTACCAAAGCCTTAAACAGGCCCGAAACATATTGGGTCGTAAATGGGCCAAAATACATAGCGGACTGTTAACAGGATAGAAGTGAC
This sequence comes from Elymus sibiricus, assembly GCA_039707655.1. Taxonomy (NCBI): domain Eukaryota; kingdom Viridiplantae; phylum Streptophyta; class Magnoliopsida; order Poales; family Poaceae; genus Elymus; species Elymus sibiricus. The sequence continues at coordinate 421,151,982 of CM077665.1, forward strand.
CATGGGTCGTAATGATGAGAAATCCACAAAGGGCCGGTAACGGGCCGAATTGACACTATTCTTACAGGTCGTACCTGTAAATGGGCGTCGTGTGATAACCCACAAGTATAGGGGATCGCAACAGTTTTCGAGGGTAGAGTATTCAACCCAAATTTATTGATTCGACACAAGGGGAGCCAAAGAATATTCTCGAGTATTAGCAGCTGAGTTGTCAATTCAACCACACCTGAAAGACTTAATATCTGCAGCAAAGTATTCAGTAGCAAAGTAGCGTGGAAGTAACGGTAACGATAGCAAAGTGACAACAGCAGTTTTGTAGTGATTGTAACAGTAGCAACGGAAAAGTAACTTAGCAGAGATCAATATGTGAAAAGCTCGTAGGCAATGGATCAGTGATGGATAATTATGTCGGATGACATTCATCATGCAATAGTTATAACATAGGGTGACACAGAACTAGCTCCAATTCATCAATGTAATGTAGGCATGTATTCCATATATAGTCACACGTGCTTATGGAAAAGAACTTGCATGACATCTTTTGTCCTACCCTCCCGTGGCAGCGGGGTCCTAATGGAAACTAAGGGATATTAAGGCCTCCTTTTAATAGAGAACCGGACCAAAGCATTAGCACTTAGTGAATACATGAACTCCTCAAACTACGGTAATCACCGGAAAGAATCCCAGTTATTGTCACCCTGGGGGATGCGGATCATAACTCATAATAGGTGTATACAACTTGCAAGATAGGATCAAGAACACATATATATTCATGAAAACATAATAGGTTCAGATCTGAAATCATGGCACTCGGGCCCTAGTGACAAGCATTAAGCATAGCAAAGTCATAGCAACATCAATCTCAGAACATAGTGGATACTAGGGATCAAACCCTAACAAAACTAACTCGATTACATGGTAAATCTCATCCAACCCATCACTGTCCAGCAAGCCTACGATGGAACTACTCACGAACGGCGAAGAGCATCATGAAATTGGTGATGAAGGATGGTTGGTGATGACGACGACGTCGATTTCCCCTCTCCGGAGCCCAAATCAGACTCCAGATCTGCCCTCCCGAGGAAGAACAAGAGGTGGCGGCGGCTCCGTATCGTAAAACGCGATGAACTCTTCTCCCTGATTTTTTTCTCCACGAATAGGAATATATAGGGTTGGAGTTGAGGCCGGAAGAGCTTCAGGGGGCCCACAAGACAGGGGGCGCGCCCCAGGTGGTGGCCCCTCTCCGGTTGATTCTTTAGCCAATATTTTTTATTAATTCCAAAAATATTCTCCGTAAATTTTCAGGTCAATCCGAGAACTTTTATTTCTGCACAAAAATAACACCAAGGCAATTCTGCTGAAAACAGCGTCAGTCCGGGTTAGTTCCATTCAAATCATGCAAATTAGAGTCCAAAACAAGGGCAAAAGTGTTTGGAAAAGTAGATACGTTGGAGACGTATCAACTCCCCCAAGCTTAACCCATTGCTTGTCCTCAAGCAATTCAGTTGACAAACTGAAAGTGATAAAGAAAAACTTTTACAAATTCTGTTTGATCTTGCTGTTGTAAATATGTCTAACTGGTGTTCAGATTTTCAGCAAAGATTATAGACTAACCACATTCACAATAACATTTAGGTCTCACATTTACTCATATCAATGGTATAACCAACTAGCGAGCAATAATAATAAGTCTCGAATGACAACAATTTTATCAAAACAATCATGATACAATATGACATAATGGTATCTCGCTAGCCTTTTCTGAGACCGCAAAACATAAATGCAGAGCACCTCTAAAGAACAAGGACTGACTAAACATTGTAATTCATGGTAAAAGAGATCCAGTCACAATCATACTCAACATCAATTAATAATAAAGCATACAAATGACGGTGGTGCTCTCTAACTGGTGCCTTTTTATAAGAGGATGATGACTCAACAGTAAAGTAAAATAGATAGGCCCTTCGCAGAGGGAAGCATTGATTTGCAGAGGTGCCAGAGCTCGAGCTTTTAAAACAGGGATGAATAATGATTTTGAGCGGTATGCTTTCATTGCCAACAAAACAACCAAGAGATTCCGGTATCTTCCATGCTAGATACATTATAGGCGGTTCCCAAACAGAATAGTAAAGTTTTTACTCCCCCTCCACCAATCAATCACACTCCACGGCGGGCCGAATCCACGGGTACCGTCCATACAAACACAATCATGGGGGAGTTTTTTTATTATACTTTGATTTAAATTTTGAGCATGGAACTGGGCATCCCGAATACCAGCCACTTTCTCGTGAATGATAGTGAATCAACACATATCGTGAGAATAACCCACCTAGCATGGAAGATACTGACAGCCCCCAGTCGCTACATGAGCGATTTGGGCATACAAAACAGAGTATTACTTGAAGGTTTAGAGTATGACATGTGCAAATTTACTTGGAACGGCAGGTAAATACCGCATATAGGTATATATGGTGGACTCATATGGAACAACTTTGGGTTTATGGAAATGGATGCACAAGCAGTATTCCCGCTTAGTACAAGTGAAGGCTAGCAAGAGACTGGGAAGCGACCAACTAGAGAACGACAACGGTCATAAACATGCTTTGAGATTAACCAACATTGAATGCAATCATGAGTAGGATATAAATCACCATGAACATAAATATCGTGGAGGCTATGTTGATTTTGTTTCAACTACATGCGTGAACATGTGCCAAGTCAAGCCACTTGAATCATTCAGAGGAGGATACCATCCTATCATACTACATCACAACCATCTTAAAATGCATGTTGGCACTCAAGACAAACCATTATACACTCTTAGCTAATTAAGCATGGCATGAGTAACTATAATCTCTAATTGTCATTGCAAACATGTTTCATCTATAATGAGCTGAATTCAGAACGATGAGCTAATCATATTTACAAAAACAAGATAGGTCGAGTTCATACCAGCTTTTCTCCATCTCAATCATTTCATCATATATCGTCATTATTGCCTTTCACTTGCACGACCGAACGGTGTGAATAATAATAAGTGTGCACGTGCATTGGACTAAGCTGGAATCTGCAAACGATAACTCAAAGGAGAAGGCAAGGTAATATGGGCTCTCTATAAGATAAACAATAATGCATATAAGAGCCACTCAACATTTTCATTGTGGTCTTCTCCTTATGACCCAAAGGAAAGAAATTTCAAAACAAGAACGAGAAAAACTATTTACACGGGAAAGCTCCCAACAAGCAAAAGAAGAACGAAAAATCTTTTTGGGTTTTCTTTTAATACTACAGCTAGACAAACAAAAAGGTAAAGCTAAAACTAATTTTTTTGGATTTTCTTAAAATTAATTAAACACACATGAAGAAAACGAAAAAGAAGAAATAAAATACCATGGATGATACAATGAAAAAGTATGAACACCGACAACTGAAACGAGTGTGTTAACATGAATGTTATGTCGGTGAGAAATACGTACTCCCCCAAGCTTAGGCTTTTGGCCTAAGTTGGTCTAGGGCCATGGCTGGCCCGGATAATATCCAAAGTAATAGTTGGGGTTGTACTGGGATGCGGCGGCTACTGCCTCAGCGGCTGCAGCACGGAGGCGAGCGGCTTCCGCCTCTCTCTCGTACTCGTTTGCCTCCTCTCTGGTTATAAAGTGTCTCCGTTTTTCCTGAAAGTTAAAGAAGGCAGGAGCAGGAAGGGTAATATGGACAGCACGCTGTCTATAAAAAAATAGTCGGTACAGGAGAGATTGTTCGTTTCTTTCAAGAAACTGGTAGCGCACCATAGCCTCATAATCAAGAAATGCAGGGTGTAACTCAATATCATTCTCCCTTATGGGTACCCCAAGGTAATTAGCTACACGAGTGGCATAAATCCTGCCAAAGACATCTCCTTCCTTAGCGTTTTTATGTAGCCTCCTAGCAATAATAGCCCCCAAGTTATATCGTCTATCGCCCATGACCGCACTCTTAAGAATACTAAGATCAGGTATGCAAAGATGGCTATGATCATGTTTACCGTTAATGCATCTACCTATGAAGAGAGCAAAATAATGTATAGCAGGAAAGTGAATGCTCCCCAAGGTAGCCTGTGTAATGTTTCTAGTTTCTCCCACAGTGATACTAGCAAGAAAATCATTATATTCAGTTTTGTGAGGATCACTATGGCTGCCCCATTGTGGAATTTTGCATGCACGGTTGAAATCTTCTAGGTCCATAGTATAGGATTCATCATAGAGATTAAATAGAATGGAATGCGTATTACGCCTGGATGAAAATTCAAACCTCCGCACGAAGGAATCAGTGAGTTGATAATATTGCTTGCATTGGTCTGAAACGAAGTCTTCAAGGCCAGCATTTTGTATGTACGCGTAAAATTCTTCTTTGAAACCGGCTTGAGCCATGAATTGATTTGATGGCCATTCACAAGGCCGCACTTGAGCTTCCCTCGGTGGTTCAAAGTCGGGCTCATGTATCGCGAGTCTCGGGGTTTTCTTGCTCGAGGAACCACCTTGGTATATTCTCCTCAACATCTTTCTTTCTCTGAAAAATTCTGAAATTTTTTTAGTGACTCACAATAAAGGTGAACGAAACTCAACAAAACTCATAGCAACTACTCCCACAAGTGCCTAGAAGCTATATCATGCATCAAAACTACTTGGGACCATACAAATTTGACATGCAAGCTCAAGAACAAGGTCACCACAGCAGCAAAAATTTGCAATATATAAAGCACTAGAACAAAAACTAATTGGACCATTGGAGGAGTCACATACCGATGAGCAATCCCCCAAAACAGTTTTGCAAATGGAGCTTTGAGCAAGGAGATTGAAAATGGCAGCAAAATGAGCTAGAACACGGGTTTGAGCAATGGTGGGATTTTTTCTGGAGGAAGACGAAGTGGATGGTGGCTGGAATAAGTGAGGGGCCCCATGTGGGACCCACAATCCAGGGGGGCGCGCCCAGGGGGGGTGGGCGCGCCTTGCAGGGTTGTGGCCCACTGGTGCAGCCCCCTGATATATTCTCAGTGTCAAAAATTCTAAAATAATCCAGAAAAAATCATACTACATTTTCAGGGCATTCTGAGGACTTTTATTTTCAGGTCATTTTTCTATTGCATGGATAAAACTGAAAACAGAAGAATAATAGCATTTTTACTGTATTTAACTCTAAATAACATAAAGTAAAAGTTGGGTACCGAAGGTTGTGCCTCCTAAATTCATCCATCTCATGCTCATCAAAAAGAATCCACCAATAAGGTTGATCAAGTCTTATTGACAAACTTTTTTCGAATGACACAGAACCGGAGAATTTTCGAATGACACTAGGTTACCTCAATGGGGATATGCATGTCCCCAACAACAAGTATATCATATTTCTTTTTGGCAGTAGGGAGAGGGAATTCAAAACCTCCAATAATAATCGTTGAAACCTTTTCAATGGAGTTGATACTATGAACTTGAGGCTGTTTCTTCGGAAAGTGTACCGTATGCTCATTACCATTAACATGAAAAGTGACATTGCCCTTGTTGCAATCAATAACCGCCCCTGCAATATTCAAAAACGGTCTACCAAGGATGATCGACATACTGTCGTCCTCGGGAATATCAAGGATAACAAAGTCCGTTAAGATAGTAACGTTTGCAACCACAACAGACACATCCTCGCAAATACCGATGGGTAAAGCAGTTGATTTATCAGCCATTTGCAAAGAGATTTCAGTAGGTGTCAACTTATTTAAATCAAGTCTACGATATAAAGAGAAAGGCATAACACTAACACCAGCTCCAAGGTCACATAAAGCAGTTTTAACATAATTTCCTTTAATAGAGCATGGTATAGTAGGTACTCCGGGATCTCCTAGTTTCTTTGGTACTCCACCCTTAAAAGTGTAATTAGCAAGCATGGTGGAAATGTTAGCTTCTGGTATCTTTCTTTTATTTGTCACAATATCTTTCATATACTTAGCATAAGGAGACATTTTCAGAATATCAGTCAAGCGCATAAGCAAAAAGACAGGTCTAAGCATTTCAACAAAGCGCTCAAAATCCTCATCATCCTTTTTCTTGGATGGCTTAGGAGGAAAGGGCATGGGTTTCTGAACCCATGGTTCTCTTTCTCTACCATGCTTCCTAGCAACAAAGTCTCTTTTATCATATCTTTTGTTCTTAGGTTGTGGGTTATCAAGATCAACAGCAGGTTCAATCTCCACATCATTATCATTAATAGGTTGAGCATCAACATGAACATCATCATTAATATTATCACTAGGCCCATGTTCATTACCAGATTGTGTCTCAGCATCAGAAATAGAAATATCATTTGGGTTTTCATGTGTATCTATAACAGGTTCACTAGCAGCATGCAAAGTCCTATCGTCATTCTTTTTCCTACTATTACTGGGACGACTAGGTGCATCAGTATTAATTCTCTGAGAATCTTGCTCAATTCTCTTAGGATGGCCCTCAGGATACAAAGGTTCCTGGGTCATTCTGCCACCTCTAGTCACAACTCTAACAGAATGATCATTGTTATTACCATTCATCTCATTAAGAAAATCATTTTGTGCCTTAAGTACTTGTTCTACTTGTGTAGTTACCATGGAAGCATGTTTACTAATAAGCTTAAGATCATTGATAGTTCTACTCATATAATCACCTAAGCGATCAAGCATGTAAGCATTATGTTTCAATTGTCTACTAACATAAGCATTGAAATTTTCTTGCTTGACTATAAAGTTATCAAATTCATCCAAGCATTGGCTAGCAGACTTATTATAAGGAATATCACCTTCATCAAATCTACGGAGAGAATTTACCTCTACTACCTGTGTCGGGTTATCAAGACCATGTATTTCTTCAATAGGTGGTAGATTCTTAACATCTTCAGCTTTAATACCTTTTCCTTCATAGATTTCTTTGCCTCTTGCATATCTTCAGGACTGAGAAATAGAATACCTCTTTTCTTCGGAGTTGGCTTTGGAGGTGGTTCGGTAATAGTCCAATCATTATCATTGCTCAATATGTTATTCAATAGTAGTTCAGCTTCTTCAACAGTTTGTTCCCTGAAAGCACAACCAGCACAACTATCTAGGTGGTCCCTAGAAGCATCGGTTAGGCCGTTATAAAAGATATCAAGTATTTCGTTTTTCTTGAGAGGGTGATCAGGCAAAGCATTAAGTAATTGGAGAAGCCTCCCCCAAGCTTGTGGGAGACTCTCTTCTTCAATTTGCACAAAGTTAAATATTTCCTGCAAGGCAGCTTGTTTCTTATGGGCAGGAAAATATTTTTCAGAGAAGTAATATATCATATCCTGGGGACTACGCACACAACCAGGAGCAAAAGAATTAAACCATGTCTTAGCATCACCCTTTAAGGAGAAATGAAACAACTTCAGAATATAGTAATAGCGAATTTTTTCCTCATGAGTAAATAGGGTGGCTATATCATTCAATTTAGTAAGATGTGCCACAACAGTTTCAGATTCATAACCATGGAAAGGATCAGATTCAACCAAAGTAATTAACTCAGGATCGACAGAGAATTCATAATCCTTATCAGTAACAAAGATAGGTGAAGTAGCAAACTTAGGATCATATTGCATTCTAGCATTCAAAGATTTTTCTTTCCACTTGCGTAGTAATTTCTTAAGATCATCTCTATCTTTACAAGCAAGAAAGTCCCTAGCTACCTCTCCCTCCATAACATAACCCTCAGGTATATCAGGCAATTCATATCTAGGAGAGCTAGGTCTAGCAGGTGTCTCATAGTGTTCAGTTTCAATAATTTCATCAGATTCAGAGATATCATCAGTTTCAGCATTAACTCTATTAATTTTTTCATCAAGAAATTCACCCAGTGGCACAGTATTATCAAGCAGGGTATCATCATAAGCATCATGCATAGCAGAAGTGGCATCATCAATTACTTGCGACATATTAGAATTACTAGCAGGTGGTGGTGTCGCAAGTTTACTCATAACAGAAGGTGAATCAAGTGCAGAGCTAGATGGCAGTTCCTTACCTGTCCTCGTAGTTGAGGGGTAGATCTTAGTTTTAGCATCTTTCAGATTCTTCATAGTGACCAATAGATATAAATCCCAAGTGACTCAGAGAATAGAGCTATGCTCCCCGGCAACGGCGCCAGAAAAAGGTCTTGATAACCCACAAGTATAGGGGATCGCAACAGTTTTCGAGGGTAGAGTATTCAACCCAAATTTATTGATTCGACACAAGGGGAGCCAAAGAATATTCTCGAGTATTAGCAGCTGAGTTGTCAATTCAACCACACCTGAAAGACTTAATATCTGCAGCAAAGTATTCAGTAGCAAAGTAGCATGGAAGTAACGGTAACGATAGCAAAGTGACAGTAGCAGTTTTGTAGTGATTGTAACAGTAGCAACGGAAAAGTAACTTAGCAAAGATCCATATGTGAAAAGCTCGTAGGCAATGGATCAGTGATGGATAATTATGTCGGATGACATTCATCATGCAATAGTTATAACATAGGGTGACACAGAACTAGCTCCAATTCATCAATGTAATGTAGGCATGTATTCCATATATAGTCATACGTGCTTATGGAAAATAACTTGCATGACATCTTTTGTCCTACCCTCCCGTGGCAGCGGGGTCCTAATGGAAACTAAGGGATATTAAGGCCTCCTTTTAATAGAGAACCAGACCAAAGCATTAGCACTTAGTGAATACATGAACTCCTCAAACTACGGTAATCACCGGAAAGAATCCCAGTTATTGTCACCCTGGGGGATGCGGATCATAACTCGTAATAGGTGTCTACAACTTGCAAGATAGGATCAAGAACACATATATATTCATGAAAACATAATAGGTTCAGATCTGAAATCATGGCACTCGGGCCCTAGTGACAAGCATTAAGCATAGCAAAGTCATAGCAACATCAATCTCAGAACATAGTGGATACTAGGGATCAAACCCTAACAAAACTAACTCGATTACATGGTAAATCTCATCCAACCCATCACCGTCCAGCAAGCCTACGATGGAATTACTCACGAACGGCGGAGAGCATCATGCAATTGGTGATGAAGGATGGTTGGTGATGACGACGGCGTCGATTTTCCCCTCTCCGGAGCCCAAATCAGACTCCAGATCTGCCCTCCCGAGGAAGAACAGGAGGTGGCGGCGGCTCCGTATCGTAAAACGCGATGAACTCTTCTCCCTGATTTCTTTCTCCATGAATAGGAATATATAGGGTTGGAGTTGAGGCCGGAGGAGCTTCAGGGGGGCCACAAGACAGGGGGGCGCGCCCTAGGGGGGGACGCGCCCCCCTGGCTTGTGGCCAGGTGGTGGCCCCTCTCCGGTTGATTCTTTCGCCAATATTTTTTATTAATTCCAAAAATATTCTCCGTAAATTTTCAGGTCAATCCGAGAACTTTTATTTCTGCACAAAAATAACACCAAGGCAATTCTGCTGAAAACAGCGTCAGTCCGGGTTAGTTCCATTCAAATCATGCAAATTAGAGTCCAAAACAAGGGCAAAAGAGTTTGGAAAAGTAGATACGTTGGAGACGTATCAACTCCCCCAAGCTTAACCCATTGCTTGTCCTCAAGCAATTCAGTGGACAAACTGAAAGTGATAAAGAAAAACTTTTACAAATTCTGTTTGATCTTGCTGTTGTAAATATGTCTAACTGGTGTTCAGATTTTCAGCAAAGATTATAGACTAACCACATTCACAATAACATTTAGGTCTCACATTTACTCATATCAATGGTATAACCAACTAGCGAGCAATAATAATAAGTCTCAGATGACAACAATTTTATCAAAACAATCATGATACAATATGACATAATGGTATCTTTGTGGAAGCGGACACTTCCGTGATAATAATTTCAGTATTGTCATCAAACACGTCTATGACTGTATAGGTATGATTATCTTCATTCTGTCATAAAATCGTCACGGGTGTATATGTGTGACAGAAAACGTGACCTACTATGACAAACATGTATTATCATGGAAGTGTTTTTTTTTCTGGGAGGGCCATGAGTCTTGCTTCGCCCAACTACGTCGCGTTTAGGGCAGGCCTGTCCAAGCTCTCGCATGTGGGTGCAACATGACGGGCGCTGCTTAATGACAGTGGCCCGGGGCTGGCACGAGATCTGCCCGTCATGAACCTGCTAGCCGGGTCGCTCAGGCACGAGCTGTGCAGGCAGATTGGCCGACTCGCATCAGACCCGAGTGGCTCCCACGAGACGCCACCGGACAATGGAGGGCCAGAAGTTGCCCTTCGCCCAGGAGAATCCCAGAAAGGTGGGTGCTTCACCACCCATCATAGGTGTAATAAGTTGTCATTTTATTCACCATCATCACATGACTGGCATTCTTCTAGATCCTACTCATTTTAGTCTTGAACATAGTGAACACTTCGCTCGAACTTGCAAGCAAACACTTCTTTAGAAATCACATATCTTTTAGCTTCTATTGGTTTCTAAAAATAATTTCCAGTTCCAAACATATCACATAACTATCCAAAACATTTTGAAGTTTGGGTTTCATGGAAGCAAGCATACTACTTTATCATGATAGAGTTCTAGCCTTCTGGATCAAAGAACGTGAGTCACATCATCCATAGGATTAGCGAGAGAGTGTTGTAAGCATGCAATAGGACAAAGTCCTTCTTAGCACTTTTTGAGGACGATCCTCACATTACATTACCAGTCGTAAAGATTCAACCAGATAATAAAAATATCTAATCAATTTCAACAGGGAAGGTGGAACCATGAGCTATAGTTCTACAACTATAATGCAAAGTACACTTTAGACAATGTTTATAATTAATTATACTAGTTATTAAAACTATTTAATTCTTAAGTGTGCTCACACTCAAACCAATATCTCTCATTATTGATATTGAGTAATTCAAGACACAGATCTTATTCACTACCATGTGTGTGTGCATCACTATTGACGGGAACTTAAATCAGTAGGCTTACTTTTTGATCACATCTCCATGTGACTCTCGTTCATCTTTCGATGTGTGTGTTTCGTGCTCAGGACTATCCTGCTAAAACGTCAAGACAACCTCAAGATCTTTTCGTGAGGTTTGACCTTCATCTTCCTTACACCTCATAGTTAGTTCGTACTCTTGTGTACATGTCGTGCCCCCAAAAAGCTACATGTTATAGACGGTGCTACACCAGAGAAACACTAACAACTTGATATTTTTATGTGAGAGATCACCCTAATAAAAAGGACTAGTGCATGATCAAAAGGGTGCGAATAAAAGGGATAACCATTTCAGGCAATTCATAATAGCATGATATGGTATAGCCCTGAGCGTTGGGAAGTCTTCGTGATCTTCACAAAATTTCAGCCAAAAACGATGTCGTGGTAGCAATTTCGAAAATTGTTGTCGTGGTAGTATTTTTAGCTCTTCTTCCTCCTACGCCTGCTACAACCTCCTCACGTCGGGGTCCTCCTTTGAAAGCTTCTCAGCGTCGTCTCTGACCTGTTCACTATCTCTATAGCTACTCTATTACATTAAAGTTGACACACAGGTCATTAAAAGTGGCAATCATGTGGCTCCAGTCGTCATGTCATACTGTCACGCACAGGTCACTTAAATAATTACATTTAACTATATCATACGTAAACTCATTATCATGACGAAGACTATACCAACATCACATGCTTCCTACAAAACCAAGTTAGACGTACTCTGGTCGGTCTAGCAAAATTTCAATTTACGTAGCTTATAGGAATACTACCTACCAACGTTCATGATAAAGTATAATTATTCTTATTGCTAGATTAACTTTGCGAGGTGTGTGAGGGAAGAGACTGAATTAAAAATATGTAGCCCCATGATACGTCCATTTTGCATCATGATTTCCTACTGTTATTTATAATGTTTTTATGCATAATAATGCTTTATGGAGTAATTCTAATGCCTTTTCTCTCATAATATGCAAGGTTTACATAAAGAGGGAGAATGCCGGCAACTGGAATTCTGGACCTGAAAAAGCATATCAGAGACACCTATTTCGCACATCTCCAAATAAGCTAAAACTTCACGGAGAATTATTTTGAAATATATGAAAAATACTGGAGCAAATAACTACCGGAGGGGACCACCTGGTGACCACAAGACACCAGGGCGCGCCAGCCCCCCCCCCCCCCCCCCCAGGCACGCCCTGGTGGGTTGTGGCCAGCCCAGCCAACCTCCGGTGCTCATATTATGGTACTTAAGGTCTTTTGACCTAGAAAAAATAAGGACAGGACTTTCGGGACGGAATGCCGCCGTCTCGAGGCGAAACTTGGGCAGGAGCACTTTTGCCCTCCGGCGGAGCGATTCCTCCGGGGGAACTTCCCTCCCGGAGGGGGAAATCGAAGCCATCGTCATCACCAAAACCCCTCTCATCTTTGGGAGGCCAATCTTCATCAACATATTCAACAACACCATCTCCTCTCAAACCCTAGTTCATCTCTTGTGTTCAATCTTTGTACCGGAACCTTAGATTGGTACCTGTGGGTGACTAGTAGTGTTGATTACATCTCGTAGTTGATTACTATATGGTTTATTTGGTGGAAGATTATATGTTCAGATCCATTATGCTATTTAATACCCATGTGATCTTGAGCATGAATATTATTTGTGAGTAGTTACCTTCGTTCTTAAGGTCACGGGATAAGTCATGTTGCAAGTAATCATGTGAATTTGATATGTGTTCGATATTTTGATGATATGAATGTTGAGATTCCCTTAGTGGTGTCATGTGAACGTCGACTACATGACACTTCACCATCTTTGGGCCTAAGGGAATGCATTGTTGATTATTTATTAGATGATGGGTTGCTAGAGTGACAGAAGCTTAAACCCTAGTTTATGCGCTATTTCGTAAGGGGCTGATTTGGATCCAAATGTTTAATGCTATGGTTAGATTTTATCTTAGTACTTTTCTCATAGTTGCGGATGCTTGCGAGGTGGTTAATCATAAGTGGGGGGTTTGTTCAAGTAAGAATAGCACCCAAGCACTGGTCCACCCACATATCAAATTATCAAAGTAGCGAACGTAGATCAAACCAACATGATGAAAGTGACTAGATGAAATTCCCGTGTACCCTCAAGAACGCTTTGCTTATTATAAGAGACCGTTTTGGCCCGTCCTTTGCCACAAAAGGATTGGGCTATCTTGCTGAACTTTATTTACCGTTACTTGCTCGTTACCAATTATCTTGCTATCAAACTATGACACCCTGGGTTTTGCTACAGTGATGATTGTAGTTAAGCTACAGTAATGGCCAAGTGATTAAGCTAATCTCTTGCTAAACAGTGCTTGATCACCTTTGATTCAAATATCATTTAAAACTCCACTTTGAAATCAAACTCAATTGGCAAGTGAAATTCGAAGTTGCTCAAATATTTCTGCAAAAATGTTCATCATTTAACAAAAATTCCCTAACTACTATTTGTTAGGGAAAACAACATACCATCAAGCTAAGGTGGGCCATAGCAATTTAAAACAGTGCAAAGGAGACATTTTAAATGCTCTTCCATTTGTAGAAAAATTCAAATAAAGTCAATTGGGCCCCAGGCTTTTTCTGTCACTGCCATATATTGCAACATAATTGTTGGGCCAATTCCCACATTTTTGCAAAATGAAATGGTGGCTCAAATAATTGTTTTGCTCTCTGGAGAAAAGAAAACAGAAAAGAAAGAAAAGAAAAAGAGGGCAGAAGCCCACTTACCTAGCGACTGGGCCGCACTGGCCCAGCCCACTCCCACCTGCCCACCGTCCTTCTTCCCTCCGTGTCGCCCCCGCCGTGGACAGAGCCGCGCCGCGCCGTCGCCGTTTGGCACGCCGACGGGAGCAGGTGGGCGAGGGGATAAGCCTCGCCCCGAGCCGTCCCCCCTGGCCGCCTTCGCCATTTGCCTCTCCCCTCCCTCGCTCGCACCCTGCTTTTCCCCGCTCGAGCCCGCGCCGCCGCCACCATGGACGCCGGCTAGACGCAGCCATCGCCACTCCCGCGCCCTGCCGACACGTCCACGATCTCCGCCGCGACCACCCCGTCCTCCTCGACCGCTGGAACGAGCCCCGGAGCCCCTACAACGACGGCCACGAGCTCCTTCTTCCTCGGATCGCTGCCGCGCTCCGGCGACCGTTCCGGCTACTCCAGGCCTCCCCCGAGCCCGCTAAGCACATCTGCAGGACCGCTGTAAGCCGCTGCGTCCTTCCCCTCTCTTCCCCGAGCGTTTCCGCCGCCGTAGCCCCTTCTCCCCGTCGTGACCGAACGCGGCTCCGCCCGAGCTCAACGCCGGCGAGCCTCCGGTGACCTTTTGGTCCTGTCGACGCCACTGTTCGACTCCGCACACTGCGTAGGCTCGTGTAGTACCCGTAGTTCGCTCGTTTGCGCCCTGGTTAGCGAGTTGCCATCGGCGCCCGAAGCTCCCCTCCGCCGCCGTCGATGTGCCGCACGCCACAGGCCCTCCTAGCTTGACCTGATGCCCGGAATGGAACGGCGGCGACGCCTGCTTTCGAACGCCACCGGCCGCGCTCGATTTGACCCACCGTAGCGCATTTCCGAGCCACGCCGGTGATTCGGTTGCTCGCCGGAGCTCCTCCGGCGACGAACGCCGGCCACCGCCGACGTGGACCACCTGGGGCCACTGCCAGGGTCACTGGCAGCTGGGTCCCGCGGTCGCCATTGACCCGTTGACCTGGTCAACTGCTGACTGGACCTGGTCCAGTCACTGACAGGTGGGGCCCCAAGCCCCTGTGTCTATGACATATGGGCCACCCCTGTCAGTTGCTAATTAACAAATTAGATTAATAAAAATAATTAAGTTAGCCTAGTGACTCACTGACAAATGGACCCCGCCAGTTAATTAATCCGTTTAGTTTAATTAAAAACCTGAAATAAAGCTGAGTCTATGACATGTGGGACCCACTGGTCAGGTTTGACCTGGTCAGCCCCATTGTTGACTGCTGATGCAATGCTTATGTCATGCTGACGTCACTCTACACTGTTCTGGATAATGTTGATTTAAATAAATAGAATAATTCCAGAAATTGATTAAATCTTTGAAAAATCATATAAAATAATCTGTCGCTCAGATGGAAAAACTTTATACATGAAAGTTGATCAGAAAAATCCCATGAATCCAAATATGCCATCCATTCATCTGTCACATGCTCCTATCATGATGAACATGGAACTTTTCCCCTCCGGATCATCTGTCCGATAAATCCAAAGACCCGGGAAATATCGTCAGATATTCTCCCGCTCCGTCTGCAACGTGTAGTACCGCGTTAGTGCATACCTAGCTCTGCAAATGGTCATGTCATGCATCGTGATGCATTTGTCTGCTTATATTTATTGTTTCTTCCCCCTCTTCTCTCCGGTAGACCCCGAGACTGACGGTGCTGCCGGGTACGACTACACCGTTGACGTTCAGCCTTTTGCCGCAGAGCAGCAAGGCAAGCAACCCCCCTTGAGCATTCCGATATCGCCTATTCCTTTCCCTCTTATTCTTGCATTAGATTTTTGCTAATGTATTAGTTAGCTCCTATTCTGATGCATAGCCTGTTTTTGCTAAACTGTCACTATACCTGCAATCATATCAACTGCTTAGTATAGGTTGATTAGTGAATCCCCAGTGACCCCTTAGTCCTAGTTGCCTCTGCTTCTTCATCGATGACTCGACGACTCGAAGACTCGGTCGACCGACCGACAAGCCAGGTCCCTCACATCACCGCACACCCCTTAGTTGTACGACTCTGCAGCGATACTATCGAGTACCGAGGGTGACACCTCGTGAAGTACTCATGATGCTAGCTCTGTAGTGTAGCTAGTCGGTCGTGGTTATCGAGGGTGATTCCTCCTTCACCACTCCCGACGATGACTCTGTCGTGCAACCCTTCAAGCATGGGACCCTCGAGGGTGATTCCTCTAAGTCCACCTTGACGGTATCATCGAGCGGGGCCCTTTGAGGGTGATTCCTCAGGTTCCGTCTTGATGATTTATACATACGGTTACTATGACCTGGTTACAAAAACATGTTGGTGATGGGTCGGCCCTGAGGGGTACCCATGGTTTGATGCTGATGAGGCGTGGACGGGCAGGAGAGGCCCTTGCCACACATCCTCGAGACGGGGCGACAGGACCGCAATTTATGGGTCATGCTTTCCCCGCATTAATAAAATGCTAATGGGTTGGGTATTTGATCTGAGTTGGTCGTTGGCCTTATTGCGCACCAAACCATCGTGTGGGAAAGTTATGGGCACTCAGCGTCGTTGTATCAGCCGAAGCTCTTCGGACGTCAGCAATGGAGCGGCGCGCGCCGGATTGGACTGGACGGTACAGCTCTTGGACTGGAGTGTACTAGGTCTGCTTCTGGCCGCCCTCGCATCGTGCAGGTGTGCAAAGGGTGATTTGGCCCATGACCCCTGCGCGCATAGGATTTAGACTGGCGGGCTGGCCTCTTCCTTGAGTCTAGGTGGGGCGACGACGTGCTGCTATCCCGAGGCCGGGCATGACCCAGGAAAGTGTGTCCGGCCGGAGGTGATCAGGCGTGTTGGAGATGCGGTGCACCCCTGCAGGGATGATTAATCTATTCGAATAGCCGTGACCACGGTAACAGGACGACTTGGAGTTGTGCCTTGACCTTATACAACTATAACTGTGATTTAAATTTGAAATGAATTGTGGCTCCGAGATTGCTTCCTCGCAGGGAGTCGGGGAAGAATCTCTGGGCGTGGTTACTTAATAAAATTGCTACAAAAATATGACTATATATATGAGATACCAGTCTACTCTCTTCTAATGCTGCAAGATGCTGAAGATGCTAGTCTTCGATAGGACTAGGCCTTCCCCTCATTCTTTCTTTCTGCAGTCAGTCCAGATATAATTCCCCATTCCCTTGATAATGTTGCATACTTAGCATAGTTCTGATGTCAGTCTTGCGAGTACTTTGGATGAGTACTCACCGCTGCTTTGCTTTCTCATTCCCCCCTCGATACGATTTCCGCGTTCAGATGATGGAGCCTAGGAGATGGAGTACGCCAGAGACGACTACTACACCACCGCTGGAGCCTACTACTACGTGGAGAATGCCGACGTTCAGGAGTAGTTAGGAGGTTCCCAGGTAGGAGGCCTCGCCTCTTTCGATCCGCTGCTTATGTTTGTGCTAGCCTTCTTAAGGCAAAACTTGTCTAACTTATGTCTGTACTCAGATATTATTTGCTTCCGCTGACTCGTGCTTTGTCAAGATTTGTATTCAAGCCCTCGAGGCCCCTGGCTTGTAATATGAAGCTGTATGACTTTAATTTGTGTCTAGTGTTGTGTTGTGATATCGATCAGTGAGTCCCTAATCTTGGTCGTACGCATTGCGTGTATGTTTAGCGTACGGTCGAGAATGGGGGCGTCACAAGTTGGTATCAGAGCCGACTGCCTGTAGGTAGCCCCCTTTCCAACTCCTTGGCCGAAGTTGAGTCTAGTCATTGAAAAACTTTTACTAACATAGTTGTGTGGGTTATGGGCCCACATCTCAATCGGGTGGTATTAGGATCTTTTATTCCTCATCTACACTCTGGGTTCTGATCTCTCTTCTCTTTCGGGTTAAAGATTTTGCTAACTATATCATTAGGTCCTCGTGATCACATCCATCGGTGCTTCGCTTCGTCGACAATTGTTTTCCTTTGAAGTTATGATGCAGAACCCTGCCCCCAGGTTGCACATCCAGGGCCACGTGCAGTTACATGGGTTCTTTCGTTGTCCCCGACGTTGTTGTAGCATATCGCTATGCCTCGTTGTTGTATCCCTCCACCGCGTGCCTGCGTGCCGCCTAGTTGTCTAGGTTATTTTCATGCCGGACCTATCGTCTATTTCGTAATGGACTTATGGTTTGTAATAGACCTATGTATGGATCTGTATGTTGAAATTCGAACTACCATGTCGTATCTATTGCACTGTCTTCTTTGTGCAATTTACATCATGAATGATTCATTGTTTTTGCAATTACCCCATTACTAAACTACCACTGTTAAAAATTTGACAGAATGGTTAGGCCAGCTGGTCGTGGTCGTGGTGCGCCTGAACCACCACCACCACCGGACTACATGGCTGGTATGATGCAGCAGTTTGAACTGAATCACCAGTTTATGCAAGGGCTGATGGACCAGATCCCGAGGCCGAATATGAATCAGCGGCCAGCCCCAATGACTCTGCAAGACTTCATGCGCCTCAACCCTGCGATCTACCGCAGCTCAACTCAGCCGCTTGACGCAGATGACTGGCTCCGTGACATCACATATGAGCTGGAATCTTCAGGCGCCCCAGAGGCTAGCTATGTCACCTTCGCCTCGTACTTTCTGAAGGGCCCCGCTGCTCAATGGTGGGACAGCCACAGGCGCTCATAGCCTGTTGGAACAATCATCACCTGGCCAGAGTTCCAAGCTGCGTTCCGTGCTCGTCACATTCCTCAGGGAATGATGGATAAGAAGAAGCGTGAATTCCGTAACTTAGTCTAGGGCAACAAGACTGTGGATGCTTATCAGCGGGAATTTCTGGACTTTTCTCGCTATGCTGAAGAAGACGTTGCAACTGATGCTCGCAGGCAGGAGAAGTTCCGTGAAGGCCTCCACCCGGATATCAAGCTGGCACTCCTTGCTCAAGACTTCGGTAACTTTGCCACCTTGGTGAACAAGTCTATTAGAGTGGAAACGGGTCTGCAGGACTACAAGGACAGCAGCAAGCGCAACCGTGACATGGGCTCATCTTCGGGTCCATCTGCTCAGAAGCGCAAGATCTGGATCCCCCACAACATGTACCATGCACCGCCTCCTGCTCCGAGGCCATCCTATGCTGCACCTCGCCTGCCTCCACCCCCACCTAGGCAGCCGAGGCTCCCAGCTCCGCCACCACGAGCTCCTGTTCCCCCTTCTCGTCCTGAGGAAGGGCTGTGCTTCAAGTGTGGTCACTCAGGACACCGTGCTAGAGAATGCAGGCAGAATCAGAAACAACTTACACTGCCTTCCAACCAGCCCCGCAACAATAATGCCAGGCCTGCTCAGGGTCGTGCTCAAGCTAACAATGCTGAACTGAATGAAGCTCAAGACCAGCCTGCTACTGTGATGGGTACTCTTCTCGTCAACTCAGCACCAGCTTCTGTATTGTTTGATACGGGAGCATCGCATTCCTTTATGTCTGAAGATTTTGCATACATGCATGGCATTAAGTACGAGGAGATGAACATTCCGATAGTGGTAAACACCCCCGCTGGCCAATGTCGAACCTCAATGGTTTGTCAAGATGTCCCCATTGAAATAGAAGGAATGGAATTCCATGCTTCCCCCATTATATTGAAGTCTTCCAAGATCGACCTTATTCTCGGAATGGATTGGTTGAAGGCACATACCGCTTCCGTCGTTTGTGCCACCAAAACTGTCCACCTTCTGCATCCTTCGAATGAGATAGTCAGCTACCATGCTCATCTTGTTCGAGATGCTGAAGCCCGACTATATGCTATGAATGCATTAAACGAGTCACCTCTTGAAGGGATTGAAAACATTCCAGTTATCCGGGATTTCCAAGATGTTTTTCCGGAAGAACTTCCAGGGATCCCCCCTGCTAGAGCTGTCGAGTTTGTCATCGACTTGGTACCTGGTACCACTCCTATAGCTAAGCGCCCGTATAAGATGCCACCACATGAACTCCTTGAACTTAAGCAAGAAATTGACAATTCGCTTTGTCTGGGTTTCATTCGTCCAAGTTCCTCTGCTTGGGGAGCACCTTCTCTCTTTGTCAAGAAGAAAGATGGCACAAATCGATTGGTCCAAGATTACCGTCCCATTAACCAAGCAATGATTCAAAATAAATATCCGCTTCCTCGGATCAACGACCTTTATGACCAACTTGCTGGTTCATCAGTGTTCTCAAAACTCGACTTGAGGTTGGGTTACCATCAGATCCGGGTTCGTGAAGAGGATATTCCCAAGACTGCATTTGTTACTCGCTATGGTTCATACGAGTACACCGTCATGTCCTTCGGCTTAACCAATGCTCCAGCAACCTTCTCTCGCCTGATGAACTATATATTCATGGACTACCTTGATAAACTCGTCGTGGTTTATCTGGATGATATTCTGCTATTCTCCAAGAATAAAGAAGAGCATGCTGAACATCTTCGTCTTATACTAGAGAGGCTTCGAGAACATCAACTCTATGCTAAGTATTCAAAGTGTGAGTTCTGGATGGACGAAGTAACCTACCTTGGTCATGTGATCTCCAAGGATGGTATTGCGGTCAACCCTGGACGAGTTCAGGCTATTCTTGACTGGACTCCCCCGAAGAATGTCAAGCAAGTCAGAAGTTTTCTCGGACTAGCCAGCTATTGCCGTCGATTCGTCGAGAACTTCTCCAAGATTGCAAAGCCCTTAACCAATTTGCTTCACAAAGGTGTTAAATATGAGTGGACAGAAAAATGTCAGGAGAGCTTTCAGGCACTTAAGGACAAACTGACGTCTGCTCCAGTGCTAGCTCCTCCGGATACTCGTAAGGACTTCGTCATTTATTGTGACGCTTCGCGTCAGGGAATAGGTTGTGTCCTAATGCAAGAACGCAGAGTGGTTGCTTATGCATCTCGTCAATTGCGTCCTCATGAAGAGAACTACCCAGTTCATGACCTTGAACTTGCCGTGGTAATTCATGCACTGAAAGAGTGGCGGCAATACCTTGTTGGGAACCGTTGCGAGATCTACACCGACCACCAAAGTCTGAAGTATTTGTTTACTCAGCCAGATCTGAACCTCCGTCAACAGAGATGGATGGAGCGCATAGCAGATTACAATGTGGGTATTTCTTATACCCCAGGCAAGGCTAATGTAATGGCTGATGCTTTGAGCCGCAAGTCTTATTGCAATCACCTCCAGGTTCATAAGGTTCACCCCCTTCTTCAGGAAGAATTTTGCAAGCTGAACCTCCATATTGTTCCTCAGGGATATTTCGCTCCCCCTCCTGAAGGGTCCTACAAAATGAACCTCCTTGTTGTTTCCCAGGGTTGTCTTAATACCCTGGTTGCTAAACCAGATCTTGTGGACGTCATCAAGTGGATCCAGAAGTGTGACAATGAAGTCGAGAGGGTTAAATGCGATCTCGCAGAAGGAAAGCCCTCACCTTTCACTATTGCTGAGGATGGCGCTTTGTACTTCAAAGACCGCCTAGTGGTACCGAGTAGGGAGAAAAACCATGATATGACTCAGGAGGTCATGAAAGAAGCACATGACACTCCGTTGTCTATTCATCCTGGTAGTACCAAGATGTACCAAGACATTCGTCGAAGATTCTGGTGGTCTAACATGAAGCAAGACATTGCACGCTATGTTTCAGAATGTGACATTTGCCGTCGGATCAAAGCAGAACATCAAAGGCCTGCTGGAACTCTACAACCTATTTCTATTCTTGAATGGAAATGGGATCATGTTGAAATGGACTTCATTACTGGTTTTCCCAGATCGCAGAAAGGTAATGATGCTATTCTTGTCGTCATTGACCGGTTGTCCAAAGTTGCACATTTTCTGGCTGTCAAGGAAACTATTACTGCTAGTCAGCTGGCAGATCTATACTTGTCTAGAGTTGTTTCACTCCATGGTATTCCATTGGTGATTAGTTCAGACCGTGGTAGTTTATTCACTTCAAGATTCTGGACAAGTTTCCAGGAAGCTATGGGGACTCGTTTGTCCTTCAGCACCGCTTTTCACCCTCAATCCCAGGGACAAGTTGAACGAGTCAATCAGATTCTCGAAGACATGCTTCGAGCTTGTGTCATTTCTTTCGGCAAGAAATGGGATGAATCTCTCCCGTATGCTGAGTTCTCCTACAACAATAGCTATCAAGCTAGTCTGAAGATGGCTCCTTTTGAAGTGTTATATGGACGTAAGTGTCGGACTCCTCTGAATTGGTCAGAAACTGGGGAACGTACACTTATCGGTCCGGATATTATCCAACATGCTGAAGATCAAGTCCGCATTATACATGCAAATCTGAAGGCTGCTCAGTCTCGTCAGAAGAGTCAGTATGACCGTCATCACAAAGATATGGTCTATCAACCTGGCGAAAAGGCTTATCTTCGAGTCACGCCAATGAGAGGTACAC
Organism: Elymus sibiricus; assembly: GCA_039707655.1. Taxonomy (NCBI): domain Eukaryota; kingdom Viridiplantae; phylum Streptophyta; class Magnoliopsida; order Poales; family Poaceae; genus Elymus; species Elymus sibiricus. Next base: position 421,174,123 of record CM077665.1, read on the forward strand.
ACCGATTTGGAATCAAGGGCAAGCTGGCTCCTCGATATATTGGTCCTTTCACTGTTATCGAAAGGCATGGTAAGGTGGCATATCAACTGGAACTACCGCCAAACCTTTCTTAGGTCCACGATGTGTTCCATGTGTCACAGCTTCGTCGCTGCTTCAAGGATCCTATCCGAGCAGTGGATCATGATATGATTGAGCTGCAACAAGACCTTTCTTACAAAGAGCAACCAGTCCGCATTCTCGATGAAACACTACGTCGGACTCGTCAGAAGATTACCAAGTTCTTCAAAGTACAGTGGGCAAATCATTCTGAAGATGAAGCCACTTGGGAACGCGAAGATCATCTTCGTGCAGAATACCCCGGGATCTTTCCTTCTACTTCTTAATTCTCGGGACGAGAATTCTTTTTAGTGGGGGAGAATTGTGACACCCAGGGTTTTGCTACAGTGATGATTGTAGTTAAGCTACAGTAATGGCCAAGTGATTAAGCTAATCTCTTGCTAAACAGTGCTTGATCACCTTTGATTCAAATATCATTTAAAACTCCACTTTGAAATCAAACTCAATTGGCAAGTGAAATTTGAAGTTGCTCAAATATTTCTGCAAAAATGTTCATCATTTAACAAAAATTCCCTAACTACTATTTGTTAGGGAAAACAACATACCATCAAGCTAAGGTGGGCCATAGCAATTTAAAACAGTGCAAAGGAGACATTTTAAATGCTCTTCCATTTGTAGAAAAATTCAAATAAAGTCAATTGGGCCCCAGGCTTTTTCTGTCACTGCCATATATTGCAACATAATTGTTGGGCCAATTCCCACATTTTTGCAAAATGAAATGATGGCTCAAATAATTGTTTTGCTCTCTGGAGAAAAGAAAACAGAAAAGAAACAAAAGAAAAAGAGGGCAGAAGCCCACTTACCTAGCGACTGGGCCGCGCTGGCCCAGCCCACTCCCACCTGCCCACCGTCCTTCTTCCCTCCGTGTCACCCCCGCCGTGGACAGAGCCGCGCCGCGCCGTCGCCGTTTGGCACGCCGACGGGAGCAGGTGGGCGAGGGGATAAGCCTCGCCCCGAGCCGTCCCCCCTGGCCGCCTTCGCCATTCGCCTCTCCCCTCCCTCGCTCGCACCCTGCTTTTCCCCGCTCGAGCCCGCGCCGCCGCCACCATGGACGTCGGCTAGACGCAGCCACCGCCACTCCCGCGCCCTGCCGACACGTCCACGAGCTCCGCCGCTACCACCCCGTCCTCCTCGACCGCTGGAACGAGCCCCGGAGCCCCTACAACGACGGCCACGAGCTCCTTCTTCCTCGGATCGCCGCCGCGCTCCGGCGACCGTTCCAGCTACTCCAGGCCTCCCCCGAGCCCGCTAAGCACATCTGCAGGACCGCTGTAAGCCGCTGCGTCCTTCCCCTCTCTTCCCCGAGCGTTTCCGCCGCCGTAGCCCCTTCTCCCCGTCGTGCCCGAACGCGGCTCCGCCCGAGCTCAACGCCGGCGAGCCTCCGGTGACCTTTTGGTCCTGTCGACGCCACTGTTCGACTCCGCACACTGCGTAGGCTCGTGTAGTACCCGTAGTTCGCTCGTTTGCGCCCTGGTTAGCGAGTTGCCATCGGCGCCCGAAGCTCCCCTCCGCCGCCGTCGATGTGCCGCACGCCATAGGCCCTCCTAGCTTGACCTGATGCCCGGAATGGAACGGCGGCGACGCCTGCTTTCGAACGCCACCGGCCGCGCTCGATTTGACCCACCGTAGCGCATTTCCGAGCCACGCCGGTGATTCGGGTGCTCGCCGGAGCTCCTCCGGCGACGAACGCCGGCCACCGCCGACGTGGACCACCTGGGGCCACTGCCAGGGTCACTGGCAGCTGGGTCCCGCGGTCGCCGTTGACCCGTTGACCTGGTCAACTGCTGACTGGACCTGGTCCAGTCACTGACAGGTGGGGCCCCAAGCCCCTGTGTCTATGACATATGGGCCACCCCTGTCAGTTGCTAATTAACAAATTAGATTAATAAAAATAATTAAGTTAGCCTAGTGACTCACTGACAAATGGACCCCGCCAGTTAATTAATCCGTTTAGTTTAATTAAAAACCTGAAATAAAGCTGAGTCTATGACATGTGGGACCCACTGGTCAGGTTTGACCTGGTCAGCCCCATTGTTGACTGCTGATGCAATGCTTATGTCATGCTGACGTCACTCTACACTGTTCTGGATAATGTTGATTTAAATAAATAGAATAATTCCAGAAATTGATTAAATCTTTGAAAAATCATATAAAATAATCTGTCGCTCAGATGGAAAAACTTTATACATGAAAGTTGATCAGAAAAATCCCATGAATCCAAATATGCCATCCATTCATCTGTCACATGCTCCTATCATGATGAACATGGAACTTTTCCCCTCCGGATCATCTGTCCGATAAATCCAAAGACCCGGGAAATATCGTCAGATATTCTCCCGCTCCGTCTGCAACGTGTAGTACCGCGTTAGTGCATACCTAGCTCTGCAAATGGTCATGTCATGCATCGTGATGCATTTGTCTGCTTATATTTATTGTTTCTTCCCCCTCTTCTCTCCGGTAGACCCCGAGACTGACGGTGCTGCCGGGTACGACTACACCGTTGACGTTCAGCCTTTTGCCGCAGAGCAGCAAGGCAAGCAACCCCCCTTGAGCATTCCGATATCGCCTATTCCTTTCCCTCTTATTCTTGCATTAGATTTTTGCTACTGTATTAGTTAGCTCCTATTCTGATGCATAGCCTGTTTTTGATAAACTTTCACTATACCTGCAATCATATCAACTGCTTAGTATAGGTTGATCAGTGAATCCCCAGTGACCCCTTAGTCCCAGTTGCCTATGCTTCTTCATCGATAAATCGACGACTCGAAGACTCGGTCGACCGACCGACAAGCCAGGTCCCTCACATCACCGCACACCCCTTAGTTGTACGACTCTGCAGCGCTACTATCGAGTACCGAGGGTGACACCCCGTGAAGTACTCATGATGCTAGCTCTGTAGTGTAGCTAGTCGGTCGTGGCTATCGAGGGTGATTCCTCCTTCACCACTCCCGACGATGACTCTGTCGTGCAACCCCTCAAGCGTGGGACCCTCGAGGGTGATTCCTCTAAGTCCACCTTGACAGTATCATCGAGCGGGGCCCTTTGAGGGTGATTCCTCAGGTTCCATCTTGATGATTTATACACATTGTTACTATGACCTGGTTACAGAAACAGGTTGGTGATGGGTCGGCCCTGAGGGGTACCCACGGTTTGATGCTGATGAGGCATGGACGGGCAGGAGAGGCCCTTGCCACACATCCTCGAGACGGGGCGACGGAACCGCAATTTATGGGTCACGCTTTCCCCGCATTAATAAAATGCTAATGGGTTGGGTATTTGATCTGAGTTGGTCGTTGGCCTTATTGCGCACCAAACCATCACATGGGAAAGTTATGGGCACTCAGCGTCGTTGTATCAGCCGAAGCTCTTCGGACGTCAGCAATGGAGCGGCGCGCGCTGGATTGGACTGGACGGTACAGCTCTTGGACTGGAGTGTACTAGGTCTGCTTCCGGCCGCCCTCGGATCGTGCAGGTGTGCAAAGGGTGATTGGGCCCATGACCCCTGCGCGCATAGGATTTAGACCGGCGGGCTGGCCTCTTCGTTGAGTCTAGGTGGGGCGACGACGTGCTGCTATCCCGAGACCGGGCATGACCCAGGAAAGTGTGTCCGGCCGGAGGTGATCAGGCGTGTTGGAGATGCGGTGCACCCCTGCAGGGATGATTAATCTATTCGAATAGTCGTGTCCACGGTAACAGGACGACTTGGAGTTGTGCCTTGACCTTATACAACTATAACTGTGATTTAAATTTGAAATGAGTTGTGGCTCCGAGAGTGCTTCCTCGCAGGGAGTCGGGGAAGAATCTCTGGGCATGGTTACTTAATAAAATTGCTACAAAAATATGACTATATATATGAGATACCAGTCTACTCTCTTCTAATGCTGCAAGATGCTGAAGATGCTAGTCTTCGATAGGACTAGGCCTTCCCCTCATTCTTGCTTTCTGCAGTCAGTCCAGATATAATTCCCCATTCCCTTGATAATGTTGCATACTTAGCATAGTTCTGATGTCAGTCTTGCGAGTACTTTGGATGAGTTCTCACCGCTGCTTTGCTTTCTCTTTCCCCCCTCGATACGATTTCCACGTTCAGATGATGGAGCCCAGGAGATGGAGTACGCCGGAGACGACTACTACATCACCGCTGGAGCCTACTACTACGTGGAGAATGCCGACGTTCAGGAGTAGTTAGGAGGTTCCCAGGCAGGAGGCCTCGCCTCTTTCGATCCGCTGCTTATGTTTGTGCTAGCCTTCTTAAGGCAAAACTTGTCTAACTTATGTCTGTACTCAGATATTATTTGCTTCCGCTGACTCGTGCTTTGTCGAGCTTTGTATTCGAGCCCTCGAGGCCCCTGGCTTGTAATGTGAAGCTGCATGACTTTAGTTTGTGTCTAGTGTTGTGTTGTGATATCGATCAGTGAGTCCCTAATCTTGGTCGCATGCATTGCGTGTATGTTTAGCGTACGGTCGAGAATGGGGGCGTCACACAAACTACCTGTTATCTACAATTTCAGTGCTTGCAGAAATTACCTTGCTGAGAACCGCTTGTCATTTCCTCCTGCTCCTCGTTGGGTTTGACACTCTTACTTACCGAAAGGACTACGATTGACCCCCCATACTTGTGGGTCATCAAGACTATTTTCCGGCCCCGTTGCCGAGGAGTGAAGCGCTCTTGGTAAGTGGAAATCAGTAAGGAAAAACTTATACTACGTGCTGAAATTTATTGTCACTTGCTACTATGGAAAACAATCCTTTGAGGGGTTTGTTCGGGGTATCTTCACCTCGATCGGAACCACAATTAGTTGCCCCTCAACCTACTGCACCTATTGAAAATATTTTTTATGAAATTCCTTCGGGTATGTTAGAACAACTGCTAGATAATCCTTATGCAGGGGACGGAACTGAACATCCTGATATGCGTCTTATACACGTGGATGAAATTTGTGGATTATTTAAGATTGCAGGTTTATCCGGAGATGAAGTTAAGAAGAAGGTTTCCCCTTTATATTTTAAGGTAAACGCATTGACATGGTATAGACTATGTGATGATATTGGATCATGGAACTGGAATCGATTGCAATTAGAATTCCACCAAAAGTTTTATCCTATGCATCTAGTTCATCGTGATCGGAATTATATATATAATTTTTGGCCTCGTGAAGGAGAAAGCATCACTCTACCTTGGGGGAGGCTTAAGTCAATGTTATATTCATGCCCCAATCATGATATCCCGAGAGAAATTATTATTCAGAACTTTTATGCTCGGCTTTCTCATAATGATCGATCCATGCTCGATACTTCTTGTACTGGTTCTTTTATGAAGAAGACTATTGAATTCAAGTGGGATCTCTTATAAAGAATTAAACGCAACTCTGAAGATTGGGAACTCGACGAAGGCAATGAGTCAGGTATTAAGCTTAAGTTTGATTGTGTTAAATCTTTTATGAATACCGATGATTTTCACAAGTTTAGCACTAAATATGGACTTGACTCTGAGATAATAGCCTCTTTCTGTGAATCATTTGCTACTCATGTTGACCTCCCTAAGGTTAAGTGGTTTAAATATCATCCCCCTATTAAAGAAGAAATTAAAGAACCGGTAAAAGATAAAGATGAAACTATTATTTACAATGTTGATCCAGTTGTACCTACTGCTTATATTGAAAAATCACCTTTCCCTGTTAGGATAAAGGAACATGCTAAGTTATCAACTGTGGTTCGCAAAAGCAATATTAAAGCACCTAAGCCCTCTGAACAAATTAAAGTAGAACCTAGTGTTGCTATGGTTAAAGATCTCTTGGTAGAAAATATTGATGGGCATGTTATTTACTTCTGTGATGAAGCTGCTAGAATTGCCAAACCCGATGAAAAAGATAAACATAGACCCGTAGTTGGCATGCGTGTTGTCTCAGTTAAAATAGGAGATCATTGCTATCATGGTTTATGTGATATGGGTGCTAGTGTGAGTGATATTCCTTTTACCGTATACCAAGAAATTATGAATGATATAGCACCAGCCGAAATAGAAGACATTGATGTTACTATTAAACTTGCTAAGAGAGGCACCATCACACAACTTGGGATTGTTAGAGATGTTGAAGTCTTGTGTGGGAAAATAAATTATCCTACTGATTTTCTAGTTCTTGGTTCCCCACAAGATGATTTTTGTCCCATTATCTTTGGTAGACCTTTCTTGAACACTGTTAATGCTAAGATAGATTGCAAGAGAGAAACCGTCTGTGTTAATTTTGGTGATGTGTCTCACGAATTTAATTTTTCCAAGTTTAGTAGACAACCACGTAATAAAGAATTATCTAGTAAGGATGAAATAATTGGTCTTGCTTCTATTGCCGTTCCTCCTACCGATCCACTAGAACAATATTTGCTAGACCATGAAAATGATATGCACTTACATGAAAGAAATGAAATAGATAAAAAATACTTTGAACAACAACCTCTCCTAAAACACAATTTGCCTATTGAAACTCTAGGAGGTCCTCCTCCACCTAAAGGTGATCCTGTGTTTGAATTAAAACAATTGCCGAACACTTTGAAGTATGCTTATCTTGATGAGAAAAAGATATATCATGTTATTATTAGTGCTAACCTTTCAGAACATGAAGAGGAAAGATTATTAAAAATTCTGAGGAAGCACCGGGCTGCTATTCGATATACTCTTGATGATCTTAAGGGCATTAGTCCTACTCTATGTCAGCACAAGATCAATATGGAACCTGCCGCTAAACCCGTTGTTGATCACCAACGACAATCAAATCCTAAGATGAAAGAAGTGGTAAGAATTGCAATATTAAAGCTTCTGGAAGCAGGTATAATTTACCCCATAGCTGATAGTAGATGGGTAAGTCCCGTTTATTATGTCCCTAAGAAGGGAGGTATCATTGTCATTCCTAATGATAAAAATGAACTTATCCCATAGAGAATTGTCACTGGCTATAGAATAGTAATTGATTTTAGAAAATTAAATAAAGCTACTAGAAGAGATCATTACCCTCTGCCTTTCATTGATCAAATGCTAGAAACATTATCTAAGCATACACACTTTTGTTTTCTGGATGGATATTCTGGTTTCTCTCAAATACCTGTATCACAATCTGATCAAGAGAAAACCACCTTTACTTGTCCTTTTGGAACCTATGCTTATAGACGTATGCCTTTTGGTTTATGCAATGCACTTGCTACCTTTCAAAGATGTATGACTGCTATATTCTCTGATTTTGTGAAATGATTGTGGAGGTTTTCATGGATGATTTCTCCGTTTACGGAACCTCTTTTGATGATTGCTTAAGCAACCTAGATTGAGTTTTGCAGAGATGTGAACAAACTAATCTCGTCTTGAATTGGAAGAAGTGCCACTTTATGGTTAATGAAGGTATTGTCTTGGGGCATAAAATATCTGAACGAGGTATTGAGGTGGATAAAGCTAAAGTTGATGCAACTGAGAAAGTGCAATGCCTAAAGATATTAAAGGTATTCGGAGTTTCCTTGGTCATGCTAGTTTCTATAGGAGGTTTATTAAAGACTTCTCTAAAATTTCTAGGCCTCTTACTAATCTTTTACAAAAGGATATTCCATTTGTTTTTGATGATGATTGTGTAGAAGCCTTTGAAACACTCAAGAAAGCCTTAACTTCTACACCTATTGTTCAACCACATGATTGAAACTTGCCCTTTGAAATTATGTGTGATGCTAGTGATTATGTTGTTGGTGCTGTTCTAGGACAAAAAGTTGATAAAAAATTAAATGTTATCCATTATGCTTGCAAAACTCTAGACAGTGCCCAACGAAATTATGCTACTACTGAAAAAGAATTTTTAGCAGTTGTGTTTGCTTGTGATAAATTTAGATCTTACATTGTTGATTCCAAAGTTATTTTTCACACCGATCATGCTGCTATAAAATATCTTATGGAAAAGAAAGATGCTAAACCAAGACTCATTAGGTGGGTTCTCTTGCTTCAAGAATTTGATTTACATATCACTGATAGGAAAGGAGCTGAGAACCCCGTAGCTGATAAATTGTCTAGGTTAGAAAATATTCTTGATGACCCACTATCTATTGATGATAGTTTTCCTGATGAAAAGTTAGCTGCAATAAATGTTTCTCAAAACACTCCTTGGTATGCTGATTATGCTAACTACATTGTTGCTAAATATATACCACCTAGTTTCACATACCAACAAAAGAAAAAATTCTTTTATGATTTAAGACATTACTTTTGGGATGACCCGCATCTTTATAAAGAAGGGGTAGATGGTATTATTAGACGTTGTGTACCCGAGCATGAACAGGAACAAATCCTACGGAAATTCCGAAGCCTATGGAGGACATCATGCGGGAGATAGAACTGCTCACAAGGTATTGCAATCCGGTTTTTATTGGCCTACTCTCTTCAAGGATGCCCGTAAGTTTTCTTGTCTTGTGATGAATGTCAAAGAATTGGTAATATCGGTAAGCGTCAGGAAATGCCTATGAATTATTCACTTGTTGTTGAACCATTTGGTGTTTGGGGTTTTGATTATATGGGACCTTTTCCTTCCTCTAATGGGTATACTCATATTTTGGTTGCTGTTGATTATGTTACTAAGTGGGTAGAAGCCATTCCAACTAGTAGTGTTGATCATAACACCTCCATTAAAATGCTTAAAGAAGTTATCTTCCCGAGGTTTGGAGTCCCTAGATATTTAATGACTGATGGTGGTTCACACTTTATTCATGGTGCTTTTCGTAAAATCCTTGCTAAATATGATGTTATCCATAGAATTGCATCACCCTATCATCCTCAATCTAGTGGTCAAGTTGAACTTAGCAATAGAGAAATAAAATTAATATTACAAAAAACTATCAATAGGTCTCAAAAGAATTGGTCTAACAAACTAGATGATGCACTTTGGGCCTATAGAACAGCTTATAAAAATCCTATGGGTATGTCTCCATACAAAATGGTATATAGAAAGGCTTGTCATTTGCCTCTAGAGTTAGAGCATAAAGCATTTTGGGCAATTAAAGAACTCAATTATGATTTCAAACTTGCCGGTGAAAAGAGGTTATTTGATATTAGCTCACTAGATGAATGGAGAACCCAAGCTTATGAAAATGCCAAACTATTCAAAGAAAAAGTTAAAAGATGGCATGAAAAAAGAATCGAAAGCAGGAATTCAAAGTTGGAGAATATGTTCTTTTGTACAACTCTCGTTTTAGATTTTTTGCAGGAAAGCTTCTTTCCAAATGGGAAGGACCATATATTATCGAAGAGGTTTATCATTCTGGAGCTATCAAGATTAATAATGCCGAAGGTACTAACCAGAAGGTGGTCAATGGACAAAGAATTAAACACTATATCTCAGGTACGCCTATTAATGTTGAAAGCAATATTATCCAAACCATGACACCGGAGGAACACATAAAAGAAACCTTCCGGAACACTCCAGAATCCTAAAAAAGAGGAGGTACGTGATACGGTAAGTAAACGGACTCCGAAAAATCCGCAAAAATATTTTCTGTAAGTTTTGGAATATTATAAAAATTATAAAAATAAGAAATAAATAGGAAAGCAACCGAGGTGAGCGCGATACACCAGGGCGTGCCTGCCCTACCTGGCGCGCCCTGGTGGGTTGTGCTCCCCTCGGGCACCTTCCCGACTCCGTTTTCCTTCGATATTCTTGTTTCCCAAGATAAAAAAATCTTTATATATACCCCCGATTGATTTGACCACCGCATCGTAGAAAAATTCTCTGTTCTTGTTTCGTGTTGTTTTTCTCGTCAGATCTACATCTCCAGGGCTCCATTAAGCTCCTCCAAGGACAAGTTCTTCGAGAAGGTCATCAACCCATACTTGTCGGAGTTGATGAAGCACCCTCAAGCCATTGAGATGCATGAGGGGGTGCTCCACATCCGAGATGTTCATGGGCCCAAGAGGACGGGAAGCATGGAGGCTGGGCTCGAGGCGGTGGAACAAGACATCTTCAAGTGCGAAGGGATGGTGGAGCGTGGACTTAGGGCCAATCACTCCATGATCACGGAATTTACCCGTGATCACATGGTGGATGGCCGGTCCATGAAGGACATCGTCTTCACCTTCAATGAGCAAATCAATTTTCTGCAAAGTCAAATCTATGATCTCCAAAACAAAGTTTTTGAGTATGAAGCAAGATTTAAAGGTATGAGTTTAGCTGCCAGTTGCAGGACTCGTGAGACTCGTGCATCATCTTTTGATGGTGAGCCCTTGCCCTGGAAGCCGGAGGACAAACCTACCACATCACCACCACCTTCATCATCTTCACCACCAAAGGAGACTTGAGTACACGGGTATGGGCACTCCCCTTTGCTTGAACCAATCTTGGGGGAGATGCCCCGGTATCGTATCACCATCACTTTTATTTACCTTTACCTATTTTAGTTCGATCCTTAGCTATTTCGTGATCTAGTTGAATAAAAGTTTAGTATAATCTATTTTCGGGTGCTAGTTTCGTGATCTATCTATCCATGTAATTGAGTGAGAGTTATATAATAAAGTTTAGTTTGAGCTTTAGCTTCTTTACTTTCTTGTTGCAATCAAAATAAAAAGGAAATAAATGAAAAGGATCATATGCTAATCTTATGGTAAGTAATGACATCACATAAGGAAAAGTATAAGTGGTAAAATTTATTGGATATTGACAAACATAGCATTGGTCAATGATGCAATTAATGAAAGAATTAATAAGGGAAGAGAAGATTCACATGCAAATACACTATCTTGGACATCTTTTATGATTGTGAGCCCCCATTAAATATTATATGCCAAAATTGTTGACGTTGGACAAGGAAGACAACGTAATGATTTATGTTTGTTCATATTCACATCGAAGTTATATTGTCATAGATCCTTCAACATGTGGTGCTTGCTCAATGTCTTTGCTAGCCAAAAATTCCGCACTAAGTAGAGATACTACTTGTGCATCCAAAAACCCTAAACCCAAACTCATGTTTTGAGAGTCCACCATACCTACCTATGGATTGAGTAAGATCCTTCAAGTAAGTTGTCATCGGTGCACTTGTGATGGCAAAGTAATAAAAGCGACGGGCTGCATAATAAAGTTGCTATCATAAGGGGCAATATAACATGACGTTCTTTTGCATTAAGGGATTTGGCATACAAACCAAAAAGCGCATGACAACCTCTGCTTCCCTCTGCGAAGGGCCTATCTTTTACTTTTATGTATCTAGTTTTATGCAAGAGTCAAAGTATTCTTCCATATTCCTTTTTACTTTTTCTTTTTGCAAGCATCATGTGGCGAGGAAAGATCTATGCACATATATCCAGTTGGATATGAGTGAGCATGAGTTATTATTGTTGACATCACCCTTGAGGTGAATACGTTGGGAGGCGAAACTATAAGCCCCTATCTTTCTATGTGTCCGGTTGAAACTTTTTGCTCATGGGTATGTTGTGAGTGTTAGCAATCATAGAAGATTAAATGACGGTTGAGTAAGTGGACTTGCCAAAAGGCTCCAACACGAGACCCTTCCTGAAAACATGATGAATTGTAGTTGCAAAGTTGACTGAGAACATAGTTTGTTGGTTTTCAATAAGGTTTATGCTTTATACTTCTATGTTGTGATGAATTGTTACTTGTGGATGAGAAGTTATATGATGAAGTTATATAATAAAAGTTATATGAAAAGGTCCTATGACAAAGTATGTTGCTGCTACGATAATAAGCATGATGCTACTATGTCCGTGTTTTGTTTTTATCGACACCTCTCTCTCAAACCATGTGGACATGTTTTTTGATATCAGCTTTCTCTTGAGGACAAGCGAGGTCTAAGATTGGGGGAGTTGATACGTCCATTTTGCATCATGATTTCCTACTGTTATTTATAATGTTTTTATGCATAATAATGCTTTATGGAGTAATTCTAATGTATTTTCTCTCATAATATGCAAGGTTTACACAAAGAGGGAGAATGCCGGCAGCTGGAATTCTGGATCTGAAAAAGCATATCAGAGACACCTATTCTACACATCTCCAAATAAGCTGAAACTTCACGGAGAATTGTTTTGGAATATATGAAAAATACTGGAGCAAATAACTACCGGAGGGGGGCCACCTGGTGACCACAAGACACCAGGGCGCGCCAAGCCCCCCAGGCGCGCCCTGGTGGGTTGTGGCCAGCCCAGCCCACCTCCGGTGCCCATCTTCTGGTACTTTCAGGATGGAACGCCGTCGTCTCGAGGCGGAACTTGGGCAGGAGCACTTTTGCCCTCCGGCGGAGCGATTCCGCCGGGGGAACTTCCCTCCCGGAGGGGGAAATCGAAGCCATTGTCATCACCAACACCCCTCTCATCTTTGGGAGGCCAATCTTCATCAACATCTTCAACAGCACCATCTCCTCTCAAATCCTAGTTCATCTCTTGTGTTCAATCTTTGTACCGGAACCTCAGATTGGTACCTGTGGGTGACTAGTAGTGTTGATTACATCTCGTAGTTGATTACTATATGGTTTATTTGGTGGAAGATTATACGTTCAGATCCATTATGCTATTTAATACCCCTCTGATCTTGAGCATGAATATTATTTGTGAGTAGTTACCTTTGTTCTTGAGGTCACGGGAGAAGTCATGTTGCAAGTAATCATGTGAATTTGATATGTGTTCGATATTTTGATGATATGAATGTTGTGATTCCCTTAGTGGTGTCATGTGAACGTCGACTACATGACACTTCACCGTATTTGGGACTAAGGGAATGCATTGTGGAGTAGTTATTAGATGATGGGTTGCTAGAGTGACAGAAGCTTAAACCCTAGTTTATGTGCTATTTCGTAAGGGGCTGATTTGGATCCAAATGTTTAATGCTATGGTTAGATTTTATCTTAATACTTTTCTCGTAGTTGCGGATGCTTGCGAGGGGGTTAATCATAAGTGAGAGGTTTGCTCAAGTAAGAACAACACCCAAGCACCGGTCCACCCACATATCAAATTATCAAAGTAGCGAACGCAAATCAAACCAACATGATGAAAGTGACTAGATGAAATTCCCGTGTACCCTCAAGAATGCTTGGCTTATTATAAGAGACCGTTTTGGCCTGTCCTTTGTCACAAAAGGATTGGGCTATCTTGCTGCACTTTATGTACCGTTACCGTTACTTTCTCGTTACCAATTATCTTGCTATCAAACTACCTGTTATCTACAATTTTAGTGCTTGCAGAAATTACCTTGCTGAAAACCGCTTGTCATTTCCTTCTACTCCTCGTTGGGTTCGACACTCTTACTTATCGAAAGGACTAAGATTGACCCCCTATATTTGGGAGTCATCACCCCACACTAAACTTCATCAATATGCATGACCCCAATGTATATCAAAATCTACATGCCCTCTTGTGTTTGTGACGATTCACTTTTCTTGACTATGATGTAGCCCAAAGAACTGTTAGCAACTCATTGATTACCAGAACTTTGTAAGAATACTACACCATGCTGCCAATAATAAAAAGAAGCGAAACTCAAGGAAAGCAAACAAAAAACATCAATTAAAAGTTTGCATCTACCATGATAGATCTTATCTTCTACTTGCACAATTTGATAAAGTTATAGAACTCATCTAGTTCTTAATTCTTGTTAGCAATAGATCAAAATTCTTTACTAAAATTTGTGCAATACCCTCACGATCACATGTGATGTAGATCGTAACATGCATATACTCATAGAATCGCTCTGATACCACTATTGGGAAACATTGTAGAAAACAAAAAAAATCACGCTACGACCAAGATCTCGGATCACTATAAAGATGCATACAAGGTTAGATCAGATTATTACCAACTTCGAGTTGCAGCGGAAGAAGAATTGGTGTATATCTATGATGAAGTCCCTCGAACCGTTCACAAATGATCCCTCGAACCGTTCACGGACAATCCCTTGAACCAAAGACCAAAAGCACGGTGTCTCTATGTATTGCACGCGCAAGGTGATGTCTACTACGCAACTTTATTCTTGTAGACTTTGGTGGGCCTCCAAGCGCAGAGTTTTGTAGGATAATAGCAATTTTCCCTCAAGTGGATGACCTAAGGTTTATCAATCCATGGGATGTGTAGGATGAATATGGTCTCTCTCAAACAACCATGCAATTAAATACAAGAAATCTCTTGTGTCCCCATCACACCCAATACAATGGTAAATTGTATTGGTGCACTAGTTCGGCGAAGAGATGGTGATACAAGTGCAATATGGATGGTAGATATAGGTTTTTGTAATCTGAAAATATAAAAACAGCAAGGTAGCAAGTAACAAAAGTGAGCACAAACGGTATTCCAATGCTTGAAAACAAGGCCTAGGGTCCGTACTTTCGCTAGTGCAGTCTCTCAACAATGCTAATATAATTGGATCACATAACCATCCCTCAAGGTGCAGCGAAGAATCACTCCAAAGTTCTTATCTAGCGGAGAACATAAGAAGAAATTGTTTGTAGGGTACGAAACCACCTTAAAGTTATCCTTTCCGATCGATCTATCCAAGAGTTCGTACTAAAATAACACCAAGTTATCCTTTCCGATAAATCTATCTAGAGTTCGTACTAAAATAACACCATATGATACGCATCAACCAACTCTAATGTCACCACAAGTATCCATGAGTTAATTATACGATACGCATCAAACAATTCCAGATTCATAATACTCAATCCAACACAAAGAACCTCAAAGAGTGCCCCAAGATTTCTATCGGAGAACGTAGGACAAGAACATGCATCAACCCCTATGCATAGATTACCCCAATGTCACCTCGGGAATCCGCAAGTTGAGTACCAAAACATACATCAAGTGAATCAATAGAACACCCCATTGTCACCACGGGTATCCATATGCAAGACATATATCAAGTGTTATCAAATCCAATAATCAATCCAACATAACGATATCTCAAAGGGAAAGATTGAATTCATCACAACATGATAGCAAGGGAATAACATCATATGATCCGACTATATTAACAAAGCCCGTGATACATCAAGATCGTGACATCTCAAGAACACGAGAGAGAGAGAGATTGAACACATAGCTAGTGGTACATACCCTCAGCCCCCAGGGTGGACTACTCCCTCCTCGTCATGGCCTCCGCCGGGATGATGAAGATGGCCACCGGAGATGATCTACCCTCTCCGGCAGGGTACTGGAACGCCTCCATATTGGTTTTTCGTCGATACAGAGAGTTGCGGCGGTGGAACTTCTCGTCTAGGGTTATTTTTGGGTTTCTGAATATTTTGGAATTTATAGGCATCAGAGGCGGTGGAGAGGGTCCCCGAGGAGGGCACAACCCATCAGGGCGCACCAAGGGGCCCCTGGCGCGCCCTGGTGGGTTGTGGTCTCCACGGCCCACCTCTCTGGCACTTCTTTGGCCCACTGGGTGTCTTCTGGTCCAAAAAAATCGCCAAAAAGATTCGTCGCGATTGGACTCCGTTTGGTACTGATATTCTGCGAAGTAAAAAACAAGCAAAAACAGCAACTAGCACTTTGGCACTATGTCAATAGGTTAGTCCCAAAAAATGATATAAAGTTGCTATAAAATTATTGTAAAACATCCAAGAATGATAATATAACAGCATGGAACAAGCAAAAATTATAGATATGTTGGAGACGTATCAACATCCCCAAGCTTAATTCCTACTCGTCCTCGAGTAGGTAAATAATAAAAACAAAATTTTTGATGTGGAATGCTGACTAACATGTTCATCTCATATTCTTTTCTTTTGTAGCATGGACATTTTGACTTTTAGATGATTCAAAGCAATAGTCTAGTTTTAACATAATGACTTCAATACTCAAGCATGCCAAGAAGCAACCATGTCTTTCAAAATATCAACACTAAAGAAAGTTACCCCTAGCCCATCATGCTCAATCATTGATCCATTCATGAAACACACTCAAATATTAGCTACACCCAATGCTTAAGTACGATCATAGTGCCCCCTAGTTGGTGCTTTATAAGAGAAGATGGAGACTCAAAGTAAAAAATAAAAATTGCATAAAGTAAATAGATAGGCCCGTCGCAGAGGGAAGTAGGGATTTGTAGAGGTGCCAGAGCTCAAAGTTTAAATTGAGAGAGAAAATTATTTTGGGTGGCATGCCTTTCCTGTCAGCGAAAACGACAAAGTAGTTCACAATACTTTCCATGCTAGATAAATCATAGGCGGTTCCCAAACAGAAAATAAAGTTTATTCCTTTTTCCACCATTCTTTCACATTCCATGGCTGGCCGTATCCACGGTTGCCTTCCATACCAACACTTTCCAAGGAATTTATTATTTGACAACATAAAATAATTTTTTCCTTTTTCATTTCGGGAATGGGCATCCCTATTACCGCCGCCCTCTCGTGCAATGACAAGTGAATAAACACTCATCTTGAGAATAACACATCTAGCATGGAAAAATATTGGACACTCCCTACCGTTTCATGAGCGGTACGAGCACACAAAAGAGAAATTTATTTTGAAAATTAGAGACGGCACATACAAATTTGCTTAGAACGGCATGGAAATACCGCATATAGGTAGGTATGGTGGACTCATAAGGCAAAACTTGGTTTAAGGATTTTGGATGCACAAGTAGTATTTCTACTTAGTACAAATGGAGGCTAGCAAATAGATTGAGAAGCAACCAACCAAGAAACGAAAATTCACATAAGCAAGCATTGAGCATAACTAACACCGAATAATGCACCATAAGTAGGATGTAACTTCATTGCATAACTATTGACTTGCATGCATGCATAGGGAATCACAAACCTTAACACCAATATTCTTACTAAACTATAATTACTGACTAACATGACTCACATATTACTCTCATCATGTCTCAAAACTATTACAAAGAATCAAGTTTAATTTGTCCAATGATCTTCATGAAAGTTTTTATTATATCCTCCTTGGATATCTATCATTTTGGGACTAGTTTCATATATTGCCATTGCTTTTTGACTAGCTCAAACAAATTTAAGTGAAGCACATGACCATAGAGTTTTCATCTCTCAAAATAATATAAGTGAATCATGAGAGGATTTCTTCAAAGTTTCCAAGCACACCGTGCTCAACAAGATATAAGTGAAGCACTAGAGCAATTCTATAGCTCAAAAAGTTTAAGTGAAGCATATAGAGCAATTCTAATAAATCATAGCATAATTTTGGCTCTCTCAAATAGGTCTGTCCAGCAAGGATACAAGTGAGAAACTAACAAGCAAAGCAAGCAAAGACTCAAATGATACAAGATGCTCCAAGCAAAACTCATGATATGTGACGAATAAAAATATAGCTCCAAGTAAAATACCGATGGTCGTTGGAAGAAAGAGGGGATGCCACTCGGGGGCATCCCCAAGCTTAGTTGCTTGTTCCTCTTTGGATATATCTTGGGGGTTCTGTAGCATCCCCAAGCTTAGGCTCTTTTCACTCCTTATAACTTCATCCATCGTGATCTCACCCAAAACTTGAAAACTTCAATCACACAAAACTCAACAAAATCTTCGTGAGATCCGTTAGTATAATAAAGCAAATCACTACTTTAAGTACTATTGCAAACCCATTCATATTTTATTATTGCATTATACCTACTGTATTCTAACTTTACCAAGGCTCATACCCTTGAATACAACCCATAGATTCATCAAAACAAGCACACAATGCAACGAAAATAGAATATGTCTTAAACAAAACAGTCTGTAGTAATCTGTACTCTAACCATACTTCTATAACTCTAAAAATTCTGAAAAATTAGGACAACGTAAAGAATTTATATAGCAACATTGTGTTAAAATTTCAGCTCAATATCACGTTCCAGTAAAAATGAAAATTCATGTACTTGGGTCAAAAGTTTCTATTTTGGTTCAGCATCAATTGTACTCATCTTGTGAGTCATCCCAAAGGCTTTACTTGGCACTTTATTGAAATAAAAGACAAAAACATGATTACTATAGTAGCTTAATCATGTGAACACACAAAAACAGAAAGTAAAAGTGTTGGGTTGTCTCCCAACAAGCGCTTTTCTTTAATGCCTTTTAGCTAGGCATGATGATTTCAATGATGCTCACATAGGAATAATAATTGAAACATGGAAAAGAGCATCATGAATCTCATGACAAGCACATTTAAGTCTAAACCACTTCCTATGCATAGGGATTTTGTGAGCAAACAATTTATGGGAGCAAGAATCAACTAGCATAGGAAGGCAAAACAAGCATAACTTCAAAACTCTGAACACATAGAGAGGAAACTTGATATTATTGCAATTCCTACAAGCATATGTTCCTCCCTCAAAATAATTTTCAGTAGCATCATGAAGGAATTTCATAATATAACTATCACATAAAGCATTCTTTTCATGATGCACAAGCATAGAATTTTCATTACTCTCCACATAAGCAAATTCCTTCTCATTCATAATAGTGGGAGCATCAAATGAAACTCGAATACTATAAATTGTTTCCACATTAAAAGAGTAATGTTCAGTAAAAGGATATTCAAAATTATGACAATAATTATCACTACTTTTTATAACATAAGTATCATCACAATAATCATCATAAGTAGAAACTTTGTTCTCATCATAGTCAAGTGAAACCTCTTCCGAAATAGTGGAATCATTACTAAATAAAGTCATGACCTCTCCAAATCCACATTTATCATTATAATAAAAATTCAACACCCTCCAAAATAGTGGGATAATAATTATCTAAAGTTGACACTCTTTCAAACCCACTTTCATAAATATCACAATCATCATAAATAGGAGGCATGGAATCATCATAACAAATTTGATCATTCAAATTAGGGGAACTAAAAAGATCATATTCATTAAGCATAGCATCCCCAAGCTTGGGACAAACATTAATTGCAGCAAATAAATTTTCAAACATGTCATTCTCATCAAACATAGCATCCCCAAGCTTGTGGCTTGGCATATCATAAGCATAATCACTCTCATCATTAATATTATGAATAGCACCAATAGTATAACAATTATTATCATAATTTACCAAGTTTGTGCCAAAAAGATTTTCAAGATTATAAGAAGTATCATTTTTGAAAGTGCTAGTTATCGACTAGAGGGGGGGTGAATAGGCGATTTTTATGAAAGTCTTCGAAACAGGGAATGTGTTCGAATAGAGCGGAAACGTAAACAGGATCAGGTAGGGATATAATCAAGAATCTACTCTAGGCATGCATCACAGTGAAGACATGCAAACAGGTTAAGCTTTGACATCATGCACAGTAAGATGAGTCGAAGATAAACTTAGACAGTACGAAGATAAACAGCAGGCATGAATGTCTTCAGGACAAGTCTTCAGTGATGAACAAGGAAAGGCTTCACGATACAGAACAGGAATGTAAGAAAGTGAAGGATAGAACCAGTTGCTTGACAAAGACACAGTATTTGTTGGACCAGTTCCAGTTGCTGTGACAACTGTACGTCTGGTTAGGGAGGCTGAGATTGAACTCAGAAGACCTCGTCTTCACCTTATTCCCCTTGAGCCAAAGTCACTTAGACAGCGCCCAATCACTCTGGTAAGTCTTCAGGGGAGACTTTCGAAACCCGTACAAACTTGGTCACCCGGCGATCCACAATGACTCTTGGATTGCTCTAGACCCAGACGCCTAACCGTTTGGAAGATCACAGTCTTCAAGTGTAATAAGTCTTTAGTTCTCTTAGAACAAAATGACTTCGGTGATGCTCAAACACTCTAGCTCTAGGTGTTTAGGTGTATCCTCGCAGGATGTGTCTCTCTCAATGTCTTCGAGGTGGGTTGCTCCAAAACGACAACAGCCGTATCTCTCTCTGAACAGCCACTTACTTATGGTGAAGGGGGTGGGCTATTTATAGCCAGCGGGCAACCCGACCTAATATGACCGAAATGACCCTGGGTCAATGGCCAACCGACACGTGTCACGACGGTCGGATTTCAAACACACGCGGCAGCTTTACTTGCGCTACAAGTAAAGCTGGCTCAACTAACTTTGGAAGAGATTTCCTCTCACTGTCTTCGCTCGAAGACATAGGTATGGGTTGAGCATCACGTCAGCATCTGACTTCGATCACATCGACCCCACTTAACAGTACGGTGGTTCCTATGACTCAGGAAAGAAGAAACAAAACTACCAAAAGACTTCGTCTTCGCGTTTCATTGTCTTCGGACGAATGTCTTCGCTTACCACCAATGGCTTCAGCCGTCATCAATGTCTTCGGACATTTTTGGGGGTCGTCTTCGACGGCTAAACCAAAACTCCAGGGACTTCTCTCTGTGTTAACCTGTGAACTCTCACAAACACATTAGTCCCTCAACCACGTTTGTCTTCAATACTCCAAAACCAAACAAGGGTGGCAGTAGATGCACTTACAATCTCCCCCTTTTTGGTGATTGATGACAAACTGGTTGAAGTTTTCAACGGGGATAAAAATATGTGAAGATAAGGTTTTGAAGATTTTGATTACAAGATATAGAGAGCTCCCCCTGAAGATGTGCACATGAAAATTTTGCTTTGAATGCAAGTGCACATGGCAGGTTGTAGTTTGTGGAGATCTCCCCCTATACCTTGTAATCCTATCACTATGCATTGATAGATATGTCGAAGATAATGAAATGCATAATGAAAAATGGTCGTCTGCAGAATGACTTTGAGCGCATAAAATAACTGGTAAGAAGCGCCAAAGAGTACGGTAAACATGAAGTGCAGACGTCCATCAGGACTTAAGTTTTACAACCCAAAACGGCAAATGTTCAGAAACGAGAGTTGTAAACTTAGCAAAAATAGCACCCAGCCCTTATTAGCAGACCCGCTTGAAGACTATCATCCAATGCTTCTCCCCCTTTGTCATCGAATGACCAAAAAGGGATGAAGACATGGAAGAACTAAACGTTCCCAGCAGGTGTTGATGAAGACGGTGCAGCAGGGTCGCGGGGAGCTGGTGCAGAGGAGCATGGTGCAGTGCCGCGATGTCGAGTCGATGGAGGCAGAGAGGTGGCATCATCAGCTTCATCGGCGAGCCTGACGTTGACGGAGGGAGCTGAAGAGGAGTAATCACTGTCTTTGAAGGATGGAGTCTTGCGCCATTTCCCCGCACTGGGAGGTGGTGCACCAAATCTGTAGCGGGGGTGAAAGCTATCTTCTCGAAGCTCATCTTCAGGAGCCAGCATAGTCAATGTCCTCCATGAGCGGCGACTGGTTTCATAAGCCACAAAGGCATTCTTGGTGGCGAGGTTGTGAACATGATTGACATCTTGCATCATGGCATGCATCTGGCGTCGAGTCCACTCATGGTGCTTGTCTTGCCTTTGAATCAGTGAAACAAGAAGTTCACGATCAGTGAGTGCACGCTCTCTTCTTGGCAGGCGTTGACGAGGCAGAGTGCTAGCAGTGGCTTCGGTGTTGGTAGCACCGGATCTGGGCTGACGAAATGCACCAATGAGTCTTGCCCTTGATGGATCGGAAGGAATGTGAAGACCTTCAACATCAGCAGTGCCACTAGTGCCTTCAACAATGGGATGCTTGCTCTTGGATGGATAAAGATCTGCTGGCACAACTTTAATATCGGGAAGATAAATGCCATGGTTGCGAGCAGAAGGAAGAAACCTGGTGTTGGTTATGTACTTGATGAAGCGCATGATCCATGGAGCATATATCTTCGGCTTGAGGACATTGAAACCATTGGCAGCAAGGTTGCAAAGAAATAAGTCTTGAAGATTGAACCTGATGCCATATACAATGTTGTAGAGCAATGTCTTCAGAGGCCCTTCAATCTTGCGAGATGAGTTGTGCCCTTTAATCGGCCAGATAGTGTGCCGAAGAATGTGATAGATAGTCCTGGGCAAGTACTGAAGATCATCCACAAAGAATGAAGTGGGCAATTTTGCATCTCGAGCCAAGGGCTTCATCATGGTCAGCATCTCAGTCATGTTGGGTTCTCGCATATGGAAGAGGCTTCGAGTGGCAATCGCATAGGCTTCAGAGCGAGGATCCAACTCTTCACCAGAGGCAACAAGTGGTGTTGCAGGAAAGAAATCCAGTGGTGAGGCAGTAATGTGTTCATCCCTTATCATAAACTCCAGCTGCCATGTGTTCAAATCACAACCGAAGCCAGAGATGTGGAGAGTGGCATAGAACTGGAGGATGAGCTCTTCATTCCAGTCTTCATGGTCAGTGTAGAAAGGCAGGAGACCCACATCACGAAGACAATCCAATGCTTGATCAAAACAGGGAAGACCTTTCATAGCTTCAAAGCTGAGATGTTTGTGGGGAAAGATCCTGTTTTGACCGTAAAGCACACACATATAGTACTGACGCTGTGGTGCACTCCAGAACATGTCAGACTGAATCTTGGCATGCTTGTAAGGATTGCGTTCAAAGTTGAAGAAGGTGTTGTTCAGTCTGAACCATTCCAACTCGAAGACTAAGGGTCTTGCTGGGCCTGACTGACGAAGACTTGGAAGACGCGGCATGGGATTCATGACATTGGGGCGCCGATCAAGATGGAATTCATATTGTGGTCCCATCCTTGGTGATGCAACGAGACGAGGCCATCTGACAGGAACCATCTCTCCTTCCCTATTGCGGGCCATCACAATGTTGTCCTCATTGTCTTCAGTTGATGGCGTGGCAGGAACAGGAGGTCCATCTGGTGAGGGGGCATTGGCTTCGCCCATAGTGGCATCGACAGCAATGTCTTCGGCTGCCGTATTGCCTGTTGCAGGTTGACTTGGTGGTGCATCTTCAATCATCAGCACTCCTTCGACTGGTGCAGTCGGTGAAACTCGTACTTCGTCTTCGGGAATAGGAGACATGAGAGCATGAGGGCCTCGACGAAGACGTTTGAGTGGGGAAGTGCGAGTGGTGGCATCAATCTCCTCTGGAGCAAATGGAGATTCTGGCGAGGCGGACACTGGTGGGAAGAAGGGTGGTGATGGTGTACCGGGTTCAGCTTCAGTAACGTCTGGCCGGAGGGGAGTCCCAATATCCACAAAGTCACTTGTTGGCTGTGGGGAGGAATCCGTTGGCATGTCCACCTGTGGAACATGTTCTGGCTCAACATTGGCTTCAGGACCAATGTCGTCATGAGCAAAGTCTTCAGCTGCTGGGGTATCTTCTGGAATCTGAGTCTCTGTGGAAGCAGACTCATGCAAAACAACTCTTCATTCTAAGTTCTCTGAGGCGGGAGGTGCCACAGAGATTGGCTTGATGACCAGGGGTTCTTGCTGAGGAGCGGTGGTTGATGTCGGAGCAGGAGGAGGAAGTGGTGGTTCTGAGGACTTTGATTTTCTTGTCTTCAACCTCTTCGGAGGTTGGGATTCAGAGGTAGAAGCCTTGCGTTTCTTGGCTTCAGCTTCAGCTTTCTTGGTCTTCTTGCTATCAGCAGCAGAGGAAGACGGAGGTGCATGAGGACTAGAGAAGCCAGTAGGAAACTCAATGCCACGGCGCACAGATGGTGTAGGAGAAGGCACATCCGAAGACATCGAAGCTTGCCTGGAGCGTGCAATGACTTCGGGAGCAAGAGCGGGCCGGCCAAGTGCTTTTCTCTTCAGCATGTCATTGTGAGCCTGGACCATGATTGCAGTCTTCCGCTTGAGGCACGCAAGGGCGCCCTTGACAGCTTCACATCACTTCTCGAAGGCTGCCTTGAGATTTGTCATCATCAGCTGATATCCCTTGATCTGCTCAGCGTTGAGTCTGTGAACATTTTGCTTGAAGAGCTCCTTTTCATGGCTGATCTTGGCCTTTATTTGCTTGGCCTTCTGAGCCACTGTCAGTTCCTCGTTCACAAGACCTTGGAACGTGACACTCAGGCCAATTGGGAGCTGAAGTGCATCAATGCTGAGAGAGGGATCGGCAAACCATTCATCAATGAAGTGTTCAAAGATGACAGGATCAAACAGAGGTAAGTCTTCGAGCTTCTTGGCTTCCTCTTCTTTCTGCTGGATGAGCCTAGCTAAGGCTTCATCGTCGAACTCATCGTCAGACAGTTCAATCATGTTTGATGCGTCCATTAGTGACAAGGTAGGCTTCGGAACTCTGGATGCAACATCTTTCCTTTTCATACGCCTATGAAGGCGATCTTCGTCCTCCGGCTCTTCTGGATTATCAGTGGGAGAGCGCGAAGCCTGAGGTGAGTGGTCAGATGACTTGGGGGGCTTTGAAGCCTTGGGCTTTGAAGCTTTTGACCTCTTCAGAGGCTTCGGCCTTGGGGCTGGTGGATGCTCATCGTCATCATCATCATCATCAGAGTCAGACTGTTGAGGATCGGAGCCACGAATGCTCGATGGATGAGGATTGGTGGGCATTGGGGGCCTGAGCATGCATGGATAGAAGCCCATATTGATGGCTTCTGCCTTTGTCTTCGGATGAAGATTTCTGTATACAATATCTGTCCAAGGTGCCTTCTTAGCACATTTTGCAGCATACTCAGCAGTCACAAAGTGGTAATTGAACCATTCCTCACTCCAATATCTTCGAATCCATTGAATTCGATTCTTGCGCTGTGTATATGTTTCTCCCTCATCTGATTTGTATTGCTCATAGAGTGCTGGAGGAAGATCTTTGGCAGTATTCTTGCGTCTCTGCTTCTCTCCCTTCTTGACTGGATTGTTATCTGCCATTGGCTTCGACAAAGGCTTCAGCAAAGGCTTCACAGGAGTGCACAAGTATGAGCACGCACCAGAGGATTCCAGATGAATCTGCAAGTAGTTTGCAAATGAATTCAGACTATGAGATCCTAGCGATTCTGCTCTGGACATGTACCTGTGAAAGAGTTAAAGACGCGAGGGAAGAGGAGAGGTCATATGCATTCTCAGAAGATTTGGAATATAGCACTGTGTTTAGAAGACATTGACCTTATACCGAAGACATTCACTTCTATAGAGAATATGGTGATTTCAGATTTGTACAAGTACAAGGATTCGTACAAGTGAGGAATCAAACCAATTTTCAGACCACAAAGTGAACATATTTGGCAAGAATAGATCTAGATCTAGATGCGGTTGAGTGGAAAGTGAAGAAACAACAACCGACAAATTTCTGTAAGAATTTTAGATCAAAACACGCGGTGAAAATAGATATTTATTGACCGCAATGACGAACAAGACGAACAACTCGACGAGGCTGAGAAGCCGAGCGGTTCGATCTGCCTCACCCTAACTTGGTGGAGGCAGACAGCTACGGCGGCGGCGAGTGGAGGATGAACGCGGCCGGCGTGAGTACGTCGTCGGAGAAGGCGTGGCAGCTAAGCACTTCATCTCCGGCGGCGATGGAATCCAGCGACGGCGCTAGGGTTTTGAGCATGTGGGTGGCGGAGGAAGGGGAAAGTAATAATGGAAGGGGGTTAGCTTGTATTTATAGGGTGTGGAGACCTCCGAATAAGTTGGACGGATATGCCCCTGACTCATCGGCTTATGTGGGCACGTGGCATACATGCAAACTACCTGACAACCCACTACCATAATCGAAGCGGCGGCGTGGGAGTTGTTTGCTAATTATGTGGAGACAGTTGAGATTTGAGAATTAAATATGTGATTGATTTATCTTCAGCTGTCAAGGACACAGAGAAGACAGTCAACACGTGTCAATATTGAATGCATATGACTGGATTAGAACAGACTTGGACGAGGAAGAATAGAAGAGAATGTCGGGTCCGATCACATTTGCCTAGGAAAAAGTTGAAGACAAAGCTATTGGACAAATGTTGTATAGGACAAAGCTCCAATCCAAATGTAGATCTGCAAATATTTTTCAACTGAACCACATAAAACTTTGTTCCGAAGACATTCAACTCTCGAAGACATGTGAAGGATATTAGTTAAAAGTCAATCAGATGAATAGAAGTAATGTCTTTGAGTTTGGTTGGTGGTGTTACCCACCGTATAAGAATGTTTGACTCAGACACGGTGCACAATTATCGTGGCGCTCTGAGGTCATATTCTTCGTTAATGTATTCACACTCAGATTGTAAGTCTTCATGAGTTGAAGACATACATTACTTCATGTGTTGTGCATCAAAGTCATCAACATGCATAAGCGTTAGGATGTATTCCCATTCAAAGGACATTTGAGGATTCTAAGATATTTAGCTCACATCGCAACTTGCAAAACCTCTTCTCATCCAAAGGCTTCGTGAAGATATCTGCCAGTTGATCTTTGGTGTCAGCATGCTTGATGTTGATGTCGCCCTTCATCACGTGATCCCGAAGAAAATGATGTTGTATCTGAATGTGCTTTGTCTTCGAATGCTGTACGCGGTTGTGGGAGATCTTGATGGCACTCTCATTGTCGCAGGAGAGGTACATGCTTCAGGTTGATGCCGTAGTCCTTGAGTGTTTGCTTCTTCCAGAGAAGCTGAGTGCAGCATGCGCCAGCAGCAATGTATTCGGCTTCGGCAGTAGAGAGTGAGACACAGTTCTTCTTCTTCAAAGACCAACACACTAGAGATCGTCCCAGAAAGTGACAAGTGTCTGATGTAGACTTGCGATCAACTCTGTCGCCAGCGAAGTCAGAATCTGAATAGCCAATTAGCTCAAACTTCGAACCCTTTGGATACCATAATCCTAGTGTTGGGGTGTGAGCCAGATATCTAAGTATTCGCTTCACAGCAAGGTGATGCGACTCCTTTGGTGCCGCTTGAAATCGGGCGCACATGCAAACGCTAAACATTATATCTGGCCTAGATGCACATAAGTACAATAAAGATCCAATCATGGAGCGATATACCTTCTGATCGAAATCTTTACCATTTTCGTCAGTGCAGAGGTGTCCATTGGTAGGCACTGGCGTCTTGTAACCTTTGGCTTCATTCATGCCAAATTTCTTGAGGCAGTCTTTGAGGTACTTCTCCTGGGATATGAAGATGCCATTTGGTTGTTGTCGAATTTGAAGCCCTAGGAAGAATTTTAGTTCTCCCATCATCGACATTTGATATTTTTCTTGCATCATATAAGCAAACTCATCACTGTATTTGTTATTAGTACAGCCGAAGATAATGTCGTCCACATATATTTGGCATACAAACAATTCATCATCATAGGATTTAGTGAAGAGAGTGGGATCGAGTGAACCAGGTTTGAAGCCTTTCTTCTTGAGGAATTCCTTGAGTGTGTCATACCAAGCTCTTGGTGCTTGCTTGAGGCCATAGAGTGCCTTGTTGAGCTTGAAGACTTTGTCTGGATGCTTTGGATCTTCAAACCCTGGGGGCTGAGCAACATATACTTCTTCCTCAATCTTACCATTGAGGAATGCACTTTTGACATCCATTTGATATAAGCATATGTCATGATGGTTAGCATAAGCAAGCAGTATACGAATGGCTTCGAGTCTAGCAACAGGTGCAAAGGTTTCACCGAAGTCAATACCCTCAACCTGTGTGTAACCTTGGGCCACAAGTCTGGCCTTGTTTCTGACGACTTGTCCGGACTCATCTTGCTTGTCGCGGAAGATCCACTTGGTACCGATGATGTTGTGCTTCCTTGGATCAGGACGCTTTACGAGCTCCCACACATTGTTCAGCTCGAATTGGTGAAGCTCTTCCTGCATGGCTTGAATCCATTCTGGTTCCTTGAAGGCTTCATCTACTTTGGTGGGTTCTATGATAGATACAAAAGCAAAGTGCCCACAAAAGTTAGCCAGTTGAGTAGCTTTTGAGCGAGTAAGTGGACCTGGTGCATTTATGCTGTCAAGCATTCTCTCAATTTGTACTTCATTTGCCACGCGCGGATGTGCAGGGCGAAGACTTTGTTCAGGCTGCTGAGTATTGTCTTCATCAGCAGCATTGTCTTCGGTTCAGCATTGTCTTCGCGCTGAGTAGATGGAGGAATGATGACCTCTTCAACAACCACTGGTTCTTCAGGCACAATTTCTCCGGTGCCCATCAGTCGAATAGCTTCATCAGGAGATGGTTCATCTAGCACAGGAGGTAGGTGCTCTCTTTGCGAGCCATTAGTTTCATCGAATCGCACATCTACTGTTTCAACAACCTTGTTGTGAAGGATGTTGAAGACTCTGTAGGTGTGCGAATCCTTTCCATAACCAAGCATGAAACCCTCATGTGCTTTCGGTGAAAATTCGGAAGTGTGATGTGGATCCTTTATCCAGCATCTTGCACCGAAGACTTTGAAAAAACTTACATTGGGTTTCTTACCAGTGAGAAGCTCATATGATGTTTTCTTGAAGAACTTGTGAAGATAAACTATGTTGATGATGTGACATGCAGTATCAATGGCTTCAGGCCATAGCTTCTGTGGTGTCTTGTATTCATCAAGCATGGTGCGAGCCATCTCAATAAGAGTCCTATTCTTGCGCTCTACAACTTGCTACTTCTTGAGCATGCGTTGGTTTTCCCTTGAAGAGGAAAGGGTGATGCAGCAAAGTAGATAAGTATTTCCCTCAGTTGTTGAGAACCAAGGTATCAATCCAGTAGGAGATACAAGCAAGTCCCCAATAGATGTACCTACACAAATAATCAAACACTTGCACCCAATGCTATAAAGGGGTTGTCAATCCCTTCACGGTTACTTGCAAGGATGAGATCTGATAGAGATAGATAGATAGGATTGCTAAAACGAAAAGTAAACTAAAAGGAAAAAGATTGCAACGAGGTATTTTTGGTATTTTAGGTTTATAGATCTGAAAATATAATATGGAAAATAGACCCGGGGGCCATAGGTTTCACTAGAGGCTTCTCTCATGAAGGAAAATAATACGGTGGGTGAACAAATTACTGTCGAGCAATTGATAGAAAAGCGAATAATTATGAAGATATCCAAGGCAATGATTATGCATATAGGCATCACGTCCGTGTCAAGTAGACCGAAACGATTCTGCATCTACTACTATTTCTCCACACATCGACCGACTCCTGCCTACATCTAGAGTATTAAGTTCATGAAGAACAGAGTAACGCATTAGGTAAGATGACATGATGTAGAGGGATAAACTCAAGCAATATGATGAAAACCCCATCTTTTTATCCTCGATGGCAACAATACAAATACGTGCCTCGCTACCCCTACTTTGTCACTAGGTGAGGACACCGCAAGATTGAACCCAAAACTAAGCACTTCTCCCATTGCAAGAATTACCAATCTAGTTGGCCAAACCAAACCAATAACTCGAAGAGACTTGAAAAGATATGAAATCATGCATATAAGAATTCAGAGAAGATTCAAATAATATTCATAGATAATCTGAACATAAACCCACAATTCATCGGATCTCGACAAACACACCGCAAAAGAGTATTACATCGGATAGATCTCCATGAAGATCATGAAGAACATGGTATTGAAGAACAAAGAGAGAGAAGAAGCCATCTAGCTACTAGCTATGGACCCGAAGGTCTGTGGTGAACTACTCACGCATCATCGGAGGGGCAATGAAGTTGATATAGATGCCCTCCGTGATCGAATCCCCCTCCGGCAGATTACCGGAAAAGGCTCCAAGATTGGATCTCACGGGAACAGAGGCTTCCGGTGGCGAAAAAGTATTTTCGTGGCTCTTTTTGGTATCCAGGGAATATTTGGGAATTTATAGGCCGAAGAATAGGGTTAGGAGGGCTGCCGTGGGGCCACAAGCCAGGGGGGCGCCCCCCCCTAGGGCGCGCCCTGGTGGCTTGTGACGCCACGGCAGTTCTCCTGTCTTCATCTCCAAGTTTGCTGGGTTGCTTCTGGTCCAAGAAAAATCATTCCGAAGATTTTATTCCGTTTGGACTCCGTTTAATATTCCTTATCTGCAATACTCAAAAACAAGGAAAAAACAGAAACTGGCACTAGGCTCTAGATTAATAGGTTAGTCCCAAAAATAATATAAAATAGCATATTAATGCATATAAAACATCCAAAACAGATAATATAATAGCATGGAACAATCAAAAATTATAGATACGTTGGAGACGTATCAAGCATCCCCAAGCTTAATTCCTGCTCGTCCTCGAGTAGGTAAATGATAAAAACAGAATTTTTGATGTGGAATGCTACCTAACATATTTATCCATGTAATATTCTTTATTGTGGCATGAATATTCAGATCCATAAGATTCAAAACAAAAGTCTAATATTGACATAAAAACAGTAATACTTCGAGCATACCAACAAGGCAATTGTGTCCTTTCGAAATAACATGGCCTTAGAAAGTCATCCCTACAAAATCATATGGTCTGGCTATGCTCCATCTTCCCCACACAAAGTATCTAAATCATGCACAACCCCGATGACAAGTCAAGCAATTGTATCACACCTTTTATGTTCTCAAACCTTTTCAACTCTCACGCAATACATGAGCGTGAGCCATGGATATAGCACTATAGGTGGAATAGAATATGGTGGAGGTTGTGAGGAAAAAGGAGAAGATAGTCTCACATCAACTAGGTGTATCAACGGGCTATGGAGATGCCCATCAATAGATATCAATGTGAGTGAGTAGGGATTGCCATGCAACGGATGTACTAGAGCTATAAGTGTATGAAAGCTCAAAAAGAAACTAAGTGGTTGTGCATATGATGAAAAATTCCACTAGCTATATGAAAGTGACAAAATAGGAGACTCTCTATCATGAAGATCATGGTGCTATTTTGAAGAACAAGTGTGGAAAAAGATAGTAGCATTGTCCCTTCTCTCTTTCTCTCATTTTTTTTTCTTTTTTTTCTCCTTTTTTTTATTTTGGTGGGCATCTTTGGCCTCTTTTTTTATTTGGGCTTCATTGGCCTCTTTTACTATTTATAAAGTCCGGAGACTCATCCCAACTTGTGAGGGATTCATAGCTTCCATCATCCTTTTCTCTCATGGGACAAATGCTCTAATAATGAAAATCATCACACTTTTATTTACTTACAACTCGATACCTAGAACAAAATATGACTCTATATGAATGCTTACGAATGCAAGGCAATATAAAAATGATGGTGCATGTCATGAAAAACGGAACGGTGGAAGTTGCATGGCAATATATCTCGGAATGGCTATGGAAATGCCATAATAGGTAGGTATGGTGGATGTTTTGAGGAAAATATATGGTGGCTGTTTTGAGGAAGGTGGGTTTGATGCACCGGCGAAAGTTGCGCGGTACTAGAGAGGCTAGCAAAGGTGGAAGGGTGAGAGTGCGTATAATCCATGGACTCAACATTAGTCATAAAGAACTCACATACTTATTGCAAAAGTCTATTAGTTATCGAAGCAAAGTACTAGATGCATGCTCCTAGGGGAGAGGTTGGTAGGAGTTAACCATCGCGCGCTCCCGACCCTCACACAAAGGTTGACAATCATTAACTAAATCATGCTCCGACTTCGTTACATAACGGTTCACCATACGTGCATGCTACGGGAATCACAAACTTTAACACAAGTATTTCTTCCAATTCACAACTACTCACTAGCATGACTCTTATATTACCATCTCTATATCTCAAAACTATATGCAAGGAATCAAACTTCTCATAGTATTCAATGCACTTTATATGAAAGTTTTTATTATATCCCTCTTGGATGCCCATTATATTAGGACTAAATTCATAACCTAAACCAATTACCATGCTGTTTAAAGACTCTCAAAATAATATAAGTGAGGTACTAGAGTTCAATAATTTCTATAAAATAAAACACCACCGTGCTCTAAAAAGATATAAGTGAAGCACTAGAGCAACATTGCCTAGCTCAAAAGATATAAGTGAAGCACATAGAGTATTCTAATAAATTCACGATTAATGCGTGTCCCCCTCAAAAATATGTGTGTAGCAAGGATGATTGTGGCAAACTAAAAATCAAATACTCATATCATACAAGACGCTCCAAGCAAAACACATATCATGTGGTGAATAAAAATATAGCCTCAAGTAAATTTACCGATGGATTGAAGACGAAAGAGGGGATGCCTTCCGGGGCATCCCCAAGCTTAGGCTTTTTGGTATCCTTGAATATGGCTTGGGGTGCCTTGGGCATCCCCAAGCTTAGGCTCTTGACACTCCTTATTCCATAGTCCATCAAATCTTTACCCAAAACTTGAAAACTTCACAACACAAAACTCAACAGAAAACTCATGAGATCCGTTAGTATAAGAAAAATAAATCACCACTTTAGGTACTGTTGTGAACTCATTCTTTATTTATATTGGTGTAATATCTACTGTATTCCAACTTCTCCATGGTTCATACCCCCCGATACAACCCATAGATACATCAAAATAAGCAAACAACACAAAGAAAACAGAATCTGTCTAAAACAGAACAGTCTGTAGCAATCTATAGACTTCGAATACTTCTGTAACTCTAAAAATTCTAAAAAATTAGTACAATCAGGGAAATTTTTATATAAATCTTGTGTAAAATTTTCAGATCAAAATCACGTTCCAGTGAATTTATAAAATTCCTGAACTGAGAGCAAAAGTTTCTGTTTTTCAGCAAAATCAAATCACAAACACCGTAGACCATCCCAAAGGTCTTACTTGGCTCAAACACTAAATTAAATAATAAAACACAATTACTACAGAGGTAATAAAGTGTGGAAAACTCAAAAACAGAAGCAAAAACAAAAGCATAAAAATAAAATTGGGTTGCCTCCCAACAAGCGCTATTGTTTAACGCCCCTAGCTAGGCATAACGCAATAGATCTAGGTATTGTCATCTTTGGTATGCAATACTTAAGTAGCTCTCATAATAGATTCATAAGGTAATTTTATTTTATTTCTAGGAAAGTGTTCCATGCCCTTCCTTAATGGAAATTGGAATCTAATATTTCCTTCCTTCATATCAATAATTGCACCAATCGTTATAAGGAAAGGTCTACCAAGAATAATAGGACATGTAGGATTGCAATCTATATCAAGAACAATGAAATCTATGGGCACATAATTCCTATTTGCAACAATAAGAACATCATTAATCCTTCCCATAGGTTTCTTTATAGTGGAATCCGCTAGATGCAAATTTAAAGAGCAATCATCAAATTCACGGAAACCTAGCACTTCACATAAAGTTTTCGGAATCGTGGAAACGCTAGCACCCAAATCACACAAAGCATGGCACTCATAATCTTTAATCTTAATATTAATAGTAGGTTCCCACTCATCATAAAGCTTCCTTGGTATAGAAACTTCCAACTCAAGTTTTTCTTCAAAAGATCTCATCATAGCATCCACGATATGTTTAGTAAAAGCTTTGTTTTGATTATAAGCATGAGGAGAATTCAACATGGATCGCAACAAGGAAATACAATCAATCAAAGAACAACTATCATAATTAAAGTCCTTGAAATCCAAAAGAGTGGGTTCATTGCTATTTAAAGTTTTGACCTCTTCAATCCCACTTTTATCAATCTTAGCATTAAGATCTATAAACTCCGAATCATTGGGACGCCTTTTAACTAAAGTTGACTTATCTCCAGTCCCATATTTATCAATATTTATATTAGAAAACAAAGATTCAATAGGAGTCACATCAATCACATTAAGATCTTCATCAATATTATCACGAGAACACACTTTTTCAAGCCATTCACGCTTAGCACGTATTCTAGCGGTTCTTTCCTTACACTCATCAATAGAAATTCTCATAGCTTTTAAAGACTCATTAATATCATGCTTGGGTGGAATAGATCTAATTTTCAAAGAATCAATCTCAAGAGAAATTCTATCAACGTTCCTAGCCAAATCATCAATCTTGAGCAATTTTTCTTCAATCATAGCATTGAAACCCTTTTGCGAACTAATAAATTCTTTAATATTATTCTCAAGATCAGAGGGCATCTTATTATAATTTCCATAAGAGTTGTTGTAGTAATTACCATAATTATTAGAGGAATTACTAGGAAACAGCCTAGAATTGAAATTACCTCTATACGCATTATTACCAAAATTGTTCCTACCAACAAAATTCACATCCATAGATTCATTATTATTTCCAATCAAAGAAGACAAAGGCATATAATTAGGATCAATAGGAGCACTCTTTCTCGCAAACAATTTCATTAATTCATCCATCTTTTCACTCAAAGTATTTATTTCTTCAATGGCATGCACTTTTTTACTGGTAGGAGATCTTTCGGTATGCCATTGAAAGTAATTTGCCATAATATTATCTAGGAGTTTAGTAGCTTCTCCTAATGTGATTTCCATAAAAGTACCACCCGCGGCGGAATCTAAAAGATTCCTAGATGCAAAATTCAATCCCGCATAGAAAATTTGTATAATCATCCATAAACTCAAACCATGCGCGGGGCAATTTATAATCATTAGTTTCATCCTCTCCCAAGATTGGGCAACATGCTCATGATCAAGTTGCTTAAAATTCATTATATTGTTCCTAAGGGAGATGATCTTAGCGGGCGGAAAGTACTTGGAGATAAAAGCATCTTTACACTTATTCCATGATCAATACTATTTTTAGGCAAAGATGAAAACCAAGTTTTAGCACGATCCCGTAGTGAGAAAGGAAATAGCTTCAATTTAAAAATATCATTATCCACATCTTTCTTCTTTTGCATATCACACAACTCAACGAAAGTATTTAGATGGGATGCGGCATCTTCATTAGGAAGGCCGGAAAATTGTTCTTTCATAACAAGATTTAGCAAAGCGGCATTAATTTCATAAGATTCCGCACTAGTGGCGGGAGCAATCGGAGTACTAATAAAATCATTATTATTAGTATTGGAAAAGTCACACAACTTGGTATTCTCTTGAGTCATCATGACAAAGCAAGCAATCAAGCACACAAGCAAACGAAAAGCAAACGAAAAGACGAACGGAAGAAGGGCGAATAAAAAGGCAAATCTTTTTGGTATTTTCTGAAAATTGTTGTAGAAGTGGGGGAGAGGAAAACGAGAGGCAAATGGAAAATACTGTAAATGCAAGAGATGAGTTTGTGATGGGTACTTGGTAGGCTTGATGTAGATCTCCCCGGCAACGGCGCCAGAAATCCTTCTTGCTACTTCTTGAGCATGCGTTGGTTTTCCCTTGAAGAGGAAAGGGTGATGCAGCAAAGTAGATAAGTATTTCCCTCGGTTGTTGAGAACCAAGGTATCAATCCAGTAGGAGATACAAGCAAGTCCCCAATAGATGTACCTACACAAATAATCAAACACTTGCACCCAACGCTATAAAGGGGTTGTCAATCCCTTCACGGTTACTTGCAAGGATGAGATCTGATAGAGATAGATAGATAGGATTGCTAAAACGAAAAGTAAACTAAAAGTAAAAAGATTGCAGCGAGGTATTTTTGGTTTATAGATCTGAAAATATAATATGGAAAATAGACCCGGGGGCCATAGGTTTCACTAGAGGCTTCTCTCATGAAGGAAAATAATATGGTGGGTGAACAAATTATTGTCGAGCAATTGATAGAAAAGCGAATAATTATGAAGATATCCAAGGCAATGATTATGCATATAGGCATCACGTCCGTGTCAAGTAGACCGAAACGATTCTGCATCTACTACTATTACTCCACACATCGACCGACTCCTGCCTGCATCTAGAGTATTAAGTTCATGAAGAACAGAGTAACGCATTAGGTAAGATGACATGATGTAGAGGGATACACTCAAGCAATATGATGAAAACCCCATCTTTTTATCCTCGATGGCAACAATACAAATACGTGCCTCGCTACCCCTACTTTGTCACTGGGTGAGGACACCGCAAGATTGAACCCAAAACTAAGCACTTCTCCCATTGCAAGAATTACCAATCTAGTTGGCCAAACCAAACCAATAACTCGAAGAGACTTGAAAAGATATGAAATCATGCAT
Source organism: Elymus sibiricus (assembly GCA_039707655.1). Taxonomy (NCBI): domain Eukaryota; kingdom Viridiplantae; phylum Streptophyta; class Magnoliopsida; order Poales; family Poaceae; genus Elymus; species Elymus sibiricus. Next base: position 421,209,994 of record CM077665.1, read on the forward strand.
ATAAGAATTCAGAGAAGATTCAAATAATATTCATAGATAATCTGAACATAAACCCACAATTCATCGGATCTCGGCAAACACGCCGCAAAAGAGTATTACATCGGATAGATCTCCATGAAGATCATGAAGAACGTGGTATTGAAGAACAAAGAGAGAGAAGAAGCCATCTAGCTACTAGCTATGGACCCGAAGGGTCTGTGGTGAACTACTCACGCATCATCGGAGGGGCAATGGAGTTGATGTAGATGCCCTCCGTGATCGAATCCCCCTCCGGCAGATTACTAGAAAAGGCTCCAAGATTGGATCTCACGGGAACAGAGGCTTCCGGCGGCGGAAAAGTATTTTCGTGGCTCTTTTTGGTATCCAGGGAATATTTGGGAATTTATAGGCCGAAGAATAGGGTTAGGAGGGCTGCCGTGGGGCCACAAGCCAGGGGGTGCCCCCCCCTAGGGCGCGCCCTGGTGGCTTGTGACGTCACGGCAGGTCTCCTGCCTTCATCTCCAAGTTTGCTGGGTTGCTTCTGGTCCAAGAAAAATCATTCCGAAGATTTTATTCCGTTTGGACTCCGTTTAATATTCCTTATCTGCAATACTAAAAAACAAGGAAAAACAGAAACTGGCACTAGGCTCTAGATTAATAGGTTAGTCCCAAAAATAATATAAAATAGCATATTAATACATATAAAACATCCAAAAAAGATAATATAATAGCATGGAACAATCAAAAATTATAGATACGTTGGAGACGTATCACAACTCCATTCTGCTGGGGAGTATATGGAGCAGAGAACTCATGAGTGATGCCAAGGGTATCAAGAAAGGTGTCTAGGCCTGTGTTCTTGAATTCAGTGCCGTTGTCACTCCTAATGTGCTTGATCTTGATGTTGTAGTTGTTCATACACCTATTTGCAAAGCGCCTGAAGACATCCTGCACTTCAGTTTTATAAAGAATGATATGCACCCAAGTGTATCGAGAATAGTCATCAACAATCACGAAGCCATATAGATTTGAAGTGGTAGAGAAGGTGGAATAGTGAGTAGGGCCAAATAAGTCCATGTGTAGCAGCTCGAAGGGACGTGAGGTCGTCATGATAGTCTTCGAGGGGTGTTTGGCCCTGGTCATTTTCCCGGCTTCACAGGCACCACAGAGGTGGTCCTTCTTGAACTTGACACCCTCGAAGCCAATGATCAGCTTCTTCTTGGCGAGTGTGTGCAAGTTGCTCATTCCAGCATGCCCTAGCCTTCTGTGCCATAGCCAGCACTCCGAAGCTTTTGCTAGAAGATATGAGGCAACCTGTGGTCCTGTAGAGAAGTCTACCATGTACAAGTCACCTCTTCGAAAACCTTCGAAGACTTTGGTTTTGTCAGAGGCCATTAGTACCACACATCGAAATTTGCCGAAGATGACAAGCATATCTAAGTCATAGAGCATTGAGACAGACATCAAGTTGTAACCAAGGGATTCGACAAGCATGACGTTTTCCATGTGCCGGTCCCTTGAGATAGCAACTCTACCTAGCCCCAGCACTTTGCTGCTGCTCTTGTCAGCAAAGACGATGTGATCTTTTGTTGGAGGTCATAGAGTTTGCTCCATCAATAGGCTTCGATCACCAGTCATATGACTTGTGCATCCACTGTCCATAATCCATTCGGTGGCATTGGGTTTGTCTTCCTGCATTGAGAATTAGTCGAGTTCACCAAAGCATGTAAGAGTAACATGCTATGATGAAGATGTAGCAGAAGACAGTGGTAGGTATTCTGAACGAGGTATGCATTAATTTTCTTGCGTTCAGACAAGAATATTTTTGGGTCCCCAGAGATGATCTTCAGGATAGGCTTCGTCCTATCTGGAGACCCGATGCTGCATAGAAGATATTAGTTCTTCTTAACCACCCACATGCGAAGGGGTGGCTTAGAAGCAATGAGATGTAAGGCAGCATCAGAGAATTTAGGCAGAGATGCCCTAATAGCACGTTTCACAGGAGGGTTAGTGTACTCAAATGAATAAGCAGAGAAATTCTTTGTTGGACGAACGTAGCGGTTCATGCCATTGTGTACATATTCATGAATCAACTGAGTCTTTTCCTGCGAAACAGAATGGTTAGCGCCATTGTATGAAGACTTATGTCTTCTCAAAGACATTGATCTAGGGTTTGTATTCTTCTTGGGAGATGTCATCAAGACATTCACGCGAAGCTTCTCTAGAAGACATTTGGGGACCCAGATCTTCTTCATAGGTGAGCCATTCCTGCAGTTAGTTCCAATGAATCTGGCAAACACTTCACCATTTTGACATTTGAACAGTTTATAATTGGAATCGAAGGATTCATCAATAATGAGAGGATTCGCACAGTTGAAGCCCGATAATGTGGAAGGATCAACTGAAGGACCTTTTGCAGCAACCCATGTAGTTTTGGGGTACTGCTCAGGTGTCCAGTAGGATCCATCAACATTGAGGTTTCTTTCGAAACCTACACCCTCTTTCCTAGGGTTTTTGTTCAGTATAGTCTTCTTGAGGACATCACAAAGAATCTGATGCCCTTTCAGACTCTTGTACATGCCAGTTTCAAGCAATGTCTTCAATCTGTCATTGTCATCAGTGATAGCAGTGACTTCCTCAGATGAGGGGTTAGGTGCCATAGATACAGTTGAAGATAAAGCATTTTTAGAAGCATTTGAACATTCAGCAGTTGAGTCATTAGCTTCATGTGCAATACACTTTAAGCATGGAGCATCAAATTCATCCTGAGCGGTACTGATCTGCTCTGCTAGGAGTGAGTTGTTTTCCTTCCGTAGGTCATCAAGTGCTTCCCTCAACTTTTCTAGATCAATCTTCTTCTGAAGATATTCAAGAGAAAGCTTTTCATGATCAGTTGAGAGGGCATCATGACGACTTCGGAGATCCTCAAACCTTGAACGAAGACTACGCATGTCTTCAGCCATAGTTTCGTTCAGACTCATCTCTTCGCGTAGCAGGTCGTCACTTTTCTCTAGAGTAGTTTGCATTTTCTCCATGGCATGTTGTTGCTTGGTGGCAATTTTTACAAGTTTAGCATAGCTAGGTTTCTTGTCATTATCAGATTCAGCTTCAGATTCAGAGTCATGATGTGAGGATTTTGAGGATACCTTGGAGGCTTTTGCCATGAAGCAGTAGGCTGGAGTAGCATCATCATCACCGGCTTCATTGTTGAAGAATGAATCATTGTCTTCGGGTTCGAAGACAGAGGTGGAGAGATATTCCGAAGCCATTGCCAATCCAGCTACTTCATCATCAGATTCCTCCTCAGATGCTTCCTCAACTTCTGAACCAGATTCAGACTGTGAATCCATCTCCTTTCCGATGAACGCATGTGCCTTGCCAGATGAACTCTTCTTGTGTGATCAAGACTTTGCATACTTCTTCTTCTTCTTGTCATCGGAGTCATAGTCCTTGCTCTTCTTCTTGGATTCCTTCTCCCATTGAGGACAATCAACGATGAAATGGCCAACTTTCTTGCACTTATGACAGGTTTGCTTCTTGCTGTCTCTTGAAGACATTTCACCGGACCTCTTGGAATCGCGCTTTGAAGATTTTGTGTAGCGCTTTGACTTGGCAAACTTCCAAAACTTTCTGACAAGCAAAGCGAGTTCTTTTCCAAAGTCTTCAGCACCATCAGAACTGCATTCAGAGTTGTCTTCAGATGAAGACACAGCTTTGGCCTTTAATGCATGGGAGCGACTGTAGCTTGGTCCGTAGATATCTCTCTTCTCAGCTTGTAGGAACTCGTGAGTGTTTAATCTCTCGAGGATATCGGTGGGATCCAAACTCTTGAAGTCAGGGCGTTCTTGGATCATGAGTGCGAGAGTATCAAAGGAACTGTCAAGTGATCTGAGTAGCTTCTTCACGACTTCATGTTTGGTGATATCAGTGGCACCAAGTGCATTCAGCTCATTTGAGATGTTAGTGAGTCGATCAAATGTGAGCTGAACATTCTCGTTGTCAAGTCTCTTGAAGCGGTTAAACAGGTTGCGAAGCACATCAACACGAGAGTCTCTTTGAGATGAGACACCTTCATTCACCTTGGACAGCCATTCCTAGATTTGCTTAGCAGTGTTAAGTGCACTCACACGACCATACTGTCCTTTGGTCAGATGACCACAGATGATGTTCTTAGCGGTGGAGTCGAGTTAAGCAAACCTCTTCACATCAGCAGGAGTAACATCTTCGCCTACATCGGGAATGCCCGCCATGACGACATACCATATATCGTTGTCAATGGCTTCGAGATGCATGCACATCTTGTTCTTCCAGTAGGGGTAGTCAGTGCCATCGAAGACAGGACACGCAACGGAGACCTTGATTATCCCCGCAGTCGACATAGCTAAAACTCCACGATGGTTAAACCGAAACACAGAACAAGGGCGTACCTTGCTCTGATACCAATTGAAAGTGCTAGTTATCGACTAGAGGGGGGGTGAATAGGCGATTTTTATGAAAGTCTTCAAAACAGGGAATGTATTCGAATAGAGAGAAAACGTAAACAGGATCAGGTAGGGATATAATCAAGAATCTACTCTAGGCATGCATCACAGTGAAGACATGCAAACAGGTTAAGCTTTGACATCATGCACAGTAAGATGAGTCGAAGATAAACTTAGACAGTACGAAGATAAACAGCAGGCATGAATGTCTTCAGGACAAGTCTTCAGTGATGAACAAGGAAAGGCTTCACGATACAGAACAGGAATGTAAGAAAGTGAAGGATAGAACCAGTTGCTTGACAAAGACACAGTATTTGTTGAACCAGTTCCAGTTGCTGTGACAACTGTACGTCTGGTTAGGGAGGCTGAGATTGAACTCAGAAGACCTCGTCTTCACCTTATTCCCCTTGAGCCGAAGTCACTTAGACAGCGCCCAATCACTCTGGTAAGTCTTCAGGGGAGACTTTCAAAACCCATACAAACTTGGTCACCCGGCGATCCACAATGACTCTTGGATTGCTCTAGACCCAGACGCCTAACCGTTTGGAAGATCACAGTCTTCAAGTGTAATAAGTCTTTAGTTCTCTTAGAACAAAATGACTTCGGTGATGCTCAAACACTCTAGCTCTAGGTGTTTAGGTGTATCCTCGCAGGATGTGTCTCTCTCAATGTCTTCGAGGTGGGTTGCTCCAAAACGACAACAGCCGTATCTCTCTCTGAGCAGCCACTTACTTATGGTCGAGGGGGTGGGCTATTTATAGCCAGCGGGCAACCCGACCTAATATGACCGAAATGACCCTGGGTCAATGGCCAACCGACACGTGTCACAACGGTCGGATTTCAAACACACGCGGCAGCTTTACTTGGGCTATAAGTAAAGCTGACTCAACCAACTCTGGAAGATATTTCCTCTCACTGTCTTCGCTCGAAGACATAGGTATGGGTTGAGCATCACGTCAGCATCTGACTTCGATCACATCGACCCCACTTAACAGTACGGTGGTTCCTATGACTCAGGAAAGAAGAAACAAAACTACCAAAAGACTTTGTCTTTGCGTTTCATTGTGTTCGAACGAATGTCTTCGCTTACCACCAATGGCTTCAGCCGTCATCAATGTCTTCGATCATTTTTGGGGGTCGTCTTCGACGGCTAAACCGAAACTCCAGGGACTTCTCTCTATGTTAACCTGTGAACTCTCACAAACACATTAGTCCCTCAACCACGTTTGTCTTCAATACTCCCAAACCAAACAAGGGTGGGACTAGATGCACTTAGAATTTTCTTCCCAATCATAGTCATCACAACAAGCAATAGGCATAACAAAATCATCATCATGTGTATCATCATCCACAATTATTTTTGATTCATCCTCGTGAGGTACAACAATAATAGGAGCAACATCATTTGGGAGAGATACCTTTTTACTGTTGGAAATATGCCCTAGAGGCAATAATAATTAGTTATTATCATATTTCCTTGTTCATGATAATCGTTTATTATCCATGCTAGAATTGTATTGATCGGAAACTCAGATACATGTGTGGATACATAGACAACACCATGTCCCTAGTAAACCTCTAGTTGACTAGCTCGTTGATCAAAGATGGTCAAGGTTTCCTGGCCATAGACATGAGTTGTCATTTGATAACGGGATCACATCATTAGGAGAATGATGTGATGGACAAGACCCAAACTATGAACGTAGCATATGATCGTGTCAGTTTAGTGCTATTGTTTTCTAAATGTCAAGTATGTGTTCCTATGACCATGAGATCATGTAACTCACTGACACCGGAGGAGTACCTTGTGTGTATCAAACGTCACAACGTAACTGTGTGACTATAAAGATGCTCTACAGGTATTTCCGAGGGTGTCTGTTGAGTTGACATCGATCAAGACTGGGATTGGTTACTCCGTGTGACGGGGAGGTATCTGAGGGCCCACTCGGTAATACAACATCACAATGAGCCTTGCAAGCAAAGTGACTAAAGCGTTAGCCACAGGATCTTGTATTACGGAACGAGTAAAGAGACTTGCTGGTAATGAGATTGAACTAGGTATGGAGATACCGATGATCGAATCTCGGGCAAGTAACATACCGATAAACAAAGGGAACAGCATACGGGATTAACTGAATCCTTGTCATAGAGGTTCAACCGATAAAGATCTTCATAGAATATGTAGGAACCAATATGGGCATCCAGGTCCCGCTATTGGTTATTGACCGTAGAGGTGTCTCGGTCATGTCTACATAGTTCTCGAACCCGCAGGGTCTGCACACTTAACGTTCGGTGACGTTTTGGTATTATTGAGTTATGTATGTTGGTGACCGAAGGTTGTTCGGAGTCCCGGATGAGATCCCGGACGTCACGAGGAGCTCCGGAATGGTCTGGAGGTAAAGATTGATATATAGGAAGCCCCGTTTTGGTCACCGGAAAAGTTTCGGGTATTTCCGCTAGTGTACCGGGGGTGCCGAAAGGGTTCCGGGGGTCCACCGGGAGGGGCCCACCCACCCCAGGGGCCACATGGGCCTAGGAGGTGGCGCACCAGCCCCTGGTGGGCTGGGCAGCCAGCCCCTAAGGGGCCCATGCGCAAGGGGTGGTAGGTGGGAGGTGTCCTAGTAGGGAGGCACTCCTCCCTAGGGCCTCCACCTCCCTTGTGGGAGGTGGACTCTCCCACTCTTGGCCGGCAGCCCTCCTTGGAGGAGGGGCTAGGTCTGAGCCCTACCTACCCCCTTCCTCCTATATATAGAGAGGGATAGAGGGGGCAAACACACCCCAAGCCATTGTGTAGCCCTCCCTCTCTCCCTAGATCTGTTTCTCCTCATAAACGCATCTGCGGCAGCGCTTGGCGAAGCCCTGCCGAGATTGCTCCACCACCACTGCCACCAGGCCGTTGAGCTGACGGAGAACTCATCTACCTCTCCGCCCTCGCTTGCTGGATCAAGGAGGTGGAGATCGTCATCGAGCTGTACGTGTGCTGAACGCGGAGGTGTCGTCCGTTCGGCGCTAGATCATGATTGGATCGCGGGACGGCTTGCGATTTGGATCGCGAAGACGTTCGACTACATAAACCGTGTTTCTTAATGCTTCCCGCTTAGCGATCTACAAGGGTATGTGGATCCGATCTCTCCTCTCATAGATGCTCATCTCCATGGATAGATCTTGTGTGTGCGTAGGAAAATTTTTGTTTCCCATGCAACGTTCCCCAACAGTGGTATCAGAGATAGGTCTATGCATAGATGAGATCACGAGTAGAACACAAAGGACTTTGTGGGCGTTGATATTCAGATTGCTTCCCTCCTTAGTCTTTTCTTGATTCAGCGGTATTGTGGGATGAAGCGGCCCGGACCAACCTTACATGTCCTCGTACATGAGACCGGTTCCATCGACTGACATGTAACTTTGTTGCATAAGATGGCTAGCGGGTGTCTGTCTCTCCTACTTTAGTTGAATCAGATTCGACAAAGGCGGTCCTTGTAGAAGGTGAAATAGCAACTTGTATATCATCGTTGTGGTTTTGCGTAGGTAAGAATCGTTCTTGCTAGATACCCATAGCAGCCACGTAAAACATGCAACAACAAATTAGTGGACGTCTAACTTGTTTTTGCAGGGTATGTTGTGATATGATATGGCCAAAGACATGATGATATATATTTGATGTATGAGATGATCATGTTTTGTAATAGTTTATATCAACTTGCATGTTGATACGGCAACCGGCAGGAGCCATAGGGTTGTCTTTAATTATTATGTGGCCCGCGTGTCACTCATTAAGCGCTATGTAATACTTTACTTTATCGCTAAGCGGTAGCAATAGTAGTAGAAGCATGGTTGGCGCGACAACCCCGATGGCGACATGTTGATAGACATCAAGATGATGGAGATCGTGGTGTCATGCCGGTGACGATGGAGATCATGCCAGTGCTTTGGAGATGGAGATCAAAAGCACAAGTTCATGGCCATATCATGTCACTTATGATTTGCATGTGATGTTAATCCCTTTATGCATCTTATTTTGCTTAGGACGACGGTAGCATTATAAGGTGATCCCTCACTAAAATTTCAAGATAAAATTGTGTTCTCCCCTAGTGTGCATCGTTGCGAAAGTTCGTCGTTTCGAGACACCACGTGATGATCGGGTGTCATAGACTCTACGTTCGCATACAACGGGTGCAAGCCAGTGTTGCACATGCAGAACACTCGGGTTAAACTTGACAAGCCTAGAATGTACAGACATGGCCTCGAAACACAAGAGACCGAAAGGTCGAACATGAGTCATATAGTAGATATGATCAACATGGAGATGTTCACCATTGAAACCACCTCATCTCATGTGATGATCGGACTTGGGTTGGTAAATTTGGATCATGTAGCACTCGGATGACCGGAGGGATGTCAATTTGAGTGGGAGTTCTTTAGTAATATGATTAATTGAACTCATTATCATGAACATAGTCTAAAGTTGTATTTGCAAAATAATATTGTAGATCGATAGCTCACGCTGTGGCTCCCCTAGATTTTGATACGTTCCTAGAGAAAAACTAAGTTGAAAGTTGGTAGTAGCAACTATGCGGACTAGGTCTGTAAACTGAGGATTGTCCTCATTGCCGCACAGAAGGCTTATGTCCATGATGCACCGCTCGGTGCGCCACCCCCTCAAGCGTTGTCTGTGGGTGTTGGGAACATCACACAGGCATGTTTTTGATGACTACTTGATAGTTCAATGTGTCATGCTTTACGGCTTAGAATTGAGGCACCAAAGACGTTTTGAACGTCACGGAGCATATGAGATGTTGCAAGCGCTGAAATTCAGATTTCAGGCTCGGGCCCGTGTTGAGAGGTATGAGACCTCCAACAAGATTCTTTGCCTGCAAGATAAAGGAGAATAGCTCAATCGGTGAGCGTGTGCTCAGATTGTCTGGGTGCTGCAATCGCTTGAATCAAGTGGGAGTTGATGTTCCAGATAAGATAGTGATTGGCATAGTTCTCCAAGTCACTGCCACCAAGCTACTGGAGCTTCATGATGAACTATAACATACAAGGGATGGAGAAGATGATCCCTGAGCTATTCGCAATGTTTGACACCGCGAAGGTAGAAATCTAGAAGGAGCATCAAGTGTTGATGGTTAGTAAAACCACTAGTTTCGAGAAGGGCAAGGGCAAGAAGGGAAACTTCATGGATGGCAAGCCAGTTGCCGCTCCAGTGAAGAAACCCGAGGTTGAACCCAAACCCGAGACTAAGTGCTTCTATAATAAGGGGAACGGTCACTGGCAGTGGAACTGCCCCAGATACTTGGCAGATAAGAAGGCTGGCAATGTAAATAGAAGTATATTTGATATACGTGTTATTGATATGTACCTTACTAGTACTTCTAGTAGCACCGGGGTATTAGATACCGGTTCAGTTGCTAATGTTAGTAACTCAAAATAAAAGCTATGGAATAAACGGAGACTAGCTAAAGGGCGAGGTGACGATGTGTGTTGGAAGTGTTTCCAAGGTTGATGCGATCACCACCGCACACTCCCTCTACCTTCGGGATTAGTGTTGAACCTAAATAAATGTTATTTGGTGTTTGCGTTGAGCATGAACATGATTAGATTGTGTTTATTGCAATACGGTTATTCATTTAAGTCAGAGAATAATGGTTATTTTGTTTACATGAATAATACCTTCAATGGTCATGCACCAAATGTGAATGGTTTATTGAATCTCGATCGTAGTGATACACATGTTCATAATATTTATGCCAAAAGATGCAAAGTTAATAATGATAGTACCACATACTTGTGGCACTGCCGCTAAGGTCATATTGGTGTAAAACGCATGAAGAAACTCCATGCTGATGGATCTTTGGACTCACTCGATTTCGAATCACTTGAGACATGCGGACCATGCCTCATGGGCAAGATGACTGAGACCCCATTTTCGTTATGACGGAGCGGGCAAATGACTTATTGGAAATGATACATGTTGATGTATGCGGTCCAATAAGTGTTGAAGCGTGCGGTGGATGTCGTTATTTTCTTACCTTCACTGATGATTTCAGTAGATATGAGTATATTTACTTAATGAAACACAAGTCTGAAACATTTGAAAAGTTCAAGCAATTTCAGAGTGAAGTTGTAGATCATCGTGACAAGAAGATATAATGTCTACGATATGATCGTGGAGGTGAATATCTGAGTTACGAGTTTGGTATGCAACTTAACACAATGTGGAAATTGTTTCACAACTCACGCCGCCTGGAACGCCATAGTGTGATGGTGTGTCCGTACGTCGTAGCCGTGCCCTATTTGATATAGTACGTACTATGATGTCTCTTACCGATTTGCCACTATCATTTTGGGGGTTATGCATTAGAGACACCAACATTCACTTTAAAATAGGGCACCATCTGAAGTCCGTTGAGATGACACCGTATGAATTATGGTTTGGCAGAAACCTAAGCTGTCATTTCTTAGAGTTTGGGAATGTGATGCTTATGTGAAAAGACTTCAACCTGATAAGCTCGAACCCAAAGCGGACAAATGCATCTTCATAGGATACCCTAAGGAAACAGTTGGGTATACCTTCTATCCTAGATCCGAGGGAAAAGTGTTTGTTGCTGAAAACGGGTCCTTTCTCGAGAAAAAGTTTCTCTCGAAAGAATTGAGTGGGAGGAAGGTAGAACTTGATGAGGTTATTGAACCGTCACTTCAGTTGGATGGTAGCATGACGCAGAAAGATGTTTCTGCGGTGACTACACCAAATTGAAGAGGAAGCTAATGATGATGATCATGAAACTTTGGATCAAGTTACTGCCAAACCTCGTAGGTCGACAAGGATACGTACTACCCTGAGTGGTACGACAATCCTGTCTTGGAGGTCATGTTGTTAGACAACAGTGAACCTACGAGCTATGAAGAAGCGATGGTGGGCCCGGATTCCAACAAATGGCTAGGATCCATGAAATCCGAGATAGGATCCATGTATGAAAACCAAGTATGGACTTTGGTAGACTTGCCCGTTGGACGGCAGGTCATTAAGTACAAATGGACCTTTAAGAAAGAAGACAGACGTTGATGGTAAATGTCACCATTTATAAAGCTCGACTTGTCGCAAAGAGGTTTCCGATAAGTTCGAGGAGTTGACTACAATGAGACATTCTCACCCGTAGCGATGCTAAAGTCTGTTGGAATTATGTTAGCAGTTGCTGCATTTTTTTATCATGAAATCTGGCAGATGGATGTCAAAACAGAGTTTCCTTAACGGTTTCCGTGAGGAAAGGTTGTATGTGATACAACCAGAAGGTTTTGTCGGTCCTAAGGATGCTACAAGGTATGCAAGCTCCAGCGATCCTTCTATAGACTGGAGCAAGCATCTCGGAGTTGGAATATACGCTTTGATGAGGTAATCAAAGCTTTTGGGTTTATACAAAGTTTATAAGAAACTTGTATTTACAAGAAAGTGAGTGGGAGCACTATAGAATTTCTGATGACATATTGTTGATCGGAAATAATGTAGAATTTCTGGAAAGCATAAAGGGTTGTTTGAAAGGAGTTTTTCAAAGGAAGACCTAGATAAAGCTGCTTAAATGTCGGGCATCAAGATCTATAGAGATAGATCAAAACGCCTGATAAGACTTTCAATGAGTGCATACCTTGACAAGATTTTGAAGGAGTTCAAAATGGATCAGTCAAAGAAGGAGTTCTTGCCTGATTTGTAAGGTGTGAAGTTGAGTGAGACTCAAAGCTCGACCACGATAGAAGAGAGAAAAAGGACGAAGGTTGTCCCCTATGCCTTAGACGTAGGCTCTATATAGTATGCCATGCTGTGTACCGCACCTGGTGTGTGCCTTGCCATGAGTCTGTCAAGGGGTACATGAGTGATCCAGGAGTGGATCACTGGATAGCGGTCAAAATTATCCTTAGTAACTTGTGGACTGAGTAAATATTTCTCGATTATGGAGGTGATAAAGAGTTCGTCATAAAGAGTTACGTCGATGCAAGCTTTGACACCAATCCGGATGACTCTGAGTAGCAATCCGGATACATAGTGGAGCACCATTTGGAATAGCTCCAAGTGAAGCATGGTAGCAGCATCTACAGTATGACATAATATTTCCAAAGTGCACACGGATCTGAATGTTGCAGACCCGTTCACTAAAAACCTCTCTCACAAGAAAAACATGATAAAACTCCAGAACTCATTGGGAGTTAATCACATAGTGATGTAAACTAGATTATTGACTCTACTGCAAGTGGGAGACTGTTGGAAATATGCCCTAGAGGCAATAATAAATTAGTTATTATCATATTTCCTTGTTCATGATAATCATTTATTATCCATGCTAGAATTGTATTGATCGGAAACTCAGATACATGTGTGGATACATAGACAACACCATCTCCCTAGTAAACCTCTAGTTGACTAGCTCGTTGATCAAAGATGGTCAAAGTTTCCTGGCCATAGACATGAGTTGTCATTTGATAACAGGATCACATCATTAGGAGAATGATGTGATGGACAAGACCCAAACTATGAATGTAGCATATGATCGTGTCAGTTTAGTGCTATTGTTTTCTGCATGTCAAGTATGTGTTCCTATGACCATGAGATCATGTAACTCACTGACACCGGAGGAGTACCTTGTGTGTATCAAACGTCGCAACGTAACTGGGTGACTATAAAGATGCTCTACAGGTATCTCCGAGGGTGTCTCTTGAGTTGACATGGATCAAGACTGGGATTTGTTACTCCGTGTGACGGAGAGGTATCTGAGGGCCCACTCGGTAATACAACATCACAATGAGCCTTGCAAGCAAAGTGACTAAAGCGTTAGCCACAGGATCTTGTATTACGAAACGGGTAAAGAGACTTGCTGGTAACGAGATTGAACTAGGTATGGAGATACCGACGATCGAATCTCGGGCAAGTAACATACCGATAAACAAAGGGAACAGCGTACGGGATTAACTGAATCCTTGACGTAGAGGTTGAACCGATAAAGATCTTCGTAGAATATGTAGGAACCAATATGGGCATCCAGGTCCCGCTATTGGTTATTGACCGTAGAGGTGTCTCGGTCATGTCTACATAGTTCTCGAACCCGCAGGGTCTGCACACTTAACGTTCGGTGACGTTTTGGTATTATTGAGTTATGTATGTTGGTGTCCGAAGGTTGTTCGGAGTCCCGGATGAGATCACGGACGTCACGAGGAGCTATGAAATGGTCCGGAGGTAAAGATTGATATATAGGAAGTCCCGTTTTGGTCACCGGAAAAGTTTCGGGTATTTCCGGTAGTGTACCGGGGGTGCCGAAAGGGTTCCGGGGGTCCACCGGGAGGGGACCACCCACCCCAGGGGCCACATGGTCCTAGGAGGTGGCGCACCAGCCCCAAAGGGGCCCATGCGCAAGGGGTGGGAGGTGGGAGGTGTCCTAGTAGGGAGGGACTCCTCCCTAGGGCCTCCACCTCCCTTGTGGGAGGTGGACTCTCCCCCTCTTGGCCGACCAGCTCTCCTTGGAGGAGGGGCTAGGTCTGAGCCCTACCTACCCCCTTCCTCCTATATAGAGAGAGGGAGAGAGAGGGAAAACACACCCCAAGCCATTGTGCAGCCCTCCCTCTCTCCCTGTTTCTCCTCTAAAACGCATCTCGGCAGCGCTTGGCGAAGCCCTGCCGAGATTGCTCCACCACCACCGCCACCACGCCGTTGTGCGGCCGGAGAACTCATCTACCTCTCCGCCCTCGCTTGCTGGATCAAGGAGGCAGAGATCGTCATCGAGCTGTACGTGTGCTGAACGCAGAGGTGCCATCCGTTCGGCGCTAGATCATGATTGGATCACGAGACGGCTTGCGATTTGGATCGCGAAGACGTTCGACTACATCAACCGCGTTTCTTAACGCTTCCCGCTTAGCGATCTACAAGGGTATGTGGATCCGATCTCTCCTCTCGTAGATGCTCATCTCCATGGATAGATCTTGTGTGTGCGTAGGAAAATTTTTGTTTCTCATGCAACGTTCCCCAACATTTACCTCTACTCTTTCTTCTTTTCTTCTTCTTCACCACATCATGTGTGTGTTTAATCAATTTCTTCGAGCTTCTTATTGATGAGATTGGTTGAATAGGGAGCTCCTCCTCGTCACCTATTTCATCATGAGAGATAATAGGAGGGAAAGTGGAAATATTTACCCTTTCATTAGTATTCCTTTCATATTCTATTGGTTTTCCCATCTTTCTATAGTTGGCAATATAAGCATTCTCATTGCAATTTACCATGCAAAACATATAGATATTTTTTAGATTAGTTTCAATGTCGTCCGTGAGAATGAATACTTCAAACAAACTATTTTTATGTGTCAATTCGTCACTCCCCAAAAATAGAGAAAGCTCATTATAAAGTTCAAGGGTGATCAAGACATTACAATATTTGGCCATGATTTGATCATGAAAAAGTTTGCATTGGAAATTAAGATGACCAACTTTATTGCAAAGTTCACAAGTAATAGGACAAAGAGACCATAATTTTGTAGCAAATTCATCTATAACTTTGAGCAAAAAATTGGTTCTATCATGTTTATGCTTCTTACAAAATCTATCATCCCTATAAGGCACGTCTTCACAAACTTTATCCACTCCACAAAAATTGACATGCTTATAAGAAACATTTTTATCATGACTAGTGCAATCATTATTAGTATTTTGGATATTCATAGAATTCATACTAACAACATTGCAATCATGCTCATCATTCAAGGAATTCTCATTAAGTATTTTCATAGTTTCTTCCTCTACCAATTGAGCATAATTTTCTGAATCCTTATTTTCATGAAAGACATTATAAAGACGAAACAAATGATGCAACCTAAACTCCATTTTTTGTAGTTTTCTTTTATAACCCAAACTAGTGACAAACAAGAAACTAAAATATTTAATTGCAAGATCTAAAGATATACCTTCAATCACTCACCTCCCCGGCAATGGCGCCAGAAAAGAGCTTGATGTCTACTATGCAACTTTATTCTTGTCGACTTTGTTGGGCCTCCAAGTGCAGAGTTTTGTAGGACAGTAGGAATTTTCCCTCAAGTGGATGACCTAAGGTTTATCAATCCGTGGGAGGTGTAGGATGAAGATGGTCTCTCTCAAACAACCCTGCAATCAAATACAAGAAATCTCTTGTGTCCCCAACACACCCAATACAATGGCAAATTGTATAGGTGCAGTGGTTCGGCGAAGAGATGGTGATACAAGTGCAATATGGATGGTAGATATAGGTTTTTGTAATCTGAAAATATAAAAACAGCAAGGTAGCAAGTAACAAAAGTGAGCACAAACAATATTGCAATGCTTGAAAACAAGGCCTAGGGTCCGTACTTTCACTAGTGCAATCTCTCAACAATGCTAATATAATTGGATCACATAACCATCCCTCAACGTGCAACAAAAAATCACTCCAAAGTTCTTATCTAGCGTAGAACATAAGAAGAAATTGTTTGTAGGGTATGAAACCACCTTAAAGTTATCCTTTCCGATCAATCTATCCAAGAGTTCGTACTAAAATAACACCAAGTTATCCTTTCCGATCAATCTATCTAGAGTTTGTACTAAAATAACACCATATGATACGCATCAACCAACTCTAATGTCACCTAGATACTCCAATGTCACCACAAGTATCCATGAGTTAATTATACGATACGCATCAAACAATTTCAGATTCATAATACTCAATCCAACACAAAGAACCTCAAAGAGTGCCCCAAGATTTCTATCGGAGAACGTAGGACAAGAACGTGCATCAACCCCTATGCATAGATTACCCCAATGTCACCTCGGGAATCCGCAAGTTGAGTACCAAAACATACATCAAGTGAATCAATAGAACACCCCATTGTCACCACGGGTATCCATATGCAAGACTTTTATCAAGTGTTCTCAATTCCAATATTCAATCCAACATAATGATATCTCAAAGGGAAAGATTCAATTCATCACAACATGATAGCAAGGGAATAACATCATACGATCCGACTATATTAACAAAGCCCGTGATACATCAAGATCGTGACATCTCAAGAACATGAGAGAGAGAGAGAGGGATTGAACACATAGCTACTGGTATATACCCTCAGCCCCGAGGGTGGACTACTCCCTCCTCGTCATGACCTCCGCCGGGATGATGAAGATGGCCATCGGAGATGATCTACCCTCTCCGGCAGGGTACTGGATCGCCTCCAGATTGGTTTTTCATCGATACAGAGAGTTGCGGCGGCGAAACTTCTAGTCTAGGGTTATTTTTGGGGGTTTCTGAATATTTGGGAATTTATAGGCATCAGAGGTGGTGGAGAGGGGCCCCGAGGAGGGCACAACCCATCAGGGCGCGCCGGGGGCCCCCTGGCGCGCCCTGGTGGGTTGTGGTCTCCACGGCCCACCTCTCTTGCACTTCTTTGGCCCACTGGGTGTCTTCTGGTCCAAAAAATCTCCAAAAAGTTTCGTCGCGATTGGACTCCATTTGGTACTGATATTCTGCGTAGTAAAAAACAAGCAAAAACAGCAACTGGCACTTTGGCACTATGTCAATAGGTTAGTCCCAAAAAATGATATAAAGTTGCTATAAACTGATTGTAAAACATCCAAGAATGATAATATAACAGCATGGAACAAGCAAAAATTATAGATACGTTGGAGACGTATCACAAGGGTTTCATGATCCGGCAGCGCTTCACCGTCCAGAGCTTGACATCGCCAGAGAACCAAAGAAGGGAGATGAGGACCTCACGGGACTTCTATATTATGGGGAACTAGAGGACTAGAACTAGATAAGGTCTCGATCAAGTCTAGAACTAGAGAGGGGGCACGCGAGACCACGGGAGAAACTTGTGTCTCAATAGGAGGCGCTCCTCACATATATATAGGTGGAGGAGGGGGGCTAGCCGACTTAGGGAGGAGGTATCCCTCCCTTGGTGCACCAACAAGAGAGGAGAGGTCCTCCTCCAACATGCCCCCCCCCCCAAGAACGTCTAACAAGTTAAGAGGGCGCCACACCCTTATTTAGCCCATAGGGCTCATTAACTCTCCCATTAAGCCTTCAGCTAATTCTAGTAGCCAATGGCCCCTAAATTAATCCTATGGGCTATAGGTAATTATCGAATCCCTCTCTTATTCATATTAGGTCCTTAGAAATATGTTTCACCTACATATCATTACCCGGTATTACCCCGTATTATCTGCCAGGTAACCCCGAAACACTTCCGGATTCACTCGAAACTATTTCTTTATTCCTTAAACTATTCTAGCAATATTTTCTCGTATACCTCACTCCAATAGAACTCAATAGATTGCAATTACCTTAATCTTGTGAACCTTTAGGTTTGGTGAAATATATACATGTACAAAACTACATTTTGGTTAATGATCAACAACGGAACCATGGACATCCATGTGGACCCCTATGCCCACAAGAATGATATTCGAGTGAACCTTTGGTTATCATATGCTATTCCCTTTGCTTAGTTATACTTTATAAAATCTGAGGTGAGATTTATCGGTGTCCCCGTAAGTCATACACATGCTCATTATATTGGTCTCCTCGTTACCACTTTTGTTCTTCTTTCTCTTGTTCCGGCATCCCTATGACCTAGTCAGATGTGTCATCATAGTCACATGTGTCTAGACAAACGGTGATGGATGCCTTCACACCAAGAGGGCCTTAAGTATATTTTGAATCGTCGGAGGAACAAATCCCACTCTTGTGCTATCTTGCCCCTTCTCATACTTCCATACGAACCTATAAGTTGTCATTATGATCACCATGTTACATATGATGTTCTAAGGAACAACCCCAAAGTGTATCGCTAGTATGAAGTGACTCGACAGTCTCATGGTCTAAGGACCATTGATGACCCACAAGTGTAGGAGATCATAACAGTCTTTGCGGGAAGTATTACACCCTAATTTATTAATTCGACACAAGGAGAGCCAAAGAATATTTATTGGTATTAGCAGTTGAGTTGTCAATTCAACCACACCTGGGATTTCCTCTGTAACAAAATTTTAGTAGCACATCAAAATAGTAATAGGAACGGTAACAGTAACAGCAGCAGTTTTGTAGTGATTGTAACAGCGGTAGCAGCAATAGTAACTTAGCAAGAATCAATATATGAAAAGTGTAGGCCTCGGAGCGGAGATGGATAAGTATATTGGATAACATTCATCATCAGTTACATATTAGAGCGACACAGAACTAGCTCCAATTCATCAATGTAATGTAGGCAAGTTTTCTGTATATAGTCATACGTGCTTATAATAAGAACTTGCATGACATCTTTTGTCCTACCCTCCCATGGCAGCAGGGTCCATAAGCAAACTAAGGGATATTAAGGCCTCCTTTTAATAGAGAACCGGAACAAAGCAATAAGACATAGTGAATACATGAACTCCTCAAACTACGGTAATCACTGGAAAGAATCCCAATTATTGTCACCTTGGGGTATACCAATCATGACATGTAATAGGTGCATATAACTTGCAAGATAGGATCCAAAACACTCTCATATTCATGAAAATATAATAGGTTAAGATCTGAAATCATGGCACTCGGGCCCTAGTGACAAGCATTAAGCATAACAAAGTCATAGCGACATCAATCTCAGAACATAGTGGATACTAGGGTTCAAGCCCTATAAAAATAACTCGATTACATGATAAATCTCATCCAATCCCATCACCTTCCATCAAGCCTACAAAGTAATTACTCACTCCCAGTGGTGAGCATCATGGGGTGTTGATGGAGAGGGTTGGTGATGACGACGGTGATAAATCCCCCTCTTCGGAGCCCCAAACGGACTCCAGATCAGCCCTCCCGAGGAAGAACAGGAGGTGGAGGTGGCTCCATCTCATAAAACACGATGAAATCTTCTCTCATATTTTCTTCTCGGGAAATAGGAATGTATAGGCTTGGAATTAGGGTCGGCAGAGCCACGTGGGCTTCCCAAGGTAACAGGGCGCACCTTGTTGCCTTGGCAACAACTGGTGGCCCCCCGCATGTTGATCTTCTCTCCATTATTTTTTTATATTCCAGAAAAAATCTCCAAAAGTTTTGTCCAATTCCGAGAACTTCTATTTCTGCAACAAAACAACACAATGGTAGTTGTGATGAAAACAATGTCGGTCCGGATTAGTTTCATTCAAATCATGCAAATTAGAGTCCAAAACAAGAGCAAAAGTGTTTGGAAAAGTAGATACGTTGGAGGCGTATCAACTCTCCCAATCTTAACTCATTGCTTGTCCTCAAGCAATTCAGTTGATAAACTGAAAGTGATAAAGAATACTTTTACAAACTCTTTTTCTCGTTGTTGTATATATACTTAGCTAGTGTTCAGGTTTTCAGCATAGATCATAAATAACCATATCGATAATAACACGTAAACATAATATTCATTCATGGCAATAGCATTACCAACTGGCGATTAATAATAAAATATCTCACATGCCAACAATTTGTCAAAATAATCATGATATAATATGATGATAAGGTATCTCACTAACCCTTTCTGAGACCGCAAAACATAAATGCAGAGCACCTCTAAGGTTCAAGCAGTGACTAAACATTGTAATTCGGAGTAGAAAAGATCCAATCATGCTCACATCCAACATTAACTATATTCAATGCATAAGAAGGACAATAGTGCTCTCAGGTCTGGTGCTTTGGTAAGAAGATGATGACTCAAATGATAAAATAAAATAACATCAAAGTAAATAACATAAAAGTAAATAGAAAGGCCCTTCGCAGAGGGAAGCATTGATTTGCAGAGGTGCCAGAGCTCAAGGGTTAAAACTGAGATGAAATTGTAATTTTGGGTGGTGCGATTTTCCTGTCAACGTCACAATAGAGATTTCGGTATCTTCCATGCTAAACACATTATTGGCGGTTTCCAAGCGGAAATATAAAGTTTACTCCCATCCACCATACATACACAAGCCATGGCTAACTGAATCCTCAGGTGCCCTCCAACATTTCAACCGTCCCGGGAGTTTGTTTAATTTATTTTTTATTATGCAGGACTGGGCATCCTTTTTACCAGCCTCTCTCGTGCAATGACAGCCAAATGAACACCCATCTTGAGAATAACCCGCTTAGCATGGAAGATACTGACCGCCGCATTGCTCCATGAGCGGTACGAGCACACAAAACAGATGTTTATTTGAATGTTTAGAGGTGACACGTGCAAATTTACTTGCGACGGTAGGGTAATACCGCATATAGGTAGGTATGGTGGACTCATTTGTAACAACTTGGGTTTAGAAGTTTGGATGCACACGCAGTATTCCCGCTTAGTACAGGTGAAGGCTAGAAATAGATTGAGAAGCGGCCAGCTAGAGAGCAAAAACGACCATGATCATGCATTGAGAATAATTAACATTGAACACTAGCATGAGTAGGATATGAACACTCTGAATTTAAATATCATGAAGGCTGCATTGGTTTTGAATCAACTACATGTTTGCACATGGGCCAAGCCAAGCCGCTCGAATTACTCAGAGAAGGATACCATACTAACATACTACATCACAACCATTTTAATGCATGCTGACACACAAGATAAATCATTATCCACTCCTAGCTATTTAAGCATGGCATGAGAAACTATAATATCTAATTGTCATGATAAACATGTTTACTCATAATATGCGGAATCAAGATTAAACGAGCTAAACATATTTACAAAGACGGAAAACAAGAAGAGTACATACCAGCTTCCTTTACCACAATCACTTCATCAAATTATCGTCATTATTGCCTTTCACTTGCATGACCGAATGATGTGAAAATAATAATAGTGCAAGTGTGCTGTGGACTAAGCTGGAATCTGTGAAACAGTTTATACAAAAGAGAAGACAAGGTAATATTGGCTCTTTGTTTGATCAACAATAATGCATATGAGAGCCACTCAATATTTTCATCGTGGTCTTCTCCTTCCAATGACTCAACAAAAGGAAAGAAATTCAGAGAAATACACTGAAATATTTTTGGAGTTTTTAGTTTTTTCTGAAGAAGGCAAACAAACAAAAGGAAAACGAAAAGCGAGAAAAACTATTTACACGGGAAAGCTCCCAACAAACAAGAGAAATCTTTTTGGGTTTTCTTTTAATACTACAAACTAATTAAACAAGAAAGAAAAACTGAAAAGAAGCAAAATATTTTTTGGATTTTTGAAGTTTTCAAACACACAAGAAGAAAGCGGAAATAAAACTAAACATGGATATAATGAAAGAGGATGAACACCGACAATTGGAATGAAATGTGTGAACATGAATGTAATGCTAGTGAGAAATACATACTCCCCCGAGCTTAGCCTTTTGGCCTAGCTTGGTAATCACCAACGCTGGTCGGGATAATAATCAAAGTGATAGCTCGTGGAGGCGTTTTCCGCCTCCTCCTCAGCCAGACGAGCAGCCTCTACTGCCTCATTGTACTCGTGTGCTTCCTCCTCATAAATATAATATATTTGCTTGCTCTGAAAGTCAAAGAGAGTAGGCGCAGGCAAAATAACAGAGACAACACGGTATTTATCAAATGTTAAGTTGCAATCATAATTTTAATTTTGAGCTTTGTCCCTAATAAAATCATGGCGCTGCATTGCCCTAAAGTCCAAGTATTGATCAGGTAGAACAAGATCGTTGAGGCAGGACACCTATCTTTGCAGCTACGCGAGAGGTATAAATTCTTCCATATAAATTACCATTACCCGCATTGCATTGCAGCCTACATGCAACAATTTCCCCAAGGTTATATCGCTTCTCGCCAATTAAGGCGATATGAATAATGCTCAGGGGCACAAAGCGCACTTTAATCTAACTTACCAACTATACATTTACCATTAAACAGTGCAAAGTAACGAATAGAGAGGAACTAAACACTTTTTATTCTAGCTTGCATGACTCCCCTATCCTCACCACAACAAAGGCTGCTAAGAACATATCATAGTTAGATTTTTTTGGTTCATTAAGTGAGCCCTAACATGGAATTTTGCATGCATGACAGAATTCTTCTAGAGTCATATTATAAAATTTATCATAAAGATGAAACAGAACTCTAGTAGTACGGGAATGACACTCAAACCTTTGTGTGAACGAATGGGTAAGATTATAATGTTGGGCGCACTTATCTGGGAGGAAGGAGGTGAGGTCGGTATTATAAATATATTGATCGAACTATTCCTTAATACCGGCACCCATCATAAACTCATTACATGGCCAACAACACGATTTAGCGTCGGTCATGCTCACTAAACATGTCCTTGGCTCAGTAAATGCTTGCCTTACCGAACTTCCACTTGATGATTCTCTAGAGGACTTTCTCCTAGAAGAACTCCTCCTAAAGATGTTCATTTTCCTAAGAGCAAATTTCTGGAATTTTTGGACCACAAAATTATGTCAACAAAACTTTGTAAGATTGATAGCAACTACTCATATAGATGCCTAGAGACCATATCAAGCATTCAAACTACTTGGAACTCAAAGAATTTAACATCCAAGCTCATTTTCAGTAGCACCAAGAGCAACAAAATATGCAAAATATAATCCACTAGAGCAAAAACTAATTGGAGCAATGGGAGAGTCACATACTGATACTTGTGATCTGCGTTGGGTTTTTCATGAAGAGGAACGGGTGATGCAGCATAGTATAGATAAGTATTTCCCTCAGTAAAGAACCAAGGTTTATCGAACCAATAGGAGTAGCACGCAAACCCAGTCTTCGGCGACTGCACACAAAGAAGCAAACAATTGCACCCAATGCGGGCAAGAGGGTTGTCAATCCCCTTGGACTCGTTATTTGCAAGCTCGTGAAGTATGTAGATGATAGTTGAATATTGTAAATTGAAAAATAAAATAAAATTAAATAAATGGCAGCAAGGTATTGAAGGCTTTTGTAAATTTATAAGTGAATAGACCTGGGGGCCGTAGTGTTCTCTAGTGGCTTCTCTCACATAGTAGGCATATGGTGGGTAAACAAATTATTGTTGGGCAATTGATAGAAAACAGCATAGTTATGCAATCTTTATTCACGGCAATGATCATGTATATATAGGCATCACATCCATAAGCAAATAGGCCGACTCCTTCCTGCACCTATTACTATTACTCCACCCATCGACCGCTATCCAGCATGCATCTAGAGTATTAAGTAAAACAGAGTAATGCTTGGAGAACAATGACATGATGTAGACAAAGAGAATTCAATCAATATGAATTAACCCCATAGTTTTATCCTTAGTGGCAACAACACAAAGACGTATCTTGTCCCCTTCTGTCGGTGGGATATAGAAACCCGTCAGGTTGAACCCACTACAACACACACCTCTCACTGAAGAAATATCAATCTAGTTGGCCAAACTATTTCAATAGACCGAAGAGATTTACGAAGCTATAATAATCATGCAAATAAGAATCATAATAGAAAT
Source organism: Elymus sibiricus (assembly GCA_039707655.1). Classification (NCBI taxonomy): domain Eukaryota; kingdom Viridiplantae; phylum Streptophyta; class Magnoliopsida; order Poales; family Poaceae; genus Elymus; species Elymus sibiricus. The sequence goes on from CM077665.1 coordinate 421,233,900, forward strand.
CAGAGAAGACTCAAATCTTTTTCTTGAATAATCTGAACATAAACCCACAATTCATCGGATCCCAACAAACGCACCACACAAAGTGATTACATCGAATAGATCACCGCGAAGATGCGGTGAACTTTGTATTGAAGATCAAGAGAGAGAGAGAGAGAGAGCCATCTAGGTACTAACTACAGACCTGTAGGTCTGTAGGGAACTACTAATATATCACCATGGGAGCAACAAGGTTGATGTAGAGGCCCTCCGTGATCGATCCCCCTTCCGACAGGGCACCGGAACAGGGCTCTAGATGGGCACACGGCGAAACAGAGACTTGCGGCGGCGGAAGAAGTGCTTCGGGAGGCTATCTAGGGATTTTGGGATTTATTAGAATTTATAGGCCAGAGAGGCATCGGGAGCCACCCGAGGGGGCCAGCACACAACAGGGCACGACCACCCCCTGGGCACGCCCTGTTGCATGCTCGCTCCCTCGTGCGGCCTCCAGTCTCCTCCCGAAGCTTCCAGGTCTTCTTTTGGTCCAGAAAAATCATCAAAAAGTTTCGGGGCAATTGGACTTCGTTTGGTAGTGTAAACCTGAAAAGTCAAAAGCATGCAGAAAACAACAACTGGCACTAGGCACTCGGTTAATAGGTTAGTGCTCACAAATAATATGAATTGGTAAATAATCACCCAAAAAGCATCCTAGAATGATAATATTATAGCATGGAACAATCAAAAATTATAGATACGTTGGAGATGTATCACATACCAAGGAGCAATCCCTCAAAACTGTTTCGGAAACGGAGTTCCGAGCAAAAAGATCAAAAATCTCAGGTTCGGGAGCAAGAACACGAGGGAGAGAGCAACTAGGATTTTTTTTAGAGGTAAGAGATGAAGTGGGCTGAATGGATAGGTGAGGGGGTCCCTGTGGGGTCCCCAAGGCATCTTGACGCGCCCTAGGGGGTGGTCGCGCCTTGTTGTCTTGGGAGCAACAAGTGCACCCCCTGGGTGTTTTAAGCTCAAGAAATTCTTAAATATTCTACAAAAAATCATGTAGAATTTTGCGACATTTTGAGCACTTTTATTTTTGGGCCATTTTTATTGCATGGGTAATTCAAAAATCGGGATAATCATGGCATTTTATTTTATTAAACTATAAATAACAGAGAGTAAACTATGAGTACCGAAAGTTGTGCTTACGAAATCCATCGACCACATGTCTTTCAAAAAGGATTCATTAATAAGGTTGATCAAGTCTTACTAACAAACCGTTTCCGATTGACATGAAACTGAAGAATTTTCTTATAACACTAGGTTACCTCAATGGGGATTTGCATCTCCCCAACAATAAGAATATCATATTTCTTCTTGGTAGTAGGAAGAGGAAATTTAAGCCCTCCAATAGTAATTGTCGTAACTTGGTCAATGGTATTAATATTATTCACCGAAGCTTGTGTGTTCAGAAAGTGCATTGTATGTTGTTTACCATTGACAGGAAAAGTAACTTTGCTTTTCTTGCAATCAATAACAGCCTCTGCAGTATTTAGAAAGAGTCTACCAAGGATAATCGACATGTTGTCGTCCTCGGGCATATCAATAATAACAAAGTCTGTTAAGATAGTAGCATTTGCAACCACAACAGGGACATCCTCACAAATTCCAATAGGTAGAGCAGTGGATTTATCAGCCATTTGCAAAGATATTTCAGTAGGTGTTAGATTATTCAAATCAAGTTTTTTATATAAAGAGAAAGGTATAACACTAACACCGGCTCCTAGATCACATAAAGCAGTGTTAACATAACTTCGTTTAATGGAGCAAGGTATTTTGGGTATACCAGGATCTCCCAACTTCTTAAGCACTCCACCATCAAAAGAATAATTAGCAACCATGGTGGAAATTTCAGTCTCAGGTATCTTTCTTTCATTAGTGATTATAATTTCCATTCACTAAGCATATAGAGGCATTTTCAAAATATTAGTCAAGCGAGTGCGCAAAAAGATAGGTCTAATCATTTCACCAAAGCACTCAAAATCCTCCTCGCCCTTATTCTTGGAAGGCTTTAGAGGGAATGGCATGGGTTTCTGAACCCATGACTCTCTTTCTCTACCATGTTTTCTAGCAACAAAGTCCCTCTTATCATTACGTTTATTCTTAAGATGTGGGTTATCAAGATCTTCAGCAGGTTCTATTTCCAAATTATTATCACGTTCTTTATCATTATCTGGTTGAACATGTACATGGACATCATTATTATCATTATCACTAGGTGAATGTTCGCTACCAGTCTGAGTCTCAGCATCAGAAATAGAAACATCATTATGATTCTCAGTAGGTTTTTCTATAACAGGTTCATTAGAAGCATGCAAAGTCCTATCATTTTTCTTTTTCTTTTTCTTTTTAGATGGACTAGGTGCATCATCATTAATCCTGTGAGAATCTTGTTCAACTCTTTTAGGGTGACCTTCAGGATAGAGAGGTTCATGAGTCATTCTACCCTCTCTAGTCATCACTTTAACATTATGATCATTGAGGCTATCATTCATTTCAGCAAGCAAATCATTTTGTGACTTATCAGCTTGGTCTAGTTGAGTAAGAACCATGGAAGCATGTTTACCTAGACCTTTGGCATCATTAGCAATTCTAAACAGTAAGTCACTCAAGCGATCAATCATCATAGCATTCTGTTGTAATTGATCCTTAACATAATTATTAAAATGTTCTTTCTTAACAATGTAATTATCAAATTCATACATGCATTGACAAGGAGTTTTTGTGCAAGGTATATCACTTTCATAAAATCTACAAAGAGAATTTACCTCTATTACATGTGTAGGGATATCAAGTCCATGTACTTCTTCAATAGGTGGTAAATTCTTGACGTCTTCAGATTTAATACCTTTCTCTTTCAGAGATCTCTTGGCTTCTTGCATATCTTCTAGACTGGGGAATAGAATACCTCTCTTCTTTTGAATACGTTCCAGCGGTGGTCCAAGAAGTGTCCAATCATTAGCATTCTTCAAAATATTATTCAATAATTCTTCAGTATGTCCAATAGTTCGTTCCCTGAAAACACAACCAGCACAACTATCTAGGTAGTCCCTAGAAGCATCGGTTAGTCCATTATAAAAGATATCAAGTATTTCATTTTTCTTAAGAGTATGATCAGGCAAAGCTTTAAGTAACTGGAGTATCCTCCCCCAAGCTTGAGGGAGATTCTCTTCTTCAATTTGCACAAAGTTAAATATTTCCTGTAAAGCACCTTGTTTCTTATGAGCGGGAAAATATTTTTCAGAGAAGTAACGAATCACATCTTGGGGGCTACGCAGACAACCAGGAGCAAGAGTATGAAACCAATTCTTAGCATCACCTTTTAGTGAGAAAATAAAAAGTTTAAGTATATAGTAATAGTGCATCGTTTCCTCATGGGCAAACAGGGTGGCAATATCATGCAACTTAGTAAGGTGTTCCACAATAGTTTCAGTTTCATAACCATGAAAAGTATCAAATTCTACTAAGGTAATTAACTCGGGATCAACAGAGAATTTATAATCCTTATCAGTAACACATATAGGAGAAGTAGCAAATTTAGGATCATGTTTCATTTTCTCTATCAAAGATTTTTCTTTTAGTTTACATAGCAATTTTATTAAATCATCTCTATCATTACAAGCAAGAAAGTCTCTATCTATCTCCCCATCCATAACATAAACCTCAGGTACATCACGCATATCATATCTATTAGGAGAGCTAGGCATAATAGGTGAATCATAATTTTCATCAATTTTAGCATATTCAATTGTGACGCCCCCGATCTCGACCGTACGCTAAACATACATGCAATGCGTACGACCAAGATTAGGGACTCACTGATTGATATCACAACACAACACGAGACACAAATTAAAGTCATACAGCTTCATATTACAAGCCAGGGGCCTCGAGGGCTCGAATACAAAGCTCGACAAGCACGAGTCAGCGGAAGCAAATAATATCTGAGTACAGACATAAGTTAAACAAGTTTTGCCTTAAGAAGGCTAGCACAAACATAAGCAGCGGATCGAAAGAGGCGAGGCCTCCTGCCTGGGAGCCAACCTAACTACTCCTGAGCGTCGGCACTCTCCACGTAATAGCAGGATCCAGCGGTGGTGTAGTAGTCGTCTCCGTCGTACTCCATCTCCTGGGCTCCATCGTCTGAACGCGGAAATCGTATTGAGGGGGAAAGAGAAAGCAAAGCAGCGGTGAGTACTCATCCAAAGTACTCGCAAGACTGACATCAGAACTATGCTAAGTATGCATCAGTATCAAGGAATGGGGTTATATCTGGACTAACTGCCGAAAGCAAGAATAGGGAGAAGGCCTAGTCCTATCGAAGACTAGCATCTTCAACATCTTGCAGCATTAGAAGAGAGTAGACTGGTATCTCATATATAGTCATATTATTGTAGCAATTTTATTAAGTAACCACGCCCAGAGATTCTTCCTCGACTCCCTGCGAGGAAGCAATCTCGGAGCCACATTCATTTCAAATTAAAGTCACAGTTGTAGTTGTATAAGGTCAATGTACAACTCCAAGTCGTCCTGTTACCGTGGACACGGCTATTCGAATAGATTAATCATCCCTGCAGGGGTGCACCACATATTCCCCAATACGCCTGAATCACCTCCGGCCGGACACACTTTCCTGGGTCATGCCCGGCCTCGGGATATCAGCAAGTCGTCGCCCCACCTAGGCTCAACGAAGAGGCCAGCCCGCCGGTCTAAATCCTAAGCGCGCAGGTTCGTGGGCCCACTTGCCCTTGCACTCCTGCACGATGCGAACGCGGCCGGAAGCAGACCTAGCACACTCCAGTCCAAGAGCTGTACCGTCCAGTCCAATCCGGCGCGCGCCGCTCCATTGCTGACGTCCGAAGAGCTTCGGTTGATACAACGACGCTGAGTACCCATAACTTCTCCCACGTGAAGGTTAGTGCGTATTAAGGCCAACGACCTAACTCAGATCAAGTACCCAACCCATTAGCATTTTATTAATGCGGGAAAAGCGCGACCCATGAAGTGCGGTCCATCGCCCCGCCTCGAGGATGTGTGGCAAGGGCCTCTCCTGCCCGTCCACGCCTCAACATAATCCTTTGGATGCCTTACCGGGGCATCCCACCACATCTCACACACGGGTACCCTTGGGGCCGACCCATCTCAAGACTGTCGGGAACTCAGGTCCACCTCAACCAGGGTGGTACCGCCTGTCCCTCCAGTCCCGTCTTTCACATGTAAACAATGTCAAGTTGAAGTAACTGTGTGTTTATACACCAAGTGGATATCCAAGGAATCACCCTCGATGGATCCCACTCGAGGTATGTGTATGACAAGAGTCGCTATCGATAAATGGGAAGGAGGAATCACCCTCGATACCCACGACCGATTAGCTACGCTACAGAATTAACACCGGGAGTGCTAAGTGAGGTATCACCCTCGACACTCGGTAGTAGCTCTGCAGTGCCATACTTAAGGGGTGTGCGGTGATGTGAGGGGGCTGGCTCGTCGGTCGGTTGACCGAGTCTTCGGGTCTTCGAGTCGTCGATGAAGAAGCACGGGCAACTGGGACTAAGGGGGGTCACTGGGGATTCATTGATCAACCTATACTAAGCAGTTGATATGATTGCAGGTATAGTAGTAGTTTATCAAAACAGGCTATGCATCAGAATAGGAGCTAACTAATACAGTAGCAAAAATCTAATGCAAGAATAAGAGGGAAAGGAATAGGCGATATCGGAATGCTCAAGGGGGGTTTGCTTGCCTTGCTGCTCTGCTACAACAAGACTGGTCATTAGGGGCGTTGTCGTACTCGGCAGCAGCGGCAGTCTCAGTGGCTACCGGAGAGAAGAGGGGGAAGAAACAATAAATACAGGCAAACAGATGCAGCATGATGCATGACATGGCAATACGCAGTGCTAGGGGTAGTCTAACGCAGTACTACACGTACCAGACGGAGCGGGAGAATATCTGACGATATTTCCCGAGTCTTGGGATTTATCGGACAGACGATCCGGAGGGGAAAAGTTCCATGTTCATCATGCTAGGAGCATGTGACAGATGAATGGATGGCATATTAAGGTTCGTGGGATTTTTCTGATCAACTTTCATGTATAAAGTTTTTTCATCTGAGCTACAGATTATTTACTATGATTTTTCAAAGTTTTAATCATTTTCTGGAATTAACAGAATTAAATTAATTCGAAAAATGCTATTATAAGGTCAGCATGATGTCATCATGACATCAGCAGTCAACAGCACAGTGGCCAGGTCAAACCTGACATGTGGGGCCCTCCTGTCATTGACTCATATTTATTCCAGTGTTTTAAATTAAGCTAAACAGATTAATTAACAGGTGGGGTCCAATTGTCAGTGAGTCATTAGGCTAACTTAATTATTTTTATTAATCTAATTACTTAATTAGCCAGCAGACAGGGCTGGCCCACATGTCATACACAGAGGGGAGTCGGGCCCCACCTGTCATTGACTGGTCAAGCCCAGTCAGCAGGTTGACCTGGTCAACGGTCAACCAGGGGGCTCGGGGCCCACGGGTCAGTGACCCTGCGGGTGGCCCCGGCCCGGCCAGGTCAGCGGCGGCCGGCGTTCGTCGCCGGAGGAGCTCCGGCGAGCTCCCGAATCGCGGGGAGGCTCGGAAATCGCGTGTAGTGCACCAAATCGGGCCATTCTTCTTGCGTTCGAAAGCTGAGGTCGTCGCCGTTCCATTTCGGGCATCAGCAGCTGCTACGGTGGTCTGTGGCGTCGCCAGCGTCGAGGTTGGCGGCGGTGAGCTTCGGGCGTCGATGGCAAGTGGCAAAACAGGGCGCAAACGAGCGAACTAGCGGTACTACGCGGGCCTACGCGGTGTGTGGAGTCGAACGGTAGCGACGGCGGGACCAAAAGGTCACCGGAGGCTCGCCGGCGTTGAGCTCAGGCGGAGCCGCGTTCGGGCATGACGGGGAGAAGGGGCTATGGCGGCGGATACGCTCAGGGAAGAGAGGGGAAAGACGCGGGGCCTCACCGAGAGCCTACAGGTGAGCAAAGTGGGCGCGGGGGAGGCTCGGTGTCGCCGGAACGGTCGTCGGAGTGCGGCGGCGATCCGAGGAAGAAGACGATGGCGTGGGGACGATGCAGGGCTCCCGGGGCTCGGGCTTGTGGTCGAGGAGGACGGGGTGGTCGGTGCGGTTCTTCCTGGCGCGACGGCAAGGCGCGGGAGGCACGGTGGCCGCGTCTAACCGTTGGCCATGGCGGTGGCGGCGCTCGGGAGAGGGAGGAGCAGAGGAAGGAGAGGGGGGAAGTGAGCGAGGGAGAGGCCAGGGAGGCTCGGGGTGTCGCCCTTATCCTCCACGCGGGCGCGGGCGCGCGGTCGACCGCGAGGAGAGGGGGGCCTGGCTGTGGGCGCGCGCGCGCGCAGAGCGCTCGACAGCGAGCGGGGGTGAGCAGTGCGGGAGGAGGGAGACGGCGCCAGGCGGGCTGGGCCGGCTACTGTTCCGCTCGGCCTAAGTGCACAGTCCACTTTTCCTTTTTCTTTCCCTTTTCCTTTTATATTTTCTCCACAGCTTCTGTTTTACATTATTTTGAGCTACTAAATGATTTTTGCAAAGTGTGAAAATTGGCACATAAATCAAGCACCAAATCAATAGATGGCACAAAAGTCTGGGGCCACAAGGAGTTATCTAACCATTTTTAGAAATTGAAAATGGCCAATTTAATTGCTGCTGGACCACTAACTTAATTCTCAGAGGCAATTTGGGAATCCAAATGATGTTCGTTTTATATTTATAATTACCAGGTGAATATTTGTAACCCAGAGAAGATTTTTATTTACTGGTTTTTGCAAAACTTTTAAGTTTCACTTTTCAAAACAATTGGAATAGCACAGGAATTTGAAATTGCATTAGATTCCAAAAGTGATCAATCTTGGATTATTAAAAGCATTAGCCTAATCTCTTGGTTCACTGTAGCTTAATTACCAAGATCACTGTAGCATGGATCCAGGGTGTCACAACTCTCCTCCTCTAACAAGAATTCTCGTCCCGAGAATTAAGAGGTAGGGTAAGGGAAAAAGTTCTGGTTACGAAGTTCTAACGGATCTCCTCGTCTTTGTTGTTCTTCTCGAAGAAGTTGATCCATTCTTGTTGATGTATCCATTACTCTGATTCAGGTCAATCTGATGGATTCGTCACCCTTTCGGCGGGATCTTCATCGTCCTACGAATGCGATAAGGGAGAAAACTCTGAAGAATGCATCCATACAAGGTTGGGCATCTGACGGCGAACTCAGGGAGGAACACAAGATTTATTCCTCAAGTTAAGACTCGAGGAATCACTAAGAGCAAAATGCGATGGTGTAAAAGTTTCAAACGGGTAGGCAATCATTCGATGCCTGATCAGATGAAGAAAAAAAGGGGGGGAAGTTCAGAGCAACGAGAATAAATATCGCGTCTGATATTAGAATAGATCATCCCTTGGACGGTGGCTCGGGAATTACAAACGAAGCCAAGTGCAAAGGATATTTTGGAATCAAAGATGTACAGGAAAGTCAGGTTTCGATCCTGTGGAACTATGGGTTATGGGCCCATCATGTGGATTAAGAGTAGGAAGAGCGGTGACATCTTGCACGGTCATGCTAGCAAGACATGTCAGAGGATAGTCTGTCAACTATGTTGGCAACAATGTCGGTACCAAGGGCGGGGGACGAATAGAACCATTTTCCTGCTCGTAGAAACGAGGCGGACCAATAGGCAAAGTTCTCATCCACCGGCGGTTACCGGAATGTTATCAACAATAGTAACAGGATCTTACTGACAGACTTGTTCACCGAGGTGTTTACCTAAGCAGAGAATTATTACTGCTTAGATCATATAATCTCAAGAAAGGTTAAACAGACCAATGGAAAGGAAAATGTGGTTATACTCAAGTTTTAGGAGTATATCTTTCCCAAGGAAAAATCAGAGCACGATATACATGACAGGATAGCAAGTAGATAACCATTTAGGTAAAAGGGGCGAGGAAAATCCATGACATGCCCATACAATGGGGTTTGAATAATTGATCAAGAAACAATTAGCATTGAGCTTACATTATTCCTTTTGGTGATCGATATACCACATCCATGCTTCGGGATAGCAATGATATGGTGTTTCGAGTAAAGGATGGAGTTTGGATACACAAAGGAACCAGTAGGAACAACTTATAAAATAAGTCTTACAATTCCCTCATGGAAGAATGGCAACCCTAGCTGAACAAAGCATTATAACAATAGGTCATCCAGCCAGGTGTGCTAGCTACAACATCACCTTATCGAGTAATAAAGACCAAAGTTATAATTCTTGATAATGTTCCAACCATCATATCTGTCCGAGATTCAGATCTGGTTGGTGTCAGGATACTTCAGACATAGAAGGCCTGAGAAGAATAGGATGCAACACAGATCTACGAGATGATGTTGCAAGAATCTCGGAATGAACGACAGAAGCAAGACTTGAATCATTAGCCAGACTACAAGACATCTGAACACAAGGTCAAGACATTCATGCCCACATGGAAGTTTCTAGAATGGAGGGCAATCAAGTTCTGATTGGGGATCATCATAGAGGATATCAAAGTTCCATGTGTAAGTCTGGACTAGGACAAATCAAATCAATCAGTGGTCTGGCGTGCTAGGAAATACATATGGAGTGAAAGTAGCAAATCTATCAAACCATAGAATACTTCGCACATGCCTGAATGAATTGGGACGATTCCGAGGAAGCGAGACATAATTTTCCCATAAGCACGGTGGCAAAATGCACGTGAACTTATAGAAAAAAACACTTCTTTTATCAACCATATTCTTCATGAACTAGGCACAAAGATAATGCTTTCAAGGTTTCCAACACTAGCTTAAATGTTCATCAAGAACCACGAAGGAGATGAGGATGTGGCTGATGGGCTCAGCAACAATTCGTTGAGATTTCCACAAAGATGGATTTCCACGATTGAGTGAACAAGGTGATGCCATTGGTCAAACAAGATGATATAATGATGAATGTTCAAGAAAAACATCCACAATTAAACATTGATCAAAAAGTGCACCCGGAATTATAGACCAAGCGGCACGATCAATGTTAGAATGGTGATTCAACAACCAACACACTAAGAATGAAATTACCACTCATCAACTTTGAAGTAATAGGAATGCTAGAAGTATTGAATTCACAATTCACAGTTCACTTGTCGGTACTCCGGTTAGAAACAATCACGGGGACCAAGAAATGAATGGTGATGGTAAGGAGTATCACTATATAAAGAATTCTTAAGAGATGGTGAAATTCTCATGACACCATTGACATAAGATATGGCATTATGCCAAGGTATAACAGAACATAAGTTGGATATCAAGGAACTCAAGTGCAACACAGAACATTAATAAGTTTGCGTTGGAGGGAAGGCGAAAATGTTGTCGATGATATCAGAAATCATCGAGGGGTAAGGATGGTATTTCCCACCATGAATTCGATTGATACTTGGAAGAGCTCCAAATGTTGATGATGATCACGACACATTTGTCGAGAAGCCTCTTGAAGGTGTAATCGATCAGCGACGACATCAAGCAAAGAAATGATGAAGCGAAGGGTGGTCGGAACCACAGTTTAGAGTGCTAGCTCAGAGTCGAAATTGCCTTCAAGACAACCAACATGACGTTGCAAACTCGATGTAAGCTTAGAGCACTGTTGGAATTGTGTCCCGGGGATGAAGGATATAAATAGCATGGTCAAGCCTTAGCATGACGATGATGGTGTAGTCTAACAGCTTGGAAAGACACGATCCAGTACAAACTCATATGCAAAGGATATTACTAAGAGTTGTTGAATCGCAATGCAGACTCGATTCAATTATCGGTGTCCTTGTGTGTCCAACAACTCAGAACACGAGGAAAACGAAATCAGTGAAGGAAACATAGCTGATGAGGAGCATTATAGAAGCTATGTAGTTCCATGATTTTCTCGAGATACCAGGGGTAATACTCGGATGTAGATCAGAATTAAAGCTTGGACCAATGTATTGATCTGCAGAAGACAAGTTCTTAAACTGGTCTAAAGATGGGATCAAAGAAGAACAATCATGGTCGGAACCACGGTTGTAAGGTATCAAATCACAGATACAAGGTCACATCATACAAAGAGAAAGATTATTGTTACGAGAAGCTCCTATGATAAGATCAACATCGCTTCCATGGGCATGAGCACAAAGTTCAAGGTCGACTCCCACTTCATCAATGCATCAACTTCCATTTACTCCTCGCCTTTGATAAAGTTGTAGTTTTGAAGGATTATCTGGTAGAAGACCAGAAGAGTATGACTCGTGAAAACAATCGGGTTCACACGAATTAAGGAAGGCATAGGTCCAACCCATCGGGGCATCTTAGGAACATATACCACAAGCTTCAAGAGTAATTAACACATGCTCGAAAGTAGAGCAGTGTTGACAACAGCAGAGGATACAATTTTACCAAAGGCATTTAAGTATCAGGGAGAGAACTCACAGGATTTGAATGCGAAGGATACTATCGGATAACAACCTAGCAATGGGTCTGACGGTTCACAACGGAGCTGATGTGAGTATCGGTACTCAATCACAGGAAGAGAGAATGCAAGGCATCGGAATATAGAACTCCTGAACAATTTGATGCTTAAATAACAAAGGAATTATGATTTCCAAAACGAAGGATCAGCAGCAGACGCTCTGATCAAGGGTGGATAAGTTGAATAGACTCAGAGGCACAATCGATCAAGGTTTGATTTGCCGAGAACCAGCTCATGCTTGAAAAGACGTCTGAGCTGAAAAGATAATTTATAAGGTTCGACCGATGACTGCGTGCATTCACACACACAGGTTGAATCCATTAGATCAGATGACGATCACAAAGGATTTAATGAATATTGCTAGACATATGAAATTAATCATAATGCAAGCGGGTAAGGAAGGTCAAGAGCAATAGGCTACTACAGATTTCGGAGGATCGAACAGTATTTCGAAGAATTTTGCGAATCACATGATCAACTAGCGACGAACGAATCCCCGGTAAGTAAGAGGAACTATCCGTAAGGCTTTCATGCGATAAGGAACTGCCAAGCAGTAAGCTCAAAAGGATTCTCGAAACAACGGAGAGTATTTCGGGGCACCTTGTAATAACAAGAGCAACGGGGAATTGTTGTATGAATGACAGTTGTATGCAGTTATCCATAGGGGTTGACGGTGGAAGGAATCGCAAAAGCAATGAACACAAGTTCTCGGAAGAACATCGGAGAGTATCTTCAGAGTCTTCTATTGAATCAAGCCATCATCTGTAATAAAGGGCTCTCCGGTAGGAAGTAGTTACGAGATCCTAAAGTTAGAGTTAATAAAATCTTTAACCCGAAAGAGAAGAGAGATCAGAACCCAGAGTATAGACGAGGAATAAAAGATCCTAATACCACCCGATTGAGATGTGGGCCCGTAAGCCACACAACTATGTTAGTAAAAGTTTTCCAAATACTAGACTCAACTTCGGCCAAGGAGTTGGAAAGGGGGCTACCTACAGGCAGTTGGCTCTGATACCAACTTGTGACGCCCCCGATCTCAACCGTACGCTAAACATACACGCAATGCGTACGACCAAGATTAGGGACTCACTGATTGATATCACAACACAACACTAGACACAAATTAAAGTCATACAACTTCATATTACAAGCCAGGGGCCTCGAGGGCTCGAATACAAAGCTCGACAAGCACGAGTCAGTGGAAGCAAATAATATCTGAGTACAGACATAAGTTAAACAAGTTTTGCCTTAAGAAGGCTAGCACAAACATAAGCAGCGGATCGAAAGAGGCGAGGCCTCCTGCCTGGGAGCCAACCTAACTACTCCTGAGCGTTGGCACTCTCCACGTAATAGCAGGATCCAGCGGTGGTGTAGTAGTCGTCTCCGTCGTACTCCATCTCCTGGGCTCCATCGTCTGAACGTGGAAATCGTATCGAGGGGGAAAGAGAAAGCAAAGCAGCGGTGAGTACTCATCCAAAGTACTCGCAAGACTGACATCAGAACTATGCTAAGTATGCATCAGTATCAAGGAATGGGGTTATATCTGGACTGACTGCAGAAAGCAAGAATAGGGAGAAGGCCTAGTCCTATCGAAGACTAGCATCTTCAACATCTTGCAGCATTAGAAGAGAGTAGACTGGTATCTCATATATAGTCATATTATTGTAGCAATTTTATTAAGTAACCACGCCCAGAGATTCTTCCTCGACTCCCTGCGAGGAAGCAATCTCGGAGCCACATTCATTTCAAATTAAAGTCACAGTTGTAGTTGTATAAGGTCAAGGTACAACTCCAAGTCGTCCTGTTACCGTGGACATGGCTATTCGAATAGATTAATCATCCCGGCAGCGGTGCACCACATATTCCCCAACATGCCTGAATCACCTCCGGCCGGACACACTTTCCTGGGTCATGCCCGGCCTCGGGATATCAGCACGTCGTCGCCCCACCTACGCTCAACGAAGAGGCCAGCCTGCCGGTCTAAATCCTAAGCGCGCAGGTTCGTTGGCCCACTTGCCCTTGCACTCCTGCACGATGCGAACGCGGCCGGAAGCAGACCTAGCACACTCCAGTCCAAGAGCTGTACCATCCAGTCCAATCCGGCGCGCGCTGCTCCATTGCTGACGTCCGAAGAGCTTCGGCTGATACAACGACGCTGAGTACCCATAACTTCTCCCACGTGAAGGTTAGTGCGTATTAAGGCCAACGACCTAACTCAGATCAAGTACCCAACCCATTAGCATTTTATTAATGCGGGGAAAGCGCGACCCATGAAGTGCGGTCCGTCGCCCCGCCTCGAGGATGTGTGGCAAGGGCCTCTGCTGCCCTCCACACCTCAACATAATCCTTTGGATGCCTTACCGGCGCATCCCACCACATCTCACACACGGGTACCCTTGTGGCCGACCCGTCTCAAGACTGTCGGGAACTCAGGTCCACCTCAACCAGGGTGGTACCACCTGTCCCTCCAGTCCCGTCTTTCACATGTAAAGAATGTCAAGTTGAAGTAACTGTGTGTTTATACACCAAGTGTATATCCGAGGAATCACCCTCGATGGATCCCACTCGAGGTATGTGTATGACAAGAGTCGCTATCGATTAATGGGAAGGAGAAATCACTCTCGATACCCACGACCGATTAGCTACGCTACAGAATTAACACCGAGAGTTCTAAGTGAGGTATCACTCTCGGCACTCGGTAGTAGCTCTGTAGTGCCATACTTAAGGGGTGTGCGGTGATGTGAGGGGGCTGGCTCGTCGGTCGGTTGACCGAGTCTTCGGGTCTTCGAGTCGTCGATGAAGAAGCAGGGGCAACTGGGACTAAGGGGGGGTCACTGGGGATTCATTGATCAACCTATACTTAGCAGTTGATATGATTGCAGGTATAGTAGTAGTTTATCAAAACAGGCTATGCATCAGAATAGGAGCTAACTAATACAGTAGCAAAAATCTAATGCAAGAATAAGAGGGAAAGGAATAGGCGATATCGGAATGCTCAAGGGGGGTTTGCTTGCCTTGCTGTTCTGCTACAAAAAGACTGGTCGTCAGGGGCGTAGTCGTACTCGGCAGGAGCGTCAGTCTCGGAGGCTACCGGAGAGAAGAGGGGGAAGAAACAATAAATACAGGCAAACAGATGCAGCACTATGCATGACATGGCAATACGCAGTGCTAGGGGTAGTCTAACGCAGTACTACACGTACCAGACGGAGCGGGAGAATATCTGACGATATTTCCCGGGTCTTTGGATTTATCGGACAGACGATCCGGAGGGGAAAAGTTCCATGTTCATCAAGCTAGGAGCATGTGACAGATGAATGGATGGCATATTCAGGTTTGTGGGATTTTTCTGATCAACTTTCATGTATAAAGTTTTTTCATCTGAGCTACAGATTATTTACTATGATTTTTCAAAATTTTAATCATTTTCTGGAATTAACAGAATTAAATTAATTCAAAAAATGCTATTATGAGGTCAGCATGATGTCATCATGACATCAGCAGTCAACAGCACAGTGGCCAGGTCAAACCTGACATGTGGGGCCCTCCTGTCATTGACTCATATTTATTCCAGTGTTTTAAATTAAGCTAAACAGATTAATTAACAGGTGGGGTCCAATTGTCAGTGAGTCATTAGGCTAACTTAATTATTTTTATTAATCTAATTACTTAATTAGCCAGCAGACAGGGCTGGCCCACATGTCATACATAGAGGGGAGTCAGGCCCCACCTGTCATTGACTGGTCAAGCCCAGTCAGCAGGTTGACCAGGTCAACGGTCAACCAGGGGGCTCGGGGCCCACCGGTCAGTGACCCTGCGGGTGGCCCCGGCCCGGCCAGGTCAGCGGCGGCCGGCGTTCGTCGCCGGAGGAGCTCCGGCGAGCTCCCGAATCGCGGGGAGGCTCGGAAATCGCGTGTAGTGCACCAAATCGGGCCATTCTTCTTGCGTTCGAAAGCTGAGATCGTCGTCGTTCCATTCCGGGCATCAGCAGCTGCTGCGGTGGTCTGTGCGTCGCCGGCATCGAGGTTGGCGGCGGTGAGCTTCGGGCGTCGATGGCAAGTGGCAAAACAGGGCGCAAACGAGCGAACTAGCGGTACTACGCGGGCCTACGCGGTGTGTGGAGTCGAACGGTAGCGACGGCGGGACCAAAAGGTCACCGGAGGCTCGCCGGCGTTGAGCTCAGGCGAAGCCGCGTTCGGGCACGACGAGGAGAAGGGGCTACGGCGGCGGATACGCTCAGGAAATAGAGGGGAAAGATGCGGGGGCTCACCGAGAGCCTGCAGGTGAGCAAACTGGGCGCGGGGGAGGCTCGGTGTCGCCGGAACGGTCGTCGAAGTGCGGCGGCGATCCGAGGAAGAAGACGATGGCATGGGGACGATGCAGGGCTCCCGGGGCTCGGGCTTGTGGTCGAGGAGGACGGGGTGGTCGGTGCGGTTCTTCCTGGCGCGACGGCAAGGCGCGGGAGGCACGGTGGCCGCGTCTAACCGACGGCCATGGCGGTGGCGGCGCTCGGGAGAGGAAGGAGCAGAGGAAGGAGAGGGGGGAAGTGAGCGAGGGAGAGGCCAGGGAGGCTCGGGGCGTCGCCCTTATCCTCCACGCGGGCGCGGGCGCGCAGTCGACCGCGAGGAGAGGGGGGCCTGGCTGTGGGCGCGCGCGCGCGCAGAGCGCTCGACAGCGAGCGGGGGTGAGCAGTGCGGGAGGAGGCAGACGGCGCCAGGCAGGCTGGGCTGGCTACTGTTCCGCTGGGCCTAAGTGCACAGTCCACTTTTACTTTTTCTTTCCCTTTTCCTTTTCTGTTTTCTCCACAGCTTCTGTTTTACATTATTTTGAGCTACTAAATGATTTTTGCAAAGTGTGAAAATTGGCACATAAATCAAGCACCAAATCAATAGATGGCACAAAAGTCTCGGGCCACAAGGAGTTGTCTAACCATTTTTAGAAATTGAAAATGGCCAATTTAATTGCTGCTGGACCACTAACTTAATTCTCAGAGGCAATTTGGGAATCCAAATGATGTTGGTTTTATATTTATAATTACCAGGTGAATATTTGTAACCCAGAGAAGATTTTTATTTACTGGTTTTTGCAAAACTTTTAAGTTTCACTTTTCAAAACAATTGGAATAGCACAGGAATTTGAAATTGCATTAGATTCCAAAAGTGATCAATCTTGGATTATTAAAAGCATTAGCCTAATCTCCTGGTTCACTGTAGCTTAATTACCAAGATCACTGTAGCATGGATACAGGTTGTCACATCAATTTCTCTAGATCTAGCCATATGAGCATCAAGCAATTCACCAAGTCGCACAGTTTCAATTTTATCAAGCATAGTAGTAGCATCATCATAAGTTTCATGAAATTCATAAGTAGCATCATCAAGTACTTCTGACATATCAGAACGAATAACAAGCGGTGGTGTCATAAGCTGATTCAAAACAGTAGGCGAATCAAAAGTAGAGCTAGATGACAGTTCCTTAAGTTCACTCGTCTTAGAGGGTATGATCTTGGTTCTGGTATCTCTCATATTCTTCATAGTGACAATTGGATATCCTCAAGTGAACATAATAAATAGAGCTATGCTACCCGGCAGCGGGAAAATGGTCTTGATAACCCACAAGTGTAGGGGATTGAAACAGTCTTCGCTGGTAGTATTACACCCTAATATATTGATTCAACACAAGGGGAGCCAAAGAATATTTATTGGTCTTAGCAGTTGTGTTGTCAATTCAACCACACCTAGGATTTCCTCTGTAACAAAAGTTTAGTTGCACAACAAAATAGTAATAGGAACGGTAACAGTAACAACAGTAGTTTTGTAGTGATTGTAATAGCGGTAGCAAAAATAATAACTTAGCAAGAATCTATATATAAAAAGCATAGGACTCAGAGCGGTGATGGATAAGTATATTGGATAACATTCATCATGTAACAGTTACATACTAGAGCGACACAGAACTAGCTCCAACTCATCAATGTAATGTAGATATCTATTTCGTATATGGTCATACGTGCTTATAATAAGAACTTGCATGACATCTTCTGTCTTACCCTCCCGTGGTAGTGGGATCCATAAGGAAACTAAGGGAAATTAATGCCTCCTTTTAATAGAGATCCGGAACAAAGCATTAACACATAGTGAATACATGAACTCTTCAAACTACGGTAATCACCGAAAAGAATCCCAATTATTGTCACCTTGGGGTATGCGGATCATGACATGTAATAGATGCATATAACTTGCAAGATAAGATCCAAAGCACTCTCATATTCATGAAAACATAATAGGTTCAGATCTAAAGTCATGGCACTCGGGCCCTAGTGACAAGCATTAATCATAGCAAAGTCATAGCAACATCAATGTCAGAACATAGTGGATACTAGGGATCAAGCCCTATCAAAATAACTCGTTTTCTTTATCACCTTGCATTCGTTTTCTTTGTTTCTTTTTAAAAATGTTAAATTTATATTTATTTTTGTTACTTTTGAACACATGTATACTTTGTCATATATTTGTGTACATTTTATATATATGAGAAATATTTATTCTAAATGACTAATGTTTTTAAATATCTGATTAACATTTTTGTCAAATATATGATTTGATTTATATTTTTCTCATAAACATTGCAACT
Source organism: Elymus sibiricus (assembly GCA_039707655.1). Classification (NCBI taxonomy): domain Eukaryota; kingdom Viridiplantae; phylum Streptophyta; class Magnoliopsida; order Poales; family Poaceae; genus Elymus; species Elymus sibiricus. Next base: position 421,252,105 of record CM077665.1, read on the forward strand.
TTTAGCTATACATCTAAACCTTTTTGTACACGTTTAGCATTTTTCAAATACATGATTAACATTGTTTGAAATACATTTTTCTGAAAACTTTTTATATGTTTTTGAATTATACGATTTTATTTTTCGCTATGAAATTTTTTCTTTAAATTGTATAAATATTTTTTTATCTTACAAACTTAGTTCTGAAATATGTGAAATTTTTCAAAATGTAATGCACATTTTTATGAATGATGCAAAAAATATTGATTTACACGAACATTGTTTTACATTGTAGATCTTTTTCCAAAAATTTCGTGTAATTTGCTTCAAAAGTGTGAACATTTGTAAATTTTATGTTACATGTTTTTGAGTCGTATAAAATATTTTATGGAATTTCATTTTTTTTAGATTGTATTATGCCACATACATTTTTCTGAAATGTGCAGACATTTTTTAAATGTCATGAATGTTTTTCCGCATGTTATCAAGGTTTCTGTAAATTTACACTAACAAAAGTAATTACACGGTTTGACAAATTTTAAATTCGCGATGAACATTTCTAAAAAAATAAGCACATTAAGTTTTCTGGAATATATGTATTTATAATATTTTCGAATATGAAAGGATATGGTTCCCGCCAATTGTGGGAGTGGACAAATCGGACTACTTCCAACAACTCATGGACAGAGTTCTGAGTAGGATCAGATGTTGGAAAAAAAAATTACTATCCTTTGGGGGTGGGGAGAGAAATCTTGATCAAAGTTGTTTTGTAGGCTACCCCTTCCTATGTAATGTTAGTTTTTAAGCCATCTAAACTAGTGTGCAATTCAATCACCACGGCCATATCACGATATTGGTGGGGTAGATGATGACTGAAGAAGCACATGCACTGGTTGCTTGGTGGAAGATATGTATCCGAAAAAAGATAAGAGGGGCTTTTGGAGATTTACATTGTTTCAACTTGGACCTCCTAGCAAAAAATTGTTCGCGGCTCCTGTCAGAGCCTGAGTCTCTGTGTACAAGGACGTTGAGAGTAAAATATTTTTCGGATGGGGTTCTCCTAAATTATAACCTGAAGAAAGGTAGTTCATACACGTGGCAGAGCTTATGGAAGGTGATCCAAACCTTCAAAAAAGTGTGCATATGGAGAGTGGGGTGATGGAACACAAATTACATATTGGACAACCCATGGATTCCTTGTAGCCTAACCAGGAAAGTGATGACGAGAAGAGGCAATATTGTGCTCACTAAATTATGAACTCGTAAATGCTGATGCGAGAGAATGGGATGAACAACTCAGAAGGGATGTCTTTTGGCCCATTGATGCACAACATATACTTATTATCTCTCTTGCTTTGGGGATGATGGACGATTGTGTATCATGTCGCTTCAGTAGGAACAGAAATTTTCAGTCAAAACAGTGTATCACTTAGAGTGGGATTACCAATATGGACGAAAGTTGAGCCAGACAAACTCAGATGAAGCCTCAAGTACTAGTCCCATTTGGTCGACCCTATGAAAATTACGTGTGTCAACAAAAATTAAAATCCAGTGTGGAAATCGTTGCATGGTGTTTTACCTTGCCGCGGAGTCTTGGCCAACCGTCATATGATCATAAGTTCTGAATGCCCTTTATGCACTGCCAACTGTGAAAGTATACGGCACGCCTTCTTGTTATGCCCCATAGTGGGTCAGATTTGGCTCATCCTTGAACTGGGACATATGGTGAATGACCTATGCTTGCAGGAAAGGAATGGGAGACCTATTATCCGTGAATTTATTTTGACTCGTCAAGGAGATATGCCACTGATAGCGGATGTGAACCATAATGGTCTCATAGCTAGGGCCGTGTGGTATGTTTGGTGGGCGACGGCGTGTCACACATGGAAAAATTCTTGCTAAAGTAGCAAGATTGGCACATGCTATCTCCACTTTAGAAAAGAATTTTTCAAGGGCAAGGAAGAAAGATAGCAACCAGGCACTATGGATGGAAAAAACCTAAGGAAGGCTTCATAAAACCGAGCGGGGATCCAACGTTTGACTCGGACAAGGGCTCAAGAGGCACCGCTAGAATTATACGTGCTTCGGGTGGCTTCTTCCTAGCGGCGGCCTATAGCGGCATTCCCTTTGTCGAGGACGTTGCGACAGCATAGGCATGAGGACTCATAGACGGCCTCATCTTGGCGAGTGATATGTGATGTAACAACTTGATAATTGAAGCGGATTGCATGGAGGTCATTGAAGTGATGACAAATATGGTCATTCCTTGAACCAGATGCGGCGATTTACAAGCAATGTACGTTCTTATGTCGTAATCTTAATCCGGTTAGTTTCCATTAGTGCCCTAGGGAGGTCAATGTGGCGGCGGATGTTTTAGCTAGCAAATCAGAGGACTCTCGAGCTATTGTTTGGCAGATGGAGCCTCCGGATAGATGTACTAGCAAATGTTGTAACTCTATTTTCACATGAAATATAAGCCGTCATGGTGGCATTTCCTAAAAATAAAAAAAGGACGACTATGGTTCAGATATTCTCGTCCTGAAACTTCATTGATTGATGTAGGCATTAGTGTGATGCTCTGTAGTGGAATGTTTTAACAGGAGGAATAGGTTGAAACTTCGGTACGATCGATCGCTTTGCTTGCTGTGAACGGCAAGTCAGTTTGCAGGATTCCGATGGCACCGATCGACCATTAACTCGATTCCTTGTGGCGCGCACCGCAACGGAGTAAAAGGAGCCATGAACCATCACAGGCACAAGCCAATAGAACAAGGTGGTGATGTGTCCTGCAAACAAAACATAAAAGGCGACGTGTGGGGAAAAAGGTGAAAAGCTGAGTGTTTTTTTAGGTGCTGTTGCAGTTGGGTCTGAGTGGTGACCCGGTCGACAAGTGCAGCAGCGCATGCCAACGCTCCTCGATCCCTTGCGTTGCGCACCCGTCGTATCGGCTGGCGCCTTTTCTACGTGGCAGCAACCCAGGAATCGCCACTGGTATAGTGGTATGGTGAATTCAGCTGAGCACTGGTGTCGGTCATTTGCTGTGTTTGAACGGTTCAGGATTTTTCAGTAAACCGTGGAAAACTTTGGTAGTACTGTACAGAATACAGTATACATGTGCAGGAAGATTCGAGTTCAGAAAACAGCATGCCGTTCTCGTCCTCAATGACGTCTCAGTCTCGGGCAGTGGAGATGCGTCCTCTGCATGATTGATTGCTGCAAACATGGTGAGTGCTTCCTGCCGATCACCAGTATGTATCGCCTGGTCACGCGGGTCTAACAGTGCAACTATAACTAGATACTCTGCAAGTTAAACCTTGTGCACTCGAACTAGATTGTCTGTAATCATTCAGTGTTCTGAAGGTACTAGGCGAATTGCTTAACTGTAGCATAGGAGTACCACACTGATCATAATCGTGACAGCAAAGTTGTTTGGCATGCATGGATTGTACTACGCTAGTGGCAATACCAAAGCCAAAGCGGCAAAACAGTCCAGTGCCCACGACATATCTAAGAGCCAGCCAAGCCACGTAATAATCTTCCACGGGCCACAACATAGTAGAAAACGACGTGCGCAGGTAAACGGATATGCATGCATCCACTTGACACCTGACCTCAGGGCCGGCTAGCTGGTGCACCTCGCCGTCACAGGATTCGACATAACATAGAAGATGCGTGGAAAATAAATAAAATATCACCGGCAGCTCTCGAAGGGCATTTTTTCCAAGCTAACTAAAAGAGACGAATATCTCTGGCTGAAACGTCACTGACAAGCAGGCCCTCTCTACGACCGCAGAGGACGAAGCTGCGAAGTGCACGGCGAGGGAAGGGGCCGGTCGTGGTAGGGCTCTCACGCGTACGGGGTGCATGTGGCGACGTCGGCAGCGTGTGCGTGCGTGCATGCATGCATGCATGCCGCCGGCCGGGCTGGGCGGGGCGGCCGTGTCCATGCCTCGAAGTTCCTAAAGATCATTAGCCTGCCTTGCGTGTGTGGGAATATCGACTCGAAGCCCATGAGCGATGGATAGATGCAATGCACAGGCCCTTCGCTTTCACAGTTTTAAAACTGTAGCACTGGACGACATCCACCGCCAAAAACACATGGTGGGAGCCTCCTATCATTTTTGCTTTGGGCCCTGGGATAGGCATCTCAGTCAAGTCTCAGCCGACGTACCCTCGTCATCTTGTCTCTCGGTCAAGTCTGACCCCTTCGATTTATTAATCTTTTTACCAAAGAACTTTCATTATATTCATCTTTAATTATGATAGTACAACGAACACCAGAAATAATAAAAATTACATTCATATTCATAAACCACCTAGCTACGACTGCAGTCTACAAGCATTGAAACGTGCGGTCGTCATCATACCTTATTCGTTGGAGCCAGGCAAAATTTATAGTAGACAATCCAGAAGTCATCGTGCTAAGGCTTCATAGAACCATTGTACCAGAACAACAATCGACGCTTGGTGAATAGACACGCAGATTGAAAGGATCCAACTTCAAGACACATGAGCATAGACAAACAAGGATTATATCTTAGTAGGTCCATCAAGACAACCACCGGCTGAATCCTGCTAAATCCATCGAAAACGCATCCCTGCACACCCTTCGACGATGCTAGAAGCAGCATCGAGATGGAGGCTAGACTGGGATAATGTTATTTCATTTTTAGAAGCCGTCACCGTCTCACCTTCTTAGATAGGACACAAAACCTAACAAAACTCAAAAAAACATCAAGAAACGGAGTGCTCTCACCGGTAAAGGCCGAGATGCACCGCGGCCATAGCCCTAAGGCCATCGGAGACGAGGCAGATTGACGGCGCCGCCAATGTTAGGTAGGAACCCTAGTCTCCTGTTCTCTTGGGAGGAAAAGACTCTCCTCCGATTTACTTATTCCATTGTACTACGTAGTAATAAACGCATTGGAATTGGTGGTCTCGAAAGTCAGTGCTGCTGTCTGGCCGATTTCAAACTGCTCGTGGCCCTGTTTACACCGTGTACGTCCTTGAGAGTTTTCCAGTACGCGCCAGCCCTGCCAGAGGATCGATGCCGCTAATTAAATTTGCTCGGATTTGTTAGATCTTTCCCATACGTACGTACGTGACAAATTCTTGCTGTAACTTGGATCTATTGCCGCGTGCGGCTTCCATCCTCCAGATTACAGATCAGGGGAAGGGAGGGAGTGCATTGCTGTAAAGAGTTTGGTCATATCCATGGACCAAAAGGGGGCTTGCGCTCGCACCTTTGGCGTCTTTACCATAGGCACGTATGCCAAAACCTTATCAGGATATCCCTCCTTTTTCGTGCAAAGCACAACTGCCTTTCGTTTCCATTTCCGCCGGATTATGCCAACCATGGGAGCACCGGTGGAGTAAAGACGGGGCCGTAGGCGAAGCTCGTCATAAAGGCTCTCGTGCTCTTTTCCGTGACTCCGGCCGCGGCACTCCACTTGCCCGGCCGAAACCGGCGCGCGCGCGGCAGCTCAAGCACACGCTCTTTCCGGAACTGTTTCGTTGGCAAGCCGAGAAGATGGACGACCATTATGTTACCGGTTGGCATCTGTCGCCGCATCATGAAATTGGGAAATGGCAAGCAGCGGTGCAGCACCATCAATCCATCGCGCCTGATGCGCACTAGCTTATTGCGAGACAAGAGGGAAGGTGCTCCGCTGAGCACTTGTCGACAGAAAATTACATAGATGGCGCATAACGTAAACATTCTCGAACATGAGAAACTGTACGAAATGATATTTCATACATAAAAATACATTATCTCTACTGTCACGACTACAATACAGAGCTCGGTAAGGACATCTCTAACGATGACCCTCAAACAATCCGCAACCGTCCGGACCGTATGGTCTGGACGTATTTTACCATCGAACATGGTCCTGCATAGGTCCACACACTAATCCGGACGTGCTTTAGAACGGCCGCTCCGCATTGACGCCGGCCCAGAGCGGACGCGACCTCTCATTGTCGGCATTGAAGCGGCGCGCTGGCCGAGAGAGTGCCGTCTGCGGTACGCCCGACTGAACACGCCTCCTCGCCTCATTCAAAAGGTTGCAGAGTGCGTGCCTTCCTCCATTATAACCGTGTGTTTGCCGAGAAATCTATTCCGGCTACACGTTCGTTCACTAGCTGGTCGGCATTAAACACAACACCGGTTTGTTCCTCACGTTCGCTCGCTATTTAAACAAGGCTAGATGCTGGGTGAAGAATCACACCACACCTCCGCTCTTCATCTCCTCTTTGCACCATATTCTTCACACTATCCATGGCATTCGACGAGTGGGAAGAGGATTTCTCCAGCACAAAAGCCGGCTGGGAGACCATCGAGCCCGCCGGATACAAGCCAGGCAACTTGCTTCTACACTTCCCTCGACGCTCCAAGAGGAGCAAGTGGCCGCTCCAAGTCGACGCGTGGTTCAACAACTCGCCGTGCCAAGCCAGCTCACGGAGGAGTGGCGAGTTGTTGCCGTGGACGAGGCCCGCTCCTCCTGCGCCATCCGTCGTCATGCCGCCAACATATGTGGAACTGCACCCTGCCGACGGAGAAAGAAGCCGGCTACGTCGAGATCGACGAAGTGGTGACCAACACGTCTGCGGCCGCCACCAATAGCGAGCAAAAGTAGAACATTGGAAGTCATCACCGCTTGGGTCCCAGAAAGGCCACCGCCGACCCGTCGCCCACGTCCACAGCCAATATCCTGCTCGCTAGCAGGCCACCGTCATCGTCCCCCCTGAGGGAGTCCTGGTTTAAGGGGTCCTCGGGAGGCCGACCTCATTCTTATGGGCCGGACTATATGGGCCGCTTGCCGAGCATTGGATTGATCGAAGACTCTATCTCCAGGAAGGAAGCTTCGAGAATCGTGGCGTGTCCTCCACGTTTGGAGTAGTGAATAGGCATGTTTATCCCTTCGACGTGTAACCGACCATGTGTAAACCCTAGGTACCCTCGGCGTCTATATAAGCCAGAGGGTTTTAGGTTGTAGGCCAGAAGAACTCATATAGGGTTTTAGTCATTCGATCTCGAGGTAGATCAACTCTGTAACCCTTATACCATCAATATAATCAAGCAGGACGTAGGGTATTACCTCCATAGGAGGGCCCGAACCTGGGTAAACATCGTCTCCCTCTTCTCCTGTTACCATCGATTCTAGTCTCACAGCTCAGGACCCCCTACCCGAGATCCGCCGGTTTTGACACCGACACCCCCCCCCCCCCCGGTGCAAAAACCATCCTGAACCCGTGCTTCATGGAAGCGGACCTTCAATGAACGGCGCTGCCGAACAAAGAGAAGACGAAGGCTCTTCTTCCTCTCTCGGTGAAGCACATACCTCCAGGACTCCCGGCAGTATGACGAGCGGGCTGTTGAACATGGTAAATACATGTCGTTGAGGAGAGGGTTGCGGATGACACGTTGCTTCATTTTTCAGGGCTCATGGCCGGCCTGGGATGGGATACGAGCGTCGACAGTCATTTTAGTCTAGGTTGTGAGTCCGGTCTAGTTTACATATGTGTAAATATAATAAATTTGCTCTGATTTAGATGAAAATCATCCGATTTTATGTAAAAATCATCCAAGTATGAATGAATATCGTTCGTTTTGTTTCAGTCTGCAAAAACTAATAATTCATTTTCGTCAATATCTATTTGAAATGTAAGTGGACATATGCGGCTAGCTTTGGATGGCCGGCTCCCGCATGTGTGTCGGCGGACTGATACCTCTTGTCTGCGGACGGATGCCGAAACAAATTTACGAGCCAACGTTGGAGATGCTCTAAATCAAAAAATAAAACACACCGACTGTCACAACCCTAGTCTGGTAATGCCTAGGATAGCCTTGCCATGTTTTCATCATGTTTAAATTTCTTTAAACTTGAAACGGGGATTGATCAAAACCCTAACATTAAATTAATTCAACTAGGCAAATTTAAATCTTTTCAATCAACCAAAAATTGCCTTAAAAAATGTTCACCATGTCTCGAATAATATTAGATATTCTACCAAAAATGCTGCATATTTTTAAGGTCGTGTTTGGGGCATTGAATTAAGTCTCTAAAATTTTAAATTGGAGTTATTAAATCCTATAAATATTTTTATATCTCAAAATATTCTGAAACTTGTTGTGTGACATTGATATATTCCATTTAGTCCACATAATAATTCTCAGACGCTACTAAAATAATTTGGTTTGAAAACCACATTTAAAACAAACCTGCAAAATTAGATACAGAAACAAATAAGAAAAGAGAGGACGGAGAAACTTACGAGCAGCACACGCAGCCGGTCGAGCCCACCAGGGGCAGGGTCGTCTTCCTCCTCTCGCCAGGAAAACGAGAGGCACGTGCCCGATGCATGGCCACGCGCAGGCCACCTCTTGCCTATATGCCTCCTCCTCGACCCGACTAAAGCCGCCACACACCCCTGACCCTCTTCCCCTCTCTCCCGTGCCTATCCTTTCCTCTGTGATCTCTCCTTCGCAGCCACCACAAGCCGTTGGAGCGCGCCGTCTCCATAGCCGCAGCCGTCGTCGCCCCGTCGCCCCATGTCTGTGTCTGCAAGATTCACCACATCATTGCACATCTCCTCATACAAGAACCCGAGCTCGGAGGCCCTGAATCACCGCCAACAACCTCGTTTCCACCTCGGTCTGCGACGACCGCCGCCGTGATTTCCCCGCCTCCAGTACCTCCCCGAGCACTCTGATAAGCTCTATGAGTCCGCTCTGAGCTAGCTGAGAGGGGAAAGTAGCATAGAGGGGAGTGCCTAAAGGGAGCGGTATGGTGCAAGTGCAATCAAACAGGTGCCGAAAGGCCAAAAACAAACATTAAGATAAGATAGGTGATACAGTCACGTACATGTTACCTAGGGCAAAAGTGCGACTTATATCAAAACACAAACAAATAAAAACAAGCATCACACAACATGGTTCCATTTGAACCATCACATGGACTCGACTTTTCATAGGTAAACACCTAGCTTAACCATCCTAGAGGGTTATGGGGTTGGGCATCTACTCTAGAGGTGCTTGCCTTAGTTCTCTGACTTGAATCCTCGCCCGTTAGGATCTTCTTCTATCGAGTCTTCGGGGTCTTCCCCAAGTGTTACCATGTCTCTTGCCATTGTTCGATGAAACGATCCGAGTTGGGACCTGAAGAAACTTCCACAACTTCTTATTTGGTGAGCTGATAGGGCGAAGGTGGTTCCTCATGGCTGTCATTGACTTGGTCTTCCATTGTCTTCCTGATTATAGCAATGTCTTTTGTCTTCGAAGGCGTCGAGGGCTCCAGGTAGGTAACCTTTATGCAATGACATTAACAAGGCATGGTAAAGGTCCAACTTGTCGGTTACGTTGATGACAACATCGTCACCAAGAGAGGGGAATGAAGAGAACCGTTTTTGTGCCCACTATGGTGAGGCGGACCAATGGCGAGGTTCTCATCCGCCGGTGGTTGCCGATACAACAACGGTAAGGACAGGGTTGCTCTGTTAGCGATGTATGTCATGATCTTGCATATCTTACGCCCTGATCACGGTACGCCAAGGTTGCATCATCATGTGGCAGTGTCGAGGGTGTCACCATCTTTTGAGTCTTAACGTCCTCATACCTTGAGAAGGTATCTCCTGTTGGTGTCGTCTTGTCCTGGTGTCGCCAACCTTGTGTTCAAAAGATGTGGGCGAAGGTCTGGCAAGGTGGCTTCCTTCCAGGTTATCCATGTTGGAAATATGCCCTAGAGGCAATAATAAATTAGTTATTATCATATTTCCCCGTTCATGATAATAGTTTATTATTCATGCTAGAATTGTATTGACCGGAAACTAAATACATGTGTGGATAATAGACAAATACTATGTCCCTAGTATGCCTCTACTAGACTAGCTCGTTGATCAAAAGATGGTCAAGGTTTCCTGACCATGGACATGAGTTGTCATTTGATAACGGGATCACATCATTAGGAGAATGATGTGATGGACATGACCCAACCGTTAGCATAGCAAATGATCGTTCAGTTTATTGCTATTGCTTTCACTATGTCAAATACACGTTCCTCTGACCATGAGATCATGCAACTCCCGGATACCGTAGGAATACTTTGGGTGTATCAAACCTCACAACGTTACTGGGTGATTATAAAGGTGCACTACAGGTATCTCCGAAAGTGTTTGTTGAGTTGGCATGGATCGAGATTGGGATTTGTCACTCCGACTATCGAAGAGGTATCTCTGGGCCCTCTCGGTAATACAACATCACAGAAGCCTTGCAAGCACCGTGACTAAAGAGTTAGTTGCAAGATGATGTATTACGGAACGAGTAAAGAGACTTGCCGGTAACGAGATTGAACTAGGTATTGGATACCGACGATCGAATCTCGGGCAAGTAACATACCGCCAGACAAAGGGAACAACGTATGTTGACATATGAGGTTCACCGATAAAGATCTTCGTGGAATATGTAGGAACCAATATGAGCATCCAGGTTCCGCTGTTGGTTATTGACCGGAGAGTCGTCTCGGTCATGTCTACATCATTCCCGAACCCGTAGGGTCCGCACACTTAAGGTTCGATGACGATTTAGTATTATATGAGTTATGTGATTGGTGGCCGAAGTTTGTTCGGAGTCCCGGATGAGATCACGGACATGACGAGGAGTCTCGAAATGGTCTAGAGGTAAAGATTCATATATTGGAAGGCTATATTCGGACGTCGGAAAGGTTCCGAGTGATTCGGGTATTTTTCGGAGTACCGGGGAGTTACGGGAATTCACCGGGAGAAGTAATGGGCCTTATTGGGCCATACGGGAAAAGGAGAGGCAGGCCACGTGAGGAGGCGCGCGCCCCCACTTGCCCAAACCGAATTGGACTAGGGGAGGGGGCGCAACCCCCTCTTTCCTTTCCCTCTCCCTTCCCCCTTTCCTACTCCGTATGGGAGGTGGAATCCTACTAGGACTAAGGAGTCCTAGTAGGACTCCCCACACTTGGCGCACCCCTAGGGGGCCGGCCTCCTCCCTCCCTCCTTTATATACGGAGGAGGGGCACCCCTTGGAGACACACAATTGTCCCATAGCCGTGTGCGGTGCCCCGATCTCCGTTTTCCACCTCGGTCATGTTTTCGGAGAGCTTAGGCGAAGCCCTGCCGGAATCACTTCACCGTCACCGTCGCCACGCCGTCGTGCTGACGGAACTCATCTACTTCCTCGACGTCTTGCTGGATCAAGAAGGCGAGGATCGTCACCGAGCTGCACGTGTGTAGAACTCGGAGGTGCCGTACGTTCGGTACTCGATCGGTGGAGCTCAAAGGATTGTTCGACTACATCAACCGCGTTGTGAGACGCTTCCGCTAACGGTCTACGAGGGTACGTAGACACACTCTCCCCTCTCATAGCGATGCATCTCCATGGATAGATCTTGCGTGAGCGTAGGAAATTTTTTGAAATTCATGCTCCGTTCCCCAACAGTGGTATCCGAGCCAGGTCTATGCGTAGATGTGTTTTGCACGAGTAGAACACAAGTGAGTTGTGGGCGTGGGTGTATACATATTGCTTGCCGTTACTAGTTGTTACTTGATTCGGCGGTATTGTGAGATGAAGCGGCCCGGACCGACATTACGCGTACGCTTACGCGAGACAGGTTTCACCGCTACGTGCACTCATTGCATAAAGGTGACTGGCGGGTGTCTGTCTCTCTCACTTTAGTTGAATCGGTTTCAATGAAGAGGGTTCTTTTAGAAGATCGAAAAGCAATCACTACACCACGTTGTGGTTTTGCGTAGGTAAGAACGGTTCTTGCAAACCCGTAGCAGCCACGTAAAACTTGCAACAACAAAGTAGAGGACATCTAACTTGTTTTTGCAGGGTATGCTGGTGATGTGATATGGTCAAAGACATGATGTGATATAAGTTGTTGTATGAGATGATCATGTTTTGTAAGTTATCAGGCAACCGGCAGGAGCCTTATGGTTGTATCTTTATTGTATGCAATGCCAACGCTATGTAATTGCTTTTCTTTACCGCTATGAGTTAGCAGTAGTAGTAGTAGCAATAGCCGGCGAGACGACCACGACGCTGCGATGGAGATCAAGGTGTCACGACGCTACGATGGAGATCAAGGTGTCACGACGCTACGATGGTGATCAAGGTGTCAACCCGGTGACGATGGAGATCATGACAGTGCTATGCTGATGGAGATCAAAAGCACAAGACGATGATGGCCATATCATGTCACATATATATTGAATTGCATGTGATGTTAATCCTTTTATGCATCTTATTTTGCTTAGGACGACGGTAGCATTATAAGATGATCCCTTCACTAAATTTCAAGATAAGTGTTCTCCCCTAGTATGCACCGTTGCGAAGGTTCGACGCTTCTAAGCACCACGTGATGATCGGGTGTGATGGATTCTTTCGTTCGCATACAACGGGTGTAAGCCAGTTTTACACACGCAGAATACTTGGGTTAAACTTGACGAGCCTAGCATGTACAAACATGGCCTCGGAACACAAGAGACCGAAAGGTCGAACATGAGTCATATAGTAGATATGATCAACATGAAAGATGTTCACCATTGATAACTAATCCACCTCACGTGATGATCGGACGTGGTTTAGTTGATGTGGATCATGTTACACTTAGACAACTTGAGGGATGTTAATCTAAGTGGGAGTTCTTAAGTAATTTGATTAATTGAACTTCAATTATCATGAACATAGTCTAAATAATCTTTGCAATTTTATGTTGTAGATCAATAGACCGCGCTGTAGTTCCCCTGTTTTTATTATGTTCCTAGAGAAAACAAAGTTGAAAGTTGATGGAAGCAACTATGCGGACTAGGTCCGTGATCTGAGGATTGTCCTCACTGCTGCACAGAAGGCTTATGTCCTTAATGCACCGCTCAGTGAAATACCCCTACGGCTTCGTCTGAGGACGTTATGAACGTCTGGCATATAAGAAAAGATGACTACTCGATAGTTCAGTGCGCCATACTTTACGGCTTAGAACCGGAGCTCCAAATATGTTTTGAGCAACACGGAGCATATGAGATGTTCCAAGAGCTGAAAATTTGTTTTTCAAGCTCACACCCGGGTCGAGAGGTACGACACCTTCGACAAGTTCTATAGCTACAAGATGGAGGAGAACAGCTCCGTTAGTGAGCATGTACTCAGAATGTCTGAGTACTTCAAACACTTGAATCAAGTGGGAGTTAGACTTCCGAATAAAGTGGTGATTGATAGAGTTCTCCAGTCACTATCACTAAGCTACTGGATCTTCATGATGAACTATAAACATGCAAGGGATAGAAGATCCTTAAGCTATTCGCGATGCTACAATCTGCGGATGTAGAAATCAAAAAAGGGAGCATCAAGTGTTGATGGTTAATAAGACCACTAGTTTCAAGAAGGGCAAGGGAAAGAAAAGGGAACTTCAAAAAGAACGGTAAAACAGTTGCCGCTCACGCAAAGAAACCCAAGGCTGAACCAAACCCGAGACTTAGTGCTCCCATTGCAAAGGGAAATGTCACAAGGAGCGGAACTTCCCCAAAGTAACTGGCAGATAATAAGACTGGCAATGTCAACAAAGATATTTGATATACATGTTATTGATGTGTACCTTACTAGTACTCGTAGGAGCACCTGGGTATTTGATACTTGTTCAGTTGCTTGCAACTTGAAACATGGAGCTTCGGAATAAACGAGGGCTAGCTAAAGAACGAGGTGACGATGTGCATTGGAAGTGTCTCCAAGGTTGATGTGATCACCATCGCCGCGCTCTCTCTACCTTCAGGATTAGTGATGAACCTAAATAATTGTTATTTGGTGCTTGCGTTAAGCATGAACATTATATCTGATAGTGTTTATTGCAAGACGGTTATTCAATTTCAGAGAATAATTGTTATTCTATTTGGATAATATCATTGATGATCATGCACTTAAAATGAAAGGTTTATTGAATCTTGATCGTAGTAATACATATGTTCATAACACGAATGCCAAAAGATAATGATAGTACCACATATTTGTGGCACTACCGCTTAGGTCATATCAGTGTTAAACACATGAAGAAACTCCATGCAGATGGGTTTTTAGAATCTCTTGATTATGAATCATTTGAGACATGTGAACCGTGCCTTATTGGCAAGATGACTAAAACTCCATTCTTCGGAACAATGGAGCGAGCAACCAACTTATTGGAAATAATACATACCGATGTATGCGGTCCGATGAGTGTTGAGGCGCGCGGTGGATATCGTTATGTTCTCACGTTCACAGATGATTTGAGTAGATATGGCTATGTCTACTTGATGAAGCATAAATCTGAAACATTTGAAAAGTTCAAAGAATTTCAGAGTGAAGTAGAGAACCATCATAACAAGAAAATAAAGTTCTTACGATCTGATCGTGGAGGAGAATATTTGAGTTACGAGTTTGGCAATCACTTAAGACAATGTGGAATTGTTTCACAGCTCACGCCACCTGGAACACCACAGCGTAATGGTGTGTCCGAACGTCGTAATCGTACTCTATTAGATATGGTGCGTTCTATGATGTCTCTTACCGATTTGCCACTATCATTTTGGGGTTATGCATTAATGACAGCTGCATTCACTTTAAATAGGGCACCGTCTAAATCCGTTGAGACGACACCGTATGAACTGTGGTTTGGCAAGAAACCTAAGCTGTCGTTTCTGAAAGTTTGGGGATGCAATGCTTATGTCAAAAGGCTTCAGCCAGATAAGCTCGAACCCAAAGCGGATAAGTGCGTCTTCATAGGATACCCAAAGGAGACCGTTGGGTACACCTTCTACCACAGATCCGAAGGCAAAGTATTCGTTGCTAAGAATGGATCCTTTCTAGAGAAGGAGTTTCTCTCGAAAGAAGTGAGTGGGAGGAAAGTAGAACTTGATGAGGTAATTGTACCTCCTCTGGATAGTAGTACGCCACAGAAAGAAATTTCTGTGACACCGACACAGACCAGAGAGGAAGTAGATGATGATGATCATGAAGCTTCGGATCAAGTTGCTACAGAACCTCGTAGGTCAACCAGGACACGCTCTGCACCAGATTGGTACGGCAATCCTGTCTTGGAGGTCATGTTGTTAGACAACGGTGAACCTACGAACTATGAAGAAACGATGGCGAGCCCGGATTCCGACAAATGGCTTGAGGCCATGAAATCCGATATTAGATCCATGTATGAGAACAAAGTGTGGACTTTGGTAGACTTGCCCGATGAACGGCGAGCTATTAAAAATAAATGGATCTTTAAGAAGAAGACGGACGCTGATGGTAATGTCACCGTCTATAAAGCACGACTTGTTGCTAAAGGTTATCGACAAGTTCAAGGAGTTGACTACGATGAGACTTTCTCACCCGTAGCGATGCTAAAGTCTGTCAGAATTATGTTAGCAATTGCCGCATTTTATGATTATGAAATCTGGCAAATGGACGTCAAAACGGCATTCCTTAATGGATTCCTTAAGGAAGAATTGTATATGATGCAACCGGAAGGTTTTGTCGATCCTAAAGGTGCTAACAAAGTATGCAAGCTCCAGCGATCCATCTATGGACTGGTGCAAGCATCTCGGAGCTGGAATACTCGCTTTGATGAAGTGATCAAAGCGTTTGGGTTTATGCAAGTTTATGGAGAAACTTGTATTTACAACAAAGTGAGTGGGAGCTCTATAACATTTCTAATAAGTATATGTGATTGGAAATGATGTAGAATTTCTGGAAAGCATAAAGAATTAATTGAAAGGAGTTTTTCAATAAAAACCTGTTTTTGAGTTACCACGGTTTGGGCATCGAGATCTATAGAGATAGATCAAGACACCTGATAAAAGATTTTCACACACCTTGATGAGATTTTGAAGAAGTTAAAAATGGATCAAGTCAAAAGAAATAAGTTCTTGGCTGGTGTGAAGTGGAGTAAGACTTGAAGATCTAGGTAAAGGTTGTTTACATGTTAGGCATCAAAATCTATAGAGATAGATTGAGACGCCTCATATGACTTTCACAAAACATATACCTTGACAAGATTTTGAAGAAGTTCAAAATGGATCAGTCAAAGAAGGAGTTCTTGACTGTGGTGAAAGGTGTGAAGTTGAGTAAGACTCAAATCTCGACCACGGCAAAATAAATAGAATGGATGAAGGTTATCCCCTATGCCTCGGCCGTAGGTTCTATAAAGTATGCCAAGCTGTGTGCCTTGCCATGTGTCTGGCAAAAGAGGTACCAAAGTGATCCAGGAGTAGATCACTGGACAGCGGTCAAATTATCCTTAAGATGACTAAGGAAGAATTTCTCAGGAATAGAGATGATGAAGAGTTCATCGTAAGGGGTTACGTCGATGCAAGCTTTAAACACTGATCCGAAAGACTATGAGTCTCAGACCGGATAAGTATAGTGGGGAAATCTTTTGGAGTAGCTCCAAACAGAGTGTGGTAGCAGCATCTACATATAACATAGAGATTTGCCAAGAACACACGGATCTGAATATTGCAGACCCGTTGACTAAAACCTCTCTCACAAGCAAAACATGATCAGCTTTAGAACTGATTAAGTATTAATTACATGGAGATGTAATCTAGATTATTGACTCTAGTGCAAGTGGGAGACTGTTGGAAATATGCCCTAGAGGCAATAATAAATTAGTTATTATCATATTTCTCCGTTCATGATAATAGTTTATTATTCATGCTAGAATTGTATTGACCGGAAACTAAATACATGTGTGGATAATAGACAAATACTATGTCCCTAGTATGCCTCTACTAGACTAGCTCGTTGATCAAAAGATGGTCAAGGTTTCCTGACCATGGACATGAGTTGTCATTTGATAACGGGATCACATCATTAGGAGAATGATGTGATGGACATGACCCAACCGTTAGCATAGCAAATGATCGTTCAGTTTATTGCTATTGCTTTCACTATGTCAAATACACGTTCCTCTAACCATGAGATCATGCAACTCCCGGATACCGTAGGAATACTTTGGGTGTATCAAACCTCACAACGTTACTGGGTGATTATAAAGGTGCACTACAGGTATCTCCGAAAGTGTTTGTTGAGTTGGCATGGATCGAGATTGGGATTTGTCACTCCGACTATCGGAGAGGTATCTCTGGGCCCTCTCGGTAATACAACATCACAGAAGCCTTGCAAGCACCGTGACTAAAGAGTTAGTTGCAAGATGATGTATTACGGAACGAGTAAAGAGACTTGCCGTAACGAGATTGAACTAGGTATTGGATACCGACGATCGAATATCGGGCAAGTAACATACCGCCAGACAAAGGGAACAACGTATGTTGACATATGAGGTTCACCGATAAAGATCTTCGTGGAATATGTAGGAACCAATATGAGCATCCAGGTTCCGCTGTTGGTTATTGACCGGAGAGTCGTCTCGGTCATGTCTACATCATTCCCGAACCCGTAGGGTCCGCACACTTAAGGTTCGATGACGATTTAGTATTATATGAGTTATGTGATTGGTGGCCGAAGTTTGTTCGGAGTCCCGGATGAGATCACGGACATGACGAGGAGTCTCGAAATGGTCGAGAGGTAAAGATTCATATATTGGAAGGCTATATTCGGACGTCGGAAAGGTTCCGAGTGATTCGGGTATTTTTCGGAGTACCGGGGAGTTACGGGAATTCACCGGGAGAAGTAATGGGCCTTATTGGGTCATACGGGAAAAGGAGAGGCAGGTCACGTGAGGAGGCGCGCGCCCCCCCCCTTGCCCAAACCGAATTGGACTAGGGGAGGGGGCGCAGCCCCCTCTTTCCTTTCCCTCTCCCTTCCCCCTTTCCTACTCCGTATGGGAGGTGGAATCCTACTAGGACTAAGGAGTCCTAGTAGGACTCCCCACACTTGGCGCACCCCTAGGGGGCCGGCCTCCTCCCTCCCTCCTTTATATACGGAGGAGGGGCACCCCTTGGAGACACACAATTGTCCCATAGCCATGTGCGGTGCCCCGATCTCCGTTTTCCACCTCGGTCATGTTTTCGGAGAGCTTAGGCGAAGCCCTGCCGGAATCACTTCACCGTCACCGTCGCCACGCCGTCATGCTGACGGAACTCATCTACTTCCTCGACGTCTTGTTGGATCAAGAAGGCGAGGATCGTCACCGAGCTGCACGTGTGTAGAACTCGGAGGTGCCGTACGTTCGGTACTCGATCGGTGGAGCTCAAAGGATTGTTCGACTACATCAACCGCGTTGTGAGACGCTTCCGCTAACGGTCTACGAGGGTACGTAGACACACTCTCCCCTCTCGTAGCGATGCATCTCCATGGATAGATCTTGCGTGAGCGTAGGAATTTTTTTGAAATTCATGCTCCGTTCCCCAACAATCCACGAAGATTACAAGGAATCCTGTGGTTAGGGGCATAAGGGTGCTAGCGACCATTTGCAAAGTTTTGAAGAAGTACATAAGGAGAGCCAAGAGAAAAATGGTGGGATTTCTAAGGCAAAAATCTACGATTTTCTAAAAACTTAGAAGAGGTAAGAAATATAGAAGTTTTAGCAAATAAGTTTCGTATGGTTCAAAAATAGTTTTTCACCTAACTAACGTCCATCCTAACTAAGGCTTCCTAAAGTCATGATGACTCTGATACCAGCTCTGTGGGGACCCCGACTCATAAGTCGAAGCCTCCGAATGCACGTGCACAGTGATCCCAAGATCAATGCTCACTGAACACACAGAGCTGAATAACAAGAGTCTTACATCCATTACATACTGTCTTACACAAATATGACCATTATGGTCAGGTCTTACATAGATAGGGCCATGAAGGCCAAACATCAAATAAAGCAGTCACAGCGGAAATCTTCAACGATAACTTGGACCCATGCCATCTGCCTTAACCCTACACGCATTCTGACTGAGAAGCGTCCTAATTCGCATGGTCGTCATGAAAGACCTCTTCGTCAATTTCATGTTCTTTCATGCCTGGCCAAGTAAATAGCCAGGGACAAGCCAATGAGTACTTTTAAATGTACTCGCAAGCAACCCATGATTGGATCGAAGTAAACATGCATTGTGTAACACTAAGTGCGTGTTTTTGTGGAAAGCTAGTTTTGAATGCAATATCATGTCCTATCATTTTGCAAATCACGCTTCATGAGGTTACATATATCAATATAAGCAGAGTTTGAAAAACTCTAATATAATCATCTCATCAAGTTATCTGACTTAGTTCAAGGATCTCCTTCACATACACCAAGTTTGTAAAACACTGGACATAGTTTAAGCAGCACCACCCAACTGTCCTTGACCGTGGACACGGCTATTCGAATAGTTTGACACTCTACAGATGTTGCACACTTTACCCACCAGAATCGGGGAACTTCCATGTCATCCACGACTCGCGGTAATTTAGGTACCCGAGGTAGGCACCCGAACAAAACCTTTCTCGAGACGCTACTAGCCTTGAGCCCACTCGTTGGTACCTGGCCCTCGTGTCAAGACCTCGTACGAGAGGACAAATACATGCCTTAATCAAGAGGATAAATACATCTTGGTCAAGACCAACAGCACAATGACACGAGGGGACACAACGGTGTGCCCGGTGTTTGTAAAGACAACCATAGCCATCCATTCAGGCACGCCCCCGTGTCGAGAGTGAACACTTCACTCCCGCCACTAGTAATGCAGACTCCTTGCCAGTAATGAGCAAGGTACTCAATTAAGCCCCATCCCATAAAGGGCTAGAGTGGTTGTACATGTAAGGTTGGGACGGTTGATACGTCTCCAACGTATCTATAATTTTTTACTGTTCCATGCTATAATATTATCATTCTAGGATACTTTTTGGGCATTTATTTGTTGATTCATATTATTTTTGAGCACTAACCTATTAACCCAGTGCCAAGTGCCAGTTGATGTTTTCTACATGTTTTTGGCTTTTCAGATTTACAATACCAAACGAAGTCCAATTGCCACGAAATGTTTTGATGATTTTTTTCTGGACCAAAAGAAGACATGGAAGCTTCGGGAGAATACCGGAGGCCACACGAGGGCCCCACAAGCTAACAGGGCGTGCCCAGGGGGTGGTCGTGCCCTGATAGCTTGTGGCTCCCCCTCGTCTCCTAACCCCGTATTCTGGCCTATAAATTCACATATATTCCAAAAACCCTAGGGGAGCTTCCGAAACACTTTTTTCGCCGTCGCAAGTCTCCGTTCCGCCACGATCTCATCTGGAGCCCTTTTCCGGTGCCCTGCCGGAGGGGGGATCGATCAGGGCCTCTACATCATCCTTGCTGCTCCCATGGTGAGTAGTTCACCACAGACATACGGGTCCGTAGTTAATACCTAGATGGTTATCTCTCTCTATGTTCTTCATTGCCATGATCATCGCGATTCCCGAAGAGATCTATCTTATGTAATCACTCTTTGCGGTTCGTTTGTTGGGATCTGATGAATTGTGGGTTTATGTTCAGATTATTCATGAAAAAGATTTGAGTCTCCTCTGAATACTTATTTGATTCTTATTTGCATGATTATTATAGCTTCATAATTCTCTGTGACCTATCAATTTAGTTTGGCCAACTAGATTGGTTTATCTTGAGTGGGAGAGGTGCATTATAGTGGGTTCAATCTGGCGGTGCTCTATATCCCAGTGACATAGTAGGGGACAAGACACATCTTTGTATTGCTGCCACTAAGGATAAAATGATGGGGTTCATTCATATTAATTGAGTTTACTTTGTCTACATCATGTCATCGTTCTCCACGCATTACTCTGTTTGTATGAACTTAATACCTGGAGAGGCAAGCATAGAAGCGCTCTTGAAGTGGAGTAATAGTAATAGATGCAGGCAGGATTCTGATACGTCCATTTTGCATCATGATTTCCTACTGTTATTTATAATGTTTTTATGCATAATAATGCTTTAGGGAGTGATTCTAATGCCTTTTCTCTCATAATATGCAAGGTTTACACAAAGACGGAGAATACCGACAGCTGGAATTCTGGAAATGAAAAAGCATATCAGAGATACCTATTTTGCACATCTCCAAATAAGCTGAAACTTCACGGAGAATTATTTTGGAATATATGAAAAATACTGGAGCAAATAATTACCGGAGGGGGCCCACCTGGTGAGCACAAGACACCAGGGCGCACCAGGCCCCCTAGGCGCGCCCTGGTGGGTTGTGCTCAGCCCAGCCCACCTCCGGTGCCCATCTTCTGGTACTTAAGATCTTTTGACCTAGAAAAAATAAAGAGTGGACTTTTGGGACGGAGCGCCGCCGTCTCGAGGCGGAACTTGGGCAGGAGCACTTTTGCCCTCCAGCGGAGCGATTCCGCCGGGGGAACTTCCCTCCCAGAGGGGGAAATCGAAGCCATCGTCATCACCAACACCCCTCTCATCTTTGGGAGGCCAATCTTCATCAATATCTTCAATAGCACCATCTCCTCTCAAACCCGAGTTCATCTCTTGTGTTCAATCTTTGTACCGGAACCTCAGATTGGTACCTGTGGGTGACTAGTAGTGTTGATTACATCTTGTAGTTGATTACTATATGGTTTATTTGGTGGAATATTATATGTTCAGATCCATTATGCTATTTAATACCCCTCTGATCTTGAGCATGAATATTATTTGTTAAGTAGTTACCTTTGTTCTTGAGGTCACGGGAGAAGTCATGTTGCAAGTAATCATGTGAATTTGATATGTGTTCGATATTTTGATGATATGTATGTTGTGATTCCCTTAGTGGTGTCATGTGAACGTCGACTACATGACACTTCACCATCTTTGGGCCTAAGGGAATGCATTGTGGAGTAGTTATTAGATGATGGGTTGCTAGAGTGACAGAAGCTTAAAGCCTAGTTTATGCGCTATTCCGTAAGGGGCTGATTTGGATCCAAATGTTTAATGCTATGGTTAGATTTTATCTTAATACTTTTCTCGTAGTTGCGGATGCTTGCGAGGGGGTTAATCATAAGTGGGAGGTTTTTTCAAGTAAGAACAGCACCCAAGCACCGGTCCACCCACATATCAAATTATCAAAGTAGCAAACGCAAATCAAACCAACATGATAAAAGTGACTAGATGAAATTCTTGTGTACCCTCAAGAACACTTTGCTTATTATAAGAGATTGTTCTCGCCTGTCCTTTGCCACAAAAGGATTGGGCTACCTTGCTGCACTTTGTTTACTATTACCTTTACTTGCTGGTTACCAATTATCTCGCTATCAAACTATCTGTTACCTACAATTTCAGTGCTTGTAGAAATTACCTTGCTGAAAACCGCTTGTCATTTCCTTCTGCTCCTCGTTGGGTTCGACACTCTTACTTATCAAAAGGACTACGATTGACCCCCTATACTTGTGGGTCATTAGAGTCGGTCTACTTGTTTATGGAGTGATGCCTATATACACATGATCATTGTCGTGAATAAATATTGCATAACTATGTGCTTTTCTATCAATTGCCCAACAGTAATTTGTTTACCCACCGTATGCTTTCTTCGAGAGAGAAGCCTCTAGAGAACACTATGACCCCCGGGTCTATTCATATATAAATTTACAAACGCTCCTATTATCTTCCTGCCATTATTTACTTTTTATTCATTTTGCAATTTATAATTATCAACTATCATCTACACTACTCATTTGCTTGCAAGTAACGAGTCCAAGGGGATAGACAACCCTCTTGCCCGCGTTGGGTGCAAGTGTTTGCTCTTTTGTGTGTAGGTGTTGAAGACGGGAAGTTGTGCGGTCCTCCTATTGGTTCGATAACCTTGGTTCTCATTGAGGGAAATACTTATCTATATTGTGCTGCATCATCCCCTCCTCTTCAAGGAAAAACCCAATGCAGATCACACGTATCACGAAGGATTTCTGGCGCCATTGCCGGGAAGGTTTCATCAACTTACTATCAAGTACCTTCTCACAAATTATCATTCACTTGTTCTACTTTTTATTTGTTGTTATATTTTGCTTGCTATAAAAATAAAAAATACAAAAATATTTCTATTTATTTACGTGCCTAGTTATGTTATATTTATCTTTGTCACACCAAAACAAGAAGTAAATGCAAAAATTTAAGATAAATGGATCCTCATCCACTTGTTAATATTTTCAAACTTGCAGCTTCTTGTAAATCAATAGCTCATAATGAAGTGATGAATGAAAATGCTATTGGGATACATTTATTGAATGAAAAGCATGATTGCAACTTTGTTAGTATAAATACTATGAATATCAATTGTGCTAATGATCATGATTGGGGTTATAATCATGATGTTTCTTGTGATCTTGAGAATTTTGAGCTTCATGATGAATCTATTATTGATAATGATATTTTAAATATTCCTAAAAGTGGGCTTGGAAGAACGTCAACTTTAGGAAATAAAGGTCCGACTACTTTGGAGAATGATCAATCTTATGAATTTTTTGATAAAAGCGGGTTTGGAGAGGGCATGACTTTAGTTAATGTTAATTTCACTATCTTGCAAGATTGTAAAACTTGTGTGCATGTGGATCATGAAGAAAGTATTTTACATGATTGCTATATTGTTGAGTTTGATTATTATCCTACAAGTAATAATTATGAGAGAGGGAAATTTGGTTATAGAATATTTCATTTTACTCACTTACCTCTCTTTGTGTTGAAATTGTCAAGGCTTCATTTTTCCTATTTGCATGTGCTAGATATTTTTTGTCTTGATAATTTGTTATCCTATAAAATTCCTATGCATAGGAAGTATGTTAGACTTAAATGAGTTTGTCACATGCCATATGTTGCTCTCTTTGTGCTTCAATTCTTATCTTTTATGTGAGCATCATTAAAATTTCAAGCCTATCTTAATGGCTATAAAGAAAGAGCTTGTTGGGAGACAACCCAATACTTTATGTTCATGTGTGATAGCATGATTATTGCTACTGTAATTATCGTGTTTTTATGATTAAATTAGTGTTCGTGCCATGTAAAGCCTTTGGGATGACTTGCATGATAAGTAGAATTGATACGGTGCAAAAACAGAAACTTTTGCGTCCAGTGCAGAATTTCTCTGATTTTACTGGAACATCTTTTTTATCTTAATTTTTTACACAGTATTAGTATACAAATTCCCCAGATTCTCCTAAAATGTCAGAATTTTTGGAGATACAGTAGTATGGTTTCTCCATAGATCATTACAGACTGTTCTGTTTTAGACAGATAATGTTTTTGCTTGCATAGTTTGCTTGTTTTGATGATGCTATGGATTGTATCGGGGGGTATAAGCCATGGATATGTTAGAATATAGTACCTTATGCAATAATAAAATATTAATCAATTTACAACAGTAACTAAAGTATTTCATATGTTTATTATACTAACGGATCTCACAAAGGTTTCTGTTGAGTTTTGTGTGCTGAAGTTTTCAAGTTTTGGGTGCTATCACGATGGATGAAGGAATAAGGAGCGACAAGAGCCTAAGCTTGGGGATGCCTAAGGAACATCAAGTCAAATTCTAGGAAGACTCAAGCGTCTAAGCTTGGGGATGCCTTGGAAGGCATCCCCTCTTCGTCTCAATCCATCGGTATGTCACTTGGAGCTATATTTTTATTCATCACATGATATGAGTTTTGCTTGGACCGTCGTTTTCTTTTGTTTGTTTTTGTTTTAGTTTTCCACAGTCATTGTTTGCTGCACACACCTATTTGAGAGAGACACACCTTCACCATGATTTGTTAGAATACTGTATGTGCTTCACTTATATCTTTTGAGCTTAGTAGTTGCTCTAGTTCTTCACTTATATCTTTTTGAGCACGGTGGCGTATAGATTTTATAGAAATAATTGCATTCTTGTTCTTCACTCTTATTTGTTTCGGATTTAATAAATAGTTACGGTAATTTGCATGGGTTATAGGACTAGTCCAAAAATAATAGGTATTCAAGGAGTGCATAATCAAAACCTTCATGTAGCACATAAAAGAGAAATTGTGGGTTGATAATATTGATGTGGTAATGTGAAAGGGTGTGAGTGCATGGTGTCGGTTCGTAGGAGTATCGATATTAAAAGTTGTTAATTTCCCGTTTGTCTAAATATTGGTTATGGCATGGTGGGGATGTGTGAGCATTCTTATTCCTCGTTGAAATCCTAGTGTTGTTTTGAGTCGGAGGCGCGCGATGGTTAACTCCTCCCAACCTCCTCCCTAGGGGCATGCAAATAGTACTTTGCTTTGTGAAAGCTAATAAATCTTTGCAATAAGTATATGAGTTCTTTATGACTAATGTGAATCCATGGACATACGCACTCTCACCTCCTCATATTTTGCTAGCCTCTCCGGTGCTGTGCATTGCCCATTCTCACCTCGAGGATCGGTTCAAACTTCGTCGGTGCATCCAAACCCCGCGGCATGATACGCTCTATTGCACATAAGCCTCCTTATATGTTCCTCAAAACAGCCACCATACCTACCTATCATGGCATTTTCATAGCCATTCCGAGATATATTTCCATGCAACTTCCACCGTCACATCATATTACTAGTACACTCATTGTCATATTGCTTTGCATGATCATGTAGCTGACATAGTATTTGTGGCAAAGCCACCGTTCATCATTATTTACATGCTACACTAGATCATTGCACATCCTGGTACACTGCCAGAGGCATTCATATTGAGTCATATTGTTTCATAGTTTTTCATATCGAGTTGTAAGTAAATAAAAGTGTGATGATTTTCATTATTAGGGCACTGTCTCGGTGAGGGGAAAAAAGATAAGAGGAAAAAAAGAGGAAAAAAAGAAAGAAAAAAAGGAAAGAAAGAAAAAAAGGAAAAAGAAAGAAAAAATGAGAGAAAAGTGAGAAGGGACAGTGCTACTACCTCTTTTCCACACTTGTGCTTCAAAGTAGCACCATGTTTTTCATATAGAGAGTCTCACATTTTGTCACTTCCATATGCTACTAGGAATTTTTTATTATAGAACTTGGCTTGTATATTCCGATGACGGGGTTCCTCAAATGCCCGAGGTCTTCATGAGCAAGCAATTTGGATGCACATACACTTCGCTTCATTCGAGCTTTCATACACTTATAGCTCTAGTGCATCTGTTGCATGTCAATCCCTACTCCTCGCATTGATATCTATTGATGGGCATCTCCATAGCCCGTTGAGACGCGTAGTTGATGCGAGACTTTCTTCTCCACTTTTTACCCCTTTGATATCTACCACCATATTCTATTCCACCTATATGCAATGTCCATGGTTCACTCTCATGTATTGCGTGAAGAATAAAAAGCTGAAGCGCGTTAAAAAGTACGATCCAATTGCCTAACTTGGACACCGTGGTGCTTCACATTTGTATTAATGTGGTGAAGACGGAGCCATGCCTTACTAATATGATAAAATGAATGGGGGTAAACATTCTTTGAGAATCGTATATTTAGAAAGATTGATGATTGTGTTACTTATGCTTATAAATATTACTATGTTGATGTTTATTAATTCATCTTTTCTCAATGAGCATACATGCAAGAGATTACATGTTGGGTATCATGTCACATCAATAATTCTGTTTTTATCATTTACCTACTCGAGGACGAGCATGAATTAAGCTTGGGGATGTAGATACGTCTCCAACGTACCTACAATTTTTTATTGTTCCATGCTATAATATCATTTTAGGATACCTTTTGGGCATTTATTTGTTGATTCTTATTATTTTTGAGCACTAACCTATTAACCTAGTGCCAAATGCGAGTTGTTGTTTTCTGCATGTTTTTGGCTTTTCAGGTTTACAGTACCAAACGAAGTCCAATCGCGACGAAACTTTTTGATGATTTTTTCTGAACCAAAAGAAGACCTGGAAGCTTGGGGAGAAGATCGGAGGCTGCACGAGGGCCTCACAAGCTAACAGGGCACGCCCAGGGGGATGGCCACACCTTGATAGCTTGTGGCCGCCCCCCTCATCTCCTGACCCCATACTCAGGCCTATAAATTCACATATATTTCAAAAACCCTAGGGGAGATCCCGGAACACTTTTTCCGCCGCCGCAAGTCTCTGTTCCACCGCGATCTCATCTGGAGCCCTTTTCCGGTGCCCTGCCGGAGGGGGGATCGATCACGGAGGGCCTCTACATCATCCTTGCTGCTCCCATGGTGATGTGTGAGTAGTTCACCACAGACCTATGAGTCTGTAGTTAGTACCTAGATGTATATCTCTCTCTCTATGTTCTTCATTGCCATGATCACCGCGATTCCCACAGTGATCTATCTTATGTAATCACTCTTTGCGGTGCGTTTGTTGGGATCCGATGAATTGTGGGTTTATGTTCAGATTATTCATGAAAAAGATTTGAGTCTCCTCTAAATACTTATTTGATTCTTATTTGCATGATTATTATTGGTTCGTAATTCTCTCTGATCTATCGATTTAGTTTAGCCAAGTAGATTGGTTTATCTTCAGTGGGAGAGGTGAGTTGTAGTGGGTTCAATCTGGCGGTGCTCTATATCCCAGTGACATAGCAGGGGAGAATACACGTCTTTGTATTGCTGTCACTAAGGATAAAAAATTGGGGTTCATTCATATTAATTGAGTTTACTTTGTCTACATCATGTCATTGTTATCCAAGCATTACTCTGTTTGTATGAATTTAATACCTAGATAGGCAAGCATAGAAGCGCTCTCGAAGTGGAGTAATAGTAGTAGATGCAGACAGGAGTCGGTCTACTTGTTTATGGACATGATGCCTATATACACATGATCATTGCCGTGAATAAATATTTCATAACTATGCACTTTTCTATCAATTGCCCAATAGTAATTTGTTTACCCACCGTATGCTTTCTTTGATAGAGAAGCCTCTAGCGAACACTATGGCCCCCGGGTCTATTCACATATAAATTTACAAACGCTCTTTTTATCTTGTTGCCATTATTTACTTTTTATTTATTTTGCAATTTATAATTATCAACTATCATCTACACTACTCATTTGCTTCCAAGTAACGAGTCCAAGAGGATTGACAACCCTCTTGCCCGCGTTGGGTGCAAGTGTTTGCTCTTTTGTGTGTAGGCGCTAAAGACGGGAAGTTGTGTGACCCTCCTATTGGTTCGATAACCTTGGTTCTCACTGAGGGAAATACTTATCTATACTGTGCTGCATCAACTCCTCCTCTTCGGGGAAAAACCCAACGTAGATCACAAGTATCAACGGTCGACAAATTTTAAATCCAATCCGTTTTCAAAAACACATACTCAACTTGCCTCGGTACACCACTTCTTTATCAAGTGGTTACCTAGCTCATCATATCCCATGGGCATTAGTGGCACCCAATGGGGTTTTCTAAAGTCTTTTATAAAATCACTTTTGTTTCCATCTCGATGCATATACCCGTCCCGCTTGCGTAGCCAACTACTTAGCACCTATCTACTTCCCACACACATAACTCTAAACAGGAATAGAGTCATGCACATTGGAAGTATCAACGAGGAATGCAACAGATACAAGCCTAGGAAGGTTGCCACCACATCATCATGCTTTTCAATGACACGAATAAAAGTGCTATAATGCCATGCAAGAAATAGTTTCATTAACATGGTCAAAGGGCTGCTTGCCTGGCTCAGCAAAGTCTTCAACTCTTCTGGTCCTTCTCCAAGCACTCCGTCTACTTTGTCAACTAACGTCGAAAGCAATCACAATGAGCAACATAACAAGGCAGGAAATAAAAGTGTTCTAAAAATATAAATTTCATTTTTTTCTAGGACACCTCTAGTTATATGAAAATAACCAAAGTGGTTTTACTGGATTTGAAGTACTAAGGGTCTCATTAGGATGGAATCAAAAGGGAACAGGGACCTCCAAGGAATCCACGGAATGCCTTTTTATGAAAATGAGTGAAGACACTCACTAAATCAGGCATGATTTTAGAAATAATAGGGAGTTGGTTTTACTGGATTTGGACATCATATGATCATGCTAGGAATTTCCTAAGTTGAATCATATGAAGAAATTGGCTATTTAATAGATCCAACAGAATCTATGCCTAGGAAAAATGTTCACTATTTTAGATAAATAGGGCATGATATACAAAGCACGGAGAAATTGGAATCAGTCCATTTGGAGCCAGAATGAATGTTCTAGGGAATGTCAAAGTGGTCTTTAGAATGTTCAAATTTGAATTTACATTTGATTAGTACAGAACAATGTGGTGAAAAAATATGGAAGTTATGTCAAATACTAGGTGAGATTTTTAGAAGGTTGTAGGAATTTGAATCATTGCATTTGGTTAAGTATTTAATTAGTTATGATTTCCAAAGTTGTTGTAAAAAGGAAAAGCGAAAGTGCATTGTTTGTTTGGGCCAACGCAGACCAGTTGGGCCGGTCCAGACACGCGGCGCAGTGTGGTGAGGCCACGCCGAAGGCGTAAAGCCGGAGTACACCTCCAGCCGACACTGCGCGCGCGGCTGGCGCGTTCAAACCCGACAAGCGGGTCCCACCTGTCAGTGCGACAGAGAGGGGGCGAGCATGACAGGCGGGGCCCACCTATCATCCCCAACCTTGCGACTAGGAGGGTCAGCGCACTCACCGACGGTAATGTGGGGCTTGGGGAGGAGAGCTCTCAGCACAGTTGGACTCGGGGAAGAGTCGCCGTTCGGGGGGTGCTGGAGGTGGTCGCCGTGGTGGCCCAGTTCTCGGCCACTCTAAGATGCAAACAAAGCAGGGGAGTGAGGGGAAGGGGTTAGAGTGTTGTAGGGAACCTAGGGGAGGAGAAATGGGGCCGGAGATGCCATGTACCGTGCGAACGGCGGCCAGTTGAGGTGGTGGATTTCCTGTTCGATCCCGAGCACGGAGAGCAAGAGGGGAGGAGCTCCGTTCTGGGCTATCGATTGGGAGTGGAAGGGAGTGAGAAACATCGTGAGGGAGGCCCCGGGCAGCTCTAAATAGCCGGGCGGCGAAGCACCGTGGGCGGCGTCCACGGCCACGGCCTAGACATCTCCAGGAGGCCACAGGGGTGCTCCGGGACGTGTCTACGGCCTTCGTGGGCGTGGTTTGGGGTCAGGGGGAGCATATGGAGTGCGGGGCGAGGCTAGGAGCCCGCGCATGCGAGACTGTCCATTAGCGCTCTCAGGCAGCCGACGCGCGTGTGAGGGGGCAGCAGGAGGGAGGGAGAGGAAGGCGGTGTGCTGGCGCCTTGCGCACATCGAGGAGCGCCGACAGGAGTGTGGGCGCTGATACGTCTCCAACGTATCTATAATTTGTGCTTGTTCCATGCTGTTATATTATCATTCTTGGATGTTTTACAATCACTTTATAGCAATTTTATATCATTTTTGGGGACTAACCTATTGACATAGTGCCAAAGTGCCAGTTGCCGTTTTTGCTTGTTTTTTACTTCGCAGAATATCAGTACCAAACGGAGTCCAATCGCGACGAAACTTTTTGGAGATTTTTTTTGGGCCAGAAGACACCCAGTGGGCCAAAGAAGTGCCGGAGAAGAAGGCCGAGGAGGGCACAAGACACAAGGGTGCGCCCCGGGCCCCCTGGCGCGCCCTGGTTGGTTGTGCCCACCTCGGGACGCCTCTCCACCGCCTCTGATGCCTATAAATACCTAAATATTCAGAAAACCCTAGGGGAGTCGACGAAAAACACATCCAGCCGCCGCAAGTTCCAGAGCCTCAAGATCCAATCTAACACCATCACGGAGGGGTTCATCTTCTTCATAGGTGCCTCTCCGATGATTCGTGAGTAGTCCACCATACACCTACGTGTCCGTGGGCAGTAGCTAGATGGCTCTCTCTCTCTCTTTTGATTCTCAATACAATGGTCTCTTGGAGATATATTTGATGTAAACTTTTGCGGTGTGTTTGTTGGGATCCGATGAATTTAGAGTTCATGATCAGTTTATATCCATGAATATTATTTGAGTCTTCTTTGATCTCTTATATGCATGATTACTTATAGCCTCGTATTTCTTCTTTGAATCTTTGGTTTAGTTAGGCCGACTAGATCGATTTTTCTTGCCATGGGAAGAGGTGCTTTGTGATGGGTTCGATCTTGCGGTGTCCTTTCCCAGTGACAGAAGGGGCATCAAGGCACGCATGTATCGTTGCCATTAAGGATAACAAGATGGGGTCTATTCCTACATGAATAGATCTTGTCTACATCATGTCATCGTTCTTATTGCATTACTCTGTTTCTCCATGAACTTAATACGCTAGATGCATGCTGGATAGCGATCGATGTGTGGAGTAATAGTGGTAGATGCAGGCAGGAGTCGGTCTACTTATCTTGGACGTGATGCCTATATAATGATCATCGCCTTGGATATCGTCATGATTATTTGATCTTCTATCAATTGCCCAACAATAACTTGTTCACCCACCGTGTGCTATACTCATGAGAGAAGCCACTAGTGAAACCTACGGCCCCCGGGTCTACTTTTCCAACATATTGCTTTCCGATCTATCTTTCTGCCTCTTTGTTTTCAGATCTACTAAACCAAAAACCCCAAAATATATTGCTGCACTTATTATTTGCTCTTTTTATTTTGTGTTCTTGAGAGATCTATCTCTCCTATCTATCATATCCTAATCTATCTTTTTACCGTAGAGAGATTGACAACCTCTCTTTCGCGTCGGGTTGCAAGTATTTGTTATTTGTGTGCAGGTGCTGCTTATTGGGTGGTGGTGATCCTCCTACTGGTTCAATAACCTTGGTTTCATAACTGAGGGAAATACTTACCGTCGTTGTGCTGCATCATCCCTTCCTCTTTGGGGAAATACCGACGCAGTCTCAAGCCACGTCAAAGGAATTTCTGGCGCCGTTCCCGGGGAGGAAGCGGTCTCTTCTACGTGCCAATCTCAGGCGCCGAGGAGACTCCATCATCATCTACCAAGTTCCTAATCACAAATCTCATCTCCTTGCAATTACATTATTTGCCATTTGCCTCTCGTTTTCCTCTCCCCCACTTCACCAATTTGCCGTTTTATTCGCCCTCTTTTTCGTTTGCCTTTTTCTCGTCAGATCTCTTGCTTGCTTGCAATATTGTTTGCGTAGTCATGATGCCTCAACGAAAGTACTATGACATTCCTTACCCCAATATTTTGCTTGAAATTGAGAAAAGTACTAAGGAATATATGACTACACAATTTGAGCATAACAAGTATTTTACCGATGAGCTTAGAGAACACTCTACCGTACTAGATGCTATAACAAAGCAACTTGATGATATTAGTAGAGAAGTTTGTAATCCCCAATCTAAGTATGCTCATGCTGAAAATCTGCTTGGTAAAATCTCAGATGCACAAGCCACTTTAATAAATCAAATGGCTGCTAAACCAATATCACTAGAGGATAAAAATGATGAAGATCTTAAAGTGATTGGTGTTTCTTCTATTGATTCCTTGTTTAGTAATATTAAAATTGATGATAAAGGGACTGAAGTAGAGTCAACTTTAGCTAGAAGGCGTCCCAATAATTTGGAGGGTGAAAATCTTGATGAAAATTTTGATGAAAGTGGGTTTGAAGAGGTCAAAACTTTAACTAGTGATGTGCCCACTATTTTGGATTGCAAAGACTTTAATTATGATAGTTGCTCTTTGATTGAATGTATTTCTTTGTTGTAATCCATGTTGAATTCACCCCATGCTTATGAGAAAAATAAAGCTTTTACTAAACATATCGTTGATGCCATGATGAAATCTTTTGAAGAAAAGTTGGAGTTGGAAATTTCTATTCCTAGAAAATTACATGATTAGTGGGAACCTACTATTAAAGTCAAGATCAAAAATTATGAGTGCTTTGCTTTATGTGATTTGGGTGCTAGTGTTTCCACGATTCCGAAATCTTTATGTGATGTGCTTGGTCTCACCAATATTGAAGAATGTTCTCTTAATTTGCACTTAGAGGATTCTACTATTAAAAACCTTTGGGAAGAATTAATGATGTTCTTATTCTTGCAAATAGGAACTATGTGCCCATATATTTTATTGTGCTTGATATTGATTGCAATCCGTCTTGTCCCATTATACTTGGTGCACCGTTTTTACGCACTATAGGTGCCGTGATTGATATGAAAGAAGGCAATATTTGTTTTCAGTTTCCACTAAGAAAGGGTATGGAACACTTCCCTAGAACAAGAATTAAGCCACCATATGAATCAATCATGAGGGAATCCTATGGATCCAAAACCAAAGATGACACTACTTGAATCTATGCGTTATGCCTAGCTAGGGGCGTAAAACGATAGCGTTTGTTGGGAGGCAACCCAATGAATAAATTTATTTTTGCTTTTTCCTTTCTGTTTTTGAGTGTTTACACAATTATGCCTCTGTTATGATTGTGTTTTTATGGTTTATTTAGTGTTTGTGCCAAGTAGAGCCTTTAGGATGATTCATAAGATGAGTAGAAGCGATGCTGAATCTGAAACAGAAACTTTGCATCCAGTATTTGAATTTTCATTTTTTACTGGAACGTGATCTTGAGCTGAAATTTTAACACAGTGTTGATATACAAATTCGTTACGTTTTCCTAATTTTTCAGAATTTTTAAAGTTACATAAGTATGGTTAGAGTACAGATTACTACAGACTGTTCTGTTTAAGACTGATTCTGTTTTCGTTTCATTGTGTGCTTGTTTTGATGGATCTATGGGTTATATTGAAGGGTATGAGCCATGGTAAATTTAAAATACAGTAGGTATAATGCAATAAAAATATGAATAAGTTTGCAACAGCACCTAAAGTAGTGATTTGCTTTATTATACTAACGGATCTCACGAAGATTTTGTTGAGTTTAGTGTGATTGAAGTTTTCAAGTTTTGGGTGAGATCACGATGGATGAAGGAATAAGGAGTGAAAAGAGCCTAAGATTGGGGATGCTACAGCACCCTCAAGATATATCCAAAAAGAAACAAGCAACTAAGCTTGGGGATGCCCCCGACTGGCATCCCCTCTTTCTTCTAACAACCATCGGTATTTTACTTGGAGCTATATTTTTATTCGTCACATATCATGAGTTTTGCTTGGAGCGTCTTGATACGTCTCCAACGTATCGATAATTTATGAAGTATTCATGCCATATTCACCTATGTTTACAATACTTTTATATGGTTTTGATGCACTTTATATGATTTATTTAGAACTAACCCGGACTGACGTTGTTTTCAGCAGAACTACCGTGGTGTTGTTTTTTGTGCAGAAAATGAAATTTCTCGGAATCGCCCGAAACTTTTTCGTGATTTTTTCTAGACCAAATAAGCAATATTGGAGCGAAGAACCACCGGAGAAGAGCCACGAGGTGGGCCCAACCCAGCAGGGCGCGCTAGAGGGCCCAGGCGCGCCCTCGTGTATCGTGCCCTCCTCGTGGCCCATCTTGGCGTGAAACCGATGCCCAAAAATCCTATAAATATAGAAACCATCAGAAATAACCCTAGACTCTCCGCACCGCCGCTGCAACTCTCTGTATCGACGAAAAACCAATCTATAGGCGTTCCAGTACCCTGCCGGAGTGGGTAGATCATCTCCGGTGGCCATCTTCATCATCCCGGCGGAGGCCATGACGAGGAGGGAGTAGTCCACCCTCGGGGCTGAGGGTATGTACCAGTAGCTAGGTGTTCAATCTCTCTCTCTCTCTCTCGTGTTCTTGAGACGTCACGATCTTGATGTATCACGGGCTTTGTTAATATAGTCGGATCATATGATGTTATTCCCTTGCTATCATGTTGTGATGAATTGAATCTTTCCCTTTGAGATATCGTTATGTTGGATTCAATATTGGATTTGAGAACACTTGATATATGTCTTGCATGTGGATACCCGTGGTGACAATGGGGTGTTCTATTGATTCACTTGATATATGTTTTGGGTACTCAACTTGCGGATTCCCGCGGTGACATTGGGGTAATCTATGCATAGGGGTTGATACACGTTCTTGTCCTACTTTCTCCGATAGAAATCTTGGGGCACTCTTTGAGGTTCTTTGTGTTGGATTGAGTATTATGAATCTGAAATTGTTTGATGCGTATCGTATAATTAACTCATGGATACTTGTGGTGACATTGGAGTATCTAGGTGACATTAGAGTTGGTTGATGCGTATCATATGGTGTTATTCTAGTACGAACTCTTAGATAGATCGATCGGAAAGGATAACTTGGTGTTATTTTAGTACGAACTCTTGGATAGATCGATCGGAAAGGATAACTTTAAGGCGGATTCGTACCCTACAAACAATTTCTTCTTATGTTCTCCGCTAGATAAGAACTTTGGAGTGATTCTTCGTTGCACGTTGAGGGATGGTTATGTGATCCAATTATATTAGCATTGTTGAGAGATTGCACTAGCGAAAGTACGGACCCTAGGCCTTGTTTTCAAGCATTGCAATACCGTTTGTGCTCACTTTTGTTACTTGCTACCTTGTTGTTTTTATATTTTCAGATTACAAAAACCTATATCTACCATCCATATTGCACTTGTATCACCATCTCTTCGCCGAACTAGTGCACCTATACAATTTGCCATTGTATTGGGTGTGTTGGGGACACAAGAGATTTCTTGTATTTGATTGCAGGATTGTTTGAGAGAGACCATCTTCATCCTACACCTCCCACGGATTGATAAACCTTAGGTCATCCACTTGAGGGAAAATTGCTACTGTCCTACAAAACTCTGCGCTTGGAGGCCCAACAAAGTCTACAAGAATAAAGTTGCGTAGTAGACATCACGTCTTGTATCATTTGAGTCTTTGCTTGCTTTGCTTGTTAGTTTGTCACTTGTATCCTTGCTGGACACACCTATTTGGGAGAGCCAAAATTATGCTTTTATTTGTTAGAATTGCTCTCTATGCTTCACTTAAACTTTTTGAGCTATAGAATTGCTCTAGTGCTTCACTTATATCTTTTTGAGCACGGTGTGCTTGGAAATTTTTGTAGAAATACTCTCACGCTTCACTTAGATTAATTTGAGAGTTAGTAAATTTTGAAGAAATCCTCTCATGCTTCACTTATACCTTTTTGAGAGAAGAAATCTTTATGCTTATGTGCTTCACTTAAATTTTTTGAGCTTGTCAAAAAGCAATGGCAATATATGAAACTAGTCCCAAAGTGATAGATATCCAAGGAGGATATAATAAAAACTTTCATGAAGATCATTGGACAAAGTAAACTTGATTCCTTGTAATAGTTTTGAAACATGATGATAGTAATATGTGAGTCATGTTAGTGAGTAATTATGCTTTAGTAGGAATATTGGTGTTAAGGTTTGTGATTCCCTATGCAAGTACGAAAGTCAATAGTTATGCAATGAAATTACATCCTACTTATGGTGCATCATTCGGTGTTAGTTATGCTCAATGCTCGCTTATGAGAATTTTCGTTTCTTGGTTTGGTTGCTTCTCAATCTATTTGCTAGCCTCCATTTGTACTAAGTAGAAATACTACTTGTGCATCCAAAATCCTTAAACCAAGTTTTGCCTTATGAGTCCACCATACCTACCTATATGCGGTATTTCCATGCCGTTCCAAGCAAATTTGTATGTGCCATCTCTAATTTTCAAAATAAACTTCTCTTTTGTGTGCTTGTACCGCTCATGAAACGGTGGGGAGTGTCCAATATTTTTCCATGCTAGATGTGTTATTCACAAGATGAGTGTTTATTCACTTGTCATTGCACGAGAGTGCGGCGGTAATAGGGATGCCCATTCCCGAAATAAAAAGAAAAAATATTTACTTTATGTTGTCAAATAATAAATTCCTTGGAATGTGTTGGTATGGAAGGCAACCATGGATACGGCCCGCCATGGAATGTGAAAGAATGGTGGAAAAAGGAATAAACTTTATTTTTATTTGGGAACCGCCTATGATATATCTAGCCTGGAAAGTATTGTGAGCTACTTTGTCGTTTTCGTTGATAGGAAAGGCATGCCACCCAAAATATTTTTTCTCTCTCAATTTAAAACTTTGAGCTCTGGCACCTCTACAAATCCCTACTTCCCTCTGCGAAGGGCCTATCTATTTACTTTATGCAATTTCTATTTTATTTTTTTACTTTGAGTCTCCATCTTCTCTTATAAAGCAACAACTAGGGGGCACTATGATCGTACTTGAGCATTAGGTGTAGCTAATATTTGAGTGTGTTTCATGAATGGATCAATGATTGAGCATGATGGGCTAGGGATAACTTTCTTTAGTGTTGATATTTTGAAAGACATGGTTGCTTGTTGGCATGCTTGAGTATTGAAGTCATTATGTTAAAACTAGACTATTGCTTTGAATCATCTAAAAGTCCAAATGTCAATGCTACAAAGAAAGGAATATGAGATAAACATGTTAGGCAGCATTCCACATCAAAAATTCTGTTTTTATCATTTACCTACTCGAGGACGAGTAGGAATTAAGCTTGGGGATGCTGATACGTCTCCAACGTATCTATAATTTGTGCTTGTTCCATGCTGTTATATTATCATTCTTGGATGTTTTACAATCACTTTATAGCAATTTTATATCATTTTTTGGGACTAACCTATTGATATAGTGCCAAAGTGCCAGTTGTTGTTTTTGCTTGTTTTTTACTTCGCAGAATATCAGTACCAAATGGATTCCAATCGCGACGAAACCTTTTGGAGATTTTTTTTGGGCCAGAAGACACCCAGTGGGCCAAAGAAGTGCCAGAGAAGAAGGCCGAGGAGGGCACAAGACACCAGGGCGCGCCCCAGGCCCCCTGGCGCGCCCTGGTGGGTTGTGCCCACCTCGGTACACCTCTCCACCACCTTTGATGCCTATAAATACCCAAATATTCAGAAAACCCTAGGGGAGTCGACGAAAAACACATCCAACCGCCGCAAGTTCCAGAGCCTCAAGATCAAATCTAACACCATCACGGAGGGGTTCATCTTCTTCATAGGTGCCTCTCCGATGATGCGTGAGTAGTCCACCATAGACCTGCGGGTCCATAGGCAGTAGCTAGATGGCTCTCTCTCTCTCTTTTGATTCTCAATACAATGGTCTCTTGGAGATCTATTTTATGTAAACTTTTGCGGTGTGTTTGTTGGGATCCGATGAATTTTGAGTTCATGATCAGTTTCTATCCATGAATATTATTTGAGTCTTCTTTGATCTCTTATATGCATGATTACTTATAGCCTCGTATTTCTTCTTCGAATCTTTAGTTTAGTTAGGCCGACTAGATCGATTTTTCTTGCCATGGGAAGAGGTGCTTTGTGATGGGTTCGATCTTGCGGTGTCCTTTCCCAGTTACAGAAGGGGCAGCAAGGCAGGCATGTATCGTTGCCATTAAGGATAACAAGATGGGGTCTATTCCTACATGAATAGATCTTGTCTACATCATGTCATCGCTCTTATTGCATTACTCCATTTTTCCATGAAATTAATACACTAGATGCATGTTGGATAGTGGTCGATGTGTGGAGTAATAGTGGTAGATGCAGGCAGGAGTCAGTCTACTTATCTTGGACGTGATGCCTATATAATGATCATCGCCTTGGATATCGTCATGATTATTTGATCTTCTATCAATTGCCTAACAGTAATTTGTTCACCCACCGTGTGCTATACTCATGAGAGAAGCCACTAGTGAAACCTACGGCCCCCGGGTTTACTTTTCCAACATATTGCTTTCCGATCTATCTTTTTGCCTCTTTGTTTTCAGATTTACTAAACCAAAATCCCAAAAATATATTCCTGCACTTCTTATTTGCTCTTTTTATTTTGTGTTCTTGAGAGATCTATCTCTCCTATCTATCATATCCTAATCTATCTTTTTACCGTAGAGAGATTGACAACCTCTCTTTCGCGTCGGGTTGCAAGTATTTTTTATTTGTGTGCAGGTGCTGCTTATTGGGTGGTAGTGACCCTCCTACTGGTTCGATAACCTTGGTTTCATAACTGAGGGAAATACTTAATGTCATTGTGCTACATCATCCCTTCCTCTTTGGGGAAATACCGACGCAGTCTCAAGCCACGTCGGGCGCCTCCCGAGGTTGTCGGGGCATCGGGCAGGACGCAACTACAGTGCCGGAGCACACTGTAGCACGGTTTGGAGCGCGACTTCTACACGCCATGGCATTTTTATATGCCATGGGCGTGTCCACTTGTGTCCCGTAGCTTAGGGTAGAATTAAACGTCGCTGGGATGGCCTTGGATACCTTGGGGATTACCAAGAGAGAAGGAAGGTAAAGAAGGAGGGGGAAAACTACTATCCAGGGTAGGAAAGTGGGGTTTTTTACCCCACAATCATTGTTTTGTGGGTATGCAAGACTTACTGGAGGTGCAAGGTCACTAGGTGGAGTTGTGGTAAAAAGTTGAACTCAACGAGAAGAGTAAAAGGGGTCAAAACAGTGAATTCTAGATTTCACCAGAAGGTGTTTGATCATGATTTGAGATAGCTAAGAGGTTCTCCTTGCCATGAGGTTTAACAGGAGTGAATATTAGGGACAAATTAACTTGCTCACAAATTTTCAGCCCATTTGGAGAAAGTAGCCAATGCAAATGTTTCAAACCCTACAAATCAACATAAACGGATTTGGTGGGATTTGAGCAACTAGAACTGTTCTCCTTGATGCACCACTTGGTTTAGATGCATCAATGGAGGATTAGAACATGTACACCAAATTTGAGCTTATTTGGTCACACTTGGCAATGTAAAGTTCATCAAAGTTGGATATGAACAGAAAGGGTTTTGGGGCACTTTGGTGAACCAAAACAATTTGAATTGGGATGAAACTTGTCAAGATCAACATATGAGTCATATGTGATTTGATAGAATTTTACTGGATTTATTTGGCAATATTTCTTAAAGAAATATTTCAAATACTTGAAATATCGAGAAAAGGTTTTGGAGGGTTTTGTCCAATATTTTGAACATGACCATGTGTTGAAACTCATATATATGCAAAATATATGTCCATTGAGTTTCCCTACATATTCCCAAATATTTTTGAAATATTAAAATATTTTCCCCTATAAAAGGCCATTTCTGGCCTTGGAAAAAGACATTTAAAGAAAATACAAAAATAACTTTTAAAAAAATATTTTTGTGGTTTTGGGAAGTATTATATATAATAGGTTCCAGATAAAATCTTTGAGATAAAATATTTACCTTAATTTGAGGACTTGTGGTTCAAACCTCAATCTAGGGGTTTTTGAAAACCATTGAATAAATGGTTTTTGGCCAAAATAATTTTGTACAAAATAGTTTTATGTCCTATACACATGGCATGATCATTGGGCAACTTTTTGGATAAAGGAGATGAGTTTTGAGAGTAGGAGGATTTCTAGGAATTAGGAGCACACTCAAACAAGCAAGCAAATAGCAATCAATCAAGCATCACACCCACACACAAAAAGTTTTTGTTGGTCCAATTTTTTTAGATTTATTAACATAGTGATGTGATACAAAACACAGGGTGTGACATCCGACCCCCTTCGTCGCCTCGCCTCGTCGTCGGCTAACACCGACCTAACACTAATGACTCACTGAGTCAATGACACGTTGGCCCCATCGTTTAATTAGTCAGCTAAAAACAATTAGTTTATGCTAATTAACCCTGGTTAACCACTATGACTATGACATGTGGCACCTAATCGTCAGGTTTGACTTTGGACAGTCAATTGCTAACGTGAGCTGACTCAATAAAGGTTTTTTGGATTTTACATAAATCAAAAATGATTTATTTTTTCAGAAAATTCCTTAAACTTTAAAAATTCACATAAATTTAATCATACCTCCAAATGAAATAATTTATATATGAAAAATTATAAAAAATCCCAATCTTTCCATTGGTACCATTTCATTCATGGTAGAACAACATAAACATGTTGATCATGTCAATTTAATTAAATGACATCTGAGATGTCATATGTGGCGTTTGGTTTTGCCATTTTGGTTCAAACCAACTTCATTTAACATTGTTACTAATTAGTTAGATCAAGATCGGCACAATCTCAACATGTCATATCATGCATCATATTGTTCCATTGCAATGTTTTGAATGACTTGTTTTGTTGTTTTGCTTCTTCGCATTAGGAACTGATTCTAAGACTGTGATTGAGTATCCTACTGAAGAGGAGTACCCTGACGCTGATGAACAAGGCAAGAAAAACCCATTTATCATACTGACACAATCCCACTCTCTTGCTCTTGCTCTCATTTGAATGCATTAGGACAATGTGATTCAACTGCCACATTATAACGGTAGTTGAGACCATTCCTTTGCATGCCATGTCATTGTTACAGAAAAAGCTTACTTCAATCCAAGCATGATTAGGAGCCATGTTGTGGCCCTACAACCATGATATGCTTGCTATGATTAGAGTTGTGCAAATGCTTCATCCATCATGGGCGATGTTACAAAGATGGGAATGATCATGCTTGTGGTAGTTGATGAGATTTGGATAAGTGTGTGAATTGAGTTGGTAAAGGTGACAATGAGAGTCCATGTACGGGTACATGGTGGGTTGTCTCATTGACGTCGCATTTATAGGACTCGAGTTCTTGTCTTTTTATTCCAAGGCTAGCTACTGCCGCCCGTTGGGCCCTGAAATATAACTCCACTCAGCCTATTAACTCACCTTGTTCTCCGCCCAGGAGTCGCAGTAGTTCAAAACATTGATAGGATGTGGAGGGCCTGCTTTGGGCCCTTCTCACAATGTTTGAGGCCGTATTGGAAACCTCTGCCAGACTTTCCTCATGGGTTCCAAATCAAATAGGCGATTGCCTTGGACTAGAGTCTTTGTAAGTTAACGGTCGTGACCGACACCCTCACCGGCTTTCGCTTGAAGTCTGTCGAGTACATGTTGGTAAGTGGTGAACGCATGTGTGATGAAGTACACCCATGCAGGGTAAACAATCTATTAGAATAGTTGCATCCGTGGTTAAGGACTACTTGGAGACTTAGACAGTTCCGATGCAACTTTAGCGGTTACACTAAAACCATCCAGATAAGTGTGAGCGCTATGGATGGCCTTCTCGTATGGAGACGAGAGAGGATCCATGGTACTGTATTGTTGTGGTGACTAGCTAGATGGATTCGTGTGCGCTCTCTTACCTTATTCAAACTACTCGTAGTCGGCATTTCTAGAATAAACCCCACAATCCCTTTTCATTGATACCTGATGCATGCAAAGATATTTCTGATGTGAGACTTGATAAGTACCTTTATACTCATTGTTTCTCAATTACCTTTTTGCAGAGGTAGATGTTGTTTCACTTGGTGGTATATTTCTTGACATTGAGATTTACAAATAGCTTGGATCCAGATAGTATTCTGGTTCCTTTGCGAGGGTCGTGGTATATTTTCAGGCTTCTCAAGACATTTTCATTTACTGGTTTGTACCCAGACATGTTTAGCTTCCATTGTTGCTTGTGTGATCTGAGTGTTGGGTCTTGTGACCCCTGTTTGTAATGACTATGTTATGTATGACTCTTTCGAGTCTTAAATAAATACTTTGAGTCGTAGAGTCATGTTGTGATGCCATGATGTACCAACATATACCGTGCATTGTGCGTATCCTTTTGAAATGCACGGTATGTGTGAGGTTCGACACCTAGTTGCACACTGCTGGTAGCCTTTCTTATAGGGAATGCATCACTATGTTTCCATTTAGGCCTGGTTGTTCGCTATTGCTCCGGAACACCGTGATTGGCCGACATGCTCCCTAAGGGGTTCATGTGTCTGTTATGTACGATTGCGCCGCCTTAGTTTACAACTAATCATGTCGAGTCGGGTTCTTCGTCATATAGTTGCTAGCGGCATATTCATATAAGTGAGCCAAAAGACGCAAATGGTTTGCCCCAGGTAAGGTGGCAGCGGTGTGTGAGGACTCACGTTATATAAGATGTTACCTTACGAGTTATATAAGTTCGAGCCAAAAGTCGCAAACGGCCCCGCCCAATGTAAGGTGGGAATTGGTGCACCGTGCATGAGGACTCGAGTACTTATATGGCTGGTTCAGCTATATCTATATGTCGTAGCTCCTGGGTCCCAACACCGACGAGGGATCAAACCTGTGTTTTTGGGTCAAAAAAGTGGGTTGGTGACATGGGAACTGATGTAGACGCTGACTGAGAAGGTCAACAGGTCAAAGCGAACCACAAACTAGTTTGAGAAGAGTAAGGTTAAGAGTTGCACTGTTTTGAAAGTTGGGAGTTGTAACCTACACGGTTTTAAATTTGAGGTTATTTCTCAACATTTATGCCAATTGTCAGAAACATTGTCCAAGTCACCAGGACAAAACATTGTAGATAACACCCGCAAAAAACATAAAGACAATTATGATCTAGGCAGTTTATTTCAACAACCAGCCCTAAGCCTCAAAAGAATTGGCCCTGAAATGGCTCACGGTACCACATGCTACGGAGATGAATAGTACAATGAGTTGTATATCCGAAGTAAATACAGAAAAAGAGTCATATCTGTAAGTGGTCAAACCATTGTTTGCTTGTTTGTCGCCCGAAAATACCTTTGTATTCATTGATGTACTATTTTTGTTTTTTATATATGTCAAAGTTCACAAAAAATTCCAACCATATATCTAACTTGAACATTAATAAATCCGACTTTCGAATAACTTTTTTATTTGGAAAACAGCCTTCGACGATGTCTAGGAACACATGCTCCCGGGTGCTCAAACAAATCCTATATGCCTAAAAGATGGATCTCCACTAATTCTAATTATCTCAACATGTGTGCTTTGACATCATCAAAATTGTTGTAGTCACTAGATTCACTAGATTGATCCACTAGCATTCGTACGATCTACGCATTTGAATCCTACAACATGCAATGTGCATTCTAAGTGGGTTTAAATTACATTGCATTTAATTGTGAGATTTTGTTTTGCTTATACAGAAAATTCTCACGTACTTTTGATCGTAAGGGACAAATTAACATTCTATTCCCTCTGTACCATGATGTAAGACATTTTTGACACCACATTAGTGTCAAAAATGTCTTACATTATGAGACGGAGGGACTACATAATATTTAAATACTACATACCAAATTCAGCAGCAACGCGCAGGGTATCATATAGCATACCCCAATACATCGCAATGATATGCCAATATTTTACTCCTTGCATACATGCTTTTTTGCGGGGCCATACATGCATATATGGCAAGAAAAGATAAGTGGACACACCATTCTAAACTATTATCCTAACTGAATTATCAAAAACCGTTTAAATTACCACCATTCTCCAAATTGGTATGATTTTTTTAAACCAGTCATTATATTAATTAATAATATTCTTACAATCATAGTCAACACCACTCGTTGTGTAGGCAAAATTGACATGAATTTGACTCATATGGTCTTTAGGTGCCAATACTTTCATGTGTACTGTGCAAAAAGCTCTAGAGTCCCCTTAGAAAAAAAAATAACTTTAGTATCACATTTTCGGGATATGTAGGAAGTACTCCTTTTGGGCCCCCTTAGCTGACGTTCACCAGGAGAGGTGGCATTTGCAAACGATTTCGCTCACAGTTGTAGTTCTG
Source organism: Elymus sibiricus (assembly GCA_039707655.1). NCBI lineage: Eukaryota > Viridiplantae > Streptophyta > Magnoliopsida > Poales > Poaceae > Elymus > Elymus sibiricus. Next base: position 421,296,544 of record CM077665.1, read on the forward strand.
AGGGATGGCGGTTTCTTTAGAGCGATTTGACAGTTTCTGTGAGAGAAGTCATTTTTTCGTTCAAAATAGCCATCTTTGATCTTATGTCATAAACTAAAACTGCCATCAAAAGAGTTTGTTTGTCATCCCTCTCCTAGCGAACGTCAGCCAGATAAGATTTTCGCTCCATTTTTGCGCGTCGGGGGGGGGTACTACTTTGATTGTACTCCCACTTGGAACATTGGCACAACTAATACTCCCTCTGATCCAAGTTTACTAGCGGTCTTCATATTTTGTGTCAAACTTTGACCACCCTTATGACGAACAAAATATAAAAGATATGTTACACAAAGTATATTTGAATTTTTATTCGAAAGAGGTTTCCTATAATATATTTTTTGTGACATATAGTTTACTGGTAAAATCTATGGTAAAACTTTGGTTTAAAATATAATGGAGCCTAATAAACCCGGATGGAGGATGTATTATGAAGTCACGACCGGCAGGAATACGAGTAGTAATCTAGAGTGCTTCATTCTGGGCACCGCTTCGCTCTTCTCTTCCTCACGTAGAAAGATGCACACCATTTGCTCCGGCAACCCTCCTCCCCTGACTAAGTCTAGGGCTAGTTTGCTTAGGGTTTCTGCCATCCATGTCTTCCTCTATGGTGGGTGCGGTGGCGGCAATGAATAAATTGTCTTTGGATCTTTCTTTGATGTAACATCATCTATTCTCGGTGTCGGATCTAGTTGATTTCCTATTCAAGCAAGGTTGGCGTAGCGGAGACGACTCCTTTGGTGGATGTTACGTGTGCTTGGACCCCGTCGTCGCGACGACGGCTACTCCAGTGTCGTCGTCGGGGTCAGTGACAATGACCTCATTTGAAAGATTGATCGTTTCGCACATAATGGGCTTTTGCTGGATGCCCGCTTCAGGACTCCTCTTCGATGGTGTCAATTGAGGGTGTCGGGGCCATCGGTCAAAAAGAACATGGGGATAATCCCCTGCCGACGAGCCACAAGGTCTCGGGTTGTCCAGCGGCCCGCTTCATCAACTCACAAGGCAACATTGTGTGCTATGGTGTTTCTTTGGTTATGGGCAAGTTGGTGTCTCCCTTATCTCCGACAAAGCTTCGGCAACAACGACATACAATTGTGGCGGATGGTTGTCTTGCGCTTAGGTCCCCCTCCCACCTAAGGTTGTAATTTATCTTTTGTGGGGTTCTTTTTGCAAGGTGGTGTGTGTGTGGGTTTGTAATCCAACGGTTCATTGATTTACCTGTAGTTTTACCTTTAAAAAATGCGTTCTCCATAAAGAAATATAAGAGCGTTTAGATCACTAATAGAGGGTAGTAATTTCTTGACTTCAAAAGAAGTAAAACTGTAAAGGAAAGTGCCTTCTACACTCGAGCTCATTTGAGCTCGGGTGAATAGTAAATTCAAAATTATTTTGAAAATGTTCAAAAATATGATTTTTTACGGCAAACTTTAACGAATGTTCTAAGAGCTTGCAAAATTTCAGTATGAAATCACATTTGTGGGAGTCGTGGCAAAAAAAACAAATTTAATGCTCTAAAATGCTTTCCACGGATGTGATTTCATGATAAAACTTTACAATCTCTTAGAACATTTGTCAAAGTTTATCATAAAAAAACGGATTTTTTTAAACATTTTAAAAATATTTTTTGAATTTACCATTCATCCGAGCTCATTTGCTTGGGTGCAAAAATAGAAACAACAACTTGGACAGAAGCATCCACGTTCTATGCATGCTGCAAGTTTGGACCAATGCACGCAGTAAATCAAGGGTACCACTTCCCCGTGAGAGCATGGTTAATAGTATAGCCAGCTGCTGGCTATAAGCCATTGCCATTTCATCTATAGCCCATTTTATAGCCAACATGTACAATAGTTGATTAGAAGAGTGTACTACTTATTTATTATATGACCCACCTTTCACTCTCACAAAGTGTGTAGGAGCACGTGCTAGAGCTGGCTCTTCACCGAGAGCCCGCTTACCTTCTCTCTCCCCTTCTCTTTCCTCCAACTAAGCAAAAATATACTACTTTATTTCTTATTGCCCGCTGACTCATCTCTATTGTACTTGCTCTGAGACGTTTGTTTCCTGCCTTTACGAACTTGCAAGGTTAACCCATATGCGGTCTACAATCTATACCCATAGGCCAGCCCGAAATAATGAATACACGCGGCGCCCAGCGGTCACCTCGTCTTTAAGGGCATGTACAATGGTAACATATGGATACACGTGCCCCATGACAAAAAGTAGTTTGAAACATCTACATTGATTTTTTTTTCTCTTCAATGCAAACTATCTCTAGTGAGCCCTATTAAATAAAAAAATTCCGATACACATACAAATGTACTTTTCACATTAACTTTTCAGTTTTTTGCATCAGACCACATTTTTTTATCTAGCACTCGCCTCCTGCCAGGGCCGGGCCCATAGTGGTGCCAAATGTGCGGCCCGCACAGGGCCCACAATTTTGGGGGGCCCCAAATTTTGTATATAGGCCTAGAAGTATTTCTCAAAAAAAATCCTAGGCGCTGGAGCCGGGCCTGAGTCCATCGGGAGCTGGAGCTGGGCCTCGAGGCCATCGAGCGCAGGAGTGGTGGTGCTCGATCGATCTTTAGATCGATAATATGGAAACGCTACCGTCGGTAAAAGAAAAAAACGGGATCGCTACAGAAGTCCATCGGGATCGTTTCGTCTCTCGATCTGGAGACTGGTCGCGTCGGCTTCGCTACAGGAAACAGGATCGTCTCGTCGCCTTCGCCTCATCAGATCGACCGGATTCAGGCCGCTGCCGATGTTGCCTTCCTAGCTTCCTCTTCTAAATTTCAGACTCGTCGCCTCGTCGGATCGATCCGTGACCAACTCCAGCCTCCAGGTGCTTAGCAAGTCCTTCTTTCCGATTAACTTCGGTTCCTACTCCTAATTCCTAATTTCCCAATTAACTTTTGACAGGGATCGTTACTTCGTTAGAGATCGGTTCTTACCTCCTCGGTTAAAGATCACAGTGTAGCAGTTCAACCGTACAGGACCCAAAACTAGGTGAGTTAGACAGTTTGTCTAATTGCCAAACATTGACGCATGATCCGTAAGTTAGACAATGAGATAGGGCCCCATTTTTTAGTTTCGCATAGGGCCCCGGATTTTGCCGGCCCGGCCCTGCCTCCTGCTAAAGATTCCATTACACTATTAAAATCTACATCCGATATATGCGGGGCATCACTATGAGGCTATGCATTGGCCGTGCCCTAAACGGCTTTGCGAAGACCTGGTCCATGCTCGATCCTCGTGCGCCGTTCGAGTCCACCACGTCAGCTTCCCACGCCGCCCTACGCCCATTCGGAGGTTGCCACGTCGTCGACATGACGCGTCGGCTCACCGGCCAGGTTGGACGACTGGTCGGCAGCAAGTGACATTTGGTAATCCGTGCGGAGAAAGCAGCCGGTCAGTGACATGTGGGGCACGCGATCGAGATGCTTTTACGTGTGTAGCAGTTTACGTGACGCGACATGCCTCACATAACAGAGCGCTGGGCTGGCAGTCCACCTTGGTCCGACCGGAGAAGAAGCAGTGCCATCGAAGCAACTGGATACCGAAACTGCCCATGTCGGAGCGCGGGAACGGCGGTTTTAGGCTTTTTTGCCCTCGTCGTTGGGGTGGTCCACTTTGGTATCGGCTTGAGTTGATTGAATTCTAGTGATGTTTTCATGGGCCCATTTTGGTAACTTTGAATGAAGAACAGGAGCATCGGTGCATTGGTCAATTTTTTTTGCTTGTCTCAAAAAAGAATTTGGTCAATTTTTGCGAACCCGCTCACATGCACGCAGGCGTCCGATGAAGCCACTCGAGGGCAACCGCAACGCGTAACATCGACCGCTGAATTATAAACACTTTTGAACTTATTTGTCAATATGTTCGTCTTGTTCTTTGCAGTGAAGTCTTGCTTGTGAGTTGGACCCCTTGTTTCTCGAGGTATGGTAGAATCTCACGAAAATGTAAGAGAAATGAGTTTTGAGTACTCAGCTATTGGGTGGAATTCTACTTGTTCAAGGTGATAGGACTGTATTTATTCGACTGAAAGTTGGCGGCTTGATTGGCGATAGATGGATCGTGTCTAGTTGAATGTTGGTTTTGGTTTGTTCAAATACCGCAACCTAAATAGGTGAAAACTTATTGTTAATCAAACATTTTGTTTCTCAATCTTTTGTATATAAGGGCATCTGCAATGCCGATCCTCAAACCGTCTGCATACGTTTGGACCGCGCGGTCCGGATGCGGTTTGCCATTCAACGCGGGCATGTATCGGACGTACTTTTTTCTGCAAATCCGAGATAAACGGAGGGGGGGACGCTTTGCGGGAGTCCGGACAACAGCCACATAAGACTCCGACACCCCTAGCACACCCTAACCCTTCCCGGATCCGCGCCTTAACCCTCCCTATTTTCTCTCCTTCCTTCTTTCTCTATTGCCTTCGCCGCCGCTCCACCACCCCGTCCGCCACGCCACACCCCTGCAGAAAATCTACGTGTCCGTCACTTCAAGAGTTTATTAAAACACAACAACAAATTCGGCATCGACCAACTCACGAGCAGCTGAAAGAAGATCTAATTGAGTATCTGAGGACGGTTAAAGGGGACAACAATGTTGCAATGTAATATTTGAACTACTGCATGTGGCTATTTGAACTCTATGTATGTAGCTATTTAAATGTATGTACTCTATGTGTGCGGCTATTTGAACGCGCAGAATTTAAAAAGAAATTAAGAATGCCGGATGTATGCGGACAACGTTGGATGACCGCCTTCCGCATCCGTATCTGCTTACTGATCCCCTGTCCACGGACAGATACGGGTGGAAATTTATGGATAGGCGTTGAAGATGCCCTAAAGGATGAGGAGTTGATTTCATTGTTTCTTTTTTGACTGTTAACTGTATTGATCAAGAGCACCAGCCGCTTGAGAAGATGATGCATATAATATCCCATATAGTTTTGAAGTGGTCACTTGTTATGTTGGACATGCTCGTCAACTTCATCTTCAAACGTAATTAATAAATTAGCTTTATTTAGAGATAAAGTTTGCTTTGTCTCGTAGAAAAGCAACATAGTCATATGATATTGCTATGAAGAATATTAAGACGTAAATAGAGTACATGCATCTCCAACACAGACCCTTAAACTGCCCGTGGCCGTCCGGTCCACACAGGTTTTGCCATCTAATGTGTGCCTGGATTGGTCCACCTACCGGTCCAAACGGACTTTTTCACGCAAACTCGAGACAACTAGGGGGTGAGGGGGGGGGCTTTGTGGGCGTCCGGACCGCTGCCACGTCCACTTTTGATGATCGTGGCCCATCCAAAAATTTCACCCGCCTCACCCGTATTTTTCATCGAACGCCCGTGCCGCTTGTCGCGTTGCATTCATGTGGAGCTAAGCATACAACGGCCAACATTGATGCCATGTGATATGACCGTGTTCTAAGAAATAAACTACGGTTGCTGCACGAAATTCAAGTCGTGCGCCGGCGATGCATACATCAGTATTACATCGTCTCCGAGCTCCCTCCCCGATCCCATCCTCCTCCCCGAGCCCCTCCAACTCCAGCGGCGATGCCGAAGTCATGGTTCTACACACTGGCAGGCTAAGGCCGTGGCAATTCTTCATCAGGTGGATCTTGGTGCCGCCGCCATCTCGCCCCTCGGCATCCACGGCGTTCGGCTTCTCGGACAAGGAGGAGATAGTCATCTCCTTCGGGGATGGGGCGGACCAGTAATCGTGGCACTATCCGCAACATTGGCCCCGTCTCCTCGCGGACGCCGCTCTGACGAATGAACAATTCATCCGTCAGATGGGCACGTCGCCACCATCGTTGGCGCATGTCAAGGAGAAGGCACCGTCCCCGTCGTGCTTCCGTGTGAAGCGGGAGTCGGTGTCCCCACTCGGGCCGGTCAATGAGGACCCCCCCCTCGGCGCAACCACGACGTCCACATTGAAGGTCGTATCAAGGAGGAGCCTCGCCCCCTCCTGCCGCAACTGATGGGTCAAGGAGGAGCTCGCGTCGCTGCCTGATGACCCAGAAGTATAGGGGATTAATCGTAATCCTTTCAATAAGTAAGAGTGTCGAAACCAACAAGGAGCAGAAGAAAATGACAAGCGGTTTTCAGCAAGGTATTCTCTGTAAGTGTTGTAAGTAACAATGATAGATAGTTTTGTAACAAGATAATTCGTAACAAGTAACAAGTAACAATAGTACCAAAGGTGCAGCACGGTGTCCCAATTCTTTTTATATCAAAGGACAACCCGAAAAGTTCTCTTATATAAAGCAAAGTGTTCTCGAGGACACATGGGAATTGTCGTCTAGTCACATTCATCATGTTTAGTTGATTCACGTTCATGACTTTGATAATTTGATATGTGGGTGGCCCGGTGCTTGGGTGATGTTCTTACTTGAACAATCAACCCACTTATGATTATCCCCTCTCGTAAGCATCCGCAACTACGAAAGAAGAATTAAGATAAATCTACCATAGCATGAAGCATGTGGATCCAAATCAGCCCCTTACGGAAAAATGCAGAAACTAGGGTTTAAGCTTCTGTCACCCTAGCAACCCATCATCTACTTATTACTCCACTATGCCTTCCCTTAGGCCCAAATATGGTGAAGCGTCATGTAGTCGACATTCACATGACATCACTAAAGGAAGCAACAACATACATATCATCAAAATATCGAACGAATACCAACTTCACATGATTACTCATAACAAGACTTCTCCCATGTCCTCAAGAACAAAAGTAACTACTCACAAAGCATGTTCATGTTCAAGATCAGAGGAGTATTGAATATCATTAAGGATCTGAACATATAATCTTCCACCAAATAAACTAACTAGCAGCAACTACAAGATGTAATCACTACTAGCAACCCATAGGTACCAATCTGAGGTTTTGAGACAAAGATTGAATACAAGATATGAACTAGGGTTTGAGATGAGATGGTGCTGGTGAAGATGTTGATGAAGATTGGTCCTCCCACGAAGGAGGAAGCTTTGGTGATGACGATGGCTTCGATTTCCCCCTCCAGGAGGGAAGTTTCCCGAGCAGAATCGCTCTGCCGGAGAGCAAAAGAGCTCCTGCCCAGGTTCCGCCTCGAGATGGCGGCGCTTCGTCCCGAAGGTCCTCCTCATATTTTTTCTAGGTCAAAACCCTTCATATAGAAGAAGATGGGCACCGGAGGCCGCCTGTGGAACCCCCAATGCATTAGGGCGCGCCCAGGGGGTGGCCGCGCCCTGTTGCCTTGTGGGTAGGTGGTGGGCCCCCTTTGATACTTCTTTGCTCCAATAATTCTTATATATTCCATAAAAAATTCTATGTGAAGTTTCAGGTCATTTGGAGTCCAGAAAATTTCCAACTTTTCCATAGCCTTTCATGTCCAGAATTCTAGTTCCCGGTAATTTCCCTCTTGTATAAACCTTGTAAAATAAGAGATAAAAGGTATAAGGATTGCATCTTAAAGTGAAATAATGCTTGAAAACATTTTAAATATCAATAGGAAGTCATCAAGCAAAATGGACGTATCAACTCCCCCAAGCTTAGACCTCGCTTGTCCTCAAGCGAAAGCCGAACTCGATAATAATGACTACATAATTAGAGAGAGAGGTGTTGATAAAAAAAATACAGTCATGATAGCATCATGATTATTATCATAGCAACAATATATCATCATAAAACTTCTCATGAACAAGTGGTAATCTATTCACATGATAAAGTATAAACCACGAACCTTATTGAAAACTAAAAAACTATTTTCTTATGTTGGAGATATGCCCTAGAGGCAATCATGTATGATGATATTTCCTATGTGTTTATGATTAAAGACAGTCCTCGGACATTATCAATGATGTGTATTAACAAGTACGTGACTTGTTTGTGAGACTATGCATCGTATGATGACTGTCCTAAATGGTCCCTAGTCGAAAGGGTTGTGTGGACGCGCAACTAGTTAGACTAGCATATGACACGGTGGATGGTCCGGTCTAACTGACCATGTAGCATTGGATGCTAGCCGGATAACATGGACTCAGAAAGATCTAGTCGGATTCGACGTAATCGGATCCGAGTTGAGATAAGGTCTGAGTTGGACAGACCCAACTATGAGACGCGGCGATATGTCATCTGTGAGTCTCTAGTACAACATATGTTCTATGTCCTAAGACCTGAGTTGGCACACGTACTCGGGATGGTGATAGACCTGCTTTGGGCTGACCAAATGCTACTCCGTAACTGGGTAGTTATAAAGGTAGGTTTCGGGCTTGTCCAGACCCATGCTGCGAGACATGGTTGAGCAAGATGGGATTTGCCCCTCCGATCAGGAGAGATATACTCTGGACCCCTCGTGTGATCCGACCAAGATAAGCATGGCCATGCAACAAGGATTATGAGATAATCTGATTTGTGGTCGGCATCACCAGAATGAGAAAGAGGTCGGGCTAACACAAGGATGACAGACTAGCCTTGATCCCGACAACATATATCGTGTGGCAAAGGGAACAGAAGTATGAAGTACAGGTTTGCCTAACCAGCTTAATCGGACACTTGGAGTCGGCACGCTTTGCTAGAGGCCGCTACCGACTAGTCGAGCCGGATGTGATCTGACTCGCGACTAAGTGAACGAGAACCTAAGGGGTCGCGCGCTTAAGGGAAGGAACACGTGGGCCCAAGAGTTGAGCCCGCGACGGATGCCTATATATAGTGGAGGTGTGGCACACTTATTTGGTTGATCGCTTCGGCACCGTCATTAGGGCTTTGCATGTGTTGCAACTAGCCACCTCCACTCACCGCCGAACTGTGTGATAGGACCTAGCAGTCCGCCGCACGGTGTTCCTCCTGCACGCGCGGATACCGTTAGAGGTGATGCACTTGCGCCGCTCCGGCGAACCTGTACGTGGGATCCAGTGACCGGCTATTCGAGGGAGATTGGACGAGGAGGAGACGGACCTCGCGGACGCGCTGCCCCAACTCTACTTCCGCTGCACGGCACTGCGCGTCTAGTGGTAACGATCCGTGATCCATCTCCGTAGCATGTTCTTGGTTGTTCTGCGCGTAGGAAAATTTTAATTTGCATGCGATGCACCTACGATTGAACCCAACAGTGGTATCAGAGCCTCTTTTATAGGATTTGGATTCAGATCGGATGCATATATGATATGTGGAGGCGGCAGATGAGATTTGTCGTCGTTTATGAGATCGGCTATGGGCACGGTTGATGAGATTAACTGCACATGGGGATCTATATGGCTATGTTTTCTGTCAATCGGAATTGACGAGGTCGTGACACAACCTACCCCTACTGGTCGGTATCCGCCATTGGGGTTAACAGTGAAACGTAAATCCGAATTGGATTCGCGATGATCGATAAGATCGGCCAGATCAGAAAATTCGGCGTGATCGGAGTACAGATTCGATGTGTGTAATTTAACATGACCTGCGTGTCATGATTTGTCAATCGACAGGAGCCAAAGTGTTTTCATTATATTGTATGACGACCTGCGTGTCGACTTGCGATTCTCTGTAAAATTCATTACTAGTTGTAGTACTTGGAGGACAGAGATCAGGTTCAAGGCTTTGGCGACCGGTGTGACGAACAAGATGGAGTTCCGCCCTGGTCATCAGAGTCGGAGCCAGTCTGGAAGGACGTCCATGAAGGAGCCATACTATTTCACATATTTATGTTTATATGTGATTGATATTGCTTCTTGTTTCTATGCATGTTTAAATGGTAGAAAGATCCCTCATTAATATCAAGCACATTGCCATTCCGGATGTTGCACCTTCACACGTCAAGTACGTCTAGTAGTGGGCTCATAAATTGAGGTGCTACTAGGTGTCCTTGAGCTGGAGGATTCGTGTTGGACACGGACATGCACTGCATCTGGTTAACTTGACAAGGCTATCAAAACGGTTTTGGGCCTTGTAGCAAAGAAGGTCCGGAGCCGGGGTATAAGATACCTACCCGACCGACAGGAGTCGTATAGAGATACGATTAGCAACGAGTAGCTTACCGAATAGGCAATTTGGCTAGCAGTGATGCTAAAGCTCACTAGTTGCTTGCGCTAGTCGGATCCTGAATCACTGAGAGTTTGCGGAGGGATGCCGACTTCAGTGGGAGTAGTTCTGTTTAAGGCTTGAATTACTCTACATAAACACATTGCTTAGTGATTGCATATTTTCTGTTGTAGATCAATGGCACCACCTGCTCAACCCAACTTTGCATTGAAATCAATTCTGGAAAAGGACAAACTGAATGGAACAAACTTTACCACCTGGTATAGAAATTTGAGAATTGTTCTCAAGCACGATAAAAAGGAACATGTTCTAGAGGATCCACTTCCAGAGGTACCTATCGATAATGCTAATGCCACAACCAAAAATGCCTACCAAAAACTCGTTGATGAATCAAACGAGATCAGCTGCCTCATGCTGGCTTGTATGGAGCCCGATTTGCAACAGCATTTTCGAAAACGTTGAGGCTTTCGATATGATCGAGAGTCTCAAGAGCATGTTTCAGGTGCAGGCTAGGACCAAAAGGTTCAACGGCTGGCTATCCTTGACGTATTGTAAGCTGAAAGAGGGTGATCCACTGAGCCCGCATGTGATCAAGATGATCGGGTACGTGCAAGCTTTGGATCGGTTAGGCTTCCCACTTGGGGACGAGCTATCCACGGATGCAATTCTGGGTTCTCCTCCACCTAGCTATGGGATGTTCATCTCGAACTATCATATGCATGGCATGGATAATAAGCTCACTGAATTGCATGGGATGCTCAAGGTGGCAGAGCAAAATATTAAGAAAGGCACGTGATACTTGTGATCTGCGTTGGGTTTTCCATGAAGAGGAACGGGTAATTGCAGCACAAAGTGGGTAAGTATTTCCCTCTGTTATGAAACCAAGGTTTATTGAACCAATAGAAATATCAATCCTCAATCGTCTTCAGCGGCTGCACACAATAGAGCAAACAACTAGCACCCAACGCGGGCAAGAGGGTTGTCAATCCCCTTGATCTCGTTATTTGCTAGCAAATGAGTTGTGTAGATGATTGTAGATAATTATAAATTGCAAAATAATAAAAGGTAAATAAAGGCAGCAAGGTAATAGTAGTGTTTGTAAATTTATAAGTGAATAGACCCGGGGGCCATAGTTTTCCCTAGCGGCATCTCTCATGTAGGCAACATACGGTGGGTAACAAATTACTATTGGGCAATTGATAGAAAAGCGCATAGTTATGCAATTTTCACGGCAATGATCATGTGTATATAGGCATCACGTCCATAAACAAATGGCCGACTCCTGCCTGCACCTATTACTATTACTCCACTAATCGACCGCTATCCAGCATGCATCTAGAGTATTAAGTAAAATAGAGTAATGCATGGAGAATGATGACATGATGTAGACAAAGTAAACTCAAGCAATATGAATAAACCCCATCGTGTTATCCTTAGTAGCAACAACACAAAGACGCAACTTGTCCCCTTTTGTCACTGGGATATAGAAACTCATCAGGTTAAACTTACTACAACACACCTCTCTCACTGAAGATAGATCAATCTACTTGGCCAAAGCACATCGATAGATCAGAGAGAATTACGAAGCTACAATGATCATGCAAATAATAATCTTAATATTCAGAGGTGACTCAAATAATTTTCATGAACAATTTGAACATAAACCCACAATTCATCGGATCCCAACAAACACACCGCATAAAAGGATTACATCGGATAGATCAAAGCGAAGATGCGATGATCATTGTATTGAAGATCAAGAGATAGAGAGATTGCCATCTAGGTACTAGCTATGGACCCGTAGGTCTGTGGTGAACTACTCACACATCATCATGAGGGCAGCAAGGTTGATAAAGTGGCCCTCCGTGATCGATCCCCCCTCCGGCAGGGTGCCGGAACGGAGCTCCAGATAGCCTCGTGACGGAATAAAGACTTGCGGCGGCGTAAAAAGGGTTTCGGGACTGCCTCCAGGGTTTTCAGAATATATGAGAATTTATAGGACAGAGAACGAGGTCGGGAGAGCCGCCAGGGGCCCAGGTGTGGCCCCCAGGCTTCTTCTGAATCTCCCAGGTCTTCTTTTGGTCCAGAAAAAATCATCAAAAAGTTTCGTGGCAATTGGACATCGTTTGGTACTGTAAACGTGAGAAGTGAAAAACATGCAGAAAACAACAACTGGCACTGGACACCGGGTCAATAGGTTAGTGCTAAAAAATATTATAAATTGGTAAATAAAGACCCAAAAAAGTATCCTAGTATGATAATATATCAGCATGGAACAATCAAAAATTATAGATACGTTGGAGACGTATCAAGCATCCCCAAGCTTAATTCTTGCTCGTCCTCGAGTAGGTAAATGATAAAAACAGATTTTTTGATGTGACATGTTACCCATTATGTAATATTATGCATGTATGCTCATTGAGAAACTATGAATTAATAAATATTAACATAGCAATACTTATAAGTATAAGAAACAAAATCATGAATCTTTCAAAGTATACGATCCTCAAAGAATGTTTACCCCCCATTCATCTTATTATATTAGCAAGGCATGACTCCATCTTTACCGCATTAATACAAATGTCAAGCACCACGGTGTCCAAGTCAGGCAATTGGATTGTACTTTTCAATATGCATCAACTTTTTATTCTTCATGCGATACATGAGCGTGAGCCATTGGAAATAGCATTTAGGTGGAATAGAATATGGTGGTGGATATCAAAGGGGTAAAAAGTGGAGAAGATAGTCTCGCATCAACTAGGCGTACCAACGGGCTATGGAGATGCCCATCGATAGATGTCAATGCAAGGAGTAGGGATTGCAATGCAAATGATGCACTAGAGCTATAAGTGTATGAAAGCTCAACTGAAGCTAAGTGGGGTGTGCATCCAACTTGCTTGCTCATGAAGACCTCGGTCATTTGAGTAAGCCCGTCATTGGAATATACAAGCCAAGTTTATAATAATGAAAAAGTAATTCCCACTAGCATATGAAAATGACATAACATGAGACTCTTTATATGAGGAACAAGGTGCCACTTTGAGGCACAAGTGTGGTAAAGGATAGTACCAAAGTCCCTTCTCTCATTTTCTCTCATTCATTTTTTTCATTTTTTTATTCAGAATGGTGGGCTCATTTGTCCTCCTCCATTTTTATTTCCTCACTGGGACAATGCTCTAACAACGATGATCATCACACTTTTATTTACTTACAACTCGATATGAAGAACTGATAGAAAGATATGACTCAATATGAATGCCTCTGGCAGTGTACCAGGATGTGCAATGATCTAGCGTGACATGTATCAAAAATATGATGAACGCTGGTTTTGCCACAAATACTATGTCAACTCTATATGATCATGCAAATCAATATGATGATGAACGAACTAGTCATGTGAAGTGACGATGGAATTTGCATGGCAATATATCTCGGAATGTAGTCATAAAGAACTCATATACTTATTGCAAAGTTTTATTACTTTTATCACAAATCAAAGTACTACTCGCATGCCCCGAGGGAGGAGGTTTGTAGGAGTTAACCACCGCGCGCCTCCGACCCAAAACAACACTAGGATTTCAACGAGGAATAGAAATGCTCACACATCATCACCATGCCTTTTTAATTTTTAGACGAACAAGAAGTTAATCTCTCTTAATATTGACACTTCTACGAATCAACAATTATGAACTCACACCTTTTTCATATTACCACGTCAATATCATTAACCCACAATTTCTCTATATATGTGCTACATGATGGTTTTGATTATCACTCATTGAATACCTATTATTTTTGGACTAGTCTTATGACCCATGCAAATTACCGTAACTATTTATTAACTCTCAAAAAAATATAAGCGAAGAGCAAGAGTAAAATTATTTCTATAAAATCTACACGCCACCGTGCTAAAAAAGATATAAGTGAAGTACTAGAGCAACTGTTAAGCTCAAAAGATATAAGTGAAGCACATAGAGTATTCTAACAAATTATGATGAAGGTGTGTCTCTCTCAAATAGGTGTGTCCAGGAAACGATGATTGTGGCAAACTAAAAGTAAAAGCAAACAAAAACAAACGACGCTCCAAGCAAAATTCATATCATGTGATGAATAAAAATATAGCTTCAAGTGACATACCGATGGATTGAGACGAAAGAGGGAATGCCTTCCGGGGCATCCCCAATATTAGACGCTTGAGTCTTCCTTAGAATATTACCTTGGGGTGCCTTGGGCATCCCCAAGCTTAGGCTCTTGCCACTCCTTATTCCTTTGTCCATCGTGATAACACCCCAAACTTGAAAACTTCAATCACACAAAACTCAACAAAACTTCGTGAGATCCGTTAGTATAAGAAACATATTGAATAATTTAGGTACTGTTATAAATTGATTCTTATTTCATAATTGCATAATAGGTACTGTATTCTAACTTCTCCATGACTTATACCCCCCGATACAATCCATGGCATAATCAAAACAAGCAAACTATGCAAGCAAAAACAGAATCTGTCTAAAACAGAACAGTCTATAGCAATCTGTAGAGAACTTATACATCTGTAACTCTAAAAATTCTGAACAATTAGGACAACCTCGAAAATTTGTATAGTAATACTGTGTAAAAAAATAAGATCATTATCACGATCCAGAAAAAATGAAACTTTCTGTGCCGGAGTCAAAAGTTTCTGTTTTGTTTCAGCTTCGATTCTACTCGTCTTGTGAGTCATCCCAAAGGCTTTACTTGGCACAAACACTAATTTAAATATAAAAACATAATAATTACAGAGGCAATAATCATTTTATAAAAAACAAACAGAAATTAAAAAGCAAAAACAAAGATTACTATTGGGTTGCCTCCCAACAAACGCTATTGTTTTATGCCCCTAGCTAGGCATAATGCATAGTTTCAAGTGTTGTCATCTTTGACACTCCACCCATAAGTATCTCCCATGATTGATTCATAAGGTGGTTTAATTCTCTTTCTAGGGGAGTGTTCCATCCCTTTATTTAATGGGAATTAGAACCTTATGTTTCCCTCTTTCATGTCAATAATTGCACCTATAGTTCGTAGGAAAGGTCTTCCAAGTATATTGGGACAAGTAGGATTGCAATCAATATCAAGCAAAATAAAATCTACAGGCACATAATTTTTATTTGCAATAATGAGCACACCATTAATCCTACCTAAAGGTTTCTTAATGGTAGAATCCGCAAGATGCAAGTTAATGGAACAATCTTCAATATTAGTAAGACCAAGCACATCACAAAGAGATTTAGGAATAGTTGAAACACTAGCACCAAGGTCACACAAGGCATTGCATTCTTATTTATTTATCTTTATTTTAATAGTAGGTTCCCACTCATCATGCAATTTTCTAGGAATAGAAACTTCAAGCTCAAGTTTCTCATCATAAGCTTTTATTATAGCTTCTACTATATGTTCGGCAAAAGCTTTGTTTTGTTCATAAGCATTGGGTGAACTAACAATGGTTTGCAACAAGGAAATACATTCTACTAAAGATAAATTATCATAATTAAAGTCCTTGTAATCCAAAATAGTGGGCACATCACTAGTTAAAGTTTTGACCTCTCCAAACCCACATTTTTCAGTTTTAGCATCAAAATTATCACCCTCCAAGTAAACGGGACGCTTCTCAACTAGAGTTGACTCATCTCCAGTCCCTTTATCATTTATATTCAGAGAAGTAGACAAAGATTCAACAGGACAAGTGTCAATCATTTTAAGATCTTCATCATGATTCCGTTAAAAACCGGGTGGAAGAGCTTTTTCTAAGAATTCCTGCTTAGCTTTCAACTTAGCGGTCCTCTCCTTACTTTCATTAATAGATTTTTGGATAGATTTAATAGTCTCATTAAAATCATGCTTAGGTGGCAAAGCTTTACTTTTAAGAGTTTCTACATCAAGAGCAATTCTATCCATGTTTTTAGCCAAAGCATCAACTACATGCAATTTTTCTTCTACCATATTGTTGAAAACCTTTTGAGAATTAACGAATTCTTTAATTATGTTCTCAATATCAGAGGGTATCCTATTAGAATTTTTAGAAGATTTCCATAATAATTACCATAAGAATTTCCATAGTTGTTAGAGGAATTACCGGGATACGGTCTAGAATTTAAATTTCCTCTATAAGCATTGTTGTTGAAATTATATTGCGAGATAAAGTTCACATCAATAGCATCATTATTTTGCTAAATCAAAGTAGACAAGGGCATATCATTGGGATCAACATGAGTATTTTTACTAGCAACCATATTCATAAGAGCATCCACTTTTTCACTCAAAGTAGCGATTTCTTCAACAGAATTTACCTTCTTACCGGTTGGAGCTCTTTCGGTATGCCATTGAGAATAATTTGTCATAATGTTGTACAAAAGTTTTGTGGCCTCTCCTAAGGTCACATCCATAAAGGTACCACCTGCAACGGAATCTAGAAGATTTCTAGACACAAAGTTTAGTCCAGCATAGAAGTTTTGGATAATCATCCACAAATTTAAACCATTAGTAGGGCAATTTCTTATCATCAATTTCATTCTCTCCCAAGCTTGTGCAACATGCTCTTGATCTCTCTGTTTAAAATTCATTATTTGATTTCTAAGGGAGATGATTTTAGCAGGAGGAAAATACTTGGCAATAAAAGCATCTTTACACTTATCCCAAGTTCCAATACTATTACGAGGTAAAGATGAAAACCAAGCTTTAGCTTTATCTCTTAGTGAAAAAGGAAATAATTTTAATTTCACAATATAATTATCCATATCCTTTTTCTTTTGCATATCACATAATTCAACGAAGGTATTAAGGTGTGACGCGGGATCCTCATTAGGACTCCCCGAAAATTGATCCTTCATGAATAGATTTAGCAATGCAGCATTAATATCAAAAGCCTCCGCACTAGTGGCGGGTGGTATAGGAGTACTAATAAAATCATTGTTATTAGTATTTGAGAAGTCACACAACTTAGTAGTATCTTGAGACATGGTGACCAAACAAGCAAAGTAACAAGGAGGACAAGTAAACTAGCAAGTAAAACGAGCAAAGGAGTAAAGTAGTAACAAACAAAGATAAATTTTTTTGTTTTTTTGTTTTTTATGAAACAAACTAAATATAACAACAAATAAAAAGATAAAAACGTGAATGATAATTTGTGTGAAGTTACTTGATAGTTGGTGATGACATTCCCCGGCAACGGCGCCAGAAATCCTTCCTGATACTTGTGATCTGTCTTGGGTTTTCCGTGAAGAGGAACGGGTAATTGCAGCACAAAGTGGGTAAATATTTCCCTCAGTTATGAAACCAAGGTTTATCGAACCAATAGGAATATCAATCCTCAACCGTCTTCAGCGGCTGCACACAAAAGAGCAAACAACTTGCACCCAACGCGGGCAAGAGGGTTGTGAATCCCCTTGATCTCGTTATTTGCAAGCAAATGAGTTTTGTAGTTAATTATAAATTGCAAAATAAAATAAAAGGTAAATAAAGGCAGCAAGGTAATAGTAGTGTTTGTAAATTTATAAGTGAATAGACCCGGGGGGCATAGTTTTCCCTAGCGGCATCTCTCATGTAGGCAACATACGGTGGGTAACAAATTATTTTTGGACAATTGATAGAAAAGCGGATAGTTATACGATTTTCACGGCAATGATCATGTGTATATAGGCATCACGTCCATAAACAAATAGGCCGACTCCTGCCTGCACCTATTACTATTACTCCACTCATCGACCGCTATCCATCATATCTAGAGTATTAAGTAAAACAGAGTAATGCATGGAGAATGATGACATGATGTAGACAAAGTAAACTCAAGCAATATGAATAAACCCCATCATGTTATCCTTAGTAGCAGTAACACAAAGACCCAACTTGTCCCCTTTTGTCACTGGGATATAGAAACTCGTCAGGTTGAACCTACTACAACATACCTTTCTCATTGAAGATAGATCAATCTACTTGGCCAAAGCACATCGATAGATCAGAGAGAATTATGAAGCTATAATGATCATGCAAATAAGAATCTTAATATTCAGAGGTGACTCGAATATTTTTCATGAACAATTTGAACATAAACCCACAATTCATCGGATCCCAACAAACGCACCGCATAAAAGGATTACATCGGATAGATCAAAGCGAAGATGCGATGATTATTGTATTGAAGATCAAGAGATAGAGAGATTGCCATCTAGGTACTAGCTATGGACCCGTAGGTCTGTGGTGAACTACTCACACATCATCATGAGGGCAGCAAGGTTGATGAAGAGGCCCTCCGTGATTGATCCCCCCTCTGGCAGGGTGCCGGAACGGAGCTCCAGATGGCCTCGCGACGGAACGGAGACTTGCGGCGGCGTAAAAAAGGTTTCAGGACTGCCTCCAGGGTTTTCAGAATATATGAGAATTTATAGGCTAGAGAACGAGGTCGGGAGAGCCGCCAGGGGCCCACAAGCCATCAGGGCGCGCCCCCCAGGGCACGCCCTGTTGGATTTTGGGGCCCTGGTGTGGCCCCCAGCCTTCTTCCGTATCTCCCAGGTCTTCTTTTGGTTCATAAAAAATCATCAAAAAGTTTCGTGGCAATTGGACTTTGTTTGGTACTGTAAACCTGAGAAGTGAAAAACATGCAGAAAATAGCAACTGGCACTGGGCACTGGGTCAATACGTTAGTGCTCAAAAATATTATAAATTGGTAAATAAAGACCCAAAAAGTATCCTAGAATGATAATATATCAGCATGGAACAATCAAAATTATAGATACGTTGGAGACGTATCAGCACGCATCAAGTGTTGATGGTGCAGAACTCGGCTACGTTCAAGAAGAGTTGTTCCAAGAAAAAGAGTAAGGCAAAGGGCACGGAGAAAGTTGTCTCCGCCGCTGCGCCGAAGCTGGGACCAGACTCAAAGACCATTTTCTTTCATTGCAAGGAAACTGGTCACTAGAAGAGGAACTGTAACAAGTGGCTTGCTGAGCATGGCAAGAAGGCCGGAAATGCTTCTTCAGGCAAAGGTACACTTGTTACATATGTTATAGACATTTACCTTGCTGGCATACCTAGTAGCTCTTGGGTATTTGATACCGGATCGGTTGTTCATATTTGCAACTCGATGCAGGGGCTGATAAGGACTAGGCGTGTGGCACAAGGGGAGATTGACATCAGGGTCGGCAACAAAGCAAGAGTTGCTGCATTGGAGATCAGCACGGTGCAGCTCAAGCTTCCTTCTGGATTTATTTTGGAATTGAATAATTGTTATTACATTCCCGCACTTAGTCGGAACATTATTTCTGTCTCATGCTTGATGAGTCAAGGTTATGAATTCAGTTTAAAGGACAATGGTTGTTCATTTTATTTGAATGGAATGTTCCACAGCTGTGCACCCGTTGTAGATGGGCTATTTATTTTGAATCTGGAAACGGAACCGGTCTATAACATGAATGTCAAGAGGCATAAGCCTAATGAGATAAATTCGACATACTTCTGGTATTGCCGGCTTGGACACATTAGTCTGAAACGCATGAAGAAGCTCCATGATGATGGACTCCTAACTTTGTCCGACTTTGGGTCGTTCGAGACATGTGAATCATGCTTGCTAGGCAAGATGACTAAGTCTCCTTTTACAAAGAGTTGCGAAAGGGCGTCCGAGATGTTGGAGCTAATACACAGTGATGTGTGTGGTCCAATGAGCACAAAGGACAGAGGTGGCTATCAGTACTTCGTGACTTTAAACGACGACTTGAGTAGA
Organism: Elymus sibiricus; assembly: GCA_039707655.1. Lineage (NCBI taxonomy): Eukaryota > Viridiplantae > Streptophyta > Magnoliopsida > Poales > Poaceae > Elymus > Elymus sibiricus. The sequence goes on from CM077665.1 coordinate 421,316,370, forward strand.
TATGGATATATCTATTTGATGAGGCACAAGTCGGAAACTTTTGAAAAGTGTAAAGAGTTTCAAAATGAGGTTGAAAATCAACTCAGCAAGACGATAAAGCTTCTGCGATTAGATCGTGGAGGTGAATACATGAGCCAGGAGTTTGATGACCATCTGAAAAGCCGAGGTATAGTACCTCATCTCACACCTCCGGGTACGCCACAGAGAAATGGCGTGTCAGAACGGAGAAATCGAACCATGTTGGAGATGGTCCGATCGATGATGAGCAAATCGGATTTACCCTTGTCAATCTGGGGATACGCTCTAGAAACTGCAGCTTTCACACTTAATAGGGTACCATCAAAGTCCATAGATAAGACACCACATGAGATGTGGACTAGGAAGAGTCCTAGTTTGTCTTTTCTAAAGACTTGGGGTTGTGAAGCATTTGTCAAAGGACTCATGTCGGACAAGCTTACACCCAAGTCAGATAAATGCATATTCGTGGGATATCCGAGGGAAACCTTGGGATACAGCTTCTACAACCGAGAAGAGAACAAAGTGTTTGTTGCTCGGAACAAGGTTTTCCTAGAGAAAGAGTTTCTCAATCGGGAAGCCAGTGGGTGAACAGTGCGACTCGAAGATATTCGAGAGCCACTCGGGGACAACTCGGCTGGTGATGAGATCATACCGAAGTTGGTCAGGGAACCCGTAGTGGAATCGGCACAGGAGCCACGGAGGTCGGAAAGATTGTGCAGAGTGCGCGATGTGTTGTTGCTAGAAAGCGACGAACCGGCCACGTATGCGGAAGCGATGGTGAGCCCAGATTCCGAGGCATGGCTGGAGGCCATGAGATCCGAGTTAAAGTCAATGGATGATAATCAAGTCTGGTACTTGGTTGATCCGCCACCTGGCGTAATTGCCATTGGTTGCAAATGGGTCTTTAAGAAGAAAACCGATGTGGATGGAAATGTTCAGATCCACAAAGCTTGGCTTGTCGCTTAAGGTTATGGACAAGTTCAAGGAATTGACTACAACGAGACCTACTCGCCGGTAGCGATGCTAAAGTCGGTAAGGATCATACTAGCTATAGCTGCATATTTCGATTATGAGATATGGCAGATGGATTTCAAAACGACTTTCCTTCATGGAAATTTAAAAGAGGATGTATACATGATACAACCTGAAGGTTTTGTCGATCCAAATAACGTTGGTAAAATATGCAAGCTCAAGAGATCCATTCATGGATTGAACCAAGCAACTCGGAGTTGAAACATTCGTTTTGATGAAGTCATCATTGACCTTGGTTTCATCAAGAACGAAGAGGACTATTGTTTATACTAGAAGTCTAGTGGGAGCTCGGTAGTATTTTTGATCCTGTATGTGGATGACATACTGCTGATCGGAAATGATGTTTCGATGCTGAACTCAGTCAAGGAATCATTGAATGGCAAGTTTTCGATGAAAGACCTTGGAGAAGAAGTGTACATTTTAGGCATCAAGATCTATAGAGATAGATCGAGAAGGCTGCTCGGCTTAAGCGAGAGCACGTACATAGACAAAGTGTTGAAGCGGTTCAACATGAGTGAGGCTAAGAAAGGGTTCTTGCCCATCTCACATGGTATAAGGCTATGCAAGACTCAGAGTCCTACGACTTCTGATGAGCGAAACTGGATGAGTAGGATTCCATATGCTTCGGAAATAGGATCCATCATGTATGCCATGCTATGTACTCGGCCTGATGTTGCCTATGCAATAAGCTTAACAAGCAGATACCAGGTCGACCCAGGTGAGAGTCACTGGGCAGCGGTGAAAACTATCCTCAAGTACCTGAATAGGACTAAAGAGATGTTCCTAGTTTATGGAGGTGAGGAGGAGCTCTGCATAAAGGGTTACACTGACTCTAGTTTCCAAACCGACAGGGATGATTGTCGATCGCAAACTGGATTCGTGTATGTCATGAATGGAGGAGTAGTGAGCTGGACGAGTTCCAAGCAAGATACGGTGGCCGACTCCACAACAGAGGCCGAATACATTGCGGCTTGTGAAGCCGCAAACGAAGGTGTTTGGATTCGGAAGTTCCTGGAAGATCTTGGTGTGTTCCCGAGCTGGGGAAAACCGTTGGACCTGTATTGCGATAATTCAGGTGCCATCGCACATGCCAAGGAGCCGAGCGAACACCACAAGACCAGGCACATAGACCGAAAATATCACCTAATACGAAAGCTCGTAAAGAATGGTGATACTAATTTATGCAAGATTCATACAGATTAAAATGTTGTAGATCCGTTGACTAAGCCGCTTCCACAACCCAAGCATGAGGGGCACGGTAGAGCTATGGGCATTCGATGTCTATTTGATTGACTCTAGTGCAAGTGGGAGACTGTTGGAGATATGCCCTAGAGGCAATCATGTATGATGATATTTACTATGTGTTTATGAATAAAGATAGTCCTTGGACATTATCATTGATGTGTATTAACAAGTACGAGACTTGTTTGTGAGACTATGCATTGTATGATGACTGTCCTAAATGGTCCCTAGTCGAAAGAGTTGTGTGGACGCGCAACCAGTTAGACTAGCATATGACATGGTGGATGGTCCGATCTCACTGACCATGTAGCATTGGATGCTAGCCGAATAATATGGACTCAAAAAGATCTGGTCGGATTCGAAGTCGGATCCGAGTTGAGATAAGGTCTGAGTTGGACAAACCCAACTATGAGACGCAGCGATATGTCATTTGTGAGTCTCTAGTACAACATACGTTCTATGTCCTAAGACCTGAGCTGGCACATGTACTCGGGATGGTGATAGACCTGCTTTGGGCTGACCAAACGCTACTCCGTAACTGGGTAGTAATAAAGGTAGGTTTCGGGCTTGTCCAGACCCATGCTGCGAGACATGGTCGAGCAAGATGAGATTTGCCCCTCCGATCAGGAGAGATATACTCTGGGCCCCTCGTGTGATCCGACCAAGATAAGCATGGCCATGCGACAAGGATTGTGAGATAATCTGATTTGTGGTCGGCATCGGCCTAACACAAGGATGACAGACTCGCCTTGAGCCCGACAACATATATCGTGTGGCAAATGGAACCGAAGTATGAAGTACAGGTTCGCCTAACCAGCTTCATCGGACACTTGGAGTCGGCACGCTTTGCTAGAGGCCGCTACCGACTAGTCGAGCCACATGTGATCTGACTCGCGACTAAGTGAACGAGAACCTAAGGGGTCGCGCGCTTAAGGGAAGGCACACGTGGGCTTTAGGATCCGTGCGAGGCCAAAGAGTTGAGCCCACGACAGATGCCTATATATAGTGAAGGTGCGGCACACTTATTTGGTTGATCGCTTCGGCACCGTCATTAGGGCTTTGCATGTGTTGCAACTAGCCACCTCCACTCGCCGCCGAACTGTGTGATCGGACCTAGCAGTCCGCCGCACGGTGTTCCTCCTGCACGCGCGGATACAGTTAGAGGCGGTGCACTTGCACCGCTCCGGCGAACCTGTACGTGGGATCCTGTGACCGGCTGTTCAAGGGAGATCGTACGAGGAGGAGACGGACCTCGCGGACATGCTGCCCCAACTCTACTTCCGCTGCACGGCACCGCGCGTCTAGTGGTAACGATTCGTGATCCATCTCCGTAGCATGTTCTTGGTTGTTCTGCGCGTAGGAAATTTTTAATTTGCATGCGATGCACCTACGGTAGAACCCAACATCTTAGTCATTGAAATAATTGCAATTCATCATATTTCAGAAAGAGTCTATGTCAGAGCTTTGTTTAGCAAGTTCACATACTCAACCATCATTTAGTCTTCTATGATTGCTAACACTCACGTCATATTTGTGAAACAAAAAACATCGATCATACACATAGGAAGATAGGGGTTTATAGTTTTTAACCACCCAACTACTTATCTCGAGGATAATGTCAACAATAATGACTCATGATCACCAACATTCAACTGGATATATATGCATGGATCTTTCCCCACTACATGATGCTTGCCAAGTAGAGAGTAAATAAGGATGGAATAGGGATGAACATTAATGACTCTCGCATAAAAGTAAATACATGAAAGTAAAAGATAGCCCCTTCGTAGAGGGAAGTAGAGGTTGTCATGTGCTTTTTATTTGGATGTGCAAGCTCTTAATGTAAAGGAACGTCACTTTATATTGCCCCTTATGATAGATTATGAGTCTGTCGCTTTTATTTCTTTGCCATCACAAGATCGTACAAAGCTTATTTTCCCTTAGAATAAAAGATCATACATATTTAGAAGCAATTTTTATTGCTTTTTGCACCGATGAAAACTTACTTGAAGGATCTTGTTCAATCCATAGGTAGGTATGGTGGACTCTCATGGCAAGAAACTAGGTTTAAGGGTTTATGGATGCACAAGTAGTATATCTACTTGGTGCGAAATTTTGGCTAGCAAAGGTTATGAGCAAGCACCACATGTTAGAGGATCCATAGAAATATAACTTCTATGTGAATATATGCAAACATAACTCATTACGTTGTGTTCCTTGTCCAACATCGACTAGTTGATCATGCATAGAATATTTAATGGGGGCTCACAATCATAAAAGATGTCCAATATAGTATATTTATACGCGAGACCTCTCTTCCGTTATTACTTTTTCATGCAATTGCATGGCTTTCCTATGGACTCGAAGCGTGATTTCTCACAAGATATAAAATGTAGAGTCTTCAAGCTTGTTGATTTTACCAATCCTATTTCTTTTCTTCTCCTTCTCTCCTTGGGGATTCTCCACACATTCCATGGCCAATCATCTCTGTGGACTTTATCTGAAATAAACTAGGTAGAAATATTAGTCCAAGAGACAATGTATGTTGTCATGAATTATCAAAACCTCCAAGGGAGCATATGTGCTTTCAAATGTACAATGCTTACCATATCATGAGATCATTTGATCCCCATCGGTACATCTTCCACGCTTTGTGTCTTGATCAACTTGAATCACTCTTTAACTTAGTCTTGATCAACCTTCTATCTTATCTTCTCTATGACCAATCTTTGGATAACTCCTTGAATCGCACCTTGGTCTACACATGATCTCCTCCTTATAACCTTGAAACCAACTTATGGTCTTCAAGCAATGCCTAAGGACAAACCTTAAAGTATAACTCAAGGCAACCATTAGTCAGTAGGGATTGTCATCAATTACCAAAACCAAACATGGGGGCACCATGCTCTTGCAGCAGAGATCGAGCCACGGAGAGGCTAAGGCAGAGACATCGTGAAACGCCATTTTGAACACTAGTGACAGAAAGGTTTAGTACGATGGCGCGAATCCTATCTCTGGGTATACAAGAGGTGTAGTCATTAAATGCCCAATGATATTGTGTGATTTATCCTAATAACCGAGGCAACCAAGCACGACACATAGGGCATTTGGTTGGTTAACTGACTCTTGATGCAGGGTGTGTTCCGGGCAAGAAGTAATTTGGACACATCCCCCACTTCGAGACGTTGCAAGCACATCCCGATGCTGACTTCGAGAGCGCAAAGGAATATCGCGATGATCCCATTCGCAAATATATGGTTGTAAGAACAAGTCCTCACACCCATGCCTATTTTTATTTATAAGTGTTCAACTTGATTTCGATCTGGTCAAAAACTGGAATTTAATTCTCTTGCAAAGCTTGTTATAAACCCTTGTCTTAAAGGTACACTTCCTCTCGTGGGTTCGATAACTCAGGGTCATCTCTGGGGAAAAAGCAAGAATCTTTTCTGCTCCTTTACCAGACCACTAAAAGGACTAATCACTTGTAAATTTCCATCCTAATATTTGTTTCCTTTTCTTTTATACACGTGAAAGACCAAGTAGAGCGCCCAGAGGAGGTTGAATAGAATATTTAAAGAAGATTTTATAATTACCAAGGTTTACAGTATCTTGCATAAGATACCTTAGCATGCAAGTACATTAATGAATGGTATAATGAGTCCACTGCCTGCCTGACACTGTATGGGTATAGGTATGGCGTGCATGCCAACCTCCCATGGATTTTAGGCGATTAACTACCGAAGCAAAGAAAAGGTTGGATCAAGATGGGGGGCGGTTACTACGAGCCCTCTGCCCCACGGCGAGCATTCTTTGTCACTTTCATTTCTTCTCGAACTTGGCTCAAACACCTGTCCAAGACTGGGTGTGGAATTTAACTTGCAATGAAGTAGATTAGTAGGGAGTATGGATCCAAAACAGAAGATTTATCCTGACATTTGGATTGTTAGCGCGATCCTATATCCTCATCAGAGGAGGTCAGGACATGAAGTCGGAAGGTCACAAATAGCCTGACCGTCAAGGCCCATCACCAGTAAGAGAGGGTAGATCTCCACACAAAGTAGTAATCTCCGTGCATTCTTGACTTCTTCACACATTGAAGGCTTCAAAGTGACCCTAACCATATTGAAGGCTACAAAGTGTTCCTAACCATTTAGGAGGTGCCACCCCGTTAAGAGTAACAAGAACTCACAAGTCACTTGTGGTTGGAACCCACACCAAAATCTTCGAGAAACTTCTCAAGAATCCTATCTCTCTCTCAAGTTTTCCCAACACGCAACATAGAGTAAAGAGTAATATCACAAATAAGCAAGGCTAATTCTCGCCCATAAAAGGGCTTAGGGTGTATTTCGATTGCAAATAAAACCAACCACATCAAAAAATTGGCAAGCCCATGAAAATTGGTTAGGATTTGGATGGATGCCAAAATTTTGGCTCGCCCAAGGTGCCTATGGTGCGCTAGTGCAACTCTCGCCAATGCAAGGGTGAATCCTTGGCGTTGAAAAGCTTCGCCAAAATATTGACGGCGCCCTTGCCCGCTCAGTTTGCATGTGACCTGCTTAAGACCCAGTTGTTTTGGCCGATTCACGTGGAATCTTGAGAATCGAACCTCCACCCAACTTCTCCCAGAATCTTGAAAAATATTTTTTTTGACAATCCTAGATAGTTAGGACGTAAATAGCTAGGATTGTCTAAAAATATAGGTTCATGATTTTGGGAGAAGTTAAGGGGGTTTCGATTCTTAAGATCTTGAGAGAATCAACCTAAAGAATTGGGTCTAATTAATGTAGCATAGTAACAACCACGTACGTACACTCCAATACTTGTGCGTTTTTTACTTCAAAAAGGGATTTGGCAGGTCCGGAAATCGCTCCAGTATCCTGATATATATGGTACGTAATCCTATTTTGACTCAACAAACTGACCAGCAAGTGCGTGCAACAAGATAACTACAAACTAGAGAGTTGCGTGCTATTCTTCGGGCTTAAATTCCTTTTTATCTTTGGCCACATCTCTATCTAATTTCATGAATATATATTTCCAATCATAGATAATGTGTTTAAATATATCTGAGATTAGAATAATGATCAAATATGAGATTTTTTTTACCCAAGATGAACTAATTGAGAATTTTATTTTTTTCTATGTTCCTTATTGTTGAAATTCATTTCAGCGTTCCTCGTTGATGAAATTCATTTCAGTGTTTCTATTGGCTTGTAATGGAAAATGAGTTGGATACAAATCACAAGCACTAGTTAATCTAAACAGTTTATAAGCTCATCTGCTTACAAACCAAACGGAAGCCTAACCCATTTTGCCAAAAAAATGGAAGGCATCAAGATGATATGCCGGCTCAGTCTCTCGGAGGTGCTCATAGGGGTAGGGTGTGCGTGTGTGCGTTCATAGGGGTGAGTGTATGCGCATGTATATGAGCGCTTGCGTCTGTACTGTGTTAAAAAAAAATGGAAGGCACAATGGCTACAATCCAAATAACAACAGATTACCAAAATTTTGGTCATGCCCTTGCTTTGGTTATACAAAAAAATTGATAGGGCTGGCTGCGACTCAAACCAAACACACCCTAGGAGCCTCTCCCGTCTCATGAGATGTTGGTGTCTTATATAGGTAGACCCCAAAATCTGATTGCGGACGAAAAAGAAACTTGCTTAGTTGTATTGACACATTCAAAATCTGAATGATCAAGGGGGAAGAACTTTATTCCGGAGGTTGGTAACAACATTGCTACATAGGAGGTACCGAATAATAACACTCAGAGGCTCCGGAAAACACACCGTGTCCACAATGAAGATACATATGCCAAAATTACCAGTGTAACCTTCACTCGAAAGTTATAGACCCAAAGGAGCACCCCGCTGAAGATGCAAAGTTAGAACTCAATCAAGGGCTAGTTTAGAGGTTTCAAACGGAATCCACCAGAAAATCTCAAGTCTATACTCAAATTGCACTACTTGAGAAACCATAACCGAGTCGAAGGTACCGGCCTTAGTAGAGCACCGTGTGATGCAAACTAAAGTATGACAATTACGAGAACAAAGCAGTCCTATAGTTAGAATTTCTCACCAGGTTCAAAGGTACCGACCAATACGCAAATGTGTTAGTTTGGAGAATGTATAGATTTTTCACCAGAACATTCATGATTGATTGAAAGTTTGGCACATGACAATCCCTAGATTTAAGCATAATGATCTCAGTTTGATAGAATAGCCGCCCTTCATGACTCATGTGGGAATCGATCCACTTAAAGCCTATGAAAAACTACAATTAGCGCTCTATTGATTTCTCTCAATTTGTAGTGGTCATCGTGGATGTTCGCCTTCTAGTAGGGGTGCTAAACCCTGAAATGTTTGATAAAACATAAGGCAAGTATTCTTGATGTTAATCAACCAAACCATATTAGAAGCATAAACACAATTTCAACACGATTGTTCTACATTGTTTTGTGCGGAGTATCGTTAATTGTTGCAACATTGATCAATCATTATTTTATATATCTTGGGGTACATAATTATTTCGTATATCTCAGGGTAACGTCATCAATTTAAAGTGAATGGATTGACCGGCATACGTATTGTTCTACCTCACGGCCACACATTTTTTAGTGCATGTATATACACGGTTACAACTACATTATTATGTATTCCCTCCGTCTCAAAATAAGTGTCGCTGGTTTTGTACTAAACTAATACAATTTTTGCACTAGATTATCGGCACTTATTTTGATTAATATAAATCTTGCATTAGTTTGTACTCCCTCCGTCCCAAAATAAGTGCAGATAATACAACGTACGTACACACGCGCGTCCACGGAACGAAAATGAGAAAAAAGGAAGAGAAGGAAAGAGACGCACGGAAATGTCAGCATATCCGGCGGCGGATCGAAGGAATTCAAAGGGCGCCCATCCTGCGCAAATCCAATTCGAACCTTTCCGCACTCGCGTTTCAAACCACAAAAACGACGCCATTTATGATTTCCCTCGGACCGGAGGGGAAGGCATCGCGGCGGGCCCACCACGTGTCCCCCGGCCACCACTAATCGCTCACCCACTTTACCTTAACCCACAGACCCCGAAGAAAGGAAAAAGAACCACCCCGTCGTCTCGTCGCCCACGCAACGCAGCACGACAATCACGACGGCGCGGGCGGTGGAAAACACGGACACGAGACCGCCCGCCGTGCTGTTACTGGTAGCGTCATTTCGGCTGCTTTTCCGGCCCCGTTTCTTTCTTTTTTATTATTTTATAAGAAGAAGAGTTCGAAGGCCAGGGTCTCTACAAGTCTACATACAAAAAAAGTACTCCGATACCAAGAAGATAGCGAGGTGGCGACATAAAATAAAGATAGAGATATAAACGGAAGGGGGGAGAGCAGAGCACCAAAGGCCAAAGAAAAGGAGCGGACGAAAATTTGGAGTGCGGGAGGAGGGAAGGGAAGAGTGCGGGAGGAGTGAAATGCGAGAAAGGGGAGGGGCGTGAGGAAACAGTGCATTTGTTGTGCCCACGGACTTTGGCAGCCATTCAATGCTCCACCAAACGCTCATCCCTTCTTCCCCCCTTCCCCTTCCCCTTGCCTTCTCCGCCTCCGCTTCCTCCGAGCCTCTCCTCTTCGCCCCAAACGCCAGCCCCAACCCCACCGCCGCCGCCATCGCCAGCGAGACTCTCCTTCGCTCCTCAGGCATGCCGTCCTACGCGCACCACCACAGCTCTCTGGTAAGGAGGGGACGGGGCTGGAGATTACGAGGCCGAAAGAGAGAGAGAGAGAGAGAGAATCTTTTGTTGATTTTTTCTTTTTTATTGCCAGTTTTTTTCCGGAGAAGAAAACGAGCGTTCTTTCTCTTTCTCTGAACTTGTGGTTCTTGGCTCCTGGAATTGGGAATTCATGATTTTCCTGTGTGTATGTGTGCGCCTCCTTTTGGGCCGTGAAGGACGAGCGGATGGACGCGCTCAAGGGCAGTAGCCGGCAGGAGGAGACGGCCGACGAGGCCGCCGCCGCCGCCGCCGACGCGCCGGCGGCCTGGGGCTTTGCCGAGAGGGACGGCTTCTCCGTCGAGGACCTGTTGGACCTCGAGGAGTTTTGCGAGCCGGATAAGGACGCCGCTGACGAGCCCGAGGAGGCGCCGGCCGGCGCCGTGAAAGAAGAGAAGTTGAACGACGGGCCTCCTGCCTCCGTCGTGTCCTATGAGCTCGTGCCTCCGGCGCCGCCAGCGCCGGAGATTGTTGACCTGCCGGTGAGGTTTCAAGACGCCTTTGACCGCTTCTCGCGGCTTTTCCTAGGCTTTTGTCGTACGTGGTGAATTAATTATTTCTTTGCGCCTTGCTCTGTGTTTCCGCAGGCGCATGACGTCGAGGAGGAGCTCGAGTGGGTGTCCCGTATCATGGACGACTCGCTCTCCGAGCTGCCCCCGCAGCCGGCACCCCTCGCGTCGATGATGGCGTCGCTAGCGGCGCGCCCGCCGCAGCACCGGCTGCTCCCGCAGCGGCGCCCGCAGGACGGAGCGTACCGCGCTCTGTCGTCCATGTCCGACCCCATGCGGACTCCGACCATATGCGCGCTGTCAACGGAGGCGCTGGTTCCGGTCAAGGCCAAGCGCAGCAAGCGCTCTAGGGCGTCGGGGTGGTCGCTCTCGGGCCCCACGCCGGACTCCACGTCGTCCTCGTCGACCACCACCACCTCCTCGTGCTCCTCGTCGGCGTCCTTCTCGCCCTACTTCCTGCTGGACTCGCCCCAGTTCGGCGCGTCGGAGCTCATGGAGGAGTACAACATCCTCCCGCCGCCGCCCAAGAAGTCCAAGCACGGTAAGAGCAGCAAGAACAAGCCCAAGAAGCGCGGCCGCAAGCCCAAGAACCTCCCTGCCCACCCGTCCAGCGGCACGGAGGCCGCCACCCAGAGCGACCGGCGCTGCAGCCACTGCGGCGTGCAGAAGACCCCGCAGTGGCGCGCGGGGCCGGAGGGCGCCAAGACGCTGTGCAACGCGTGCGGCGTCCGCTACAAGTCCGGCCGGCTCCTCCCCGAGTACCGCCCGGCGTGCAGCCCGACGTACGTGAGCAGCGTCCACTCCAACTCCCACCGCAAGGTGCTCGAGATGAGGCGCAAGAAGGAGGACGGCCCTCTGACAGTCACCGCCATCGCGCCCGCCGTGGCGTCCTTCTAGCTGGCCACTCCGCGGTGGCTGTACATTTTCCCGCCCGTATTAGTCTTTGTACTACCGTACTCGAACCTTTTTTTTCCCCTGTTTCGCTGCTGCTAGTATCATCATCCGAGTAGTCCCGTTTGGAGATTATTTAGAGTCCAGGAGGTTTAGGTCATGTTAGGTTTAGGAATTCGGCTCCTCCAACTCCACCTTCATTAGTCTGTTAGGGTACTAAGTGCTGCTACAGGAGCAGTGCAGCACTAGCGCAGAACTTTATTTCCAGCTTTGTCCGAAGGAGTTTTCTCTTTTCTTTTCTTTTCTATGAGCTAGCATGTGTTTGTTAGTGTAGTCTGTAGTGTACATCAATGGCGGTGCTTAGTTTTTACCATCATCAGGGTTGAAGAAACCGAGAGCCAACCTTCCCTTTGGGGTGAAGGAAAAGAGGAGAGAGCAACGTATCGGCGAACCGGGTGCCCGATGCGTGCACCCTTGGATACATCACATGGTGTTGTCACATGTAACAGCATGATGCATGCTTAGTTAGGGGCAGAGCAGACAGTTGAGAGCTGGGGACAGCGAGAGGTAGTAGAAGTAGATGGATGCTGCAAGCAACCATGCTCTGCTGTCTGTTTCGTGTAAGAGGAGGAATGGAGCTGGAGGTTCTTGTCCATGGATGGCCCGGGTAGTTTTCTCTCTCGGTCCATTGAAATACGCAGCGGTGTGGCCCTTTGCAGTGTGTGGTCGTATCCATCCCTGCCTGCGAACATAACTCTGTTTGAAAAGACGAACAGTTACTACTATGGCTAGGAGGAGCAGGCCCCGTCTTTTGATCAGTTATTATATCGGCCTCCGTGCTTTCTCCGTTCTTTGGACCTTTGGTGCAGCTGCTCTGCTGCATGCACTGAGATGCTTCTCCCTCGTGATTCAGTACTGCCATGTCTCCATGCGATGGTTTGAAATTTCCACGCAGCGGCGAGATTTTTTCCTCTCCTCCTCCGATGCAGGCCGGCCGGCCGGCACTGTTGGTGACAGCAGCAGCGATGCGTAGTGCACTCGGACTGGGACCCCAGCGGCCCCGACTTATTTCAGACCTAACCAGAGGCCGTAATCGTAATGGGGCACTGACGTGGTGACCGCGACCGGCTCCTTCCTCCATCGCTGCCTTGCCTCGCTTTGCGCTGCACCGCCCGGCTCCGGCGCCCACTTGGCCCGGCAGCCAACCCTTCGGGCGCGCGGCCCCCCACACTAACCTCATGTCGTCTTATCTTAAGCACGCACGCAATTGGCTTTCGTTAGTTTGTTCCTTTCTTTCATTCTGCTCTCGCTCCCGATACCAAATCCATCTTGGATCTTACTTTCTTTACGTTTAGCTCTGCCTGCTGCTCTGCTTAATTGCGCATCTATTGTCATGCCCTGTGGACACAGGACCGCAGGTCCGCAGCAGAGGCTGACAGTACTTGTATCAGTATGGGGAGGTGCATGTGCTGTGAACTCCTGTTCCTACCTCTCTACCAAGGCTACAAGCTAGACCTGTGCATGGGCATTTCGTTGAACCTGACCCGGAGGCCCAGCATCTGGGCCGGGTTCACGCTCCAGTTTTCCGGTCAAAGCCCGCAAAAAGCCCAAAATATATATTTATTCAATGAATAGCATAATGTATTATCTTAATATTCCAAAAATAACTACTCTCTCCGTCCTACAATATAAGACGTTTTTGCAAGCTATGTTAGCTTAGCTTGCAAAAACGTCTTATATTATGGGACGAAGGGAGTATTTTAATGAGAAAGTACACTCTTCATGTGTTCCAGGCCAGGCCGATCTCAAGTTTGGGACTTTGTGTTCGAGCTTTGTCAAGCCTGGCCGAAAACCCGGTCATGAAAAATTCCAAGCGATGTCTAGTCCGAGGCTTAAGCTTGCCATGCCAATCCCTCTTTGCTTGGCATGATTTTTAAGAAAAACACTAAATAGTGAAAATGCATATTTGCAATGCAATTGGCCAAGAAACCTACAAGAGCATAAACTATATGGTGTTGTTTCGACGGAAACCCATATAATTTAATGGTAGAGTGAACTTTATCGAGATGTGTAAAACATATACGAATTCATGATCATTTTCTCGGGAGGTTAGACTCAAGTATTAAACAAAAAATAGCCTTGTGATATGTATCAAGGAACCAAACAAAATTTTGTGAGGACATGAATCATATAAAGTGGTTCTGTAGACCAAGTAAGGTAGATGCTTCATGCTTGGTTCAAAATCATTTCTTAGCAAAGACCTATTTCCAATATTAAAATATATTTTGAGCCACATGTTCCTCGCATTGTGACACCTTGAACCAAATTTAAGTACCCAAATACCAAGTTGAACTAAATAATATATCCTCCCAATCCTTATGTGTTTTTCCTATGTGTTAGGAATGAGATACGATTTAGCATCTATTTGTTGATATAGCCATGACATATATGTACGAGATGTATCTAATATGTTGTAAACTACAAGCTGGTCGCTATTTCGAAGTCCTTTGAGAAATAATTGTTGATACAATCAATAATTTAGATAGAATGCTATTGCCGACCTTAAACTAAGGCCCTAAAGGTTTTACATAGCATGGTAGGTTCAACGAAATGCAAGGTAAGAGCATCTACAGCCGGGCCCCTCATACCCTCCTCAAACGTCCGGGCAGGCCGCCCGGTCACTACCCAGTCACAAAAAATTGACCCAGACGGACCCCTCATACCCATCTCAAACGTCCGGACTGACCGACACCCCTCATATCCATCTCAAATATGAGGACGATATGAGAGGTCGTGGACGCGTCCGGGCGTGCCCGGTCAGTCCGTCATGTAGGACGTGACCCTGCCCCGGACCACCTTTTCTCTTTTTTTATTCATTCTTTTCTTTCTCTCTCTTCTTCTCCACCAATCACGTGCAAGTGACCGGACATATGAGGAAAAATATGAGAGATGCGGCTGCACGGATGAAAAAGTAGGGTTCAAAACGGACACGCCCGGTCATAGACCGGGCGTGTCCGCGGGCATTTGAGGGGCGGGATTTGCAAGTCGTGGCTGAAGATGCTCTAAGGGTACAAGGATGCGGCGACGCAACTCCCAAATGAGTTCCAAAAGGAAACAATCTACCAAGAAATCAATCATGTTGCACTTAACTTGTGAAATGTGGAGTTGCTCTATTTTTGCTGGATACAAAGTTAATTTTAGAGTCCATTGAGTTACGAATAAGAATAACTAAGACGACTTAAAACTAGACACTTCGTATTTGCCATTATCACCTTCGATTTTTGCACCTCTCCAATCTTTAGTAAAACAATGTCACTCAACTTTTGAGTCTCTTCTTGTCTAGTAGAAAGGGAGCGGCATGCCCATATATGGTGTGATGTGCTGAACTTGCTAGTTTTGCGTTAACCTATCATAAGGGTCAGATCTTTGAAGATGTAACTTTAAGGGCTTCTTCGATTGAAAGGATTTTCAATTTTTTTTTTAGGATTCTAACCCATAGGACCTTTTCTACTTGGGTTGTTTTATCCATGCAATTGCAAGCAATATAGTTTTTTCTTCTTCGAATTCATATGTAGTAGTAGATTTCATAGGAAAATTTTGTCCACTCTAACCTCATTCAAAAGGTCCAACTTTTCTTACGTGACGCAATCAAGCAAGCAAAGTGCTCGTTGGGTTTGTAGTTTTTTTAGAGAACTATTATATGATTTTGACCCTCAATTTTTTCCCATGTGCAACATTCATTTGACGGGATAGAGTACTATATTGTTTACAATTGTGCCCATCTTGAATCGATTCCTGAAGATTCTTTGCACTAGGTGAGACCTAATTGAATTTTTGTGGGTATAGGAGTGGGGAGGCCATGATAGTGCTTTACTTTTCCTATTTCTTTGATTTAAAATCCTATAGGTTTCACATGACAAAGACATTGCTATCCTACATTTGCTATATTCCTATGGTTTTAGAGCCTCTTTGGTTTTACGATTTTTTAAAGGAATTTGGTAGGATTCCAACCAATATGAATTTATCATTTTGAGTCTATTCAATGCAAGGGAATAAACTAGTCAAAATCCTATGGATTGTTTTTCTACAACACAATTACATAGGATTCCTAACAAGAAGTAGACCCCCTGAAGAAAAACACTTTCTGATTATGACAACTTTGTGTTGCACTAGGATTTGAGTAGGTTACCTCATCGTCATGAATTGGACGGGAAAACGAGAAGAATGCACAACCACACAAGGAGCACACTGGGATAACTAGGAAAGCCTCACCCGTGTAGTGCACATTCAACAACAAACAACTTTGGTTACACAAGCCTTTGGGCGGGAACTCAGAGCAATAATAGTCTTGCGACCAAATTACGTCAAAAGGGAAGACATGTGCAGTGTAGGATTTTCTTCTCCAAATTCAAAGATAGGGACGGCCCGTAGCATCTCGTAGGAAGGAGGACTTGATTCTTCATCGAATCAGTGGCTGAAAGTGCTAGTTATCGACTAGAGGGGGGGGGGGGTTTATAGGCGATTTTATGAAAAGCTTCGAAACAGTAAATGTATTCAAAGTATGCGAAAGCAAAACATGATCAAGTAGGGATATCGATCAAGGATCTAAGCAGAGCATGGAATACTATGAAGACATTCAGGTAGGTATAGCATAGTCATCATGCATACTAAGATGTATCAAAGATAAACATAGGTAGTATGAAGATAAATAGCAGTTAAGGAATGTCTTTAGAGTATGTCTTCGGATAGAGTGGATTAAGCAATGGCTTCAAAGTACAATACATAAAGTAAGAGAGTGAATAATAGAACCGGTTGGTCGACGAAGACACATGATTTTGTTGGACCAGTTCCAGTTGCTATGACAAATGTACGTCTGGTTGGGGAGGCTGAGATTGAGCTCAGAAGATCTCGTCTTCACCTTGTTCTCCTTGAGCCGAGGTTACTTAGACCACGCCCAATCACTCTGGTAAGTCTTTAGGGGAGACTTCCGAAACCCAAACAAACTTGGTCACCCGACGATCCACAATGACTCTTGGATGCTCTAGACCCATACGCCTAACCGTGTGGAAGATCACAGTCTTCAAGTGTAATAAGTCTTCAGTTCTCTCAGAACATAACGACTTC
Source organism: Elymus sibiricus (assembly GCA_039707655.1). Lineage (NCBI taxonomy): Eukaryota > Viridiplantae > Streptophyta > Magnoliopsida > Poales > Poaceae > Elymus > Elymus sibiricus. Next base: position 421,332,946 of record CM077665.1, read on the forward strand.
GGTGATTCTCAAACACACTAGCTCTAGGTGTTTGGGTTTATCCTCACAGGATAGCTCTCTCTCAATGTCTTTGAGGTGGGTTACTCCAAAATGACAATAACCATATTTCAATCTCAGCAGGCACCTTGTTATGGTGGAGAGGGTGGGCTATTTATAGCCAACAGGCAACCCGACAGGATATGACCGAAATGACCTTGGGTCAATGGCCAACCGACACGTGTTCCAACGGTTGGATTTCAACGACACACGCGACAACATTACTTGGGCTACAAGCAATGTTGACTCAACCAACTCTGGAAGAGATTTCCTCTTATTGTCTTAATCGAAGACATAAGTATGGCTTGAGCATCCCGTCAACGTCTGAATTCAATCACATCGACCCCACTTAAAAGTACGGTGGTTCCTATGACTTAGGAAAGAAGAAACAAAACAACAAAAAGACTTCGTCGTGTTTCATTATCTTCAAGCGATTATCTTCGCGTACCACGAGTGGCTTCGGCCATCATCAATGTCTTTGGACATTTTTAGGGGTCGTCTTTGACGGTTAAACCGAATATCTAGGGACTTCTATCTGTGTTAAATACTCCAAACGTTTGTCTTCAATACTCCAAAACCAACAAGGGGTGGCACTAGATGCACTTAAAATCTCCCCCTTTTTGGTGATTGATGACAAACTGGTTGAAGTTTTCAACGGTGATAAAATATATGAAGCTAAAGACTTGGAGATTATGATTGCAAGATATAGAGAGCTCCCCCTGAAGATGTGCTTAAGAAGATTTTGCTTTGAATGCAAAAGCACATGATATGTTTTAATTTGTGGAGATGTCCCCCTATATCTTGGAATCCAATCACTATGCATTTAAGTGGTTTTGTGAAGGTAATGAAATGCATAATGAAAAATGGGCGTCTGCTGAATGGCTTCGGGCGCATATAAAGAACTTGAAGTAGCGCCAAATGTAAGGTAAACATAAAAATGTGCAGACGTCCATCAGGACTTAAGTTTTACAACTCAAAATAGTGAGTTTTAAACTTAACAAAGGTAGCAATCACCTAGCCTCTAAAGACCCGTTTGAAGACTATCAATCCAATGCTTCTCCCCCTTTGTCATCGAATGACCAAAAAGGGTGAAGACATTGGCACACTACTCGTCCCCAGCCGGAGTTGAAGACGATGGCGCAGTCGAGTCGGCGTTGGGCGGTGCAGAGGGGCCTGATGCAATGTCGTTTCGTTCAGTTGGAGCTAGCGAAGAAGTGACATCTTCAGCTTCATCATCAGCGAGATCCGCATTGACGGATGGTGTTGAAGAAGAATAGTCACTGTCTTCGAGGGATGGTGTCCTACACCACATCTCCGTCCTAGGAGGAGGGGCACAGAATCTGAAGTTCTTCTCAAAGCCATCTTCCCGAAGATCATCCTCTAGAGCCAGCATAGTCAATGTCTTCCAGGAACGCCTGCATGTTTCATGGGCCACAAAAGTGTTCTTGGTGGCGAGGTTGCGAATACAATTGATATCCACCATAATATATTGCATTTGTCGCCTTGTCCATTCATGATGCCTATCATGCTTTCGATGAAGAGAAACCAGAAGTTCTCGGTCTGTCATAACACGTTCCCTTCTGGGTTGAGGCTGTGGAGGCACAGTGCTAACGGTGGCTTTAGTGGTAGTAGCACTAGGCTAAGGACGACGTATGGAGCCAATCAGTATGGCCCTGGCAGGATCAGTTGGAATATGAAGCCCTTCAACATTAGTTGTGCCACTTGTGCCTTCCACAATGGGGCTCTTGCCTTTGGAAGGGTAAATGTCTTCATGAATGACTTCCACTTCTAGAAGGAACACAACGTGGTTGCGAGCTAAGGGCAGATACCTTGTGTTTGTTCTTCGCTTGATGAAGCGCATGATCCATGGTGCAAATATCTTCGGTTCAAAGAGATCCATACCAGAAGCAGCAAGGTTGAGAATGAATAGGTCTTGAAGATAGAACCTGATGCCATAGATTATATTGTAGATCAATGTATTCATGTCACCTTCTAGCTTGGTCAAAGATGAATGCCCCTTGACCGGCCATATAGTATGATGAGCAATATGATAGATTGTCTTCGGTAGGTACTGAAGATCATCAACAAAGAATGCAGTGGGCAACGGAGCATCAGGTTCCATTGGCTTCATCATTGTTAGCATCTGTGTCATGTTGGGCTGTGGTGCTTGGAAGATGCTCCTTGTAGCTTCAAGATAGGCATCAGACTGTGGATGAAAGTCTTCGCCAGATGCAGCAAGTGGAGTGGTGTCAAGGAATTCCATAGCAGGAGCCTTGATATGCGCATCTCGAATCATGAAGTCCATGGCCCATGTCTTCAGATCTCTGCTAAAGCCTGAGAAGTGGAGAGTTGCATAGAATTGAAGAATGAGTTCTTCATTCCAGTCTTCTTGATCAATGACAAAGGGCAGCAGTCCAACATCCCGAAGACATTCTAGGGTCGGATCAAAACAAGGAAGTCCACTCATGGCTTCAAAGTTGAGACGCTTGTGGGGAAAGATCCTGTTCTGGCTGAGATGTCTCCAACGTATCTATAATTTTTGATTGTTCCATGCTATAATATTATCATTTTAGGATGCTTTTTGGGCACTAACCTATTAACCAAGTGCCTAGTGCCAGTTGCTGTTTTCTGCATATTTTTGTCTTTTCAGGTTTACCGTACCAAACGAAGTCCAATTGCCACGAAACTTTTTTATGATTTTTTCTGGACCAAAAGAAGACGTGGAAGCTTCGGGAGGAGTCCGGAGGCTGCATGAGGGAGGAAGCACACATCAGGGCGTGCCTAGGGGGGTGGTCGCACCCTGTTGTGTGCGCGCTCTCCCTGGCGTCCCCCGACGCCCCTCTCTGGCCTGTAAATTCTAATAAATCCCCAAACCCTAGAGAGCCTCCCGAAACATTTTTTCCGCCGCCATAAGTCTCTGTTCCGCCGTGTGCCCATCTGGAGCCCTGTTCCGGTGCCCTGCTAGAGGGTGGATCGATCATGGAGGGCCTCTACATCAACCTTGCTACTCCCATGGTGATGTGTGAGTAGTTCCCCACAAATCTACGAGTCCGTAGTTAGTACCTAGATAGCTATCTCTCTCTCTCTTGATCTTCAATACAAAGTTCACCGCATCTTCGCGGTGATCTATTCGATGTAATCACTTTGTGCGGTGCGTTTGTTGGGATCCGATGAATTGTGGGTTTATGTTCAGATTATTCATGAAAAAAGATTTGAGTCTTCTCTGAATTCTATTATGATTCTTATTTGCATGATTATAATAGCTTCGTAAATCTCTCCGATCTATTGAAATAGTTTGGCCAACTACATTGATATTTCTTTAGTGAGAGGGGTGCGTTGAAGTGGGTTCAATCTGGCGGTGCTCTGACGTGCTTGAGACTGCGTCGGTATTTCCCCAAATAGGAAGGGATGATGCAACACAGCGACGGTAAGTATTTCCCTCAGTTATGAAACCAAGGTTATCGAACCAGTAGGAGGATCACCACCACCTAACAAGCAACACCTGCACACAAACAACAAATACTTGCAACCGGACGCGAAAGAGAGGTTGTCAATCTCTCTACGGTAAAAAGATAGATTAGGTAGTGATAGATAGGAGAGATAGATCTCTCAAGAACACAAAATAAAAAGGGCAAATAAAATATGCAGCAATATGTTTTTGGGTTTTTGGTTTTGTAGATCTGAAAACAAAGATGCAAAAAGATAGATCTGAAAGCAATATGTTGGAAAAGTAGACCCGGGGACCGTAGGGTTCACTAGTGGCTTCTCTCATGAGTATAGCGCACGGTGGGTAAACAAATTACTGTTGGGCAATTGATAGAAAATCGAATAGTAATGACGATATCCAAGGCGATGATCATTATATAGGCATCACGTCCAAGATAGATAGACCGACTCCTGCCTGCATCTACCTCTATTACTCCACACATCGACCGCTATCCAACATGCATATAGTGTATTAAGTTCATGGAAAAACAGAGTAATGCAATAAGAACGATGACATGATGTAGACAAGATCTATTCATGTAGGAATAGACCCCTTCTTGTTATCCTTAATAGCAACGATACATGCGTGTCTTGCTGCCCCTTCTGTCACTGGGAAAGAACACCGCAAGATCGAACCCATCACAAAGCACCTCTTCCCATGGCAAGAAAAATTGATCTAGTCGGCCTAACTAAACCAAAGATTCGAAGAAGAAATACGATGCTATAAGCAATCATGCATATAAGAGATCAAAGAAGACTCAAATAATATCCATGGATAGAAACTGATCATGAACTCAAAATTCATCAGATCCCAACAAACACACCGCAAAAGTTTACATCAAATAGATCTCCAAGAGACCATTGTATTGAGAATCATAAGAGAGAGAGAGAGAGGAAGCCATCTAGCTACTGCCTACGGACCCGTAGGTCTATGGTGGACTACTCATGCATCATCGGAGAGGCACCTATGAAGAAGATGAACCCCTTCGTGATGGTGTTTAGATTGGATCTCGCGGCTCTGGAACTTGCGGCCGCTGGAATTGTGTTTCGTTGACTCTCCTAGGGTTTTTAGAATATTTGGGAATTTATAGGCATCAGAGATAGTGGAGACGGGTCCCGAGAAGGGCACAACCCATCAGGGCACGTCGGGGCCCCCCTGGCGCGCCCTGGTGGGTTGTGGTCTCCTCGGCCCACTCCCCCGGCACTTCTTTGGCCCACTGGGTGTCTTCTGGTCCAGAAAAAATCTCCAAAAAGTTTCGTCGCGATTGTACTCCGTTTTGTACTGATATTCTGCGAAGTAAAAAACAAGCAAAAATAGCAACTGTCACTTTGGCACTATGTCAATAGGTTAGTCCCAAAAAATGATATAAAGTTGTTATAAAATGATTGTAAAACATCCAAGAATGATAATATAACAGCATGGAACAAACAAAAATTATAGATACGTTGGAGACGTATCAGCATCCCCAAGCTTAATTCCTACTCGTCCTCGAGTAGGTAAATGATAAAAACAGAATTTTTGATGTGGAATGCTGCCTAACATGTTCATCATATTCTTTTCTTTTGTATAGCATGGACATTTGGACTTGTAAATGATTCAAAGCAATAGTCTAGTTTTAACATAATGACTTCAATACTCAAGCATGTCAACAGGCAACCATGTCTTTCAAAATATCAACACTAAAGAAAGTTATCCCTAGCCCATCATGCTCAATCATTGATCCATTCATGACACACACTCAAATATTAACTATGCCCAATGCTCAAGTACGATCATAGTGCCCCCTACTTGGTGCTTATAAGATAAGATGGAGACTCAAAGTAAAAATAAAAATTGCATAAAGTAAATAGAAAGGCCCTTCGTAGAGGGAAGTAGGGATTTGTAGAGGTGCCAGAGCTCAAGGTTTAAATTGAGAGAAAAAAAATTTTTGGGTGGCATGCTTTTCCTGTCAACGAAAACGACAAAGTAGCTCACAATACTTTCCATGCTAGATACATCATAGGCGGTTCCCAAACAGAAAATAAAGTTTATTCCTTTTTCCACCAAACTTTCACTTTCCATGGCGGGCCGTATCCACGGTTGCCTTCCATACCAATACTTTCCAAGGAATTTATTATTTGACAACATAAAGTAAATTTATTTTTCTTTTTCATTTCGGGAATGGGCATCCCTATTACCGCCGCACTCTCGTGCAATGTCAAGTGAATAAACACTCATCTTGAGAATAACACATCTAGCATGGAAAAATATTGGACACTCCCCACCGTTTCATGAGCGGTACGAGCACACAAAAGAGAAAATTTATTTTGAAAATTTAGAGATGGCACATGCAAATTTGCTTGGAACGGCATGGAAATACCGCATATAGGTAGGTATGGTGGACTCATAAGGCACAACTTGGTTTAAGGATTTTGGATGCACAAGTAGTATTTCTACTTAGTACAAATGGAGGCTAGCAAATATATTGGGAAGCAACCAAACCAAAAAACGAAAATTCACATAAGTGTGCATTGAGCATAACTAACAACGAATAATGCACCACAAGTAGGATGTAATTTCATTGCATAACTATTGACTTTCGTACTTGCATAGGGAATCACAAACCTTAACACCAATATTCCTACTAAACCATAATTACTCACCAACATGACTCACATATTACTATCATCATGTTTCAAAACTATTACAAGGAATCAAGTTTAATTTGCCCAATGATCTTCATTAAAGTTTTTATTATATCCTCCTTGGATATCTATCACTTTGGGACTAGTTTCATATATTGCCATTGCTTTTTTGACAAGCTCAAACAAATCTAAGTGAAGCACATGAGCATAAAGATTTCATCTCTCAAAAAGATATAAGTGAAGCATGAGAGGATTTCTTCAAAATTTACTAACTCTCAAATTAATCTAAGTGAATCATGAGAGTATTTCTATAAAAATTTCCAAGCACACCGTGCTCAAAAAGATATAAGTGAAGCACTAGAGCAATTCTATAGCTCAAAAAGTTTAAGTGAAGCACATAGAGCAATTCTAACAAATCATAGCATGATTATGGCTCTCTCAAATAGGTGTGTCCAGCAAGGATACAAAGGAAAAGCTAACAATCAAAGCAAGCAAAGATACAAGACGCTCCAAGCAAAACTCATGATATGTGACGAATAAAAATATAGCTCCAAGTAAAATACCGATGGTCATTAGAAGAAAGAGGGGATGCCACTCGGGGGCATCCCCAAGCTTACTTGCTTGTTTCTCTTTGGATATATCTTGGGGGTGCGCTAGCATCCCCAAGCTTAGGCTTTTATCACTCCTTATTCCTTCATCCATCGTGATCTCACCCCAAACTTGAAAACTTCAATCACACAAAACTCAACAAAATCTTCGTGAGATCCGTTAGTATAATAAAGCAAATAACTACTTTAGGTGCTGTTCAAAACCCATTCATATTTTATAATTGCATTATACCTACTGTATTTTAACTTTACCATGGCTCATACCCTTCAATATAAACCATAGATTCATCAAAACAAGCACACAATTCAACGAAAACAGAATCTGTCTTAAACAGAACAGTCTGTTGTAATCTGTAATCTAACCATACTTCTGTAACTCTAACAATTCTGAACAATTAGGAAAACGTAAGGAATTTTTATACAAACACTGTGTTAAAATTTCAGCTCAAGATCACGTTCTAGAAAAAACTAAAAATTCATATACTGGATGCAAAGTTTCTGTTTCAGATTCAGCACCGCTTCTACTCATCCTATGAATCATCCTAAAGGCTTTACTTGGCACAAACACTAAATAAACCATAAAAACACAATCATAACAGAGGCATAATTGTGTGAACACTCAAAAACAGAAAGGAAAAAGCAAAAAATTATTTATTCATTGGGTTGCCTCCCAACAAGCGCTATCGTTTTACGCCCCTAGCTAGGCATAACACATAGATTCAAGTATTGTCATCTTTGGTTTTGGATCCATAGGATGCCCTCATGATTGATTCATATGGTGGCTTAATTCTTGTTCTAGGGAAGTGTTCCATACCCTTTCTCAAGGGAAATTGAAAACGAATATTGCCTTCTTTCATATCAATCACGGCACCTATAGTGCGTAAAAACGGTCTACCAAGTATAGTGGGACAAGACGGATTGCAATCAATGTCAAGCACAATAAAATCAATAGGCACATAGTTCCTATTTGCAAGAATAATAACATCATTAATTCTTCCCAAAGGCTTTTTAATATTAGAATCCACCAAGTGCAAATTAAGAGAACATTCTTCAATAATGGTAAGACCAAGCACATCACATAGAGATTTCGGAATCGTGGAAACACTAGCACCCAAATCCCACAAAGCAAAGCACTCATAATTTTTAATATTGACCTTAATGGTAGGTTCCCACTCATCATGTAATTTTCTAGGAATATAAATCTCCAACTCCAACTTTTCTTCAAAAGATTTCATCATGGCATCAACGATATGTTTAGTAAAAGTTTTATTTTGCTCATAAGCATGGGGTGAATTCAACATGGATTGCAGCAAAGAAATACATTCAATCAAGGAACAACTATCATAATTAAAGTCTTTGCAATCCAAGATAGTAGGCACATCACTAGTTAAAGTTTTGACCTCTTCAAACCCACTTTTATCAAAATTTTCATCAAGATTTTCACCCTCCAAATTATTGGGACGCCTTCTAGCTAAAGTTGAATCTACTTCAGTCCCTTCATTATCAATCTTAATATTACTAAACAAGGAATCAATAGAAGAAACACCAATCACTTTAAGATCCTCATCTTTCTTATGAAGGCAATCACTAGAAAACGATTTTTCCAAGATTTCTCTTTTAGCTCTAAGCATAGCGGTTCTTTTCTTAATTTCATCCTTAGAGACATATAAGGCTTTAACAGATTCATCAATCTTAGGCACAAAAGCTTTCAACTTGAGATTTTCAACATCATGAGAAATTCTATCAATGCTTCTAGACATATCATCAATCTTATTCAACTTTTCTTTTATCGTAGTATTAAAAGATTTTTTGCGCATTGATAAATTCTTTAATATTACTCTCAAGATTAGAGGTGTTCCTATTATTATTGTAAGAAGAATTACCATAGGAATTACCATAATTATTAGAGGAATTTCCAGGAAAAGGCCTAGGATTAAAATTACCTCTATAAGCATTGTTATTGAAATTGTTTCGCGAGACAAAATTCACATCTACGGAATCACTATTTTGCTCAATCAAGGTAGACAAAGGCACATCATTAAGATCAATCGGAGCATTTTTACTAGCAACCAATTTCATCAAAGCATCAACCTTATCACTCAAAGTACTAATTTCTTCAACCGAATTAATTTTATTACTAGTAGGTGCTCTTTCGGTATGCCATTGAGAATAATTAGCCATGATATTATCTAGCAATTTAGTAGCTTCACCCAAAGTAATCTCCATAAAAGTTCCACCCGCGGCGGAATCTAAAAGATTTCTAGAGACAAAATTCAATCCCGCATAAAAGTTTTGTATGATCATCCAAAGATTTAAACCATGAGTAGGACAATTTCTTAGCATCAACTTCATTCTTTCCCAAGATTGTGCAACATGTTCATGCTCAATTGCTTAAAATACATCAAAACGCCGGTTCAATCTGGCGGTGCTCTGACATGCTTGAGACTGCGTCGGTATTTCCCCAAAGAGGAAGGGATGATGCATCACAGTGATGGTAAGTATTTCCCTCAGTTATGAAACCAAGGTTATCGAACCAGTAGGAGGATCACCACGACCCAATAAGCAGCACCTGCACACAAACAACAAATACTTGCAACCCAACGCGAAAGAGAGGTTGTCAATCTCTCTATGGTAAAAAGATAGATTAGGTAGTGATAGATAGGAGAGATAGATCTCTCAAGAACACAAATTAAAAAGGGCAAATAAAATATGCAGCAATATGTTTTTGGGTTTTTGGTTTTGTAGATCTGAAAACAAAGATGCAAAAAGATAGATCTGAAAGCAATATGTTGGAAAAGTAGACCCGGGGGCCGTAGGGTTCACTAGTGGCTTCTCTCATGAGTATAGCGCACGGTGGGTGAACAAATTACTGTTGGGCAATTGATAGAAAATCAAATAGTCATGACGATATCCAAGGCGATGATCATTATATAGGCATCACGTCCAAGATAGATAGACCGACTCCTGCCTGCATCTACCTCTATTACTCCACACATCGACCGCTATCCAACATGCATCTAGTGTATTAAGTTCATGGAAAAACGGAGTAATGCAATAAGAACGATGACATGATGTAGACAAGATCTATTCATGTAGGAATAGACCCCATCTTGTTATCCTTAATAGCAACGATACATGCGTGTCTTGCTGCCCCTTCTGTCACTGGGAAAGAACACCGCAAGATCGAAGCCATCACAAAGCACCTCTTCCCATGGCAAGAAAAATCGATCTAGTCGGCCTAACTAAACCAAAGATTCGAAGAAGAAGTACGATGCTATAAGCAATCATGCATATAATAGATCAAAGAAGACTCAAATAATATTCATGGATAGAAACTAATCATGAACTCAAAATTCATCGGATCCCAACAAACACACCGCAAAAGTTTACATCAAATAGATCTCCATGAGACCATTGTATTGAGAATCATAAGAGAGAGAGAGAGGAAGCCATCTAGCTACTGCCTACGGACCCGTAGGTCTATGGTGGACTACTCACGCATCATCGGAGAGGCATCTATGAAGAAGATGAACCCCTCCGTGATGGTGTTTAGATTGGATCTCGCGGTTCTGGAACTTGCGGCGGCTGGAATTGTGTTTCGTCGACTCTCCTAGGGGTTTTGGAATATTTGAGAATTTATTGGCATCATAGTCGGTGGAGAGGGGTCCTGAGGAGGGCACAACCCATCAGGGCGCGCCGGGCCCCCCCTGGCGCTCCCTGGTGGGTTGTGGTCTCCTCGGCCCACTCCCCCGGCACTTCTTTTGCCCACTGCGTGTCTTCTGGTACAGAAAAAATCTCCAAAAAGTTTCATCGCGATTGGACTCCATTTGGTACTGATATTCTGCGAAGTAAAAACAAGCAAAAACAACAACTGGCTCTTTGGCATTATCACAATAGGTTAGTCCCAAAAAATGATATAAAGTTGTTTTAAAATGATTGTAAAACATCCAAGAATGATAATATAACAGCATGGAACAAGCAAAAATTATAGATACGTTGGAGACGTATCATGCTCTATATACCAGTGAAAGAAAGGGACAAGACACATCTTTGTATTGTTGCCACTAAGGATAAAACGATGGGGTTAATTCATAGTGATTGACTTTTCTTCAGTGACAGGGGTGCATTGAAGTGGGTTCAATCTGGCGGTGCTCTATATCCTAGTGAAAGAAAGGGACAAGACACATCTTTGTATTGATGCCACTAAGGATAAAACGATGGGGTTAATTCATAGTGATTGACTTTTCTTTGTCTACATCATGTCATCGTTCTCCAAGCATTACTCTGTTTGTCATGAACTTAATACTTAGAGAGGCAAGCATAGAAGCGCTCTTGACATGGAGTAATAGTAATAGGTTCAGGTAGGAGTCGACCTATTTGCTTATGGACGTGATGCCTATATACACATGATCATTGTCGTTAATATATATTGCATAACTATGCGCTTTTCTATCAATTGCCCAACGGTAATTTGTTTACCCACCGTATGCCTACTACATGAGAGATGCCACTAGGGAAAACTATGCCCCCCGGTCTATTCACACTTCATTTGCTTGTTAATAACGAGTCCAAGGGGATTGACAACCCTCTTGCCCGCGTTGGGTGCAAGTGTTTGCTTCTTTGTGTGCAGTCGCTGAAGACGGGGGTTGCGTGCTACTCCTATTGGTTCGATAACCTTGGTTCTCAGTGAGCTAAATACTTATCTATACTGTACTGCATCACCCGCTCCTCTTCGCGGAAAACCCAACGCAGATCACAAGTATCACGAAGGATTTCAAGCGCCATTGCCGGGGAGTATCACCAACCTACTATCAAGTACCTTCGCAAGAATTATCATTCACTTGTTCTACTTTTTATTGGCTGTTATATTTTGCTTGTTTCATAAAAATCAAAATTACAAAAATATTTATCTTTGCTAGTTTACTTGTTTGCTTGTTTCGCTTGCTTGAAAGTTGCTATCATGTCTGAGTTTGAATCTAGTGATACTTCCGCCTCTAGTGCGGAAGCATTAGAACATTCAACTTCACCTCTCAATGATAATGCTAAAAGAAATTTTGATGAAGTTGCTAAGGAAAAACTTGATAATCTTGCGGATGATAATCCTTCTAAAGTAGAACCTATTATGCAAACAAAGAAATTCCGTATTCGTAGTGGTAATATTATTGAAAAAAGTGTGATCCAAGACTTTTCCACTTGTTCTGGCTCGTTACCCTTGATAGGAGGATCTATTCTTGCTAGAACCACTAGTTATGCGGATGACATATCTTTGCTCATAGTTGAATTGGAAATACAATTCGTTCATATGCATTCCTCCATAAAATGGTTGTTTCTAGAATTCTCTAATATTCAAGATGCTCCTACTAAACGATTAGCAACAATATTTCTCGTTCATAAATTTAATCATATTATGTAGCAAGCAAGAGAAATATTTGCTCATTATAGGGTCAATGGTGAGTGCCCACCAATAGAGGGAATCCTCTATGAGACGGAAGAAATAAGGAGATTAAGATCAACGAACTATGTTGCTTATAGTGAAAACCTTCGGAAAAAGTTTCCACCTAATGTCTTAATTGATAAAATTTCCAAATACAATGACCAGATTATTGTTACAAATCTTGGACTGGATTATGATCTTGAGAGGAGATTAAGGAAACATCTTTACCGTAACCTATAACATGAAGAATTTACTATCACTTATGAAAAGTCTAAGGAGTTGCCTCTTTCTCCTCCGAAGATAGAATTTACTATCACTTATGTTTAAACTAGTGTTTGTGCCAAGTAAAGCCTTTGGGATGACTTACATGATGAGTAGAATTGATACGGTGCAAAAACAGAAAATTTAGCGTTCAGTGTAGAATTTCTCTGATTTTACTGGAACGTCGTTTAGACCTGAAATTTTTACACAGTATTGCTATACAAATTGCTCAGGCTTTCCAAAGTTTTCAGAATTTTTGGAGTTACGGAAGTATAGGTTCTCTGTTTTTTTCTTGCATAGTTTGCTTGTTTTGATGATGCTATAGACTGTATCGGGGGGTATAAGCCATGTAGAATTTAGAATACAATACCTGATGCAATAATAAAATAAAAATCAATTTATAACAACACCTAAAGTATATGATATGTTTACTATACTAACGTATCTCACAAAGGTTTCTATTGAGTTTTGTTGCTGAAAGGTTTTCAAGTTTTGGGTGCTATCACGATGGATGAAGAAATAAGGAGCGGCAAGAGCCTAAGATTGGGGATGCCCAAGGCACCCCAAGATAATATTATAGGAAGAATCAAGCGTCTAAGCTTGGGTATGCCCCGGAAGGCATCCCCTCTTTCATCTTAATCCATCGGTATGTCACTTGAAGCTATATTTTTGTTCATCACATGATATGAGTTTTGCCTGGAGCGTAGTTTGCTTCTGTTTTAGTTTTCCACAATCATTTTTGCTGGAGACACCCACTTAAGAGAGACACAAGATCACCATGATTTATTAGAATACTCTTTGTGCTTCACTTATATCTTTTGAGCTACGCAGTTGCTCTAGTACTTCACTTGTATCTTTTAGAGCACGGTGGCGTATACATTTTAAAGAAATAATTCCACTCTTGTTCTTCAGTTATATTTGTTCGAGAGTTAATAAATAGTGACAGTAATTTGCATGGGTTATAAGACTAGTACAAAAATAATAGGTATTCAATGAGTGCATAATCAAAACCTTCATGTAGCACATAAAAGAGAAATTGTGGGTTAATGATATTCATGTGGTAATGTGAAAGGGCATGAGTGCATGATCATTGGTTAGTAAGAATGTCGTGAATTAGAGGGTGTTAACTTGTTGTTCATCTAAATATTTTTTATGGCATGGTGATAATGTGTGAGCATTCTTATTCCTCGTTGAAATCCTAGTGTTTTTTATGTTGGAGGAGCGCGATAGTTAACTCCTCCCAACCTCCTCCCTAGGGGCATGCGATTAGTACTTTGATTCGAGAGAGATAATAAAACCTTGCAATAAGGATGTGAGTTCTTTATGACTAATGTGAATCCATGGATGTACGCACTCTCACCACGTCATAATTGCTAGCCTCTTCGGTACCGTGCATTGCCCATTCTCACTTTGACGATCGGTGCAACCTTCGCCGGTGCATCCAAACCCCGTGACATGATACGCTCTGTTGCACATAAGCATCATTATACCTTCCTCAAAACATCCACCATACCTACCTATCATGGCATTTCCATAGCCATTCCGAGATTTATTGCTATGCAACTTCCACCGTTACATCATATGACTAGTACTTTCATTGTCATATTGCCTTGCATGATCATATAAGCTGACATAGTATTTGAGGCAAAGCCACCGTTCATCATTTTTTATACATGTCACGTTTTATCATTGCACATCCTGGTACACTGCCAGAAGCATTCTTATAGAGTCATACTATATTTTTTCATATTGAGTTGTAAGTAAATAAAAATGTGATGATCATCATTATTAGGGCACTGTCTCAGTGAGGAAAGGATGATGGAGACAATAATTCCCCACAAGCCTGGATGAGACTTCAGACGAAAAATAAAAGAAATAAAAAAATAAAAAGAAAAGAAAAGAAAAAAGAACAGGAAAAAATGAGAGAAAAGAGAGAAGGGACAATGCTACTACCTCTTTTTCCACACTTGTGCCTCAAAGTGGCACCATGTTCTTCATATAGAGTGTCTCCTGTTTTGTCACTTTCATATGCTAGTGGGATTTTTTCATTATAGAACTTGGCTTGTATATTCCGATGACGGGCTTCCTCAAATGCGCGAGGTCTTCATGAGCAAGCAAGTTAGATGCACACCCACTTAGCTTCACTTGAGCTTTCGTACACTTATAGCTCTAGTGCATCTGTTGCATGGCAATCCCTCCTCCTCGCATTGATATCTATTGATGGGTATCTCCATAGCCCATCGATATGCCTAGTTGATGCGAGACTTTCTGCTTCACTTTTACCCCTTTGAAACCTACCACCATATTCTATTCCACCTTTATGCTATATCCATGTTTACGCTCATATATTGCATGAGTAATAAAAAGCTGAAGCGCGTTAAAAAGTACGATCCAATTGCCTGACTTGACACCGTGGTACTTGACATTTGTATTTATGTGGTGAAGACGGAGCCATGCCATTCTAATACGATAAAATGAATAAGGGGTGAACATTCTTTAAGGATCGTATATTTTTCAAACTTGATGATTATGTTACTTATGTTTATGAATATTACTATGTTGATGTTTATTAATCATCGTTTCTCAATGATCATACCTGCAATAGATTACATGTTGGGTAACATGTCACATCAAAATTTCTGTTTTTATCATTTACCTACTCAAGGACAAGCAGTAATTAAGCTTGGGGATGCTGATACGTCTCCAACGTATCTAAGATTTTTGATTGTTCCATGCTATAATATTATCATTCTAGGATGCTTTCTGGGTATTTATTTGCCAATTCATATTATTTTTGAGCACTAACCTATTAACCCAATACCTAGTGCTAGTTGTTGTTTTCTGCATGTTTTTGGATTTTTAGGTTTACCGTACCAAACGAAGTCCAATTGCCACGAAACTTTTTTATGATTTTGTGTGGACCAAAAGAAGACCTGGAAGTTTTGGGAGGAGACCGGAGGCTGCACGAGGGAGGTAGCACACATCAGGCCGCGCCCAGGGGGGTGGTTGTGCCCTGTTGTGTCCTGGCTCCCCCTGGCGTCTCCCGACGCCCCTCTATGGCCTATAAATTCTAATATATCCCCAAAACCCTAGAGTGCCTCTCGAAACACTTTTTCCGCCGCCGCAAGTCTCTGTTCCTCCGTGTGCCCATCTGGAGCCCTGTTCCGGTGCCTTGCCGGAGGGGGATCGATCACGGAGGGCCTCTACATCAACCTTGCTGCTCCCATGGTGATGTGTGAGTAGTTCCCCATAGACCTACGGGTCCGTAGTTAGTACCTAGATGGCTATCTCTCTCTCTTGATCTTCAATATAAAGTTCACCGCATCTTCGCGGTGATCTATTCGATGTAATCACTTTGTGCGGTGCGTTTGTTGGGATCCGATGAATTGTGGGTTTATGTTCAGATTATTCATGAAAAAGATTTGAGTCTTCTCTGAATTCTATTATGATTCTTATTTGCATGATTATTATAGCTTCGTAAATCTCTCTGATCTATTGAAATAGTTTGGCCAACTAGATTGATATTTCTTCAGTGAGAGGGGTGTGTTGTAGTGGATTCAATCTGGCGGTGCTCTATATCCCAGTGACAGAAAGGGACAAGACACGTCTTTGTATTATTGCCACTAAGCATAAAACGACGGGGTTAATTCATATTGATTGACTTTTCTTTGTCTACATCATGTCATCGTTCTCCAAGCATTACTCTGTTTTTCATGAACTTAATACTTAGAGAGGCAAGCATGGATGCGCTCTCGACGTGGAGTAATAGTAATAGGTGCAGGCAGGAGTCGACCTATTTAGTTATGAACGTGATGCATATATACACATGATCATTGCCGTGAATAAATATTACATAACTATGCACTTTTCTATCAATTGCCCAACAGTAATTTGTTTACCCACCATATGCCTACTACATGAGAGATGCACTGGTGCAGCGACGTGCTATACAAACGGTTTTTAACCCCTTTCTGCGACGCAGTTTTAAACCGTCGCCTTGCATGTGTGGGTGATAGGGGGTCCATCTCACATGACACGGGAAACCCGTCGGCGATGGTGACCAACGAACGCAAACGATCTCCGAAACATACTCGTGCGCGATGCAGGAACATATCACACACACTATATTTTGGGAGTACGTGTGGGATTTGGCATCAATCGCACACGTCTATCACGAGTCAAACGCGTCTAATTGCTCATGAAAAACAAACGGTGTTCCCCTGGCAACCGTCTGCCATGCATGATATCATCGGACACGTTTCCCGAAAAATTTACGTGTGGGATTGTGTTTGCATCGGACACGGTTTCCTGTTGGCTCACGTGTGAGATAAGGTGCTATCGCAAACGATTGAGGAGCTCCTACGCACACGTACAAGTGCTGCAAATTATTTGCGATTTCTTATGTACCACCAACATTTTAGTTTATATATCGTGTACTTTTCCTGTAGATCACAGGTGGTTGCGCTATGAGTTACGTGTGTTTTTCCTGTAGATCACATGCGGTTGCGCTATGAGTTGCGTGTGCTTTCTGTTTTTTATCGCACACGCTTAGTTGCTTGAAGCGTGTGCGCTGAAATGGCCAGCTTATTGTAAAATATCGCATTTGAATCATCCTGTGTATAGCAAAATTGCTACAATATGCAATCGACACATAGTGTCCACATGAAGAACATTCATCATAATTCGGCACAATATGCAATTGAACGAATAGTGTCCACATGAAGAAAATTCATCATAATTCGCGACAATATGCAATTGAGCAAATGCTAGCTAAATTCCACATATGTGAGACCAACATATGCAGTACATAATCATAGTGTACGAAATACGAAGACATGATCACATGGAAAACAATGCATCCATGCGGATATGTTTAGCTGATAACACTATATGAATGCGTACTTATTATTGGGGGATACGAATCCTGAAATCTGCGACGTCTTTAGAGGGCTTGATATAGTGTTTCACAAAGAAGGTGCTGATAAATTTCCTAACAGACAACAATTTATCTGCGGCGAGCGGTTCAGGGGTCATCGGTCCGAAGATCAACTGTAGTACTTTTAGATCAGAATGTGACATACGTGTGGAGTAGAAGATAGTAATTAAGAAACAGATTTACTGGTTCTATTTTGTCAGCATCGGAACCACATTCAACATGTCTGCATAGATTAATCATGTGTGAGCAAACGTAGTATCCAGATAGGCTGGTCCCTTGTTGTTGCTAAGGACACTGCAATTTATTGTACATTATTAGTCATGTATTAGCCATGTTAGGAACAACCTAACCGGTGTAAGTTGTTTCTTTTTTTTCTTTGGAGAGAAATATAAAGAGGTTTACTTAGAAACTTGAACATCTGACTAGAATTTTCTGAAAATAACGGATTTCGTTGTCTTACCGGACAAATGATCATGTGCTGCAGAGGTAGTTGGGGGTCGAACCGTCTCCCTCCTAAAGTTATAGTCTTACACAATACACTGCGAATGAAGATGAATTTTCACATACTATATTCTTGAACCAGATATGAACACAACATATTAACATCAAAGAATTCAATACCTATCCATGAAATCCTGAAGATGACTCAGATCCTGAGCTGCATTTGACTCCCTGAAAGAATCCAGGTAGTAAATTGTGTTGCGTTTTGGAACAATGACCACTAAGATCCAGTGATCTCTACAGTTAAAGAAAACCTTGAACTTACGAACTATGTCGAAAACTGAAAGACGATCAATGTATGTGTGGTTGTATATTTAACTTATCCTTCATGATATGGCCACATGAAGAATTCTCCTATCTGTAACTCCCACAAGATCGTGGCGACATGTGAAATGCAAGCCTCGCGTGTGTCATTTCTACTTAACAAAATGTCGTTTGCTAAATCAGGATCTATGAAATGCACATGCACCCTTAACGATCTCTGCACCACCAATCCTCTGATTCGTCTTCGCTATCAGAGTCATGACGTGAAGACTTTGAGGACACCTTGGAGCCTTTTGCCATGAAGCAGTAGGCTGGAGCATTGTCGTCGTCACAGGCTTCAGTGTTGTTGAGGGGGCCATTATCTTCGGGATCAAAGACGGACGAGGCAACGAATGTAGAAGCCATACACAAACCAACAACTTTAGATCAGACTCCTCCTCAGATTCCTCTTCAGCTTCTGACTAAGATTTAGCTTTAGAGTCCATTTCCTTGCCAATGAAAGCATGAGCTTTGCCAGATGAACTCTTCTTGTGTCATGAAGACTTGTGATACTTCTTATTCTTTTTGTCGTCAGAATCGTAGTCCTTGCTCTTCTTCTTGGATTCCTTCTCCCATCAAGGACAATCAACGATGAAGTGACCAGCTTTCTTGAACTTGTGACATGTTTGCTTCTTGTTGTCACGCGAAGACATTTCTCCAGACTTCTTGGAGTCACGCCTTGAAGATTTTGCAAAGCGTTTGGACTTGGCGAATTTCTGAAACTTCCTCACAAGCAGAGTGAGTTCTTTGCCAATGTATTTAGCACCATCGGAACTGCATTTTGATTCTTCTTCTTCGGATGAACATATAGCCTTTGCCTTCAGGGCACGAGAGCGACCATAATTGGAATCATAGATTTCCTTCTTGTCAGCTTGTTGGAACTCATGGGTGTTCAACCTCTCAAGGATATTAGCAGGATCCAATTCCTTGAAGTCCGGGCGTTCTTGGATCATTAGAGCGAGAGTGTCAAAGGAATTGTCAAGAGATATCAATAGCTTCTTCACAACTTCATGTTTGGTGATATTAGTGGCACCGAGAGCATTCAACTCATTTGAGATGTCAGTGAGTCGATCAAACATGAGCTGGACATTTTCATGGTGAAGCCTCTTGAAGCGGTTGAATTGATTGTGAAGAACATCAACACGCCAGTCTTGCTGAGATGAGACACCTTCATTGACCTTGGAAAGCCATTCCCAGATTTGCTTCGCAGTGTCCGGAGCACTCATACGACCATACTATCCTTTGGTCAGATGACCACAAATGATATTTTTGGCGGTTGAGTCCAGTTGAGCAAATCTCTTCACATCATGTAACAGCCCAAGTGCATCCCTTGCCATATTTGTAATATCCCATGTGTGAACCTTCAATGAATGCCATCATGTGGTTTGAGTAATAATATTTTGCTTCATATCATTTTGCATCATGGCATCATACCATCATTCATAATTTGCATCATGCCTTGTTTGAAGTGATATGTTGAATGGTGTGACTGTGGTGAGTGTGCTTGCAACCAAGTGCTAGTATGTGAAACCCTCCCTACAAATTCTTTAAACTATGCCTCCATCTCTCTCTTATTCAAATTCTATGAATGTGGTGATTTTTACTTGCCCTTATCAATTTAATAAAATGTTGCAAAGCTCTGAAATATTCTGTTTGGATTTTGAAAATTAATACTTAGCCCTGTGTTGCTCTCCACCTTTTATAATCTTTGAATAACAGATTATTATAATAATTATATGTGATTATTTTGTTTCCTCTAAAAAACCCAAACCATTTTTATAAATTAGAGCTTATTTTTGTGAGTGCAAAACTATTTTTAGTTCTCTCAAAGTCTTTTCCAATCTGCCCTGGCATTTTGTTTTGTTTTGTTGTTATATAAAAAGGGGAAACCTTTTGTTTTCCCTGAGAGAGAAGAGAGTCCAGCCACTTGGGCCTTTGCCTCCCCGCAGGCCCAGCAGCAGCAACGCAACCCAGCTAGCCGCCAGCGACAGCAGGAGCTTCATTCTCCTGTACGGCTCCCATCCAGTAACGCCACGTCGATTAACTCACCGATTTGACGGCCGTTGGCGCCCTAGGTATATGCCTCTTTTGGCATATACTATGATATAAGTGAGGCTTGCTAATTTCGATTGTAGTTTGTGTGAATTTTGTCCATAGTAACATATGCTTATGATAGAAAAATGCAGTGAATCCAATGGTGGTATTAGTTTTATCATTTGGCCAAGTTTGTGAAAATGTTATGTTGTGATAATATGCCCTTTTGTCATTTTCACATGAATTAATTCTTGCATTATATGATACATTTGTCAACATGAAAGATGATCATTAGTGTGTGCTCTAGCCCCTGGTATTTTTATTTGCCATGATAGTTCATGATATGGATGGGTATCTTGATGTCAACATGCCACCAAAAATTCTGTTTTCACATGCTCAAATAATTCTAAGTGTTGAAATCTGTTGTTTTGTTGCCATGTTGTCTTGATGATTCCCATGCATATGTTGCCCCTTTGGAGTTGGCACAATGGAATGCATTGTTGTGCTTGTCATCCAGTGTTATTTTGTGCCAAGTACTTGTAGGTAGAGCTATGGCATCTTATTGAAAAATTGCTGTCAACATGCCATTCTGTTAATAAGTGCCCTGTTTGCCCCTTGTTGAATTTCACCAAGTCTGTGAATCTGCTATTCTCAATATGTCATATTGTGAGGATGGTAGCCATTGATACATGCATATTTTGATGTTGCCATAATGTTGTTGATTGAAGTACATGTTGCCCTCTATCAACCTGTTAATTTTCATGCCATGAAAGTTCCTCTAGCATATGTAATTGTTGCTGTCAAGATGCCATCATGTTAACTCAGATTTGTAAAACTGGTAATTTTCACTAAGTCCCTGAAAACTGTTTCAACATGCCATCTTGTGAGCTCATTTGCCAATGATCCATGCTTCCTTTCATGTTCCTGTTAATAGATGAATTGTTAAGCATGTTGTATACTTCATGTCCATGCCTTGGTTGTGATTTGAAACTTGTCGTAGCTCTGGTTATGTGTGTTACAAGATGACATGTTGTTGTTTGTGGACAGATTGTGTGTTTGAATGTTTTGTGACTTGTGGGAGCTATACTCCATTGTTTTGCATGATCTTTAGCTCTATTCTAGCTAGATTTTCATTTCCAGTCCAGTGGCATCCTTGGAATACCAAGGGATAGCCCATGGCCCTCTTCATCTTTGTTTTTGTCTCTGTTAACGTTCGTACCTTGCCGTGAGTGTATCGTGAGCTTCGTTACTCCGTTTGCAACGTTCTACATATGCATTTGCATCGTTTTTACACGGAGCATTCATATTTACCATGATCATGCATGTTCAAATAACTAATATTGAGGTTTTGTCTAGAATACTAAAGAACTTAATAAATGCATGAGAAACATGACTAGCCTAGAGTTGCCATGTTAATTACTTCAAGTTGTCCATGAATCATCTTGGTTGTGCATTGCACTTTGTTTGTATGTTTATTTGGTGTTGTTTCTCTTTGGGTAGACGCGAGTGTCGAGCCTAAGTAAGAGGATCCCGGAGAGTACAACTACCAGGACCCAGCTCTTTGTCCCTGTGAAGACCCAACAGGCAAGATGATCGTACCCGGATTCCGACACTATTTTTGCTATGCTAGATGTCTCGCTTCTACTGTTATGTTTCGTTACCTACCACTTAAACTATCAGCCTCCTAAATTGCCATGAAAGCCTCTAACCCCTCCACTTCCTAGCAAAACTTTGATTGGCTACGTTACCGCTGCTCAGCCCTTATCTTATAGCGTTGCTAGATGCAGGTGCAAGCTGTTTCCATGTGTCAACATGGATATCTGGAGATATCACCTTATTTTCTGTTATTTAATTTAATGCACATATATATCTGGCAACGGTGGAAGGCTTGGCCTTTTGCCCGGTGTTTTGTTCCACTTTTGCCGCACTAGTTCCGAGTACCGGTGTTATGTTCCATATTTTGCGCTCCTAACATGCTCGGGGTTGTTATGGGGACCCCCTTGACCATTCGTTTTAGATTAAAACTTGTGTGGCAAGACCCAACTTTGGTACTACATTTGCTTAACAACCTAATTAAAATGCATAGGGCTTAGCTACCCCGTGGATAATTAATCAACCCCCCTGGGCCAAAGTGTAGGGTAACGCAGCAGAAAACAAAAATTTTCCGACCTACGCACCAGCCCAGGACCACTATGGAGACTGCATACAAGGTTTGATCTTTTTCGTTACCGACTCGTAGCGCAGCGGAAGTAGAGTCGATGACGATCGGCGGTGCAGATCCCCGCAGCTAGGATTTACAACCTCCCAACCGTGAGGATGTATACCCTCATCCGCCCCGTGGACAGCCCTCCGGGAGGCGGTCGGACAGTCCCCCGGACGGTGTCGCGG
Source organism: Elymus sibiricus (assembly GCA_039707655.1). Classification (NCBI taxonomy): domain Eukaryota; kingdom Viridiplantae; phylum Streptophyta; class Magnoliopsida; order Poales; family Poaceae; genus Elymus; species Elymus sibiricus. The sequence continues at coordinate 421,355,558 of CM077665.1, forward strand.
ACAGCCCTTCAGGAGGACCATCGAAACTCGGACAGCCCTTCAGGAGGACCATCGAAACTCGGACAGTCACTCGGACAGCCCTTCGGGAGGACCCTCGAAACTCGGACAGTCACTCGGACAGCCCTTCGGGAGGCACTCTCGAATTAAGACCGAAACTACGATCTCTCTACAGAGTTGCACACATACGGTGTCATCTATCCGGCAGGGCTTCGCCTTCCAGAACTAGTTCCCACCGGAACCCAGACAGCCTTTCGGCTCTACGAAACTATTTCGCTGGGAGGGAGAGAGAAAGCCAGATCATGCATGGCACTTGTATGTGAGAAGGGATGAGATTTGGGCTGCCCCCTCCACCTCTATTTATAGGAGAAGGAGGGGTGGAGGGGCTGAAATTTCAGCCACATCCATCCATGTCATCTCCAAGATATTTTGGAGCAAAAGCCCAAAAAGGTGGCTTTCCAAAAAGTAACCATAAAGCTGATTTCACTATTCACGATGACATTTTTCAGCGTCTGTTCGAACTGAAAATATTTATGTGGGCTTAGAACATTTCCAGTACCCACTAAAATAATTTTCAACGCGTTCCGAAACAATTCCGGTTTAGTGATTTTCATCTGCGAAAAGCATCTGAAGCGGTTCCGGCAGCTCTGGAACATTTCCGGTTTTCATCCCGGAAAATTCCAGAAAGTTTCCAGAACAATTCTGGCACCCTCCAAGAATTATCAGGCATGTGCCGAAACCAATTTGACTTTATGGTATCCCCTGAAACAACTTTTCAGTTTCATCGGAACTCATCCGGTGACCTCTCTCTTCGGAACTTTTCCGCTGTCTCCGAAAACTTTTTTCGGAAATTTTCTCTCAGACTCCCTGTCTAGTATTCAGCAGATAGATGACCCTTAAGCATGTGACCCTATAGGTTCGGTGAAGTATAGACATGACCCGGAACCCCTTCCGATCAATGATCAACATCGAAGCCGTGGACACCCATATTAACCCCTATACCCACACGAATGAATATTCGAGTGAACCTCCAGTTGTCGTGTGCTATTCCTGTTGCTTCGCGATATGTTACAAATACCCGAGGTGAGACATGTTGGTATCCCCGTGGATCAACAACTTGTCCACTATGCCAGTTACCTCGTTACCGGTATTGTTCTCTTTTCTCGTTCCCGTGTTCCGGCATCCCCATGATCAAATCACAAAGTGTCTGGCCAGACGATGATGGATACCGTAACACCGAGAGGGCCCAGAGATATCTCTCCATCATCGGAGGAGCAAATCCCAATCTTGATCTATCAAGTTACTTGACATACTTTCCCATGAACCCGAAAGCCGCCGTAATAGCCATCCAGTAACGGATGACGTTTAACAAACCCCAAAGTTCATGAATCAAGCATGAAGAAACTCGATACTCTCATGGTCTGAGGAATCATGCAAACGTTAACCATCTCTGTGTTATTAACCATTAACTAGTGATGAAAGTATCTCATAGCATAACATCAATTCGGGTCGATTTAACACAAGTGTTCTACCAACATTGCGCCCTCAATATTGCCGGCATAGCCATGCCCATGATCAGGAAAACAGGATCATCATGCAATACTTGAGCCAGTCTTAGAGGCAAGACTAGGAATACATTTTACCGTTTATTATTCCACATGTGCATATGAGTCTTCCTCCGAGCCTCGTGGTTATTGCAGACTCGAGAACCATAGCAGTTATAGCATGGAACATAAACCTAATTATGAACAGGGAGATAATCAATAACATTTATTATTGCCTCTAGGGCATATCTCCTACAGACTCCCACTTGCACTAGAGTCAATAATCTAGTCAATGCTAATGCACTTTACACCTATGGCATACTAGTGTAAAATATGCATCGCTTGTGGTATAGCCTGATGTCCAACGGATCTGACGACTTCAGCTCCGTGTGTAACTTTGCATATCCTTGCATTTTCACGCTTTCACAAAATTCATATTTTGTGTGGACTTGGCTTTGCATATGTGTTAATCATTGGTCAAAACCTGATTCCTTAGACTGAGCTATGGAGCAACTATCTGCAATAGTGTCCCATAGACCAAAGCCATCTTGGAACCATACTAAGTTCATGAATGAACTATATGATTCAACAACTTCTTTGTCGCTTCTAAAGCGTCAACATACTTAGCCTTTGTTATAGAATTCGCCATAGTATCTTGTTTGGAACAATTTCCAACTACCGTGCCACCATGTTGTGTATTACACAAAACCCTTAACTTAAATCGAAAATCGCATGGATCATTGATGAAGACTGTATCGATGTAATTACTTACAACGAGCACTTCATAATCTCTGCTTGCGAGAAAACATGTCATCAGTACTACTCTAGTACTTAATGACATCTTTCACTGTTGTCCCATGATCAGTACTTTTGATCACTTTGGTATCTATACTCGCAACATCTTTGGAGTATTGGACATATCGAGTTGTTTTTACATACCATGGAATACATGATTAATCCAAACACAAGAGTGTGTGGAATCACCATCATGTATTTTACTCATCGGTGTTTTGAGACACCGAGTTTTGCAAAACTCTTTCCATGTGACTTTGGCAAGAATCACTCCTTGGCGTTTTAAATGCTAAAAGGTTTTAGCACCTTGTCAATATGTATTCATTGCTTAGCCCCATTAGGTAAATCTATCTCCATAGATTATCATGCCTAATATTGAGGCTATTTATCCTAAGTACTTCATCGAAAAACTATTTTCAAATGAAGTAATAATTCATGTCAAGAAATTTTATTTCCAATTAACAATGTGTCAAGCACACAAGGTTTTTAAAAATATTATTATGCTCCCACTTACTTTCTTGAATCACAAACATCTTCGTTACTCATTGATGAAGTCAAACCCCTTTGACCATTTCATCAAAACACGAAGAATCCAACTCCTCTTTGCTCTCTTCTGTCCATCGCTGGAACTCTGAAGTTTGCATACCTACTAGCATCCTCTGGATCGGCAAATTACTTTAGACTGTATCACATACAAGTCCTAGGTTTCATTTCCATCAGACGGAAATCCTTTTGTCATCCATGTTTCATATCTCATGATTGAAATATGTATTAATTGCTAGTTCAACCCAAACCGACTTTAAGCATCGCTACAGTGAGACAATCTCATCGTAGTCAACTCCTTGAACTTGTTATTGCAACAAGTCGAGCTTTATGGATAAAACATTTTATCCGTATCAGTTTTTAGTTCCAAAAATATTCGTTAGATTCTAAGTCTTCCGAAAGGTGTATCAAGATTTTAATCTTGAATCACTTATATGGAAACTATCTCGGATTGTATTGGCATTTAGCCAATTCCGGAGTCAGGGCCCATCAACGCTTCCTTGTGTATTGTAGGTATACTGTTGTCTAACAACAATATCTCGTTTGCGCACCTGATAGGTTTGCACGAGCTTTTCCTACGTGGTTCCGCTGCAAGTTCGACCGAAGTCCATACATTTTATTGTAGAGACTTCCGTATAAGTCGCAGTAGGAAACACCGGAATCACTTCCAAGGTTCCTTTCCTTTGATCTGATGACGAAGATACTGGTTATCTCGTCGAGTTGCACTGTCCTCCCACTCACCTTTTGTAAGAACTATTCTCTTTAAAAGCATACCGTTTTGCGGCAAAATCCTTTGTCTCGGTATAGTGGTGGGGGAATACCCAATGACTTGGGATAACCTTACAAAGTAGCACTTGTCTGATTTGGAATAGGTTTGTAACCTTTTACACAAGCCCTATATTCCAAATGTTAAGAGAAGATATAACATGGTTGGGCGTACCATACCATGGCATCATTTCAACAGACCCGATGGAGCTCTTTTCAGTGTAAAAGCCGCAGTCTCTAAAGCATCACTCTTTAAAAGGGATAATGGCAAATCTATTTATGTCATTTTTGATCTTACCATGTCATAAATGGTTCGATTACATCTTCACGGACTTTTCACTTGCAGTGGTGTTCCGGGAGGTGCAAGTTATGAAACCCCTTTCACAACTCATCAGACATTCGCTAAACTTGTAACTCAAATATTCCTTTTCGCAATCAATTTGCAGAAACATAATTTTCTTGTTACAACAACTTCTACTTCATTTTTGAAAACCTTTCGAATGATTTCAAAAGATCCAGACTTACGTCTAATCAAGTAAATATCCATATATCTACTTGACTCATTTCTGAAGAGAGATAAATCCACTACTTGCAACAACATTTATTGAACTACACACATCAAAATGTATGATCACCAATAAGTTTGTTGCTCGTTCCTTATGGCCTGTGAACGGTATTTCAGTCACTTCACTTTTCGGACGAAAGTTGCAAGTGTCAGATGATTTTAAAATCAACCGACTTCAAAATCCATCATAATGGAATTTCCATGCGGGTTTCTCCAATGTGACCAAATGTAGTGCCACACTTGTGTGGTATTCTTTTAGTCTTGCGACATTTAGCGTCAGTGTTATGGATGTATCATATTTCCATCAATATTCATAGCATACATCCCATCTTGGATGGAAGCATGGCCCTTCATGTTATTCATAATACTGAACAACAATTGTTCTTTTATGAACAACCCTTTTGCAACAAACATTGTGCACTGGGTTAGAGTGTATGAAACTCTAAAATGAATTATGAAAGTAAACACAGAGGTAATATATTAATATCATTATTCATAACATACATCTCATTCATAATGGAAGTATGGCCCTTATGTTTATTCATAACACCGAACATCAAAAGTTCTCTTATGAACAACCTTCTTGCAAGATACCTTATGCAAAGGGGTAGAGTGTGAAACTCTAAAATGAATTATGAAATTAAATACATAGGGAATACACCGATGGAAGGCATAGTAACATTTACTATGTTCCCTGCGTGTATCTAAACCTCATTCCTGGCTAGTCTTTCAGGCCATAGTAGTTCTTACATCGAGTTGCAACAGAATGCAATCGAGCGGGCATCTTTGTGATTAACTCACAATACCCAAGAATTAGTGATTAACATGTTTAACCATAATTCCCAAGAACTATAACTTTGACCAGCCTTCTATACATCAAAAACTTGTATGACATTCATACATGAGCTGGATATTCCAGTCTTCTTTCCTTTTGCCTTTATACTTCTAACAGTTTAACTTTCAGTATTTCCCCTACTCTCAGAAGAAGCACCCAACTTAAGAGTGGCGTTAGCCCCGGACTTCCTAGGCGTGAAAGTTTCACTAACACCCTTCGGACACTTCCTCTCTCTTTAAGTTGTTGTTTTATTCACCATCATCATATGACAGGCGTTCTACTGGATCCCCTCTTATCAGTCCAATGTATAGTAAACACTTTACCAATGTTTTGCAAACAAACATTGCTTTGGATATCTCATATATTTTAGCCTTTGTCTGTCTCTGAAAATGATTTTCAGATTCCATGAGTATCACATAACTATCCAAACTTTCGAAGTTCGGGTCTCATGGAAGCAAACATATTTCACTTGACCGTAACGGAATTTTAGCTTTTGGATCGAAGGACGAGAGTCATATCATCCATAGCATTAGCAGGAGAATACCGAAAATATGCGATAGGACAAAGTCCTTCTCGGCACTCTTGAGGACAATCCTCACATTACGTTACCAACCGTAAAGTTTTAACCAGATATTTAACAGCTATTCAAATTAACAGGGAAGGTGGAAATGCGAGCCATTCTTCTACAACTATTATGCAAATTAATTGCACTAAGAATTAAAAGAATTAATTCTAAAGGGCGCTCCCACTCAAATCAATATCTCTCATAATTGATCGTGAGTGATTCAAGATCCGCATTTCAATTCAACGCCACGGTTCGAGATGAACTCAAATGGCGCGAAGTTCAATCGGTAGGCAAACTTGCCGATCACATCTCTATGTGATTCTTGTTCATCTTTCGATGCGTGTGTTCCGAGCTCATGACTGTCATGCCTGAACGTCAAGACAACCAAGTGATCTCGCTGCGAGGTCTCAACTCACCCACCTCACACTTCTCTAATCGTTCGCACCCATGGAGATCATGTGATGCCCCGAAAAGTTAGGTGCCGTGACGGTGCTACACTTGGGAGAACACTAACTACTTGATATTTTAAGTGAGAGATCACCCTAATAAAAAGCGACTACCGCGCAATCAAGAAGGGTGCATCATAAGGGATAAACATCTCAGGCAATTCATAATAGCATGATATGGTATAGCCCTTTCTGATGGAGAAGTCTTTCATTTCTTCGTCTTCGGCATTCGCGTTGGTGTTCACCTTCGCGAAGATTGCCACCACCTTGTCGATGCACCAGATAATATTGCTATCTCTATAGCTAATAAAATAAGTGCATTACTTAAGGTTGACACGCAGGTCATTAAAGTGACAATCATATGGCTCCAGCCATCATGCCGAATCATGACACGCAGGTCATGTTAATATTACATCATATAGTCATCTCATACATAATCAAATTATTATGAGCACTGCTATACCACATCATATGCACATGCAAACCATCCTGCAAAACCAAGTTAGACGCCTCTAATCGGTTCATGCAAAAACTTGTTTTACGTGGCTTCTAAGGTTTCGAAACAAACCGAAGCTACCAACGTCCATCAGCAAGCATGATAATCCAAGTCGCTAGATTAACATTGCGGGGTGTATGAAACACGAGATAATAAAATCTCGAGCCCCATACTAAACTTCGTCATACGCATGACCCCCGTGCAGATCATATCTGCATTGCCCTTTCGTTTGCAAAATTTCATCTTTCTTTTTAACTACGGTGGAATTCAATGAACTATTAGCACTTCGTTGATCAATCAGGATCGCGGATTGCCAGAACATTGAAAATCCACCATGCTATTATCAAGATCAGAAATATGCAAATTCCAGGGAAGCAACAAGAACATCGGGTAACAGATTTCATCTGCTACCCGCATAAATAATTTTCAGTAATAGAACTCATCTACTACCTAATTATATTGTGCAACACCCATACATCTCTATGTATTCTAGATCGCAACCAGCATCTACGCATAGCACGGCTCATGATGCCACTGTAGGGTAACGCAGCAGAAAACAAAAAATTTCCGACCTACGCACCAGCCCAGGACCACTATGGAGACTGCATACAAGGTTTGATCTTTTTCGTTACTGACTCGTAGCGCAGCGGAAGTAGAGTCGATGACGATCGGCGGTGCAGATCCCCGCAGCTAGAATTTACAACCTCCCAACCGCGAGGATGTATACCCTCATCCGCCCCGTGGACAGCCCTCCGGGAGGCGGTCGGACAGTCCCCCGGACGGTGTCGCGGACAGCCCTTCGGGAGGACCATCGAAACTCGGACAGTCACTCGGACAGACCTTCGGGAGGACCATCGAAACTCGGACAGTCACTCGGACAGCCCTTCGGGAGGACCCTCGAAACTCGGACAGTCACTCGAACAGCCCTTCGGGAGGCACTCTCGAACTAAGACCGAAACTACGATCTCTCTACAGAGTTGCACATATACGGTGTCATCTATCCAGCAGGGCTTCGCCGTCCAGAACTAGTTCCCACCGGAACCCAGACAACCTTTCGGCTCTACGAAACTATTTCGCTGGGAGGGAGAGAGAAAGCCAGATCATGCATGGCACTTGTATGTGAGAAGGGATGAGTTTTGGGCTGCCCCCTCCACCTCTATTTATAGGAGAAGGAGGGGTGGAGGGGCTGAAATTTCAGCCACATCCATCCATGTCATCTCCAAGATATTTTGGAGCAAAAGCCCAAAAAGGTGGCTTTCCAAAAAGTAACCATAAAGCTGATTTCACTATTCACGACGACATTTTTCAGCGTCTGTTCGAACTGAAAATATTTATGTGGGCTTAGAACATTTCCAGTACCCACTAAAATAATTTTCAACGCGTTCTGAAACAATTCCGGTTTAGTGATTTTCATCTGCGAAAAGCATCTGAAGCGGTTCCGACAGCTCCAGAACATTTCCGGTTTTCATCCCGAAAAATTCCAGAAAGTTTCCAGAACGATTCTGGCACCCTCCAAGAATTATCAGGCATGTGCCGAAACCAATTTGACTTTATGGTATCCCCTGAAACAACTTTTCAGTTTCACCGGAACTCATCCGGTGACCTCTCTCTTCGGAACTTTTCCGCTGTCTCCGAAAACTTTTTCCGGAAACTTTCTCTCAGACTCCCTGTCTAGTATTCAGAAGATAGATGACCCTTAAGCATGTGACCCTATAGGTTCGGTGAAGTATAGACATGACCCGGAACCCCTTCCGATCAATGATCAACATCGGAGCCGTGGACACCCATATTGACCCCTATACCCACACGAATGAATATTCGAGTGAACCTCCAGTTGTCGTGTGCTATTCCTGTTGCTTCGCAATATGTTACAAATACCCGAGGTGAGACATGTTGGCATCCCCGTGGATCAACAACTTGTCCACTATGCCAGTTACCTCGTTACCGGTATTGTTCTCTTTTCTCGTTCCCGTGTTCCGGCATCCCCGTGATCAAATCACAAAGTGTCTGGTCAGACGATGATGGATACCGTAACACCGAGAGGGCCCAGAGATATCTCTCCATCGTCGGAGGAGCAAATCCCAATCTTGAGCTATCAAGTTACTTGACATACTTTCCCATGAACCCGAAAGCCGCCGTAATAGCCATCCAGTAACGGATGACGTTTAACAAACCCCAAAGTTCATGAATCAAGCATGAAGAAACTCGATACTCTCATGGTCTGAGGAATTATGCAAACGTTAACCATCTCTGTGTTATTAACCATTAACTAGTGACGAAAGTATCTCATAGCATAACATCAATTCGGGTCGATTCAACACAAGTGTTCTACCAACATTGCGCCCTCAAAATTGCCGGCATAGCCATGCCCATGATCAGGAAAACAGGATCATCATGCAATACTTGAGCCAGTCTTAGAGGCAAG